>CM060922.1:323541955-324901955 GCA_030737875.1 Allium sativum
TGTACTACTTTAACAGGCGAGTAGTGGTGCAAGTATGCAATCCCTTCGGCTACGTCGCTTGCTATACTTAGTAACTGAACCAAACTTAGCTTACAACTCGACCCATCATTTGGATACAAATGACCATCAAGGTTTCCATTTTGCATGAGTGGAAGTACTAGTGCTTTAAAGTCAGGTTTACTACATGTCGTTATTATCTTGATCAAATTTCTATGTCGGGTCCTTTTTAATATGTCACACTCTCTTTTGAAGCTGTCAGATATTTCCTTTTCATCAGTTTTAAGATTCAGTACCTTTACGGCTATTCTTGTTCCATCTGAAGTAATGCCTTTGTACACTTTCCCGAACCTACCTGCACCAATTAGGTTTGTTTCTGAGAACCCTCTAGTTGCTTCTAGAAGCTCACGGTAGGAAATTCTTGGATGATCTTTCTTGCTTTGTTCTTCATTGTCTTTCATAGAGCATTGAAATGACAGTGCTTTGGTTTTTTTCCTTGATTTCATGACCACAGGGTAAACAATAAAACAGGCCATAATTGTCGACGATGAGCCTATTAAAGAAAGGAGTATTGGTAGTAAAGGATGAAGGTGTGCTCTTTTGTTTGTGCATGATAGTTTTCCTGTGGCTGATCCACAAAGGAGAGGATTACCAAGAAATGAACGGTCAGATAGAGAAGCAAAGGCTCCTCGATGCTGTATAACTCCTGAGAAATTATTGAATGAGACATTTAGTTGCCTGAGAGTTGATGATTCTTGTATAGTTTTGGGAATGGCTCCAGATAACCTATTTGAAGAAATATCAAGAGTTTTTAGATTAGGCAATGCTCCAATAGAGTCCGGCAGTCTACCTTGTAGAAAATTTGATGAGAGGTTCAGATATTCAAGCTCGATGCAGCTTTCGATTTGCGATGGAATCGATCCAGAAATCTTGTTTGATGACAAATCCAAAGCTGTTATCATATCAATTTTGCTCAGCTCTATTGGAAGCGTACCACTCAAGTAATTATTTGATGCATTTAGATAGAACTTTAAGCCTGTTAACCTTGTGATGCTGCTAAGATTACCCGTTAATTGGTTATATGAAAGATCCAAAATTTCTAAATTAGAACATTCACCAAGACTTGCTGGAATTGTTCCCGAGAACTTGTTATTGTGAAGCATTAGCCTTCTCAACTGCTTTAGATTTGATATGTTACCAGGAATTGAGCCGGAGAGAAAGTTTCTTGATAAATCAACTAGTCCTAACTGGGACATATCACCAATTGACACTGGAATCACACCTGACAACAGGTTATCTGAAAGATAGAATCGCTCCAATCTCCTCAATTTCGATATATCAGGTGGTATCGATCCATTCAAATAATTATTCGATAAATTCAAATATGTAAGGTTTAAAAGGTTTGATATATTTGCAGGAATTGGGCCAAAAAGAAGATTATCTTCAAGGTGAAGCTGATGAAGACTGATAGGAAGAGAAGAAACGGATAATGGTATCTGACTTCTGAAATTGTTACCTGCAAGCTCTAACTCTTTCAAGTGCGTGCAATTCTTCAAAGATTTAAAAAATGCATCAAACTTTGTGGTGCTAGTTGATAGATTGTTGTAGGATAAATGAAGGTATTTTAAATAAGTCATTTTGTCAAAAATATTAGCTGGTACTACTCCTGTTAAATAATTCGACTCGAAATCAATCCACTCGAGTGCAGAAAAATTTGACATAGAATAAGGAATCGGACCCTCGAGATAATTCGACCAAAGATTGAGAAACCTTAAGTTCTTGATGGTGCATTGGTCTGTCATTGGGATTTTTCCGGACAATGAATTGTTAGAAAGATCAATGTATCTCAAAGAAGTGCAATTACAAAAGAAAGAATCTGGAATTGAACCGGTAAGTCGATTTTGGTTCAAGTCAAGGTAATCTAGTTTCTTAAGCAATCCTAAACTCAAAGGAATCGAACTATCTAGATTATTTGAAGCAAGACTTAATTCAGTTAACTGAGAAAGTGCACCAAGCTCATAAGGAATCTCTCCACTGAAAACATTTCCAGAGAGATCAAGAACCGTCAAAAGAGAAAGATTTGCTAGTGCTGGAGATATCACTCCACTTAAGCCTGTATCATTCAAGAGCAACTGCACAACTCTTGAACTGTTATCGCAGACGACTCCATTCCAACTGCATGTGTCGATGCTGGTAGAGTTCCAGTTTGCAAGTGCATTGCTTGGGTCTTCAATGATTCCAGATAGAAATGTTAGAAGGGCATCTCTGTCGTTCCGAAGGCCATCCTCGGTCGCACAAGTGCAGAATGGAATAAATATTAGTAGAATAACGTACAATTTAGACATGGTTGAATGAGAAGAATAGAAGGAGAGGGGAAGAGTAGGTTAGTGATGATGTTTAATACAAATACAATGCTGTACTGGTTTTTAAGGGAGTTTAAAGTTGAGTTTGTGGTAATTAAGTAAAGGGTTTGGAGGAATGATGCCTAACTGCAGTTGACGTACAGCCGTTAGATTTGGCAGCATGATGTTTTGACTAATGCGATTTGTGCATGTGTAAGGTGGTGATAGGTGCCAAGTCAGCAACCTGTTAATCTCGGGTTAGATGGCAGTAGAAAAAGGAAATGTCGGGCAAGACTTATGCATAATTGGGTGGATGATGGCGTAGGTTTAAGTGGCTAATGGTGGGATTAAGGCTGTTCATGTAGGTAGCTAATGAGTTGGTGGGTTTTTATATATACATATACAGAGAGAGCGGACGTTCAATGACATCCCAAATAGTGAGTACCCCATTTGTCTTTCGTATAAACGAAGCATTTATATTAGAATAAATGAGTGGGATGTAAGAGAATGAGTGAAGAAGAGAGAAACGGGATTTTATATATATATATATATATATATATATATATATATATATATATATATATATATATATATATATATATAATTGAAAAAAAGATTAGGATATGGTTGCTGACTATATTGATTTAGATACTAGGTTGGGGTTCACTGATCCAACTTATGGAAGATGTTAATTAAATAATTAGTTTAGAATGTTCATGTGTGATCTGCAAAGGATGATGCGATTGTTTTTCTTGTTCTTATGGTTTTTATATTTTAGCTGCCGTGAGAATGCAACCTTTTTTATTACTAATTATATTAGGCAATCCAGAGACTTATGCTACTTGGCATTTTTATAATTTGTGGCCGAATTAGAGATTTGAATAAGAATTGCGTATCCCTTTGTTATTTTCTAATAGAATAGTTAATGTATCAATGTATAATTTTAAGAAAAGGGGGATGGAATAACTCTGCGTTTATAAAGATAAGCATAGTGCCATAGTTGAATACAGCCACCATCAATTTTTGATAGAGACCCCTAAGATAAACACATTGTAATATTAAGCCTCACTCAAAACTAGTTGCACAAATATGTATCTTTTCATATAACGTGCATAATACCGTGGATCGTGCAAAAAGCTATTTTTATAACTTGCACAAAATAATAATCTTCTAAATGATGAATCAATATATCTATAAATATATTTGAATGTTGATTTCACATTTAATTTGTAGGTAAGAGGAAAGTTTCATGGGTGTAGGAATTTGTGGATCGATGGAAAAACTTATCAAGTCGGGGTTTGCAAGGCATGTAAAAAAGAAATAAAAGTTGGCAGAAAGGCCAATAGAACCACAGGTATGGCGAATTATTTATCAAAGCAATGTAAGAAATCTCTTGCTTATGATCGTATCTTAATTGTAAAAAGTCAAATGATACTTTCACAAGATAGCACCGAAGGAACATTGATGCCTCGTACGTTTAACCAGAAAAAAATATAAGGATAGATTAGTTAGATTTATCGTCATTAATGAAATGCCCTTTAGGGTGGTTGAAGGCAAAGGCTTTCGGGAATTGTTAAAAGAGTTATGCCCTCGGTTTTTTGTACTAACACGACAGAAGATTGTCGTTCTAATGTGGGAATTGATTGGCATTCTAGTGTGAGAATTGTATAAATTGGAGAAGACCAAAATAATGAGTTTAATAGAAGATAGATGAGTGAGCATCAAAACCGATACTTGGATGTTTGTGCAAAATATAAATTATATGGTTGTGACAGCTCATTTTATGAATAATGAATGGAAGTTGCATAATCGAATAATCAACTTCATCAAAATCACAGTCATAGAGGCGATGACATAGGAAGGAGTTTAGAGATGTGTTTGAGAAATTGGGGAATCAAAAAGGTCTTTAGTATTATGGTTGATAATGCCTCCTCTAACGACGGATCTATTGAATATATGTAAAGGAGATTAAGTGAGATGAGTAACTTAATGTTCAAAGGAGAATACTTGCAAATGAGATGGGTTTGTCACATTATCAATTTAATAGTGAAAGATGGGTTAAAGGAGCTCTATAGTTTAATCAGGGATATATGAAAGTATGTTAAATATATACACTCATCTCCTGCAGGATTAGATAAATTTAGGGAGTACGCTCTTTATTTCAAAATTGATCAAATGTCTAACATACCAATGGATATTCCAACTAGATGGAATGCCATATATAAAATGATTGAAAGTTCTGAAAAATATAAAAAAGTGTTTACAAGAAAGTCCGAAGAAAATGCTCCTTTCTTATTATTTTAATTAGAAAGATAAATATGGTTCAAAGAAGATAGGACCACCAAACGAGGATGATTAGAAGAGGACAAAGGTCTTTGTGCATTTTTCTTAAAAAGTTTCATGATGCAACCTTATCACTTAGTGCAAAAGAAACATGCACATCTCATTTAATTTTTATGGTAATAACAGGCTTAATAATTGATATCGGTGTGAAAATTAGTGATGATAGTGATCCAATATTACAAAGTGTGGGGAAATCAATGAAGAAAAAATGGAGCAAATAATGGGGAAATTTTGAAAGTATTAACAAGATGATATACGTTGCTCTAGATCCAAGATATAAGCTTAAATTGATATAAACTTCCTTTGAAGATATGGTGGGAAATGATATACAATCATAAGTATGATTCATGAAATAAAAAATTGTTTGCTCGAGTTGTATGATACATATAAAGGGGTTAGTGATCAAAATCAGACTTAAAGTATCACAAGACCAATAACACGTACAAATGCAAACTTGGGTTCTCAGTCAAGTGTACTTTCTCATGTAGAAATGAGACTTAAAAGAAAAGGAGAGCAAATGGAGGTGGCGGAAGTTAATAATAAGGTGGATAAATATTTTTCGAATCCTTGTGAGAAACTCGATGGTAATTCGTTTGATTTATTAACTCGGTGGAAGGTGAACCAAATATGGTATCCAATTCTTTCAATGATTGCTAAAGATTTATTTTTAATTCTGAGTTCAACTGTGGCAAGTGAATGCATTTAGTTTGGGTAGGAAAATTGTTGATCCATTTAGAGCTTCATTAACTTCAAAAATGGTCGAGGCATTAGTTTGTACTAATGATTAGCTTAGAGCGGAATAATTTAATTTCTACAAGGACTTCGTTGATGATGATATTTCTTTATACCAAGAACTTGAAGAACTTGAAAAAAGTATGCAAGATTACTTATTCTACTATTGTTATAATTAATTTGTAGCGTTTATTAAAATTGCATTACATCATACTCTTCTTATACTAATATTTATGCAGTTACTAAAATATCAATTCATGTTATTTGCAGCATATCATTTAATGGAATTCATCTTTTTTGTCCAAAGTATGCTAATTTGCTCCAGACTAGTAGTGTTTTATTTGATTTGATATCTGCACATTTCTTTCAAAAACTACAACACTACTATATTTTCAAGACAACATCCAATTTCACAAGTTTCTTGTATGTTCACTATGTAATGATTGCATATTATTTGTAGCATATCGTTTAATGTAATTCATCTTTTTTGTGCAGGTATGCCAAACTCACAAGATTCTCTCTACCAACTTGATCACGCCCACCTGTGCACCCATAAAATTAAATTAATACATGGTTTCTCATTTGGATGGTTCTTGGATGCTTTGACTATTGCCATATTTTGTATAGTCTAGATGTATATATGGAAAGTAATTAATATGGTTCTCCAGTATGACCACGGCTGGAAATAGATGCATGCACATTTCGTTGCCATATTCTGGACTATTGAATATATTATATGGTATAGATTGTTGCCACATTTTGTATTAATGCCTTATTATTGTGAAAATCCCTTATTGTTGCCATATTTTGTATTAATGCTTTACTGCTGCCATACATGGAAATAATGAAATGTAATGCTTATTCTATATTATTGTTGTGAAAATATTTAGGCATGTCTAGAATCTAAGACTCAGTTTCAAAAAATTATTCATGTGTACATAGCCTGAATTTTTTTTTTTTTTTTGCCATGATTTTTTACAATGGTAAATTTACAGTTACCTAAGAACGGTATGTCTATGATTTTGGTAACGGTAGCAGTTCTGATTTTAGATTTACCATTATTATCGGTACGGTATAAAAATCGTATTGGTATTGGTAACTGTTACCTTTACAGCCTTATTTATGTTTATTTAATTAATATCTCGCACCATTGGAGAATATGGGTTTAGAATAATAGTTTAATTGAAAAAATAACTTTTATGGCGAATGTTTTTCAAATTTGTGATTCCCAATCTAGGGTTTTTAGAATTCCAAGTCTGTGATTTCCTTCGCGCTCTGTCCTCTGATCTTTGGATCTCATTTTCTTAATTCAAATCTTGACCATTTTTCGACTTACAAGTTTATCAAGCTTGCATTTTCAAGTGAATTGTTCCATTTTCGCACCCAACTATCCTTTAACTGGATCTTTCCCTATTTCTTAATGGATTTGGGTACCACAACCGATTTCACCCTTTAGGCCTAGGAGGGAAAGTTGTGTTGTGATCCTTCACACAAGTTGTTGCTGACCTAAAGCCGGCAGTTGTAGATGCTTCATTGGGTGAGGCTAATAGCTTTGTTTCCGTGGACATGGGCTATCTAACAAATGGTGTTTATGTTAGGGCTGTTGGTTCTCGGTGTTAATCTTGTCCCACATCGAGCAATTAGTGTCATGTTTCCTATATATATACTATGAGATTGTTGTTCCTATTACCAATTGGTTTTAGGAACACTTGTTTGGGTTCTCTAGGTTTCTACTTGGTATCAGAGCTCAATTCATCGCATAACTTGGAGTGATTTTGGATTGAAGATTATAGATGTAGGAAATGATGTTGTTTTCATAGATGACTATTTTTAATGGTAGATAATAGGGGATTTGGAAGCCTATGATGGTGGATGTTCCATGTGTAACACCCCGCCTCCGCTAGGGTCACTCGCAAAGGAATGCACTAGCTTTAGAGGGGCATTATTGGTAAACATGCACAGAAGTATCACAAGACAGAACATATAAAATGGCGGAAGTAAAATCGAACTTTCATAAACATTAATAATTAAGGTCTAAAGCCTTTTACATCAGAGTACATCAAAACCTGTCTTGCAATAATAAAGAAGCATATAAACCTTTTAATAAATTATTCCCCAAAATAAAGCGGTGAAGCAGCCATAGCCAAGAGAAGACCAAGCTATACATCAAGCTATACAAGATGACCTTCAAGCATAAGAGGCCCGAACTAAACAACATCATTTCCTCCCTGGAACCTGGGGGGGAAAACGGAAGACAAAGAGGCGAAAGAAAACGGGGTCAGTCATAAAGACTGGTAAGTCCTATCTACTCCCAGTATAAAAACAGGTAAAGGTAACATGACATGCATAAACTGAAAGTAAACATAAGGATGACTACAAGATAGATAAACTAAACCAGGGTAACTGGCTGAACTACTGTAGCAAGGTAAACTAAGATATCGTGATAAACTACGGTGTCGTGATAAATCAAGGTATCACATCGTCAGGTTTCTATCAAGTATACTATCCCAAGGTATTTATCCTGTCTAACATCCCCTGGTGTCTATTATGTATATTTTTCCTGGTTCTAACATATATATTTGCTCTGCACCTCTCGTACTAGTATCCCTACCCGTGTCATGTGTTAACCATGAATGTCCCTTGCCCCATGTCATGAAATGGTCCATGTCAACCTAATATATAGCATATGTAGGTTTTCCCAACTCGTATGTTTCTCTCCATGTGTAAGTTCAGCCCTTTGCCATAGGCCATACGGGCTTTCCCATGTAAACGTTTTATCCTTGAAGTTGTTTTGGACTGCAACCCTTGATCTAGTTGTGTTTCCCTACCATGAACTATCGCGCGTCCACTTAGGATTTATGCCACCCAGGGCCGCTAGGGATTATGCTACCTAATGAACGTTTCCGTGTCTCGGTTTGGGCTTTGGCCACCTAGGACCACTAGGGATTACGCCACCCGTCAACCGCGCCCTTGATCCCACGTATGTATCGTGAATCGTTTTCCATGTCTAGATGCACATGTTCCACAATGTGCCATCTGAATTCCGTGCCAGGGCAAACCAAGAAATATGGAACTCGGTCGGGAGCTTTAAGTCGTCTGCTGATGCAGATACCAAGGTCTGTTTTTGTACCCGTGGCTATGGTCCCACGTGACCCCTCCCTCAACTAGTGAAAGGCAACCCACGAAAAATCATGTATGAGAACCACTCCCCGGCCCCACTATAGCCCACTTTCCTATGGGCCAACCTCACCCATGACTCGATAGCAAGCGCATGGTCTGTTGGGGGTTCTCTGCCTTTCCGTACGTACACGATTGACTAAAGATGGTAGGTAGTCGGCGATGTGCTATCCAGGGCAAAAACCAAGAATCGTCGACTCCACGCTAATCCATCCCAGTCTTTAGGTCACTCGCATAGCAACCAAAGCATACTCTTGGTCCTTCTAACGCAGACCTTAACCTCTCATGGGCCTAGTATAATTACCTGGCAGCCCACAGAGGGATCCCAAGAATATCCTCTCGTCCCCCGAAGCTTCCACTTCGGCACCCAGTGCGCTGGAGCTTTTATCCAAGTCAGATAACTTGCTCCTCCTCGTATACTAAGCGATGACCTACCGTATCAGGTTACTCATCGCTTTGTGAATTAATCCTATGTCCTTAGCTAAGAATTATTACTTAGTTACCCTTAACTAAGGTTTACCACTTAGCTTCCTTTCCCGTTGTCCTTGATTAACCACGATTCTATACCTAGTTCCTCTAACTAGGGTTTGTCTTATTGGGTTAAGTGTTATCATTCAAGTCCATGCCTTAACCCGCCCACGAATCACGTCAAGATTGGCTAAGTATTTAAGTTCAAGACTTAGCCCTACAAGTTGGTTAAGTGTACCCAGAGGCTCATGACTTAACCCTATCCTCTAATCGTACTACAATGGTTAAGTATATTCTAAAAAGGTCTTGTGACTTAACCTTATCAGGTCCGCGTATTAGATTGGTTAAGTGTAGGTTACTTAACCCCATCAAATCATCATGTATAATTGGTTAAGTATAAGTTGCTTAACCCCATTAAATTATCACGTTAAGTTGGTTAAGTATTGGTTACTTAACCTCATTGAATTACCAAGTTTAAGTTGGTTAAGTGTTTAACTTAACCCCATCGAATTACCGTGTTTAGATTAGTTAAGTGTGGATTACTTAACCCCATCTAATTACCGTGTTTAGATTAGTTAAGTGTGGATTACTTAACCCCATCTAATTACCATGGTTAGATTAGTTAAGCGTCAATTACTTAATCCCATCTAATTACCGTGTTTAGATTAGTTAAGTCTTAATTACTTAACCCCATCTAATTACCAAGTCGGATTAGTTAAGTGTAAATTACTTAACCTCATCCCCTAATCATCTTGCATGGTTAAGTGTCATTAAGAAATCAAGTCCGGTCCCACTTAACCTACCCATTCGTGTCATATCGGTTAAGTGTCATTAGTCAAATTTACTTAACCTTATCATGTGGCATTAATTTAATTAATGCACCCTCAACCTCTCACATTAGACCTTGTTGTGGTTACTAGTTAAGCCGGGCGGGTCCGGGTAGATTTACACCACAACCTAGTCTAACCTCGGGTCTTAAGCGCGACATGACCAACTTCTCACATTGGATCCTATTGTTTGTAGCTACTAGTTAAGCCGGGCGGGTCCGGGTAGATTTATGCTACAAACTCAACCCAACCTCGAGTTGGCCACTTCCATGTTTGGTCTAGTGTTATATTACACTTACAACCCATACGTGTCTAATTTCAAGTCCCAAGTTTACCCCACGTGTCATGCCCCCATTTTGGTTCAACTTACATGTCGTGTTCACATGTAACCTCAAGTCAAGTTTTCATGTCATATTCAAGTCAAGATTTCGCGTCATGTTCATGTTTATCTAACTACCCCAAAGTCGTGTTTTCCAACGCAAGCAAAAGCGAGTCAACATAGTAAGGATACTACGTCACATATTGGCCTCAAAACATGCATGATGCCAAAAAGGGATTGGCTTCCACATGCACAACCTTGGCCAAAAACATGCATAGTGTCATAAGGTGATTTGGCCACAAACATGCATAGTATCTCAAGGGGATTTGGCCACAAACATGCATAGCATAAAAGGGGATTAATTGCATAAGTGTTCATGTCATAAACCTATCATGAAGGGATGAACATGCCCATGTTACTCATGTGATAAAAAGGTAAACTTGCATATTATCATAAGGGGTTTCGGGTTCATATACTTGCATAGCCTCAAAGTCACATTCATGCACATGTTTCATGAGTCAAAGTGGGTTCAAGTGTGCATGCTAACATACCACAAGCAAAGGTCCAATCTTGCATGGCAAACTAGGTCCAATGTAACATGAATAGCATGGTTTAGTCGCTACAACATAACCCAAAGTCATATGTTCATGCTAAAGGGGCAAACTAGGTTCCCATAGGCTAACATACTCATGTTACTTTGCATTTTATCCCATGTCACATCAAGATCATCGTTTAAATCTACAAGTAGCTAGAACTTACATAGCGTGGCAAGAGGACTAGGAGCATGAATCGTTTTGACGAAGAAAGGTGGCTCCTTTGATGAAGATCCGTCATGAGACTCGCATAGCAACGTTGATTTTGCCTCTATTTGGTGTAGCAAGCTTGCACCTTTTGATTTGAACCCGATTTGAATGCATAGGCTCTAGGGATTGGAGATGGAGGCCATGATCAAAATTGATTTTGGCAGCACTTAGTTGCTAGGTTTGATTTTTAGGGATTTAGGTTAGGTTTAGGGTCTTTTTACAGAGATTAGGATAGTTTTAGGCCCTTAGATTAACCCTAGGATAGATCTGAACCATCAAACCACGTCAGAAGCTTCCAGAACAAGACCAGGGACCAGTGCAGGTGCACCAAGCCAGGAATGCTCGTCTGAGCCAAGTCGACAGCCAAGTCGACAGGGCTGTCGACTTGGTCAGACCAAGTCGACTCCCAAGTCGACAGGGCTGTCGACTTGGGTACTGTGGCGGGAATTTTTCCCGCCTGGCCCAACTGGCCCAATTTTCCAAATTCAAGTTTGAATTTGAAATCTGCTTTTACTTAGAAATTTTCTGAAAACTTCGTTGGGCCCTAACCGGGTCATACGGACTCCGATTTTCGAAAACTCGGACTCTATTTCGCGTATTTTTCCGAGACGAACGCAATGGCATAGCCCATTTCGCTTGATTCAGAATTTAAAATTAAATTCTGCCTTGATTCTCGTCTTAATCATATTATCGAAATACGGGTTGTTACATTCTCCCCACCTTTTAGGATTTCGTCCCCGAAATCTCCAAGTTAGGAAGAACATATCCTACCCATTCATCATCCATCTACTCAAAACATCATCCACAAGCAACCATTGTCCTTAGATGATTTCTAATGCTGTATGAATATATGCAAAACGTGTGTGTACATGTTCCTTAGCTAATGCTAATGATCAGGCCTGAATAATTTTTCTAATGCAAAAATATGCATAGTGCCATGAATCCAACATGTATGCAAATAGTCCTAGTCATATAGATACTATATGCGTGCACAACCATTCATTCATATGCAACATCCACATGACAACACATTCAATTTTATCCATAAAGAAGTATAAATGCTCGTGCATATGCAACATGAAGCGTGATCGCGTCAATCTAGTATCTAACGTGTATTCGTGCATCCACGAGCAACCACTTGCAACCATTTGCAACCATATCAATCATAACATGTCTCAAATACATGTTTACATCCATAACGTTCTACCTAAGGTTCCCTGAAACAGGGTCGAGAAGATAAACAAGACAAACTCCTTATGGGGTTTGTAACAGAAAATAGGACCAAGAGGATGTCCACAAAAGATAGCCTACAAGTAAGCTCTACAGAAAACAGGGATCAAGGATATACTCCCAAAAAGAGATATCATGCGCGTATCTAGTCTTTGACCATCAAAGTCGTACATCCTTGAGCTCAACTCCATTGTGCCTTGACCGTCTTTTAACTTCGCGATTTCGTAGCTTCTTATTTCCTGTTTCCCATAACATGAGCTGGAACTCATTTCTTTGTCGCCTCTCGTTCCCCTCGCACACTTAGCGCAAACATGACTGCGTACTCATGATCTCATGCAAGCTTTCCAAAATTCACTAGTGAATCTCGGACCTCGTACCATAAGGTATTCCACGTAGTAGAACTTTCTCTTGAAAGTAAACAGATGCCAACTGGGTAATCAAGTGCACTTACTAGGGTGATTTCCATAACCCATGCATAAGTGAAATAAACCATCCTTCTTATCGGCGAACACCACTCGATCGGGCTTCAAATTTCCAATAAAGGTATCAAGGGATTCAAGGTAACTAATCATGACCGAACCCAAAAGGTTCCACGAGACTTCGAGGGTATTACCAAGGCTAGTCAAGAGTCTAACTACCCTTCTATCAAAACCGAGAGTGGCACCCCTTACTGGATAACCACTTCATCCCTAGAATCAATCCATAACCGAGGCATGTCATTCTCAAATCCAAAACAAGTCATGAATAAATGGACCGATTCTCCACAGGACTTGAGACAAAAATGGGATTCTCTATTTCGCTAGTACTTAAGGTGCAGAGACTCAACTATCGAAGCAGACTTAAATGATACGATGATCAAACCAAAGTCCTAACGGGATGATAGAGAAGAAAAGCTAAACCTTTAACAAGATCGTTACCCTCCTTCCGAGGTACCCTAGAAATGAGAGCATACTACTGCCCTCCCGATGATCTTGTCCTTGTCCCATGATACTTAACTATCCGCCCCGTTTCACCATGCCAAAGGTACTCTCTCGTCATGGGTTTCATTGTTCATCTTTTTCTCTCATTCTGGGTTGAGCCATACCAACAAGTTGCTCATCCTTAAACTCGTATCCTTTACCCTTGCTCTTTATTATCCTTTCTTGTAACACGGCAATGGGTCTCTCGAGAACCACCTCCATCGTACGGGAAACACCTATGTGGCTAGACAAAGATTAGTCACAGTGAGAACTACTGTGACCACAGATGGAGGAAAGAAAGGAAACGAGATTTAATCAAGGAATCAAAGGATGGTGCTAATGGCTTTTGGGGAATAGCCTTTTTAAAACAAACTTTTCTTGAAGAATGCTTCTTTATAAACGGTTTTCCAAATAGTTTTCAGAAGGTTTTAAAAACTTTTGCCCAATCTGGTAACCTTCTGCTCTGATACCAAATGTAACACCCCGCCTCCGCTAGGGTCACTCGCAAAGGAATGCACTAGCTTTAGAGGGGCATTATTGGTAAACATGCACAGAAGTATCACAAGACAGAACATATAAAATGGTGGAAGTAAAATCGAACTTTCATAAACATTAATAATTAAGGTCTAAAGCCTTTTACATCAGAGTACATCAAAACCTGTCTTGCAATAATAAAGAAGCATATAAACCTTTTAATAAATTATTCCCCAAAATAAAGCGGTGAAGCAGCCATAGCCAAGAGAAGACCAAGCTATACATCAAGCTATACATGATGACCTTCAAGCATAAGAGGCCCGAACTAAACAACATCATTTCCTCCCTGGAACCTGGGGGGGAAACGGAAGACAAAGAGGCGAAAGAAAACGGGGTCAGTCATAAAGACTGGTAAGTCCTATCTACTCCCAGTATAAAAACAGGTAAAGGTAACATGACATGCATAAACTGAAAGTAAACATAAGGATGACTACAAGATAGATAAACTAAACCAGGGTAACTGGCTGAACTACTGTAGCAAGGTAAACTAAGATATCGTGATAAACTATGGTGTCGTGATAAATCAAGGTATCACATCGTCAGGTTTCTATCAAGTATACTATCCCAAGGTATCTATCCTGTCTAACATCCCCCGGTGTCTATTATGTATATTTTTCCTGGTTCTAACATGTATATTTGCTCTGCACCTCTCGTACTAATATCCCTACCCGCGTCATGTGTTAACCATGAATGTCCCTTGCCCCATGTCATGAAATGGTCCATGTCAACCTAATATATAGCATATGTAGGTTTTCCCAACTCGTATGTTTCTCTCCATGTGTAAGTTCAGTCCTTTGCCATAGGCCATACGGGCTTTCCCATGTAAACGTTTTATCCTTGAAGTTGTTTTGGACTGCAACCCTTGATCTAGTTGTGTTTCCCTACCATGAACTATCGCGCGTCCACTTAGGATTTATGCCACCCAGGGCCGCTAGGGATTATGCTACCTAATGAACGTTTCCGTGTCTCGGTTTGGGCTTTGGCCACCTAGGACCACTAGGGATTACGCCACCCGTCAACCGCGCCCTTGATCCCACGTATGTATCGTGAATCGTTTTCCATGTCTAGATGCACATGTTCCACAATGTGCCATCCGAGTTCCGTGCCAGGGCAAACCAAAAAATATGGAACTCGGTCGGGAGCTTTAAGTCGTCTACTGATGCAGATACCAAGGTCTGTTTTTGTACCCGTGGCTATGGTCCCACGTGACCCCTCCCTCAACTAGTGAAAGGCAACCCACGAAAAATCATGTATGAGAACCACTCCCCGGCCCCACTATAGCCCACTTTCCTACGGGCCAACCTCACCCATGACTCGATAGCAAGCGCATGGTCTGTTGGGGGCTCTCTGCCTTTCCGTACGTACACGATTGACTAAAGATGGTAGGTAGTCGGCGATGTGCTATCCAGGGCAAAAACCAAGAATCGTCGACTCCACGCTAATCCATCCCAGTCTTTAGGTCGCTCGCATAGCAACCAAGGCATACTCTTGGTCCTTCTAACGCAGACCTTAACCTCTCATGGGCCTAGTATAATTACCTGGCAGCCCACAGAGGGATCCCAAGAATATCCTCTCGTCCCCCGAAGCTTCCACTTCGGCACCCAGTGCGCTGGAGCTTTTATCCAAGTCAGATAACTTGCTCCTCCTCGTATACTAAGCGATGACCTACCGTATCAGGTTACTCATCGCTTTGTGAATTAATCCTATGTCCTTAGCTAAGAATTATTACTTAGTTACCCTTAACTAAGGTTTACCACTTAGCTTCCTTTCCCGTTGTCCTTGATTAACCACGATTCTATACCTAGTTCCTCTAACTAGGGTTTGTCTTATTGGGTTAAGTGTTATCATTCAAGTCCATGCCTTAACCCGCCCACGAATCACGTCAAGATTGGCTAAGTATTTAAGTTCAAGACTTAGCCCTACAAGTTGGTTAAGTGTACCCAGAGGCTCATGACTTAACCCTATCCTCTAATCGTACTACAATGGTTAAGTATATTCTAAAAAGGTCTTGTGACTTAACCTTATCAGGTCCACGTATTAGATTGGTTAAGTGTAGGTTACTTAACCCCATCAAATCATCATGTATAATTGGTTAAGTATAAGTTGCTTAACCCCATTAAATTATCACGTTAAGTTGGTTAAGTATTGGTTACTTAACCTCATTGAATTACCAAGTTTAAGTTGGTTAAGTGTTTAACTTAACCCCATCGAATTACCGTGTTTAGATTAGTTAAGTGTGGATTACTTAACCCCATCTAATTACCGTGTTTAGATTAGTTAAGTGTGGATTACTTAACCCCATCTAATTACCGTGGTTAGATTAGTTAAGCGTCAATTACTTAATCCCATCTAATTACCGTGTTTAGATTAGTTAAGTCTTAATTACTTAACCCCATCTAATTACCAAGTCAGATTAGTTAAGTGTAAATTACTTAACCTCATCCCCTAATCATCTTGCATGGTTAAGTGTCATTAAGAAATCAAGTCCGGTCCCACTTAACCTACCCATTCGTGTCATATCGGTTAAGTGTCATTAGTCAAATTTACTTAACCTTATCATGTGGCATTAATTTAATTAATGCACCCTCAACCTCTCACATTAGACCTTGTTGTGGTTACTAGTTAAGCCGGGCGGGTCCGGGTAGATTTACACCACAACCTAGTCTAACCTCGGGTCTTAAGCGCGACATGACCAACTTCTCACATTGGATCCTATTGTTTGTAGCTACTAGTTAAGCCGGGCGGGTCCGGGTAGATTTATGCTACAAACTCAACCCAACCTCGAGTTGGCCACTTCCATGTTTGGTCTAGTGTTATATTACACTTACAACCCATACGTGTCTAATTTCAAGTCCCAAGTTTACCCCACGTGTCATGCCCCCATTTTGGTTCAACTTACATGTCGTGTTCACATGTAACCTCAAGTCAAGTTTTCATGTCATATTCAAGTCAAGATTTCGCGTCATGTTCATGTTTATCTAACTACCCCAAAGTCGTGTTTTCCAACGCAAGCAAAAGCGAGTCAACATAGTAAGGATACTACGTCACATATTGGCCTCAAAACATGCATGATGCCAAAAAGGGATTGGCTTCCACATGCACAACCTTGGCCAAAAACATGCATAGTGTCATAAGGTGATTTGGCCACAAACATGCATAGTATCTCAAGGGGATTTGGCCACAAACATGCATAGCATAAAAGGGGATTAATTGCATAAGTGTTCATGTCATAAACCTATCATGAAGGGATGAACATGCCCATGTTACTCATGTGATAAAAAGGTAAACTTGCATATTATCATAAGGGGTTTCGGGTTCATATACTTGCATAGCCTCAAAGTCACATTCATGCACATGTTTCATGAGTCAAAGTGGTTTCAAGTGTGCATGCTAACATACCACAAGCAAAGGTCCAATCTTGCATGACAAACTAGGTCCAATGTAACATGAATAGCATGGTTTAGTCGCTACAACATAACCCAAAGTCATATGTTCATGCTAAAGGGGCAAACTAGGTTCCCATAGGCTAACATACTCATGTTACTTTGCATTTTATCCCATGTCACATCAAGATCATCGTTTAAATCTACAAGTAGCTAGAACTTACATAGCGTGGCAAGAGGACTAGGAGCATGAATCGTTTTGACGAAGAAAGGTGGCTCCTTTGATGAAGATCCGTCATGAAAATCGCATAGCAACGTTGATTTTGCCTCTATTTGGTGTAGCAAGCTTGCACCTTTTGATTTGAACCCGATTTGAATGCATAGGCTCTAGGGATTGGAGATGGAGGCCATGATCAAAATTGATTTTGGCAGCACTTAGTTGCTAGGTTTGATTTTTAGGGATTTAGGTTAGGTTTAGGGTCTTTTTATAGAGATTAGGATAGTTTTAGGCCCTTAGATTAACCCTAGGATAGATCTGAACCATCAAACCACGTCAGAAGCTTCCAGAACAAGACCAAGGACCAGTGCAGGTGCACCAAGCCAGGAATGCTCGTATGAGCCAAGTCGACAGCCAAGTCGACAGGGCTGTCGACTTGGTCAGACCAAGTCGACTCCCAAGTCGACAGGGCTGTCGACTTGGGTACTGTGGCGGGAATTTTTCCCGCCTGGCCCAACTGGCCCAATTTTCCAAATTCAAGTTTGAATTTGAAATCTGCTTTTACTTAGAAATTTTCTAAAAACTTCGTTGGGCCCTAACCGGGTCATACGGACTCCGATTTTCGAAAACTCGGACTCTATTTCGCGTATTTTTCCGAGACGAAAGCAATGGCATAGCCGATTTCGCTTGATTCAGAATTTAAAATTAAATTCTGCCTTGATTCTCGTCTTAATCATGTTATCGAAATACGGGTTGTTACACCATGCCTCAATGGCTGATTGATGGAGATGAGAAGAAGTCCTTTGGTATGGATGAGGGAAGATGGAAGAAGAAGATGATTGTTTTCGCTCGCCAATGCCTTGATGTTTTGGTTCATGTTTCAGATAGGGATCTTCACGTTAATGATGCTTAAGGGATCCAGGTGATCAGAGAAGGAGCTCAGGTCAAGAGATTGACAAGTGTCGATTTGAAAAATCTACAAGATGAAGATCTTTATGGTATTACAAACGCTTTTGAGACCTTAGTTTTGCATGGTGCACCTCAGGTGGAAGATGTATCTTTGCAGGCGGTGAGTTGTGTTTATAATGATTTTGATTGAGAAGGTGTGGTCGTAGCCCATTCAAATCGACCAGATGTGATTATATCCCAGAAATCAATTAAGTCTCATTGTACTCCAAAAATAGGCGTGGTGCACCTCAAGATTTTGAAATTGAGGGCTGTAAATTTAGAGATAACAAACATTTAGTGATTACTTGTTTAGTGATTGTTAGAGACATGTGATATTTTAATCAAAATGGGGTGTTGAATTTGTTGATTCAAGCATTTTTTAAAGAGGAATGTAATCAATTAATTAATTAGTTAATCAATTAATTTATTTGATTGCTTGATTTGATTTTATCATAAAAGGAAAGAAATATATAGTTATATTCTGGAGATATTTTGAAGGGGTAAGTTGGATTTTCCTAGGTCTTATATTCTCCTATATATGCAGCCTTCTTGGTTAGATCAAAACAATCCGACACCATGTGAGATAACTGGAGTGGTTGTAAGTATCCAGGGCTTGTGCCCTGGAGAGGAAGATGTAAAAATTAGGGATGAGAGCAGTTATTCCTATTTACAATTGATAGACGCAATTGTTGCCTCCAGGTTGATTCAAGGGTTGTTCGTCGTTCTTCATTGCTCTTCTTCTCTAACAATATATGCAGTCATCTGGATATTCTGTCCATTTCCCAATAAGGTTATTGGTTCAATCATGGTTTGTTTGTTTTGGCTTTATAGCATTGAGTGTAAACAAAATTTTAGTGAACCAATAAAGAGGTTGGTTGGGTGGAATATTTGTGTATTGCTATTATTTATGATCTATTGTGTTGTTATTTTCAATCAAATTCATCTTCAAGTGATTGGACGAAAAATATCCTATTTTGGTGTTCTGTCATTTCTGCTGCGCACAAAGTCTTATCCTACGTTGAGCAATTTGTGTCTTGTTTCCTGTGTATTGAGACCGTTGTTTCCGTTACCAATTGGTTTTATAACACTTTTTTGGTTCTCTAGTTTTCTACATGGTATCGGAGCGGTTTCAACTCTTGTGGCTTGGGCACGTCTTGGCCAGTGGTGTCACAAGTGCAGGGATGGTGTTAGTCTTGTCCCACATTGAACAATTATTGTCATGTTTCGTGCATTTATACTGTGAGACCATTTCTCCTATTACCAATTGGTTTTAGGAACACTTATTTGGTTCTCTAGTATTCTACATGGTATCAGAGCTTGGTTTTGTATCGTGTGGCATGGGCATGTCTTGGCCAGTGATGTCACAAGTGCAGGGGTGATGTTAGTCTTGTCCCACATTGAGAAATTTGTCTCATGTTTCCTGTATATATACTATGAGGCCATTGTTTCTATTACCAATTGATTTTAGGAACATTTGTTTGGTTCTTTAGTTTTCTACATTGGGTTCCCTCAGGTATTGCCGCCTCCTCTCCGTCTTATAGAAGCAATGTTTTTCCTAGTAATGTCCTTGAAAATCGAAATTGAGTTGGTGTGTGGTTTTCTCTATTTGAAAAGGCCCAATAATGCAGGCTCTTCCATCCCTTAATAATACGATACTGATTTTATTGATCATCCTATCCCTCGTTTTATGGAAATTAATGAGGTTGGTATTGTAGTTAGGGAGGAAATTTTAATTGGTTTCTTTTCAGATAATGCTCCTTACTGCTATATTGTGAAAAAGTAGGTCCTTAAGCTGTAGAAATTGTAGTGTCTAATTTCTGTTAGGTATAACAACCCGATGTATATAAAAAAAATTAACTCATAGGGGAGATCCAATGTTTAGAAATGGACTTTATTATAATTGGAGATAAAGTGTTTATTGTTACCGAATGGAGTTCATTTACCGACACTGCCCTCACGCAACTTTTACCTTTTTTTTCTTTCTGAGCTCATATTTCTAGCATTCCCTTTGTTTTCCAATCCCTTGAGGGAATAAATTGGATTGTCAGCCACATTGGCCAACTTATCTATTTTGATATTTTCACTAAGCATACGCATCTTCCTCACTTCACAAAGGCTCTTATAGAAATTACTCCATGTAAAAAACTTCCTACTTGTATTCTAGTTTCCCTGGCCTATTATAGGACTACCTACATAGATATCTCATATTAGTGAAACTCTTCCTTTTGTGATCATTTCCATTCTTTTGGCCATAGTTTCCCCTCTTTTCGTTTAGTTGGTTCCATACCAGATGAGCTTCCTCCTAAGATTCCCTACCCTAAGGCTCCATCCAAGTGGTGGAGGATCAAGGCACATGTCGCCCTCCCTTTCGACCCTGCTTCTCTATCTTGTCCTACCTTTCCCATTTGCCCCCTCCCCCGGCCTAACATTCCCCTAGTTGTTCACCTATAGTTGTTCCTTCTCCTTTTGATCCATCCCACCCCCTTGATTTTTGAATTGTTCCTTCTTCATGTGTTTCCCGGATCACATTGCTTAAGAAGAATTTTTTTTTCAATGTTATCATTTGTATCCTCCTAGTGTGGAGGACATTGCTTTAGAGCCTGTAGAAAACTTAGTCGAAGATACTTGACTAACCTTAAGAGGGTCGATACTCAGTCCCATAAGGATACAAGTTTGTGCTACCATTCAAATCAGGAATCTTCTCTATGTGGTCTTTGACGATGTGAATGACGAATGAGAATTATATTATTGACCGATGAATGTGAATGATGAATGAGAATTATATTATTGACCAATGGATGTGAAGCTTAGCCTCTATAATAATGGTGAACTAATAAAGTAGAGATCCCGGCTCTATAGACTACGACCGAAAATACGACTTCTGGACAAGTAGACTTGGTTATTGCCCAGACATCATTGGCTGATTCCACATGCGTGTGGGACTTTATTTTGTTGTTTCTTTGATATTTTCTCTATGGATTTGTTATATTGTTGTCGGTATTTGGCTTTTATTATTTTGTTTTGGGCCTGGTAAGTTTTTATGCTTATTTATTACATTATATAGTTATCTAGCAAGAATGTTGCCAGTATTGTTTCGACATGGGTATCTCACACCATTATACATTTAAACATCGAGTGTTGATATTTTATATAGTTATATTAACAAATATTTTCTCCGTTCTCTAGTTAAATTTCATATTCAAGCCTATACCTATGAATGAATTATATGATTCAAAATTTAAACCATTTAAATTCAGTTAACTAATATTTAGTCCATCAAATAAAGCCTAAAATACGATGATTAAATAGTATACCGTAGTCACATCCAATGGATTTAAGCTTATTTATTAGGGATAATTATGTAACTTGTTGCATATATATAACTCTATAACCAATCTTATTATTCTCTTTTTATATATACTTGTTATGCCATCATATAAATAATTAAGTAGTTGATTTAAAGTATATTAAAATGAAAACACTCTAATGATATGTTATGTGGTAGTAATTACAATATGTTGTAATCATGAAAAAAATTCACATAAAAGGTGACATATTATTTCATATATCCATAATCAAGATGTTTCAAGTCGGAATATCAACAATATCAGTTGATAATAGAGTTCTTAACGCTCTCTATATATAGGACAATGGATTTATTATTCATGGTTATTGGAGGCACCAAGGTGTTACCGACTTATAGCTATTGGATAGCTATGGAATTACTTACTGGAAAAAAAATATTGATTAATTTAACTAAGGTCAAACAAAAAATCTCAAAGTGATAATGTTACACAATGAGAATATCATGGTACTTCAATGAGGATATTCCACTTTGAGATAGTTAAATTGCGGCATGATATCCAATAAGTTTTATAGTTGAATCTAAGTTGAAGCATTAAAAGTGAGACACTTATAAAATAGACAATTCATCTTCTCAATCACACAAAGTCGGTGTCATGATTGACTATAGTCAACTCAGATTGTATAACCAGAGCAATATGATTAGTAGTAATTGTTATTCCTGAATAAGGCGTTCTATGCTTGGACTTACAAAGTAAAACATAGGTGATATTGGAATTTTGACCAAGAACAAACTTTGTATGCCCTAATGTGATATATTTTTAACTAAAAGAATTAGTGTAAATAACTACTACTACTGAGAACCCTTTTTTTAAAACAATCAATTCAACCAAGATGTAACATCATTAACTATGGTGATGTGTGGATGTTAATATTCAAGCTATTTAACATAAATCGCTGACTAAAATTACACATTTGAGTCGCACAACAAGAACGATGGATTTTCTGAATGAATCGCACTATGTAACCATTGCAATTTAATTGAATTAATCAATATTATGGAACTAGTAATTATTAATTTTTATTTGAATTTTGAAATACCATTAGCGTTTAGCAGTGAACATGTATAAAAGTTATTAATGTGCATATCGATACATAATGCCGGTAAAGTATTTAAATTAGATTTAAATAGAACAAATATTTAGTGAATTTTTTTGTTTGGCTATTAAAATCTATCAAAACAACATGGAGTTCTCTCTCTCTCATCAATTGGGACTAGGTTTTCTCAACCACCACCATCTTCTCATACTAATTTTCATCTTTTCTCCCTAACATTCTTCGTTATTTTCTCCACTGCCTAGCTTTTCTCATCGCTGGTCGATTGATCTGTTCCATCCTTTCCACTTCCCTATTTTAATTTTTTTCCTACCGCCGGCTTTTTTTTGTTTCACGTACAATATGGCCTCTACATCCTTTTCTTGTCTATCATCTACTATGACCTTTTGCCTACCATTCTCCATTCGGTACCTTTGACCTTTATTCCTTTGACCCCTTGTCTGCCTCTTATAAGCGAATTCAATCCACTCCTCACATCTCTCTGCACTATTGAAATCACTATGATGTTAGGTTTTGGATCTTGATCGAGTTACTCAACTTTCTTTGGCTCGCATTGGTTATTTTTGGGATTTGGTCGCTGCCAGGTGTGATTTGGTTTGGAAATAGTTTGGGGGTTTTTCAGGGCTGGAAGTGAAGCTCTTCTTTCCTATCTTTTGTCGTGGTGGTCTTGGTTGTTACGGTTGGTCCTATAGGAAGTTGGTTGGGGTTGTCAAATGTTTTGAGAAGGTAAGCTAGTGATTGTTATCGCTTGGCTTTGTGTCATGTCTTATGTCAATGTGTATCAATGGATGTTTACTATGCATATGCTTGGTGGTGATTATTTTATCTTATATGTGCATTTGGCAATTTTAGATTTACATTTTTTGTAATCCTTTTGTGTAGCATGTTTTTTGTTCTCACCTTATGTGATGTATATTCAACGATTGTATTCTATAGTAGCTGATTTATAGTTCTTGTATTTTAGAGTATTTTGTTTGTAATACACCCTGCATAAAGATTTTAGATTATCCAATGCAGCTGGTTTAGATTTCTCTATATCTAGTGTAGCTTGTCTAGTGGTTAGGAAATCCATTCAACTCATGTAGAGGGTCGGCCCCAGCATTTTTGAGGGTCGGCCCTGTCATTTTTGTTGCCCAAGGTAGCAAGGAAAGTAGATGGGAAATTTTAAAAAAAGATGCCCTGAAAATTTGCAGCGCTGCCCCATGGATTCGAACCCAGGTACTTAATTTTCTCAACGAAAATGCTACCGCTCAACCAATATTTCTTGGAATCAAGATGACAACTAAATTTATTAATATCAAAAAATACAACTCTGATACCAACTTCCTTCTCCCTTTGTTGCCCCTCCTTGGTGGGTTCCCTAGGTGGCCTCCTAGCTGGCTTACCCCAAGAGCTGAGCCTGCTCATGTATTGTAATGCATTTATCACTTATGAAAAGTGGATGGACCACTATAAAAGTGATTTACCTTGCAAAAAAATACTAAGTGTGTTTTAAGTTAATTAATATGTCTGAAATGTTAATTACCATCAAATTTTATAAGATGTTTGAATACCATTAAAATTTAATAGAGTGTGTATACATAAATTATATACGCGCAAAGCGATAGACGATATAATAGAACGTTTAAATTAGATTTAAACGATACTAATACTAATGGGGTTTTGGAAATTTTGAGGGGTCACATATCATCATCTGTAGCTAATCATGAATGTTGGAATGGGAGATTATTTTGTTGAAATCTAGAAAAGACTTGAAGGAGAAGATTTGAATAATGGAATATGAAAAGTTTATGTTATTCATTTAAAACGACTATCCCTTCATTTCTTTCATTTTGTATTCTTTTCTTGATAATTCTTTTTCTTTTACGTTTTCTCTCCTATTGTTCAGTGATAATTGTAAATTTATCACTGCTCTTATTTATTCATCCATATTGTGTATTTAATTTCGATTTGAATCCCATTATCAAAAATTTACATATAACAAAGTTGTATGATTGTTTTCTATTTCTTAATGCTAATGCATGGACAATTTATTTTCAAAATAAATTTCATTGATCGACTTTAGTTTTATGTTATATGCATGAGAATTGGTTACATATATTATAAGATGTTTTAGAATAAGTCTGGTTGTTATTTACATGAGAACAATAAATAATTCAACTTAAATTTACAAATGTTAAAGAAGACAACTTAAAACTTCTGATTTCTTTTGTAGTCTAATAATTGGTCCTAGATTAAGGGTGTTCTGCTTCACTTTACCCTACATCGCTGATGATCGGTTTTCCCATGTGGCTCTCCAACTAACGATACTCTCATGACAGGTCCATGCCATATTGACCTTGATTGAGCTTTGCTTACGTCCTCTACGTTATGCCAGTTTCATATGTAAAATCATAATGGTATTGCTTTTTCTTGCTAAGCATGCTTATCATGCTCAGAGTGAAATGTGACTTCCGGTAGCTTGGGGCTCCAATACTGTGCTTTGCATAGTTATCAATTGATAGGATGGCTTGTTGCGCTACTCCATGTAATATATCTTGGGTGAATTGTGCCATCACTCTGCTTGTACAGCCTTGGGCTAGCTTCTGCACTTTGTACAGTTTGTTTGCTTTGACTGTATGGCATATCTATTTGCCCAATGAAATTTCATATATAATCTCACTTCTACTTTGAAGTATGTAACATTTTATTTAGCTTTCTCCCTGCCTGGAGAACATGATATAATTTATATAGTAGTCTAGTACAGTAGCTAGTTCCTGAATTGTAATCTTGGTTACATACCGTGGACGGTCCACATTAAATGCCGTAGGCGATGGACGGTCCACCTTAAAAACCGAATTGTTGATTATCAACCAACAATCACCTGTACCCAATTGAATTTTTATTATTATTTATAATAAAAGGTGTTTGCGGTCACCTTAAGTCATCTTTGCCACAAAAAAAGGACCTAGATTTGATTAATTTATAGTTTGAAGATATGTCGTTTAAATTTCAAACTAATTGAGTATTTATATATGTATGTATGTATGTATGTGTGTTGAGATATTCAGAATGAGTTAATTAGGAATGATATTAATAATTGAGTTAATGTTGGAAATAAAGACAAATAAATACTTTACCTTATATTCGGTATTGTATTAAGTGTGATTTATATTGGGTATTATTCAATTAGGCCAAATATTCCCTAGAATATGCTGTACTAGATTATTCCTCTCTTATATATAAGTAGAAGGATCTCTCTTGTAATAGATATAAAAAATTAATAAAATGTAGTCTGCAATTGTTCATTGCTCTTCTCTCTCTTCTCTCTGATCTCAATTCTTTCATGGTATCAGAGCTGGTCAAAGGAAGGAGAGGTTATATATATATATATATATATATATATATTAAAAAAAAAAAGGGGGAGTCGGCAGTCCCTAAAGCCAGTGCAGCACCGTCGTGTGAAATCTTCAAAGCAAGTTGTCCCTCCGTTGAAGCCAATCACTGCTCCAATCTGAAGCCGATCCCTACACCGAATCCCTACAAACCGTCGATCCCACAATCCCAACAAAAATCTCGTACAGATCCAAAACCAAACCAAAACCAAAACCAAAACCAAAAATCAAAACCCAAAACCAAAAACCATTGAGTGTGGTCCACTTTAAAAACCATCAAAACCAAACCAAAACCAAACCAAAACCAAAACAAAAAACCATTGAGTGTGGTCCACTTTAAAAACCATTGAGTGTGGTCCACTTTAAAAACCATCAAAACCAAACCAAAACCAAACCAAAACCAAAACCAAAAACCATTGAGTGTGGTCCACTTTAAAAACCATTGAGTGTGGTCCACTTTAAAAACCATTGAGTGTGGTCCACTTTAAAAACCATCAAAACCAAACCAAAACCAAACCAAAACCAAAACCAAAACCAAAACCAAAACCAAAACCAAAACCAAAAATCAAAACCCAAAACCAAAAACCATTGAGTGTGGTCCACTTTAAAAACCATGAATATTGAGTGTGGTCCACTTTAAAAACCATTATTGAGTGTGGTCCACTTTAGAAACCATTGAGTGGTTGGACCACTTTAAAAACCAATGAGTGGTTGGTCCACTTTAAAAACCATTTGTTAAAAGTGAAGAGTTGCTGATGGCGTATGGAAATTTGAAGCTGACTGTCATTTTGTTCGTGATGCAATCCAAGGTGCAATCCAAGATGGGCATTTGTGATCCGCATGCTCCATCTTGAGGGGGGGTGTTGAGATATTCAGAATGAGTTAATTAGGAATGATATTAATAATTGAGTTAATGTTGGAAATAAAGACAAATAAATACTTTACCTTATATTCGGTATTGTATTAAGTGTGATTTATATTGGGTATTATTCAATTAGGCCAAATATTCCCTAGAATATGCTGTACTAGATTATTCCTCTCTTATATATAAGTAGAAGGATCTCTCTTGTAATAGATATACAAATTATAAAATGTAGTCTGCAATTGTTCATTGCTCTTCTCTCTCTTCTCTCTGATCTCAATTCTTTCAATGTGTGTGTGTGTACGTAGGTATATGTTCCATGATATTTTGAGTTTAAAACATTAATTCAACTACTGTGTGTGTTTTCTTACTTCTAGGTTTAAAATAGACCTTTATGTAAAACTGCAATTTTTATTTCAAACTTTCATTAATTGAGAATAACTTCAAATTGTTTGCTTTAACTTCAAAATATGTCACAAAAACAAAATCAATCTTAATGTAAGAAAAAGTGTGTGTGTATGTATACATGCGTATACATGTAAATAATAAATATACACATATAATGAATCTTTTTTTCATTATTTTGTACAATAAAGACATATATGGGGAGAGTTTGCCTAGTACATTGTAAATTTCATCACCTAAACATGTATAGATTAACTATGCAACCATTCTATATATATTTCACTTGCGCTTGCTGTATCTTACATTTAACTTCAATTAAACCCACAATATTTTAAACAAATAAAATAAAAAGTATTCGAATCTTTTATATCGTTATTAAAATCCATTTTTTGTTTTATAAACTTAACAAAGAACAAAATATGCCTTTTTTTATTCACCATTTAATCCGCTTCCGATTGACCTAGTCCCAACAACATTTACAAATCAATAAAATTATTTTTCTACTTTAATACAAGGATATACAAATAACATAAGGGTAACGAGGTTTTTAGGCATAAAGACAAAATTTGAGAAACATTCAGACATAAGTACAAGAGGCCAAAAATTTAACCATAAGGAAACTTTTAGTCTAAATCAAGGAATTCAGGGCCCCACCATCCTTTCTTACTTTACACTAAATAGTGTCCTTTAACCTTTTTTTTTTCTTTTTCTCTTTGTGCCTAAATTTTTCTTTAATTTTGTCATTCACACTATTTAAGGATAACATAAATTACATACATCGATAATAATACAAAGTTTAAATTATCATTTTCCTTTATGGTACCATACAATATAGCACCATGTATATTTATATGAAGAAAAGTGATCCTAGAATAACAAAAAATAAGAGCTACATTTTATCTATTAATGGTGACTGGGCCTATTCCTCTTTCTTCTTTGTTTCTTTCTGCTTCCCTCTTCCTCTCGCTCTACCCCTCCACTATGTAATTTATCCCTCCCCTATCGTCTCTCTATTCTCCTTATCTCAGCCTAGTTTTAGCCATCGTAGAGATTCTTCTCTCGAAACCCTAATCTAGGTCTCAACCAAAACTGCTCCTTTTAAGTTAGATCTGGCTTGTCGTACCAAGATATACTCTTGCCTTGTCCAGAACTCTTGGTTCTCCCTAACCTAACCTCTGCTACAATACACGGTGTTCCCCTCTTCTCTTTACATACTTGGTCATTGACATTTGTTAGCAACCTTTCACGACCCCTACTTTACCCCTGCTACTTTGGTCATCTATCTCTGTTGTGCAAAAAACACTGAAAGACATACCATAGTTTCATGGCTAAAGGTTGTAGATTGAAGTTCACTTCGACGTATTGGTAGGTTTCGTTAGCGTCATACTGGTGAATATTGTTCTGGGTTGGCTTAGTATTGGTTTGGTTGTAGTTTGTATGCTTTTGTTTGTGTATGGGTTGTGTTATTTGTAGTGGATGTTCGACTTGTGCTGTGTGGTTTTTATTGTTTTGTTTGTGTCAAGTTTCTTGGTCTTGGTTTAGTGTTTTTGTGTGGGTGAGCAGATCTATTTTTCTTTGTTTTTGGTTGTTGTATTCGTCGATGGGGTTTGCTATAAGAGTTTGTGATTTCTACATGTTATGGTAGCTTTATTGTATTTAAGTTTGCTTTGCTTCACCTCTTTACTGTCTCCTCGGCGATTGCCTTGGCAACGAAGGAGCACGTCAGCTACATGCTCGTATTAGGATGTCTTTTGTCACTCATTTCAATTTTAGGTGTTACACAGATGTTATGTCCTCTAGTAAGTTCCTTTGTCAGCTTTTACTGCGTGGAAGGTGTGTCTTCATGTGAGAATTCATGTAATTGTCTATGTCAAGTTGTTGGTCGTTGTGCTGGTTTGGTTGTAGAAAGTTCTATTCTGCACTATGGCGTATACACCATCAAGATGCTGTTAAGTGAGATTGGAGTTGTAGTGGATGCTTTTTGTTAGTTGCTTAGGCCTTATGTGATATTTTGTCACCCTGCATGAAGGTCATATAATTTGTTTGTCTTATGCAAGCTGTTATGTTATGTTGTTATGTAACGCTAGTTGTGAGCGTTCGGTCGGTTAGGTTGGTTTGAAGGTAAAAAAACTCAAACTGAATTGAAACCGAAAATATTCCAAATCAAACTGAACTGAACCGAATTAATTTCAGTTAATTCAGCCGGTAATCAATTTAACTAAACTTGAAGGATGTGTTATTATTCAAATGATGGATTCACTCAAAGTAAAACATAAATTCATATTTTGAGAAATTTTATATAGTAAATTTTTATGTTTATGATAAATTTTGATCTATTTGCAACAAATATTTTTGTATCATATAACTAAACTAATTATTTAAAGTATTGCAATAATGTAAAATTAGATAATAAATTAAAAGTTCAGTTAATTCGGTTAAACCGATAACCAAAAAAATTATTTTACAAACCGAATTCAAACCGGTTTAGTTTAAAACTGAACCGACCAAAATAAACCGGTTTGGTTGGTTAATTTGGTTTGAACTAAATATTTCTCACCCATGTATAATGCTCCCTACATGGAGCTATGTGACACCCCATGTCCGTTAATATCACTCTTTATCAGAATGCATTAAGTTTCGTAAAGCGTTATAGGTAAACATAAACAAAAACATTACAAGACAGATAAAAAATAACAGCGGAATTTAAAACTTTATTGAATAAAAACTATCGTGGTCCAAAATATGGTTACATCATAAGTTTGAAATACTAACATAAAACTTCTACCTTGCACAAAAATCATCATCAGAGTACAATGATACATAGAAGAGCATAATCCCTAAAATATAGCCATAGTAAAGAAGATATGAAATCAAGCAGTACATCTAAGTGGCTCCAAGCAGAATGAAAGAAGAATCATGATCAAGCTTGAGTATTTACACCCTAAGAACCTGGGGGGAGGGAGGGGGAGGGAGGAACGGAAGAGAAAGAAGAGGAAACAAAATAGGTCAGACATAAAGTCTGGCGAGTCCAGTCACTTTGAGTATATAAATAAGTAAAAGCATCATGACAGGCATATAAGTTATAGAGAGATAACAGTATATAAGGCAGGTATGACAAGGTAAACATGATAAACCTAACAGAACAGGCATTGCGTACTTCTAGTGAGAGTTTTTACCTCATGCAATAACATGCAACCCAACTGAACTTACCGGTATTACCCCTAAGGATAATAACGGGATCCTAAACAAGCGAGATAGATGTACCCTAATTACTACCCCAATCGATCGGCTCCCTAACTCCGTAGATACCCTGCGCTGGCCCTACAGTAGGATGAATCACTTCCTAAAGTTGCAACCCTTCGTTTCAAGGATGTGCACAACCATATCTACTGATGCCACAACATCTTATCTTCCCGAGCAGGCAGACCCATGCACGCACATGGGCCCGATGGAACGCACCGTCAGACATCTTTTCCTAAGTGACCTCTTATAATCAACTCAGTAAGCGTGCTACGAGTCCAACCTAATTCGGAGTACTCGTCTGATACCTATATGGGTTACTGACTGAAACGGATCCCACACACCAGATGATATAAGCTTCCCTCTAGGCTTGCATCCCACTACTAGGATTTCAACAGGTTATGCCTACCAGTGTAACAAGATTGCATAACCCTACAGATTAAGTTTGTGGGACTATATGTATATAAATATTACCCACCTCCCTAAGATTTACTTAACCCGCCCACTAATTCAAGAAAGTTTACTTAACCCATTCTCAACTTAACATGTTCATATTATCCCTATGGATTCAAATAGGTTAAGCATTACAAGTTCATTACCATTTATTCATTTATAGTTATAATGTGTTAGGCCTCCTACATTAAGTCTACTACTTGTGGATGCTTGATATGTCGGTCGGGTCCGAGCAGACTTCTTCCACAAGTCGCACTTAACCTCGTGTCTTGGAACGTTACGTGTTTATGCACTTAGGCCCCTCACATTAGATTTACCACTTGTGGATGCTGGATATGTCGGGCGGTTCCGAGAAGACTTCTGCCACAAGTGTAATATAACCTCATGTCTAAGCACTGTTACGGTTTCTAATTACTGTAAATCCAGGCATTTTCGTTATTAACCAATTATCTTATTCATTATGCCCCAAATCCTCGTCCGTTCTACAATACAAGTTATGCCCCAAATTTAGATCAAGATCTAGATTATGCCCCCAAATTCTAAGTTTTGGCTCAAGGTACATATTATGCCCAAAATTCCCAATCATGTGTTACAATAAGAATTATGCCCAAATTAATCATTCCCAATCGTTCCCAATTTCGTGCATTCGTGTATTTCAGCGATATGCCTAGGCTCGAAGGTAGCCTGGCTATAAAAAAAAAGAAAAAAAAGGGAAGAAGAGAACAAAAAAAGGCATAGCAAATAAAAACTAGCGTAAGATGATGGAATTGATCATACTAACAGAATAGGCATAGTGACATGATTAGGCAAGCTAACGTAATTGGCATACGGTGACATAATTAGGCAAACTAACATAATATGGATATCATAAACCGGCATGATGAGATCTAAACAGTGAATTAGATATACAAATAATGGTAAATCTGATATGATTCAAATAGTCGCAGGCTTAGATCCAATTCATAGACATGTCAAGATAACTTTTAAGTGTTTACATCTCAAAATAACATAGACTCATTGTGATTGGATATAAGAAACAGAAGAATGATTGCATATGTTGAATCCAAATACTTGAATATGTATAACTTGTTTGATGAAGAAGAAGCAGGCTTGATCAAACTATGTTGGAGCAGCATCTCGTTGTCGCCATTGAATTATATGAATAAAACAATGAGATTAAGGTACTATTTATAGCCTAGGGTCAACGAATCTGGTCAAAAAACATGTCCACATACGCAGAACTGAATCTGCCTCGGATCTGGGGGGTGTCGACATGAGTGTCGACATGGGTGTCGACACCCCTGTTGTGGTGTCGACCATAGGTCGACACCCTTAGGGTGGGGTCGACCCCCAACGGTCCGAACACCCGCCCTGTACTACATCATTTGATTTTGAATTCCAAAATGGTTTTAAATTATTTATATATATATAATTCCCTTATGCGTATACAAACTTCAAACCTTAATATCTTCTTTATATGATGTCTGTATTATGCAAACTTGGTGTCTATCTTAAGAAGAATTCCGAGATGAACGCAATGGCGCTGTCCGTTTTACTTAATTCACAATATTTAATTAAGTATTTTTTAGTTTATCATCTTAATGTGTTATAAAATTATGGGTTTGTAACACCTTGTAACACCCCACCTCCACCAGGGTGTCTCTTGCAAGCACTCTGACTTTGGAGGGGCGTTTGAATCAGGTAAACATGCATAATGATATATCAAGACAGAACAAGAACATATGTATATCAGTAAACAGAGTAAATAACATGGATAAAACAGCGGAAGATTTTTAAACCATTTCAAAACAAGTCTAATACATCATAATGTCAATTTCCCAAATAAACAAGTCTAGTACATAAAATAACATCATCTGAAACTGAAAAGGAAAAACATAAAGTAGTTATCCCCAAAGTGGAAAAAAACCATAGCGAGCTCAAAGCATACATGAGCTATCCCAGAAAGCGGCTAAGATCCAAGCTAAGCTCCTGTATTCCCTCCCTGAGAACCTGGGGGGGGGGGGGGAACGGAAGAAAAGAGGCGAAAGAAAACAGGTCAGTCAAAAAGACTGAGTAAGCCCTACTACAATCAATGTAAACTGATAAAGTTAACTGTCATGAGCAGCAGGAATGAACATAAGGATAACTACATACTGGTATGATAGATAAAGGTGTCATCGCATAATCAGGACTAAGGTTTTGCACCACAGATGTACTAGCAAACTAACATGGCTTGAATAAACAAGTATTGATCCCCCTGGCCCATGCTTTGGCCCAATAACCTGAGGTGACCCCCATACGAGGTCCAATAACATGAAGTGACCCTACCACGAGGTCCAACCCAACGGTCTAGTCGATCGGCTCCGTAAGCCTAACTCGTCACGTGTTGGTGTCAATACTGCCCAAACATGAATGTAGTCGAACTGTGCCGGGTCCACCCGTCGGGTGTATCAAGCCCTAGGGTGTCAACCCCTGGACACCATAAACATGAGTGCACAGTCTCGGTCTACCGGTACCCGTGCTTGTTTTCTCCAGCTACGGACTATGTGCACGACCAGAGTCCGCCCAGAACTACACCGGCGTACCACTCGGCCGTCGCTTTTAGTCGCTTACCTCCAGCCCAGTAATCGTGCCCCCTCCCTAGCCTAGTCCCTAGGGTCTTGATGATACAAACTTGGGATTACTGCGGAGTGGACCCCCATTACTAGGATTTTTCTAGTGGGTTAAGTACGGTTTAACCCCTTCACTAATCATGGATTAACTTGGTTAAGTGTAACTATGAGTTCACGACTTGACCCCGGTTACTCTACCGAGCCCAAATTGGTTAAGTATTAAATGGTCCATGACTTAACCCTAATCATGAGGCATTAATTAATTAATGCGCCTTAACCTCTCACATTAGACTTTGTTGTGGTTACTAGTTAAGCCGGGCGGGTCCGGGTAGCTTTACACCACAACTTGGTCTAACCTCGGGTCCAAGGTACAACATGACCAACTTCTCACATTGGGTCCTATTGTTTGTAGCAACTAGTTAGGCCGGTCGGTTCCGGGTAGGTTTACGCTACAAACTCAACCCAACCTCGAGTTGGCCACACTTATCTTTTCTAAGCGTCATGTCCCTCATGTTACAAATTTTCAAGCAATTGGGTAGACCTAACTTAATAGGTAAATTCCCAAGCTCATGTTTTTATGTCTTTTAAGTTTACCCAACCCCAAACGCAATCCCATCGCTTACATATCGCCATAGCGCATAAAGGATAGAAAGAGGGAACTTGGCATAATCATGACATAAAAGTGTTAGAGCCACAAGTTCAACATGGTGACATATGAAAGGTTCATGTGTTCATACACTTGCATATTACATTTTTAGGCCCAAAAGCATGCATAACATGATAACATGAACCACATGACCATCCCAAACTTGCATAACATACTTGCATAAACAAACTTGCATAACATATGACAACTTGCATATCATACTTGCATAAACAAACTTGCATAACATATGACAACTTGCATATCATACTTGCATAAACAAACTTGCATAACATATGACAACTTGCATATCATACTTGCATAAACAAACTTGCATTAACATATGACAACTTGCATATCATACTTGCATAAACAAACTTGCATAACATATGACAACTTGGATATCATACTTGCATAAACAAACTTGCATAACATATGACAACTTGCATATCATACTTGCATAAACAAACTTGCATAACATATGACAACTTGCATATCATACTTGCATAAACAAACTTGCATAACATATGACAACTTGCATATCATACTTGCATAAACAAACTTGCATAACATATGACAACTTGCATATCATGCATTTAACTTCAAAGTTCAAGTATGAGAGGAATAGGGCTTACAATGCTTATGCGAACTCAAATGAGTATAGCAAATGTAAGAAACCCCTTATGCAACTAATTAAACCCCAAAAATGCAAGCAAACTTTGATCAAGACTCTTCCTTTATGATGAAAATATAGAGAGACAAGACTTTAATGCAAGCTAAAGAGGATCATACAAGCCTAAATACACTTGTATGCATGGAAATCTCTTAGAAATTGATTTAGGAATTGTATGGAGAGAGTGGAGGCCATGAGAGGATTGATTTTGCCATAGTTTAGTTGTAGGATAGATTAATGATGATTTAGGGTAGGTTAGGGTCTCATTTATAGATTAGGCTAGTAATTTAGACCATAGGATTAAACCTTAGTTCCCATCTCAACCCTCCAAATCGAATCTGGCCCCCAAGCTCAACACAAACCCAAACTGGTGCACAGGCAGAACTGGGCGTCTGAGCCAAGTCGACAGCCAAGTCGACAGGGTTGTCGACCTGGTCAGACCCAGTCGACTCCCAAGTCGACAGGGCTGTCAACTTGGGTACCGTGGCGGGAATTTTTCCCGCCTGGCCCAAACTGGCCCAATTCCCAATTTCAGATTTGAATTTGAAATCTGTTTTTACTTAGGAATTTTCTGAAAACTTCGTTGGGCCTTAATCGGGTCATACGGACTCCGATTTTCGAAAACTCGGACTCTATTCCGCGTATTTTTCCGAGACGAACGCAATGGCATAGCCCGTTTCCCTTGATTCAGATTTTTAGAATTAAATTCTGCCTCGATTTATGTTATAACAGGTTATTGAAAATACGGGTTGTTACATTCTCCCCTCCTTAAAGGATTTCGTCCCCGAAATCTTCAAGTTAGGAAGAACGTATCCTACCATCAAACATCCATCTACTCAAAACATCATCCACGAGCAATCATTGTCCTTACAAGATTCTAAATGCTGGATGAACATATGCAAAGGTGTGTGTACATGTACTTATCTAATGCGAATATCATCAATGCAAATTATGTTAGTGAAATGAATCCATATGTATGCAATTCCTAACATAATGTATACCATATATATTTACGTGCACATAACATACACCCATATGCAACATCCATGTGGTCACACACAATTTTCATCCATGTATAAGCATAAACACTCATGCATATGCAATATGAGGAGTGTGCGAGCCAATCTAGTGCCTAACGTGTATAATGCATCCACGAGCAACAACTTGCAATCACTTGCAACCACTTGCAACCATCAAGCATAACATGTTTCAAACACATGTTTCATCCAAAAGGGTTTCTTCCTAAGGTTCTCATGACAAGATTAACACGATAAACTAGATAAATATGGATAGCAAAGAGAAAGATATGCTAACAAAGAAAAGAGATTGAGAGTGTACCCTCAAAAAGGAATGGATAAAGCCTACGCATCTTCTCCTCGGTTTCCCAAGTTGCGTCTTCCTCGGCTTCACCCCATTGAACCTTCACCAACTTGACCTCTCGATTCCTTAGCTTCTTGGTCTCCGTCCCCAAGATACGAATCGGAGCTCTCCTCAAGGTAGCTTCTTTCTCCACTTCCACATCTTCTAGAACACTCGGCTCAACAACCTCTGCTGATTCATGTAAACACTTCCGAAGATGCGAAACATGAAAACATCGTGCACTCCGGCAAGCTTCTCGGGCAACTTCACTCTATAAGCCATCTGCCCGATCCTCTCTATAATAGGGAAGGGTCCAACAAATCTCGGTGCTAACTTCCCAACGGCTCCAAATCGGACCACCTTCCGCAAAGGAGAAACCTTCACGAAAACCATGTCCCCAACATCAAACTCCAAATCAGTTCTCCGCTTATCAGCATAGGATTTCTGTCGGTCTTGGGCTGCTTTCATCCGTCTCCGAATCAACTCGATTTTCTCGGATGTATCTCTGATCATATCAGGCCCAAGTATCAGCTTATCTGTAGTCTCCCACCAACATGTAGGGGACTTACACGGCCTCCCATATAAAGCTTCAAATGGTGCCATCCCTGTGCTTGCCTGATAACTGTTATTATATGCAAACTCAACAAGAGGAAGATGGTCTTCCCAAGTACCACCAAAATCCAGAATACAAAGCCTCAATAGATCCTCGAGTACCCTATTCACCCTTTCGGTTTGACCGTCCGTCTGTGGGTGATAAGCAGTACTCAGATTCAACCTCGTGCCCATGGCTTCTTGCAAGCTATTCCAGAACTGACTTGTAAAGATTGGGTCACGGTCACTGACAATACTAGAAGGGACTCCATGAAGTCTCACAATCTCACGAAGGTATACAGACGCTAGCCAAGATGCGGTCCTCTTGCTCTTTATCGGGATGAAATGAGCACTCTTCGTAAGTCTGTCTACAATAACCCAAATGCTCGTATTCCCTTTCCTTGACCTTGGTAGCCCATCGATGAAATCCATGGAAATACTCTCCCACTTCCAAAGCGGAACATCTAGAGGATGCAATAGCCCACCGGGCTTCTTTGACTCGGCCTTGACTTGCTGGCAAATGATACATCTAGAGACAAACTCTGCCACATCCTTCTTCATCCCGGGCCAAAAGAAAATACGCTTCATATCTCTATACATCTTATCTCCGCCCGGATGTATAGTCAACTTAGAGCGATGTGCTTCCTCAAGAACTTTTCTCACTAAATCTTCTACCATGGGGACACATAATCTTCCATCTCTCCTCAGCCAACCCTTGCCATCGACAGAATATCGAGCGAGATGACTAGACGTCCCTCCTCGAACCAGCTTATCCATAATCTCAGCTATCTGAGGGTCTTCTCTCTGCGAAGCCCCAACTTGATCAAGAAGGGTAGGCCTGAGTTCCAGAGATGCTAAAGAACCGGTCATCGACTCGACTGCCAAAGAGAAATCAAAGGTTGCCACATACTCTAAATTCTTCATCTCAATGAATAGAGGACTTAGGGTCAACCTTCTTCTACTCAATGCATCAGCTACCACATTCCCCTTGCCAGGGGTATAAGCTATCTCGAAATCATAGGACGCCAAGAATTCCATCCATCTTTGCTGCCTCAGATTCAGATCCTTCTGAGAAAAAAGGTACTTCAATGACTTGTGATCGGTATAAAGCTCAAATCTTTCTCCTAGAAGATAATGGCGCCAAGCCTTGAGTGCATATACTATTGCTGCCAACTCTAAGTCATGAGTGGGATAATTCTTCTCATGCACCTTGAGTTGTCTACCGCCAAAGCATATCACCCTTCCTTCTTGCATCAGAACAGCTCCCAACCCCGTGCCACATGCATCGGTATATACTGTAAATAACTTCCCTCCATCGGGCAGAGCTAGAACAGGTGCTGATGTAAGAGCTCTCTTGAGCTTCTGAAAAGCAAGCTCGCATTCTATGCTCCAAGCAAAAACTAAATTCTTCTTTGTCAATTTAGTGAGAGGAGCAGAAATCTTCACGAAGTCCTTGATGAACTTCCGATAAAAACCCGCAAGACCTAGAAAACTTCTCACTTCGGTTGCATTCCTTGGAGTCTTCCAATCTTGAACTGCAACCACCTTAGCGGGATCCACCGCTAAGCCCTGCTTAGACACTATATGCCCAAGGAATCTAACTTCCCTTCTCCAAAAGTGACACTTGGAGAACTTGGCCTTCAACTGATGCGCTCTAAGCGTATCCATCACCTCTCCGAGGTGCCTTGCATGCTCTTCCTCATCCTTAGAGAAGACCAAAATATCATCTACGAAGACCACGACAAACTTGTTCAAGAACTCCCTGAACACCCTACTCATCAAGTCCACGAAATATGCGGGTGCATTCGTCAAGCCGAATGGCATGACAAGCCACTCAAAGAATCCGTCTGGAGTTCTGAACGCAGTCTTGTCTATACTATCCTCAGCTACCCTGAGCTGATGGAATCCAGTAGCAAGATCAAGCTGAGAGAAAACAGAAGCACCGACAAGCTGGTCAAAGAGATCATCGATCCTTGGTAACGGGTGTCTGTTCTTCTTAGTCAGCTTATTCAACTCTCGATAGTCGACACATAGTCGGAGAGAACCATCCGCCTTGGTAGCAAATACCACAGGCGCTCGCCACTCAGATATACTTCGTCTAATGAAGTTCTTCTCAAGCAACTCTTTCACTTGCTTGCTTAGCTCCCGCCTTTCATGCGGAGCCATGTGCCGAACGGGCAAAGAAACCGGCTTTGCATTTTCTACCAGATAAATGCGGAAATCAATCTCTCGCTTAGGGCGCAACCCCCTAACTTCATCAAAAACATCGGGATACTCTCGAACCACTCTCACAGACTGAAGAGTCTCCACTGACGAGTCGAGTGATTCCAGATAGCACAACATGACGGGACCTTTCGGATCACAAGAAATCTCTAGGGTGTTCCCGAGGCGAGTCACGAGCCTCACAACCCTATGCTCACAATCAAGAATGGCTCCATATCTGGACAGCCAATCCATGCCCAATATCAATCCGTATCCCCTGAAACCAAGAACATAAGCACTGCACAAGAACTCTACACTCAGTATAGAGATCCTCAAATCCCCACATATCATAGACAAATGGGCGGAACCCCCAATAGGATTTGAGACACAGACGGGATCATCTAACAAGCTAGTACTAAGGTGCAAACTATCAACAAGATCAAATGAGATAAAGCTATGCGATGCACCAGAATCAAACAAGGTACGAACTGGAAAATCAGAAATATATACAAGGCTCTCAACAGAAATACTACCTCGATCGGGAACTGAAGCGGTAGCGAGGGCATGAACTTGCCCTCCTGAGGGTCCAGCACGCTGAGTCTGACCCTGGCCTTGCCCCTGTTTCTTCGGGCAATCCTTGCTGAGTTGTCCAGCCTTACCGCATAAAAAGCATTCACCATTCTTTCTTTTTCTCTTCCTACAATCCTTAATAAGATGCCCAACTGTACCGCAATAATGGCACTTGTTGTTCTTGCCCTTGTTGTTGTTCCCCTTGTTGCCTTGACCCTTGTTCTTGTTCTGATTGCCTTGACTGCTTTGACCACTAGTATTGCCCTGATTTCCCTTTCCCTGGGAATCGGTCTTCTTGACTTGAGTATCATTCTTCTTGACATCTCCCTAAAGTAACGCCATATCAACCAAACTCTCAAACGTGGCCCCATGAGGAATATGTGACATGGCCAATCCCTGCAATGGCTCATTTAACCCTCTAGCAAAACGAAGAGCCTTCTTCTGAGGAGTATTCACCATATCCAAGCCAAAACGAGCTAACTGATTGAACTTGTTCACATATTCTTTGACAGACATATCTCCTTGCTTCAAAGTTATGAATCTCTCCATCTGCAGATTCTCCTCAGCGGAAGATAGAAACTTAAGCATGAACCTTGCCCTGAGATCGGCCCAAGTCTCAACAGGCCTAGTACCATTAGTGACTTCCCACCAATAAGCGGCTTCATCCTTCATAAGCCAAACCGCCAACAAGATCTTCCTCTGATCATCTATCCCAAAGATAGCAAACAAATCCTCGGTCTCTTTCAACCAATTTCTGGCCTCTACAAAAGTCTTAGTGCCTTGAAAGTTCTTGCCACCCATTGCTTTGAAATCTTTGCAAATCTTTGCGAAGTCAGCCTGAGGATGCTGAGGGGGAGGAGGAAGAGGAACCTCAGCAACAGGTGGAGGAGGAACATATGCAACGGGAGGAGGAGGAATATTAACTACTGGAGGAGGAGGAGGGACATCTGCGGGGCCGGCTTCGGTCACCCTAGCCTCCAAAAGTCTCCTATACCAAACGGGTACATGCACTCCCTCCGGAATAACAAAGTTATCAGCCATACTGAAAAAGAAAAAGACAGATTCAGAATGGAGAACAACGAAGGTATTTTTCTAATGGCTTCTTGGGGAATAGCCTTTTAAAATAAACTAGACTTTTCTTTGGAAAATACTTTATACTTGGTTTTGAAAATAGTTTTCCAACAGTTTTTCTAAAAACCTCATTTTTTTTCCTTCTCATAAACCATATGCTCTGATACCAAATTTGTAACACCCCACCTCCACCAGGGTGTCTCTTGCAAGCACTCTGACTTTGGAGGGGCATTTGAATCAGGTAAACATGCATAATGATATATCAAGACAGAACAAGAACATATGTATATCAGTAAACAGAGTAAATAACATGGATAAAACAGCGGAAGATTTTTAAACCATTTCAAAATAGTCTAATACATCATAATGTCAATTTCCCAAATAAACAAGTCTAGTACATAAAATAACATCATCTGAAACTGAAAAGGAAAAACATAAAGTAGCTATCCCCAAAGTGGAAAAAAACCATAGCGAGCTCAAAGCATACATGAGCTATCCCAGAAAGCAGCTAAGATCCAAGCTAAGCTCCTGTATTCCCTCCCTGAGAACCTTGGGGGGGGGGGAGTGGGAAACGGAAGAAAAGAGGCGAAAGAAAACAGGTCAGTCAAAAAGACTGAGTAAGCCCTACTACAATCAATGTAAACTGATAAAGTTAACTGTCATGAGCAGCAGGAATGAACATAAGGATAACTACATACTGGTATGATAGATAAAGGTGTCATCGCATAATCAGGACTAAGGTTTTGCACCACAGATGTACTAGCAAACTAACATGGCTTGAATAAACAAGTATTGATCCCCCTGGCCCATGCTTTGGCCCAATAACCTGAAGTGACCCCCATACGAGGTCCAATAACATGAAGTGACCCTACCACGAGGTCCAACCCAACGGTCTAGTCGATCGGCTCCCTAAGCCTAACTCGTCACGTGTTGGTGTCAATACGGCCCAAACATGAATGTAGTCGAACTGTGCCGGGTCCACCCGTCGGGTGTATCAAGCCCTAGGGTGTCAACCCCTGGACACCATAAACATGAGTGCACAGTCTCGGTCTACCGGTACCCGTGCTTGTTTTCTCCGGCTACGGACTATGTGCACGACCAGAGTCCGCCCAGAACTACACCGGCGTACCACTCGGCCATCGCTTTTGGTCGCTTACCTCCAGCCCAGTAATCGTGCCCCCTCCCTAGCCTAGTCCCTAGGGCCTTGATGATACAAACTTGGGATTACTGCGGAGTGGACCCCCATTACTAGGATTTTTCTAGTGGGTTAAGTACGGTTTAACCCCTTCACTAATCATGGATTGACTTGGTTAAGTGTAACTATGAGTTCACGACTTGACCCCGATTACTCTACCGAGCCCAAATTGGTTAAGTATTAAATGGTCCATGACTTAACCCTAATCATGAGGCATTAATTAATTAATGCACCTTAACCTCTCACATTAGACTTTGTTGTGGTTACTAGTTAAGCCGGGCGGGTCCGGGTAGCTTTACACCACAACTTGGTCTAACCTCGGGTCCAAGGTACAACATGACCAACTTCTCACATTGGGTCCTATTATTTGTAGCAACTAGTTAGGCCGGTCGGTTCCGGGTAGGTTTACGCTACAAACTCAACCCAACCTCGAGTTGGCCACACTTATCTTTTCTAAGCGTCATGTCCCTCATGTTACAAATTTTCAAGCAATTGGGTAGACCTAACTTAATAGGTAAATTCCCAATGGGTAGACCTAACTTAATAGGTAAATTCCCAAGCTCATGTTTTTATGTCTTTTAAGTTTACCCAACCCCAAACGAAATCTCATCGCTTACATATCGCCATAGCGCATAAAGGATAGAAAGAGGGAACTTGGCATAATCATGACATAAAAGTGTTAGAGCCACAAGTTCAACATGGTGACATATGAAAGGTTCATGTGTTCATACACTTGCATATTACATTTTTAGGCCCAAAAGCATGCATAACATGATAACATGAACCACATGACCATCCCAAACTTGCATAACATACTTGCATAAACAAACTTGCATAACATATGACAACTTGCATATCATACTTGCATAAACAAACTTGCATAACATATGACAACTTGCATATCATACTTGCATAAACAAACTTGCATAACATATGACAACTTGCATATCATACTTGCATAAACAAACTTGCATAACATATGACAACTTGCATATCATACTTGCATAAACAAACTTGCATAACATATGACAACTTGCATATCATGCATTTAACTTCAAAGTTCAAGTATGAGAGGAATAGGGCTTACAATGCTTATGCGAACTCAAATGAGTATAGAAAATGTAAGAAACCCCTTATGCAACTAATTAAACCCCAAAAATGCAAGCAAACTTTGATCAAGACTCTTCCTTTATGATGCAAATATAGAGAAACAAGACTTTAATGCAAGCTAAAGAGGATCATACAAGCCTAAATACACTTGTATGCATGGAAATCTCTTAGAAATTGATTTAGGAATTGTATGGAGAGAGGGAAGGCCGTGAGAGGATTGATTTTGCCATAGTTTAGTTGTAGGATAGATTAATGATGATTTAGGGTAGGTTAGGGTCTTATTTATAGATTAGGCTAGTAATTTAGACCATAGGATTAAACCCTAGTTCCCATCTCAACCCTCCAAATCGAATCTGGCCCCCAAGCTCAACACAAACCCAAACTGGTGCACAGGCAGAACTGGGCGTCTGAGCCAAGTCGACAGCCAAGTCGACAGGGCTGTCGATCTGGTCAGACCCAGTCGACTCCCAAGTCGACAGGGCTGTCGACTTGGGTACTGTGGCGGGAATTTTTCCCGCCTGGCCCAAACTGGCCCAATTCCCAATTTCAGATTTGAATTTGAAATCTGTTTTTACTTAGGAATTTTCTGAAAACTTCGTTGGGCCTTAATCGGGTCATACGGACTCTGATTTTCGAAAACTTAGACTCTATTCCGCGTATTTTTCTGAGACGAACGCAATGGCATAGCCCGTTTCCCTTGATTCAGATTTTTAGAATTAAATTCTGCCTCGATTTATGTTATAACAGGTTATTGAAAATACGGGTTGTTACAGGGGTGTTACATTCTCCTCTACTTAAACGATTTCGTCCCCGAAATCTCCAAGTTAAGAAGGATGTATATCCTAAAATCCATCATCCATCTACTCACCCATCAATCATAGGCATCCATTGTACTTAAAAGACTTCTAATGCTTATATGAACATATGCAAAGGTGTGTGTATATGTCCCTATACTAATGCGAAAGATCAGGCGGTCTACTGATTCAGTCGACCTCCTTAATGCAATGTATGTTAGTGCCATGAATCCAACATGTATGAAAATAATCCTATTATAACATGAAAGTTCTATATGTGTGCGCAATCATTCATCCAATTGCAACATCCACATGACGATACACCCATTTTCATCCGTAAAAAGAAGAAAAATGCACACATATCCATATGCAGCATGAGAGTGATTGAGCCGATCTAGTGCCTAATGTGTGTGTATATGCATCCACAAACAACCACTCGCATCCATCAAACATAACATGTCTCAAATACATGTTTACATCCATAAGATTCCTACCTACAGGTTGAAGATTCAATAGAAAGGATATACTTAAATGATAGAAACGACATGAATAAAAGCTTTGGAAAGGAAGTTAAGAACATACCCTTGAAAAGAAAAGGGTACGAAGCACGAATCTTGTCTTCAATCTCCCAAGTTGCATATCTTGGTTATCTCCCCACTGAAATTTCATTAACTTGACTTCTCTATTGCGTAGCTTCTTAACTTGTGATCCAAGAATACGGGTAGGAACTCGTCTAACTATTGCCTCCCGTTCCACCTCCACTTCCTCAAGCATACTCGGCTCAACTACTTCTGCAGTATCATGCAAGCACTTCCGTAAATGAGAAACGTGGAAAACATCATGAACGCCAGACGGTCTTTTTGGTAGCTTTACTCTATAGGCCATTTAGCCAATCCTTTCTGTTATGGGAAATGGTCCTACAAATGTTGGTGCCAATTTCCCTATAGATCCAATGCGAACCACATTCCTCAAAGGTGATACTTTGATGAAAACCATGTCTTCCACCTAAAATTCAATGTTAGTCCTTCTCCTGTCTGCGTAGGACTTTTGCCTGTCCTGAGCTATCTTCATGCGCCTTCTAATAAGATCAATCTTTTCTGAAGTTTCTCTAACCATATCCGGTCCAAGTAGAAGTCTTTCTGTAGACTCCCACAAAATCTACAGGGTTGCCCGTACAATTTTTCGAAGGGTGCCATGCCAATACTAGCATGATAACTGTTGTTGTAGGCGAACTCTACCAATGGAAGATGCTCCTCCTAAGTCCCTCTGAAGTCAAGGAAACATTGCTCAAAAGATCCTCTAGAACTCTGTTTACCCTCTCCGTTTGTCCATCGGTCTGAGGATGATATGCGGTGCTCAAACATAACTTTGTACCAAGTGCTTCTTGCAGACTCTTCCAGAACTCACTAGTGAATATAGGATCTCGATCACTCACTATGTTGGAAGGTACTCCATGTAGACATACAATCTCGCAAAGATAAACTGCTGCCAACCATTCTGCCGTTCTCTTGCTCTTAACAAGAATGAAATGAGCGCTCTTAGTAAGTCTGTCCACTATAATCCAAATAATGGTGTTGCCTTTCCTCGATCTTGGTAAACCATCAACGAAATCCATTCAGACGCTCTCCCACTTCCACCGTGTGACCTCTAGAGGATGAAGTAAACCACTGGGCTTCTTTTGCTCAGCTTTTACTTGTTGGCAAATCAAACATCGAGAAACGAACTCTGCTACATCTTTCGTCATCCCAGCCCAAAAGAAAACCCTCTTCATATCCATATACATCTTATCACCGCCCGGATGAATAGTCATCCTAGAATGATAGCCTTCCTCAAGGACTATCTTCAACATACTTCCCTCTCGGGAAACATAAAGCTTTCCATCTCATCGCAACCACCCTCTACCATCCGTGGAATATCTACTGAGGCTACCAGAAGTCTCTCCTCTACTGAGCCTATCCAAGATGTCTAAAATCTTTGGATCCTCTCGCTGTGAAGTTCCTATCTGATCCAAAAGTGTAGGTCGCACCTCTAGTAATGCCAATAAACCAGGTATAAACTCTGTGGAGGGTCTAAAATCAAAAGTCGATATGAACTCCAAGCTTTTACTCTCCACAAACAGAGGACTAAACGTCATCCTCTGCCTATTCAATGGTCTACCACCACATTACCCTTGCCAGGGGCATAAGAAATCTCAAAGTCATAGGACGCTAGGAACTCCATCCATCTTTGTTGCCTTAAATTAAGATCCTTCTATGAGAACAAGTATTTGAGAGATTTATGATTAGTGTATAACTCGAACTTCTCCCCAAGTAGATAATGGCGCCAAGTCTTAAGCGCGAATACTATGGCAACTAACTTTAAGTCATTGGTAGGGTAGTTCTTCCCATGAACTCTTAGTTGTCTACCTCCATAACATACCACCCTTCCTTCTTGCATCAGAACCGCACCAGGCCCTGTACCACACGCATCGGTGTATACTGTGAACACCTTGTTCCCATCATGCAAGGTTAAGGCTGTGGCTGTTTTTAGAGCCCTCTTCAATCGTTGGAAAGCATCATCACAATCTATATCCCATGAAAATGTCAGATTCTTCTTCGTTAGTCTGGTGAGTGGGGCTGATATCTTCGCAAAGTCCTTAATGAACTTTCTATAATAGTCCGCTAATCTAAGAAAACTTCTCACCCCCATTGCAATATTTGGGATTCGCCAATCTTGAACTGCAACTACCTTCACGGGATCTACTACTGTCCCATTTTTAGAGACCACATGCCCTAGAAATCTCACTTCTTTTCATCAAAAATGACATTTGGAGAATTTGCCTTAAGCTGGTGCGTACGTCGAGTTTTCAAAACCTCCCTTAAATGTTAGGCATGCTCTTCCTCGCTCTTCGAGAAAACCAAGATGTCATCAAGAAAGACCACAATCAACTTATTTAGAAACTCCTAAAACACCCTACTCATCAAATCAACAAAATAGGCAGGTGCAATCGTCAACCCAAATGGCATGACGAGCCACTCGAAGAAATCATCTGGAGTTCTAAAAGCAGTCTTGTTTATACTGTCCTTGGCCACCCTCAACTGATGAAACCCCGTAATCAAGTCTAACTAAGTGAAAACAAATGCACCAACAAGCTGGTCAAATAGATCATCTATCCTCGGAAGTGGGTGCCTATTCTTCTTAGTGAGTTTATTCAACTCACTATAGTCCACATATAAGCGAAGTGAACAATCCGCCTTAGTTGCGAATACTACTGGAGCACCCCATTCAGATATGCTTCGCCTAATAAACCCTTTCTCAAGTAGCTCTCCTACTTGCTTGCTAATCTCCCTCCTTTCTATTGGGCCATATGGCGCACATGCAATGCAGCTGGCTTTGCATTGTCCACCAAGTATATACGGAAATCAATCTCGCACCCTGGAGGTAATCCCCGAACCTCCTCAAAAAGATCAGGATACTCATAAACTACTGGTACAGATCGTAAATCATTGATAGATGCATGAGGCGACTCTAGGAAACTAAGCATGACAGACCCCTTAGGGTCACAAGAAATATCGAGGGTCCTCCCATGGAAAGTTAAAAGTCTAAAGACCCTCCTCTCACAATCTAGAATGGCACCATACATGGCTAGCCAATCCATCCCTAGAATCAAACCATAACCCATGAAACCAAGCACATATGTGTCGCACTCAAACTCGACGCCCAATACAGATGTTCTCAAACCCCGACAAATCATAGAAGATGAGTCATACCCCTAATGGGGTTTGAGACAACAACGGGATCCAAAACCATAATAGTACAGACTCAACCACAAAATCAGATATAAAAGTATGCGAAGCGCCTGAATCAAAAAGAGTTCTAACAGAATTATTGGAAAGAGAAATTAAACCTTTAACAGAAACTTTCCTACCTCTATCTGGTGCACCGGCCATGAGAGCATGCACCCGCCCTCCCGAAGATCCTGCCCTTTGATCTTGTCATTGCTTCTTCGGGCACTCCTTAGAAAACTATCCGACCTTTCCATAATTGAAACAAGCATTCTTCTTTCTTTTACATTCCTTGATCAAATGACCCTTACGTCCGCAATTATGACATTTCCTCTTATCTCTAGTCTTGTCATCCTTTCCGCTCTTCTTTTGTTGTTGTTGTTGTCCTTTCCTGGGCCACACTTTATTATTTTGTGTTTCCTCAACCTTAGCTTCTTTCTTTTCACCTTTATTTTCTTCATGCATCAATGCCATATCAGCGGGTTTCCCAAAAGTTACTCCCATCGGAATATGAGACATAACCAACTCATGGAGTGGTTCACTCAATCCTCTAGCAAACCTCAAAGCTTTCTTGTGCGGGGTATTCACTAGCTCTAAACTAAACCTCGCCAATTGATTGAATTTATTAACATATTCTTTCACAAATATGCTTCCTTGCTTGAGCCCCAAAAACATTTCCATTTGCATGCTTTGCTCGGCTCATGAAAGAAACTTCCGAATCTCTGTTGGAAATCATCCCAAGTTTACACTAAATGCCCTGCTTGCGTCACTTCCCACTAGAATGAAGCCTCATCTTTCAGCTGCCAAACGGCCAACTGAATCCTACGATCGTCAACTTCAAAAACTCCAAACAATTCCTCCGTCTCCTTAAGCCAATTTCTTGCTTCTAGAAAAGTCTCAGTTCCTTGGAATGGATTTCCGCTCATAGCACATAAATTTTTGCATATCTTAGAGAAATTATCAGAATGTGGAGTGGGAGGAGGAACAACGGGTGCAGCTAGGGGAGGAATGTCTTCTTGACTTTCGGCAGGTGCCGTGGCCTCAAGATACCAATGGAGCCATCCCGGTATCGTAACGCCCTCAGGAATATTAGGCTCCCCCGACATGCTGAAAAGAAAAGGGAAATGGGATTAAGACAGAGAATCGAAAGATATTATATATGGCTTTGGGGAATATGTCTTTCAAAATAGACTTTTATTTTGAAAATTCTTTCTTTTAAAACCTTTCTGGAAACAATTTTCAAAATCTTTTATCCGTTCTAGTAACCTTCAGCTCTGATACCAAGTGTGACACCCACGTCCATTAATGTCACTCTTTATTAGAATGTATTATGTTTCGTGAAGCATTATAGGTAAACAGAAACAGAAACATTACAAAATAGATAAAAAATAACAACAAAATTTATTGAATAGAAAATATCATGGTCGAAAACATGGTTACATCATAAGTCTGAAATACTGAAAACATAAAACTTCTGCCTTGCACAAAATTCATCATTAGAGTACAATGACACATAAAAGAGCATAATCCCCAAAACATAGCCGTAGTAGAGAAGATATGAAATCAAGCAGTACATCTAAGCAGCTCCAAGCAGAATTAAAGAAGAATCCTGATCAAGCTTGAGTATTCCCACCATGAGAACCTTTGTGGGGGGAACGGAAGAGAAAGAAGAGGAAACAAAATGGGTCAGACATAAAGTCTGGCGAGTCCAGTTACTTTTAGCATATAAATAAGTAGAAACATCATGATAGGCATATAGGTTAGAGAGAGATAACAACATATAAGGCAGGTATGACAAGGTAAACAAGATAAACTGAACAGAACATGCATTGCACTTTTATAATACTTTTCTCTGCACTAGTACTAGTATCACATGGAAAAGATGATCCCTAAAAAGTACTAGATGGTAGACTTAGGCGCACTACTAGTGAGAGGTTTTACCCCATATAATAATAGGTAGTCCAACTGAACTTACCGGTGTTACCCCTAAGGATAGTAACGGGCTCCTAAACAAGTGAGACTAGATGTACCCTAATTACTACCCCAATCGATCGGCTCCTTAACTCTGTAGATACCCTGTGCTGGCCCCACAGTAGGATGTTTCACTTCCTAAAGTGGAAACCCTTCATTTCCAGGATATGCGCAACCATATCTACTGATGCCACAATGCCTTATCTTCCCGAGCAGGCGGACCCATGCACACATATGATCCCGATGGAATGCGCTGTCAGACACCTTTTCCCATGTGACCTCTTATAATCAACTCAGTAAGCGTGCCCCGACTCCGACCTAGTTCGGAGTACCCGTCTGATACCTATATGGGTTATTGACTGAAACGAATCCCACACATCAAATGATACAAGCTTCCCCCCGGCTTGCATCCCCACTACTAGGATTTCAATAGGTTATGCCTACCAGTTTAACAAGATTGAATAACCCCACATGTTAAGTTTATGGGCCTATATATATATATATATATATATATATATATATCCCACCTCCCCAAGATTCATTTAACCCTATCGCTGATTCAAGCAAGTTTACTTAACCCCTACTCAAGTTAACATGTTCATGAAATCCCTATGGATTCAAATAGGTTAAGAATTACAAGTTCATTACCATTTATTCATTTATGGTTATAATGCGCCAGACCTTCCACATTAAGTCTACCACTTATGGATGTTGGATATGTCGGTCGGGTCTGGGAAGACTTCTTCCACAAGTCGGACTTAACCTTTGTCTTAGCACATTACGTGTTTATGCACTTAGACCCCTCACATTAGATTTATCACTTGTGGATGTTGGATACGCCAAGCGGTTCCGGGCAGAATTCTACCACAAGTGTAATCTAACCTCGTGTTTAAGCACTGTAACAGTTTCTAATTACTGTAAATCTAGGCATTTTCATTATTAACCAATTATCATGTTTATTATACCCTAATTCCCCGTCCGTTATACAATACAAGTTATGCCCCCAAAGTTAGATCAAGATCAGGATTATGCCCCCAAATTCTAAGTTTTGGCTCAAGGTACAAATTATGCCCAAAATTCCCAATCATGTGTTACAATAAGAATTATGCCCAAATTAATCATTCCCAGTCGTCCCCAATTTCGTGCGTTCGCGTATTTCAGCGATATGCCTAGGCTCGAAGGTAGCCTGGCTATAAAAACAAAAAGGCAAAAAAGGGAAGAAGAGAACAAAAATAGGTATAGAAAATAAAAACTGGCATAAGATGATGGAATTGATCGTACTAATAGAATAGGCATAGTGACATGATTAGGAAATCTAACATAATAGGCATACGGTGACATAATTAGGCAAACTAACATAATTGGGATATCATAAGCAAGCATGATGAGATCTAAACAGTGAATTAGATATACAAATAATGGTAGATCTGATATGATTCAAATAGTAATAGGCCTAGATTCAGTTCTAGTCATGTCAAGATAACTTTTTAGTGTTTACATCTAAAAACAACATAGACTCACTGTGATTGGATCTAAGAAACAGAAGAATGATTGCAGATGTTGAATCACAAATCCTTGAATACGTATAACTTGTTTGATGAAGAAGTAGGCTAGATCAAACTATGTTGGAGAAGCACCTTGTTGTCTCCATTGAATTATATGAATAAAACAATGAGATTAAGGTCCTATTTATAGCCTAGGGTCAACGAATCTGGTCAGAAAACAAGTCCACTTATGCGTAACTGAATCTACCTTGGATCTGGGTGTGTCAACATGGGTGTTGACACCCCTGTCCTAAGGTGGGGTCCGAACTCCTGCCCTGTCCCACGCCGTTTGATTTTGAATTCTGAAATGGTTTTAAATTGTTATATATATATATATAATTCTTTTATGCGTATACAAGCTACAAACCTTAATATCTTCATCATACATTGTCCATTTTATATAAACTTGGTGGCTATCTTAAGAAGAATTCCAATAAAAACACAATGGCACGGTCTGTTTTACTTAATTCCCAATATTTAATTAAGTATTCTTTATGTAACAACCCGTATTTTATGTATCAAAAGATCGTAAAATATTTTTATTTGATTCCCTGAGGGTTGGATCATTCTCATTTTTGATATGATGCTTATGGGGATGTGAAACATGTCCATAATTTTTACCGATTTTGTTTGTGACCATTTTTCCCCTGTCAGTCTTGTACATGACATAACTTTTGACTCAGGTCGAATCGGAGGGTAAAACCTGTGCCATTGGAAATTAATTGATGATTCCTTTCCATATAGTTGTTACATTAAAGATTTGGCTCAGCGGTTTGGGAGGAATCGCTATTTTAAGGTTTTCAGTTGGATGTCCAGGTTTTGGGAGTTTAACGGGCTGATTTAGGGAAGGCCCATTAGTGGGTTGATGGAAGGTATAAATAGGGGGTAAGGGATATGGGAAATGGTTTAATCTTTCTTTTCCTCATTGGGTGGCCTTGTGCTCCTTCTTCCTCTAACACCTTTCTACCGTTAAAAATCCAAATCTAAGGAGGTAAAATAATAAATCTACACCATTGAAGGCTAGATCTACGAATATTGAAGTAAGGATTCATCAAATCAAGGTGTTTGGTGGAGGTGCTTGCTGTCTGGATTCCTTTTTCATTGATCTTTTCTTGTTTGGGAGACTCGGTGAGTGATTTACATCTCTCACATGAATGCAATGAAGTATATGATTGTTTGTGCATGTTTCTCATCAAGTTAAACTGTTTTTCCATATATCTATGCCATATTAAGTCCATTCTCATATTAACCACCCAATGATCTGATTTAACAATCTTAGATAGGTAATTTCCATGCTATTTCATATGATTATGCAAGTTAGATTCATAATTTAGATTATATGTTCATGTATTATGGTTTTTGGTAAAATTTGCATAATTTGATGATAATTGTCATTTTCATGATTCTAGTGGTTTCATAACATGTTTATGATTGTATTGGATGAGTTGATTTTGTCGAATCTATCGGTTGGCGAAGTTTTGGTGGAAATTATAGTGGAATTGGTGAAGTGCAGGTTTTGGGTCACATACAGAGGGTCGTTTGTACCTGGAGTAGTTTCTTGGAGGACAAGACAGAAACAGGGATCGGTCGCACATAGCAGAAGTGATCAGGGTCAGTCATGTAAGTGGAAAAAGCCTGGGGTTTTGCCTTTAAGAAGAAGGTTATTGGTCGCTCCTGGTGTTGGGTCGGTCATGCATTCCTAGATAGTTGTTTGGTTCGACCGAGCTTGGGTGATGGGACCGAGTGAGCCTATGGGTGAATAGATCTGGTCAGTCATCTACTGGTCGTACATGTTTTGAACCATGGATGTATGGTCCGACTAACGGTGGCCAGTCGAGCCAAGGAGTACGGTTGGTCGCACCATGTTGGATTGATGAAAGGGAGGGGCCGGTCACATCATGTTAGGTCTGTCGGTTAAGCAAGACAGGGTCAGTCGTACAAGGTCATTTTCTGAAAAAGTATGTTTTTCGGGTACGACCCGGGTTGGAAGAAAAGAGCTTGAAAAAAATATTTTTTGGGCTAGCTGCAGCGCAGTGGTGTAATTGGCTCGGTGATGGTGTGACTTTGAAATAAATTCAAGAAGGAAGGTTCGAAGTGTTGAATGTGTTCATTGATCGGTGTAGAACAACGAATGTGATGACAACTCAAAGGTCGTGAGTTGGTGGATAATGGTTATTTAAGGAGGTTGCTTGAGCTATGAGAAATAGTCTGGTTGGATGACTGGAGATGCGAAGGCCAAGAGATTATCGTTGTCGTAAGTTCTAGCAGGCTCAAAGCAGGGGTACGATAAGGGCACCCAAAAGATCGGTTGTAGATCGAGTACCCTGGGTATCGTTGAAAGGCCTAATTGTCAAGGTTGGACATGCATATGTATCGTTGAAAGGCGTATGGAGTTTAGGCTAGAACTGGGGTTACCATTAGCCCTTGACATATGGCGAGGTTGATCATCATACAATTAATGATGGTTTCGAAGCAGGATTGACGGTGACAGCCAGAGTCAGTCATGGATGATTGGTTATTTTGTTTGTACCATCTCATGTAGGTTGTCCAACGTCGAAGGAGATGTTCCTTGAGTGCTTGTCTGATATTGGTTTAGGCCTATGTGGATTGTGCTTGAGGGATGTTGAATTCGATTAGGATGGTTTACATGAGATTTATATAATCTGGATGTTACGAGTGCTTACCATGATTGAATGGGTGTTCTGGTTTCCATGGATGAATGGTTGAATTGTTTATCATAAAGGTTATCACTGTCCGATGTGGGAAAGACAGGAGTTGAGTTCTTCTCTGGTGTTTGGTAGAATGGTTTGTTAATCTACCTATTTTCATATAGTTTATTGTTGAAGTTTGTTAGTTGTTTTATCGCTCACTAAGACTGTTGTCTTACTCAAGGTTTTATGTTTCCTCTTATTACCTTGGGTTGTTCATCCGGTTGTGGATGGGCAGATTAAGTAGCAGGTTACAGGTTATTAGTGAGGATGATGCTGTTGTGCGAAGGCGAGCAAGAGGCTGACGTACCAATTTTATTATTATCTAGTATTTTTGTTTCTGCTGTTTGAGTGTTCTATGAGGGTTGTAGTGAGGCCTTATGTACAAACTCTGGTATCAGTGGGAGAACCTTTCAGGATGTTGGGAAAGTTTCAAAAGTTTGCTATTTGATGCTTCATTACTATTACCTGTTTTATATGTTCTATTATATTTTTTCCTTGCGCTGTGAGTTCTACGACAGGTTCCGATGTTGTTTACCTACTCTGATGATCGTCCATAGCTTCCTGGCACACACTTCAGCGCATTATTCCTCTTGTTTAGTGCGGGGGTTATGAGCAGTCGTCAAACTTTAGTTTATCATCTTAACGTGTTATAAAATTACAGGTTGTTATAAGCTATGAATGTTTATTGTCGCCAGCCCACTCTAAAAACCAATGTAATAGATATGCACTCTATCTATCTCCTGAAATTATTTGTATTTATTATTTGTTATAATTAAAGTGTTATGGCACTAATCAGTCGGTCTTGCCATAAAAATTATAAATCATTTTTATCAACTTATAAAGGATATATTTGTATCTTATAAAATTATGATGTGAAAACATGAATTACATTAATTAAACATAGATTCTATAAATATTTTCATTTTCAACATGATATCAAACCTTACCCAACTCATAAGTCAAACACATGTAGCATAATATTATTTTTTACTTATCAACTATGTAAACAAGACCCTCCTAAAACAACATGAAATTTGTAACTAACTGTAAAGTTATAATGATTTAATACTTGAAAGACATAAATAATGCTAACAATGTTCTTAATAGTGCTTGGATAAAACTCTCAAACATTCCTTCCTCTACTCCCGAAGTAGAGTTCCTAGTAGTGTTTTTTGTACTCTGGTTCATTCTTTACCTATAATAAGAATGATTAGCCTCTTATAAAGGAAAGCCGTAAATAGTGCTTAAGTGTATGCAACTATATACTATATAATATTACTACATAGCTTTAAAATCCGTATATGACAAGTATGCCTCCATTAACAGATATTTTTGATCTAGTCTAAGGCGATAACTCCTTTCTTATCTCTATGGGATCCTTGCATCCACTCTGGTTTATCGAGCAACCAAAGCTCTAATAGAAGATGTGATGATCTCCCTCATACCATCTGCATTGAATAGCTAAAAAAGCACTGGAGCCGTACCCGATCAATATGAGACGACCATTGGAGAAGAAGCATAAGCAGAATAGCCTATCATATATCTCACAACGTAATGATAAAATATAACAACAAATATACAACAGAATAGTGAGCAATAACTACTGAAGTATCACCTCCATAAAATTACATAGTTACATACAAATGCAACATAAAATGTATAAAAACATCTCCTCACTACATTCACTCTCGAAGAAAAGAAATACAAAGTAAGAGGCACAGTCTAGAATGCATATCATTACCAATGGAAAAATCTGTATAATATAATGTAATATGTCATAGCTCCTCTAAGCTCGTCCTTTGATCAACAGTTGTGCTGATCAACAGTTGTGCTGATCAACAGTTGTGCTATGTAGACGTATCATCTGGGCTACTGATTTTATAGTACTTAAGATAACAAGAACCAAAACATAAAGGTCATATAATAGTCTGGTATAAGCAGTAAATGAATCATAAAAGCTATTTACAAAAATATAGAAATAGACAAGTATCACAACTATACATGACTTTCCGCTATAACCATAAAGTTGGCACATAATTTAAGATAAAATATGCTAATCAAAGAAAATAACATAGCATACTGTGTAGATAATAGGACATAACAACATAAGCGTCCCTGTCACTAGCCCTATTCCAAACCCAATCTCTAGTATCTCCTCCAAAATACTTACAGGTGATAGCCAACCCAGAAAAAGGCAATAACAACAACCATAATGTCCATAGAATCCATGAAACAAATCTTAGCAAGTTATCACCTTCTAAAGCCTTGAATATATTTTAACTCGTTTGTCCATCTTTATCTTACATTATCTAATTGAAATCTTGGTTCTCATTGTACTCTCATCCCATTATAGTCTAAAACTCAACACATACCTTATCAATATAAATTAGACACTGGACCCAAGCTAGCGCTACATGGTACTTGAACCCTTAATACTAGTCCATAGGCATACCGGCTTTATTATATCCCTACTTTGAGTATAATAAGAACACTCTAAGTTATCAACAATTCCTTGGTTCTCCCATTATATCCAATTCTTCTCAACTCCATCCTGGAAAACAAGCCCTACTCTCTCAATCTATCCCATTATCAAGGCCTCATACATCCCGAGTTGTCATCTTCGATTCCTAGTCATATATGAGTCGCTAATCAAAGAAACCTAGCTTTATCATACTATAACATCACCGTCAAACATGACGTGAATAAGCCACCACCTCCAACATGATCAGTTCCCACCATATACCATTCCCTATAATTCGTAGACACCCCAGAGCTTCCCCTATGACTTGGTACTAAGTCACGGGTATGACTCATAAATGAGTCATAGACTTATCCAAATTCCTTTGGTTTCATCCCATATTCAAGTACATTTATACCTAATGCCTTAGACCTTGATCTAACTCTCGCAGCATCCTAATCTTCACTTCTAATCATCAATATTCAAGTCATGGAAGATGACTTATCCAACTCTTCCATCCTTTTCCTATTATCAACTCCAACCAATAGAACCACTCCTAGCATCATGCTCTAGCTGTCCATAAAGGCCACTGATCCATAGATTGCCTCTTTGTGACTCGATTCCCACTAATGGATATAACTTTATACCGAGTAATATGCTAAGCTCCAAAATACTTGCGAATTTCTATGGTCCTTCTTTGCTTGCTTCTGACCCTATCCTTCCAGTTTTATGTGATTCTATGAGCATAGCTTCCAATATGATCGATTCTCTAACCTAATAAACCATGCAATCATAGCATTAGAAAAATAATCAAAGCATAAAATCCAAAAAAACATAGCAGTGATTCAACTAATTAAAATCATATAATTTCATCCAAGTCAAACATTTAGATCACTCAATTAAATAAGAAATCACTATATTATCATGGTTCTTCCTATAATCATATATATGTATGCAAGTATTTGATGAGGTCAAGGCCAATTACAGATTAAAATCATGCTAGTTTAGAGTTGAATTAGGGTTTAATTACGAAATTCCAATTGGATCTAGTAAATTTCGTGTCCAAAATTATAATTTTTGCATATAAACACTAAATCCCAACGTATAATCCATCACAGACAAATAAGAGGTCATAACCACTTCAAAGTCAAGTAGATCCACGTTAGATCTGATTCAAACGGCAGCCAATCAAATTTGAGAAATAAAATTGATATGCACAATATTATTATTTAATATATGATCTTCAGTATGCAATTAAAAATAGCTTAATATGAAATCTAGTGAAATCAATGGAGTTTTGACGCTCATTAGAATGAGGAAGAATATTTTAAAGTCCTCATCTTAGCCCCTGTTTATAGGCTACATCAGTTTGATTAACATGCCTCAAAATTAGGCCTACTTATTAGAGATTGATTCTAGCTTCCGGTTTTTAAATTTTAAAACTACCATAACTTCCTAAGCATAATTGATTTCCCATATGACCACTCTAGGAATGTTAAACCATCATCCCAAAGAAATGAAATAGGTTTGAGCATCTAGTCGGCTCCTATTAAAAATTATAGCTGAAATAGGATTTTCAATCATAAAATGATTAATAAACTACCACTTAGAATAATATCAAAAAATTATAGTCTCATATGACCTCAAATGAATTAAAAAAATTATTTATGATTATTCAATATACAAAATATGGATCGTTATACTCTTCTCCTTTATGAATTTCGCCTCTAACATCTATAAAAATATAAACAACCAAGTTTGTCCCACATTCCTATCAACCTATAGCAATCAAACAATCATGAAAACAGTAGCTAAATAAACCTATCATAGCATGCATAATACTGATAGTATAGGGTGCAACGATGATAGTAAATTAAATAAATGGGTCTTACCACAAAAAATTCTGGATAGGCCATCCTCGGGCTCTCTTCAGTCTTCCATGTGCAATCGCTATCACTTCGCTCCATTGTACCTTAAATTGCTTAAATGCTTTCCTACTCAGCTGTTTTGTGTCTTTCTAAATAATTTGAAGTATTTTACAAATCCTAGAACTTTCTGTCTCCATATCTATACATTTTAGTTGATCTAGTGCTACTACAATGCTTAGGCTGTGTACAAACTTTCATGGATAGGAGATCTTAGAAACATTATCCATATCTTCCATATTCATAGGTAAGCCAACCCTATATGCAACCTTTCAGTCCTCCATATTATTGAAAACGCTCCCATAAATCTAGATGTTACCTTTTCCTTCCTAGCAAACCAAACTACATTCTTTAGAGAAGAAACCTTAAAAATATCGTATCTTCAATAGAAAATTTCAAATCTCTTCTTCTCTTATACATAACTCTTTAGTTTGTCTTGAGCAGCCCTCATTGGTCATTGCCGAAAAATCTACATCATCTTTCATGTCAATTCAATATTCTCTAGGCTAAGTATTAGCTTCACTTGCTTCTCACTAACATGAAGATGCATTACATAGTCATGCATACAGTGTCATGCTAATACTCGACTGATTACCATTATTGTATGCAATTTTTACCAAATGCAGATGGTCTTCCTAAAGTTCATAGAAGATCTACTATATGACTCACTCTTTCAGTCTGCCCGTCAGTCTTTAGGTCATAGGCTTTACTAAGATGCATCACGTTCCCAATAATTCCTTTAAGCTCTTCCAAAATCCATTGGTCTTTGTCTCTTACAATACACTTTGACATACCATGGAATCGAATAGTCCACTTTACATACAAATTAGTCAGCTTAAATATTGTTTTATTTGATTGATTGGCATGAATCTTGCGCTCTTAGTCATTCAAACATTTATTACCCATATTTTATCATATCATGCCTTGGTCCATTGTAATCCATTTATAAAGACCATATATACTTCCCCTTATTTCCATTCAGCAATATCTAATGGTTGCAGTAACCCACTAGGCTTCTTCTACTCAGCTTTCCTGATCTAGTTATTCAAACACCTCGAGGTGAAACTTCCACCGTCCCTCTTCATGCTTTTCAATTATAAGTTACTCTCATATCTCTATATGTCTTGTTACCACCAGGATGAATGGTCAATCTAGAATGATGGAACTCTCGCAATACTTCTTCAAGTAATCCATCAATATTAGGAACAAATAGTCTTCTATCGTTATAAAGCCAACCTTCTCGGTCGATTTTGTTTTTTTACATCTTTAGATTCTATTCTAGCCGCAATCCTTGCCAAAATATTTTCTAGCATAACACCTCGTGTTTGACTAGTACAAATCCTTTCTACGAGAACAGGTCTTCTTGCAAAAATTGATGACATCTAAGTCTCGAGCTTGTAATGCGACATGAAATCAAATCCTGCTATATAGTTTTGCTCTGAGAACATGGCTCCTAATCAAACGTGCATTTTTTTTAATGCACCAGTAACTGCATTTTCGTTCTCTAAGGTGCAGGGAATATCAAAGTCATAAGAGGCCAAGAACTCTAACTACAGGTGCCGTCAATGGTTTAGATCCTTTTGATAGAAAATGCACATTAAGAACTTATGATCTTTGAATAGCTAAAATATTTCTCCTAATATATAATTCCTTCACATATTCAAAGAAAAGACTATCGCCTCCAACTCTAAGTCATGAGTTGGAAAATTTCTTTCATGCGACTTTAGTTGTCGACTAACATAAGTGACAACTTCCCTTTCTACATCAACACTGCTCCCAGATTAGTACCACAAGTGTTTGTGTATACTTTTGACTCTTCGTTCTCACTTGGAGTAGTCAATACAGGTGCATTTGTCAACTTTTATTTTAGAGCCATGAATGCATACTCATACTTAGCGTGCTAAACAAAGGCTCGATTCTTATTTGTCAAGTTGGTTAAATATGTTGCTATTATTCAGAAGTCCTTTATGAAGCGTCTATAGTATGTGACTAACCCTAAGGAAACTCCTTATATCCATAGCACCCTTCGATTGGCTATCATCCTAGATCACTGCCACTTTCAAGGGTCTACGATTATTCTTTACCCTAACACGACATTACTTAAGAACCTAACTTCTTACTTTAATAAATGACACCTAGAGAACTTCGCTCTCAGATTGTGCTTCCTCAATATCACAAGTGAAACTCTCAAGCGCATCTTGTGCTCTTCCTCGATTCTGAAGTAAATCAGAATATCATCCATATACACAAGCATGAAATTGTTCAGTCGATCTCGGAAAACTTTATTTATTAAATCCACTAAGTATGTCAAAGTGTTGGTTAATCTAAAAGGCGTCACAACCACTCATAAATATTAGTCGACATACAAAATGCAGTTATAGACACAGTTTCCTTTCCTCTCTAAGTTGATGAAATCCCGTAGCCAAATATATTTGAGAATACGTCCTTGCTCCATGCGGATGATCAAACAAATCATTAATCCTAAGAAGGGGATAATTTATGCAGCTCATGATAATCAACACATCACCTCAAAGAGTCTTCCATCTTAGTCACGAAAGCAACATGTGCAATCTAATTGGATATGCTTCTACAAATGAAAACATCCCCCAACATTATCCCCTTCTACGATCTCGGTTTCATATGCCTTAGAGACATAAATATAGGCCTAGCTTCCTCCATTTAATCGATCCAAAACTATATTTCTCTTTGCGGTGACAATCTTTCCACTTCCTTGAAGATGTCGGGATACTTTCTAGTGATATCACAAATGACAACCCTTTATGTGGAGTTTCTAGTGGATGTAGAAAGCTTACTAATACTCTATATTTTGATAACCAATGTATCACCATCATTTTTCCTTCCACTGTGCATTTAAAGCACTTAGCAGTTCTGTAGCGGTGGAGGTTTAAAAAGGTGTAGTGGGAAAATAGCGGGGATATAGTGGAGGTGCAAAAAGGTACATTAGATGTAAAAATAAGTATTTTATAATTAATTAATTATCTTTCTCACTTCATTTGTGTAGAAGAAACTAATATATCTTGATCTTATATAATAAAATCAAAGATTATAATGGTTCCACACATTAGAATTAGTGATTATAATAGATTTCTATCATATATTAGACACTTATGTGTTAAAATTATCTTTTTACACTAACTTTATTTATCTGTTTTAAAAGAGAAGTAGTCAAATCAAGCTTCATATACTAATATTGCTAAAGAGGTTGCTACAAAGTGTTGATTTAGCGGGTGCAGCGAAAAATAGCGAGGCTTAAAGTGGAGCTACTGTTCATCAATGCTAAATAGAAATAGCGTAGTGGTTGGAGGGCGCTACGGGATATAGCGGGGCTTTTGCGGGGATTTAACTACATAGCAGTTCAACATACTTGATTATCTCCTTGAGATACTCGTAGTTTTCTACCATTGCATTCTTCCAAAGCCAGTCCATTCCCAAGATAATACCAAACCCAAAAAAGTGAAGAAAAAGTAATAAGCAAAGTGAACATTCATGACTCGATAACTCAAGACTAGGGAAAACCATGAAAAGGCCAGTAGAGCCTATAATAATGTTCATCACAACAAGAGGTCGGTTAATTATATCGGGTTCTTATCTAAAATAATCAAGTAAATTACTGCAGTTAAAAGAATGCAATGCCCTGGTATCAAATAACACTCTTATAGAAAAATTTCTAATGGAAAGTATACCTTATACCATGAAAAACTTTCCATTGTCCTTCACTGAAAGAGCATTTGATGAAGTATGGGTGGCATCTAAAGCATATGCCTTTACTATCTAGCTATCCTTGACCTCTTCTTGTTAATCCTTTTGCTGCCTTGGCTTGTCACAATTGTAGCACTTCTTTCCATTGCGGTTTTGAAATCCTTAATCAGACGACCCTTCTCCTTACATCCACAACAAGTCAGCTTAACGTTTTCTTTCCTTTGCCCCTTTTACCTTGATATTGATTCCTATTCCCATTCCATTTCTTCTTTCCTTCTCCTTGTTGCAATTTTGACTCCTTCTTTTAAGCAACAATAGGAATAACAACTTTATCCTTTGAGTATAGATTCTCAAGCCTAAGTGCTTTCTCCACCAACTTCTTAAAAGATACATCAATATAATCAACTAACTTCTCTCTCCGGAGAGCAGGAGGTAGCGGTGCAGTTGCAAGCGCTGTTGACTGTTTGACATACTCGGGTAGCTCTCCATGTCTAACCCGTTTCTCGATAAAATCTCAAAATGCCTATAGTCATTGGTGTTATGACTGTCCATGTCATGAAATATGCAGTTCTTTCCAGAGTCATGTTCTCTCACCGTTGGCTCCCTCATGGGAGGCTTTGGGTAGAAGATAGCATTCCTCATATGCATATAGATGTCGATGGGTAAAGCACGGAATTAAGTGTATTTGTCGCATCTGGGCCCTCTTCGAGGTTGAGCATTACGATCATCCTTAGCAGTTGCCTTTCCTTTTGCCCCTGTCATTGCCTTTTCAAAAATCAGACGGCCCTCTGTCTTTGACCATGTTGACATCGAGAATGTCCTTCTCGGCGCTTCCATCTTCTTCCCGCTGAAATCTGTCTGCTTCAAAATAGAATTCTCCAAGGTCTCTGGGTGGATCTCGGTGCAAAGAAGTTTTGAAGTTTGATTTATCCAGGATGTCGGATACTGGTGCCATCAATACCATAGTTGGTTCAGGTTGATCCAAGATGCCACTACCGTATTGAATCTTTCCAGAGATGAATGCAGGGTCTCGCTAGACCGCTGATTGATTGAAGTGAGTGACATGACGTTCTTGGGTCGAGAAATGTGGACTGGAAATTGCTCAATGAAATGGGCATCAAACATGTTCCAACTGTTGATCGATTTAGATTCCAGCTACCGAAACCACATAACAACTATATCGGTCAAGAAGAGGGGAAAGCATTTGGCCATGACGTTGTCCCACACTGATAAAACTTCCATGTGGCACATATAGCAGATCAGATGTATGGTAGGATCCGTCCTACCATTGTAAGGCTCCAAAACTGGAAGCTTGAAATCTGGAGGATCGCGGGAATTCTTGATTTCCAGTGTGAATGGACTACGATTGACATTATCCACGTCATCCCGAGAAGTGTTGGCTCTCTTGAAGCTTCAGATCATGCTAGCAATGTGATTTCCATCAGTCAACAACTGTCTCCAGTCGTCCATTCCTACGCTAGTGCCTTCAGCATTGAGTATGGAAGAATTTGGAAACGCATGTTGTACTTCATGTCACGGGTCGAGATTGCCCCAGGATCGTGGGTCGAATGGTTCAACCCGACCCGGTTCCTAAGTGTCGAACCGTTGAATTTCATGCTGATGTCGAGTGGGTTCTAGTGTTGTTGTGATCATTCAAACTGGGGCTGATGTGGGTCGTGTCTGACCCGAGTCTCCGGTTACTCTGGCATTGTCAACGTTTTCATCTAAAACATTACAAGTTGGAGTTGCATATTGTAGATGCGACTTGCCCCTTGCTGCATTGTTGCCATCGATTCGATCTGGGGTCGCATGAGATCTGACCCAAGGTGCATGGGCGATTGAGCCAAATTTGCAATTATTCCGGCAAGTGAGTGTTGTTGCTCAGTCTTCCATCCATCCAAGTGAAGAATTCGTTCATCATTTCTTGTTGCTTCCGAGGAACGTCGTCTTGTCGCGCCATCTGAGTTCTTACTTCAGCGAGGATGCGGTGCATTTCATCTCTAGTCAAATATACTGATGGATCATGTAACACCTCATAAATTTAAAGAACACTATAACGATACACTAAAGAATACATAATTAAAATTTGGTAATTAAGTGAAACGGATTGCACCAGTGCGTTCATCTTGAAATTCTGCTTAAGATAGACTCCGAGTTTGCGTAAAACAGATATAAGTATGTGAAAGTTATTAAGCTTAGAAGTTTGCATACTTATAAGAGGATTATATGTGAACAATCCAAGTCCAGAAATTCAAAATAAGTCAAAAATCAAGTGGGAGAACGATGCGGGATTATGACCCATTGGGGGTCGACCACGCCCCAAGGGTGTCGGCCCACTCAAGGGGGTGTCGACCCCGAGGTCGACCCACCCAGATCTATCCAGGTACAATTCCTAAACCTGGACTTGTTTCTGAGTGAGATTCGTTGGCAGTGGGTTATATAGAGGACCTCGTTTCTATTGTTTTCACACATCAAAAATAAAGGAGACAATGAGATGCTGCCTCTGCTTGGATTGAGTTAGCCTAATTTTCTTTACAAAAGCCTATTCGCATACAAAAATTTCTTCTATAACATCCACTTGTTATTCTATGTTCTTTAGATCCAGTCTTTGTGAGTTCATGTTATTTTTAGATATAATCATTGAACAAGTAATCCTGACATGTTTACAAATCTGGATTTAAACCTATACCCGTTAAGAATTTAATTCATAACTAAACAGATCTGCCATTACATGTACACCTGGTCTACTATTCAGTTCTTATAAGCCTATTTTTGATATGCCTATTTTTTTTATCATAAGTCTATTTTATTATTATGCATATTTTTGTTTTCTCTCTCCCTCTTTCCCTTTTTATTTTTATAGCCTAGGCTACCTCTGAGCCTAGGCCTATCGCTGAAACATATGAACGAACGAAATTGGGAATGATTAGGAAAGATAAACTGGAGCATACCTTATATTGTGAATTATGACCGGGGTTTGGGGGAATAACCTATACTGTGATGTATGACTAAAATTTGGGGCATATTTTATACTATGAATTATGACTTGAGGGTTGGGGCATGTAAATCTGTAAGCTTAATTTATAAATTAAGCGGAACATGTAGTTGAACTTTAAACAACATGTGAAACCTGTTTAGATCTACAGGGGTTATATGAAATTGTTAACCTATAATACTTAACTTGGTTAAATCTGTAGGGGTTATATGAACCTATTATATAATAGGGGTAAAGTAAATTTGTTAAAACTATAAGGGGTTATATGAACCCGATAAACTTAACCTATTTTATCTGTTGGGGTTATGCAGGCTTGTTAATCTGTTAGTCATAACTTGTCAAAATCCTAGTAGTTGGGGATACTAGGGGTGGCTTGTATCATCTGTTGTGTGGGACCAGTATCGGTCAGTAACCCATTCTGATATTAAAAGGGGGACCCCCCAACTAGGTAGGGGTCAGGGCATGTTTCCTGAGCGATTATAAGAGGTTCATATGGGTGGAGGTGTTCTGATAGTGTGTTCCAACGGAGTCATGTGCGTGCATGGGTCCGGCTTGCTTGGGAAAATAAGCCGTTATAACACTAGTAAATAGGTTCGTGTCTTTCCTGGGGTTGTCTCTTTTGGAAGTGATACATCCTACTATAGGGGCGACAAAGGGTATTTACGGGATAGGAGCAGATCGATTGGGGGTAGCAATTAGGGTACATTTAGTCCTGCCTGTTTAAGTTTTCCGTTGTTTCTGGTTGGGGTAACACCCATTATTTCTGTTTGGGTACCTATTATTACTGTTTAGTGGTAAAACCCGTTACTACAAGTACACCTAAGTCTACCATTATGTTTCAATTGGTATCATATATGTTATACTAGTATTGGTGCAGAGAAAAGTATTTGAGAAGCGTAATATGTTCAATTCATTTTGCTTATCCTATTCATACCTTATGCCTGTCATGATGCTTTTACTTATTTATATGCTAGAAGTAACTGGACTAGACAAACTTTATGTCTGACCCATTTTGTTTCCTTTTCCCTTTCTTCCTTTCCCCCCAGGTGCTCAAGGAGGGAACGCTCAGGCTTGATTAGGATTCTCTCTTCTGTTTTTGCTTGGAGCTGCTTAGATATACCGCTTTGAATTCTTGTCTACTCATTTATGGCTACTTATGGGGACTATGGATTTTTACTTCTGTACTCTAATGGTTTTTAGAGCAAGACAGATGCTTATATTTGATGTATTTTATTCTAGTATTTCAGTTTGATGTTGTAACTTGATTTTTGGACCATGATGTTTTCTGCTGGAAAATAAAGTTTTAAATTTCCGCTGCTATTTTTTATCTGTCTTATGATGTTTTTGTTTCTATTTACCTATAACGCTTCATGAAACTTAATGTATACTGTAAAAGAGTGACATTAATAGACGTGGGGTGTTACATTTGGTATCAGAGCTAAAAGTTACAGGATCAGATAAAAGGTTTCGAAAATTGTTTTCAAAAGGTTTCAAAAAGGAAGTATTTTCAAAGGAAAAGTCTGTTTTGAAAACATATTCCCCAACCCATATGAAATATCTTTCGATTCTCTATTTGAATCCCTTTTCCTTTTCGTTTCATCGTGTCTGGGGTACCGAATATTCTCGAGGGTGTTTAGATACTGGCTTGGTTCCGTAGATATCTCGAGGTTACGACACCTATCGGAGACCAAGCAAGCACCCCTCCTATAGCTGCAACCACTGTCCCTGCTCCTCCGCGAGCAGATAATTTCTCTAAGATATGCAAGGATTTCTGTGCTATGGGAGGAAAGCCTTTCCGAGGAAATGAGACCTTTGTGGAAGCAAGGAATTGGCTTAAGGAGATGAAGGATTTGTTTGTGATTTTTTGAAGTTAACGATCGTGGGAAGATTCAGTTGGCCGCTTGGCAACTAAAGGATGAGGCTTCATTTTGGTGGGCAGTGACGCAAACGGGAAGTCCAGTTGAGACTGGAATGATTTCCGATAGAGATTCGAGATGAAGTTTCTTTATCAGGCAGAAGAGAGAATGAAAATAGAAAGATTTCTGGAACTTAAGCAAGGAAGCATGTCAATCAAAGAGTATGTCAATAAGTTCAATTAGTTGGCAAGGTTTGGTTTTGAGCTGGTGAATTCCCGACACAAGAAAGCTTTGAGGTTTGTAAGAGGATTGAATGAACCCCTACATGGATTGTCTATGTCTCATATTCCAATGGGAGAAACTTTCGAGAAGCTCGTTGATATGGCATTGATGCACGAAGAAGATAAAGGCAAAAAGAAAGAGGCTAAGACTGATGAGACAGAAAACAAGAAAGTGTGGCCCCAGAAAGAACACCAAAAGAAGGGCGGAAAGAACTACAAAGCACAAGGCAAAAAGAAATTTCATGGTTGTGGACGCGTGGGTCATTTGATCAAAGATTGCAGAAAAAAGAAGAATGCTTGTTTCCACTGTGGTGGAGTCGGACACTCTTCTAGAGAGTGCCCGATGAACAAGGACAGGGCCAAAAGGCAGGATCTTCTGGAGTGGAGGTGCGTGCTCTCAAGGCCAGTGTACCAGATAGAGGTAGAAAGTTTCTGTTGAAGATTTGATTTCTCTTTCCGATCATCCTGTTAGGACTCTTTTTGATTCTGGTGCTTCGCACTCTTTTATATCTGATTCTGTGGTTGAGTCTCTGCACCTTAGTACTAGTATGACTTTAGATTCCGTTGTTGTAACAAACCCCATTGGGGGCACAACTTATATGTCTATGATTTGTTGGGGTCAGAGGATATCTATGTTGGGAGTCGAGTTTGAGTGCGATGCATATGTACTTGGTTTTATGGGCTATGGTTTGATTCTATGAATGGATTGGCTAGTCGTGTATGGTGCCATTCTAGACTGTGAGAGAAGGGTTATTAGACTTTTGACTTGCCACAGGAGGACTCTCTAGATTTATTATGACCCAAAGGGGTCTGTTATGCTTAGTTTCCTAGAGTCACTAGATGCTTCTGTCAATGACTTGTGATTTGTACCTGTAGTCTATGAGTATCCAGATGTTTTTAATGAGGTTAGGGGCTTACCACTGAGGTGCAAGATTGATTTCGGGATATATTTGGTGGATAATGCGAAGCCAGTTGCATTGCCTGTGCGCCACATGGCTCCTAGGGAAAGGAGGGAGCTTAGCAAGAAAGCAGGGGAGCTACTTAAGAAGGGATTTATTTGGCGAGGCATATCTGAATGGGATGTTCCAGTCATCTTTGCAACTAAGGCGGATGACTCGCTTTTCTTATGTGTGGATTACAGGGAATTGAATAAGCTCACTAAGAAGAATATGCACCCACTTCCGAGGATAGATGATCTGTTTGACCAACTTGTTGGTGCGTCTGTTTTCTCTCAGTTAGACTTGGCCACGGGTTTTCATCAGTTGAGGGTAACCGAGGGCAATATAGACACGACCGCTTTCTGAACTCCAGATAGTTTCTTTGAGTGTCTAGTCATGCCATTTGGGTTGACAAATGCAACTGCGTATTTTGTGGATCTGATGAGTAGGGTGTCCCAGGAGTTTCTTAATAAGTTCGTTGTGGTCTTTGTGGATGACAATCTAATCTTCTCGAAGAGCGAGGACGAGCATGCCCTACATTTAGGGGAGGTTTTGAAGATTCTCCGAGAGCACCAGCTTTAGGAAAATTCTCCAAATGTCATTTTTGGAGGGAGGAAGTGAGATTTCTAGGGCATGTGGCCTCCAAGGAAGGGATAGCAGTGGATTCCATGAAAGTAGTTGCAGTTTAAGATTGGAAGGTTCCAAAGAATGCAATGGAGGTGAGTTGTTTTCTTGGTTTAGCGGGTTACTATATGAAGTTTATTAAGGACTTCGCAAAGATATCAGCCCCACTCATCAGACAGATGAAGAAGAATTTGACCTTTCTTGGAGCATTGACTGCGAGGATGCTTTTTAGCGACTAAAGATTGCTTTGACAACAACCCCAATTTTGACTTTGCCTGATGTGAACAAAGTGTTCACAGTGTACACCGATGCATGTGGTACATGGCATGGTGTCGTCTGATGCAAGAGGGAAGGGTAGTATGTTACAGTGGTAGATAACTGAGAGTTCACAAGAATAACTACCCTTCCTTTGATTTAGAGTTGGCTGCTACAGTATTCACACTTAAGACTTGGCGACATTATCTGCTTGGAGAGAGGTTCGAGTTATACATGGACCATAAGTCGTTAAAGTATCTGTTCTCGCAAAGAGATCTCAATTTGAGACAACAGAGATGGATGGAGTTCCTAGCATCCTATCATTTTTAGATTTCTTATACTCCTGGCAAGGATTATATGGTGGTGGACGCATTGAGTAGGCAAAGGATGACTTTGAGTCCTCTATTCATAGAGCGGCGGAGCTTGGAGTACATATTGACCTTCGATTTTAGGCCATCTACAGATCTTATACCTAGTTTGTTGACGTCCTTAGAGGTGCGACCTACTCTTATGGATTAGATAGGTTCTTCACAGCAAGAGGATCCACAGATCATAGACATCTTGGATAGGCTCGGTAGAGGAGTGACTTCTAGTCACCTCAGTAGATATTCCATGGATGATAGAGGGTGGTTGCGATGGGATGGAAGGTTCTGCGTTCCCCGAATTGGGAGTCTATTGAAGATATTCCTTAAGGAAGCCCATCATTCAAGGATGACTAGCCATCTAGGCAGTGATAAGATGTATAAGGGCATGAAGAGGGTTTTCTTTTGGGCTGGGACGAAGAAAGATGTATTGGAGTTTGTCTCTCGATGTTTAGTTTGCCATCAAGTCAAAGATGAGCAAAGGAAGCCCGACGATTTACTTCATCCTTTGGAGGTCCCATAGTGGAAGTGGGAGAGCGTCTCTATGGATTACATTGATGGTTTGCCTAGATCTAGGAAGGGTAACACTAGTATCTGGGTTATAGTAGACATGCTTACTAAGAGCGCTCATTTCATTCCTGTAAAGAGTAAGAGAACGACAACATGGTTGGCATTTGTTTATCTTCGTGAGATAGTCCATCTACATGGAGTACCTTTTAGCATAATGAGTGATCGTGACCCTATTTTCACTAGTGAGTTCTGGAAGAGCCTACAAGAGGCATTAGGTACACTGTTATGTTCGAGCACCGCATATCACCCTCAGACCGATGGGCAGATTGAGAGGGTGAATAGAGTTCTGGAGGATCTTTTGAGGTTATGTATCCTAGATTTCAGAGGGACTTGGGAGGAGCATCTTCTGTTGATTGAATATTCCTATAACAACAGTTATCAGGCTAGTATTGGCATGGCACCCTTCGAAACATTGTATGGACGACCTTGGAGATCACCAACTTGTTTGTGGGAGTCTACAGATAGGCTTCTACTTAGGCCCTGGATGATTAGAGAAACCGCAAAAAAGTTTGATCTTATCCGCATACTCATGAAGACAGGTCAAGACAGGAAGAAGTTATACGCAAATAAGAGGACCAATATTGAGTTTGAGGTGGGAGACATGGTTTTCATTAAAGTATCACCTCTGAGGAATGTGGTTCTCTTTGGATCTGTAGGGAAACTGGCGCCAAGGTTTGTAGGACCATATACTCACACCTTACCTTTCACATTAGTATTGGAACATATACTCACACCTTTGCATATGTTCATATAAGCATTAGAAATCTATTAAGAACAATGGAAGATATGCGTTCATCTTGGAATTCTGCTTAAGTAGACTCCGAGTTTGCGTAAAACGAACAGCGTATGAGAAATTTATTAAGCTTAGAAGTTTCTATACATATTAGAGGATTATATGTGAACAAATCAAGTCCAGAAATTCAAAATAAGTCAAAAATCATGCGGGAGAACGACACGGGATTGTGACCTATTGGGGGTCGACCCACGCTCCATGGGGGTCGACCTATGGGTCGACCCACTCAAGGGGGTGTCGACCCTAGGGTCGATCCCGGGGTCAACCCACCCCAGATCCATCCAGGTTCATTTCCTGAACCTGGACTTATTTCTAGGCGAGATTCATTGGCAGTAGGCTATATATAGGACCTTATTTCTGTTGTTTTTACACATAAAAAACAATGGAGACAACGAGTTGCTGCCCTTGTTTGGATTAGGTTAGCCTATTTTTCTTCAACAATAACCTATTCACATACAAAAATTTATTCTACAACATCTGCTTGTTATTCTCTGTTTTTAGATCCAGTCTCTGTGAGTTCATGTTATTTTTAGATATAAACATTTAACAAGTAATTCTGACATATTTATAAATCTGAATATAAACTCGTGCCTATTATGAATCTAATTCTTACCTAAACAGATCCGCCATTACATGTACATCTGATCTACTGTTCAGTTCTTATATGCCTATTTCTGTTATCATATACCTATCCTGTTATTATGCATATTTCTGTTCTTCTCTCTCCCTCTTTCCCTTTTTATTTTTATAGCCTAGGCTGCCTTCGAGCCTAGGCCTATTGCTGAAATATACGAACAAACGAAATTGGAAATGGTTGGGAAAGATAAATTAAGGGCATACCTTGTATTATGAATCATGACTAGGTTTGGGGGCATAATCTGTGCTGTGATGTATGACTAAAATTTGGGGGCTATCTTATACTGTGAATTATGACTTGTGGGTTGGGGTATGTAAATATGTTGGCTTAATTTGTAAATTAAGCGAAAACATGTAATGAAACTATAAACACCGTGTGAAATTTGTTTAGATCTATGGGGGTTATATGAACCTATTAACCTGTAATACTTAACCGGGTTAAATATGTAGGGGTTACATGAACCTATTAAATAGTGGGGGTTAAGTAAACTTGTTTGATTCTGTGGGGGTTAAGTAAATCTGTTAAATCCGTGGGGGTTATACGAACATGATAAACTTAACCTATTTTATCTGTTGGGGTTATGCGGGCTTGTTACTCTGTTAGGCATAACCTGTCAAAATCCTAGTAGTTGGGGATACAAGGCTAGGGGTTGGCTTGTGTCGTCTGTTGTGTGGGACCTGTATCGGTTAGTAATCTATTTTGGTATCAAAAGGGGGACCCGAACTAGGTAGGGGTCAGGGTACGCATACTGAGCTAATTATAAGAGGTTCATATGGGTGGAGGTGTTCTAATAGTGCGTTCCAACGGAGTCATGTGCATGCATGTATCTGGCTTGCTTAGGAAAATAAGCTGATATAACACCATTAAATAAGTCTGTTTACTTCTGGGGGTTGCCACTTTAGGAAGTGATACGTCCTACTGTGGGGCTAGCACAGGGTATTTACAGCATAAGGAGCGATCGATTGGGGGTAGTAATTAGGGTACATTTAGTCCTGCCTATTTAGGTGTCCGTTGTTTCTGGTTGGGGTAACACACATTATTTCTATTTGGGTACTTGTTATTACTCTTTGGGGGTAAATCCCGTTACTAGAAGTACACCTAAGTCTACCATTATGTTTCTGTTGGGATCATATATGTTATACTAGTATTGGTGCAGAGAAAAGTATTTAAGAAGCATAATTTGTTCTGTTCATTCTACTTATCTTGTTCATACCTGTTATATGATATTGTTGTCTCTTATCCATTTTATATGCTTGTCATGATGCTTTTACTTATTTATATGCCAGATGTAACTGGACTCGCCAGACTTTATGTCTGACCCATTTTGTTTCCTTTTCTCTCTCTTCCTTCCCTCCTTCCCCTAGGTTCTCTGGGTGGGAACGTTCTGCCTTGATTAGGATTCTCTCTTTTGTTTCTGCTTGGAGCTGCTTAGATATACCGCTTTGACTTCTTGTCTACTTGTTTATGGCTACTTATGGGGACTGTGGCTTTTACTTCTGTACTCTGATGGTTTTTAGTGCAAGAAAGATGCTTTTATTTGATGAATTTTATTCCAGTATTTCAATTTGATGTTGTTACTGGATTTTTGGATCAAGATTTTTTCTGCTGGAAAATAAAGTTTTAAATTTCCGCTGCTATTTTATATATGTCTTGTGATGTTTTTGTTTCTGTTTACCTATAATGCTTCACGAAACTTAATGCGTTCTGCAAAAGAATGACATTAATGGATGTGGGGTGTTACAGATCACCGCGAGAGGAAGCCTCCTAACTTGCCTCGTTCCTTGCTCCTTCTATGCCAATATCCTCAACACGAGAGAAGGTTCCATCTTTCTTTCATTTGACTATCAAGTCAAATTTCCAAGCAATCTGCCTCTTTTCAAGCTAGAAGTCAAAATGATAGCTTGTTATCCCTTTCTTGGCATGCCAAAATGTTAGACCGAAAATTAGCACTAACACCTAACTTGGTGTGAAGTCCTCACAAACACAGACCACAGATGATAAATGCGGTAAACAATAAAAGGGACACACAATATTTTTATAGTGGTTCGGTTCAATCCAAGCCTACGTCCACTTTATATCTTCTTAAATCCTAAGAAGTTACAAGTACAGGTCTGTCTTACGATCCATAAGATTCAATTATACACAACATCCTTGTGTTACAGTGAAGAAGAGGAAAGAGAGAATGAATTTACAAATGAAATCCTCATGTTATTTGGTGGAATCGGCCTTGATATGTATGCAGCGTGACTTCGACCAAATTGTTTTGTGTTTGCTGATGATGTTCTCAATGCTTGTGTGTTGCTAACCAAAAACTAGACGTGTGACAACCTTGATTAAAAAGTGTGTCAACATATATATATATATATATATATATATATATATATATGTTTGCATGTGTTTTTATTTAAAATGAAGAATGCACTAATTATAATTAAACTGAGTGTTAAATTTTCATTTATTTATCATTCATATATTTGTAAAAGCATTAAGTAGAGTTTTGTATGATATTTTAGAGTCATCCGCTATATCTTGCTATTTTCTGGTTTTATCCCATTATAACTTTTTGTACCTTCGTCACATTGAATCCGCTAGATGCTCTTTAACTGCCAGCTAACTACAAGTTTGATTTTTTTTATACAATCAATTTACGAGACATTTTTATCCCAAAGTAATGGAATAGGTTAAAGCATCTTATCCGACTCCCATCAAAAATTATAACAAAAATAAGATTTTCATTAGTAAAATAGTAGCATAGAAATTCAAGTAAAAATTACAAAGGTATAAAATACCCCCATGAATCATCTCCCAAAATCATATAACCGCATGACCTCAAAATTAATTAAATAAAATTACTCTTCAATTCTTTTATACATAAAATATGGATCGTTATAAATCCATATATATATGTATATATATATATATATATATGTGTGTGTGTGTGTGTGTGTGTGTGTGTGTGTCTATTTGTATATGTATATGTATATGTATATACACACAACATTCGTACTAATAAAGTTTTTTAAATTACTTATACATATATACATGCACATGTGTTATAACATTGCTTGTTTATTAATGTGGTCACAAGTAACAACATTTTTTTAGGGGGTCAAGACGGTGTTCCTACAAATATATATAATTAGCAAGTATTAAACCCTCTATGTTACATTTAGCGTCTCTCGTCATTTTAAAATATAATTCTTCTATTTCAATAAACTTGTTATGTAATAAATAAAAATTATTTCTTCAATAATGACTAAAATTTAACTATAACTTTTTCAACAACATTAGCTAAATTGGTTAGTGGTACAACGCTTTATTTAGGTTCCAAAGGTCTTGTATTCGAACATCTTAGATATTAAAATGAGTGCTCTACTTAAAATGCACGATTCTTCTACTATTTTTTAAACACTATTACTATGTGTAAACATGAGTTACACACTACTTTTAATATGAAAGTGAAGTGCAATAACAAAAACAAAATCATTGAAGAAAGTGCATTTTTTTTCACAACACGGAATGAGAGAAATAACTAGCATATGAATGAAAGTGACTACAGTGGAAAAAAAGTGAAAAGAGAAAATCTTTAAATAAGGATTTATGTAGAAAGGGCAAAATAAACCATAGACACTTTTAAATCCCAAAAAAATTGAATAAAGGAGGTCAAATTCTTTTTAATTCTTTCTTTAAATTTTTATGGGTGTACGAAATTTCTACCTTACCTTAATTAAAAAGAATAATAAATTTAGATGTAGAATTACCTTCAGTTTTATAGTGATCAACCGACATTTTTTATAATTTTCTAATAAGTCCACATCTAAAATATTTTTAGATGTACCATCATCGAGGAGTGCTTATCTAATTTTGAATTGTATGAGTAATAAACTTGCAGCCTATCTGTTCGAATAAAATTTACCTGTAATGACCCATATTTTGGTGATTACATATCTAAATATTAATTATTAATTGAGTGGCGGTTCCCAAATATGATTTTTCAAAGATGATCGAATTAGGACTCGAGACCACTTCCATTGAGTTCGGATCGATGGTAGAAACCTTTTAGAGTGTAAGCATCAATATGTTTCGACTGCTGGATTTTTAGTTGGTAGTCTGGGATCGATTCATAAATCGATCCAAAAAGCTAACTTTTGGGTGTAATGGAATTAGGTCCTAAAACCTTTTCCATCGGTATCAAAATGACTTCCATAATTCTTTTGAGTATAAGGTTCGACATGTTTTGAATTCAGGAAATTTCGAACTAGGTGAATAGTGCTTTGGGTAGAGATTATAAATAAATCTCATCTCCCTCATTTGCAATCCAAACCTCCATCTACCCATCAATGGCTGAAATCACCCAATTCGATCCGTCCTCTTTGAGTTAAAAATTCTAATATAACAGTTGTCTGTATTAATGACACAAACTCATTGGCATTGATCGTTCGTTAATTAAGCAGCGGAGTTTGCCAAAAATGGCCTATAACCAAGCCTAGGACCATTTTTGTTTATGGCCGATTGTTTTCCGTTGAGAAACTTTTAGGTGGTGGGGCCTAAAGGCAAAGGAGCACAAGAGTAGAGATACGCACGCGTAGTGGTTGGAGGAGGTGTTGTGATCAGTGGTGCATGAAAATGGTATTCGTTCATCGGGATTTTCATGACGGTGGATGAGACCTGGGTGCTCGTGCTGGTGGGCGATGGTGGCTGGAGGGTAGGGCTTCACGGTGGTTGGAGGGTCGGCTTCAAGGTGGTTAAAGGCGGTGACGAAGTCGGATTCGGGGAGAGGATTATAAATTAGTTTATTATCACTAATCACGTAATAAGCGTTAAGCTAATGACGTTGCTAATTATGTTATTTATTTCAATTTGTGTAAAATGTTGTAACACATGTATCTATTTCATATGAGGTATGTTTTGGATGTCGTTACTTCCGTTAAACTCGTATTACCGAACTCTACATTATGGGAAAATTTGGATTGATATAGTTTAGGTGGGTGATATTGCCTCTCACTGAACTATAGTTGTTCATATAGTATTTAATTGACATTTTAAACTGATTTGTAGTTATAAAACGTAATTCTTTAGATAGTTAAATCTAGTTAATAATAAATAAAATTATTAAAATGCGATTTAAGTAGCTTTAACCTGATTATCATATTTTTTTACCTATTTGTGTGCTATTACGCGCCATTTACAAATTTACGTTCTATTTTGACCAAAGTATTAGAGTAAGGTTATTTGGACACTTATTTTACTTTGATTGATATAGATAGATTCGATTTAGTTTATTAATGCTATTATGGATGCTTTTATGCTAGTTTAGGAAATTTGATGACTACTGTTTGCATGGTTGCATTGTTTGAAAGTGTTGATTGTAGTCAATCTAGTATTAGGAAATTCTCACATGCAAGAGTTGGGTGTTTATCGATCAAACACACATATTGGTGTACACAAATTGATCACGTAAGGATAATAGACTCCATCGGATGAGATAAACTCCCCAAGGAGCTTTAGAGCGCACGATTTGATTTGACGATGGAGCAACGTTGGAGCTTAGAGATTGGTTTGAAGTCAAAGCGACAGTGTTGCTTGGTGGCCAATCTTAAGATGGAGGATGGATTTGGTGACAAGCTGGATTTCACGAAAAATGCCAGACGTTTTCCTTGAATATTCATTTGATCAATTTTGGTTAAATACGTCATCCAAGTAGACGTTATCGATTAATGTGGAATGATCGATATCGATTAATGCGGTTGTTGGACATTTTGACCAACTTTACATGGATGACGGTGTGATTTCGAGGATCAGGATATGATGGTACATTCGATAGTGATTTCGACATGGTGACTCTTTGATCAGTGACTTTTGCAGGAGGAAAGGATGTGATGCTTCTATGCGATAATTCGTCATTCGAAGATGTTGATTCTATGATGGTGACGAGGCATCTTTGACATATGGTTTTTCTCTTAGATGCAGAAAAGATGACATTGGGTTGTACTGAGGTGACTATCATATGAGGTTGGAATAACACATAGTTGTTACAAATTAAAGGAAGGTAGATATGGTCTTATAGCAGTGTTGTTCATCGAGGAAATCCCACTTGTCGATCGACTTCAAAGGGGAGTCTTATGGACATTCTTAAGATGGAGTCTACCGTAAAGTATATGTGCATAGGAGTTTTGGTATTCCTAATTTTGGTACACCATTGAGAACAAGGACGAATTAGAGCCAGTTGCAGTGTTGATTGATTGGCCCGGATCCCAGAGTCGGTTATAGAGTCAACTAAGAAGAGTTATCTGCTATAGTCCGCTGCACTAGGACGTAGCGATAGTCTTGTAGATCCCTCTACAGTAGGGACTGCAAGTGATTCAATGAATTTGGTGACCAAAATATTGACTATCATATACTTACTGCACTGAATGAGTGAATATGAGGATAGATGATGGATGTTATGGATGTTTACTTATTTATCATCATTAGTACATAGACATTTATCACATCCTCTTTTTCTTATGTTTATCATAAAGTAGCATATATCTATTGTTATGTGCTAACTCCGTGGATTAGTCTAGTGGTATGAATCTTCATACTCTCCATGATGTATACTATTACGACTTTTACAGTACTTTGAGATTTGTTTATCGCTGATCAAACTGGACTATTGTCTGATCCAAGGTTTTAAGTTCTCTCTTATTACCTTGGGTGGCGATCGAAGAATCCGATGAGTAGACCAAGTGATGTGTATGAGAATTAGTTGAAGTTGGCAGGTGGATTAGCAGAAGGTGACATCCTTTCATATTTGTATTTGCATTATCCATGTTTATTCCGTTGTGCGACATTGTGGATCCTTGGCAGCGTTATGTATTATTTTAAAGACAGTTTATCAATTGGGTTTATTGATCTATTGTATAAATTCTTTTATTGTTCTATATAACTGTATGAGCCTGTGTACGTTGATTATATGGTTTATATTGTTATTACTATCTAGTATGTTTTATATATGCGATTGTTACTATTATATGTTATCTGAAGCGATATGAGATACACGACAGGTTTGTGACTGTGTTTGTGTGTTGTTCCTTCCTTTCTCTTCCCTTTTATTTTCTTCTTTTCTTTCCCTTTTCTCTTCTTTTTGTACTATTTATTTATCTTCGCAGCCGTTATACATTGATCGAGTGCTTATACAGCGTTATTTGTTATATGAGCGCCAGTGGTGTACAACAGGTCGTCAAATATGGTATCTGAGCTTAGGTTGCATAATTTAACCTAAGCAGTATCAAATTCAAGAGTTAATATATAGGAGAGAACATTTATTTAATATATTTTGGTTTTCAAATCTATATATATTAATAATGTGTATAGCATAGGTGTTTCGCACACAATTACCATTGGAATAGTCTTTATCTATTAGTGATCGATTGTCCTAAGATCTAGCAAATAAGAAATACTACTAATTACTCCATCTTTCGAGTTAAAAATCAAGCAGAATTAAGAAATACCAACCTTGATTCACATAATATGTTTCCAGCAATGGTACAAACCATTATTTGGGATGATCTAATATCTCTAATTAGCTATGGCGCTCAGGTGCAATGATTCAGTTATGTCATGTTGTACGGTTATTTATGTGTCTATTTTGAAAACCGTTCCTTGGAGCAGAGCTAAGTGTTGTGGTGCGAGAGTTGTTTTCGTTCTTGTAAGGAGTCCTTTGACAGCTTGGAGTTAGGTGTTGTAGTGAAGTAGAAGTTTGCTCCTAAGGGACTCCAAGATTGAGCCTGATTTGTCTGAGAATCCTTATTGCTTTAGGTTCCTAAAGTCAATTGTCTCAAGACCAGTTCATGGTTCACTTCGAAGAGGTTTGTATCGACTTCTCAAAAGTCGATAAGGATTTTCTTGATTTAGATGATACGTCTATACTGGAGTGTGATTCAATTTGATGTCATATCAAAATACGGTTTATTCTCTCCGTGGTCACTCTGAAGTTAAGAATTTGTGGCTGGGTTATGTGATCAACTCGAATAGTGATTATTTCATTCAGTTGGTGAATGATGGTTTAGAAGAGTCAATCGAGTGATGTTCAAGGTTGCATCCAGTATAAAAGCTTGTCTTGCCTTGTCGGGATAAGTCATAGATATTTGTACTGATTGTTGTTCCCATTTTGTCGAGTGCTCCCTTGATGAAAAAGAAGGGGAAACAACATCACTGCTCGATATATGTTTCCATAATGGCATTTCCATACGTGCTTTGATTTGAATTGAAGTTTCACCTTTCATCTTATCTTGCGGTTTAGCGGATGGAATAGGATTAGGACTCATGATAATTAATTTTTCCTTCTTGATTGTGACTTATCGTGTTGAGGGATTTACTAGATTATATATGTGTCTAACATTCCGTGTTTGATTTCCAAACTATGGATGGCCACAACATTCATAGATATTAATTATGGGCCTCGAGGTAGTAGAGTGTTATGGCATAGATAGTCTATACTTGGTAGTATACATTGTTTGTCAGAACTCAAATATCATCGAGTCAAGTTTTCCTATTTGCTAATTTGTTTGCTTGGTGTTGATTGTTGAACCTAATTGTACTTAATTTTTGAGTCTAGTAGTTCACTTGTTGGGAGTGTATGTAATATCGGCAGTAGTGAGAGGTTGTTGGTGATGATAGTGGTATAGGACATTTTTCTCTTTAGTAGTGAGTCATCCTCGATTTAGCGATAGTGGCACAAGATTTAGATCTTCAGTAGGTGAGTCGCTTATGATCAAACGATAGAGGGTTCATATAGTTCTCTAGTAGCAAGTTGTCACTTGAGCTTGTAGCTTGAGAGTTTCTGGACTCATTCGAAACGGTGGCCAGATTGCTACCATATTTGAGTTGAGTTCCATATCGATCTGGTTATAGTATTAGACTAGTAGTTGTACCTCTAGGGAACATGGCAACTTAGGATCGGAAAGTGAGCATCTATTCCCAAAGGTTGTTGATTTGTCTAATTATCTCTAGACTACAAGGATATTCTTTCAGTTGGGAATCCTTAGCAGATTGTACCAATTGTGGGTAGTTGGATTTATGTGCCGATTATAGCGTTTTACACGCTACTTTGATTTTGATTGGATGGTTGTGTCGTTTGGGCTCACGAGCGAGGTGACATGCTTTGTTGATTTCTTAGTCTGATATATCACTTGAAGAGTAGTGCTTGCGCTATTCGACTGCATTTTCGTCTTTCCATAGATGAAAAGAGAGTGCAATGCATAATTGGTGTTTTTGTTGCTGGCATTGAGAAGTTACCATTTATTGGTTAGCTTATTGAAGTTTCACTTTTCATTGGAAAAAGTGGAGTGCTTACTTGGGTCATGTCGTCTCGAATAGGGTTTCATTAGAGATCCTACGGGATATATGATAGTTTGGAATTTAAAGTTGACCCATGGGTGTATCGATTATTCATCCCAAATAGAAACGACTAGCCGATAGGACATGCTTGGTCGTATAAATGGTTTGGTGCGATGTTTTCAAATGAAAGGTTGTCACATTCTTGCTAATAAACAAAACCGCACGAGGAGGAGTATTCAACTCTTGATTTAGAGATGATGATGCTAGAGTTCACTTTAAGGTATAAGAGGCACTCAGCAATGGGTTTAGAGTTGTCTAGTGATGTCATATAGCTAGAGTTTCTCTGTTCGAGAGGTATCCCAATCTTTTTCAGCAATGATGGTTGGAATCCTTAACCTCCTACGACTTTGTTATTTCTCATGTTGCATATGGGAAATGTAGATGATTGCATCTTAAGTTGGGGAAGTACCAGTATGGAAGCGATATTTCTTTAGTTAACGTCACTCGTGCTTATTACTGGTTATGACCCTATACCTTGACGTTAGGTAGAGTGAACCCAACCGAGGTGGTTGGTTCCAAATGAAAGAGGTGTTGCTTGTTCTCGGTATCATTAGAAGGAGTTGATCGCACATTCATTTCATATAGAATGCGACATCAGCTAGTTATTGCAAAATGGCAAGAATCAGATAGTTCTTTATGACTATTTGAGATTCTCAGATGGATGCGGAAATAATAGTTGATGGTTTCCATCGATGGGTTGCCATGGAGATGGGAACAGTAAGATAACACTCGAGTCATACCTGATTCGTTGACAAGAGATGCTAGGTTGACATTCCTCATTTTTGGGATGGCGATCAAGTGTCGTGTCATATATGGATTACATCTTATATCGGATATGTCATATTTATTAGACCAGTATCATGCAAGCTAGGATAAACATGATTGTTAATATTATGATTGTTATTACTCTTCCATGCATGTTTGATTATTGATTTTGGTATGACTGTATATGCTTGACATGCAGGATAGTTATATTTTTGCTTAGTCTATTTATTTAGGGTAAAATTCATACATGACTTGACAAGTTTATGTTAGATAAATTCTATTTATTTAACATGCTTATTATCTTGTTGTTATTTCTACTATTTTGTCTAATCCTCTTTGTTGAGTATATGCCTAGGTACATTGAAGCTAATTGACTGTTATTTACATTTAAATTCTAAGCTTGCTTTAAAAAGAGGTATATAGTTGATGTAGATTTGTGGTTTTTTCATTAGATCATTTTTGATGATTTTATGCTCCAATATGGTAGCCACTTTTGGGCTTTTGTTTTCTTTTGTTGGGATATACCATGTTTGGAAAGTCATAGTACTTTTAGATCGAGCCGCGCAAAGGAGGTGTTGTAGAAATTTTCGGAATTTAGCCAATATTAGGAGGAAATTTAGTAAGCGATGCTAAATTGCATTACCTCCCAACTAGTAAGTTGTTACTTTTATTCTCTGTTATGTGTTTGTTTGGAAGATAAGTGTACGACTTAGGTGTTTGGCTTAACTATATCAGTCTCAATTTTGATTATGATTGTACTTGAGAATGAGAATATTGGCTCTATGCCAGATTTCAAATCTATTTCCTTTGTTATGATCACTTTAATATTTATTATTGCGAGTGGTAAGTGACGATCCCCCTTATGTCGTCACTTACTTGGGAGTGTTTGGTTGTGTTATCTCGTCTGTGAGGACTTTGGCAATGAAATCATTTAAGGAGGGAGAGTGTAACGAACCACATTTTAGCGATTGGATATATATTGTAATTTAAATATTAATCATTAAATAAGTGGTGGTTCCAAACTATGATTTTTCCTACAACCAAGACTCAAGACCATTTCTATTGAGTCTGGATTGATGGTGGGAACTTTTTAAAGTATAAGCATCGATATGTTTCGATTGTTAGACTTTTGGCCGGCAACCCGGGATCGATTCTGAATCGATCTAAGTAGCTAACTTGTGTGTGTGATTTATTTAGGTCCGGAAACCTTTTCTGTCAGCCTTAAAATGACTTCCAGAATTCTTTTGAGTATAACGTTCGACATGTTCAAAGTTCGGGAAATTTCAGACTTAGTGAATTACGTATTGGGTGGAGATTACAAATAGATCTCATTTTCCTCATTTACAATCCAAGCCACCATCTCCCCATCAATGGCTGAAATCATCCGATTAGATTCATCCACTTTTAGCTAAAACCCCAATATGAAAGTTGTATGTATCAATGATACGAACTCATCGGAGTTGGTCGTTTGTCGATCGAGAATTGGAACTGTTCGAAAATCGCCAACAACCAAGCCCATGCCCATTTTAGTTTTTGGATGATAGTTCACCATTGGAAAATTTTCAAGTGGTGGCGCATGAAGGAAAAAAGAGTGCAATAGGTGAAGCTACGCACGCATGATGGTCAAAGGCAGTGCTACGGTCAATGGCATATGAAAATCAAGAGTGCACAGTTTCCATTCATCAGACTTTTCATGGTGGAGGAGACCTAGGGGGTCACGCTGGCGTTCAATAGAGGCTAGAAAGTTGGGATTGAAAATGATTGGGTTATGATGACATCTAGGTGGATGTAGGCGCAGTGGCGGTTGGTTGAAGGCAACGCCAAAGTCAGATTTATGAAGATGATTATAGCTTGGTTTATTAATACTAATATGGTAATTAGCGTTAAGCTAATGACGTTACTAATTATGTTATTTATTTCAATTTGTATAAAATGTTGTAGCATATGTATCTATTTCATACGAGGTCTACTTTGGATGTTGTTTCTTCTGTTGGACTCGTACTAGCGAGCTCTACGTTATGGGGAAATTTGGACTAATTTAATTGGGATGATATTGCTTCTCACTGAACTTTAGTTATTTGTACAGTACTTAACTAACATTTAAAACTAATTTCCAATGATAAAAAGTAATTGTTAGGATAGTTGAACCTAGTAAGTAATAAATAAAAATATTAAAAAGTGATTTAAATGGTTTTAACCTGATTATCACATTTTTACCTGCTTACACGCCATTACACGTTATTTACCCATTTACACGCTATTTTGACCAAACTGTTAGATTTATGCTATTTGGACACTTATTTCACTTTGATTGATACAGATAGGTTTCTATTTAGCTTATTATTGCTATTATGTAGGATGTATGTTAGTTTAGAAAATTGTATGACTATGCGTGGTTGCATTGTTTTCTTAGTTTAACTTAAAATGTCTCTTGTAGGCAACCTAGTATTAGGAAAATTACACTAGTAAGAGTTGGTTGTTTATCGATTAAATGCACATGCCAATTTACATTGATTGATCATACAAGGATGATAGACGCATTTGGATGAGACAAATTATCGAAAGAGCTTTAGAGAACATGGTTGGATTCTACGATGAGGTAACATTAGAGCTTGGCGTTGTATTTGAAGACAGAGAGAACCAGAGCTTGGTGGATGATCTAGGGACGGAGGATGGGCTTGGCAGTGAACTGGATTTTCCGACGAATGCCAGATGTTTTTCCTAAGATGTGCATTTAACCAATTTTGGTTAAATACATCATGTAACACCCCACTTCTGTTAAAGTCACTCACAAAGGGAATGCCTTAACTTCGGTGGAACGTTATAAGTAAACAGAACGGAAATTTACAAGACAGATATGTAAAGTAGTACTTGAAAAGTTCATAACTTTATTACAGCAGAAAAAGAAATAAGTTTGGTTACGTCACAATACTAAAACCCAAGTACACAAATATCAGTCGTATACAAAATTCTTCAAAATGCATAATTTTAAAGCCATAATCCCCGACAGAGAATGCCATAAATATGTAGAATCAAAGCCAAGCAATATTTCAAGCACTTCTAGCAGATGGAACCTGAATCAAGCCGCTATGTTTCCACCGTAAAACCTGGGGGGGGGGGGGGGGGACGGAAGAAAAGAGGTGAAAAAAACTTGGTCAGAAATAAGTGAAACACCCCACCTCCATTAAGGTCACTCACCAAGGGAATGCCTTAACTTTGGTGGAGGTTTGTAAGTAAAAGTCACAGATAAAAACACAAGACAGATATAAACACACACATATAAGCAGCGGAAAACAAACAGACTTTTATTTCATAAATACATGTTCATACAAAACATTTCCATAATTGTCTTACAATAACTTCCAAAACATTACATCATCATTTCTGTCTTGATTATTAAATAAAGAAGCATAAAACATAATTTAAAACCGCATAAATCCCCATAGAACGTGTCCAACAGCCATAGCCAAGGAAAGAGAGTCCAAACCATACATCTACTGTCTTGAAGCTTGCAAAGAGTCTGACTAAGCTGGGTTGTTTCCTCCCTGTGGACCTGGGGGGGGGGGGGGAACGAAAGAAAAACAGAGTCAGACATAAAGCTTGGTAAGTCTAATGACTCTTCAGTATGAGAATAAGAATAAGGGCATGATAGGTATAAACTGGAAACAGGAAAGTATCAAAAACTAAGATAAAGTAGTTTTGAAACGAATATACTATCACGCCCCACATTATATCTCTGCACCTACATATATTAGTTCCGATTGGCACCCCATGATCGGGGTGAAGTGATCCCCTTTTCTAAAGATCGGCTCCTACTCGCAAAATCATATGTGTCATACGGCCCCCAAAGATTGTAGATACCTATGCTAGTCCCACCATGGGGTGTATCAAGTCCCATGGTGGCGGCCCGACATAATTCTAGAATGCATAGGTTATACTACTAGTGCCCAGTGCCCTGTTTGTCTGCTCCGAAGTGTGTGCACGCCCACACTCCGTTAGAACCTACACTGCTACACCAACCGCCGTCGCTTTTTACCGCTTCAATCAGCCCAGTAATCGTGCCCTACCCTGTCTAGTTTCAGGGTACCATGATACCTAATTGGGTTACTGCTGAAATGGGTCCCCCGTTACTAGGGTTTTCTAGTCAAACAAGTTAACTGGTTAAGTGTCTGTATTTACCTAACCCCACCCATCAGTTTAATTAACATGTTGAATTGGTTAAGTGTTTTAGTTAACTTAATCCTACCATCCTGACTTGTCTGTCCTTAACCTTAATTAGTTAGAGCACTCACATTAGATAGGTATTGTTACGGTTACTGGATGTGCCAGTCGGTTCCGGGTAGGTTTACACCGTAACTCAGTCTAACTTCGGGTCTTTATTGGGCTCAATGCTTAACCACACATATCGGATAGGTATTGTTGTGATTACTGGACAACCAGGCGGGTCCGGGCAGGTTTACATCACAACTCAATCCAGCCTCAGGTTAAGCATACTCGTATTTTCTAAATTTACATATTTGTCTCTTTTACTTCTTATATGTAAATTTGTTAACAATTAAATGTCATGGCCCACTTTCCAAGTTTATCATTTTTGGTATAAGAATTTATACCATTTAAGTGCCACCAATTTTGGCATGTGACAAACATGCCAATTTCATATATTTTTATGTCAAGTTTCCTATAATTACCATTTTTTCCCAACGTTACCCCGTCTAAATATTAGGCTAACAATCTTAGCCTAATTTTTCATCCGCATGATTTTTAACATATAATATTAGGCTAAAAACTTAGCCTAATTTAGCGTACACAAAATTGGCATAAAGAAATTCATTAACATAGACATGCCATAGGTGTAAACTTGGCATTTTCGGCATAGTCAATATGAACATCATTGGTGTGAACTTGCAACGTAGACTAAATCAACATACATATATGTGAATTTGCGACATAGACTAAATCAACTTACATATATGTGAACTTGCATTGAAATAGGGATATAACTAAATAGGTGTCACATGAATTAGCATATGATTTAGACAACATAAGCCTAAACATGTTTAGATCTAGGCATAACATCGAAAATCACTAGCATATGACAAGAATATGAAATGTCCATAAAGTATGTATAATTTCATCGCATGTGTGAACTAGATCCAATCATGTTTGCTACTATAACATGAAACTTGTATTAAAATGGATATTGGTATGGATCCAATTATGAACTTGCAACTTTTGTATAAACATATGAGCATGTATATGAACTTAGTCATTTAGGCATAGAGGTTTTATTGTACAACATATAACTTGTCATAATCACCTAAACATATAGGTGTAAATATGAACCAAATAACTCGTATGTGAATTCGAATAGATCCAACATCAACTAGATTAATCCACAAACATCCTAATGGATCCAACATCAAGTCAATTATACCACAAACATCCCAATACCATTCAAAACACAATCATTACAACACATAGATATGAATTAACATCGTCGTTATACAATAGCACAATTCCATTTCCATTTGACATCAAATCAAATCTTAATTTTATTCCCATCGGAAAAATCACTATACTTACAACAAACGATGAACTTGAATTCTGAATTATGAGTTCTGAATTTGCAATGCTTTCCTTTGGGTAAACAAACGTTGTTTGATTCTTGTTTTTACTTTAGTTTCGCTCGTCTCTAATCTTTCTACAAGTGGAGGCTACTCTTGGCTTCCTTCCAGCAGCATGACGGCTCTAGCTCTATTTTATTTGTGTGAATTTAGGTTGAGACTAAGGTTGTTCATATAGAATTTCAAACTAAATAGAGCTGTCGATGAAGCTAGAGTTAATCAAGACCATCCATCTCAAGAGATGCCAATCAGAAAGTTACAAATCAGCCCTAGTGACACAGCCAAGTTCGGAAATTCGACCAGAAACCGACCAGGCCAGCCAGGGCCTGACCAGGTCGACCCCGAGGTCGACCACATGGTCGACCTGGTTACCCAGGTCGACCTTGCCTGGGCGGGAATTTTCCCGCCCAGCCCAGTTTGGGTCTGTTTTTCGAATTTCGAACTGAATTTGAACTGTTTGAATTTTAAATTGAATTCTGAAACTTCTGGAGGTCATAACTCCTTCATACGGAGTCCGATTCATGCAAACTCGGACTCTATCTCAGGTAGAATTCCGAGACGAGCGCAAGCGTAACCCATTTCCCTTAATTCTTTCATTTTGAATTAAGTATACTTTAATTTGTTAATTTACAGTTAATAGAAAATTCGGGTGTTACATTCTCCCCTTCTTAAAGGATTTCATCCCCGAAATCTTCAAGTCTAGGAGAACGTAAATCCTAACATCCAATCGTCCATCTACTCAACCAACAAACACAGGCGTCCATTGTCCTTAAAAGACTTCTAATGCTTTATGATCATATGCATAGTGTGTGTATATGTCCTTATCTAATGCACAATCAGGCGGTCTACTGATTCAGTTGGCCTCCTTAATGCAAATCATGTAAGTGTCATGAATCCATTATGTATGCAAATTTATCCTTACTCATAATTCTACATGAGTGCGCAACCATTCATACAAATGGGACATCCATATCACAACATATAAAGTTTCAACCATATACAAATATGAATACATATATGCATATGCAATATGAAGTGACCGAGCCGATCTAAAACCTAGAGTGTGTGTGTATATGCATCCACGAGCAACCACTAGCAACCACTTGCAACCATCAATCATAACATGTTTCAAATACATGTTTACATCCATTAGTTTTTACCTAAGGATAAAAGGGTAAGACCGAGGAGATATACCTAAAAAGATAGATACAAGCATAACTTAAGGAAAAAGAGAGATCAAAGATGTACCCTCAAAAAGAAAAGGGTAAGCCGCGTGTATTCTGTCCTCAGTTTCCAAAGTCGCGTCTTCCTCGGCATCGCTCCATTGAACTTTAACGAGCTTGACTTCGCGGTTGCTTAGCTTTTTGATTTCAATTCCTACGATTCGAGTTAGAACTTTCCTCACAGTTGTTTCTCATTCTATTTCAACTTCTTCTAGAATGCTTGGCTCCACCACTTCCGCAGATCCATGTAGACATTTCCGGAGATGAGAAACGTGAAAGACATTGTGAATTTCGGCCAACCTTCCGGGCAGCTCTACTCTATAAGCCATCTTCTCAATCTTCTCGATGATAGGGAACGGTCCTACAAATCTTGGTGCTAGCTTTCCTGCAGATCCAAAGCGAACGACGTTCCTTAAAGGAGATACCTTAGGGAAAACCCTGTCCCAACCTCAAACTCAAGGTCGGTCCTTCTTTTGTCTGCGTAGAATTTTTGTCTATCTTGGGCAGTCTTCATTCTCCTTCATATCAAGTCCACTTTTTCTGAAGTCTCTCTAATCATGTCTGGCCCAAGTATAAGTTTGTCAGTAGACTCCCACCAACAAGTTGGTGATCGGAACGGTCTTCCATACAAAGCTTCGAAGGGCGCCATGCCGATGGTGGCTTGGTAAATGTTGTTGTAGGCGAATTCCACTAAAGGAAGATGATCCTCCCATGTCCCTTCGAAGTCAAGGACGCATAGTCTCAAAAGATCTTCTAATACTCTGTTCACCATTTCCGTTTGACCATCAGTTTGGGGGTGATAGGCCGTGCTCAAGCATAACTGTGTGCCTACAGCTTCTTGCAGACTCCGCCAAAACTCGCTCGTAAAGATGGTATCTCGGTCACTCACTATGCTGGAGGGTATTCCATGGAGTCGAACTATTTCCTTGAGATAAAGAGATGCTAGAGATTAGGGAGTCCTTCTACTCTTGATAGGTATAAAGTGGGCGCTTTTTGTGAGCATGTCCACTATTACCCAAATTCTAGTATTGCCCCTTCTTGGCCTAGGCAACCCATCAATGAAGTCCATTGAAATGCTATCCCACTTCCATTGCGGGACTTCTAGAGGATGAAGCAGTCCTCCAGGCTTCTTTTGTTCCGCCTTGACCTGTTGGCATGTCACGCACTTAGAAACGAAATCTGCCACTCCTTCTTCATGCCGCTCCAAAAGAAAACTCTCTTTACGTCTTTGTACATCTTGTCTCCACCTAGGTGTATTGTCATCTTGGAATGGTCTGCTTCCTCGAGAACCATCCTTACCAAATCCCTTGCTTGTGGGACGCATAGTCTTCCATCTTGCCTTAGCCAACCCTTATCGTCGATGGAGTACCTATTGAGGTGACTGGAAGTTTCACCCTTAATTAGCTTATCAATCACATCCACAAGTTGAGGGTCTTCACGTTGTGCGGCCCCTATTGAGTCTAAAAGAGTAGGCCATACTTCTAAGGATTCCAACAAACCAGGTAGAAAATCAGAGGAGGGCCTAAAATCAAAACTGGCTATATACTCCAAGCTTTGCCTTTCTACAAAGAGAGGGCTTAAGATCAACTTCTTTCTGCTCAAAGCGTCTGCTACTACGTTGCCTTTGCCAGGAGTATAGGAAATCTCAAAGTCATATGAGGCAAGGAACTCCATCCATCTTTGCTGTCTTAAGTTAAGATCTTTCTGCGAGAAAAGATACTTCAACGATTTATAGTCAGTACATAATTCGAACTTCTCACCTAGGAGATAATGGCGCCAAGACTTAAGCGTAAAGACGATGGCGGCTAACTCAAGATCGTGGGTTGGGTAGTTCTTTTCATGAACTTTCAATTGTCTTCCAACATAAGCTACTAACTTCCCTTCTTGCATCAGAACAACGCCTAGTCCCGTACCACAAGTATCTGTGTATACTGTGAACATCTTGCTTCCATCAGGCAAAGTCAGAACTAGGGCTGTTGTAAGAGCCCTTTTTAAGCGTTGGAAAGCAATATCACAGTCCAAATCCCAAGCGAATGCTAGATTTTTCTTTGTTAGCCTTGTGAGTGGAGCTGAGATTTTCACGAAATCCCTAATGAACTTTCGGTACTAGCCCGAGAAAGCTTCGGACTTCGGTTGCATTTCTTGGTGTCTTCCAATCTTGCACTACCACCACTTTCGCGGGGTCCACAGCTAACCCCTCTTTGGACACTATATGTCCAAGAAATCTTACTTCTTCCCTCCAAAAGTGGCACTTGGAGAATTTGGCTTTTAGCTGATGAACTCGAAGAGTTTCCATGATCTCCTTCGGATGCTGAGCATGTTCTTCCTCATTCTTTGAGAAGATCAGAATATCGTCTACGAAGACCACCACGAACTTATTGAAGAATTCTCTGAACACCCTGCTCATTAGGTCTACGAAATAAGCAGGTCTGTTTGTCAAGCCGAAAGGCATGACAAGCCACTCGAAGAAAGCGTCTGGGGTTCTGAACGCCGTCTTATCAGTGCTATCTTCAGCTACCCTTAGCTGATGGAACCCAGTAGCTAGATCAAGTTGGGAGAAGACCGACGCACCTACAAGTTGATCAAACAGATCGTCTATTCTGGGAAGCGGGTGTCTATTCTTCTTAGTCAGCTTGTTTATCTCCCTGTAGTCCACATAAAGACGTAGTGAACCATCTTCTTTGGTGGCGAACACCACTGGAGCACCCCATTCCGAGATACTCCTCCTTATAAACCCCTTCTCGAGAAGCTCCTTAACTTGCTTACTGAGCTCCTTTCTTTCCTTTGGAGCCATGTGTCTAACAGGTAGAGCTACGGGCTTTGCATTATCAACAAGATATATGTGGAAGTCTATTTCCCGCTTCAGAGGTAAGCCTTTCACCTCTTCAAAGACATCCGGATATTCCCGGACCACTCTAACTGACTGCAAATTCTCAACAGAAGCATCAAGCGACTCTAGATAACTAAGCATAACAGCATTTAAGGGATTACAAGAAATTTCTAAAGTGTTACCGAGCCGAGTCAAGAGCCTAACCACTCTCTTCTCAAAATCAAGAATGGCACCATTACTGGATAACCAGTCCATGCCTAAGATCAATCCATATCCCGAGAAACCCAAAACAAAGGCACTACATCTAAATTCAACACTTAGAATAGAAATTTTCAAATCCAAGCAAACTATCGACAAATAAGCCGAGCCCCCAATTGGATTTGAAACAACCAAGGGATCTTCTACCATACTAGTGTCTAGGTGCAGAGATTCAACTAAAGCAGATGAAATAAAGGAGTGTGATGCACTAGAATCAAAGAGAGTGCGAACTGGATGATCATAGAGATAAACTAAGCTTTCTACAGAAATATTTCTACCTCGTTCCTATGGAGGTGCCACCAGTGCGTGAACCTGTCCCCCTGAGGTGGATCCAGTCCTCTGTCCCTGCCACCTCTTCTTTGGGCAGTCCTTAGCTAAGTGTCCAGTCTCGCCGCAACTGAAGCAACCGCTCTGATACAAAGTGAAACACCCCACCTCCATTAAGGTCACTCACCAAGGGAATGCCTTAACTTTGGTGGAGGTTTGTAAGTAAAAGTCACAGATAAAAACACAAGACAGATATAAACACATATATATAAGCAGCGGAAAACAAACAGACTTTTATTTCATAAATACGTGTTCATACAAAACATTTCCATAATTGTCTTACAATAACTTCCAAAACATTACATCATCATTTCTGTCTTAATTATTAAATAAAGAAGCATAAAACATAATTTAAAACCGCATAAATCCCCATAGAACGTGTCCAACAGCCATAGCCAAGGAAAGAGAGTCCAAACCATACATCTACTGTCTTGAAGCTTGCAAAGAGTCTGACTAAGCTGGGTTGTTTCCTCCCTATGGACCTGGGGGGGGGGGGGGGGGACGAAAGAAAAACAGAGTCAGACATAAAGCTTGGTAAGTCTAATGACTCTTCAGTATGAGAATAAGAATAAGGGCATGATAGGTATAAACTGGAAACAGGAAAGTATCATAAACTAAGATAAAGTTGTTTTGAAACGAATATACTATCACATCCCACACTATATCTCTGCACCAACATATATTAGTTCCGACTGGCACCCCATGATCGGGGTGAAGTGATCCCCTTTTCTAAAGATCGGCTCCTACTCGCAAAATCATATGTGTCATACAGCCCCCAAAGATTGTAGACACCTATGCTGGTCCCACCATGGGGTGTATCAAGTCCCATGGTGGCGGCCCGACACAATTCTAGAATGCATAGGTTATACTACTGGTGCCCAGTGCCCTGTTTGTCTGCTCCGAAGTGTGTGCACGCCCGCACTCCGTTAGAACCTACACTGCTGCACCAACCGCCGTCGCTTTTGACCGCTTACAATCCTGACACAATTCTAGAATGCATAGGTTATACTACTGGTGCCCAGTGCCCTGTTTGTCTGCTCCGAAGTGTGTGCACGCCCGCACTCCGTTAGAACCTACACTGCTTAAATGGGTCCCCCGTTACTAGGATTTTCTAGTCAAACATGTTAAGTGGTTAAGTGTCTGTATTTAGCAAACCCCACCCATCAGTTTAATTAACATGTTGAATTGGTTAAGTGTTTTAGTTAACTTAACCCTACCATCCTGACTTGTCTGTCCTTAACCTTAATTAGTTAAAGCACCGACCACTCACATTAGATAGGTATTGTTACGGTTACTGGATGTGCCGATCGGTTCCGGGCAGGTTTACACCGTAACTCAGTCTAACCACGGGTCTTTATTAGGCTCAATGCTTAACCACCCACATTGGATTGGTATTGTTGTGATTACTGGACAACCGGGTGGGTCCGGGCAAGTTTACATCACAACTCAATCCAACCTTGGGTTAAGCATACTCGTATTTTCTAAATTTACATATTTGTCTCTTTTACTTGTTATATGTAAATTTGTTAACAATTAAATGTTATGGCCCACTTTCCAAGTTTATCATTTTTGGTATAAGAATTTATACCATTCAAGTGCCACCAATTTTGGCATGTGACAAACATGCCAATTTCATATATTTTTATGTCAAGTTTCCTATAATTACCAATTTTCCCCAATGTTACCCCGTCTAAATATTAGGCTAACAATCTTAGCCTAATTTTTCATCCGCATGATTTTTAACATATAATATTAGGCTAAAAACTTAGCCTAATTTAGCGTACACAAAATTGGCATAAAGAAATTCATTAACATAGACATGACATAGGTGTAAACTTGGCATTTTCAGCATAGTCAATATGAACATCATAGGTGTGAACTTGCAACGTAGACTAAATCAACATACATATATGTGAATTGGCAACATAGACTAAATTAACTTACATATATGTGAACTTGCATTGAAATAGGGATCTAACTAAATAGGTGTCACATGAATTAGCATATGATTTAGACAACGTATGCCTAAACATGTTTAGATCTAGGCATAACATCGAACATCACTAGCATATGACAAGAATATGACATGTCCATAAAGTATGTATAATTTTATCGAATGTGTGAACTAGATCCAATCATGTTTACCACTATAACATGAAACTTGTATTAAAATGGATCTGAGCATGGATCCAATTATGAACTTGCAACTTTTGTATAAACATATGAGCATGTATATGAACTTAGTCATTTAGGCATAGAGGTTTTATTGTACAATATATAACTTGTCATAATCACCTAAACATACAGGTGTAAATATGAACCAAATAACTTGTATGTAAATTTGAATAGATCCAACATCAACTAGATAAATCAACAAACATCCTAATAGATCCAACATCAAGTCAATTATACCACAAACATCCCAATACCATTCACAAAACAATAATTACAACACATAGATATGAATTAACATCGTCGTTATACAATAGCACAATTTCATTTCCATTTTACATTAAATCAAATCTTAATTTTATTCCCATCGGAAAAATCACTATACTTACAACAAACGACGAACTTGAATTCTGAATTCTGTGTTCTGAATTTGCAATGCTTTCCTTTGGGTAGACAAACGTTGTTTGATTCTTGTTTTTACTTTAGTTTCGCTCGTCTCTAATCTTTCTTCAAGTGAAGGCTACTCTTGGCTTCCTTCCAGCAGCCTGACGGCTCTAGCTCTATTTTATTTGTGTGAATTTAGGTTGAGACTAAGGTTGTTTATATAGAATTTCAAACTAATTAGAGCCGTCGATGAAGCTAGAGTTAATCAAGGCCATCCATCTCAAGAGAAGCCAATCAAAAAGTGACAAATCAGCCCTAGTGACACGGCCAAGCTCAGAAATTCGACCAGAAACCGACCAGGCCAGCCAGGGCCTGACCAGGTCGAATGGGCAGGTCGACCCCCAGGTCGACCCCCTGGTCGACCTGGTGCCTAGGCGGGAATTTTCCTGCCCAGCCCATTTTGGGCCTGTTTTTCGAATTTCGAACTGAATTTGAACTGTTTGAATTTTAAATTGAATTCTGAAACTTCCGGAGGTCATAACTCCTTCATACGGAGTCCGATTCACGCAAACTCGAACTCTATCTCAGGCAGAACTTCGAGACGAGCGCAATGGCATAGCCCGCTTCACTTAATTCTTTCATTTTGAATTAAGTATACTTTAATTTTTTAGTTTACAGTTAACAGAAAATTCGGGGTGTTACAATAAGTCTGGTGAGTCCAGGGATTTTCAACATATAAACAGATAACAGTATCATGACATGTAAATAAAACTAGATGAGAGATAACTATAATAGGAGTAGCAGGTTAACAGAAGAGACAGAATGATATAGGCTGAACTAAGCTTCTTACTTGGTTTTTCACTTCTCTGCACTAATACTAGTATAACAGAATTATGTGTTGTCCTAATATCTAAACAGAAAACAGAACGATCTCTTTAGAAACACGATGCTAGTATTGGGCCTTTACCACCCGAACGGAGACAGACGGTTTCAGAAAAGGTAGCAGAAACGGAATCAGAGACGGAAACAGAATATTCCCTACGGAAACAGAATGTTAGAATTAGGTGTACACTAGTAATGGGCCTTTACCACCCCCAACAGACGGTACCACACAGAAACAGATAGGTGTTACCACCCCAACAGAAACAGATGGTACCCCAACCGAAACAGATAGAACTAAATGTACCCTAAATTCTACCCTAAGTGAATGACTCCCTAATACATAAATACCATGTGTCGGCCCCACAGAAGAGTGTATCACTCCCTAAAGTGGCAACATATAGACACAGACATATTTACAGATGTCACGGTGTCTTACATCCTCAGAGCAGACCGGATCCATGCACGCAGATGACCCGATTGGAATGCGCCATCAATACCCCTCGCCATTATCAGAGTGAACCTCTTACAATTAGTTCAGTAAGCGTGCCCTGGACCCCTACCTAGTGTTTGGTCATAGTTTTGAAACCAGGAAGGGTTACTGACTAAAATAGGTCCCAAACAACAGATGACACAAGTAATTACCCCCCCAACCTTGTGTCCCCATACTAACAGATTTTAGATTAACTTGCTTACAGATTTCAGATGTAAAAAGTTCAGATTAACTAATTCTCAGATCAGACAGATAAGTTAACAAGTTTTTAGACTAACAGATCATATATACAGATTAACAAGTTTTCAAACTAACGGATCAGATATACAAATTAACAAGTTTTCAGACTAACGGATCAGATATACAGATTAACAGACTTACAGATTGTTTCACCTAACCTTGTATTGGGCCTACAGATTTTCAAACGGGTTTATTAGATTCATCAGTCCAGTTGATTTAACCTTATCTACCCAATACGTTTTAGGCATCATATTTATCTTAGATTTGCATTAATTATATATTAATGCAAAGACCTCTCACATTAGGTCGGTAGTTTGTTGCCGATGGATGTGCAGGGCGGTTCCGGGCAGACTTCTGCCACAAGCCAGACCTAACCTCGTATCTAAGCATCTTTATGCCTACGACCTCTCACATTAGACTGAAGTTTGCGGCTGCTGGTTAAGCTGGTTGGGTCTGGGCAGGCTTCTACCGCAAACAGAGTCTAACCTCGTGTCTCAGCATTCTTATTTTAGCTAAAGTATTCATTCACAGATTATGTCAATATCAGACTAATTATGCCAATTCAACAAATTAACTTCTTTACAAGTTACAGTAGATTATCCAAAGTTCTATTAACATGTTTTGCTCAATTTTAGATCGAGCCTACAGATTTTCATACCTCAAATTACCGTATTCAGTTTCAACAGATTTAGCAGATTAGGCAATTTAACAGATTTAATCATCCCTTAAAATTCCATTGACAAACCTCGCTTAATCATAAAATTAAGCCTAATTTTACATGCTCAAATTATGGTCATGATTCACAATATAACATATGCCCCAAATTTCTACTTAAATTTACATAGTATAGAATATTCTTCAAAAACCTCACATCATGATATACAATATGAATTATGCCAAATTATAGCCTTTCATTTCAGCATATGTCAAATATCCAATATCCCCATTTAGGCGTATTCACAATTAACGGTTATCCTATTTTAATATAGATCTTTTATGCCTAAATCATATATCCTTTTTCTTCCAAGTCATAGCTCGTCATATAAAATATGCCCCCAAATCTAGATCTTAAATTACAACATGTATTATGTCCTCAAAATCAGATCTTGAATTATAACATGCATTATGTTCCCAAATTACAAGTCATATGTTGTCATACAATAATTCTCCTTCTTCCAAATCATAAACCGTCATATATAGTATGCTTAGATATAAATCTTAAATTACAACATATGACCTTTTTCTTAAATTAGTCACAAATCAGTCATGTCCAATTATGCATCATTCATTATTTTCCCCAAATTTAGCGTTCGTGCGTCAATTTCTTATGAGATTTGGCTCAGGCTCGTGGTAGCCTGGCTATAGAACAGAATGAAGGAAGAGATACAGAATAGTTACAATAAGATAGATCTACACGGAAAAACAGATCTGGTAAACAGGAATAAGATAGATTTACACAGGAAAACAGATCTGATAAACAGGAACATACATAATCTCCAATTCAGATTTATAACCATGTCAAGATCATAATTAAATTTCATATCTGAAAATAACTGTACTCACCTCGGTTGGATTTTAAAAGAAAAAGGGTTGTAGTTTTTCTCTTTTAATCCTACTCATATTGGAAGAAGAAGGAGCACTTGTTCTAGCTTAGGTTTCAGCAGAGTAACGACGCCATTGATTCATATTAATATGAATTAGGACAGAGTATAGGCATAATGAAATTGTGTGGAGAGAAAGTGAGGTTTGGGGTGTTTAAATAGCTTCGGAGCAACGAATCTAGTCAGAACGGGCGTCTAAATACAGAAAAACGAATCTGTCCATGGATCTGGAAAAAGGGGGGAGGTCGACCCCTAGGTCGACCTGTTCTACCCAGGTCGACCTGGGTCCTGGGCGGGAATTTTCCCGCCCAGTCTGGGTGTGTGATTTGAATTTTGAAACTTTGAATTTGGGCTGGTTTTATTTCAAATTCCTGAAACTTCTAAGTGCCATAACTTCTTCATACGGAGTCCGATTTACGCAAACTCGGACTCTATCTCAAGAAGAATTCCGAAACGAATGCAATGGCATAACCCGTTTCCCTTAATTCTTCTCTTAAAAATTAATTATACTGTGTTTTGTTACTTTTATGTTTACAGAAAATACGGGGTGTTACATTCTCCCCTCCTTAAAGGATTTCGTCCCCGAAATCTTCAAGTTAAGAAGAATGTGTCCTACCATCCAATCACTCATCTACTCAACCATAATCCATTGTCCTTAGAAAACTTCTAATGTTGTATGAACATATGCAAAAGTGTGTGTATATGTCTCTTATTTAATGCAAAGATCAGGTGGTCTACTGATTCAGTTGACCTCCTCGATGCGAATCATGTTAGTGCCATGAGTCCAATTATGTATGCAAGAAATTCTATTTGATACACATAATTTCTATATGAGTGCATAACCATTCATCCAAATGCAACATCCATGTGATGAGTCAATCATTTTGCATCCACAAAAATTGAAAAATGCACACACATCCATATTGAGATGACCCCAAACCCCGTACTGACGGTGGCAAGGGTAATCCGTGAAATATAACACAGAAACAGATAATAGCAGAACAGAAATAAATAAATCAGATAATGAACAATAGAATATACTGGATAAGAGTAATCATCAGAGTTACACAGTATACAGGATCTTAGTTAGTACAAATACAGTTCAGTTATACATAAATGTCTACAGCGGAAATAAACAAAATATGTACAACAGGAACTGAACAGCATAAAAAGAGATAAATAGTAGAATCCATCTTCAGCTCCAGCTATCCAGATAGAACCAGCTAAACCTGAATACAAGGCTGCCCGTGTAGAAAAAGGGGCACCCGAGTTTGAAAGTGAAACAAACTACGAGTCAGTCATGGGACTGGTATGAGAAATCTACTCAACACATTTAATATATGGCTAATCACAAGACCACGCCACTTTCATGGAATGGGTTTACTCCAATGGATTGCCAGTTCTTTAAAATAAATCTTTCTTTTAAACAACGCAATGCATTTTATAAAAATGAAGCCACTATAAGACTCAGTTCCCATCACACAATGCAACGCAAACTGGAGGATAGAGTTTTTACCTTATAACGGCCAAGATATGCTTGATATGAATAAAACAAAGGCATTTGATATTATTGCTAGTGTTTATATGTTTTGAAAACAATTTCAAATCATAACTATCAATCATAGACGGCATTAATGCCCCATACCACTATGTCGTCATATATAGGTATACAATCAAAACCGCACAGTCACGTATTTGGAAATTGGATTTCCGTCATGAACCAAGGCAAAAGATAGCCCTTACCGAATTCGAGACAATCTAGCCTACCATGTCTCAGGATTAGAGCTCGAGTGACCCTTGGATCGTCAGGGCCGGTCCACCGATATGGATTAAAATGCCTGAGAAATACGTTTCCCTGCCCTTTGGGGCGCAAATGAGACAACGAATGACTCCATCGGACCCGGATCGCCCGATCAAACCGAGGCGCCTCGCAACAGCAACAACCACACAGGTGAAAAGTATATAAATGTCAGGGCTGGTAGGTCACTGACACCACCCTAGCTAGAAAGAAACGCAAGCCCTCCCTGATGTCCTCTCCCGTTTCTGGTTCATACCGGGGTGTGAGGTTCGCGCATTCACGTTATATACAAAGCTATGCCACACAGGCGGTGCTTTGATCATCACCACAAGACTTTGCTTTTCAACAGAAGCCCTGATCACTGCATCTTAGCATGCCACACGGGCAATTCATGCCATGCGACTGATGTCCATCGATATACAAACTCTGAGCTCGTGCGTTTCAGAGAAGGGCGTTAAGCAAAAGAATAAATTCTCCGCCGCCAAACAGATGTATATTCAATAGAGATCAATCAACACAGAATAAAATCCAATGTCAGACACACACTCCATTTACAAGTTCGTTCTGGGTCTGTACGAAGCCTGAGGCACTAAATACCTCGCAAACCCATCGATCACCACGTACGTCTAGACGATCACCACTCATTATCCATATTTCGGGATGCCTCCCAATCAGGACCTCGGTTACCATCCAAACGAGGTGAAGATCTCCGGTCTTCGACCACCATCTTCATCTTCGACTTTCAATCGCCGATCAATCACTTGAAATGAGAATTAACTCGGCCTTTTCAAATAATTCACGTATATTTAGAATTTCCAATCAATTTATTTCAATGGTTAAATCATTCGACAACACCGATTTTGTTCCTTAATGTAATTTTCACACCAAACACACTCAACCATCAAATACCACATAAATCGAGCAAATTCAGTTTATTTCCATTCCATATCGTTTATGATATTTTATAATGATTTATCGCTATTTTTATTTATTTTAAAATAGCCAATTCATTCAAAACGACGCTTCGGGCCATAACGCGGCCGTGGCGCTGTTTTTCTTCAGATTTGATTTACACCTCTCTGAAAATCTAACCGTTGGATCTTCACCGAATTTACATCATTTGAAAGGTCTTTTCAAAATGAATCCAACGGTTCCAGTTTCGGGAAAATCCGACGGTCGGATCTCCCGGTACAATCGTTTGAAGTTTCGATTTCAAAATACGAACTGCAGCGTCGTTATTCGATTTAAATATAATTATATATATATATATATATATATATATATATGATCGATTCTGGCGCTGTTTTTCTTCAGATTTGAATTAAACATTCCAGACAATCCAACCGTTGGATTTTTACAAAGTTGGTGCCGTTGGAAAGATTTTTCCAAAGCGGACCCAACGGTTGCGGTTTCAGGAAAATCCAATGGTCGGATTTCCCGCACTAGTTGTTTGAAATCACGGTATCAAAATACGAACTGTACAGCCACGTTTCATTTTAATTTTATTTATATTTATATATTTATATAAATATAGTTCATTCAACAATTTCAATATCGTTTTCACTTCAAATATTTCATTAACGCCTTTAAATTTTGAAATATTTCGCCATAACCTCCTTTGTACGGGAGGGGCTGGGAAAATTCCCAAATAGCCACACGGGCGTCTCATGTCAAAAAGAAAAAGAAAAAGCCAAGCGGCTAGCCAACAGGCTCATAAAATCATCACCCAAACAAAACAGTAAATGTGTACCTATTTGTCGGGCACAAAATTTTATTCCTCTTCTCTAGCCCCTTTGCTATAACATGTTCAATAAATATGCATGTACATATATACAGTTCTTATCACTTATCATTTTCTATTCAACTTCATATTTGATTCCATTTGGTTTAAAAACATCATTCATTCTAATGTTGCATGCATAGGCAAAAATCATATCATTAGCTAATTAATGAATATTTCAACTCATGCATATTTATTTGAACGAGTGTCTATTTTTAACACTTCACATTTCAACGATTCATGTATAATAAAAATGTGATTTTTATTTTAAAACAATTCATTTCAAAACACCATTATTTTATATAGTTTATATTGATGTTAAAATTGGGATTTTTATTATAAAACAATTTATTTCAAAATATGAATACCATTCAACACATGAATTTCTAATCACCGAATGAATATCGATTCAACACATGAAGGTTTTCTATAGTTTCTATATATAGATAAAAATGTTATTTTTATATTTAAAACACGAAGACCATTCAACACATGAATTTTAATTCAACGAATGAATATCGATTCAACACATGAAGGTTTTCTATAGTTTACATATATAGATAAAAATGTGATTTTTATATTTAAAACACGAAGACCATTCAACACATGAATTTTAATTCAACGAATGAATATCGATTCAACACATGAAGGTTTTCTATTCAACGAATAAATATGGTTTCAGCAAATGAAAATAATTCAAACACATGAATATTATTCAAAATTTCGGCAGCATAACGGCAGGGTAGTTAAAACCGGGACCGTCCCTAGTACGGCTCCTCGCTCTACCTTAAAACCTCGCGGTTTTTGACAATGGGGATCATGCATCTAGTTCGCACGCAGGCGGCATGTATATATTTATTTCATTTCCACGAATTAATCCTATGTGGTTTCAACCAAATATTTCTCAACCACAAATGGGTATTTTTCAACCACAATCAATCAATATCAACCACAAACAATCCCAAACAACCATTCGCTATCAATCAATTTTCACACCAATCACAATCAATAAATATCGTCCATGGTTTGTGGACGAGGGGCGTATATATATATACATATATTTATATATAGCAATACACTTCTGTTTCAACACATATATAATTTTTACAACGCATATATAACTTATACATCGAACATACAACTTATACAACGCTTATACAAGAGGTGTACAACGCTTATATAACTCATACATCGATCATATAATTTATACATCGTCGTTTATAAATTAGAAATCTCACATTGGGTTCCACTCCACCAAAAATAGCAGAAGGCTCAGAAAAATATGCGGTCTCTTCTAAAATGTAGAAGACGTCCACACGAGTCCACTGTCTCTTGTTTCACTGAATTTCGTCTAGAAACGAAAAAGATATGATTTTTATAAGGTTTGCAACACTTAAAAGTGTAAAAATCAGTTTAAAATAGATTAGCCGTATACCTGTTTTTTCTTTGAAACTAGGTTTTCGATTTTTGTCGTATCTGTGAATCGTGGTGAAGATCAGAGGGTGTGGCGTGGAAGAGGGGGGCGTGGCGCTCCTGGCAATGGTCGGGGCTTCAGATCCGATCGCCTCTGGCGATCTCGGCATCGACTGGAAGTCGACGACTTTGGAGGCGTCGTTCTCGACACTGGCGAAGGGAGAGAGGGTGGGGGTTGGTCGGATTTGTAGCGGAGGAGGAGGCGGATCGGGTTTGGGTGGTGGCGGCGGCTCTGGTGGCCTGTAGCGGCGGCGATGTGGCCTGGAAGGCTCGAACGACGAGAACCGTCGGTTGCTGAAGAGAAAAGGGGTTTTTCGTGATTTTTATATTTTTAAATTAATGAATTAAAAAAAATCTGATTGGCCAGGTTTTATAAAATAAATAAATAGTGTTTTTACAAAGGGACGCCAATTCAAACCGACTACCGCCCCTAGCGTTTTACCCCCATTCCGAACACAATGGGATATGTTTCGAAGGCCCATTCGACTGTTACAGTCAGTTATTCTTCAAATTAAAATATAAAACTTTCAATATTTAATTTGAACGTACATTTCAATTTGTCAGGGCCACAAACTGATTCGAAAAATTCCAGAAAAATAAATCTAGCTATGTTTTGACGATACGGTCCCAACAAAACAAGTTTCGTCGAATTCTGAGACCGTTTGCAAAAAGGCCCATTTTTGGTCGATCCAATTTAACTGTGTTTGACCAAAACACATTTTCCTTTGCCACACTCACATACTAGCTTCAAAATTTATGAAATTTGAAACCTAGCAATAACTTCACATCCCGGATCCAACAAAAGTGGTTTCGTCGAATTCCGAGGTCGTATGCAAAATGGCCAACTTCACGGGCTATATAAATTCCATAGCGACCTTTCTGAAAATTCATTCGGCCATAACTTTTGCTTTCCGCTATGAAAATTCGATTTTTCAGATTCGTTAGAAAGGTATTCACTAACAGATTTAAATATTTTTGGTTTTGCTAAAATCCGTTTTGTTTTGCACCCGGTACAGTCCGACAAAGTTTGAATTCAATTTTTGAAACTGCAGCGCCATTTCAGGCCTTGTTTATAATTATAATTAATTATATTCATTTTCAATTGTCGATTCAAACTCACTTTTCATTACTATTATTTAAAATATTTATTTTAAATATTTAAAATCCATTATTTTAGCCAATTTAAAAATTTTAAATTGGTGCAGATTTTCTGGGTCGTTACACATATGCAGTATGAGAGTGTTTTTCAGCCGATCTAGTGCCTAGTGTGTGTATATGCATCCACGAGCAGCCACTAGCAACCACTTGCATCCACTTGCAACCATCAAACATAACATGTCTCAAACACATGTTTTCACCCATTAGTTTCTACCTAAAGGTCGAAGAATCGATCAATAGGATACAGCCGAGTGATAGAAGCAAGTACAAAGGTTTCATTCCCATTAGACATCAGTTAAGAGAATAAATCCCTAAGTATCAACCCCGAAGACCGAAATCATCATCAGATTGACACTCAGATAATTACTCCAATTTAACAATGTCAAAACTGGAAATCTACTCCACGCTTCGAGTAAAAACCCCTATCCTTTTCAGAAATATTCAGATACTCACAGATTACTAGTACAGATCAGATTATTAAATGATTCTCAGGAAACTAAGCATGATATATCCCACAAAAACCCAAAATGTATGCGTCATAGTCAATTTAACGCCCAACATAGATGCCCTCAAACCCCAACTTATCACAAACAGATGAGTCATAACCCTTATGGAGTTTGAGATTATAGCGGGATCAGAAACAAGACTAGTATTAAAGTGAAGAGTCTCAATTACAGAATCAAAATGCCAAAATCAAAGAGAGTTTTAACTCAATAATCAGATTTGGAAATTAATCCTTCTACAGAAATTTTCCTATCTCTACCCTATCTACCAGTCACGTGAGCATTCGCCTGCCCACCAGAAGTAGGTTCTGCCCTCTGCCCTTGCTCACGTTTCTTCGGGCAGTCCCTAGTGAAGTGTCCCATTTCTCCACAGTTGAAGCAAGCACCCTTCCTTTTTCTGCAATCCTTATTCAGATGAGTCAAGCATCCACAAGTAAAGCACTTTTTCTCCTTCTTATCTTCAGACTTTTCATTCTTCTTTTATGTTTCCTTTTTGGGACACTCTTTCTTGTTCTGTGGTCCTTCGAGCTTTTCTTCTTTCTTCTCACTTTTGGCTTCCTCTTCATGCATTAATGCTATGTCAACCAATTTCTCGAAGGTTGCCCCCATAGGAATGTGGGTCATAGCCAACCCGTGCAGCGGCTCATTCAAACCTTTAACGAATCTCAGGGCCTTCTTCTCAGGTGTGTTCACCAAGTCTATGCCGAATCTCGCCAACTGATTGAACATGTTGACGTACTCCTTCACTGATGAATTCCCTTGCTTCAATGCTAAGAACCTCTCCATGTATAAATTCTCTTCCGCTCATGAGAGGAATTTCATCTCGAACCTATGCCTGAAATCCATCCATGTCTCTACCGGACGCTCTCCATTCGTGACCTCCCACCAAAACGAGGCTTCGTCCTTCATTAACCAAGCGGTTAATTGGACCTTCCTTCCATCTTCTATCTCGAAGATACCAAACAAATCTTCCACATCCTTAAGCCAATTTCGAGTCTCAACAAACGTCTCTGATCCGTGAAAAGGTATCCCGCCCATTGCCCGAAAGTCTTTGCATATCTTCAAAAAAGTATCAACGCGAGGAGGAGGAGGAGGAGGAACGTCTGCTGGGCCTGCGGCGGTGGCCCTAGCCTCTAGATACCTTCTGAACCAAGTTGGTATCGGTATGCCCTCGGGTATCTAGGGTAACCCAGACATGCGGAAAAGAAAATGAAGAGTTTTAAAACGGGGAATTCAAAAGACAGATATATGGCTTTTGGGGATTATGTTTTTCAAAATAAACTTTACTTTTGAAAATACTTCCTTTTTAAAACCTTTTTGAAAATAGTTTTCAAAAACTTTTTATCAAATCTGGTAACCTTCAGCTCTGATACCAAGTGTAACACCCCACTCCTGTTAAGGTTACTCACAAAGGGAATGCCTTAACTTCGGTGGAACGTTATAAGTAAACTGAACAGAAATTTACAAGACAGATATGTAAAGTAGTACTTGAAAAATTTATAACTTTATTACAGCAGAAACAGAAATAAGTTTGGTTACATCACAATACCAAAACCCAGTACATAAATATCAGTCTTATACAAAATTCTTCAAAATGCATAATTTTAAAGCCATAATCCCCAACAGAGAATGCCATAAATAGGTAGAATCAAAGCCAAACAATATTTCAGGAACATCTAGCACTTGAAGCAGATGGAACCTGAATCAAGCTCCTATGTTTCCACCCTGAGAACCTGGCGGGGGGAACGGAAGAAAAGAGGCGAAATAAACTAGGTCAGGCATAGTCTGTTGAGTCCAGTGACTTTCAGTATATAAACAGATAACAGTATCATGACATGTAAATAAAACTGGATGAGAGATAACTATAACAGGAGTAGCAGGTTAACAAAAGAGACAAAATGATATAGGAAAAACTAAGCTTCTTACATGGTTTTTCACTTCTCTGCAATAATACTAGTATAACAGAATTAGGTGTTGTCCTAATATCTGTACAGAAAACAAAACGATCTTTTCAGAAACACGATGCCAGTAATGGGCCTTTACCACCCGAACAGATATACGGTTTCAGGAACAGAAGCAGAAACGGAATTAGAGACGAAAACAGAATATTCCCTACGGAAACAGAATGTTAGAATTAGGTGTACACTAGTAATGGGCCTTTACCACCCCCAACAGAAGTACCACACAGAAACAGACAGGTGTTACCACCCCAACAGAAACAGACGGTACCCTAACAGAAACAGACAGAACTAAGTGTACCCTAAATTCTACCGCAAGCGATCGGCTCCCTAATACATAAATACCCTGTGTCGGCCCCACAGAAGGGTGTATCACTCCCTAAAGTGGCAACCTATAGACACAGACCTATTTAAGATGTCACAGTGTCTTACATCCTCAGAGCAGACCGGATCCATGCACGCACATGACCCGGTTGGAATGCGCCATCAACACCTCTCGCCATTATCAGAGTGAACCTCTTACAATTAGTTCAGTAAGCGTGCCCTGGACCTCCTACCTAGAGTTGGGTCATAGTTTTGATACCAGAAAGGGTTACTGACTAATATGGGTCCCAAAAAGCAGATGACAATAGTAATTACCCCTCCTAACCTTGTGTCCCCAGACTAATAGATTTCAGATTAACTTTCTTACAGATTTCAGATGTACAAAGTTCAAATTAACTAGTTCTCAAATCAGACATACAAGTTAACAAGTTTTTAGACTAACAGATCATATATACAGATTAACAAATTTTCAGACTAACGGATCAGATATACAGATTAACAAGTTTTCAGACTAACAGATCAGATATACAGATTAACAGACTTACAGATTGTTTTACCTAACCTTGTATTGGGCCTACAGATTTTCAAACGGGTTTATTAGATTCGTCAGTCCAGTTGATTTAACCTTATCTACCCAATACGTTTTAGGTATCATATTTATCTTAGATTTGCATTAATTATATATTAATTCACAGACCTCTCACATTAGGTCGGTAGCTTGTGGCCGCTGGATGTGCCGGGCGGTTCCGAGCAGACTTCTGCCACATGCCGGACCTAACCTCGTATCTAAGCATCTTTATGCCTACGACCTCTCACATTAGACTGACAGTTTGCGGTTGCTGGTTAAGCCGGTTGGGTCCGGGCAGGCTTCTACTGCAAACAGAGTCTAACCTCATGTCTCAGCATTCTTATTTTAGCTAAAGTATTCTTTCATAGAATATGTCAATATCAAACTAATTATGCCAATTCAACAAATTAACTTCTTTACAAGTTACAGCAGATTATCCAAAGTTCTATTAACATGTTTTGCTCAATTTTAGATCGAGCCTATAGATTTTCATACCCTAAATTACCGTATTCAGTTTCAACAGATTTAGCAGATTAGGCAATTTAACAGATTTAATCATCCCTTAAAATTCCATTGACAAACCTCGCTTAGTCATAAAATTAAGCCTAATTTTACATGCTTAAATTATGGTCATAATTCACAATATAACATATTCCCCAAATTTCTAGTTAAATTTACATAGTATAGAATATTCTTCAAAAACCCCAAATCATGATATACAATATGAATTATGCCAATTATAGCCTTTCATTTCAGCGTATGTCAAATATCCAAAATCCTCATTTAGGCGTATTCACAATTAATGGTTATCCTATTTTAATATAGATCTTTTACGCCTAAATCATATATCCTTTTTCTTCTAAGTCATAGCTCGTCATATTAAATATGCCCCCAAATCTAGATCTTAAATTAAAACATGTATTATGTCCTTAAAATCAGATCTTGAATTATAACATGCATTATGTTCCCAAATTACAAGTCATATGTTGTCATACAATAATTCTCCTTCTTCCAAATCATAAACCGTCATATATAGTATGCTTAGATCTAAATCTTAAATTACAACATATGCCCTTTTTCTTAAATCAATCATAAATCAATCATGTCCAATTATGCGTCATTCATTATTTTCCCCAAATTTAGCGTTCGTGCGTCAATCTCTTATGAGATTTGGCTCAGGCTCGTGGTAGCCTGGCTTTTAAACAAAAGGAAAGAAGAGATACATAATAGTTACAATAAGACATATCTACATGGAAAAACAGATCTGATAAACAGGAATAAGATAGATCTACACAGAAAAACAGATCTGATAAACAGGAACATACATAATCTCCAATTCAAATTTATAACCATGTCAAGATCATAATTAAATTTCATATATGAAAATAACTGTACTCACCTTGGTTGGATTCTAAAAGAAAAAGGGTTGTAGTTGTTCTCTTTTAATCCTACTCAGATTGGAAGAAGAAGGAGCACTTGTTCTTGCTTAGGTTTCAGCAGAGTAATGAAGTCATTGATTTATATTAATATGAATTAGGACAGAGTATAAGCGTAATGAAATTGTGTGGAGAGAAAGTGAGGTTTAGGGGAATTTAAATAGCTTTGGAGAAACGAATCTGGTCAAAACGGGCATCTAAATACAGAAAAACGAATTTGTCCATGGATATGGAAAAGGGGGGGAGGTCGACCCCCAGGTTGACCCCATGGTCGACCTGTTCTACCCAGGTCAACCCCCAGGTCAACCCCCTGGTCGACCTGGGTCCTGGGCGGGAATTTTCCCACCAGCCCGGGTGTGTGATTTGAATTTTGAAACTTTGAATTTGAATTCGGGTTGGTTTTTATTTCAAATTCCTGAAACTTCTAAGTGCCATAACTTCTTCGTACGGAGTCCGATTTACGCAAACTCAGACTCTATCTCATGCAGAATTCCGAGTCGGCGTAACCTGTTTCCCATAATTCTTCTCTTAAAAATTAATTATACTATGTTTTGTTACTTTCATGTTTACAGAAAATACGGGGTGTTACACATCATCTGAGTAGACACTATCGATTACTGTTGTTGTTAGCCACTTTCTCCAATTTGACATGGACGATGGTACGATTTCGAGGAGCAATATATGATGGTTCATTCGATAGTGATTTTGACATGATGACTCTTTGATCGATGGCTTCGGCAGGAGGTAAGGATGCAGTGCTTCTATGCAGTAATTCTCCATTCAACGACAGTGACTCTATTATTGAAATGAGGCTACTTTGACATATGGTTTTTCTCCGAGGTGCAAAAAATATGAAACTTATTCGTACTTTGGTAACTGTCGTATGAGGATGGGATGACACGTAGTTGTTACAATTTGAAGGGCGGTCGACAAAGCCTCTCGCCAGTATTGTTTGTCAAGGATAATCCACTTATTAATCGACATCAGAGATGAGTCCTATGGACTATTTTAAGATGGATTCTGCTATGGCAAACATATGAAAAATGGTTACCGATATTCACAACTTTGGTACATCTTTGAGGGAGAGGCACAAGAATAAATCAGAGCCAGTTGCAATGTGGACTGATTAGCCTAGACCCCAAAGCCAATCACAATGTGGACTGAGTAGGGTTATCTGATATAGGACATAGTGATAGTTTGGTAGAGCCCATTGCAATAGGGACTTCTAGTGCCTCGATGGGTTTGATGACCAAAGTATTTAATATTGTATACTTAACGTACTAAGTGGTTGAATGTAGGGATGGATGATAGATGTTTTGGATGTTTACTTATTTATCATCATTAGTACTTAGACATCAATCACACCCTCTTTATTTGATATTTAGGATAGAGTAGCATATATATATATATATATATATATATATATATATATATATATACATATACATATATATATATATATATATGTATGTATATCATTATGCTCTAACTCTGTGGATATTGGGGCATTTGATCTAGTGGTATGATTCTTCATACCCTTCATGTTGTATACTACTAAGAGTTTTATAGTGCATTGAGATTTATTTATAGCTCACACCAGACTATTGTATGATCAAATGTTTCATGTTCTCTCTTATTATCTTGGGAGCTCGTCGATGATGCTGATGAGCAGACCAGGTGATATGTATGAGCATTAGTTGGAGTTGTGCAGGTGGATCAGTAGAAGGTGACGTCTTCCCATACTTTTACTTATATTATCATTATTTATTCAGTAGTATGAGATTGTGGAGTCCTGACAGTGTTATGTATTCTTTAGAGATATTTTATCAGTTGGGTTAATTGATCTCTTGTATTAACTTTATTATTGTTTCGTATAATTGTATGGGTTGCATACTATGATTATATTGTTTATACAGTTAAAACTGTCTCGTTTGTTTTACATTTGTGATTGTTACTATTATATTTTATCTGATGCATTGAGAGAGATATGACAGGTTCAATGAATATGTTTATTTTATGTTCCTTCATTTATCTTCTTTTCTATTTCCTATTTCTCTTTTTTCTACTATTTCTTTCTCTTGACATCCATACATCGCTCGGGTGCTTGTATAACACGATATTTGTTATATGAGCACCGACGGTGTATAGAAGGTTGTCGCACTATCTAAGAATTCTTTTTTGGGTCAAGCCTTGAAATTATCTTACCTTTATTCAAAGATGAAGTCTAGTTAACAAATTTCTAAAAAGGATAATTACTCACAAAAAATTGTAAATTTACCATTGCTTAAATTCTTAAAGGGTATAGTTGTTGATGCATAAGTTTTGAATATAAGAGGTTCATATATTTTATTATGAGTATTATTGTAATGACCCGGGATTTTTGATGTTTTATAATTCGAAATTTGATTTAGATTTAGTATTGAAATTTATTTAGAATTTTAAAACTAGTCTATTTTAAGTTGGTTTTGAAGTATAAATTTATTTATTTTTCTGAACTTGGTTTTAAAATTTAAATTAAGAAATGTATTTGAATTTAAAATACACTTGTATGTATGTACACTTAAATATAATAAATAGTATACGTGCTGAGAGAAAATAATTGTTTAATGAACTTTGCCACTTGCTAGAGTAATGCTGAAAATTTAAGCCACTCGCACAATTTTAGCTAAGTGAACTAACACTTGTCCCTTTTCCATTTATTTAAATTCCTTCCACCATCCTCTCATTCATTTTTCGATCAACCAAAGAAAAAAAATCACTTTTTCTACAAATTTAGCAGATGGTCGCGGTCTCCTTTTCCTTCGTTAATGGCTGCAAAGAAATTGACTCATCCTCCTCCGAATAAAAATTCTTTTCCCCAAATCGGTTTCCCTTCCTCAAAATAAAATTGATCCACTGATTCTGCCTTTTTGATTTGTCGTGCCCATCAGCGTTTCTAGCGGCCACCGCAAAGCCTACAGCCTTCGCTGTGCTGACCAGATGCTCCGCAATCAAAGCTAGTCACTAAGTTCGCACCAGCCACCACTGTCTTGGTTGAACTGCTGCTCACGATTACCTTATTTCATGTTTATTAACATCAATAGAAACTTGAAATAATAGTGTATGCTAATAAAATATGTTCATTTGTATATCTGCTTGTATTATCATATAAGTCGGGTTTGGGCCTTCAACCCAATACCTTTCCGCATTTACTTAGTTAGCTATATCTCTATAAATAGCTAACGTCACACACTTATACAGTTCATCAGCTTATCAGTTCATTTTACAATAAAGAATTTTACAAGCACTTCTATCCCATTTCCTTCATGGTATTAGAGCGAAAAGCCTAATGACACAAATTCAAGATTACAAGTTCGAAAGAGAGTATATTTGTATTCATTCTCCTCAGAAAATCTTCATCACTGGAGATTACACCCGTCTTCGATCTATATCTGTTCCTAGCAGTCGTATATAATTGTGTATTGCCTCGTCAAGAGGTAGAATCAGAGTTTTTCATCATCTTCCATGATCTTGGCTGCAATTCCAGCCATATGACACCTGAGTCATCATTTGGCGCGAGATCTGGTTGCATAAATCACCATCTCTGGGGATCTAGCCATCCAAGAATCTCTTTTTCGTCTATTACCTAGCCTTTCCGATTAAAGATCTTGTAACACCCCGTGTATTTTATAACAGTGAGATTCACAAATTAAATTATAACTAATTTCAAATCAAAGAATTAAGGGAAATGGGATACACCATTGCGTTCGTCTCGGAATTCTGCTAGAGATAGAGTCCGAGTTTGCGTAAAACGGGTATCGTATGAAGAAGATATGGACGAACGAAGTTGGGCGAAAAACCAGAAAACGGGTAAGAATGCACTGGCGCACTTGGGAAGTGCGCCAGAACAAAAATGCACTGGCGCACTTGGGAAGTGCGCCAGTACATTTTTAGCCTGGCGCACCTGCCAAGTGCGCCCAGGTCAAAATGACCTGCTGGTCAGGTCTTGGCTGGCCTGATCTGTGTTTGGTCGATTTTCTGAGCCTTGCCTTGTCACTAGGGCTAGGTGTCAGCTCTTGGTTGGTCTCTCCTTCAAACGAACGGCTATTATTGAACCAAGCTTCATCGACGGTCTAAATCAACTCACAAACTCTATAAAAAGGACCTAAGACTAACCCTAATTCACATAAACTAAAATGGATATGAGACCGTCATACTGCTGAGGAGAGACTGAGGATTGCCGTCAGAAATAGAGAGACAACTAGGAGATAATTCAAAGCTTAAAGCAACGTTAATCAAATCAAAGCAACGCCTACAACAAAGGATAGCATCTCCAAATTCAGAATTCATATTCCTGAATTGAAGATTCGTCATACGTTGTAAGTAGATTGCTATTCCGATGTGAATTAAATAATTGTGTTGATTTGTGTAAAGTAAGAAATGGAATTGTGGCGATAGTAATCTATATTTGTATGTTGCTTTGATGCTAAACGATTTGGGAATATTATGGTATACGATTGGATATTTGCAAGTACGTGATTTGCGTTGGAAGTTAACAACGAAATGGAATTGTGGCGATAATAATCTATATTTGTATGTTATTTTGATTCTAAACGATTTGGCAATGCTATGGTGTACGATTGGATTCATACAAGTATATGATTTACTGTTATGCCAAAATGAGGTATAATTCTATGGTCGTCTTTAGTGTAATTTGATCCATTTGAGTATTACGATTCATATGAAGTTATGTTGGAATTGGCATCATAGTTCAAGTATAAAAATCATGCTTTTGTGATAGTGACAAAAGCAAGCATCTTTGTGAACTTGTATTAATTTTATGAACATGACTAAACTATGTTTGTTATTATGCCCAATTGAAAAACATGTTTTTAGGCTTATGTTGTTATCATAATCATATGATAATATATGTGACACATAAGTTACATTAGAATTACATTCCACTTGCAAGTTTACATAGATAGAATAAAAAGCCATGATTTAAGTTTAGGTATGTTTATGCTATAATTCTATAAATGGATTAAAAACCATGATTCATATAAGAATTAGGTTGGGATAATTCTAGTTGAACCATACTTTTGTATTAGTGACAAAAGTAAGTACCTTTTTGTTAGCGTGTAGTGATTTTATGAATATGATTAGTTTATATTATGCCTAAATAAAAATATAGGCTTATATTTCTAGTCAAGACCATGTGCCAATAATAATGATATCTAATTTAGTTAGATTCTTAATTTCAAGTTTACATGGTTAGTTGAACCTATGATTCATGTTTAAGTACTCTTTATGCCATAATCATATGAACAGAGTGATTCATGTTTTAGTATTGTCTATGCATTAACCATATGAATAGAATGATTCATGTTTAAGTATTGTCTATACCATAATTATATGAATAGAATGATTCATGTTTAAGTATTGTTTATGCTATGATTATATGGATAAAATGACTCATGTTAAGCCATGATTATATGATGTTACAATTGCAAGTTCACATTTGCCAACTTTATGTTAATTGAATCGTTCGTTGCAAGTTCATGCGTTCACACTCCCCTTTTTCATGTTACCTTATAAACACCATGTTATAAGCCTCCCCTTTTCAATTGGCTAAATTGGGTTTAAGTATTAAACCCAACACACCTTACATTGGAGCGAACGTATAATACGGGGGTAATGACGTTTGGGCTAAAATATAGAACATATGTGTTGGCATGTTTAACGCATGCCAACAACCTTGAAAAGCAATTAAGTGGACTAAATAAATTTTAATCAATAAAGATGAATTTGAATAACGGGCCGCAAATATTTACATATAAAAAGAAAAGAGACAAAATATGTAAATGTAGAAAATACGATGTGTTTAACCCGAGGTTGGATTGAGTTGTGATGTAAACCTGCCCGGAACCGCCCGGTTGTCCAGTAGTCACAACAATACCTATCCAATGTGGGTGGTTAAACACGGAGCCCAATAAGGACCCGAGGTTAGACTAAGTTGTGGCGTAAGACTGCCCGGACCCAACCGGCAATAGGCAGCCACAACAATACCAGTCTAGGTCAAGGCTTTAATAAGACAATTAAGGCTGAGTCAGGATTGATAGGATTAAGTAAACTATATTAATACTTAATCAAAATGGAACATGCTAAACTAAACAGATTGATTGGGGTATAGGTTTATAAAACACTTAACCAACTTAGCATGTTGGCTAGAAATGGAAAACCTAGTTGCGGGGGACCCTTTTCAGCAGTAACCCTACAAGGCGTATCATGATACCCTGAAACTAGGCAGGGTAGGGCACGATTACTGGGCTGATTATAAGCGGTCAAATCGATGGCTGTGGTGCAGCAGTGTAGGTTCTAACGGGGTGCGGGCGTGCACACACTCCGGCGTAGAAAAATAAGGCACTGGGCACCAGTAGCATACCTGTGCATTCTTGGATTGTGTCGGGCCGCCACCATGGGACTTGATACACCCCATGGTGGGACCAGCATAGGTAACTACAACATCGGGGGCCATAAGACACATTAACTATGCGAGTAGGAGCCGATCATCATAAAATGGATCACTTCACCCTGATTATGGGGTGCCTGTTGGGAACTAGTTTATATGGGTATAGAGATTAATATGGGGTACGATAGTATATTCGACCCTAGACAACTTAACTTAGTTTATGGTGCTTTCCCATTTCTAGTTTATACTTATCATACCCAGTTCTTTATTCATAGACCGAATAGTCCTAGACTTACTCAGGCTTTATGTCTGACTCTACTTTTCTTTCGTTTCCCCCCCAGGTCCACAGGGAGGGAATACCGCAGCTTGACCAGATTTCACATCCAGCTTGAAGAGAAAGAATGTATTCTTTGGATCCTTTCCGTTTTGGACTATGGCTTTGGGCAGCAATTATGAGACTTTGCAGTTTATTTATGTTTTCTTTATGCTTCTTTAAATAATGTAATCAAGACAGTTATGAAGATGTTATGTTTTTGGAAGTATTGTAAGACAATTATGGTATGGTTGGTGTAACACGTATTTTAATGAAATAAAAGTTGTTGTTTTCCGCTGTTCAAAAATATGTGTTCTTATATCTGTCTTGTATATCTGTGACTTATACTTATAAACCTCCACCAAAATTAGGGCATTCCCTTTGAGAGTGACCCTAACGGAGGTGGGGTGTTTCACTTGGTATCAGAGCATAGGTTTACCAGATAAGATAAAAAGTTTGGAAAAATTATTTTCAAAAAGAAAATTTAAAGAAGCATTTTAAAAGATAAAATATTATTTTATTTTAAAAAGGCAAAGTCCCCCAAAAGCCATAGGTACTGTCTTCTATCCTTCGTTTTGAATATATCCTTTCTGTTTCAGCATGTCTGGAGACCTCACTCCCCAGCTGATGACGCTTTCACTCCTCCTCCTCCACGTGAACCAGCAAGCGGAAGAGTCCCAGAGTAGGAAGACGAATAATAGTCAAGCAAGAAAGGATTGTAACAGTAATAATAAGAAACGAGAAAAAAGGAAATGCAATTTTTGTGGTACTTAAGGGCACATAGCCAAGGATTGTAGAAAGAGGAGAAGAAAGCAAGGATAATGTTTTCATTGTGGGGAGACTGGACACATCAGCAAAGACTGCCTTGAGAAGACAGACTTTAAGAAGGGCGGGAAAGACAACAAGTCCCAAGAGAAGAGAAAGTGTAAATTCTGTGGCAAAGTGGGGCACTTAGTGAAAGATTGCCGGAAAAAGAAGGCCAAGATGAATGGTGGGTGCTTTTCTTGCGGTGAGACAGGCCACATGGCTAAGGACTGACCAAAGAAACGAGGGCAGGGGCAGAGGGCTGGATCCACCACAGGGGCGCAGGTTCATGTGCTAGAAGCGCCACCTCTGCAACAGCGAGGTATAAATACTTCTGTAGAAAGTGTAGTTTATCTTTATGATCACCCCGTTCGCACTTTATTTGATTCTGGCGCATCACACTCCTTTATCTCGTCTGCTTTAGTAGAATCTCAGCACCTAAAAACTAGTATGGTCGAGGACCCCTTAATTGTTTCAAACCCAATTGGGGGCCCAGCTCATTTGTCTATGATCTGTGTGGGATTGAAATTTTCTATTTTAAGCGTAGAGTTTAAATGTAGTGCCTTTGTTTTGGGCCATTAGTTGATTCTAGCGATGGAGTGGTTATCCAGTAAGGGTGACCATCTCGGTTTCGAAAAGAGGGTAGTTAGACTCTTGACTTGCCTCGGTAATACCCTCGAAGTCGCAGGTAACCCTTTAGGGTTCTATCATGATTTGTTTCCTAGAATCTCTTGACACATTTATTGGTAATTTGTAATCCGATCGAGTAGTGTTCGCCACTAAGGCAGAAGGTTCATTTCGCTTATGCATGAGTTGTGGAGAACCACCTTAGTAAGTACATTTGGCAACATGGTTGGCATTTATTTCCAAGAGATAGTTCTTCTACGTGGAATACCTGATAGTAAGTGAACGAGATTTAAGATTCACTAGTGAATTTTGGAGAGCTTGCGTGAAACCATGAGTACGCCGTTATGTTTAAGCCAAGTATACTAGAAGTAGAGTAAGTGAAAAAGGAACGAGAGGCAATAGTGAAATAGGTTCCAACTCATATTTTGGAAACAAGAATTAAGAAGCTACGAAATTGTGAAGTTAAAGACGGACAAAGCATAATGGAGTTAAGCTCAAGAAATGCGACTTAGAAGATTGAAGACTAGATTCGTGCATCATATCTATTCTTAAGAGTATATCCTTGATCCCTCTCTTCCTGTAGAGCTTACTTGCATGCTATCTTTTGTGTATATCCTCTCGGTCCCATTCTCAATCCAATTTCTGTTGCAAACCCCATAGGGAGTATGACTCATCTGTTAGTAACACATGTTGGGGCTCGAGGGTGTTCGTTGGTTTGACTAAACTTTTTGGGTTTTATAGGATACGGGTTGGTCTTAGGAAGGGACTCCCTTGTGACCTAAAAGGAGTCCATCATGCTTAGTTTCCTAGAATCATATATAGTGGTTGGGTTGAGTAATTCTTTGGGTGTCAGTCTGATGTTGATTTCGGTCTTCGGGGCTGATGCTTAGAGAGTTCTTCTCCTTATCAATATATATGTGGCATAGAATTCCAGTTTTGACATTGCCTAACGGGCACAAAGTTTTTACTTGCTTCTATCATTCGAATATACCTTTAGATAGGAATAATTGGGTGTAAACATATGTTTGAGACATGTTATGATTGATGGTTGCAAGTGGCTGCAAGTGGTTGCTGGTGGTTGCTCGTGGTTGCATATACACACACAATCTAGGTTTTAGATCGGCTCAGTCACTTCATATTGCATATGCATATATGTTTGCATTCGTATATGGTTGAACTTTAATGTGTTGTCATATGGATGTTGCATGTGTATGAATGATTGTGCACTCATGTAGATTCATAAATAGGAGAATTTGCATACATAATGGATTCATGGCACTTAAATAATCTGCATTAAGGAGGTCAACTGAATCAGTAGACCGCCTGATTTTGCATTAGATAAGTACATGTACACACACACTTCGCATATGATCATGAAGCATCAGAAGTCTTTTAAGGACAATGGATGCGCGTGTTTGATGGATGAGTAGATGGATGTTCGGATGTTAGGATGTACATTCTTCCTGAACTTGAAGATTTCGGGACGAAATCCTTTTAAGTGGGGGAGAATGTAACACCCCGTGTATTTTATAACAGTGAGATTCACAAATTAAAGTATAACTAATTTCAAATCAAATAATTAAGGGAAATGGGATACACCATTGCGTTCGTCTCGGAATTCTGCTAGAGATAGAGTCTGAGTTTGCGTAAAACGGGTATCGTATGAAGAAGATATGGACGAACGAAGTTGGGTGAAAAACCAGAAAACGGGTCAGAATGCACTGGAGCACTTGGGAAGTGCGCCAGAACAAAAATGAACTGGCGCACTTGGGAAGTGCGCCAGTACATTTTTAGCCTGGCGCACCTGCCAAGTGCGCCCAGGTCAAAATGACCTGCTGGTCAGGTCTTGGCTGGCCTGGTTTGTGTTTGGTCGATTTTCTGAGCCTTGCCTTGTCACTAGGGCTAGGTGTGAGCTCCTGGTTGGTCTCTCCTTCAAACGAACGACTATTATTGAACCAAGCTTCATCGACGGTCTAAATCAACTCACAAACTCTATAAAAAGGACCTAAGACTAACCCTAATTCACATAAACTAAAATGGAGATGAGACCGTCATGCTGCTGAGGAGAGACTGAGGATAGCCGTCAAAAATAGAGAGACAACTAGGATATAATTCAAAGCTTAAAGCAACGTTAATCAAATCAAAGCAATGCCTACAACAAAGGATAGCATCTCCAAATTCATAATTCAGATTCCTGAATTGAAGATTCGTCATACGTTGTAAGTAGAGTGCTATTCCGATGTGAAATAAATAATTGTGTTGATTTGTGTAAAGAAATGGAATTGTGGCGATAATAATCTATATTTGTATGTTGCTTTGATGCTAAACGATTTGGGAATATTATGGTATACGATTGGATATTTGCAAGTACGTGATTTGCGTTGGAAGTTAACAACGAAATGAAATTGTGGCGATAATAATCTATATTTGTATGTTATTTTGATTCTAAACGATTTGGCAATGCTATGGTGTACGATTGGATTCATACAAGTATATGATTTACTGTTATGCCAAAATGAGGTATAATTCTATGGTCATCTTTAGTGTAATTTGATCCATTTGAGTATTACGATTCATATGAAGTTATGTTGGAATTGGCATCATAGTTCAAGTATAAAAATCATGCTTTTGTGATAGTGACAAAAGCAAGCATCTTTGTGAACTTGTATTAATTTTATGAACATGACTAAACTATGTTTGTTATTATGCCCAATTGAAAAACATGTTTTTAGGCTTATGTTGTTATCATAATCATATGATAATATATGTGACACATAAGTTACATTAGAATTACATTAGAATTACATTAGAATTACATTCCACTTGCAAGTTTACATAGATAGAATAAAAAGCCATGATTTAAGTTTAGGTATGTTTATGCTATAATTCTATAAATGGATTAAAAACCATGATTCATATAAGAATTAGGTTGGGATAATTCTAGTTGAACCATACTTTTGTATTAGTGACAAAAGTAAGTACCTTTTTGTTAGCATTTAGTGATTTTATGAACATGATTAGTTTATATTATGCCTAAATAAAAATATAGGCTTATATTTCTAGTCAAGACCATGTGCCAATAATAATGATATCTAATTTAGTTAGATTCTTAATTTCAAGTTTACATGGTTAGTTGAACCTATGATTCATGTTTAAGTACTGTTTATGCCATAATCATATGAATAGAGTGATTCATGTTTTAGTATTGTCTATGCATTAACCATATGAATAGAATGATTCATGTTTAAGTATTGTATATACCATAATTATATGAATAGAATGATTCATGTTTAAGTATTGTTTATGCTATAATTATATGGATAAAATGATTCATGTTAAGCCATGATTATATGATGTTACAATTGCAAGTTCACATTTGCCTACTTTATGTTAATTGAATCGTTCGTTGCAAGTTCATGCGTTCACACTCCCCTTTTTCATGTTACCTTATAAACACCATGTTATAAGCCTCCCCTTTTCATTTGGCGAAATTGGGTTTAAGTATTAAACCCAACACACCTTACATTGGAGCGAACGTATAATACGGGGGTAATGACGTTTGGGCTAAAATATAGAACATATGTGTTGGCATGTTTAATGCATGCCAACAACCTTGAAAGCAATTAAGTGGACTAAATAAATTTTAATCAATAAAGATGAATTTGAATAATGGGCCGCAAATATTTACATATAAAAAGAAAAGAGGAAAAAATATGTAAATGTAGAAAATACGATGTGTTTGACCCGAGGTTGGATTGAGTTGTGATGTAAACCTGCCCGGAACCGCCCGACTGTCCAGTAGTCACAACAATACCTATCCAATGTGGGTGGTTAAACACGAAGCCCAATAAGGACCCGAGGTTAGAATGAGTTGTGGCGTAAGACTGCCCGGACCCAACCGGCAATAGGCAGCCACAACAATACCTGTCTAATGTGAGAGGTCAAGGCTTTAATAAGACAATTAAGGCTGAGTCAGGATTGATAGGATTAAGTAAACTATATTAATACTTAATCAAAATGGAACATGCTAAACTAAACAGATTGATTGGGGGTTAGGTTTATAAAACACTTAACCAACTTAGCATGTTGGCTAGAAATAGAAAACCTAGTAGCGGGGGACCCTTTTCAGCAGTAACCCTACAAGGCGTATCATGATACCCTGAAACTAGGCAGGGTGGGGCACGATTACTGGGCTGATTATAAGCGGTCAAATCGACGGCGGTGGTGCAGCAGTGTAGGTTCTAACGGGTTGCGGGCGTGCACACACTCCGGCGCAGAAAAATAAGGCACTGGGCACCAGTAGCATACCTGTGCATTCTAGGATTGTGTCGGGCCGCCACCATGGGACTTGATACACCCCATGGTGGGACCAGCATAGGTAACTACAACATCGGGAGCCGTAAGACACATGTAACTATGCGAGTAGGAGCCGATCATCATAAAATGGATCACTTCACCCTGGTTATGGGGTGCCTATTGGGAACTAGTTTATATGGGTACAGAGATTAATATGGGGTACGATAGTATATTCGACCCTAGACAACTTAACTTAGTTTATGGTGCTTTCCCATTTCTAGTTTATACTTATCATACCCAGTTCTTTATTCATAGACTGAATAGTCCTAGACTTACTCAGGCTTTATGTCTGACTCTACTTTTCTTTCGCCTTCTTTTCTTTCGTTTCCCCCCCAGGTCCACAGGGAGGGAATACCGCAGCTTGACCAGATTTCACATCCAGCTTGAAGAGAAAGAATGTATTCTTTGGATCCTTTCCGTTTTGGACTATGGCTTTGGGCAGCAATTATGGGACTTTGCAGTTTATTTATGTTTTCTTTATGCTTCTTTAAATAATGTAATCAAGACAGTTATGAAGATGTTATGTTTTTGGAAGTATTGTAAGACAATTATGGTATGGTTGGTGTAACACGTATTTTAATGAAATAAAAGTTGTTATTTTCCACTGTTCAAAAATATGTGTTCTTATATCTGTCTTGTATATCTGTGACTTATACTTATAAACCTCCACCAAAATTAGGGCATTCCCTTTGAGAGTGACCCTAACGGAGGTGGGGTGTTTCAGATCTGGTTGCAAAAAAACATGTAACAGTGTTTTTGCCATCCAAGAATCTCATCATCATCCAAGAAAGCTTTTCTTGTCCATCAAATGGTTGGAACTAATGAGGCTGCGCTTAGCTCAGCCAATTCAGGCACCAATCCACCACCAACCATACATCCATCGCCAAGCTTCCAGTTAATAAAACCCAAAAGCCACATAATCGCCATCCCATTAGATGATGATAACTACATGCTTTGGAAGTTTCAAGTAGAAGCAGCGTTGCAAGGATATGGTCTTCTTGATTTCATCAAAGGGACAGTGTTGATCCCACCTATTATGATCCACGACAAAGAAGGAAATCTAGTCAGTAATGAAGATTATCTGAGATTTCAAAAGCAAGATAGCCTCCTTGTATCATGGCTAATATCATCAATAAGTGCAAACATGTTATCGCAAGTGATAGGTTGCAATACATCTTATGAAGTATGGAATACTATTGAACAAATTTTCAGTGCACAATTGGCAGCAAGAGTAATGTTGTATAGGAGACAGTTACAATGCGTAAGAAAAGATGAGATGTCCATGAATGAATACCTATCCAAAAGTAAAGACTTTGTGTGATAAGCTAAACTCTACTGAGCATGTGATTCGTGAAAGTGAACAAGTTCTCTACATTACTGGAGGATTAGATGAAGATTATGAATCAATAGTGACATTTATTGCCTCACAAAAGACAGTACCTGACTTGCAATATGTGCACTCATCCCTTCTTGCACATGAAGGAAGAGTTGAATAGAAAAGATCATCTCATTCAGAATTTTCCATCAACTATGCCTCCACAGCAAGAAACAATGGTCAGCAAAAAGGAAATACTGGTCAAAACAACAAACAAGAAAATCAAGGATTCAGAGGAAATGCAGGCCAAAGGGGTAGAGGCAGAGGAGGCAGATTCAATAACAATAACAGGGTGAAATGCCAGATTTGTGAAAAATTTGGGCATGTTGCAAGTAGGTGTTATTTCAGGTTTAACACAGAGTAAACCAGAGAGGACCAAATGTCAATGTCAAACAAATGGGGAAACAAAGAACAAATGCTAAAGGGTCAAGAATGCAGACATAAGGTTCAATTGATGATGAGACCAACAAATCAGATGATATTAATCTTGATGACTGGTACCCAGATTCGGGAGCAACTAATCATGTCACTAACAGTCTACAAAATTTAAATCTGGGGAACAAAAGCTATTCAGGTACATGTTCTGTTTTAATGGGTAATGGTGAAACTGCTAGTATATCACATATAGGATGTGGTTACATTAATGGAAAAAGGGAACTCTATTTAAACAATTTACTTAGAGTGCCTAAGATTAAGAAAAACTTGATTAGTGTATCACAATTTGCTAATGGTAATCGGGTATACTTCGAGTTTCACCCAAATTACTGCCTTGTTAGAGATTTACTGAATAAAAATATATTACTACAGGGTAGTTTGGATAAGGGGCTATACAAGTTGAAGAACTTGAAGTCAAGACATGCCGCTGATATTGGAACCTATTGCTATAATGTTGAATCTATTAATGACAATAATGACATGTATAAAACTTTTGATGAATGGCACTGTGAATTGGGACATCCAAATATCAAAACTGTTAAACATGTTCTGAATGAAAATAATATTGATTGCAAGTGTGTACCTGATAATTATATATGCAAACATTGCCAAATTGGTAAAAGCCACAAACTTCCCTTCACTGGGTCAGATACAAAATATAGCAGACCACTTGAACTCATTGCTGCAGACCTATGGGGTTCCTCTCCAGTGAAACAGATCATGGATACAGGTATTATCTTTCCTTTGTTGATGCATTTACTAGGTATACATGGATATATCTACTTAAAAATAAATCAGATGCATATGATGTAACAGTACAGTTTGTAACACTCGTTGAAAAACAAACAGACTGCACTGTTAAAATCATACAGACTGATGGTGGAGGTGAATTCATGTTTCTAAAGAAATTTTTTAAGGATAAAGGAATTTTACATAGGATAACCTGTCCGCATACATCAGAACAGAATGGGCTTGTTGAAAGAAAACATAGGCACATTGTTGAAACTGGGCTCACATTAATGTCACAATCCTCAGCACCATTAAAGTTTTGGTCAGAGTCCTTTATGACATCAGTGTATTTAATTATTAGAATGCGTAATAAAATATTGAAATACAAAATCCCATATGAAATGATGCATGGTGAGAAACCAGATTATTACATATTAAAACCTTTTGGTTGCCTATGTTTTCCTTGCCTAAGACCCTACAACAAACATAAGTTAAGTTTAAGATCAAGCCCTTGTACATTTCTGGGTTATGCAGAAAACCAGAAAGGGTATAAGTGCTTGAATGATGATGGGAGGTTATACATTTCTAGACATGTTGTGTTTGATGAACATAAATTTCCTTTTGCAGAAAAGGACATTAGAACCACCAATAGGATTGTTAACAGTGACAGGTATAATATAGCACCACCAGAATTAGTTGAAGACACAGTGTGCAACAACTAACAACATATGTGCAATGAAGAGAAGGATGGAGAAAGTGTGCCTAGCACTAGATCAAGCTACAGTCCAGACAACTCTATAATTGGAGAAGGTGATGCAAATTATAACACTAATGATAATGGAAGTACTGATATGGAAGTAGCTAATGGGAACAGCAATACCACAGCAAATTCAAGTAGTGAAGATGAACAACATGAACAAAACAAGCATCACATGATGACAAGAGCTAAGCATGGTATATTTAAGCCTAAAATATATGCTACAACTATGAGTAACAAAGAGCCCACTAACTTCAATGAGGCCATAAAGTGTCAAGAATGGAAAAATGCTATGGATGAGGAATATGCTTCCTTAATCAAAAACAAAATATGGAACCTAGTTACTGCACCTAATCATAAGAATATCATAGGACGTAAATGGACCTATAGATTGAAAAAGGCAGCAGATGCTAGCATACAAAAACACAAGCCCAGATTGGTAGCAAAGGAGTACACACAGGAATATGGCTTTGATTTCAAAGAGACTTTTTCCCCTGTGGTTAAACACACTACAATAAGGATAATTATGTGCATTGCCCTACACAAGCACTGGTGCATAAGGCAACTTGATGTTTGCAATGCATTTTTGAATGGAGATCTACAAGAAGATGTGTACATGGAGCAGCCAGATGGTTATAAAACTAGACAAAATATGAACCTAGTCTGCAAGCTTAACAAGGCTATTTGTGGGTTAAGGCAAGCATCAAGGGTCTGGTATGACAAACTTAGAGACACATTTACAAAATTGGGGTTTATTACTGCCAAGTCAGATAATTCTTTGCATATCAAAAGAAATGGGACTGATGTCACATTTATACTGGTTTATGTTGATGACATTTTAATTACAGGCAACAATCAAACAGAGGTCAACAAAATAGTGCAATACTTGAATCAAACTTTCTCCATCAAGGACTTAGGCAACTTAAATTACTTCCTAGGAAACAAGTTATTTAGAATTCTAAAAATGAGGTCATGTTATCTCAAAGCAAATACATTTTAGAATTACTTGTTCGTGCCAAAATGGATAAAGCTAAACCAATGCCAACCCCTATGACCAGTAATCTAAAGTTGTCCAAACACAAAGGAGAAGCAATACAGAACATCAAGGAATACAGAAGCATAGTGGGTGCATTACAATACCTAACTGTTACTAGGCCTGATATTTGTTATAGTGTGAATAAAGTCTGTCAATTCATGCAATCACCTCTTAATGAACACTGGACGGCTGTTAAGAGGATCCTACGCTACCTAAGTGGAACAACCAACTATGGAATCAAACTAACAGCTAATAAAGAGTTAAATATTCAAGCTTGCAGTGATTCAGACTGGGCGTCAGATCCAGATGACCGCAAATCGACATCCGGATACTGTGTGTTCATGGGGACTAATCCTATCTCTTTGTGCTCGAAGAAGCAGCCAACCATCTCTCGTTCAAGCACTGAAGTGGAGTATCGATCATTAGCGAGCACCATGGCAGAAGTTATGTGGATAAATTCTCTTCTCGGAGAGCTAGGGTTTCTACCCAGCAAGAGACCAGTGTTCTGGTGCGATAACTTGAGCACGATATCACTTTCAGCAAATCCAATCCGACACGCTCGCACCAAACACATCGAAATCGATCTGTATTTCGTTCGAGAGCAAACAACCACCGGAAAATTGGATGTAAATTAAGTTCCTGCTCAATACCAAAAAGCTGATGCCCATACAAAGCCTCTTTCAGCAAAGAATTTTGTGAAATTTAGAAGCGAGATGAAGATTGATGAAGGAGACGGCGAAAAAGGAGAGAGCAAACCCTAGATGAAATTGAGGGTGGATAATAAAATATGTTCATTTGTGTATCTGCTTGTATTATCATATATGTCAGGTTTGGGCCTTCAGCCCAATACCTTTCCGCATTTACTTAGTTATCTATATCTCTATAAATAGCTAACGTGACACACTTGTACAGTTCATCAGTTTATCAGTTCATTTTACAATAAAGAATTTTACAAGCACTTATATCCAATTTCCTTTATATTCCTCGTTGGGATTTATGTTTACTGGTCGTAAAATTTGATGTTCTTTGCTATCCTAACTTTACTTGTTGTTTGTTCGCATACACTCAGTTCATATATGTATATACATACGCATGATGCATATACATATTTGGAGATGAGTGCTTCAGACTAGAATATTGAACAAAATACTGACCTATGCCATCGAATTTGTAGTTTATGTTGTGTGTATATGTGAAGGCTAAGTCGAATATATATGTCATATATGTATGTATATATACACTAATATTATCACATATGCATACTTAGCATTGTAAAAGCTTATAGCTGAAAGTTTGCAACCATGGTTTGAAACCATGAATACTACTTTGTATTCTTGAAGATATCCTATTTGACATTATTATGCACACCTGGTCTTTGAGAAATGGCCACTGCTTGGTGCTTTCCATTTCGTTCGCTTGTGATCTTTCCCCTGTGTCTTGTCATCACTATTTACTTGATTTTTGTTGTGTATATGACTTCCTTCTTGACCCATGTGTTGAACTACATGCCACAACCCTGTTGAACTATTAAAGTTGTGCACATTTTGTGCATTCTTTGTTTTGAAACTTGAGGTTGAAACGGTTTTGCTTTTAATTGCTGGGCACTTGCCTTGTTATTTGACTCTGTGACCCCTTAGCTTGTGCTTTCCCTTTTTTTGTAGTCTTAATACTACTATATCCATGTTAGTTTGAAAACACTTAAATGCAACACCATTTTAACATCATTGCAATTGTTTCCTATAAGAGCTACTTTATTGGAGTATATATTTTGTCTTTAGTTCATTTAGGCCCTATCAGTTCTCTTTAGGGTTCATTTTATGTTAAAACTAGAATTTGGTAAATATATAGTTGGGTTTACTTTATACCAGAATGGGTTGGCCTTGTTGTAACGATTCATTACAGAAATTGTAACTTTGAACCATGCCATGAAAACTTCATAGTACTATAATTTTCCGGGTCACCATCCTGTAGGTAATAATAAGTTACGTATTCACTATGTTGTCTTGATATTCCTTACTGCCTTTTTTATATACTCGCTGATGCACTAGAAATGTGCTACCCTGTTTTGTTGTATATTTGCGCATACACTATGAACTTCATTTCACTTTCTTCTTTACCTGTTCTGGGTTGTTGTGTTACTCAGTTGATTTTATGCACTTTATCATTGCATTGTTGCTTCTTATATGTATTCTACCACTATCTTTGAGATCTCTGCTTGCCCTTGTTATTTCTTGGTTTCTTGGATGTTGTGGTAGTACGCATGTGTACATGTACACATGTGTAAACATGCGTACATGCTTGCTTCTGTGACCACTTATCCTTGAAATAGAGCTAACATAGAACTGACACTGTATGTTTTGCATATGACATGTACTTGAAGTTAAAATTAGCTATTATATTTTAGTGTTTTATTGATGTTGATTTACTTAATATAATTAATCTTGACTCGAGTATTTTATGTTTTGCGTGGAACGCTCGGGTCAGATCCAAGTGTTGCAGATTTAAAGGTTCCAGCTATCGAAGCTAGAGTGGTGAAGACGCTCTCTTTGGGTTCATCTATCTGTAACTTTATTTTATTGGTAGTTTGTATTTAGTTTCACCGTAATAAATTTTGTATACTCCGATTTTGAAATAAAATGCTTCCGTTGTGAGATATTGTACTATTTATTTTGTCTTGTGATTCTGTGTGATTTATTCTATTTAAACCTGATAAGTGATAATAATCTGTCTTTGTGAACAGTTTGAGTTGGTTTAATTACCTACTAGAAGCGGTCAAAAAGGCAGGTTGTTATATTTTTTATCAGAGCTGGTTTCTGTTGTGCATCATAAAGGGTTATCGCCTTGTAAATCTGTGATGAAGCATTGACTCTTACCACTACACGTCCCGGTTGGGGTTGGTCCAGTCGAGAGGCCGGAACTAAAACTTGCATCTGGGGTACCGACAGTGGCCATTGAAGAGCAGACATCATTACATTTTCGGTATCAGATGTTTGGTTTTACATAACTTTTCTTATCAGGACTTAAAAACTCATTAGAAATAGGGAAGTGACACCCTAGAATGAGTGGGATTGACACTAGAATCACACTAGAGAGAGCATATTTTAAAAGATAAATTACTTTGAAAATATAAAGTGTTCTAGAAATTTAAAATTCCTTTTCAAATCTGTTTTTTTGATAGATCTTTCGATAAGATCTTCTTAGATATGAATCTCAATTCCATTTGAAATTCATCGTCGAGTTGCTCAAAATTTATCGAAGACAATATAAGTGAATTAACGAATTGGTTGTTTAACTAAGTATTTCGAAAATTTTCCAAGTGAATTTGAAAAGGAAGGATATTCGACTTTATGAATCGAAAAGGATTTCTAAGATATTGATTCAGGCTCTTGAAGAATTTTAAATCATTTTCAGAAGTTTTTGATTTGGAATTTAAAAAGCTTGAATTTGTATAATACTTGTTTTGAAAGTTAAAAAATCGAATTGAACAAATTTAGATTTCCAATTATTGAAAAAGAAAATTGATTTTCCAAGTTATTTGGATATGATGAATAGTCTATAAAAGTGGTTAATAAACAAAGAATTTCAACGGCTTGAATCCCAATATTTTAAAAGGTTTTTAAACAACAATAATATGATTTGAAAGTATTTGTAAATTATTATTGCAAAATTGATTTATAACTTCGGGATATGAAAAAATTTGTTATGTTACAATGGATTGGGGTAACTCATGACTAAAGGATGGGCATGTATTAAAATAAGAGCCCTAGATGACGGTCTGCTTTAGGGTTCAGAGAGACATTGTTTATCGATACTGAATGCATGCGGTAGGCCATCCTTAGGCCTTGTCATCCGGGGAGAACCTCCTGAACGGGTGACATATATGTTGATATGATTTTATCATAGAATGATTAAAATTTTCAAAGTGCTTTTTTTTTTGAAATCCTGAAATAAAGTATGATTTGACACTGTGTAGTTAAAGCGCTTGACGGTTCTATAGTGGTAGAAGTGTAAAAAGCTGTCTCGGGGATAAAGTGGGAAACTACGGTGATATAACAGAGGTGAGAAAATGTTAATTAGATATAAAACTATATAATTAAAATTAATTAATTATCATTCTTGCATCATTTTTGTAGAACAAACGAATATTGATTAATATTATATAACAAAATCAAAGAATATCATGGTTATGCACACTAGAATCGAGGATTACCATAGATTTCTATGTTATATAAGGCACTTATGACTTAAAATTAGCTCTTTATATCAACTTTTTGGTTTATAAAAAAAACTGATCATATCATCCTTTGTATATTAATATTGCTAAAGCGGATGATAAATAGCGTTGATTTAGCGGGTGTAGCGGAAAATAGCGGGGTTTAAAGCGGAACTACCGTTCATCAACGCTAATTTGAAATAGCGTAGCGGTCAGAGAGCGCTATGGGCTAAAGCGGGGATTTTGCGAGGCTTTAACTGCGTAGATTTAATATAAAAGAAAAATATAGTATTTCAAATGATTTGAAAGAAAACCAGGATCTTAAGTCGAAGAGACTATTTTTACTTTGATTTCAAGTTTTAAATCCTACTGTTATTTTGTTTTAAACTAAGTTTTTGTATTAGTATGAGTATTTGTTGTATACATAAGTATAATTTTAACAATCTCTCCTTTTCGAGGAAGAAAAGTTTTTGTATTAGTATGAGTATTTGTTGTATACATAAGTATACGCATGTATGCTTATATATATTTGGAGCTGAGTGCTTCAGACTTGAATATTGAACTAAATACTGACATATACCATCGAATTTGTAGTTTATGTTGTGTGTATATGTGGAGATTAAGTCATGTATACACACGCGCGTGCGTGCGCACACACACGCACACATATATATATCTCTGTGTGTGTGTATACACTGACATTATCACATATGCAAGCTTATAGCTAGAAGTTTGCAAACTTGATTTGAAACCATGAATTTTACTTCATACTCTTGAAGATATCTTATTTGACATTGTTTTGTATCCCTAATCATTGAAAAATGGCCACTGATGGGTGCTTTCCATTTCATTGGCTTGTGATTTTGCCCTTGTGTCTTGTCATCACTATTTACTTGATTTTTGTTGTGTACGTGACTTCTTGCTTGACCCATGTGTTGAACTGCATGCCACTTACCCTGTTGAACTATTGAAACTGTGCATATTTTGTGCATTCACTATTTTGAAACTTGAGGCTGAGACTGTTTTGCTTTTAGTTGTTAGGCACATGCCTTCTTGTTTGACTCTGTGACCCCTTAGCTTGTGCTTGCCCTTTTATTTGCATTCTCAATACTGCCATATCACTATCAGTTTAAAAACACTTAAATGCAACACCATTTTAACATCCTTGCAATTGTTTCCTGTAAGAGCTATGTTATTGGAGTATATATATTTTTTCTTCAGTTCATTTAGGTCTTGCCAGTTCTCTTTTGGGTTCATTTTATATTGAAACATGACTAGACTTTAGAACTTGGAAAATATATTGTTGGGTTTACTTTATACCACAACAGGCACACCTTATTGTAGTGCTTCATCACAAAAATTGTAATTTTGAACAGTGCCATGAAAATTTCATAGTACTATAATTTGCTAGGTCATCATGCTGTAGCTAATAATAAGTTACTTGTTCACTATGTTGTCTTGAAATTCCTCTCTGCCCTTTTTTTATATACTCGCTGATGCAATGGAAAGTGCTGCCTTGTTTATGTATATTTGCGCACACCCTATGAACTTCATTGCACTTGCTCTTTTACCTAATTTGGGGCTGATGTATTACTCAGTTGATTTTGTGCACTTTATCATTACATTGCTGCTTCCTATGTGTATTTTACTGCTATCCTTGTGACCTTGTCTTGCACTTCTTATTTTCTGATTTCTAGGATGTTTTGCCAGTACACGTGTGTATTTGTACATGTGTGTATACGCATGCTTCCATGACCACCTGTCCCTGAAATAAAGCTGATATAGAACAGGCACTTTATATTTTCCATATGACATATACTTGAAGTTAGAATTAACTATTATATTTTTGTATTTTATCGAAGTTGGTTTACTTGAAATAAATTAATCCTGACTCGAGTATTTTATGTTTTGCATGGAACGCTCGGGCCAGATCCTAGTGTTGCAGATTTAAAGATTCCAGTTATCAATGCTAAAGTGATGAAGATGCTCGCTCTAGGTTCGTCTACCTGTAATTTTATTTTATTGACGGATTTGTATTTAATTCCATTGTAATAAATTTTCTAAACTCTGATTTTGAAATAAAATGCTTCCATTGTGAGATATTGTGTTATTTATTATGTCCTTTGATTTTGTGTGATTTATTCTGTCTAAACCTGATAAGCGATAACAATCTATCTTTGCGAATGGTTCGCATTGGTTTGCTTACCGACTTGAAGTGATCAACAAGGCAAGCCGTTAAAATTATTAATTAAATTGATTCTCTCATAAAATTACGCGTAAATTGATCTAATTGCTCTTTCTTTTATTTATCCTGATTTCCCCTTAATTATCATTTCCCTTTATTCCAAAATCGGTAATCAAATAGTGAAGAATTACCACTCACCTCCGGATGGAATTGTATCTAACAAAGATACAAAGTTGATTCTTACTTATAAAAGATTCATTACATTAATTTTAAATCATAATTATAAAACGTACGATAAACTGGTTTATAAAATTACATTTCAATCACCATCGCAGTAAGAGTTGATTTTGATTTTGAAGTTCAAGACGAATTTTTCATTATTATTGTTATTTTCTATTTTATGAGAGGAAGAATAAAATGAGAGTTAATGGGATTGTTTAAGATTTTTCATTAGTATATCTCTTAGCAATTTAGTTTTGTACGATGCGATGGTTCAATTTTGTTTGAGAGTATCTAAGTTTTAGGGTAAACTGTTACTTAACAAATAGAAGGAAAATTTTCCTATTTAGGACAATTTTAAGATAATTATATATTTAGGTTAGTTTTGAAAATAGTTACGAAAATATGCTACTTTCGGCCATGTAGGCCATGACCGAGTTTTACCCAATTAGCGATGTAAAACCCATGAATCTTTAGGTGATTTTGAAAAATCGGCAATAAGATAATTTTTGGCGATTTTTCAAAGCTTACTTGTATTTTTTCATGTACTTAGCCTACTCGGAATTCTATCGCCTCCGCGGTTTTTACTTTCCACTTTACCAAGAATAACCCATCCGATTTCTAAACTATAAAATCCAAAATTTGATAGCTCTATATAAAATTTTAGTCAATTCTCTTAAGTTGTATACCAATTTTTGTCAAATTCTTTGTTGCACGGTGATAGAGTTATTTAAACTTCTTGTTACTTTTTTCCTATATTAAAATGTGTGTTAGTTGTATCTTTTGGAATATGTTTGTGTAGTTTTCTAAGAACTTAGTCATGGACGGTTGAGAGACTGACGATGAAATCTTGGAGAAACACTACAAAAAATTTGAAGTGTGCGTAATCACTGTAAGGATAAGAAAATTGATGATGATATCGACTGTGTTTCAAAGACATAGTTTGATTCGGTATCCCATCAATTTGACTCGGAATCATCAATGTTAAATAATCATTGAGGCGAAGTTGTATCAAACCAAAGATCGAGAAAACTGATTTGTATTGATGGAAATATACTTGAGCAATTACACCTTGTTCCTACTACTATACTGAACATGCCTTATCCAATTTGTCGATGTAGAGATAAGTGTGTAGCCATTGTATGCAGAAATGAAAGGAATGCCTAACATAGATTTTTTTCCTGATGTATTTCATATGAGGACCATAAAATATACCCTGGAGAAGTTTTATGTTGTAATTATTTAGAACGGAATGATCCTTCAATTTGTGCTAAAGGACTCGAATTCGCGCTTGAATTGCTAGTTGAAAATAGACATTTGTAAATTTGGTTCGAGAATTGAGAAGAGATCCAAAATGGATGTAATTGATAGCCAAAAGAAAGTGACTTCACTTGCAAGTTGTTTGGTTATATTTGTAAGTATTGGCAGATGTATGTTTATTCATGGTTGATGACGTATTAGTGGAAGCAAAAAAAAAACAATTTTATGATGTTCCTTTTCATGCTATTGTTGAGCATTGGTTAGTTTGTGTAATATTTGTTCTTCATTTTATGCAATCTGATGTATTCGTTACTTTCTACTTCGTGTGTGTATATTGAAGAAGTAATTAATTTATTTTGAAATAATTTATGCGAGCATTTATTACCTGAATATAGTTTGTAGATTTTGTGAAGTAAAGGATATAGTTTGTAGATAAGATGGAGTTAAAACAATTGCTACTCGTTTTGTTACAGGCTTCTCTAGTTGACGGATTGGGCTGAGACTATAACAAAACAGACAATAATGCTTCTCTCCTCCCATATCACAAAACATCTATCCTCAACAAAAAATGACACAGTTCCGCTCCTTTCCCCATAAAAACAAAATTTTGTTATTTTTTCACCTCTTTCATAAAATTAAACTCAAACTAGGACTACGGCAAACAAATCCGTTATTGAAGAGGATACAGGTATAAACTTCTTCCCCGATTCGGTTGTTCTTTCAAACCTAGGTTTATGTATATATCTATATCTTGCAATACTTCCTTTTAAAATATATTATTGATTACCATGATTGAGCTTAATGGGGTTGAAACAAGAGGTTATCCAAAAACACTCAAAAGTTTGTTTGGGTTATACAAAGGTAGGCTTATTTACACATATTTCTGATGAAAATTTTGGTTTTGCATGAACTATTATGTTATAGAATATGATGAGATGGAGACCAGTTGTAACAATCAGGAAAATTTAACGATCTAAATAACGTACTAACCTAAAATTCAACTTAAGAAACTAAAATTCAGTCTACTTTGAATTATAAGAAACATATATATTCAATTTCTGAATATCAATTTAAATACGTGCGAATTAAAGAATAAAATTTTAAACGATCATTAGCTTCAGAACTCATTTATTTTGAAATTAATGTGAAATCGGCAAATAATAAAATGTTAAAATAATGATTTTTTTATAATAAAAACGTCTTTTTGATGAATTCCAGTTTCACTAGCTCTGTTTAATTTATACGATCGGTTTACAGTAGCGAAAACCAATATAGCATAATTGATGCTAAAATTAAAAGTTTGAATTAAATTATGAAATTTGATATTTGAAATACACTCTATTAAATATAGCGAAGGAATAACTTTTGTAGGCAAATATGCAAATTTGTTTTGTTTGCCTAAATTTGGTTAAAAGGTCTAACAATCGATAAAATAAGATGTTCTCGGAATTTAGGTGTCCTTTTAAAATACTAGATCATTTTCTAAGAAAGACGTCATTTTTGTTTTTGTGAAATTCGAATGTTTATTATTCCAAACCTTTGATTTTGAGTGAAAAAGCGTGAAATCTGTCGATGCATAACCTATGTATATTTTCAACTTGTATCTTTCTCTATCTGTTCATTTAGTCCAATGCCTTGAATTTTGTAATTACAGTTTCATGTAGTTTGAGAACTTTAGGTAAAAGAAGCTGTGTTCGAACAGTCAAATACCAGCTCAAAATGCAAGAAAACAAAAATGTGTACAAAATCCTTTATTCTTCTCCCATTCTCTTTCACGTTCTTCCTCCTTTATTATTAATCTTCATGTAGCTAATCTCTCGAAGAAGAAAAAAGAAAACAAAAAAATGGAATTAGGCCAACAAACCTCCATTCATAAAAACACACATGTTTCTCCTCTGAAATTCATACATGCTTCCTTTTCTTCCTCTCTCTTTTATTTTCTTTCTTCCTATAGCTTATTTTTCTCCATTTTCAGGCAAGAAACCATCCTCCACCTGAGTATACTATGCATCACCGTGACCGTAGCCGCGCCACCCATTGGTCTGAGCTCAGCATCTGACCATCTACCCTCTAATGTGGCCACCTCTGGCAACCATATGAAAAACTCTACCAGTCCTAAAGCTTGTAACCCGCAAACTCTTCCACTCCTGAGACCCCATGTTTCACAAAGCGTCAAAGCTCCACCCTTCACCGCCCTACAAACCTCTAGGCACTGTTGCATGTAGCCACTCTTCAAAGCTACATCCGAAAAATTCGAGAACTCTCTACCTCTTCCCATCACCACACTCGACCTTATGCAGCACCACTAGGACCCAAAACCCACTAGCCTCAATAAACGTGCAACCCCTCGGCCTCTCCCTATCTTATCCCATTTGCCCCTCTACCTCCTTGCATAACAGCTCTAACAACCCAACCTAAACAACCCTATAATCCTTCCTTCTTACTCATCTCGTATGTATAACATATATAAGCTAGTGTACATGCCAAGATAGCGTGACATAGTGGTAAGGTGTGTACCTACCAAGTAAGAGGTCAGGAGTTTGATACTTCTCCTAAACCTATATGATGATTTATTAACCAATTTCAAAAAACAAATAAGCTAGTGTATATGTGGTTGTTCGGTTTAGTAGCTTGTACGAGTTTGCTTTACTTGTCGCTACCTTGTAACTATAGGCTGCATAGCTTCACCATTGTCATGTTCTTGCTAGTGTTTCATTTGTCGCTTGAGTCGTTCTGTATATGTGGTCGTGTTTGAGCTCATGTATCTGTATGCATGTCAGTATCTATGTTGGTATATCATTATGTGTCCTAGTTCATCACTAATAAAAAAAGGTTGAAATAGTATTTATTAGAATAATCAAATGTAACGGCCCGCAAATCCATACCATCTGAGTTGACTAAAAACAACACATGTCCAACCAAAATTGCACAGAAATACGAGTTATTATGGGTTAAAGAAGAAAAAGGTAGAAGAAGAACAGAAATAACCACACAGAATTTCACAGCGGAACGAATAAAATATATTATATAACATAACCCTTGAAATACAAATTTTTTGTATCAGACATACATACCATCATCAAAGTACAATACAACATTTGATATAGCAGAAAATAACTCTAAAATATCTAATGGTGATGCCTCCTGATTTAAGCTCCTCCAAGTGTATTTGTAAAAGCTTGAAACACTTGACTGCCCATAGAAATTTGGGCACCCAAGAGTTTAGGGTAAAAACAAACAAAATAAACTCTTGTTCGGTCATGGGACTAGTGTGAGTAAACTCCAACCATATTATTTAACTCCGAATAACTCTTTAAAAGAAAAGGATAATAGTAAGACCAGCCCACACATAAACATGGACGATTTTTACCTTATTATAACCCAAAACATTTTTTGATATGAAATTCCAGTGATATTATAATAATGTCTAATCAAATAAATAATCATCTAGTAGAACGCTTGCATCTCACACTCTACATACATAGTATAAAATCAAAAACCGCAGGGCGCTTATTGGAGATTGGATTCCAGCTATGACAAGGTATGGGACCACCTTCCGATCAGTGTACTCTAGAGGGGATGCACTAGGGTTCAACAAGAACATCTTGCAACCCGGTCACACATAACTGACCACTCATTCAGCTTGAGTGTATCGAATATATTGTCACCCACGGTTGTCGGTCGTCCAACCGTAATTCGTAAGATACAGAATCAAAAGAGGAACAAATAAACCTTGCTTGGGTAAGACCCAACTAGCCATGCTTCCTGCTCGATTTTTGTCATTTCCCAGTTGTGAGGCTTGAGGCTGTGTTTACTATTTTTAGAACATCTGGCCACTACTCACTTTTAATGCCACATCGTTAAACCTATCAAATCACTAGTTGATCTTACTAAAATATTACGGGTATAAAAAGCTAAGAGAAACAAATTTCTCTGCCACCAACGTAATACCTCGAAAAGATTGTCTTATGTGATCTATTAGGCAAACTCTGTTAGACATTCGTCCATACAAGTTGTCCTGTGACTGGACGAACCGAAGGCATTATTCTATAAACATATCAGCCCTTGCACTTAACTCAATCTTCAATTATCTTTTGCATAATCTAACTCACAATGCCTATGCCTGTACGAAGTGGGTTTTCATATAATAAATCCAACCGGTCTCTCCGTATTGACGACGATGGTCAAAAACTTTGATAGTTGGTTTTCTAACTATCGAAGAAAACAAAACATCCATCCAAATATCTAACATCAAACAATCACTGGCCCTTTTTAATATTTCACATTCGTTTCCTTACCGGGTTCTCTATATTAATTTCTAGTTACCAAATTTCTTAAAAATATTCTAACTCCTTAAATTTCCGGAAAATTTCGCCAGCACCTCCTTTGTAAGGCTCAGTTGGTACAACTACAAATTGCCTCTTTAGACCGTTTTCGTTCAAAACCGTAATCAAAAAGCCAGGCGGCTTGCCTAATAGGCTCATAAAATCTCATATGGAATTTAAACATGCACTTTTTGTCAGGGAGTTAAATTAAAATCTTCATTCTCTTCATTCCATACTCTTTAATATATACACGCCTATTTCCAATTTATTTCAATCAATCCAATCATTTTTAACGAAATTCGCTAGTTACTTCTTTAATTGGCTCTTTTGCCTAATACCATATTAATTAGAATCTATCATGATCAAATATATTTTTAATTCGCTTATACACAAGTCGAATTCCATTTCTAATTCAAGTTTCATATTCGATTTCAACTTTAAATCACAATTTCAATTCACTTATAACTAATTAGTTCTAACTAGTTAATGTGACGGCCGGGAATTTCGCTCGATCCGAATCAGTCGTTAAACCGATCTAGACCGTTCGAAACCCCTGAACGTTTTGAGAACAGGACAAAATAGAATGCAGACGGAAGAACATTTCATTATTATTACAACAATTCCATCAGAATACAAGAATATACAGAGTATAAATGAATAAATTACATTCGACAAATATCAGAGATTTAAATACAGTATTGCAGCGGAAAATAATACAAAACACAATTGAAAGTAATACACGGATACAGAGCTTTCCGAGTATCGTTCCAGCTGTAAATCAGGATCCTGTGAATATAAATCTGCAAAACCAAAACTACTAGCTGCCCGTGTCGAAAATAAGGGCACCCAGAGTTTAGATTAAAACAATAAACCCCAGGTCAGTCATGTGACTGGTGTGAGAACTAAAACAGTTATTTAAAACTTTACTTTAAAAGAGAGTAATTCAAGGGACCACGCCGTATAACACGGAACGGGTTTCCTTCGAAGAATACTAGTGTATAGAATAAACAGCGCAATGCTTTTTCGCAAAATGAAGCTATTATAAGACCCAGGTCCCATCACACAATGCAACGCAAGACGGAGGATAGGGTTTTCCCTTATAAAAGCCAAACATGCTTGGTACGTTTAAAACAAATCATTTGATACTATAATAAGTGTATAGTGTCAAAACAATTTCAATCATAAATATCAATCATAGGCGGCATGAATGTCCCATACCACTATGTCGCCATACTAGTTCTACAATTAAAACCGAAATGCACGTATTGGAAATTGGATTTCCGTCATGAGTCGAGGCAAGGGGCAAGCTCCTCTCCGCTTCGAGACACTCCAGCAAATGCCTCAGGACTACACACTCTGGGTAACCCTGGGATCCTCCAAGACCGGTCCTCTCTTACGTTTGAGGATTAGTTATTCCTGAACACACGTTTCCCGGCCCTATAGGACCTATAATCGAGGCACCTCGCATCCAAACCACAATGGTGAAAAGTATATAAATGTCAGGGCTGGTAGGTCACTGACACCACCCATAGCTAGAAAGAAACGTCGTGCACTCCTTGGGTCCTCATCCCGTTTTTGACTCATACCGAGGTGTGAGGCTCGCGAATCCACGCTATACACAAAGCTGCCACGTAGGTCGTGCTTTGATCATCAACCACAAGACTTTGCTTTTCAACAGAAGCCTTGATCCATGCAACTCAGCATGCCACACAGGCAATTCATGCCATGCGATTGATATCTATCGATATATAACCTCTAAGCTCGTACGTCTCAGAGAAGGGTGTTAAGCAAGAGAATAAATTCTCTACCGCCTAACAGATATATATTTAACAGAAATCAATCAACACAGAATAAAATCCAATGTCAGACACACGACCCATTTACAAGTTCGTTCTGGGTCTGAACGAAACCGTAGGCTCTTTCCTCGCATATCCATCGATCTCCAAGTACGTCTGGACGACAACCAACTGATTCCCTCATATTGGGTGTACATCCAAATCAAGATCATCAGTAATCACCCAAACGATGTGAAGACTTCCGGTCTTCAACCACCGTCTTCATCTTCGACATATCGTCGAATCGGTTATTCAGAATGGGTATAAACCCGACCTTTCCGAACAACTCGCGTATATTAAAAACAAATGTTACACAAACACAACATACGCCTCATTCCAATTCATCAGTCACTAACCGTAAATTAGCAAGAGAACAATTTCCCAAATATTAACCCCGAAGGCCGAAACCAATATCAGATCAATACCCAGGAAACCATTCTTCTTAACTAACCTACAGCTAGTTTCTAAATTTCAATTCTTAGGGAAAGGTTCCCATTAATTTTATCCAAGATAAATTCTTTAAAATTTATCCTTTTATCTTCCTTTGGATGTCATTTCAAACCAAATTATGGTTTTTCAAACTAGTCGAGATTAGCGAACCACACCGAAGTAATTATTTATTTTATTTCCCAATCCCAACCTATTCATCCCATGAAGCAAAACTGGTAATACTCCATATCTAACACCACAGTGTTATCGGTAAAATTAATTACCATTTCACGTTCAAATCTAATTAAAGATTTGACATTCGTTTTGGAGCAAAACTGGTGATACTCCATTCTCGCTCACTTTCTAAATTTGATAATTTAAATTATCAATTCACATTTCAATCTAATTGCAGATTCATTAAAACTCCTTTTACAGGGTTAAAGAACTAGTGTCATTTAAAACACAGTTCATGATAAACCCAAAAATCAATTCCAATTAAAACCCATTTCAAATCCAATTTATTTATTTAAAAATAAACGGGTTTAATTTTAGCTCAAAACTAGTTCATTTCGATAAAAATCTATTTTTATCTTTTCAAACATGGAGTTTTTCATCCCAATTTTTCCCAAATCATTTCTTATGATTTTACACAAATTATTACTATTTTTAATAATTTTGTCAAGGCCCGTATAGTCGATTTCCATCAATGGCCATCGAACTGCACTTACAACGACCTTTTCCAAATTTGATTTGGACGTATCTCCAAATCCAACCGTTAGATTTCAAATTTCTAATATTCGTTAGAAAGTTCTTTTCGATACGAACCCAACGATTCCGGTTTTAGGAGAATCCGACGGTCTGATCTCCCGTAATGTCCGTTTGAAATAAATGGTCGAAATTCACGAACTGCCGCGGCGCGTTCTATTCAGGCCATTATATTATATATATAATATATATTATATATATTTCGCCGATTACTATTTAAAACGAATTTTATAAATAGTTTTAATTTCGTTTTCAAAACAAATTCAACTTCCATTTCAAATTCAAATCAAAATTGAATTTTCTATTATAAATCCTTTTTACTTTCATTTTTATTTGATTTCAATTCAAATCGATTTTTATTTGATTCGAATTCATTTTCTTTTCAATTCGAATTCGTTTTCTTTTCAATTCAATTCGAATTGGTTTTCTATTCAATTCAATTAAAATTGGTTTTCTATTCAATTCAAAACAAATTCGCTTTCCATTCAATTCAAAACAAATTCGTTTTCTATTCAAATCAAATTCAATTCGTTTTCTATTCAATTCAAATCAAATTCGTTTTCGATTCAATTCAAATTCATTTCAAAATATTCGATTTTGAAATCACTTTTCAATGTTCATTTTAAAATGAATAAAATCGATATAAGTATCGTTCACATCAGAATAGCATCAATCTAATCAACACGGCTTCATATATTTCTATTTTCACATATTCTATTTCAAATATTTCTATTTCAAATATTTCCTTTTCAAATATTTCTATTACAAATATTTCGTTTCAAATATTTCGTTTTCAAATATTTCGTTCAACACATGACTAATCTCAACGGATGAGTACAGTCAACACATGAACCTTTATATTATATTGATAAAGATGTAAATTTTATTATTAAAATATTTCGTTTAACACATGACTAATCTCAACGGATGAGTACAATCAATACATGAACCTTTATATTATAATATTCTTTATTTTCTAAATTGGAATGAGGCCCAATCAATCACCATATAATGTTAATTATATGGATTTTCATACATCACACGTATATAATAGCATTGAAAAATAATCAACCATCAACCAAAGTGCACTACACTGCATAAGCATCAAATATAGATATCTAACGCTTATAACAGGCTGTCAATCAATCGATCGACATACAACTAATTATTGGGATTAGTGTATTTCGTATTTCATCCCAATACCCGTGTGGGGTTTCAAACAATCAAACACAGGTTTTATTTGTGCAGTTGGGCGATGTGTAAAATTTATCATCCCAATCCATCAGTCAAATCAGTGTATATAAACAAATCAGTCGATTCATTTATAAATATTCATTTATTCACAATCACGTTAAAAATTATATTTTTAACAATAAAATATTTTTAACTATATAAATATTTTATTTTATTTCAACAAATGAAATTCTATTCAGTCCCTTTACAAAGTAAAAATGGTATTTTTATTTCTCTAACTTATTTTAGAAAATTTCGGCGGCATAACGGCACGATACTAGAAACGTGACGAGGCCTAGCCTTATCCCCGGTCTAGTGAAGACCCACGCCATTCACACATCAATCAAATCAATTTCATTTCACCAAACAATCAAATTTCAATCAAATAATCTAACTAATTTTTGCAATAAAACAAACAAGTCCATGGTCTATGGACGATTGTGTCGGGTGCTACTAAACACGGTCTGCATCCAAGTGTGTGTGTATATATATATATATATATATATATATATATAACTAGAAAAGAAATTGAAGAGTGAGAAATTCTCACCAATAGCTATCCAATACCACGACTCTTCATTGATAGAAATCTTCATCGTTTTCGCCTTTTTATCACCTTCGTTGCCCGTATTCTCTACATATGTAAAAATCACATTTTTATTTGTTGATGTCTTTAAAATAAAAATCACATTTTTATTTGTTCACTTTCAATTTAAAAATCATATATTTATAATCACTTCATATATTAAAAAAAACGAATTTTTACATCGCTATTCTATATATAAAAATCGAATTTTTACTTTGTTATTCAATATATAAAAATCGAATTTTTACTTCGCTATTCAATATATAAAAATCGAATTTTTACTTTACGCTTTATGGATAAAAATTCTATTTTTCCTTCGTTATTCTCCATATAAAGATCTCGCCTTTTCAACTATAAAGACTTCGCCTTTTCAAATTTCAAAAATCTAATCTTTTTAATGTCAAAAATCTAATCTTTTTAATGTCAAAAATCTAATCTTTTTAGTGTCAAAAATCTAATCTTTTTAATGTTAAAAATCTAATCTTTTTAATGTTAAAAATCTAATCTTTCTATGCAATAATATATATAAAAATCAGATTTTTCCTATCATGTAAATCATAATTTTATTTAATCAAAAATCCCTATTTCAGTTATTATAAATCAAAAATAATAGAAAATTGAAAGGGGAGCACTCACCTTTGGAATGCAGCGTGGGGGAGGGGAAGATGGCGTCGGTTGTAGGGCAAGGGAGGGGTGGCGGCGGTCTGATGGGGGCCGAGGCGCCCAGGGCATCGGGTTTGGCTGCGTTGGTTTCTTCAATGGGGGCTCGGTGGTCTTCGATTGCTGGAGGAGATGGGAGACTGCGAGGTGGGGGTTGGAGATCGGAGGGAGGGGCGGCGACTCCCTGGGCGCGGCGGCGGCTGCTGCGTTCCTTCGTTTTTTTTTTTTTTTTTGACTTTTTTGATTCGAAATGATTAATGAAGAACGGGGGTGGGGGGGGGGGGGGGGGGCAGAGAAATAGAGAGGGTGAGGAGAGAGAGGATTTTATTTTTTTTATTATTTAAATTAAAAAAAAAAGTTGACTTTTACATACGACCTCGAAACGAGGCCCACCGCCTGTCGTCCATAGCGTTTTACCCCCATCCCGAACACAATGGGATATGTATCGCAGGCCAATTCAACTGTTTGAATCAGTTTCTATTGAATTTAAAGTATAATTCTTTATATATTCAATTTAAACGCACATTTCAAATTACCGGGGTCACATACTAACTCTATAAATCCCAAAAAAATATTTTCTAGCTTCGTATTAACGATTCGGTCCTAACAAAACTAGTTTCGTCGAATTCTGAGACCGTTGGAAAAATTGCCATTTTCCAGTTGATTAAAATCAACTAAAAGGGGTCAAACACGTTTTCCTTTGCCACGCTCACATATTGATTCGAAAAATTATGAAATTTGGAATCTAGCAATAATTTGACATCATGGACCCAACAAAAGTGGTTTCGTCGAAATCCGAGGTCGTTTGCAAAATTCCCATTTTTAAGGGCATGAATTCCATAGCGACTATTCAGAATTTTCAACTGGACATATCTTTTGATTCTCGCTATGAAAGTTCGATTTTTCGGATTCGTTGGAAAGACATCATCAAATAGCTACCATTATTTTTGGTTTCACTAAAATCCGGATTGTTTTGCACCCGGTACATTCAATTGAAGTTTGAAATCGAATTATCGAACTACCGCGCCATTTTCAATTCCTTTTATAATTATATATAATTATTTATATTCTAACGATGACGCGTATAATATATACGTTCGAATTCTATTCAAAATAAATTTCTCGTCGATATTATTTAAAATAATTCATTTTAAATATTCAAAATTCGCTAAAATTGCCAAAATAAAAATTTTAAACTAGCCCAGATTTTCTGGGTTATTACAATCTCCCCCACTTAAAACTTTTCGTCCCCGAAAAGGAAAAAAGTCGAAAGTGGTTTGATTAATCAACTCTACGTCCGATCTGGCTTCCATTCTCCAAATTTTCAGTTTCTGAGAATTTTCAAAAATTTGGCTAACACCCTAAATTTTTGAAAAAATTCGCCATAACCTCCCCTGCACCGGGAGCCACGGGAAAATCCCGAAATTGCCATATAGGCCTTCTGATCTCAAAAAGAAAAAGAAAAAGAAAAAGCCAAGCGGCTAGCCAATAGGCTCATAAAATCATCATCACCCAAACGAAACAGTAAATTATAGTAAATATGTACCTATTTGTCGGGCAAACAAATTTTATTCTCTGCTCTAGCCTCCTTGCTATGACCTGTTCAATGTAAGTATATGTATATGCAAGCAAATGCGACTAATTTTCAATACAGTTCAATATTTGATTCAATTAGGCTAAATGGTTCAAAATTATCAAATAAATAAACGAACAACACAAACATCAATAAATTAGTGAATTTAACGTTTCAAATTCATAATTTTGACTCATATACTGAAAATCATGTTTTTGATGCCAATTCACAACAATGTATTCAAGCTATATTAGTTTTGGTTCTCACACCAGTCTAATGGAAGTATATAGAAATCACACCTTCGAAACACGAACATAAATATTGATGATGCCATGGTCATTATCAACATCATCTCCGGGCGACTAGAGTGTAATTCTATATCTATCCAGTATATTAAAACTTCGAACATACGTTCATGACGCGTATATGCAAAATCTTTATATATCGGATTGTCCAAATTCAAAATAAATAAATATTCGAATATGTATAAAATGGTTTAAATTTTCGAAACAAAATTGTTTTCATTTGAAAATTATACTCTTCACACTCGTTCTAGGATACTACTGATCCTATCTCTAACGAGTCATTCTAATTGGATATTACTAATCCCATATCTAATGAATTCTTTCGTATGGTTCTAATGTGTCTTGTTCTCGAGCTCTGTAAACCAAAGCTCTGATACCAAATGTGACGGCCGGGAATTTCGCTCGATCCGAATCAGTCGTTAAACCGATCTAGACCGTTCGAAACCCCTGATCGTTTTGAGAACAGGACAAAATAGAACGCAGACGGAAGAACATTTCATTGTTATTACAACAATTCCATCAGAATACAAGAATATACAGAGTATAAATGAATAAATTACATTCGACAAATATCAGAGATTTAAATACAGTATCGCAGCGGAAAATAATACAGAACACAACTGAAAGTAATACACGGATACAGAGCATTCCGAGCATCGTTCCAGCTGTAAATCAGGATCTTGTGAATATAAATCTGCAAAACCAAAACTACTAGCTACCCGTGTCGAAAATAAGGGCACCCAGAGTTTAGGTTAAAACAATAAACCCCAGGTCAGTCATGTGACTGGTGTGAGAACTAAAACAGTTATTTAAAACTTTACTTTAAAAGAGAGTAATTCAAGGGACCACGCCGTATAACACGGAACGGGTTTCCTCCCAAGAATACTAGTGCATAGAATAAACAACGCAATGCTTTTTCGAAAAATGAAGCTATTATAAGACCCAGGTCCCATCACACAATGCAACGCAAGCCGGAGGATAGGGTTTTCCCTTATAATAGCCAAACATGCTTGGTACGTTTAAAACAAATCATTTGATACTATAATAAGTGTATAGTGTCAAAACAATTTCAATCATAAATATCAATCATAGGCGACATGAATGTCCCATACCACTATGTCGCCATACTAGTTCTACAATTAAAACCGAAATGCACGTATTGGAAATTGGATTTCCGTCATGAGTCGAGGCAAGGGGCAAGCTCCTCTCCGCTTCGAGACACTCTAACAAATGCCTCAGGACTACACACTCTGGGTAACCCTGGGATCCTCCAAGACCGGTCCCCTCTTACGTTTGAGGATTAGTTATTCCTGAACACACGTTTCCCAGCCCTATAGGACCTATAATCGAGGCGCCTCGCATCCAAACCACAAAGGTGAAAAGTATATAAATGTCAGGGCTGGTAGGTCACCGACACCACCCATAGCTAGAAAGAAACGTCGTGCACTCCTTCGGTCCTCATCCCGTTTTTGACTCATACCGAGGTGTGAGGCTCGCGAATCCACGCTATACACAAAGCTGCCACGTAGGCCGTGCTTTGATCATCAACCACAAGACTTTGCTTTTCAACAGAAGCCTTGATCCATGCAACTCAGCATGCCACACAGGAAATTCATGCCATGCGATTGATATCTATCGATATATAACCTCTAAGCTCGTACGTCTCAGAGAAGGGCGTTAAGCAAGAGAATAAATTCTCCGCCGCCAAACAGATATATATTTAACAGAAATCAATCAACACAGAATAAAATCCAATGTCAGACACACAATCCATTTACAAGTTCGTTCTGGGTCTGAACGAAACCAGAGGCTCTTTCCTCGCATATCCATCGATCTCCAAGTACGTCTGGATGACAACCAACTGATTCCCTCATCTTGGGTGTACAGCGCAATCAAGATCATCAGTAATTACCCAAACGATGTGAAGACTTCTGGTCTTCAACCACCGTCTTCATCTTCGACATATCGTCGAATCGGTTATTCAGAATGGGTATAAACCCGACCTTTCCGAATAACCCGCGTATATTAAAAACAAATGTTACACAAACACAACATACGCCTCATTCCAATTCATCAGTCACTAACCGTAAATTAGCAAGAGAACAATTTCCCAAATATTAACCCCGAAGGCCGAAACCAACATCAGATCAATACCGAGGAAACCATTCTTCTTAACTAACCTACAGCTAGTTTCTAAATTTCAATTCATAGGGAAAGGTTCCCATTAAATTTATCCAAGATAAATTCTTTAAAATATATCCTTTTATCTTCCTTTGGATGTCATTTCAAACCAAATTATGGTTTTTCAAACTAGTCGAGATTAGCGAACCACACCGAAGTAATTATTTATTTTATTTCCCAATCCCAACCTATTCATCCCATGAAGCAAAACTGGTAATACTCCATATCTAACACCACAGTGTTATCGGTAAAATTAATTACCATTTCACGTTCAAATCTAATTAAAGATTTGACTATCGTTTTGGAGCAAAACTGGTGATACTCCATTCTCACTCACTTTCTAAATTTGATAATTTAAATTATCAATTCACATTTCAATCTAATTGCAGATTCATTAAAACTTCTTTTACAGGGTTAAAGAACTAGTGTCATTTAAAACACAGTTCACGATAAACCCAAAAATCAATTCCAATTAAAACCCATTTCAAATCCAATTTATTTATTTAAAAATAAACGGTTTAATTTTAGCTCAAAACTAGTTCATTTCGATAAAAATCTATTTTTATCTTTTCAAACATGGAGTTTTTCATCCCAATTTTTCCCAAATCATTTCTTATGATTTTACACAAATTATTACTATTTTTAATAATTTTGTCAAGGCCCGTATAGTCGATTTCCATCAATGGCCATCGAACTGCACTTACAGCGACCTTTTCCAAATTTGATTTGGACGTATCTCCAAATCCAACTGTTAGATTTCAAATTTCTAATATTCGTTAGAAAGCTCTTTTCGATACGAACCCAACGGTTCCGGTTTTAGGAGAATCCGACGGTCGGATCTCCCGTAATGTCCGTTTGAAATAAATGGTCGAAATTCACGAACTGCCGCGGCGCGGCGCGTTCTATTCATGCCATTATATTATATATATAATATATATTTTATATATTTCGCCGATTACTATTTAAAATGAATTTTATAAATAGTTTTAATTTCGTTTTCAATACAAATTCAACTTCCATTTCAAATTCAAATCAAAATTGAATTTTCTATTATAAATCCTTTTTACTTTCATTTTTATTTGATTTCAATTCAAATCGATTTTTATTCGATTCGAATTCATTTTCTTTTCAATTCAATTCAATTCGAATTCGTTTTCTTTTCAATTCAATTCAATTCGAATTCGTTTATAAATATTCATTTATTCACAATCACGTTAAAAATTATATTTTTAACAATAAAATATTTTTAACTATATAAATATTTTATTTTATTTCAATAAATGAAATTCTATTCAGACCCTTTACAAAGTAAAAATGGTATTTTTATTTCTCTAACTTATTTTAGAAAATTTCGGCGGCATAACGACACGATACTAGAAACGGGACGAGGCCTAGCCTTATCCCCGGTCTAGTGAAAGCTCACGCCATTCACACATCAATCAAATCAATTTCATTTCACAAAACAATCAAATTTCAATCAAATAATCTAACTAATTTTTCCAATCAAACAAACAAGTCCATGGTCTATGGACGATTGTGTCGGGAGCTACTAAACACCGTCTGCATCCTAGTATATATATATAACTAGAAAAGAAATTGAAGAGTGAGAAATTCTCACCAATAGCTATCCAATACCACGACTCTTCATTGATAGAAATCTTCATCGTTCTCGCCTTTTTAACACCTTCGTTGCCCGTATTCTCTACATATGTAAAAATCACATTTTTATTTGCTGATGTCTTTAAAATAAAAATCACATTTTTATTTGTTCACTTTCAATTTAAAAATCATATATTTATAATCACTTCATATATTAAAAAAAAACGAATTTTTACATCGCTATTCTATATATAAAAATCGAATTTTTACTTTGTTATTCAATATATAAAAATCGAATTTTTACTTCGCTATTCAATATATAAAAATCGAATTTTTACTTTACGCTTTATGGATAAAAATTCTATTTTTCCTTCGTTATTCTCCATATAAAGATCTCGCCTTTTCAACTATAATGACTTCGCCTTTTCAAATTTCAAAAATCTAATCTTTTTAATGTCAAAAATCTAATCTTTTTAATGTTAAAAATCTAATCTTTTTAATGTTAAAAATCTAATCTTTCTATGCAATAATATATATAAAAATCAGTTTTTTCCTATCATGTAAATCATAATTTTATTTAGTCAAAAATCCCTATTTCAGTTATTATAAATCAAAAATAATAGAAAATTGAAAGGGGAGCACTCACCTTTGGAATGAAGCGTAGGGGAGGGGAAGATAGCGTCGGTGGTGGGGCAAGGGAGGGGTGGCGGCGGTCTGATGGCGGCGGAGGCGCCCAGGGCGTCGGGTTTGGCTGCGTCGGTTTCTTCGATGGGGGCTCGGTGGTCTTCGATTGCTGGAGGAGATGGGAGACTGTGAGGTGGGGGCTGGAGATCAGAGGGAGGGGCGGCGACTCCCTGGGCGCGGCGGCGGCTGCTGCGTTCCTCCGTTCTTCTTCTTTTTTTTTTTTTTTTTTGACTTTTCTGATTCGAACTGATTAATGAAGAACCGGGGGAGGGGGGCAGAGAAATAGAGAGGGTGAGGAGAGAGGGGATTTTATTTTTTTATTATTTAATTTCAAAAAAAGTTGACTTTTACATACGACCTCGAAACGAGGCCCCACCGCCTGTCGTCCATAGCGTTTTACCCCCATTCCGAACACAATGGGATATGTATCGCAGGCCAATTCGACTGTTTGAATCAGTTTCCGTTGAATATAAAGTATAATTCTTTATATATTCAATTTAAACGCACATTTCAAATTACCGGGATCACATACTAACTCTATAAATCCCAAAAAAATATTTTCTAGCTTCGTATTGACGATTCGGTCCTAACAAAACTAGTTTCATCGAATTCTGAGACCGTTGGAAAAATTGCCATTTTCCAGTCGATTAAAATCAACTGAAAGAGGTCAAACACGTTTTCCTTTGCCACGCTCACATATTGATTCAAAAAATTATGAAATTTGGAATCTAGCAATAATTTGACATCACGGACCCAACAAAAGTGGTTTCGTCGAAATCCGAGGTCGTTTGCAAAATTCCCATTTTTAAGGGCCTGAATTCCATAGCGACTATTCAGAATTTTCAACTGGACATATATTTTGATTCCCGCTATGAAATTTCAATTTTTCGGATTCGTTGGAAAGACATCATCAAATAGCTTCCATTATTTTTGGTTTCACTAAAATCCGGATTGTTTTGCACCCGGTACATTCAATTGAAGTTTGAAATCGAATTATCGAACTATCGCGCCATTTTCAATTCCTTTTATAATTATATATAATTATTTATATTCTAATGACGACGCGTATAATATATACGTTCGAATTCTATTCAAAATAAATTTCTCGTCGATATTATTTAAAATAATTCATTTTAAATATTCAAAATTCGCTAAAATTGCCAAAATAAAAAATTTAAACTGGCCCAGATTTTTCGGGTTATTACAGTTAACTTCATTTAGTAACAAAAATTTGGTTTTTGTTCTGAAAATCAGTTAATCTACTCCACTTAAGTTCATATTTAATTAGCTCGAGTCTGGATTTTCTAATGAAAATTTGGATTTTATTTGCTTAAAATCCTTTGAATCCCTTAAATAAACTGTTATGGTTTAAAAACGGTTATAGCGCTGTTATTCTGAACATTTGATTTTTCCATAACTCAAAATTTATAAAATGAAACTAAGATTTTTCCCTTCCATTAGAAACTATCATTCAGTAGGTCCGAACATTTCTTGTTTATTCGAATTTCGACTTATACTGAGTTTTATATACTCAGTTGAAGTTCGAATTATCAAATTACGAACTACCGCGCTGTAGTGATTCATTTTAATTAATTTTAATTATAAATGTTTAAAATTTCGTTTATAAATAATTTCCAACTCCATTTTTAACTTTTTAAAATAATTCCAGCCTGTTATCCAATCTGACTTACAATCCTGATTGTTCAAACTTGTCGATTGTTTATTTCCACATTCATAACTCGGCTATGAATTTATTCAAAACTCAAATTCTATATTCAATTCCAATCCACCTGGAGTTAAATTATTTACAAAATTCGATATAATCAAATTCCAATTATAAATTCCGTTTATGGGAATAATCAACTAATTCAACATCCTTTGTTGTTACAAACTAATATCATCCCTAGATAATAGTGAAGTCATTCAAGTTGGGGTATTTTATTTACCTCTCAGACTTTGATCGACAACGTTCTTATCTTTAGATAGATGAAAGCTTATAATAAGAAAACTCGATTTAAATTTCACCTTTTATTCCATTTCTTACATTTGGAAATCTATTTCCAAATTACTCAATGAAAATTACTTCATCACATTTACATATGTTGTTTATAAATTAACTTCCAAAATAAAAACTTCCATTTTAATTGTCTATTTGAAACTCGATTCCCATTTTGGAATATATTTTTTATAACTTATACATACATACATATATATATATATATATTAACATGAAATCTATTTCCATATTTAAATTTTAAATTTTAGTTTCTATCCAATATAATCCCAAAATCTTATTTGGAAATTACTAATTTATTTATTTATAAATTCGACCTGGTCGAATTTCAATCATGAATCTGTATGAATTTATTTCAACTCATTTTACATTCCGAACATTGGAATAAATTTTATCGTTTCCTTTCCCTGAAACGATTTCAAATTATAAATCCCTTTTTAAATTCATATTTGAATTTAAATTTATAAATCATCAAATGAAAATTCCCTACCTTTATTTATATATATCGTTTATACTTTTCACTTCTTGTTTTAAATTTTTAAAACAAGTTTCTATCCCAAATTCCATTTAAAATCTAATTTTCATTTCAAAAAATATTTTTTTTTCTTTTTAAATCGAGAAATCCCTTTTTATGATATTTTTAAACATCGATATCTAGGGCCAGTGATATTCAAACATCCAAATAAACAAATCATCAATTCAATTCAGCCCATCACACACATATAAATATATAAACAACAATAAATAAATTTTAAGGAACCTCGTTGGATCCCTCTAACCTGTTTTCCCTGCATCCATAGATGTTAGACAACATAAATAATACCCATCCTGCTTCAAGGTAGGATATCACGGTATGAAGGTATCCACTCAATATATCGTGGAGTGATAGCATCATCCGCTAATGACACTGCGGGCATCCGCTAATGGTACTGCGGGAAATATCATATATATATATATACACCAAGCCTAAATATAACTAATATATATATATATATATTAACCACAATTTATCAATTAACAATAATGCAACCAATCGACCAATAAATAACATATAAATATTTTTATTAAATAAAAATTCGATTATAATAAAATTATAATTGAACCAGAGAGTGAGTTTAGTCACTTGATTTTTGTTTGCTGACTGTCCAATTAATTTCCTTATTATATCTTAGTTACGCGTCACCTCGAATTGTCTTGAATGAAATTATTCCTATAATTATTCATTTTTTGTAACGATTAAACGATTACTCATTAATTTAACAATAGATTAAAAATAATAGATTAGCTTATAAAATTTTAATTTTAAAAACATGCACCTCACTGTTGTATTTAGTCGAGCCCTGCTGCCCTTAATCCCTCATAAACACAGACTATCTCCATCATCCCAAAAATAAACAGAACTGACCTTAGTTTCAAACCAGGCATCACTTCACTATCACTTTTGCCACTGCCTCAACCCACCGGTTCCAATAACCAAGCCTCCTCCTTCAATGAAACCAATATTCTACGAATCAATCACCATTGCATTGCCACACAACATCAACCCCATCATTGTGTAATATCCAGCGCCTTCTCCTCTACTAAGACCTCATCGCCAGACCCTACTTGATGCCCTGTTGTACACCACGATCCAAGTACAACAGCTGTAATACCCCACGTCCATTAATGTCACTCACAAAGGGAATGCATTAACTTCAATGGAGCGTTTTAAAGTAAGTATAGAACAGAAAATCACAACAAGACAGATATAAAACAGTACTTGAAAATTTAAAACTTTATTTATTGCAGCAGAAGGTAAATATGTTTGGTTACATCATCAAAACCATAAACCAAAGTCAAGTACATCATATCCATCTTGATAAAACAAAGTACATAAACTGAAAGACATAATCCCCAACATCAAAATAGCCATAAATAAAGAGAAGCTGAACTTTACTTCAGCGATCCAAGCAATCTTCTAAAAGCAGTCCAAAATTAAGCTCCACTGGTGCTAGTTCCAACATGAGCACCTGGGGGGGGGGGGGGGGGAGGGGGAAAAGGAAAGAGATGGAAAAAGGGGGGGTCAGACATAAAGTCTGGTGAGTGCGATAACTCTAACAATATAATTAACAAAGTAACTAGGCTAAGGCATAAGTTGAAAAATAAGGAAATGACCATGAACCATTGAGTATGGCAGAGTAAACAAGGAAATAAGATGAACAACGATATCGTTTAAGCGCACCTAAACCCACTAAGATAATTTACTAAACTACACTAACACTATGAGATGATTGCTATACTGCACCGCCACTAGTATACTGCACCACCACTAGTCACCCTAAGGTTGATCCCGCCTACAGACTTAATAATGATATTGGTAGTTTCGTGCACCCCTAGCTGCCTTCATAGGTGTCGTATGCCCCTATCTCCACTAGGTGTACCCACTACTCCCGAGCGATTGGATCACTAACTCGTAGATACCCATGCTGGCCCTACAGTGGGGTGTATCACTCCCCAAAGTGGCAACCCGATACAACCAACAATGCACGGCTTATACCTACACGATGCAACAACATCTTACCTACCAGCCCAGGTCCATACACGCATATGAACCCGTTGGACTTGCGTAGCCACCGCTAACCCGGTTAGGCCTCTTACAGTCAAGCCCAGTATGCGTGTCCCATCCTCGACTTGGGTCGAGCCCACAAAAATACGTATGGGTTACTGGTTGAAACGGGCCCCGATTACTTGACACAAGCTATCCACCTAAGCTTGGTCCCCTCTAGTACATCCCACCTAACCCACTTCTTATTCATGTTTCAATTACATGTTTCAATTTTGGTTAAGTGTTTTCTAATCGTATTTCCAATGGCACCCAAGGCACCCACTAGATTCCACATGCCACCCAAGGCACCCACTTAACCTCTTCATGTCCCATTACATGTTTATCTGGTTAAGTGTTTCTTAATTCATTAAGACCGTAACCTCATAAAGACCTCTCACATTAGACTGGCATTTGTGGCAGCTGGATTTGCCGGGCAGGTCCGGGCAATCTTATACCACAAAAGAGCCTAACCTCGTGTCTTTACAATTGTTACATATTTAGTTTATGCCTAAGACCTCTCACATTAGACTGGCATTTGTGGCAGCTGGATTTGTCGGGCGGGTCCGGGTAGTCTTACACCACAAAAGAGCCTAACCTCGTGTCTTAAACGATTAATTACTCCTAATTAATCATTCCCCAATTTGAATTACTTTCCCTATTCAAATTATCAATCAATTCCAAATTTAACGATGTCCATAATTGACTCAATTATGTCCATCCATTTATGGTATGTAAAATCATACCAATTTTCACCACAATTATATTTTATGCCTTTTAAGGCATTTATGCCAATTAAATCTTTTTAATATTATCCCTTTTTTACCCCCACGTTGTACGTTTGTTCGTTTAACGTAAAATATATGTTAGACTCGAATAGTCTAACTCATGAAATAAAAGAAAACATCACAATATATACACATAATTAAAACATAGATCTAACATAGGGGTGAACTTGCATATGTGAATGATGTTCTACATCTAAAACTTGCATAGGCCAAAGTTACAACTTGCATAAACAACATATGTCATAGATCTATATCTAAAGGGGGTAAACTTGCATAGGTAATAACATAACATGATTCATATCCAACTCATGAACTCACATATGTGATTTATACATCGCAACAATGGTGTAAACTAGTATCTAACATGTAAAGTATCATGTAGAATTTAGCATATGTCATAGCCTAACTTTCAATTAAATTCTCACATAAACTAGGTGCCATAGCCATTTAAGGTCACATATAATTCTAACCAAACTTGTATATGGTTCATGTTTGAATCAACATCTAAACTTTCCTACTTATGATTTATCATATGAATCAACTAACATATTAAACATGATGATTTGATTGTATATAAGATTACAACATGGATGATAGCAACATAACTTTACACCATAAATGATAGCATCACAACATAACATCATAGAGATTTCAATCACAATCCTACAACATAATAACAACATGAAATCAATACTTCATATCACATCCATACAATCCACATTAGAACTTAATCTAATTAAATTACTAATTATCTTGTTAAAACTATCGAACTCACAACTTAAAAGTAGTCTTGAGTTCTGAATTCTGATTTCTGGAGTTGAATTAGCTCTCCTTTGATGAAGATTTGCTGTTAGGGTTGAATAGTTCTGATTTGGTTGCTGTTCTTCCTCTTAATTTTGGTGGCAGGTGCTCTAGGGTTCAAGACAACAGCATGACGGCCATAGTTTCAATTTTAATTCTGATTTAGGTTTTGAGTCTATGGGTCTTTTTATAGAGTTTTGAATTATTTTAAGCCGTCGGATGATCTTAGGGTTAATCAAAACCATTCAATCATGATAGGGTGATGAGTCAGCCCTAATGACTCAGTAAGGAGTCAGAAAGGACTCAACATCATGGGTCAGTCTGAACCAGAAAACTGTGCAGGCTCACTGCCTCGGCCTGGGCGCACTTGGCAGGTGCGCCAGTGTTAATTTGTACTGGCGCACTTCCCAAGTGCGCCAGTGCAATCCCCATTTTTTTTCTTTCTCGTTTGCCACCAAACTTCATTCGTCCATAACTCCTTCATCCGGTATCCGTTTCCTGCAAACTCAGACTCTATTTCAGCCAGAATTCCGAGGCGAACACAATGGTGCAACCCAATCCCCATAATTCTCATGTCTGAGATTAATTATTCTTTATTTTAGTTAATTCGATTATTCAAAAATCCGGGGTGTTACAACAGCTTCCTTCTCGACATCAGCTCCAAGCAAAATCACAACCCCTAGAATCAAGCTCCGACTTCTTCCCCATAAGTTTGATCACCTCCCAGTCTCCAAAAAAACAAACCGCGACCTGTAGTTTTCGATTGTTGCAATGACCAATGTAATTACCTCAAGATCAGACAACCCAGTTCCACCTAAAATCAACGTCGGCTTCTTTCGAATCGCTATAACAACCCAGATTTTGGAACCAATTTAAATTTTTATTTTTAATTGATTTAATGGATTTTAAGAATTTAAAATGATTTATTTTGAAAATTAATGATTTAAAATTTATTTAAATCAAAGTTAGAATGTGTAAATTTAATTAAATCGAACTCGAAATGGCGCGGTGTTTGAAAATTCGATTTTTAAACTTCAAATGAATGTACAAAATTCAAAATAAATCGGATTCTAGTAAAACAAGAAACGTTGGAATATTTTGAACTGTAATTTTCTAAGGAATGTAAGAAATTGATATTTCACCTAGTAAATAGTAAGTTATGCCCAGTTTAAAATTCAAAATAGTCGCTAAGGAATTTATATATATTTTAATATATAGAAGCCCTTAAAAATAGCCATTTTGCAAACGACCTTCATTTTCGACGAAACCACTTTTGCTGTATCCAGAATGTCAAATTATTTCTAGGTTTAAAATTTCATATTTTTTGAAATTAATATGTGAGCACAGTAAATTTAAATGCGTTTTCAATTTCAGTTTAAATTTGATAAGCCAGTTAAAAAGGTCATTTTTCAAACGGCATCCAAATTCGATGAAATTAGTTTTGTTAGGACCGTATCGTGAAAACATAGCAAGATTTATTTATTTTTTTGTAATTTTTGGAGTCAGTATGTGGTGCCGGTAAATTAAAATGTATGTTAAAATTCAATATTGACCGTTATATTAATTTATATTTTACTTTTGATAAAAACTGATTGAAACAGTCGAACTAGCTTACGAAACATATGCCATTATGTCTGGAATGGATGTGTTTAGCTGCGAACAACAGTTGATGGGTTTGATTTGGAGTTCGTATGCAAAAACACACTTTTTGGAATTAAAATAATATTAAAAATTATATATAAATAAAATAAAACCCTAAATCTAATTCATTTCTCCAACCGCCGCATTTTAGAGCGAACGATCTAAATCGCTCTGAATTTCTTCCACAAATAGTTCCCAACCCACGCAATAAAATCTGAAATTTATAAAACGAACATCGTTGATCTCTCCATAGCCTTCAATCCATACGAGTTTGATCGAAATCCATAACGTGAGCTGCTCGATTTTGTGCCACAAAGAGGCGGCGTTCGATTGAGTTTTTGGAGGCGACAGTGGGTGTGAGCGCAGTAGCGCTCCAGGCGCTGGGTGGTGAAGCAAAGGCAGTCGACGTGGCGTAGGTGGATCGGGTCCCAGTGGCACGCAGTTTGAGGGCGACAGGGTTGAACAATGGGTTCCTGAAGCAGACGAAGGGATTAAAGAAGGATTAGAGGAATTTTAATGTAATTTTTTTAAATTAATTATATAATCGTGTAATTAATGTATTGAATCCATATCTTTTTCGTACGCAATCGAAATTGAGTGATTTCAATTGTGTTGCAATCGTGGCGACGAACTCTACAACATGGAACTGAGCAGAACGAAAACGAAAGTTGTTGCAGTTTTTGATAAAATTAAATGGTCATTTAATTTTATTAAAACAATCCTTCAATAAATAATGATGGAGTGGAAACCAATGTGAGAACTCTCTCACTTAATTATTTTGGTTATGATATTATTGTATTCATATTTATAAAAATAAATAAATTGTCATTATTGATTTTTATCTGTTGTATGTGACATTGCTTGAGTTCAACACATAAACTATTCATGACACATTTGCACAAGAAGCGTTGTTTGAATATACGACACTCGTATTTCAAACAATGTGGATAGACACTTTGTGGTTGTTGAAATTTAATTATAAATATCTATTTATAGTTTAAACAGTGAAAATTGGTTAGTTAGAAAAATAATTCATATCGAATTTGAATTGGTTAAATTTATTAACCAATGATCTATTTAAATTTACTGTTGTTGTTTGAAAACCCCACAGGATATTGGGATGATATTTGACATATATGAATCTCAATATTTATCGATTGGTTGACAGATTGAGGTGAGCATTATTTATTTATTTTAATGGTTATACAATTGTAGAATGCACTCTGGATGATGTTTTAATGTTTAATGATCATTTATCATTATTGTTGAATACATGCGATGTATGAAACCCATATAACTGAAATTATATGGTAATTGGTTGAGTCGCATTCCGATTCAGAATATGAACGAACATTTTAAAATAATATTCAGTGAAGAACCAAAATATGATTTTGATGTCCGATTTTGGATGGACACGAAAATATCGAAATATTCATAACTGAAATGAATATGAACCCGAGTTAAGTAGAAATGCGCCATTTTAACTCGAACGAATTTTTATATCGATTTTTTTCATTTTATAATGAATATTGAAAATAATTGATTTCAAAATCTGACATATTGAAAATATTATCATTTTAATAGTACAATGATAATGATATAGAACATTCAATTTTGATTTAAAATTGAAAAGGAAGTTGAAATCGTTTTAAAAATGAATTTAAAACATTTTATAAAATTCGTTTTAAATGGAAATCGATAATATTATATATATATATATATATATATATATATATATAAATGGCTTGAATAGAACGCGCCGCGCAACGATCGTTCACGAATTTCAACCATTAACTTCAAATTGATGTAACGGGAGATTCAACCATCAGATTCTCCTAAAACCAGAACCGTTGGGTTCGTATCGAAAAGATCTTTCCAATGAATATAAGAGATTTAAATTTGAATGGTTGCATTTTAAATTATGTCTAAATCAATTTCAAAAAAGGTCGCTATGAATGCAGTTCGGTGGCCGATATTGGAAACCGACTGTAAAGGCCTTAATAAAATTATTAAAAATATAGAAAAATTGTGTAAAATCGTAATAAATGATGTGGAAAGATTTTTTATGAAAAATTCCATATTTGAAAAGATAAAAGATATTTTTGTCTGAATGAACTAGTTATTAACTAAAATAATAACCCAATGGTTTTTAATAATAAATAAATAGGATTTACAAATGGTTTTGAAATAACCAGAATTTTCCAATGTATGAATTAGAAAGGATTTAAATAGAAATAATCTTCGAAATATTTCGATATTGGATTCCATGATTATATGAATATCAATGAGGAATTTGGAAGATACAGATATCGTTATTCCGAATACGATATCCGTTGGTTTCAGAATTTGATATTGAATATAAGTCGATATAATTTCTATTCAGAGCCTTGTATTTAATGTCAAATTGGATTTTGGGTTTGTCATGAATGGTGTCTTAAATAACACCTGTTCTTAAACATAGTTGAGAAATGAATAAATCTTTTAATTAAGATTCAGTGAAGTTTACCAATTAATTAATATTTAATTGGAATTGAATTAAAATTGGATTTTTGGGTTTATCATGAATGGTGTTTCAAATAACATTTTTTCTTTAACCCAATTAACAATGAAGATATGATTTGGAATATATAATCTTTTAATTAAAATTTATGGAATTTCCAAAGTAAAGTTTTCCAGGTTGATATATTAAATTGGAATTGAATGGAATTTGATTCGGTAATAATCGAGATGAGCTTCTGTGAAGGAAGACCGTTACTATATATGGAATTTAAAAAGGCTTTGCCGTTTTTCCATCTATATTATTAGTCTGATACGAGAATTTATGTCGATTATACACTATTATGATTTCCGTGTCGATTCCATTTTGATTGAAGATGATTTTGGGTTTATCGTGAACGATGTTTTAAATGACATTTGTTCTTTAACCCAGTTAAAGACATGATTTATTTCCTAAATTTGAATAATCAATAAATAATGATATTTAGAGATTAAAGCTAAGTGGAGTTTTAATGAATCGTTAATTAGATTGAAATGTTAATGTGGTAATTAAATTTGCCAAATTTGAGAAGTGTTCGAAAAAGGAGTATCACCAGTTTTAGTTTATGTGATAGTTAAATCTTTAATTAGATTTGAACATTAATTGGTAATTGAAATTATCAATAACACAGTGTGTATTACATATGGAGTACTACTAGTTTTTCTCCATGGGATAAATAGGTTGTGATTGGAAAAATAAAATAAATGATTACTTCGATAAGGCTCAATAATCCTGAATAGTTTGATAAACCTTAAATTGGTTAAAAGTTGTGAAAAGATAATACAAATCTTTTGAAATGGTTTCCAAGTGAAGATTTAAAAAAGAGGTTTAAATGGATTAAATCTTTGATTAGATTTATAGGAATAATTCCCAATGTAAATAATATTTGAATAAAAGAATATTCTGGATTGGAATGAGGGTTATGATGTGTTTTTATATCACTTGATTAAAAGATACGCTAGTTATTCAGAAAGATCGGGTTTAACCCATTCTGAATAACTAATACTATGACTAAAAGTCAAAGATATTGAAGACGGTGCAAGATCGATGATCTTCACATCGAATGGATTACTATTGATGCCCTGGGTTAGTTAGCTCCCAGGAAAGGGTTATAGTGGTAGTTGTCTGGACGTACTTGTTGATAATTCGGACATGCTAGGGCCTCTCTCCTGTATTGGACATATAGGACGAGCAATAAGGTGCCACCGGTTTCGTTTAGACCCAGAATGGACTTCCAAATGGATGGTATGTCTGGCATTGTATTTAGATCAAGGCTTTTTTTGAAAAGCAGAGCCTTTTGGTTGATGATCAAAGCACAACTTTAAGTAGTTTAGCTTTAATTCATGAGCCTCACACACTGATATGATGGTGAACTGATGGTTAGATCAGTATACTTGCGAGATAAGGATGGATTCGGTTGACCGAGATGGGCTGGGTGTGGTTGCTCCACACCTAGTAGGGATATGGCACACCCCCCGATTCCCAGAAGGATAGAGTAACAGTGTTTTCTCTAGCTGGGACGTAAGCCCCAGTGATATTCGATTTCCTGGATAGAGGCGGATGTGCATTACGGTGTTTTCTCTAGACATGACGTAAGATGTTGAGTATTGCACTACGCGATAGATCATTCGAATCAGCAGCCATCATGATGGAAATCCGAACATCCAATACGACATTTTTCGGTTTTAGTTGTAAATGTATGCATGGCGACATAATATATGGTACCTATGCCTTCTATGATTGATACATTTATACTTGAAGTTGATTTCTTCACTTATAGTAATAATAAAAGATAAATTTCATGTACCAAGCTATCTAGTTATTATAAGGTAAAACTCTATCCTTCGACTTGCGTTGCATTATGTGATGGGACCCGAGTCTTATAATAGCTTCATTGTTCATTTATTTAGCATTACGTTTTTTTATGGTATTCTTGGGAGGAAACCCGTTCCGTGTTATACGGCGTGGTCCCTTGATTTACCCAACATAAAAATAAAGTTAATAACTGTTTTGAGTTGTGGAATGTTTAATTCAATTCTGAAGAAAAACAGCGCCAGAATCGATTATATTTATATATATATAAAAATAAAAATATAATTAAATTAAATCGGATAACGACGCTGCAGTTCATATTTTGAAATCGTAACTTCAAACGATTGGTGCGGGAGATCCGACCGTCGGATTTTCCCGAAGCTAAAACCGTTGGATTCGTTTTGAAAAGATCTTTCTAATGATATAAATTTTGTGAAGATCGAACGGTTAGATTTTTAGATATGCGTAAATCAAATCTGAAGAAAAACAGCGCCACGGCCGCGTTATGGCCTGAAGCGTTGTTTTGAATGAATTGGCCATTTTTAAATAAATAAAAACAGCGATAAATCGTTATAAAATATTATATACGATATGGAATGGAAATAAATCGAATTTACCCGGTTTATTGAATATTTGATGGTTGAATATGAAATTTATAAACTAACTGAAGGTTAGCTAAGTAGAATGGTTTCCTGGGTTTTGATCTGATGTTGGTTTCGGCCTTCGGGGTTAATATTTGGAAAATCGTTCTCTTACTAATTTACGGTTAGTGAATGATGAATTGAAATAAGGCGTATGTTGTGTTTGTGTAGCACTTGTTTATTATATGCGTGAGTTGCTCAGAAAGACCGGGTTTATCCCATTCTGAATAACCGAATCGACGATAAGAAGTCAATGATGAAGACGGTGATTGAAGACCAGAGATCTTCACCTTGTTTGGATGGTAACTGATGTCTTGATTGGGAGGCATCCTGAAATATAGATAATAAGTGGTGATCGTCCAGACATACGTGGAGATCGATGAGTATGCGAGGTATATAGTGCCTCCGGTTTCGTTCAGACCTAGAACATACTTGTAAATGGACTGTGTGTCTGACACTGGAATTCATTCTGTGTGATTGATAGCCATCAGTTGCATGGTGTGAATTGCCTGTGTGGCACGCTAAGATGCAATGATCAAGGCTTCTGTTGAAAAGCAAAGTCTTGTGGTTGATGATCAAAGCACGACCTGTGTGGCATAGCTTTGTGTATAACGTGAATTCACGAGCCTCACACCCCGGTAAGAACCAGAAACGAGAGAGGACCTCAGGGAGGGCATGCGTTTCCTTCTAGCTAGAGGTGGTGTCAGTGCTTAAACTGGCTGACATTTATATTATTTTCACCTGTGTGGTTGTTGCTGTTGCGAGGTGCCTCGGTTATATCGGTCGTTCCGGGACCGATGGAGTCATTCGTTGGCTCACTTACGCCCCAAAGGGCGGGGAAACGCAGTGTTCAGGAATTTTAATCCACATCGGTGGACCGACCCTGTCGCTCCAAAGGCTTGACTGAGTACTTGCCTGAGACACGGGCTAGAGCGTCTCGAATTCGGTAAGGACTATCTTTTGCCTTGGTTCATGACGAAAATCCAATTTTCAAATACGTGAATGTGCGGTTTTAATTGTATACCTATATATGGCGACATAGTGGTATGGGGCATTAATGCCGTCTATGATTGATACTTATGATTTGAAATTGTTTTTGAAACATATAAACACTAGTAATAATATCAATTGTTTTTGTTTTATTCGTATCAAGCCTATTTTGGTCATTATAAGGTAAAAACTCTATCCTCCGGTTTGCGTTGCATTGTGTGATGGGACTTGAGTCTTATATTGGCATCATTTTTATAAAAAGCATTGCGAAGTTTTAAAAGAATTTACTTAGTTTAATGTATTGGCAATCACTGGAGTAAACCCGTTCCACGAAAGTGACGTGGTCCTATGATTTGCCTTCTTGATGTTGTTTAAGCAGTTAAGTAGACTTCTCATACCAGTCCCACGACTGACTCGTAGTTTGTTTCACTTGCAAACTCGGGTGCCCCTCTTTCTACACGGGCAGCCTTGTATTCAAGTTTTAGCAGGCTCTTTCTAGATAGCTGGAGCCGAAGACGAATTCTATCATTTATCTCTTTTTATACTGTTCAACTCCTGTTGTACGTATTATGTTTTTTCTTTCCGCTGTAGACATTTATGTATAGCTGAACTGTATTTGTACTAAGTATGTTCCTGTATACTGTGTAACTCTGATGATTATGTTTATCCAGGGTATTATTTGTACTTTATATGGTGTATTTATTTATTTATGTTCTGTTATTATCTGTTTATGTGTTATATTCCAAAGATTACCCTTTACACCGTCGTACGGGGTTTTGGGGTCGTCACAACGTGCTTATTTAAGTCACGATAATCTACACACAGTCGCAGAGTACCTTCAGACTTTGGGACAAACACTACTGTTGCTCCCCAATCAGAGAAACTAGGCCTGATCAGACCCTTTTCCTCTTGGCTCGGGGCTTCTTACTGACCTCAAGCATCGTACTGGCCTCAGGACTATCAGTCTCTGATTTTAGCAAAATAAAAATTCGATCTTTACATAAGAAATAGCAATGTAAAAATATAATTTTTATATAAAAAGAAGCGTTGTAAAAATATATAATTTTTATATATAAAGTGCCATTAGAAAAATGTGATTTTTAAAATGAACATCATATTAAAAATATGATTTTTACTATGAACAGCATGAAAAGAAGTGAGATGGAAAGGATTAAAATCAAAAAGGAATTCAGACGGTTCAAGGATTCAGAAATGAAATGGCGGAGTGGATCCCTCGGTGAGAACTTCTCACTTTTAATTTAATTTCCTAGTTAAAATACATACTAGGATGCAGACGGTGTTTAGTAACAGCCGACACCCGTCGTCCACAGACCATGGACGGCTTGTTTGTTTGTTTGTTTGATTTTGATATGTAGTTGATTGTGTGATGTGGAATGAAATAAAAATATTTTTATAGTTAAAAATAGAATTTTTAACATGTATATGAAATGAAATAAATTAATATAAACAAATCGAACGATTTGTTTATATACACACATTTGACTGATATTGATTGGGACGATAAATTTTACACATCGCCCAACTGCACAAATAAAATCTGTGTTTGATTGTTTGAAACCCCACACGGGTATTGGGATGATATATGACATACACCAATCCCAATAATTAGTTGTATGTCGATCGATTGATTGACAGACTGTTATAAGCATTAAATATTTATATTTGATGCCTATACAGTGTAAATGCACTTTGGATGATGGTTGATTAGTTGTCATTGTTTTTTTATACATGTGCTGTAGAAAATCCATATAAATAACATTATATGGTAATTGATTGGGCCTCATTCCAGTTTTGAAAAAGAAATATTTGAAAAGAAATATTTAGGAAAGAAATATTTGAATAGAAATATTTGAAAAAGAAATATTTGAATAGAATATTTGAAAATAGAAATATATGAAGCCGTGTTGATTAGATTGACGTCATTTTGACGTGAACAATATTTATATCGATTTTATTCATTTTTCGATAAATATTGAAAGTGATTTGAAATTCTAATTAAATTGAAATGAATTGAATTTTGAATTAAATTGAAATGAATTGAAATTCGAATTAAATTGAAATTGAATTGAAATCGATATGAAATGAAATTAAAACGAATTTATATTGAAAAATTTAATCTTGATTTGAATTCGGAAAGGAAGTTGAAATCATTTTGAAAATGAATTTAAACGATTTATAAAATACGTTTTAAAAGGAAATCGATGAAGTATATATTATATTATATATATATATATATATATATTATATAATGGCCTGAATAGAATGCGCCGCGCTGCGGCAGTTCGCGAATTTCGACCATTGACTTCGAATGGATATTACGGGAGATCCGACCGTCGGATTCTCCTAAAACCGGAACCGTTGGGTTCGTATCGAAAAGAGCTTTCTAACGAATATTTGAAATTAGAAATCTAACGGTTGGATTTGGAATTATGTCCAAATCAAATTTGGAAAAGGTCGCTGTAAGTGCAGTTCGATGGCCGTTGATAGAAATCGACTGTACGGGCCTTGATAAAATTATTAATAATAATAATAATTTGTGTAAAATCATAAGAAATGATTTGTGAAGAATTGGGGTGAAAAACTCCATATTTGAAAGGATAAAAATAGTTTTTTTATCGAAATGAACTAGTTTTGAATTAGAATAATAATTTATTTATTTTTAAATAAATAAATTGGATTTGAAATGGTTTTAAAAGTAACCAGAATTTCCAATAATTTAATTGGAAAGGATTTGAATCAAAATTGTCCTTGGAATATTTCGATGTTGGATTTCGTGATTATACAGATATTGTTATGGAAATTTGAAAGATATATTTATATCGTTATTTCTAATACGATATTTGTTGGTCGTAGAATTTGATATTGAATATAAGCCGATATATTTTCTCTTTAGATCCTTGTATTTAATGTCAAATGTGATTGGGGTTTGTCATGAATGGTGTCTTCATTAACACTGTTCTTAAACCCAGTTGAGAAAAAGATTAAATCTTTTTATTTAGATCTAATGAAGTGTACCAATTAAATGGTATTTAATTGGAATTGAATTTCAATTGATTTTTGGGTTTATCGTGAGCGGTGTTTTAAATAACACTTGTTCTTTGACCCGATAATTAATGGAATGTGATTTTGGGTTGTCGTGAACGGTATCTTCAATAATATTGTTCTTAGGCCCAACTGAGTTAAGAAAATCACATCGGTAGTGGACCAGAAACGGGAGAGGATCTCAGGAAGGGCATGCGTTTCCTTCTAGCTAGAAGTGGCATCAGTGGTTTTACATGCCCTGACGAGTTTGACTTATGTGGTTGTTGCTGTTCCGAGGTGCCTCGGATATATCAGTGACTATGTGAAGCCGATGGAGTCATTTGTTGACTCATTGACATCCCAAAGGGTGGGGAAACGCAGTGTTCAGGCATTTTAATCCACATCGGTGGACCGACCCTGTCGCTCCAAGGCTCACTCGAGCTCTGATCCTGAGACACGGGCTTGAGCGTCTCGAATCGGTAGAGGACTATCTTTTTCCTCGGTTCACAGATGGAAATCCAACTTACAATACGTGACTTTGCGGTTTTATTTGTAGAGCCTAGTATGGCGACATAGTGGGATGGGGCGCTTATGCCATCTATGATTGATACTTATGATTTGAAATTGTATTGACACTATACACTTAAAGTAATAATAAAACATGAAATTTCATGTACCAAGCATTCTTGACTATTATAAGGTAAAAACCCTATCCTCCGGCTTGCGTTGAATTGTGTGATGGGACCTGGGTCTTATAATAGCTTCATTTTCCTTTATTTAGCATTGTGCTGTTTGTTTTATGCACTGGTATTCTTGGGAGGAAACCCATTCCGTGTTATACGGCGTGGTAACCAACTATGAAAACCCGTAACTTCCCCGGTAAGGAAAGAGCGGATACTTTGGGAACAACACACAAAAGAACGCAGACAGAAGAACATTTCATTGTCTATTACAATAATTCCATCAGAATACAAGAATATACAGAGTATAAACCAATAATATACATTAAAAAATATCAGAGATTACAATACATTACATAGCAACGGAAAATAATACATTACACAACTAGAAGTAATACACGGATACAGAGCTTTCTGGGTATCGTTCCAGCTGTAAACCAGGTTCCTGTAAATATAAATCTGCAAAACCAAAACTACTAGCTGCCCGTGTCGAAAATAAGGGCACCCAGAGTTTAGGTTAAAACAATAAACTCCAGGTCAGTCATGGGACTGGTGTGAGAACTAAAACAGTTATTAATCTTTATTTTAAAGTTACATAAATCAAAGGACCATGCCGTATAACACGGAACGGGTTTCCTCCCAAGAATACCAGTGCATAAAACAAACAGCGCAATGCTAAATAAAGGAAAATGAAGCTATTATAAGACCCAGGTCCCATCACACAATGCAACGCAAGCTGGAGGATAGGGTTTTGACCTTATAATAGCCAAGAATGCTTGGTACGTGAAATTTCGTGTTTTATTATTACTATAAGTGTATAGTGTCAAAACGATTTCAAATCAGAAGTATCAATCATAGACGACATAAGCGCCCCATCCCACTATGTCGCCATACTAGGCTCTACAAATAAAATCGAAAAGTCACGTATTGGAAGTTGGATTTCCATCTGTGAACCGAGGCAAAAGATAGTCCTCTACCGATTCGAGACGCTCTAGCCCGTGTCTCAGGATCAGAGCTCGAGTGACCCTTGGAGCGACATGGCCGATCCACCGATGTGGATTAAAATGCCTGAACAGTGCGTTTCCCTACCCTTTGGGGTGTCAATGAGTCAACAAATGACTCCATTGGCTTCACATAGTCACCGATATATCCGAGGCGCCTCGCAATAGCAACAACCATATAAGTCAAACTCGTCAGGGCGTGTAAAACCACTGACGCCACTTCTAGATAGAAGGAAACGCATGCCCTCCCTGAGATCCTCTCCCGTTTCTGGTCCACTACCGGGGGGTGAGGCTCGCGAATCAACGCTACACAAAGCTATGCCCCACTGGCCGTGCTTTGATCGTCCACCACAAGACTTTTCTTTTCAACAGAAGCCTTGATCATTTGCCACTTAGGCATGCCACACAGGAAATTCACTCCATGTGTTTGATATCCATCAATATATAACCCCTGAGCTCGTACGTCTCAGAGAAGGGCGTTAAGCAAGAGAATAAATTCTCCGCCGCCAAACAGATATATATTTAATAGAAATCAATAACATAGAATAAAATCCAATGTCAAACACACAGTCCATTTACAAGTTCGTTCTGGGTCTGAACGAAACCGGAGGCACCTAGTACCCCGCATATCCATCGATCTCCAAGTACGTCTGGACGACCACTAACTGATTCCTTCCTCTTGGGTGTACGACCCAATCAAGATCGTCAGTAACCACCCAAACGACGTGAAGACCTCCGGTCTTCGACCACCGTCTTCATCTTCGACTTATCGTCGTATCAGTTATTCAGAATGGGATAAACCCGGTCTTTTCGAATAACTCGCATATATAATAAACAAGTGTTACACAAACACAACATACGCCTCATTCCAATTCATCAGTCACTAACCGTAAATTAGTAAGGAAACAATTCCCCAAATATTATCCCTGAAGGCCGAAACCAACATCAGATCAATACCCAGGAAACCATTAATCTTAACTAATCTACAGTTAGTTGCTAAATTTCACATTCTTAGGGATAGGTTCCCATTAATTTTATCAAAGATAAATTCCTTAAATTTATTCTTTAATCTTATTTTGAATATCAATTCAAACCAAATTATGGTTTATCCAAACTAGCCGGGATTAACGAACCTTACCGAAGTAATCATTTGTTTTAATTTCCCAATCCCAACCTATTCATCCCATGAAGTAAAACTGGTAATACTTTATATCTAACACCACGGTGTTATCGGTAAATTCAAATACCATTTCACGTTCAAATCTAATTAAAGATTTAACTATCGCCTGGAGCAAAACTGTTGATACTCCATTCTCGATCATTTCAATCTAATTAAAGATTCATTAAAACTCCACTTAGTTTTAATCTTTAACTGGGTTAAAGAATCAATGTCATTTAAAACACGATTCGCGATAAACCCCAAAATCACATTCCATTCTATTATCTTTTAACCGTAAAATAGCAAGTGAGCAATTCCCTAAGTATTAACCCCGAAGGCCGAAACCAACATCAGATCGATACCCAATAAACCATTCAACTTAACTAATCTCCAGTTAGTTTCTGATTTTCTTAACTCAGTTGGGCCTAAGAACAATATTATTGAAGATACCGTTCACGATAACCCAAAATCACATTCCATTAATTATCGGGTCAAAGAACAAGTGTTATTTAAAACACCGTTCACGATAAACCCAATAATCAATTGAAATTCAATTCCAATTAAATACCATTTAATTGGTACACTTCATTAAATCTAAATAAAAAGATTTAATCTTTTCTCAACTGGGTTTAAGAACAGTGTTAATGAAGACACCATTCACGACAAACCCAAATCACATTTGATATTAAATACAAGGCTCCGAATAGAAAATATATCGGCTTATATTCAATATCAAATTCTACGACCAACAAATATCGTATTAGAAATAACGATATAAATATATCTTTCAAATTTCCATAACAATATCTGTATAATCACGAAATCCAACATCGAAATATTCCAAGGACAATTTCGATTCAAATCCATTCCAATTAAATTATTGGAAATTCTGGTTACTTTTAAAACCATTTCAAATCCAATTTATTTATTTAAAAATAAATAAATTATTATTCTAATTCAAAACTAGTTCATTTCGATAAAAATCTATTTTTATCCTTTCAAATATGGAGTTTTTCACCCCAATTCTTCACAAATCATTTCTTATGATTTTACACAAATTATTATTATTTTTAATAATTTTATCAAGGCCCGTACAGTTGATTTCCATCAACGGCCATCGAACTGCACTTACAACGACCTTTTCCAAATTTTATTTGGACATAATTCCAAATCCAACCGTTAGATTTCTAATTTCAAATATTCGTTAGAAAGCTCTTTTTGATACGAACCCAACGGTTTCGGTTTTAGGAGAATCCGACGGTCGGATCTCCCGTAATATCCATTCGAAGTCAATGGTCGAAATTCGCGAACTGCCGCAGCGCGGCGCGTTCTATTCAGGCCATTATATTTTATATATATAATATATACTTCTTCGATTTCCTTTTAAAACGTATTTTATAAATTGTTTAAATTCGTTTTCAAAACGATTTCAACTTCCTTTTCGAATTCAAATCAAGATTCAATTTTTTAATATAAATTCGTTTTAATATCATTTCAAATCGATTTCAATTCAATTTAATTCGAATTTCAATTCATTTCAATTTAATTCGAATTTCCAATCACTTTCAATATTCATCGAAAAATGAATAAAATCGATATAAATATCATTCACGTCAAAATGGCATCAATCTAATCAACACGGCTTCATATATTTCGATTTTCAAATATTCTATTCAAATATTTCTTTTTCAAATATTTCTATTCAAATATTTCTTTTCCAAATATTTCTATTCAAATATTTCTTTTTCAAAACTGGAATGAGGCCCAATCAATTACCATATAACGTTAATTATATGGATTTTCTACAACACATATATAAAATAACAATGACAACTAATCAACCATCATCCAAAGTGCATTCTACACTGTATAAGAATCAAATATAAATATTTAACGCTTATAACAGTCTGTCAATCAATCGATCGACATACAACTAATTATTGGGATTAGTGTATGTCATATATCATCCCAATACCCGTGTGGGGTTTCAAACAATCAAACACATATTTTATTTGTGCAGTTGGGCGATGTGTAAAATTTATCGTCCCAATCAATATCAGTCAAATGTGTGTATATAAACAAATCGTTCGATTTGTTTATATTAATTTATTTCATTTCATATACACGTTAAAAATTCTATTTTTTACTATAAAAATATTTTTATTTCATTCCACATCACACAATCAACTACATGTCAAAATCAAACAAACAAACAAGCCGTATATGGTCTGTGGACGACGGGTGTCGGGTGCTACTAAACACCGTCTGCATCCTAGTATATATTTTAACTAGGAAATTAAATTAAAAGTGAGAAGTTCTCACCGAGGGATCCACTCCGCCATTTCATTTCTGAATCTCTGAACCGTTTGAATTCCTTTTTGATTTTAATCCGTTCCATCTCACTTCTTTTCACGTTGTTCATAGTAAAAATCATATTTTTAATATGATGTTCATTTTAAAAATCACATTTTTCTAATGGCACTTTATATATAAAAATTATATATTTTTACAACGATTCCTTTTATATAAAAATTATATTTTTACATCGCTATTTCTTATATAAAGATCGAATTTTTATTTCGCTTCATATATAATAAAAATCGTATTTTTATCTCCACTTCATATATATAAAAATCGAATTTTTTTATCCTCTCTACCTTATAAAAATCATTTCTTTTTTTAAATGAATGAAAATCAAAAATTTCTTTGAATAAAAATCTGAACTTTCTTTGAATAAAATCCATTCTTTGCATTGTAAAAATATATATTGTTTGCATTGTAAAAATATATACTTTTTCTTCTCTCCACATATATGATAAAATCTCATTTTTAAAATTTAATTCTACATATAAAGACCAAACCTTTATTTTCAATCTTTATAATAAAAATCGACTCTTTATGCTGAAAATGAAAAATAAAATCTATACCCTTTTATAGAAACAAAACTGATTTTATTTAATTCCTAAAATTTATCTAAACTGAATAAATAAATTAGAAAATCACCTTTCTTCGAATGGAGGAGGATTCATGGACGACATTGGATGGCCAGGCAAAGGGGGGGTGGCGTTTGCGCGTCAGAGGGTGGCGGTGGGCCACCAGTGGTTCACGGCGGCAAGTTGAAGGGCTTGGGGCACGGGTTTCGGTTTGGGGGGCCTGGGGGGTCTCGCGTGGAAGGAGGGGCGACGGGGAGGTAAGGGGGTGCTGGATTGTCTGGAATGTTTAATTCAATTCTGAAGATCCAAAAATATTAGAATCTAATTGAGAATATCTTTCCAACGAATCCGAAAAATTGAAATTTCATAGTTGGGATAAAAAGTTATGCCTAGTTGAAAATTCGGAATAGTCGTTATGGAATTTTGACCCTTAAAAATGGCCATTTTGCAAACGACCTCGGTTTTGGACGAAACCACTTTTCTTGGGTCCGTGATGTCAAATTATTGCTAGGTTTCAAATTTCATAATTTTACGAATAAATATGTGAGCGTGGCGAAGGAAAACGTGTTTGACCAGTTTCAGTTGATTTTAATCGACTGGAAAATGGCCATTTTTCAAACGGTCTCGGAATTTGATGAAATTAGTTTTGTTAGGACCGTATCGTCAATACGAAGCTAGGAAATATTTTTCAGGAATTTTTCGAGTCAGTATGTGACCCCAGTAAATTGAAATGCGCGTTCAAATTCAATATATAGAGTTATATTTTGATTTTGACGAAAACTGATCGAAACGATCGAATCAGCTTACGATACATATCCCATTGTGTTCGAAATGGGGGTAATTAGCTATGGACGACAGTCGGTGGGTTTGATTTCGAGTTCGAGATAAAAAGTTGCTTTTTGAAATCAATAAATAATTAAGTATATATATTTTATATAAACCCCCCCAAACCTTATCTCCCCCGTCTGTTGTTTTAAAAGGAAAAAAACCCCAAATCTTCAAATCGAGATCGCGCCCCCCCTTACTACCATTGCGCCGCCGCCGGAGGGGCCAGCACCACCGTCGCTCGATGCTGCACACCCCCCCGGCCTCCGCCACCTCCTTCTCAGCCTCTCCCCCCACTGAATCGCCAATCCCCAAACCCCTCGCCAGAGCCTGCCCCGCGCCAGCAGTCGCCTCCGCCGCTGCTCCGGCCACCAGAAACCCCCCCTCGCGCGCTTCTCTCTCCTCTACCCCACGCAGGCCTGGATAGCCCGAAACCCCCTCTGAAGACCACCTGGCCGCCGTTGGCCACTGCTCAAGGCCCCCTCTCCAATTCGATTTTCCTCCCCCGGCTGCTGTAAGTTTTATTTTACTTTGTTTTAATTTTTAGTTTGTTTTTATTTATTTAAAATAACTAAAAATTGAATTTTTATGAAGGTAAAAATATAATTTTTGAGTATATAAATATGGTTTTTATGAATGAAAAGATACGACCTTTAGGAAGGAAAAGATACGATTTTCAATCATATAAAGATAAGATTTTTAATGTTGTAAAGATATGATTTTTAGCGGTATGATGGATTGATTCTAGAGAATAAAAACATAATTTTTATATGTGTAGCAAAGTAAAAATATATTCTTTATTGGAAGAAGAGCGATATAAAAATATATTTTTTATATAGAAAATGGCATGATAAAAATATAATTTTTATTATATAGAAGCAAGATAAAAATAGATTTTTATCTATATAGTAGCGGTGTAAAAATAGAATTTTTATATACATAGCAACAATATAAAAATGTGATTTTTATATATGTAGTGGCTATGGACAATGAAATTGACAAAAGGCGAGCACAACGAAGATTTCTACATAAGAAGAGTCGTGGCGTTTGGTTTAGCTTGGGTGAGAACTTCTCACCTTTAATTTTCTTTTTTCTAGTTAAAATATATATTAGGAAGCAGACGGTGTTTAGTAGCACTCGACACCCGTCGTCCACAGACCATGGACGGCTTGTATGCTTGTTTGTTTGATTTTGATGTGTAGTTGATTGTGTGATGTGAAATGAAATAAAATATTTATATAGTTAAAAATATTTTATAGTTGAAAATAGAATTTTTAACGTGTATTTAAAATGAAATGAATATAAACAAATCAGACGATTTGTTTATATACACACATTTGACTGGTATTGATTGGGACGATAAATTTTACACATCGCCCAATTGCACAAATAAAATCTATATTTGATTGTTTGAAAACCCCACACGGGTATTGGATGATATATGGCATACACTAATCCCAATAATTAGTTGTATGTCGATCGATTGATTGACAGGCTGTTGTAAGCGTTAAATATTTATATTTGATGCTTATACAGTGTAGAATGCACTTTGGATGATGGTTGATTGTTTATCGTCATTGTTGTATGCATGTATTGGATGAAATCCATATAACTGAAATTATATGGTAATTGACTGTGTCAGATTCCAGTTCGAAATTATCGAATAATTTAAAATAATATTCAGTGAATATTGAAATGTGAAGCCGTGTTAAGTAGTTAAACGCCATTTCAACGCGAACGGGAATTTTGTCGATTTTATTTGTTTTTAAGGAATATTGAAAAGTGATCTCAAAATCGAATATTTTGAAAATATAAATGAATTCAAATTGAATAGGAATCAATTTGAAATGAATTCAAAATTAAATTGAAAACGAATTGAAATTGAATAGATTTGAAATTCGAATTAAATTGGAATGATTTCAAAATTCGAATTAAATTGAAATGAATTGAAATTCGAATTAAATTGAAATGAATTGAAATTCAAATTAAACTGAAATGAATTGAAATTCTAATTAAATTGAAATGAATTGAAATTCGAATTAAATTGAAATTGAATTGAAATCGATTTGAAATGAATTTATATTGAAAAATTCGATTTTGATTTGAATTTGAAAAGGAAGTTGAAATCGTTTTGAAAACGAATTTAAACGATTTATAAAATACGTTTTGAAAGGAAAGCGATGAAATATATATTTTATATATTATATATATAATATAATGGCCTGAATAAAACGCGCCGCGCCGCGGCAGTTCGCGAATTTCGACCATTGACTTTGAATTGACGTTGCGAGATATCCGACCGTCGGATTCTCCTAAAACCGGAACCGTTGGGTTCGTATCGAAAAGTGCATTCTAACGAATATTGGAAATTTGAAATCTAACAGTTGGATTTGGAATTATGTCCAAATCAAATTTGGAAAAGGTCGCTGTAAGTGCAGTTCGATGGCCGTTGATGGAAATCGACTGTATGGGCCTTGATAAATTATCAAAAATAGTAATAAATTGTGTAAAATCATAAGAAATGATTTGTGAAGAATTGGGATGAAAAACTCCATATTTGAAAAGATAAAAATAGATTTTTATTGAAATGAACTGGATTTAAAGTAGAATAATAATTTATTTATTTTTAAAATAAATAAATTGGATTCGAAATGGTTTTGAAAATAACCAGAATTTCCAATAATTGAATTGGAATGGATTTGAATCAAAATTGTCTTTGGAATATTTCGATGTTGGATTTCGTGATTATACAGATATTGTTCTGGGAATTTGAAAGATATTTATATCGTTATTTCCAATACGATATTTGTTGGTCGTAGAATTTGATATTGAATATAAGCCGATATATTTTCTATTCAGAGCCTTGAATTTAATATCAAATGTGATTTGGGTTTGTCGTGAATGGTGTCTTCATTAACACTGTTCTTAAACCCAGTTCAGAAAAAGATTAAATCGTTTTATTTTAGATTTAATAAAGTGTACCAATTAAATGGTATTTAATTGGAATTGAATTTCAATTGATTTTTGGGTTTATCGTGAACGGTGTTTTAAATAACGCTTGTTCTTTAACCCGATAATTAATGGAATGTGATTTTGGGTTGTCGTGAACGGTATCTTCAATAATACTGTTCTTAGACCCAACTGAGTTAAGAAAATCAGAAACTAACTGGAGATTAGTTAAGTCGAATGGTTTCTTGGGTATTGATCTGATGTTGGTTTCGGCCTTCAGGTTTAATATTTAGGGAACTGTTCTCTTACTAATTTATGGTTAGAGACTAATAGAATGGAATGTGATGTGGGTTTATCGTGAACCGTGTTTTAAATGACATGAGTTCTTTAACTCAGTTAAAGATTAAAACTAAGTGGAGTTTTAATGAATCTTTAATTAGATTGAAAAGATCGAGAATGGAGTATCACCAGTTTTGCTCCAGGCAATAGTGAAATCTTTAATTAGATTTAAACGTGAAATGGTAATTGAATTTACCGATAACACTATGGTGTTAGATATGAAGTATGACCAGTTTTACTTCATGGGATGAATAGGTTGGGATTGGGAAATTAAAACAAATAAATACTTCGGTAAGGTTCGTTAATCCCGACTGGTTGAATCGATATTCAAAAGAAGATTTAAGAATAAATTTGAGGAATTTATCTTTGATAAAATTAATGGGAACCTATCCCTAAGAATGTGAAGTTTAGCAACTAACTGAATATTTGTTAAGATGAATGGTTTCCTGGGTATTGATCTGATGTTGGTTTTGGCCTTCGAGGTTAATATTTGGGGAATTATTCTCTTGTTAATTTACGGTTAGTGACTGATGAATTGGAATGAGGCATATGTTGTGTTTGTGTAACACTTGTCTATTATATACGTGAGTTATTCAGAAGGACCGGGTTTATCCCATTCTGAATAACTGATATGACGATAAGTCGAAGAGGAAGACCGGAGGTCTTCACGTCGTTTGGGTGATTACTGATGATCTTGATTGGGCCATACACCCAAGAGGAGGGAATCAGTTAGTGGTCGTCTAAACGTACTTGGAGATCGATGGATATGCGAGGTACTAGGTGCCTCCGGTTTTGTTCAGACCCAGAACGAACTTGTAAATGGACTGTGTGTCTGGCATTGGATTTTATTCTGTGTGATTGATTTCTGTTAAATATATATCTGTTTGGCGGCGGAGAATTTATTCTCTTGCTTAACGCCCTTCTCTGTGATGTACGAGCTCGGGGGTTATATATTGGTGGATATCCATCGCATGGAGTGAATTGCCTGTGTGGCATGCCTAAGTGGCAAATGATCAAGGCTTCTATTGAAAAGCAAAGTCTTGTGGCTGATGATCAAAGCACGGTCTGTGTGGCATAGCTTTGTGTCACGTGGATTCGCGAGCTCACACCCCGGTTGTGAACCAGAAACGGGAGAGGACCTCAGGGAGGACATGTGTTTCTTTCTAGTTAGAAGTGGCGTCATTGGTTTTACACGCCCTGACGAGTTTGACTTATGTGGTTGTTGATGTTGCGAGGCGCCTCGGATATATCGGTTACTATGTGAAGCCGATGAAGTCATTCGTTGGCTCATTTACGCCCCGAAGGGCGGGGGACCAGTCCCATGACTGACTCGAAGTTTATTGTTTTCTTCTAAACTCTGGGTGGCCATATTTTCCACACGGGTAGCTGGTAGTTTTGATTTTGAAGATTTCAATTTAACAGGATCTTGGTTTACAGCTGGAGCTATATTCGGAAATCTTTGTATCCGTGTATCTCTTTCAGTTGGGGAAGTTGATGTTTTCCGCTGGACAGTATATTTATGTATATACATTTTCCGATGTTTTGTAATTTGTAAATCTCTAATATTTATTTTTCCACTGTATATTATTTATTTGAACTCTGATATATTCTTGTACTCTGATGTAATTGTTGTAATAGCAATGAAATGTTATATTGTTTGTGTTCTGATGCACCGTATTCTCAAAACAATCTGGGATCCTTCGTCTCCTAGGGGATCGGGAAGTCTGGGTCGTTTCAATCGCGGTGCCCCTCTCACCCTCGCACCATTCAGCAATGCCCAAATCCAATCTGTAAATGTAACACCCCACCTCCGCCAATGCCACTCTTGCAAGGACATTAGCTTTAGAGGGGCGTTAAACAAGGTAAACATGCATGCAAATATCACAAGACAGAATATATAAGTAAAACAGAGTAGTAAAGCAGCGGATAAAACTTAGCATTTCAAAACCATAGTCATGTTACAACAAAGTCTAGATAAAAGCATAAACTGAAAAACTGAAATACATAAAGTACTATCCCCAAAATGAAGTGATAAACCATAGCTAGCTCAATGTCCAAAACCGTACATGAGCAAATCCAGTAAGCAAGCTGTAAAGATCCAAGCTAAGCTCCAATGTTCCCACCCTGAGAACCTGAGGGGGGGGGGGCGAAACGGAAGAAAAGAGGCGAAAGAAAACAGGTCATTCAAAAAGACTGGTAAGCCCTACTACTATCTGTCTATGAACTAGTAAAGTTAACGGGCATGAGAAGATGAGATGAACATAAGGATAACAACATACTGGCATGATGATTAACTAACAAGATAGATAAAGGTGTCATCGCATAATTAAGGTTAAGTTTTGCACCACGGGTGTACTAGCATTCTAACATGTCAAGTAAAAACAAGAATTGATCCCTTGGCCCAAGCTTGGCCCATCATCATGAGGTGACCTAAATTAAGGTCCAACTACACGGTCTAGTCGATCGGCTCCCTATAAGCCTAACTCGTCAAGTGTCGGTGTCATACGGCCCAAACATGCAATGTAGTTAAACTGCGCTAGGTACACCCTAGGGTGTATCAAGTCCTAGGGTGTCAACCTCAGACACGAATCAAGTATGCGCAGTCTAGATCTACTGGTACCCGTGCCTGATTCTCCAACTCCGGACTATGTGCACGACCATAGTCCGCCTGGATCTACACCGGCGTACCTACTCAGCCGTCGTTTTGGTCGCTTACATGTCAGCCCAGTAATCGTGCCCCACCCTAGCCTAGTCCTAGGGTCTTATGATACTATCAAGAGGGTTACTACTGAAAAGGACCACGCAACTAGGGTTTCCTTAACGGGTTAAATGTGGTTAACCCGATCCAAACGTGGATTAAATTGGTTAAGTATACCCAAGGTTCGTGACTTAACCCCGATTAACCCATCCAGCCCAAATTGATTAAGTATTAAGTGGACCATGACTTAACCCTAATCAGGAGGCATTAATTAACTTAATGTGCTTTAACCTCTCACATTAGACTTTGTTGTGGTTACTAGTTAAGCCGGGCGGGTCCGGGTAGATTTACACCACAACTTGGTCTAACCTCGGGTTCGAGCACAACATGACCAACTTCTCACATTGGGTCCTATTGTTTGTAGCCACTAGTTAAGCCGGGCGGGTCCGGGTAGATTTATGCTACAAACTCAACCCAACCTCGAGTTGGCCACACTCATATTTTCTAAGTGTCATGTCCATTATGTTTCCAAAACATAATTACAAGTTAACATATCACGTTATGTTATAAAAATCATGTTCATGTCATAATTTTACCCAACCCCAACGTAATCCCATCGTTTACATAATCGCAACAACGCATAAAGGGTAAAATAGGGAACTTGGCATAATCATGACAAAAAGGTGTTGAAGCCACAAGTTTATCATGGTGGCATATGAGATGTACATATGTTCATATACTTGCATATTGCATTGTTAGGCTTCAAAAGCATGCATAAAACCAAACTTAGCATATGAGTGATACATGGTGATAAATGACATGTAGAAGTTGCTAGAAGTTCGCATTTAGCCTCACATGCAAGTTATCATAAGGGATATGATAACTTTCATGTTGCCAAAATGCAACCTTTGATATAAAGCTTGGAGCTTTATGCTCACAACATCAAGTTTAACTTGCATAACATAGCAATATGTGTCATACATAATGATTAAACAACTTGCATAGCATAATGATTAACTAACTTGCATATCATAATAATCAACCAAACTTGCATATCATAATGATCAACCAAACTTGCATATCATAATGATCAACCCCAAACTTGCATCATTCATTTAACTTTAGAGTTCAATAAAAAGAAAGTAGAAAAGGGCTTACTACGCTATGAAGACACAAACGAATATTTATTATAAAGATTGAGATGAAGCCCTTATGCAAGCACCAAAATATGAAAGCCCAAATTGAAAAACCCATGCGCCAAATCAATAGAAATCCTTACTTTGAAATAGAAATGTTGCAACTTGACTTGAATGCAAACTAAGAACACTCATACAAGTTTGAAAGCACTTGTATGAACTCACAATCTCTCATAGAAATAGGCTTAGGAATTTTAGCATGAGAGTGGAGGCCATGAGAGGAACAAATTTGACATAGTTTAGTTGTAGGATTGAATAATGGTGATTTAGGCTAGGTTTAGGGGTCTTTTTATAGAGGATTAGGATAGTATTAGCCATAGGATTAACCCTAGATTCAATCCAAGCCGTCAAAGCATGTCTTGGGGAAGAAGTCAAGTGTAGGAACCATCTAGGGCCTTTAGATTAAAGCTGAACCATGAGAACCATTCAAATGCAAAATCTGCATTTGAGCGAATCGGCCCACGGGTTGATAGCCAAACACACTGGATTAACCCCTAGTCGACCCAGCAGGCTCGGGTCGACCTCAAAAATCGGTCGGTTCGGTTATTCCCCTCTCCCAATTCGCTGTTTTGAACATTTTTTCATATTTATTTATTTAATTTTCAATTATATATATATATATATATATATATTTATCTGCGCAACCCATTTCACTTAATTAAGTATACTTTAATTTGTGAATTTTTATGTTCAAATTACGGGGTGTTACATTCTCCCCTCCTTAAAGGATTTCGTCCCCGAAATCTCCAAGTTAGAAAGAACGTATCCTACTATCCATCATCCATCTACTCAAAACATCATCCACGTGCAGTCATTGTCCTTAAAGGATTCTAAATGTTGTATGATCATATGCAAAGTTGTGTGTATATGTACTTATCTAATGCAAAAATCAGGCGGTTACTGATACAGTAAACCTCCTTAATGCAAAATATGTTAGTGAAATGAGTCCATATGTATGCAAATTCCTAACATAATTTATAATCTCTACATGAGTGCACATAATATTCATCCATATGCAACATCCACGTGATAGCTCAACAAGTTTCATCCATGAATAAGTATAAGCACTCATGCATATGCAACATGAAAGTGTGTGAGCCAATCTTAGTGCCTAATGTGTATCATGCATCCACGAGTATCCACGTGCAACCACTTGCAACCATCAAGCATAACATGTTTCAAATACATGTTTCAACCAAGGGTTTCTACCTAAGGTTCTCATGACATGATCTACGAAACAAGATAAACTAGATAAACGCGGATAAAAAGAAAGAAATGCTAATTAGGAAAAGAGATCGAGAATGTACCCTCAAAAAGAAATGGATAAAGCCCACGCATCTTCTCCTCGGTTTCCCAAGTTGCATCTTCGTCGGCTTCACCCCACTGAACTTTCACAAACTTGACCTCTCGATTCCTTAGCTTCTTGATCTCTGTTCCCAAGATATGAATCGGAGCTCTTCACAAGGTTGCTTCTTTCTCTACCTCAATGTCTTCAAGAATGCTTGGTTCAACCACCTCAGCGGACTCATGTAGGCACTTTCGGAGATGCGAGACATGAAAGACATTATGCACTCCGGCTAGCTTCTCGGGCAATCCCACCTTATAGGCCATCTTTCCAATTCTCTCTATGATAGGGAAGGGTCCTACGAACCTTGGTGCCAGCTTCCCCACTGCTCCAAAACGTACCACATTTCGCAAAGGAGAAACCTTCACGAAAACCATGTCTCCCACTTCGAATTCCAAATCTGCCCTTCGCTTGTCAGCATAGGATTTCTGTCTATCTTGGGCCGCTTTCATCCTTCTTCTTACTAATTCAACTTTCTCGGATGTGTCTCGTATCATATCGGGCCCAAGTATAAGTCTATCTGTTGTCTCCCACCAACAAGATGGTGACCTACACGGCCTCACATATAAAGCTTCAAATGGTGCCATCCCTATGCTGGCTTGATAGCTATTATTATAAGCAAATTCTACAAGAGGAAGGTGGTCTTCCCAAGTACCACCGAAGTCGAGAACACAAAGCCTTAAGAGATCTTCTAGCACTCTATTCACCCTTTCGGTTTGGCCATCCGTCTGGGGGTGATAGGCTGTACTCAAATTCAATCGCGTACCCATCGCTTCTTGCAAACTGTTCCAGAACTGGCTAGTGAAAATCGGGTCACGATCGGTAACTATGCTAGAAGGAACTCCATGCAACCGCACTATTTCTCGGAGATAAATAGACGCCATCTCTGATGCGGTCCTCTTGCTCTTTACTAGGATGAAGTGAGCACTCTTCGTAAGTCTGTCAACTATGACCCATATGCTTGTGTTCCCTCTCCTTGACCTAGGCAATCCATCCACAAAATCCATAGAAATACTCTCCCACTTCCATTGTGGGACCTCCAATGGATGTAATAGCCCACCTGGTTTCTTTGACTCGGCCTTCACTTGTTGGCACACCATGCATCTTGAAACATACTCTGCCACATTTTTCTTTATTCCATCCCAAAAGAAACTGCGCTTCATATCTCTATACATCTTATCTCCTCCCGGATGTATAGTCATCTTCGAGTGATGCGCTTCTTCAAGAACTCTATGGACCAAATCTCCCACCCGAGGAACACATAATCTCCCATCACGCCTTAGCCATCCTTTATCATCAATAGTATATCTGGCAAGGTGACTAGACGTCTCACCCCGAATCAACTTGTCCATAACTTCGACTATCTGTGGATCTTCCCTCTGCGAAGCCCCAACTTGATCAAGAAGTCTGGGTCTAAGCTCAAGGGATGCTAATGAACCCGTCATCAACTCAACAGCCGTCGTGAAATCAAAGGTTGCCAAGAATTCCAAGTTCTTCATCTCAATGAACAAGGGGCTTAAAGTCAATCTCCTTCTGCTTAGTGCATCCGCCACAACATTACCCTTGCCAGGGGTATAAGCTATCTCGAAGTCATAAGATGCCAAAAATTCCATCCACCTTTGCTACCTTAGATTCAGATCTTTTTGCGAGAAGAGGTATTTGAGTGACTTGTGATCAGTATACAACTCAAACCTTTCACCTAGAAGATAGTGGCGCCAGGATTTGAGTGCAAAGACGATCGCCGCTAACTCCAAATCATGAGTGGGATAGTTCTTCTCATGAACTTTAAGTTGCCTACCCCCATAACATATCACTCTTCCCTCTTGCATCAGAACAACTCCTAACCCCGTGCCACATGCATCTGTGTACACGGTAAACATCTTACCACTATCGGGTAATGCCAAAACTGGAGCTGAGGTAAGGGCTCTTTTGAGCTTTTGAAAAGCAAGCTCACACTCCAAGTCCCATGCAAAGACTAAGTTCTTCTTCATCAACTTATTGAGAGGGGCCGAAATCTTGGCGAAGTCTCTGATGAACTTCCTATAGTAGCCCGCCAAACCGAGAAAGCTTCTTACTTCGGTCGCATTCCTAGGAGTCTTCCAATCTTGAACCACAACCACTTTCGCGGGATCCACCGCTATGCCCTGCTTAGAAACTATATGTCCAAGAAACCGAACTTCCCTTCTCCAGAAATGACATTTGGAGAACTTGGCTTTCATCTGATGCGCTCTAAGCGTATCCATCACTTCCTTGAGATGTCTGGCATGTTCTTCCTCGTCCTTTGAGAAGATCAGAATATCATCCACGAAGACAACAACAAACTTGTTGAGGAACTCCCTGAACACCCTACTCATCAAGTCTACGAAGTAGGCGGGTGCATTAGTCAATCCGAATGGCATGACAAGCCATTCAAAGAATCCATCCGGAGTCCTAAACGCAGTTTTATCAATGCTATCCTCAGCTACTCTAAGCTGATGGACTCCGGTGGCTAGATCAAGTTGAGAGAAAACAGAAGCACCTACAAGCTGGTCAAAGAGATTATCAATCCTCGGTAACGGGTGCCTATTCTTCTTTGTCAGCTTGTTCAACTCTCGATAATCAACACATAGACGAAGCGAACCATCCGCCTTAATAGCGAATACCACCGGAGCACCCCATTCAGAAATGCTTCGTCTAATAAAACCCTTCTCAAGCAGCTCCTTGATTTGCTTACTGAGCTCCCTTCTCTCACGAGGGGCCATGTGCCTAACGGGCAATGATACTGGCTTGGCATTATCGACTAGATAAATGAGGAAATCTATCTCTCGTTTAGGGGGTAACCCCTTAACTTCTTCCAAGACATCAGGATAGTCTCGGACCACCCTTACAGATTGCAGATCATCGATGGACGAGTCGAGAGATTCAAGATAACATAACATGACGGGACCTCTAGGGTTACAAGAAATTTCTAGGGTATTACCGAGGCGGGTCATGAGCCTCACCACCCTATGTTCACAATCGAGAATGGCTCCATAACTGGACAACCAATCCATGCCCAAGATTAACCCATATCCCGTGAATCCGAGAACATAAGCATTACAAGCGAATTCTACAGTCAAGATAGAAATCTTCAAATCCACACAAATCATAGATAGATGGGCGGAACCCCCAATTGGATTTGAAACACAAACGGGATCCTCAACTAAGTACTTAGGTGCAAACTTTCAACAATGTCAGAAGAAATAAAACTATGCGATGCGCCAGAATCAAATAAGGTGCGAACAGGATAATCAGAAATATAAACAAGACTTTCTATAGAAATGCTACCTCGATCCTGAACTGGAGCGGCGTTGAGAGCTTGCACTTGCCCTCCAGAAGGTCCTGCACGCTGATTCTGCCCTTGCTTCTTGGGGAAATCCTTGCTAAAATGTCCGATCTCTCCACAATGAAAGCATTCGCCCGACTTTCTCTTCCTTTTTTTCTTACAGTCTTTAGCTATGTGCCCTACATTCCCACAGTAGTGGCATTTTCTTGGGTCCTTTGCCTTGGCCTTGTTGCCCTTGTTGTTCTTGTTGTTTTTGTTGTTCTGATTGCCCTGATTTCCTCCCCACTTGGAGTCTGTCTTCTTGGCTTGGGTCTCATTAGCCTTCACTTCCTTCTTGCCATTCTTATCGTCTCCTTGAAGCAATGCCATGTCTACTAGACCTTCGAAAGTGGCCCCCATAGGTATATGAGATAGGGCTAAACCTTGTAGTGGCTCATTCAACCCTCGTGCAAAGCGCAAAGCCTTCTTCTGGGGAGTATTAATCATGTCCAAACCAAATCGGGCGAGCTTGTTAAACTCATTCACGTACTCCCTCACTGTCATGTCTCCTTGCTTCAAAGATATAAACTTCTCCAATTGCAAATTCGCCTCCGCTGATGATAGAAACTTAAGCTCAAATCTTGTCCTAAAGTCGGCCCAAGTCTCTATAGGCCTCGTAGCATTGGTGACCTCCCACCAATAAGCAACTTCTTCTTTCAATAACCATGCTGCCTATAGAACCCTTCTATGATCTTGGACATCAAAGATGGCGAAGAGATCTTCAGTTTCTTTCAACCAATTTCTTGCCTCCACAAAAGTCTCCGTCCCAATAAAGTTCTTGCCACCCATCGCCTTAAAGTCTTTGCAATTCTTAGCGAAATCTGCTTGCGGGTTCTGAGGAGGAGGAGGAGGAGGAGGAGGAGGAACCTCAGTTATATTGGGGGTATTTGCTGGGCCCACATCGTTGGCCCTAGCTTCCAAGTATCTCCGGAACCATCCGGGAATGGTCACTCCCTCGGGAAGGTTAAGATCAGCCATACAGAAAAAGGAAAAAGATAGATTCAGAACGAAGAAACGAAGGATAGTGATATGGCTTTTGGGGAATAGCCTTTTTTTTTAAATAACTAGACTTTTCTTGGAAAATACTTAATTGTTTTTGAAAATAGTTTTTCAAAAGGTAAGTTTCAAAAACACTTTTGCTCAAATCTTGTAAACCTTATGCTCTGATACCAAATGTAACACCCCACCTCCGCCAATGCCACTCTTGCAAGGACATTAGCTTTGAAGGGGCGTTAAACAAGGTAAACATGCATGCAGATATCACAATACAGAACATATAAGTAAAACAGAGTAGTAAAGCAGCGGATAAAACTTAGCATTTCAAAACCATAGTCATGTTACAACAAAGTACTTAGTCATTATTTTCCAACAACAAAGTCTAGATAAAAGCATAAACTGAAAAACTGAAATACATAAAGTACTATCCCCAAAATGAAGTGATAAACCATAGCTAGCTCAATGTCCAAAACCGTACATGAGCAAATCCAGTAAGCAAGCTGTAAATATCCAAGCTAAGCTCCAATGTTCCCACCCTGAGAACCTGAGGGGGGGAACGGAAGAAAAGAGGCGAAAGAAAACAGGTCAGTCAAAAAGACTGGTAAGCCCTACTACTATCTGTTTATGAACTAGTAAAGTTAACGAGCTTGAGAAGCTGAGATGAACATAAGGATAACAACATACTGGCATGATGATTAACTAACAAGATAGATAAAGGTGTCATCGCATAATTAGGGTTAAGTTTTGCACCACGGGTGTACTAGCATTCTAACATGTCAAGTAAAAACAAGAATTGATCCCTTGGCCCAAGCTTGGCCCATCATCATGAGGTGACCTAAATTAAGGTCCAACTACACGGTCTAGTCGATCGGCTCCCTATAAGCCTAACTCGTCAAGTGTCGGTGTCATACGGCCCAAACATGCAATGTAGTTAAACTGCGCTAGGTACATCCTAGGGTGTATCAAGTCCTAGGGTGTCAACCTCAGACACGAATCAAGTATGCGCAGTCTAGATCTACTGGTACCCGTGCCTAATTCTCCAACTCCGGACTATGTGCACGACCATAGTCCGCCTGGACCTACACCGGCGTACCTACTCAGCCGTCGTTTTGGTCGCTTACATGTCATCCCAGTAATCGTGCCCCACCCTAGCCTAGTCCTAGGGTCTTATGATACTATCAAGAGGGTTACTGCTGAAAAGGACCACGCAACTAGGGTTTCCTTAACGGGTTAAATGTGGTTAACCCGATCCAAACGTGGATTAAATTGGTTAAGTATACCCAAGGTTCGTGACTTAACCCCGATTAACCCATCCAGCCCAAATTGATTAAGTATTAAGTGGACCATGACTTAACCCTAATCAGGAGGCATTAATTAACTTAATGTGCTTTAACCTCTCACATTAGACTTTGTTGTGGTTACTAGTTAAGCCGGGCGGGTCCGGATAGATTTACACCACAACTTGGTCTAACCTCGGGTTCGAGCACAACATGACCAACTTCTCACATTGGGTCCTATTGTTTGTAGCCACTAGTTAAGCCGGGCGGGTCCGGGTAGATTTATGCTACAAACTCAACCCAACCTCGAGTTGGCCACACTCATATTTTCTAAGTGTCATGTCCATTATGTTTCCAAAACATAATTACAAATTAACATATCACGTTATGTTATAAAAATCATGTTCATGTCATAATTTTACCCAACCCCAATGTAATCCCATCGTTTACATAATCGCAACAACGCATAAAGGGTAAAATAGCGAACTTGGCATAATCATGACAAAACGGTGTTGAAGCCACAAGTTTATCATGGTGGCATATGAGATGTACATATGTTCATATACTTGCATATTGCATTGTTAAGCTTCAAAAGCATGCATAAAACCAAACTTAGAATATGAGTGATACATGGTGATAAATGACATGTAGAAGTTGCTAGAAGTTCGCATTTAGCCTCACATGCAAGTTATCATAAGGGATATGATAACTTTCATGTTGCCAAAATGCAACCTTTGATATAAAGCTTGGAGCTTTATGCTCACAACATCAAGTTTAACTTGCATAACATAGCAATATGTGTCATACATAATGATTAAACCAACTTGCATAGCATAATGATTAACCTACTTGCATATCATAATAATCAACCAAACTTGCATATCATAATGATCAACCAAACTTGCATATCATAATGATCAACCCCAAACTTGCATCATTCATTTAACTTTAGAGTTCAATAAAAAGAAAGTAGAAAAGGGCTTACTACGCTATGAAGACACAAATGAATATTTATTATAAAGATTGAGACGAAGCCCTTATGCAAGCACCAAAATATGAAAGCCCCAATTGAAAAACCCTTGCGCCAAATCAATAAAAATCCTTGCTTTGAAATAGAAATGTTGCAACTTGACTTGAATGCAAACTAAGAACACTCATACAAGTTTGAAAGCACTTGTATGAACTCACAATCTCTCATAGAAATAGGCTTAGGAATTTTAGCATGAGAGTGGAGGCCATGAGAGGAACAAATTTGACATAGTTTAGTTGTAGGATTGAATAATGGTGATTTAGGCTAGGTTTAGGGGTCTTTTTAGAGAGGATTAGGATAGTATTAGCCATAGGATTAACCCTAGATTCAATCCAAGCCGTCAAAGCATGTCTTGGGGAAGAAGTCAAGTGTAGGAACCATCTAGGGCCTTTAGATTAAAGCTGAACCATGAGAACCAATCAAATGCAAAATCTGCATTTGAGCGAATCGGCCCACGGGTTGACAGCCAAACACCCTGGATTAACCCCTAGTCGACCCAGCGAGCTCGGGTCGACCTCAAAAATCGGCCGGTTCGGTTATTCCCCTCTCCCAATTCGCTGTTTTGAACATTTTTGCATATTTATTTATTTAATTTTCAATTATATATATATATATATCAATATATATATTTCTCTGCGCAACCCATTTCACTTAATTAAGTATACTTTAATTTGTGAATTTTTATGTTCAAATTACGGGGTGTTACAGTAAACTTCAAACAAACTGATGATAGCTTCGAAAATGTCATAAACCCCTTCTTCGATCTCGTTGTCGTAACCAAAGTCGCACCTCACGTGAGTGCTTCCGGTGAAGTCGAGAGCTTCAGGACATTTGTGGCTTCCAACACGATTTTGATTTTTATTCAATTGGATGATTCGATTTTTGTTGGAAGAAAAGAAATCGAAGAGGGAAACTTGAAATTAGGTTTCAGGTTCCCCAAATAAAAATAATGAAGGCCGATGTGTTTATATAGGAGTAGAATGAGAGACAAAATGTACAAGGCCTTTAAATTACTGTTTGCCTTCGTAACGAAGCTAGGAGACAGAATATGTAACAACCTGGATTCCGACAGACCGAATGTTTTTTCAAAAATCCAATCTATCTAAAATCGAGTTGGGTGTTTTGGTATCCTGCAGAAAAAGACAGAGGTAAAGAAATATGTCAGAACTCGTAAAGCATCTCACAGCGGAAGGGAATAAAATATAATATTCAACTATTGCTTTACCTTATTAACAATACTGCTAAACCAGTATCCAAAGATATACCATCTCTGTCATGAACCTAACCTGGAAGTATGTAATGAGGAGGGGGTCAGAACATAAGTTCTGTGTGAGTGGACTTAGAATAAACTTCAGTATAATCCAACATATACCGTTCAGTTACATTTTCTTGGTTATTAGGTTGTTAACAATGTTAGCTCTCTAGGCTATACTCATGTCCCACTAGTAGGTTAACCTAATACAACGTATATGTAGATACCCACAACTCGTCTAATCCTTTCCATGTATATATACAGCCGTATGTCGTACGGGCTTCATCATGTAAATCTATACTACTTCAGTGTAGTGCCACCATTCTCGAAATCGTTTGGACTGCCACTCTTGATTTTGCTAGATTCCGTGTATCATCTAGATCTAATCTAAGGTTTACTATCGAGCGCTTCCTTGATTCAATCAGGGTTTACGCTACCCAGGGCCACTAGGGTTTATGCTACCTATTGAACGCTTCTCGGATTCAGGGTTTACGCGACCTAGGTCCAACTAGGGATTATGCTACCTATCAAACGATGCCCCCTAGTCTAGGACACACTACCCAGAGTGATATATGTTCCTAGACTTTCCCTACGTACGTGTCGTGAATCGTTATCTAGTTGCACATGTCCTCTATACGTGTGGCCTGAGTCCCGTGGCAGGGCTAATCAAGAAATACGGAACTCGGTTGGGAGCTTTAAGTTATCTGCCGACGCAGATGCTAAGATCTGTTTTTATCTGTGTGTGGCTATGGTCCCACTTGACCCCTCCCTCAACTAATGAAAGGCACCCAAGAAAATCAAGAATGAGAACTATACTCAGGCCCTCTATGCCCCCACAAACCTATTGGCCAAACCTCACCCATAACTAAATAGCAAGTATATGGTCTGTTGGAGTTCTCCGCCTTTCCGCTTCACGTACTCGATTGACTCAAGATGGTAGGTAGACGACGACGTGCTATCACAGGGCTAAACAAGATATCGCCGCCTCACGCTGGTCCATCCTAGTCTTTAGATTGCTTATATTGCAACCAAGGCGTACTCTTGATTCTTCTAATGCAGACCTTAACCTCTATGAGCCCAGGAGGATCATCTGCAATCTCACAGAGGGATACCAAGACTACCTTTACGTCCCCTCGAAGCTACGTGCTTCGTAACCCAGACAGTTGGAGCCTTCTTCATGATCAGATGGATGTTTGCTCCCCGTCGTGTTTTACTTGGTTTTCTTGACTAAGGTTTACTACTTACTTCTCTTAACTAAGGTTTACTACTTAGTTTCCTGAATCGTTCGTTTTCTTAACTAATGTTTACTACTTAGTTCTCTTTCCCGTTATTTACTTAGTTCTCTTAACTAAGGTTTATTACTTGGTTCTCTTAACCAAGGTTTGATACTTAACTTCTATTACTTAGTTCTCTTAACTAAGGTTTATTACTTGGTTCTCTTAACCAAGGTTTGATACTTAGTTTCTATTACTTATTTCCCTTTAACTAAGGTTTGTTACTTAGTTCCTTTTAACTAAGGTTTACCTATGAATTCAAGCATGACTTAAGTTCTCTTTATCAAATGATAGCGTGCGGGTGTTCTCTCACATTTCCATCTTAGATTAACGTATTTCACGGTATAAATCATCCCACCCTTCGAGTCTTGTATTACATCTTAAGTCATATTCATTTCTTATCCCTAGGATAAGTTTATCTATTATTTAATCTTATCATTCCCCACTTTTCCTTGCTTTGATACTGTTATATTGGTTAAGTTTTCCCATGTGTCCAAGTTGACTTAACCCCCAATCACGTATTCAATTCAACCCACGCGTCATGTTAAATTGGTTAAGTGTTATCCAGCAGTTCACGTTGACTTAATCCACCCATATATCGAGTCAAATTGGTTAAGTGTTATCTAGCGGTTCATGTTGACTTAACCCACCCATATATCATGTCAAATTGGTTAAGTGTTATCTATCAGTTCGTGTTAACTTAACCTACCTATATATCATGTGAAATTGGTTAAGTGTTATCTAGCGGTTCACGTTGACTTAACCTACCCATATATCGAGTCAAATTGGTTAATAGTTGTTTAGTATTTCATGTTGACGTAACCTTACCATACTAGCATGTGTCATTAGCATTAATTAATTATTAATGCCCAACCTCTCACATTAGACCTATTGTTGCGGTCACTGGATGTGCCGGTTGGTTCCGGGCAGGATTACACCACAACTCAATCTAACCTCGGGTTTCAAGCACGTTATGACTAACTTCTCACATTAGAACCTATTGTTTACGGCCACTGGATATGCCGGGCGGTTCCGAGTAGAATTACGCCGCAAACTCATTCTAACCTCGAGTTAGCCATGATTTCATCTTTAGCCTATTAACGAATTCACAAATATGTGCATGTTCTTGTTATGCCACTAGTGTCAATTTTCTTATATTTTCCCATTTCTTTAACCAATCAAACCCAAATTTAATTAAAACACTCATGCCTCAAATTTCAGGTTTTTGAATTAGATTTCACAATTACATGAGACAGATTTAAACCCAAACTTACCCAATTCCGATTAGGTTTTTAGTTTACCTATTTCTTCACCAAATTAGGATTTTTATCTTTAAATCATTTTTCCCCAAGTCCCCTATCCAAACTTTATTTACCATTCACGTAAGTTACTCCAAATTACCAATTTCACGATCCTTTCCCCTTATTTCCTTGAATTATATCAATATATACTTTTCCAATTACCCTAATATTTGCAATAATAATCATTATGCCACAAAACCCAAATTACAGATTATATTCCTCGACCGCATAAAATAGATTTTGCCTAATATTTGCAATAATAATCGTTATGCCACAAACCCCAAATTACAAATTATATTCCTCGACTACATAAAATAGATTATGCCCAATATTTGCAATAATATTTGTTATGCCATAAACCCCAAATTACAGATTATATTCCTCGATCGACTGCATAAAATAGATTATGCCCAATATTTCCACATTCCAACCATACGTGTGTATAATAAGATTTCGTCTGGGTTCGAGATAACCTAGATCCAAAAATAAAAAGGGGAAGGATAATAAAAGAATAATTATTATAACATGAATCTTGAATTGAATTTATAACTGGGGAATGATGAAAGATAATAATACTATTATATAACAAGTTTTTTTAATTCCACTCACCTTGACTTGGTTGGGGAAAATAAATGATTTGTTGATGTCGAACGCTGATTTAATCTTCTTATTTGATTGTTGGTGAAGAGCATGAATTGTTGATGAAGAACTTTGCTACTTGATTTGATTAAACTCCAAAGTTGATGAAGAACTTGCAATATAATTTAGAGTTTTGGGGCGGCGGCCATGTTTGGTTGAAGTTTGGTGGCATGAAGGCGTCTTAAGAAATTGTTATGAATTAGGGTTAGGTCTTGCTATGTATTTATAGGTGTAGAGAGTGTTTAGAGCCCTTAGATTGACCTAGAAGCCATCCAACCCATACAGCACATCAAAACACGTCATAGGAGCTGAAATCGCCCAGATCTAGGGATAGGTCGACCTCCCTAGGGGTAGGTCGACATCTTGGTCGACCTGACCCCCAGGCCGACCCCTAGGTCGACCTGGCTGGTTTTGGCGGGAAATTTCCCGCCCAGTTGCCTGGGTCGAATTTCGAACTGTTTTGAATTTTTGTTGAATCTTCTAAAGGCCATAACTCCTTCATACGGAGTCCGATTTATGCAAACTTTTACTCTATTCCAAGTAGAATTTCGAGATGAACGCAATGGTGATGTCTGTTTTACTTAATTCCTGATATTTAAATTAAATATCCTTATATTATTATCTTTTCCGTTACACACACTGTTATCGAATTAATTTTTCCTTCTCTTCCATATATTAACTAATTTTCATTATACATCACCATTATTTACCTATCTATGCATATACATATATTTTTAATTATATTAAAAATGTGGGGTGTTACATTCTCCGACCCTTTAAGAATTTCGTCCCCGAAATTCGATAAGAGTAAAAATAGATAACCCCTCGCAATATCCATCTATCAAGTGTGCATCCAATTGTTGCAAACATTGTGCACATGTGCAAAGTGAGATACATCATAGTAAAGTATGTATGCCTAATTTGGATCCACCTATATGTATGCAAATTTTAAAAACTCTTTCAAAATATGATGCTCACATCCTAAATGTACTTTCAGTTCTATATAAATGCAATATTCTTGAAAAATCAAAATATTTTTCATCCAAGTTTTCCCACACTCTCATAGAATAAGAGCATAGTTCACCCAATTGTCGCATCCAAAACCCAACCATCCATCATTAAATTCGAAATTTAGAAAAATCTAATTTTCCAAATTTGATTTCCTTATGTTACGAAAAGATATAAAATGGAAAAATTCACATCCTCCGTTTTTCTTTTCTAATCGTACTTGAATTTTTATATGACTATTCTATGAAGATTTCCTATTTTCCTATCCAAGCACAACCACATAAGAAAATTTCTTCTCTTTTTCCACTTATCTTGAAATTTTTTCACATTTATTCATCTTTTCTTAAGATTTCCATTTTCTTTTCACATCACATTTGTTGCCTTACTAAATTTATTGTTTATTGTTAGGTAGGCTTTTCTCTTTCTTGGCTTATTTGACTTAATCCAATTACTTAAGTTTATTATTTCAAATAATCTTTTTCTGTTTTCAGCTCAAACAACATCCTACACAGCTACTACTATGGGCCAAGAATCTTAGGACTTTGTCATCTCAGACAATTGCAAGTCCACACAACAGGATCTTCCCACTACTTGCCATTTACTACTCAGTCGTCACTACTAGTCCTTGCTGTGTATTACTAGCCTATCCTTTTTTTTCTTTTTCTCCAGCAACAAACCTAGGTTTCTCAATGCTTATGCATTCTACGGGAAATTTTCCATTAGTTTGATATTAGCTAATCCCTGACTGTAAATTGGCAAGAAAGTAACTCCCTAAATATCAACCCCGAAGACCGAAATCAACATCGGATTGACACTCAGAGAATCACTCAACTCAACCAATCTCTAGTTGATTCCAATTGTTTAATTCATAGCTTTAACTTTCTCTCGTTCTATTCTAGGCACTAATCCTTACATACTCCATTCTTTTTAAAACATGGTTTGGCCTCCTTTCTTTTTATTACATTTTTCTTTCAAAAAAATTAAAAGTGATAAAACTTTATTTTCTTCTCCAAAACTTGTTTTCGCCAAACCATAGAAACATGTCATAATATAAAAATGCAAAACATTTTCAAATCACAAAGCTGGAGTAGACAAGGATAACTATCGGGCTTACATTGTTTCTAATTACAATGTTAATTTAACTACTCGCTATAAGGTGCAGACATCTATTCTATTCCTACAACTTATTTTGTCCACCTAAAAAAAGTCTTCGTAAATCAATAATCAAAATTTATTGGTAACAGAATAGAATTTCAAAACTTCTTTTCATATATGAAAACAAACAAGCTATTTATGCTCCATAATATGCACCTTTTTATGAGAGAATTCTTTTAAAACAAGATATCATTGTTTTACACAATATACCCCACTTTACTTTAAAAACCCAACATGCATTTATCAAAATACTTTTAAGATTAAATCTTGGAAAATACCACAAATCCTTTTACAAATTCAAGTTCTTAAAAGTTTATCATTGGGTTAGACTCAAAGCGGGTCTTCAACACAACTAGGCTTTCCTAGGCACTTTCACGAATTCAATTCTCTTATATATTCCTAATCCATTTTTCATATTTCAACCTTTTCTAGTTCCTAAGGTTTCATTTCTAAACCCAGTAATATGAAATACTAATATTTCAATTTCCATCCTATGGGATACTTTTCTTTTTCTAGCTTCAAGTCATATTGTACACTTTCCCAACCACCTAATGGTTTCCAAATTCCTATGTTCATTTCTTGAGTGTACAAACTAGATATCCCAACCCTTTTCATGTCTAGTGGGCTACTATATGGATTTAGGTTTATATATAATATATTTATTGTGACGACCCAAACATCCCAGTAAAGGAAAGCCCGGATTGCTTTGAGAACAATACGCATCAGAACACAAACTGAGGAACATTTTATCGCTGATTACAACAATTACATCAGAGTACAAGAATGTAACAGAGTATGAATACTTATTACATAAATAGAAATACAAAAATATCAGAGTTTTAAATTACATTTAAATAGCAGCGGAAAAATAATACAAATATACAACCAAAAGGAATAAACGGATACAGAGCTTTCCGAATATCGCTTCAGCTGTAGACCAGGATCCTATAAATATATCTGCAAAAAGCTACTCGACTGCCTGTGTGGAAAATATGGGCACCCGAGTTTGCCAGTGAAACAAACTACATGTCAGTCATGGGACTGGTATGAGAAATCTTAACTTAACTATCTAATAATAAGGTTAATCACAGGACCACGCCGCTAACGCGAACTGGTCTACTCCATTGGATTTCCAGTGCATAAAATAAAGTAAATCGTTTAAACAACGCAATGCTTTTTAGAAAAATGAAACCATCATAAGACCCAAGTCCCATCACACAATGCAACGCAAACCGGAGGATAGGGTTTTACCTTATAATGGTCAAAAGATGCTTGATACGATAAAACAGATTGAGTATTAGTGTGTATATATGTGGATATATATACATTTCAAAAACAATTTCAATCATAATGTATTAATCATAGAAGGCATAGTACCCCATCCTACTATGTCGCCATACTAGTTCTACAATCAAAACCGCAAGGTCGTAATGGAAATTGGATTTCCATCATGAGTCGAGGCTAGGGGCAAGCTCCTCTCCAATTCGAGACACTCTAGCAAATGCCTCAGAATCCCCCGCAGTGAACCCTTGGATGCGTTAGGGCCGGTCCCCGCCTATCGGCAGTGGATTAGTTATGCCTGAACACACGTTTCCCGGTTCCTTTGAACCTATAGTATGACCACTAACGGCCTATAAAAATCCGAGGCGCCTCAAAATCCATCATCCACATAAGTAAAATGCCAGCCAGTTTAAGCACTAACACTACCAATAGCTAGAAAGAAATGTGTGCACTCCCTACGGTCCATATCCCGTTTTTGACTCATACCGGGGTGTGAGGCTCGCGAAGTCATGCTATACACAAAGCTATGCCGTAATAGGCTTTGCTTTGACAATCCCACAAGGCCCTTCTTTTCAACAAAAGCCTTGATCAATTGCATCTTGGCGTGCCACATTGACAATTCACGCCATGCGATCAATCACTATTAATATATACCCGGGTGTTAAGTAGAGAATAAATCCTCCACCACCAAACAGACATACATTAACAGAAACCGATTAAATTCACACGGAACGAAATCCAATGTCAGACACGCATCCATTTATTAGCTTATGCTCTGGGTCTGAGCGAAAACCAAATCCGAACAATCAACAATAGTCCGGACGGCCACCACTGAAGCCCCTTCAAGGTAGCTACTCTCATCATGGGTCTCAGTAGCAACACATCCATTCGATGTGAAGATCGTCGGTCTTCAAACACCGTCTTCATCTTCGATTCTTCATCGTCGTAGTAATTATTCGGAATGGGTTGAACCCGGTCTTTCTGAATAACTCGTGTATTTTATAATAAAATCAAGTACTGTAAAAGCACACCCAATGTCTCATTCCAATCCAGAATATTCTTTTAAATAAAATATTCACATTATCTTATCAAAGATAAATTCTTCAAATTTATTCTTAAATCTTTCTTTTAAAGATTTATTAAAAACCCAATTTGGTTTTACTATCAAAAATCATTATTCAATGATTATTTAAATTTAAGGAATTAATCTTATTCTTAACTGGGTTATAGAACTAATGTCATTTAAAACATAGTTCACAGTAAACCCAAAATCGTCTTTCATAAAATATGGAATCTTCACATAAATCAAATCAGTATATAACCGTTATAAATTTCTGTATCCGACCAATAATATAAATGGAATAATGGCAAAGCCTCTTAAATTCCATAAGTAGCATCGGTCTTCTTTTACAGAAGCTTATCTCAGTTATAATTAATTCGAATTCTATTCAATTCCAATTTAATATATTAAATTGGAAAACTTTACTTTTGGAAATTTCCTATTTAAATCTTAATAAAAGATTTATATAATCCAAATCATATTTTTTTACTGTCAGTTGGGTTAAAGAGCAAGTGTCGCTTAAAAACACAGCTCACAATGAACCCAACTCGCATTTCATCTTATTTCAATTGAAAACTTTAATAATCTAAATTAAAAGATTATTCTTCCATACGGGGTTTAAGAACAGTGTTATTTAAGACACTATTCACGACAAACCCAAAATCCAATTTATTTAATTTAAATTCAATTAAATATTAAATAATTGGAAAACTTCATTAAATCTAAATTTAATGACTAATCCTAGTTGATAACTGGTTTACTTCAATAAAGATATATTTTTCTAAAATATATTCTTCATCTAAAATATTCATTTTCTAAAATAATCTTTTTCTAGAATATTCTTTATTGGAATGTGACTCAATCAACAACCATATATTGTACGTAATCAACAATCATGATAAATAATTATCACACATCCAAATAACAACCAAAGTGGATTCTACACTAAATATTAGGACTAGTGTAGATCAGATATCATCCCAACACCCGTGTGGGGTTTCATTCAACAATCAAATAATAAATTATCTGTGCACTTGGGCGATGTGTAAAAATTATCGTCCCAATCACATAAACAAGTCGGGTAACTTGTAAATGGAAGTGTAATATTCAGTTTGAATATACTAACATTATATTTAACACGTCACACATTTCAACAACACAGAAAAACATCTTAATTCTTTTTATTGCGAAAAAATGATAATAAAAGTCTAGCCTTTTATTCCCATTCTTTATATTGTTGAAAAACGACAATAAAAATCTTAACTCTTATTTATTGACCACAATGTACATTTTTACTCTCATTCGTTTTAAATGACAAAGTGAATATTTTACTACATTCTTTTTAAAATGACAAAAATGTCTCTTTTATTCCAATTCTTTTAAAGTGACAAAAACTGTAATTTTGTCAAATTTCTTTTAATGTACAAAATATGATACTTTTGTCAAATTTCTTTCAATGTAACAAAATATGATAATTTTGTCTAATCTTTTCAATGTAAACCAAAAATGTCATTTTTGTCTTTATTCTTTTAAAGTGACAAAAATGTCCATTTTTACTTCATTCTTTCAAAGTGGCAAAATGAATGTTTTCTAATTTATTTTTCTAAAATGACAAAAATGAATGAGTTTACGTCATTCTTTACAAAGTGACAAAATATCTCCTTTTGATGTAAACAAAAATGATAATTTCAATTTAACAAAAATGTGATAATTTGTTTGGTCCTTTTTATGTAAACAAAATGTGAGGCTCTTGTCTAATCCTTTTAATGTAAACAAAATATTAATTTTGTCCAATCCATTTTAATGTAAACAAAATATGGATTTTGTCATATCCTTTTTAATATAAACAAAATGTGGGTTTTGTTTAATCTTTTTAAATAAACAATAATGTAAACTTTGTCCAATTCTTTTAAATATACAAAAAAAAAATGTATATTTTCTTTTTCTAATCCTTTTAGATAACCAAAAATGTATATTTTGGTGTTAAACCAAAAATGTATATTTGGTGTTGAACTTTTTAAAAAAAAAAAAAAACTTAAATGAATATTTTCATTTCATTCTTTTTAAGTGACAAAAATGACTATTTTTTCTGATTCTTTTTATGTAAACAATAATGATTATCTTGTCTAATTCTTTAATGTAAACAGAAATGTCTATTTTTGTTTAACTCTTTTTTTTTAATGTAAAAAATATGATAATTTTGTCAAATCCTTTTAATGTTAACAAAGATGTATATTTTTGTTTCAATTATCATTCTTTGACAAAAATGCTATTTTTGTTTCAATTATCATTCTTTGACAAAAATGCTATTTTTCTTTTCAATTATCATTCTTTGACAAAAATGCTATTTTTCTTTCAATTATCATTCTTTAAAAAAAATGCTATTTTTCTTTTCAATTATCATTCTTTGACAAAAATGCTATTTTTCTTTTCAATTATCATTCTTTGACAAAAATGCTATTTTTCTTTACTCTAACATTTTATAGCTAAAAATGTTATTCTCCTTTATTTAACATTTTATACCTTAAAGTGTTATCCCTGTTTATTCTAACATTTTATAACTAAAATGTTATATCTCTTTATTCTAACATTTTACAACTAAAAATGTTATATCTCTTTATTCTAACATTTTATAACTAAAAATGTTATTCTTATCTAATATCACATTCCTAATGTATGCATATTTCTAATGTACATAATTTAGTGTAATGTTATTTCTAATGTAATCATACTTCCAATGCAACATTATTTCTGATGTATTATATTATAACAAAAATGCAATTTTTTATTGTCTTCACTTTTCTAATGTTTTACATTACAATAAAACGTAATCTTATTGCCTTCACTTTTCTAATATTCTATATTACAATAAAAAAAAAATGTCATTTTATTGTCTTCACTTTTCTAATATTTTATATTACAATAAAAATAAATCTTTTTATTGACAAAAATATGAAATTTGCCGCTACTTCTTTATATTAACAAAAAGATAAATATTTTGCTACTTCTTCACATTTTATTCTATTTTAACATTTTATGACAAAAATGTTAGTTCTATCCTAAGGCAACATTTTATAACAAAGAATGTTATTTTTATTCTAAATAAACATTTTTAACAAAATGTCATTTTTATTTTTCTTCTAACTAACAATTCTAACACGAATGTTTGTTTTTATCTAACATGACAAATCAAATAAACAAAATGATAAATTTGTTTACTCTAATTCTAATTAGCAGAAATGTTAATTTAACAATCCACTGGACAAAGTGATAATTTTGTTTAATCTAATTAACAGAGATGTTAATTTTGTTTAATCTAATTAATAGAGATGTTAATTTTGACAATCTAATAAAATGATAATTTTGCTTTGATCCAATTATCTAATTTACATAAATGTAAATTTCAACACTCTAACAAACAAATCTATATTGGCACATCACATACAACTTAATCACTTAGCCAGTATATACAGTCAATCAATGATTTATTCTAATTATTTTAAAATAAATAATAATAAAGATAAATCAGGATTTCTCACCGATCAATTCAGATCTAAAATTTCCTAAATTTCCAATGTGTCTGGTTTCAGATCTAGGCAATTTCATGTTGTAGTGTTCTGAAATACGAATCCAACGCAACGAGTTTCGTTTGATTTCGATACTGTATGACAAAGTTATCGTTGTTTAAACATAATACAAATTAAATAATTAATTAATTAAAAATTTATACCCTAATGACTTTGACTAATCGTTCTTCTACCGTTGTTCTTTTTGTTACACCAAACCCATAAAGCTCCCATCTTTGACCCCGAACGCACCACCCTACGATGGACCAGAACCGGATCCAAGACCGTCCCCGCCAAGCCCCGAGCGCCGCCGTCCTTTGCCACCCCTCGTCCTCGAACTCGCCGCCCCCAAGCCCCCAGAAAACGAACCCAAAGTCGGCCCCTTTGGCCTAGAAATCCACGCCCAATCCTCAGCGAAAACCGATCATAGCCGTATGAATTTCAAGAGCTTGAAGTGCTCTTTCATTTGGTCTTGGAATTTCGATTTTATTTGGAGTGGATTGTGTGTTTTTATTGATAAAAGTTCGGTGATTTTCAGCCATGGAAGAAGCATATGGCGGCTGGTCTTTTAGGGTGTTAGGGTTACGTATTTGATTGGTATTAGGACCGTATTTCTTAGCGTATTTATATTATTTAATTTCCAAATTTTCAGTTTAAGCCCATTATCCTTAACAACTCCAATCCAGGCCCAACTAACTTTGTTCCTAAGAAAATACCCACGCTCCGGACGCGATGGGCTAGGTCCCGTCTACTAGTTTGATCGTCTGAGCCCTGTTTTATTTAAATTAATATTAAAATCTTTTATTTATTTAATTTAACAACATATATAAATTCACCGGGGCCACATACAGACTCGGAAAATTCCAGAAAAATTATTTCTAGTTATGTTTTGACGATACGGTCCTAACAAAACTAATTTCGTCGAATTCCGAGACTGTTTGAAAAATGGCCTTTTTCTAGTCAATTAAATTTGACTAAAACAGTCAAAACACATTTTCTTTCACCACGCTCACATATTAATTCGAAAAATTATCAAAATTGAAACTTAGCAATAATTTGACATTCCGGTTCCAACAAAAGATGTTTCGTCGAAAACCGAGGTCGTTTGCAAAATGGCTATTTTTAAGGCCAATATACTAAATTAAAATATATAAATTCTACAGCGACTTTTCTAAATTTTAAACTGGACATAACTTTCAATTTATAAAGTGAAATTTCAGTTTCTCATATTCGTTAGAGAGATATGATTAATCCGATCCAAATATTTCTTGTTTCGTTCAATTCTGATTTAAAATGAATTCTATACATTCAATCAAAGTTCAAATTCAAATTTTCAAACTGCAGCACTGTTTTAAAACTCCTTTTATAATTAAACTAAATTTATTCGTTTTAAACTAAATTTTTTGTCGTTATTATTTAAAGTAAATTATCTTAAATATTAAAATTCCCTTAAAATTTCTAAAATAAAAATTTTAAATTGGCCCCAAAATTCCGGGTCGTTACATTTATATTTTAGAAAATACGTTCACTCATTATCTCCCTAAGATCACTAAACCGAAGCTCTGATACCAGATGTAACAACCCGGATTCAGACAGACCGATTTTTTTTTCAAAAATCCAATCTATCAAAAACCGAGTTGGGTGTTCTGGTATCCTGCAGAAAAAGACAGAGATAAAGAAACATGTCAGAACACGTAAAGCATCTCACAGCGGAAGGAAAGAAAGTATAATATTCAACTATTGCTTTACCTTATTAACAACACTGCTAAACCATTATCCAAAGCTATACCATCTCTGTTATGAACCTTACCTGGAAGTATGTAATAAGGAGGAGGTCAGAACATAAGTTCTGTATGAGTGGACTTAGAATAAACTTTTGTATAATCCTACATATACCCTTCAGTTACATTTTCTTGGTTATTAGGTTGTTAACAATGTTAGCTCTCTAGGCTATACTCATGTCCCACTAGTAGGTTAACCTAATACAATGTATATATAGATACCCCTAACTCATCTAATCCTTTCCATGTATATATACAATCCCTTGCCGTATGTCGTACGGGCTTCATCATGTAAATCTATACTACTTTAGTGTAGTGCCACCATTCTCGAAATCGTTTGGACTGCCACTCTCGATCTTGCTAGATTCTGTGTATCATCTAAATCTAATCTAAGGTTTACTATCGAGTGCTTCCTAAATTCATTTAGGGTTTACGCTACCCAGGGCCACTAGGGTTTATGCTACCTATTGAACGCTTCTCGGATTCAGGGTTTACGCGACCTAGGTCCAACTAGGGATTATGCTACCTATCGAACGATGCCCCCTAGTCTAGGACACACTACCCAGAGCGATATATGTTCCTAGACTTTCCCCACGTACGTAACGTGAATCGTTATCGATGTCTAGTTGCGCATGTCCTCTATATGTGCGGCCCGGGTCCCGTGGCAGGGCTAATCAAGAAACACGGAACTCAGTCGGGAGCTTTAAGTTATCTGCCGACGCAGATGCTAAGGTCTGTTTTTATCTATGTGTAGCTATGGTCCCACTTGACCCCTCCCTCAACTAATTAAAGGCACCCAAGAAAATCAAGAATGAGAACTATACGCAGGCCCCCTATGCCCCCACAAACCTATTGGAAAAAACTCACCCATAACTAGATAGCAAGTATATGGTCTGTTGGAGTTCTCCGCCTTTCTGCTTCACGTACTCGATTGACTCAAGATGGTAGGTAGACGACGACGTGCTATCAAAGGGCTAAACAAGACATCGCCGCCTCACGCTGGTCCATCCTAGTCTTTAGGTTGCATATATTGCAACAAAGGTATACTATTGGTTCTTCTAACGCAGATCTTAACCTTTTTGAGCCCAGGAGGATCATCTTCAACCTCACAGAGGGATAGCAAGAGTACCCTCACGTCCCCTTGAAGCCGCATGCTTCGTAACCCAGACCGTTGGAGCCTTCTTCATGATCAGATGGATGTTCACTCCCCCTCGTGTTCTACTTGGTTTTCTTGACTAAGGTTTACTACTTAGTTCTCTTAACTAAGGTTTACTACTTAGTTTCCTGAATCGTTCGTTTTCTTAACTAAGGTTTACTACTTAGTCCTCTTAACTAAGGTTTACTACTTAGTTCTCTTTCTCGTTATTTACTTAGTTCTCTTAACTAAGGTTTATTACTTGGTTCTCTTAACCAAGGTTTGATACTTAGCTTCTATTACTTAGTTCTCTTAACTAAGGTTTATTACTTGGTTCTCTTAACCAAGGTTTGATACTTAGTTTTTGTTACTTATTTCCCTTTAACTAAGGTTTGTTAATTAGTTCCTTTTAACTATGGTTTACCTATGAATTCAAGCATGACTTAAGTTCTCTTTATCAAATGATAGCGTGCGGGTGTTCCCCTACATTTCCAGCTTAGATTAACGTATTTCACGGTATAAGTCGTCCCACCCTTCGAGTCTTGTATTACATCTTAAGTCATATTCATTTCTTATCCCTAGAATAAGTTTATCTATTATTTAATCTTATTATTCCCCACTTTTCCTTGCTTTGATATTGTTATATTGGTTAAGTTTGCCCATGCGAACCCCCAATCACGTATTCAATTCAACCCACGCGTCATGTCAAATTGGTTAAGTGTTATCCAGCAGTTCACATTGACTTAACCCACCCATATATCGAGTTAAATTGGTTAAGTGTTATCTAGCGGTTCATGTTGACTTAACCTACCCATATATCATGTCAAATTGGTTAAATTTAATCAATCAGTTCGTGTTAACTTAACCTACCTATATATCATGTCAAATTGGTTAAGTGTTATCTAGCGGTTCACGTTTACTTAATCCACCCATATATCGAGTCAAATTGGTTAAGTGTTGTCAAGTATTTCATGTTGACTTAACCTTACCATACTAGCATGTGTCATTAGCATTAATTAATTATTAATGCCCAACCTCACACATTAGACCTATTGTTGCGGTCACTGGATGTGCCGGGCAGGATTACACCATAACTCAATCTAACCTAGGGTTTCAAGCACGTTATGACTAACTCCTCGCATTAGAACCTATTGTTTGCGGCCACTGGATATGTCGGGCGGTTCCAGGCAGAATTACGCCACAAACTCATTCTAACCTCGAGTTAGCCATGATTTCATCTTTAGCCTATTAACGAATTCACAAATATGTTCATGTTCTTGTTATGCCACTAGTGTTAATTTTCATGTTATATTTCTAAACTTCCCATTTCTTTAACCAATCAAACCCAAATTTAATTAAAACACTCATGCCTCATATTTTAGGTTTTTGAATTAGATTTCACAATTACTGAGACAGATTTAAACCTAAACTTATCCAATTCCGATTAGGTTTCTTGTTTACCTATTTCTTTACCAAATTAGGATTTTTATCTTTAAATCATTTTCCCACATGTCCCCTATCCAAACTTCATTTACCTTTCGCGTAAGTTACTCCAAATTACCAATTTCACGATCCTTTCCCCTTATTTCCTTGAATTATATCAATATATACTTTGCCAATTACCCCAATATTTGCAATAGTAATCATTATGCCACAAACCCCAAATTACAGATTATATTCCTCGACTGCATAAAATAGATTATGTGCAATATTTGCAATAATAATCGTTATGCCACAAATCCCAAATTACAGATTATATTCCTCGACTGCATAAAATAGATTATGCCCAATATTTGCAATAATAATCGTTATGCCACAAACCCCAAATTACAGATTATATTCCTCAACTGCATAAAATAGATTATGCCCAATATTTCCACATTCCAACCATACGTATGTATAATAAGATTTCTTCTAGGTTCGAGATAACCTAGATCCAAAAATAAAAAGGGGAAGGAGAATAAAAGAACAATTATTATAACATGAATCTTGAATTGAATTTATAACTGAGGAATGATGAATGATAATAATACTATTATATAACAAGTTTATTATAATTCCACTCACCTTGACTGGATTGGGGAAAATAAACGATTTGTTGGTGTAGAACGTTGATTTAATCTTCTTATTTGATTGTTGGTGAAGAGCATGAATTGTTGATGAAGAACTTTGCTACTTGATATGATTAAACTCCAAAGTTGATGAAGAACTTGTAATATAATTTAGAGTTTTGGGGGCGGCGGCCATGTTTGGTTGAAGTTTGGCAGCATGGAGGCGTCTTAAGGAATTTTATGAATTAGGGTTAGGTCTTGCTATGTATTTATAGGTGTAGAGAGTATTTTAGAGCCCTTAGATTGACCTAGAAGCCATCCGACCCGTACAGCACATCAAAACACGTCATAGGAGCTGAAATCGCCCAGATCTGGGGATAGGTCGACCCCCAGGTCGACCTCCTAGTTGACCTGACCCCCAGGCCGACCTACCTGGTTTTGGCGGGAAATTTCCCGCCCAGCTGCCTGGGTCGAATTTCAAATTATTTTGAACTTTTGTTGAATCTTCTAAAGGCCATAACTCCTTCATACGAAGTCCGATTTACGCAAACTTGGACTCTATTCCAGGCAGAATTTTGAGACGAACGCAATGGTGATGTCCATTTTACTTAATTCCCGATATTTAAATTAAGTATCCTTATTTTATTATCTTTTCCGTTACGCACACTATTATCGAATTAATTTTTCCTTCTCTTCCATATATTAATTAATTTTCATTATACATCACCATTATTTACCTATCTATGCATATACACATATTTTTATATATTTTTAATTATACTAAAAATGCAGGGTGTTACAGAATATACAGCTCAAGAGAGATACGTTTGCGTTGGTACAAAACATAGTTCGGCCGAAGTAGGTTAGTTTATTTAATTTGATTTGATTTTGTTCTTATCTCTTTAAATTTTATAATAATATATTTCGGGGTCGTGAACTCCAATCGAAATACCACAACTGATGTATTTAGGGTTTAACCACTATTTTGAGCACTTTGAAATAGGTTCCGAAGATTCATTTAATCGTCTACAAAAGATATTAATTTTAAATCAGCGATTTAAATTCATTTTAATTATTTCTAAGCGTTTTCTAACCGTACAGTCAAACAATAAATCCAAACATTAGGGAATTTGAAATTCGATAATAATACACTATTTCAAATCCGATAGAATTGATTTTGTGGAATTATTAACGGTGTAAATCAGTCGGACCGGACCGGACCGGACAGAGGTGTATTTAGTTTTTGTCCTAAAAAAAAATAAGACTGAACATGGATCGGACCAAATTTTTTCTTGGACAAATTTCGTTGTCCTAATTCGTGTCCTAAATAAAATCGGTCGGGCACAGACATATGCTTTTCGAATACGAACATGTTTGGAATCGGTCGAACATGGCTGTTTATATTACATTTTGTACATTTTACTAGATTTTCTCTCAACTATTCGCCAAATTACAAGCAATTCGGACGAGCCCAGATCGAACATGATTTTTCTTGTACAAATTTTGTTGTTCTAACTCGTGTCCTAAATGAAAATCGGAAAGACTCTGATGGACGTATTTCGGTCAGTGACACGAACGGATGTCGGACATTCGGACAAAATTTACAGCCCCAAGAATTATGAGATCGTTAGAAAAATCACTGTTTCTAAGGTTTAAATTAAATCGCCCAAAAATATAGATCGATTTCAAATAATTAAATTCATCAATAATAAATAATAATTATTGTTTTGAATTCACATAGAATTTATGTTATTCGATCGAATCATTTAGATTCAGTTTTAACTTCGGATTCAATTATTATCGTTTCATATTACAATGATTCAATATCTTCGAAAGTAAATCATATATCAATTATTTAATCGATAAATTCAATATAAAATTCATCTATATTTTCAACTCAACATTTAAAATAAATTTAAACGTTCAATATTAAATGGCTAAAAATCTGGGATGTTACATCAAACCATTTTGATATTAAATTGGGACATAGTTGAAATGACATATACATGGAAATTTATTTAAACGTGTTGGAATGATACATATCCGATTCACTTGACTATAGGATAGAAAATTGTATACGGACACAATTGGTCAATAAAAACTATTTTTTGAAATTTTAAGTACGTATTGATTTTTTAATAAACTAATTTTGAAATTTAATTTAAATATTTTCAAGCAAAATTAATGTTGAAATATTTAACTTGAATTTAAGAATTTAAGTTAAAATCGATTTAATGAAAGGATTTAATATGATTTGAAATTTGAATTTGTTGTAAAAAATAAGAATTTTAATTAAGATTTGGAATTTGAAGTTAAGATTTAATTTAAACCGACTTAATATAATATAAACTAATTTAATATCATATAACTTAATTTAATAAGATAATTTAATTTAAAAAGTTTTAATTCAATAGAAAGGATTTATTTAGTCTTTTAGATTTATCTTAAAATTTAATTTAATTCAATACAATATAAAGATTAAGTTTAGTAAATAACTTTAATAAAATTAATTTAAAGAAAGAATTTAAGTTTAACATTTAATTTGCTTAAATTAAGTGAATGAAAAGATTTGATTTAAACTTAAGATTAAGTGAATATAAGATTTTATTTGTTTATTTAATTATTTTGATGTTGAAGAATTTGGTTTAAGAAATTATCTTAATAGTTAAACTTTAATGTTGTTCTGAAAAATATAATAAAATGAAATGAATTTAGAATTTAAGTATTAAACCAAATTAAAGTAATGGTTCAGAATTGTAATTCTAGTTGTAAGCTAATTCATTAAAATTGCACATCGGTTAAATTTAAGTTTATTTGAATGTGAATATGAAATCTAAAATGAATGATAAGTTGAATTTTGAAATATAGGTATTTGGTTTGGACTGGATTAATATATTTAATTTATTTTAAACTAGTGTTATTTTATATTAAACTGTGCTAATTTTATTTTACTATTTATTTTCATATCTTTTATATATCTTATGTAATAATTTACCTGGAGCAGGCCTAAATTTCGACCTAGGAAAGACCAATGGAAACTTAGAGCCACTCTAAACAGATCCTCGGTTCTTATAAGGAATTACATTGACACAGAATAACATATAACATAACGTGATGGAATCTCACATAGCGGAACGAAAAAGTATAATATCAAAATAAGATGCACAATTAACTAAAAACCACTGATTCAGATGCAAACTGTCAAATACATTTATTTATAACAGTACATCATCGTTGTTCATAATCTAGAGTTTCCATAATTAAAAGAGCAATAATAGCTAATAGTAACATTGTAGTCTCATCGCCTTCTTCAAGCTCCATGATCATTTCGTCCATCGAGTCGCTACCCCACCTATTGACCTGTTGGATATGTTAAGGAGAGAGGTCAGAACATAAAGTCCTGTGTGACTAAAAACAATATTTGCTTAAAGACTATACTCTAGATTTGGCAAGTTATATATGTCAAGGTATGTCTAAGAAACACATAGGTACACACATACAAAGAAATAGTTTAATTAATGAGGTGGATATCTGAATCAATCACTCAAGACCATCATTGATGCATTCAAAGTGATGATCCAATGAGGTGGACATTCTTGGTGACTTAAGGCCCATTCTAGCATGTTTATTAAGGGTGGATTCTTATGATCTCTTATGACCCTAAGGCGGACCCTAGCCACTTAAGACCCCGTTCTAGCATATCCGTATTCCTAAATATACATATTCTCACAAGTAATATGTGAAGTAGTATCTCACCTCTTAGTATCGGTTTAGGGAAGGGTCATATAGAGCCCTTTAAGATTCCTCCAACGGATGCCTCATGTTACTACTATTGATATTACTGTACACCTATGTCCTTTAAGACTTCCCTTAGACAGTTGGTTAATTAAATAGCATGTTGTGTTCCACATATACCAAATATGTCCCTAATGTGGCCCTTCCTAAGCTCTAAGAGGAAGTGGACATTCCGGTGAACTATGCTACTTTGTTATCGCTATGACTAACCACTTTTAGAGAAGGTGGACCGATATACTGAATTCAAATCTAATAAGGGTGAGTCTTATGACTTTGGCTCGTATCCAATGAATAAACCTTCGGAATGGTCCTAGTCTTTAACCACTTAAGACCCAAACTAGACAAGAAGAAATTTAGCCACTTAAGACCTTCTCAAGGCGTAGTCATCCTACCTATTTACACACAGTATAGGTATATATATGTACACTAGACCTCTCAGATTAAACCATCAACTTATGGATGCTGGATATGCGGAGAGGTTCCGGGCCACTTCTACTACAAGCAGGCTTGACCTCGTGTCATATTGTACTAAATTAAATGGCTCATGACACCCAGACCTCTCACACTAGCCAAACTCACTTGTGGTTGATGGATTTCCCGGTTGGTTCGGGGTAGAATTTTACCACAAATGATGACTAACCTCATGTTTGCATGTTATTATTTAATATATATAATTAAGCCATTTTATATGCATACACAAGCGAAAAATTCATATGGGGACATTTCAAATTATAACCTTATTTTAACGTATTTAATGCTTTATTATTACATTTGAGTACGTTGATTATGCAATATAAAGATAACATTAAATACTTACTATAAACGGCTAAATTTCCGTTCGAATAAAGAAATGTTTTAACGGTGCAAATTGTCAATCTGATCCACATTAAAGGTATACAAGCTAATTCCCACATTAAACTAATAAATACATGGCACAATTAATGATAGTAGTAACGGGAAAATTAACAACATAACTATCAAAACTTGTATTCCTAGGTTTGTTTCAACAATTCAGGAAATGAATTAGGAACAAGGTGTTAATCACATATAAACATACATATTTACCATGTATACATATATACACCTATATATGATTATACATACATATATACATAAACCTTTATTTAATCTAATTTACCATTTTTCTATGTCGTACATAAAAACATTTACATTTGATTTGTTTAAAATCTAGATACGTTTCCATTTTATAATGGAAATCTAAACATATTAAAATAGTAAAACCAAATCAAATCCCAATCTTTTTACATTACAAACACTTTTAAATAAAAGATATAAATCAAACTAAATAAAAGTGAATCACCAAACTATTCTTCATACATAACCCAAACGATTCACAAACCCAAACATTGATTGACAACTTTGCGAGATATGTATAAAAATAGGAAATTTGGGGGTTTTATAATACAATGTTATCGTGAAAACAAATCACCCTAGGCATGCAAATCAATATAAGAATCTATAAAATGTAGAATTTAGCCTAAACAGGCATTATTTCCACTCAAAGAGATTTTGGAGAAGAGACAATATTGATTTGAATGTTGAAATCGTAGTACTTTGATTCTATCACAGATTTATATAAGAGAATCATATAGTTTTGAATCTCATATATAAATTATAGAGAATTCCAGAATATAAACCAAATAAGATTAGATTAGAAATGAAATAGGTTAGGGATAGAAGAAGAAACCTAAATTCTTGGAATGTCAGCAGCAGAATGGAAGCATAGAGAATGAGAGGGTTTAGAGATTTGTAAGATGAGATAGGTGATATTTATAGGTGTATAGATAAATAGAAACCGTTAGATTAATATAGGTTTAATCCAGGCTATCCATTTTATAAAAACCGACCTTAAACACCTCCCAAGCCAGCTCTCACTGGGATCTGACCGCACCATGCGGTCGACCACTCCCCTAGAAGGGCGCTCGACCAACGGTCAGCACCCCTTCTAGGGGACGGTCGACCTCCTGGTCGCAAATATGGCTAGTGGCCTGCGTTGATGGCTGAGAAGATATTTTATATAAATATATATATTGATCACTTACCTTTTAAATAATATTCATGTCCCATACTGTATGCTTACATTTATGTACACAATTTTTAATTGAATGGAATATTCTTATCAACCATTAATTAGTAATATTTTATTACAAACGTTTATACTACAATTCAAATTTCAAATGTTATTGCATATATATTAACGAACATCGTCTTTTAAATGTATATCCTTCATATTGACTCGGATTTGGACATATTATATGAAAACTTATCAGAATTTCGCCACGAATACAACTACGATATTTTCGTGGCCGAATTCCCAATGTTGTAAAATTCCATTTTTCAACCCATTAACATATTATTATTTTACTGCTGATTTTCATTACTTATTATTTGTTTTGAATTAGATTATCTTAAGTCTATTTAGATAAATTTTTACGGGGTTTTACATTCTCCCCCCCTCCCCCCTTAAAATAGATTTTGTCCTGAAATCTATCTGAAGGGGAGAAAAACACAACTTGCTCCAAACATCCATGTTATACACCCATGTTGTTTTTAATTCATCCATAGACTTCCATGGCTCGCAGTGATTATGAACTGTGGACTCACTAAAGTGAGCTCAATCCTAGTGTGTATGTGAAATAAATGATGTTGTATGTATGCAAAACATCCTAGTATGCATATATTTCTATATGGGTGCACTGTGCAATTGTGTTTCATCCATTTCCCTAGCATCCTATCTAACAACTACAATGTATCTATAAACATAATTTAGAGGAAAATTACCCGATAAAAGCTTTGGGTGGGTCTACCTCATCTTGTCTTTAGTCTCCCATGTGCTTTCCACATGATCATTTCCCTATTGTACTCGGACGAGGCGAACGGTTTTATTACGGAGTCTCTTGATTTGGGCTCTATAATCTTTGCAGTGGTATAGGGAACCCTAGTATCTAACTCGAGTTTTCCTAAGTCCCCAATCTCGTCAAGCTCGAATCTATTAGCCGAATCATGAAGGCACTTCCTCAAATGAGATACATGAAAAACATTATGGATCCCTGATAAGCGTTAAAGGAAGATCAACTCAATAAGCCAATGATCCTATCCTATCGATGATCCAAAAAGGCAGAATAAATCTAGGAGCTAGTTTCCATATCTTTCCATACCAAATAGTTTTCTTAAGAGGGGAAACCTTCATGAATACCAAATCGTTTATATCGAACTCAAGTTCCCTTCTCCTCTTATCCACATATGATGTCTGGCAGTCTTGGATTGCCTTCATCCTCTTCCTAATCAATGAAATCTTATCCATGGAATCATGGACAAAGTCGGGTCCGAGTAGAACCTTGTCGATAGTTTCCCACTAACAAGTAGGCGATTTGCATGGCCTCCTGTAAAGCGCTTTAAAAAGGGGCCATACCAATCGTCGCTTGAAAACTATTGTTATATGTAAACTCCATGATTGATAGGTGATTCTCCTAAACTCCTCTAAGGTCAATGATGCAAGCTTTGAGCAAGTCTTCTAGGATCTGATTACTCTTTCCATCTGGACATCGATTTATGGGTGATAATCTATACTTAAGTTGAGGGTCGTCCCCATTCCTGCTGGTAAGCTTCTCCAAAATTCACTCATGAATAAGGGGTCTCTATCACTCACTATACTAGATGGATTACCATGCAATCTGACTATCTCTCTAACATTTATACAACTGGGTCAATGAAGCTGCAGTCCTAATTTTTTTGATTGGTATAAAGTGGCACTCTTGGTTAAACGGTCTACTATAACCCAAATAGCTTCATTTCCCTTCTAACTTCTAGGAAGCCCATCCACAAAATCCAGGGAGATATGTTTCCATTTCCATATAGGAACTTCAAAAGGTAACACTAATCCTGCTGGCCTTCCTTGCTCCGTTTTTACTTTCTAGTATGTCAGACACTTAGCCATGAACTCAGCTATCTCCCTCTTCGTCCCTTCCCAATGGAGATTTCTCGTCATATCTTTATACATTTTATCTCCACTAGGGTGTATGGTCATTCTCGACCTATGGCACTCCTCTAAAATTTACTTTCTTAACTCCTTGTCTTTAGGGATGCAAAATCGTCCATCCCTAAGTAAGCTTCCATCGTCGCCCAATGAATGTCTAATTGAATGAGAAAAGGTCTCCTTTGTCCCCGCTTTCTCCTTCAAGTTTCGTATCTCTTCGTTAAGGTTTTGCATACTTCGAATTCTTTCCCTTAGAGCAGGCCTGACAAGCATAACTCCAAGAAAACTACAAGAAGCTTATAGTAGGGGTTGCAAGTTAAAGTTAGAGAGAAACTCCAACTATTTCCATTCCAAAATTGCATTCAAAATGTGTGCCTTCTACTCAACGCATCTGTACAATGTTTCCTTTCCTAGGGTATACTAGATCATAAAATCAAAAAAGGCAACATACTCCATCCATCGTTGTTATCTTGAATTCAAGTCACGTTGAGAGAATAAATACTTTAGGGATTTATGATCAGTGAAAAGCTCGAACTTTTCTCCTAAAAGATCATGCCTCCACATCTTTAAGGTGAGCACTACCGCGACTAACTCTAGGTCAGGAACTGGATATCTTTTCTCTGGGTCCTTAAGTTGTCTACTGGCATAAGCGACAAACCTTCCTTCTTGCATGAGAACCGCTCCTACATTGATTCTACAGGCGTCGGTGTATACTGTGAACATCCTTGAGCCATCGGGTATATTAAGAACTGGCGCACTAGTCAATACTTCATTTAATTTCTTAAAAGCCACGTCATCTTTACTACTTTAAGAAAATACCAAGTTCTTTTCGTTAGTCGAGTTAAAGGGGTAGCAAACTTTGTGTAGTCTTTAATAAACTTTCGGTAATATCTTGCTAATCCAAGGAAGCTACTCACCTTAGTAGCATTTCGAGGTACTCTCCTTTTCTTAATTTCCTCGATCTTTTTAGGGTCTATGGCCAAACCTTTGCTTGACATGATATGCCCCCAAAAACCTAACTTCTTCTCTCTAGAATGACACTTTGCATACTTGGCTTTCAATTGGATCTCTCTTAACATCCCTAGGACCTATCTTAAGTGACTTTCATGCCCTTTATGGTCCTTAGAAAATATAAGGATATCATCTACGAAAACTACCACGATCTTATTTAGAATTCCCCTAAACACTCCAAACATGAGATCAATAAAGAAGGCGGGTGCATTCGTTAGTCCAAAGGCCATAACTTCCCATTGGAATAATCCATGTGGCATCCTAAATGCGGTTTTATCCTTACTATCCTTCGAAATTCTCAAATGGTGGAATATAGTTGCAAGGTCTAATTAGGAAAACACTCGGGCTCCTCCCAAGCGGTCAAATATATCATCAATTTTGGGTAAGGGATACCTATTCTTCTTGGTAAGTTCATTAAGCTCCCTATAATCCACGCAAAGGATTATAGATCCATCCGCTTTGGTGCCAAACAAAAATAGGTGCACCCCATTTAGGCATACTTCATTGAATGAAGCTTTTTTGTAGCAATTCTGAAATCTGTTTATCCAATTCCTCCTTTCCTTTGGTGTTATATGCCTTAAGGGTAAAGCTACTGGTCTAGCATCCATCTCTGGGTTAATCGAAAAGAGATCTCCCTATGGGGTGGAAGTCATGTTACTTCCTCAACACGTCCAAGATCTCACGTACTATAGGGATTGAAGATGGTCCTTTCGAACTAGGAGACACGACACACAATAGGGCTCTATCCTTATGTCTAATATTATAAGGGATTTTCAGACTACATCCTCCTTGACTCTTAAGATGAACAACTTTCTTGTCGCAATCTAGCATGGCTCCATAGAATGATAGCCAATCCATACCTAGGATAAGGTAATACCCCATAAAAATCCAACGCATATTCTTCGTAGAGGAACTCGACATCGTCGATATCCAATACAACGTCTTTACAGATCAATCAAGATACTTAGCTCCTCCGATAGGGTTGGCCACCTCTATCGGATTACTAGTGATAGATAAGGAAAGGTTCAACAAATCAACTAGTCTCTTAGAAATAAAATAATGGGTTACTCCAGAGTCAAACAAGGTGTATACAAAAATTCCTGAAATAGAAGTTATACCTTCAAGTGTGGGTTGACCTTGATCTTTCGGGGGATCAGTTGTGTATCGGCGCTGCCTCTAATGCATAATTCTGACCGCTCTAAATAACTCTAAGCATTGGGTTATCTCTAGACAAGTGTCCTTCCTCACGAAAATTGTAGCACTTTCCTTTAAACTCCTTCTTCGCCAAAGAAGTCCTACAGTCTTTGGCCTCATGGCCTTCACAATTGCACCTCGTACAAGTCTTAACTTCTTTCTTAAACTTGCCCCCTTATTCTTTCTCTTCCACCACACTTTCTTCTTATTCTTATTAAAACTAGAATTTCCTTATCCCTTCTCACCATTTCTTATTCTCCTTAGATCCTTCAGCTGTGCACAAGATTGTCGTCTCCACTAATGTCTCAAAGGTTGCTCCGAATGTCACTTGGGCCAGCAAAATGTCCTTTAATGGGGAGATCAACCGCTTAACAAACCTTAAAGCCTTGTTCATCGGGGGTATCCACCAAACCCCTACAAAACTTACGTAACTCAATGAATTTATCCATATACTCTCACAGACTCATATTTCCTTATTTAAGATTGATAAACTTCTCTAGTTGGATAGTCACCTCAACATTGGGTAGGAACTTTGCTTCAAAGTGGGTCTTGAATTCAGCCCACGTAAATACTTGGCCCTCGTTCTCTCTAGATACCAAGTTCCACCATTAAAGGGATTCTCCTTTTAAGTATCAGGCCGCAATTCTTCTCTTATCATCGGACCATCCAGTGGCCTCAAAAATCCTTTCGTAGTCCATTATCCAAGCTTGAGCACTAACAAAACTTTTTTCTCCCAAGAACGATTTTCCATTAAGGCTCGCAGAATTCTTATAAAATCAAGGAAAACCAAAGGCTTCCTCAATGGTAGGAGTTGCAGGCTTCGATGGGGGCGGGATTAGCAATAGGTACATCCTCCACAGTACCGAGATACTGTTGGAACCATTCTAGCAAATACAGAGGTCTTGCCTAGTTTCCTGGACCGTAAGGATTATCAGCCATTTTACCATCTGAAAAAAAAGGAAGAATCCTTCAGTGGATACTCCTAAGATAGTATTTAAGCTGAAAATGAAAGAAAATTATAAAGTTTCCTTGTATAGTTGTGTATGATTATTAGGGGTAAATATATATATTATATATATAGTTTGAAAACCTTTTTCAAAATACAAATACTCCTCTCATATGTATAATTTCTCTATAATCGGGTAACCTAGACTCTGATACCATATGTAACAACCCATCCTGACTGGGCCTAAATTTCGACCTAGGAAAGACCTATTGAAACTTAGAGCCACTCTAAACTGATCATTGGTTCCAATAAGGTATTACATTTGCACAGAATAACAGATAATATAATATGATGGAATCTCAGACAGTGGAACAGAAAAGTGTAATATCAAAATAAGATGCAACATTAATTAAAAACCATTGATTTAGAACAAATTGTAAAATACATTTATTCATAATGGTACATCATCATTGCTCATAATTCAGAGTTTCCATAAGTAAAAGAGCAATAATAGCTAATAGTAACATAGTAGTTTCATCGCCTTCTTCAGGCTCCATCATTGTTTCGTCCATCTAGTAGCTACCCCACCTATTGACAAGTTGGATATGTTAAGGACAGGGTCTTAACATAAAGTCATGTGTGAATGAAAACAATATTTGCTTAAAGACTATACTCTAGATTTGGCAGGTTATATATGTCAAGGTATATCTACGAAACACATAGGTACATACATACAAAGAAATAGTTTAACCAATGTGATGGATATCTGAATCAATGATTTAAGACCTTGAGTGATGCATTCAGGGTGATGACCCAACGAGGTGGACATTTGCGGTGACTTAAGGCTCATTCTAGCATGTTTATTAATAGGGGTGTAAATAGGTCGGACCGGACCGGACGGAGGTGTGTCCAAGCTCTATCCTATAAGAATTCGGACGGACACAGACCGAACATCATATAGCCTCGGACCGAGCCGGACAATGGACTGTCCTGTCCGATATAGCTTTGGATAATAGAAAAACATCAAACATTTTAGATCGGACCAAACACTAGTGTGTCTAAGCTCTGTCCTATAAGAGAATCGGATGGACACGGACCGGACACCTTACGGCTTCAGACCGAGCCGGACAACGAACTGTCCTGTCCGATATACAGCCCCTATTTATTAAGGGTGAATTCTTATGATCTCTTATGACCCCAAGGAGGACTCTAGCCACTTAAGACCTTGTTCTAACATGTCAACGTTCTCAAATATATACTCTCGCATGTAATATGAGAAGCAGTATCTCGCCGCTTAGTACCGGTTTAAGGGAGGCCTGTTTAGAGCCCTTTAAGACCATCCGGCGGACGCCTCATGTTACTACTTAACTGATATTACGGTAGAACACCTATGTCGCTTAAGACTTCCCTCTAAGGGTTAGTTAATTAAATAGCATGATGCGCTCCACGTATACCAAATCTATCATTAGGTTGGTCGTCCCTAACTCCTAGGGGAAGTTGACATTCTGATAAACTACCATACTCCGTTATTACCATGACTAACCACCTTTTTAGAAGGAGGACCCATAGACTAAATTCAAATCTAATAAGGGTGATGTAACAAACTAGGATTTTCGACCCTGAACATCGTCACAACAAACCATATCGACTATTCAAGCATCGGAAATACCGTGTTCGTTACAGTGGTATCAAAGTTGAAGATTAAGCGATTACCTTGGCTTATGAATTCTGGTCGATGGTGGGGAATCACAATGTCGATAGGGACTCTAAAATGCTCGAATACGATTAATTGGCACGGTATGTTTTAAAAGAGGGTAAATGGAATGATTTTACCCAAAATATATTTTGATATAAAGAAAGTATATATATTGAAATTATTATAGTATATTGGATGTGTTGGTTGTTATTATAATCGAATAAGTTAATAATTGAGATGGCTATAAATACCCAATCATAAGTTGTGGAAGAGTAATATCTAAAATCAGATAAATTAATTCTGAATTTAAACTAGAAGTGAAATTAAATTTTTAGGGAAGTTTGAAAAGGCGTTGTAAATGGATTCAGGATTCAAAATATATGGAAATTCAAAGATCCTAGGGAAAATTTTAAAATATTTTCAAAGCAATGTGATGTATATTTTGAAGTAATTTCAAAAATGGAAGTGTTTGAAAAAGAGTTTTGAAATAATATAGTATTGAACTCACTTCGATCACTGGAAAATAATTCTGATGATGACGGTCGCATCATCAGTGTCATTTTCGAGTTTTTGAGTGATGAATTACTACAAAAAGATTTTGTTTTTTGAATTTTTTTGAGAAAATAAGTTGTAGGAAATTCAAATGTTTTGAATTTTTATTATAATATATGATTTCAAACTTAAAAAAAGAAAAAAAAAGAATTTGAACGTAAAGAAATGGGACTAGTTGTAGAACGGAATGGGAAGAAACTTTACGGGAGCATGAATCATTTTAGAGAAGAAAAAGAGGTACTGGGACGGGCACAAGAAGATGGGCCAGGAAGAAAATAAAAGGTTAAGCCCACATTAGAAATTAAATTAAGTTATTTAACATAAAATAGTATATAACTTGTAAATTTAATATCTCGATCATATCATATCAGAATTTCGAACAGTCAGTCATGTTGGAATCATAGAGGCGTTTGCTACGCAACGAAACTGATTTGGAATGAATTGAAGCTCATTGCAAATTATGGCAGAATAAAATGTCTATCCGAATCAACGACAGTTTATCATTATTCAACGATAAATGTCCAAGGTGAGTAAACTCACTAACTCTGATCAGTTCTATAATTTCATAAACGTTAATAAATATTTACAAATGACAATTGATTGTTGTGTGATGGTTGTTTGGAAGAATTGCTTATTAGTTGGTCGAAATTTTAGATATAGTTATATATACAAACTGCTAGTTAAATATTAATCACATTTATTATATTATTTCATATTGATAAGAAATCAGCGCTATTATGCTGATTAACATCTATGGATGCAGGAAAATAGGTTGGAGGGATCCAACTGGATTCCTCAACAATTATATTTTTGTTTTTCATATATTACATTATATGATGTGACAAATAATCTATGGTTGATTATTGTGAGTGTCTGGAATGTTTTGAATAACACCGACCTTGAAACGATTTGTATTTAAATACCGTGAGATATGTAAGAAGAGAATTCGAGTTTTAAAAAAGGGAAAAATCTGTATTTTAAATAGAAATTGCATTTCGAGTGAGCTATATATAATAAATTGTTTTAATCATAATAAAAAAGTAGTTTGATTTATCAACGATATTTTTAATGGAATAAAATAATTATTATAAAATAATCCGTGAATGTTAATTTAAAAATGGGTAATGGAAAGGGAAATTATTGAATTTATTTCGAGGTTCAAAATGTGAGTATGAATTGAATAAAACTATAAGGATTTGTAATTATAATTCGACAATGTCGAATAATAATTTTTAGAAATTTTATATTGTATAATTTGGAAATTTACAAGATAATCAGTATTGGGTTATAACTATTAATTTAATTATAACCGAATATGTATTCGAGGTCTAGTTATAACTTATAATATAATATGAAGTATGAATTTATAAAATAAATAGATAGATGGTATTTTAAACTCAAATGATATTTTCTATTTAATCAAGTTTGGTTTAATAAAACAAGTCCAGATATCAATAGAGAAATATAATTCACATTTTAAAATAAATAGTGATTTAGAAGCAAGCACTTTATAGATTAAATGGTTTATAAAAGGGAATTGATGAAAATTTGAAGTGATAAATTCAAACATGAATTTAGAAATCAAGTTAACCTGAAACGGTGAGTTTATTCCGATGTTCGGTTGTTTAGAGTATTCAATAGTGAGTTATATGTTGGAATTCGATTCTATCGAATTTAGGAAAGTACCATTTACTTTCTGGTTATAATCAAGATTTAATTATTCATCTAATTAATTAATTATTATTTTATTTATTCAAATAAAAGTTACATTTTGAAATTAAATATTTCAAAAAGCAGAGATTATAACGTTATGGTTATAATCAAAGATTTTCGTAAAGAAGTGGATTCGTAAACTTAATAGAGAGTTGTGTAAACATTTTGTAAATAAGAAATTAAGAAATGGAGTTAAGAACATTAGAAACGAACTGGAAAGTAGTTATGTTGAATACTTGTCTGAGTATCGATCTGATGTTGGTTTCGGCCTTCGGGGTTTTTACTTAAGGAATTGTTCTCTTACTAGTTTACGGCTTGGGACTGACGGTTGTGGAAGGTTAATGATGTTTGAATGAGAAATGGAAATGTTTTCCAAATGTAATTAGTGTATATTTTCTAGACATAGAAAATAAGAAATTGTGGATATGGAAATGTTTTTCCGTGAATCGTGAGAGACTAAAGGGTTTAGAAAATATGGAAAATGGGAGTTTAAGGAATAAATAAATTATTGATAAATTAATTTAAAGGGTCTGAATGTTGATTAATGATTGATCGTTGTAATTTCCGTTAGGAAATATGAACGTTGTTTGTATGTATGTTTTCCTTTGATAGCTAAATAACCGGCTATCAAAGATTTGACCATTTTCCGTTGTCAATACGAAGAGACCGAGATTAGATTTATTATCTGAAAACCACTATGTATGGTTATTAGCATTACGAATCAAATATGATGAAGATGATTGAAGACGGAGTTTGTGCAAGGGTTATTTTGGCGATCCTAGGTAGAAATTGCCTAAGATAGATTTACAGAATAGTGCCTTCGGTTTGTCCAGTCTTAGGACAACTTGTATGGATAAATGTCTGACAGAGTATATCTAATAGATCGCGTAAGTTGATCTCTTCAAATGTATTTACGTTGGTGGAGGAGGAATTCGTTTCTCTTAGCTTTATACCTACGGTATTTTTGGAGAAATCAATTTGTGATTTGGCGGGTATGATGATGTGGCATTTAAAGTAAATAAAGATGTGATCTGAGTAATGGTACGATATGACCTCAAGCCTTATCAACCGGGAAATGACAAAAATCGGGCAGGCAACTTGGCCAAGTGGATCGCACCTAATTAGGGTATATTTTCATCATCTATATAATATTCATAATTGTTACTTATTTCTCTTCTGTATCTCCCGTGAACGGTTACATTGGTATACAACCCGTAAAGTGATAAAATATTCAGAACATTCAAGCGAAATGAATGGCCGGTCATGTGTGGCCGAGTTACAAGATGTTCTTGTTGAACTCCAGTGTATCACTTCTAGAGTACACTGATCGGAAGGTGGTTCCATACCTTGTCATAATTGGAAATCCATTACCCAATAAGAGCCCGCGTTTTTGATTGATATTATATATGTAGAGCGTGAGATGAAAGTGTCCTGCTAGATTGTTATTTACTTGATTTAGACATTATTATAATATCAGAAAATATTGATATTAAGAAATATTTTGGGTTATCATAAGATAAAAACCGTCTGTGTTTATGTGTGGATCGGTCTTCGGTTATCATTTCTTTTAAAAGGATTTTAAATGTTAAACCAAGTGATTAGAGTTTACTCACGCCTATCCCATGACTGACCCAGAGTTTATTTTGTTTTGTTTTCCCTAAACTCTTGGGTGCCCAAATTTGTATGGGCAGTCAAGTAGTCGGGATTTTACAGATATACTTGGAGAAGCTTAGAGTAGGAGACTTCAATGTTAGTTACATATAGAGTATATTTCCGTTGTGATGTTATGTGTTATACTGGTATGTATATACAGTTATAGTTTTGTATTTCAAAAGTTGTTAATAATATATTTATTCGTTCCACTGTGAGATTCGTATCACTCTGATTTTGTTCTATTGTGATCTTCTTCTTCTATTCTAATTTTCTTTCTTTCTATTTCTCACCCACTAACTTTTTTCTATTAATGGTCCGATATTTACTATGCTTGAATAGTCGACATGGTGTGTTGTGTCGATTTTCAGGGTCCAAAATCCCGGTTCGTTACAGGTGAGTCCTATGACTTTGGTCCATTCGATGAATAAACCTTCGGAATGGTCCTAATCTTTAACCACTTAAGACGTAAACCAGATAAAAAGAAAGTTAGCCACTTAAAACCTTCTCAAGGCGTAGTAAGTTTACCTATTTACACATAATATAGGTATATATATGTACACTAGACCACTCACATTAAACCATCTACTTGTAGACGATGGATGTGCCGGACAGTTCTGGGCAGACTTCTATTACAAGCAGGCTTAACCTCATGCCATAGTGTACTAAATTAAATGGTCGATGGCACCCAGACTTCTCACATTAGCCAAACTCATTTGTGGTTGCTAGATTTGTCGGTTGGTTCTGGGAATATTTCTACCACAAATGACGACTAACCTCGTGTTGTGTGTCATTATTAAATATATAAATAAGTCATTTTATATGCACACACAAGAAAAAAATTCAAGTGGGGAAATTTCACATTTCTAACTTTGTTCGAACGTATTTATTACATCATTATTAAATTTGAACACGTTGATTACGCTATATAAATATAGTATTAAATTTGGACCATAAACGCTAAATTTTTGTTTTGGATGAAGAAATATTTTAACAGTGTAAATTGTCAATCCGATCCACAATAAAGGTATACAAGCGAATTCCCACATCAAACTACTAAATACATGGCACAATTAATGATAATAGTAACGGGAAAATTAACAACATAACTATCAAAACTTGTATTCCTAGGCTTGTTAGAACAATTCAGGAAATGAATTCAAAATAAGGTGTTAATCACATATATACATACATATTTAACATATATACATATATATACACATATATGTACACATATATACATAAACATTTATTTAATCTAATTTACCCTTTTCTATGTCGTACATAAAACCGTTAACATTTGATTTGTTTCAAATTTGAATATGTACAAATTATCGATTTTATAATGGAAATCAAAACCTATTCAAATAGTAAAACCAAATCAAATTCCAATCTTCTTACATCACAAACACTTTTAAATAAAAGAGATAAATCAAACTAAATAAAAGTGAATCACCAAACTAGTCTTCATACATAACCCAAACGATTCACAAATCCAAACATTGATTGACAACTTTGCGAGGTATGTATAAAAATAAGAGAATTTGGGGTTTATAACATGATGTTATCGTGAAACCAACCGAGATTTTGGAGAAGATACAATATTGATTTGAATGTTGAAATCATCGTTCTTCGATTCTACTAAAAATATATATAAGATAATCGTATAGTGTTACTACCAAAATCAACATTGAAGAAAGCTGACAGTGAAGGGGTATCGGATGACCGAAAGTTCGTGGAGGGCTCAATAAAAAGTCAGGACAAACAATGTGAAGAAAAAGAGCTGGAAGACATAATCCGAAAGATAGTATCAACCGTAACCTTTTTTCATTCCCCCTAAAGGGAAAGGTTATAAAGGACTAAAGAGTAAAAACGGCAAGACCCCTCCACCATAGTCAGTCCGATAGGACTCTTTCGGCATCATTTGCCCAATGAAAGGCTTCAGGTAAAGAACCACAAGGAACTAAGGAAATCAGAAGAAACAAACTCGACAGATGATCTTCAATAACAACCTGTCCAAATACTGACACACCCAAAGGCGAAAGCACTAAATTAAAGGAGCACGAGGCTACATGGAACCAATCTCCGGAGCACCTACCACCTGGACACCGAAAGGATGGAGCCACAAATAATAGGATTAACGTCGGAAAGCCATCCCTTGAGAATCTAGGCTACCACAAAAAAACCCTACCAGAAGGCCAACCGAGACCCCAGCGGATACACAGGCTACCCATACTAATTCACTTAGTACCGAAAGCTGTGACGGTTTCAAACCGGTAGATATCAACATACACCACGAGGCCCTGTCTCCCCACGTATTCACGATAAAGCCGAAAGCCTACATCTAAAAGCTCATGACCGCAATCCTACATTTGCGAGCCATTTTCAGAGATTTAAGTACCGTTCAGGAGTCGTGACCGATGCACCGAAAGCGACCAAAGGACCCTCGCCTGAGGCCAAGAATAAAGCAACCGACAAGGATCCCTGCGGGCGCACTGAACCACCGGCGGAAGGGGTCCTGAACCATTATAAATAGGGCCCCAGATACCGCATTGGGATGGGACTTTTTCTTACTTTTTGTATCCTCGGAAATAGCTTAGAAAATCATCAATGGAGAATTCGTTCTCTACAATATCTATGCATTCTCATTAAAAGCTTAATAAAGGGAGAACTTCTTGATAAAAATTGCTCTGTAAGTGTGCCCATTTATTTCTTTAATTGTTCTCATTGCGATCTACTATCCATTCAACAGACGAGCTCATGTTACACTCGTCACGCCCTTAAATGGCGACAGAATTCCATTCGCTGAGCCTAGATCCAATCTGGTAGATCATAGTAAGCCTACGACTAACAGCCTTAGCTTCCCAATCCATCACTAAAATAGAACGGGAAAGAGAAACAACCCACCTGATTTTCCCTTAAGATTTTCCCCATTGATCCATTTCCAGTGTTGACGAAAAATATCGTTAAAATTTTCGTGCTGAAAGGAGGGCCTGAACCTCCGACCTTGTGGTTAATAGCCACAAATCTACCTGAGCTGTTCCGTCTCGGATTGGACAAGCCTTGAAAAAGCAAAGTTATGAGCAAGAGACTCAGACGAAGGTTCTCAGGATCTCGAACGGATAAGTGGAGAACCACTAGCCATAGGTTGACGGAAGAGCAAGAGTTAAGGGCAGAGGCTTTATGAGCAATAAAGGGGGAAGAGGAAGATGGAACTACATGCCTGCGAAGCAGGGAATAGCAACTCTTCCTACATAGAACAAACTGCGGCGTTCTCACCTACTGGATCTACAACAGAGGTGTAACAACCCGTAAATTATGGGCCAGTTTAAAATTTTTATTTTGGCAATTTTAGCGAATTTTGATTATTTAAAATGAATTATTTTAAATAATATCGACGAGAAATTTATTTCGAATATAATTCGACGTATATATTATATACGTCGTCGTTAGAATATAAATATTTATTTATAATTATAAATAGAATTGAAGATGGCGCGGTAGTTCGAAAATTCGATTTCTAATTTCAAATGAATATACAGAATTCAATATAAGTTAGAATTGAACGAAACAAGAAATATTTGAATCTGTATAACTATATCTTTGTAACGAAGTTAACAAACTGAGATTTCATCTTAGAAATGATAAGATATGTCCAGTTTAAAATTAGAAATAGTCGCTGTGGAATTTATATATATTTTTATATATATAAGGCCCTTAAAAATAGCAATTTTGCAAATGACCTCGGATTTCGACGAAACCACTTTTGTTGGGTCCGTGATGTCAAGTTACTGCTAGATTCCAAATTTCATAATTTTTCGAATCAATATGTGAGCGTGGCAAAGGAAAACGCGTTTTGACCATTTCAGTTGATTTTAATCGACTGGAAATTGGCCATTTTTCTAACGGTCTCAGAATTCGACGAAACTAGTTTTGTTAGGACCGTATCGTCAATACGAAGCTAGAAAATATTTTTCTGGAATTTTTCTAGTTAGTATGTGACCCCGGTAATTTGAAATGTAAGTTTGAAATTCAATATAATGATTTAAATGTAAATTTAACGGAAACTGATTCAAACAGTCGAATCAGCTTGCGATACATATCCCATTGTGTTCGGAATGGGGGTAATATGCTATGGACGGCAGGCGGTGGACCTCGTTTCGAGGTCGTATGTAAAAGTCAACATTTTTACAAATTAAATTAAAAAAATATATATATATATATTATTTTAATTTCCTTTCCCCCCCCCCCCCCCTTTTTCTTCTTCGTTGGCCCCCTCCCTGATACATTCTTCAGGAAGACCCACGAAGACCCTGAACCGCCTCGTGAAGGCCACCTCCAGCGTCGCCTTCGGCATCACCTCCTTCACCGCCCACAGCGAACCCCCCCCCTTTCCTCCGACCAGCGAGTTCTCCGGCGACGAAAAGAAAAAACTTAGAAAATTTCGCTGTAAGTATTTTATTTTACTTTTATTTTAATTTTAAAGTCTAAAACTGATTGGGAGAAAAAAAAAAGATTAAAGGAAAAACTGAATTTATTTTCTTTTGAAAACTGATTTTTTTATTAATGTTTAAAACTGAATTTATTTTCTTTTGAAAACTGATTTTTTTTAAAAGGGTTTTAAAAATGATTTTTGAAAAGAGATAAAACTGATTTTTGAAAAAGGTTTTAACTTTAAAAAGAAAATGGTTTGAACTTTAAAAAGAAAATGGTTTGAGCTTTAAAAAGAAAAAGATTTGATCTTTAAAATAGAAAAGCAAAAAGACGAGATTTTTGTTTAGAAGAAAAAGTAGGATTTTTAAAAATAGAAAAGATTGGTTTTTATAAAGATGAAGACTTTATTTTTTTTTTATAAAGGCGAAAACTTTATTTTTATAAAAGCGAAAACTTTATTTTGTTATAAAGGCGAAAACCTTATTGTTAAAGTATGATTTTTATATATTGAACATCGAAGTAAAAATTCAATTTTTATATATTGAGAAGTGAAATAAAAATTCGATTTTTATATATTGAATAACGAAGTCAAAATTCGATTTTTACATATGTAGTGAAAGCGGACAACGAAGATGACGAAGATGTGATAGCGATGAAGATTTCTATCAATGAAGTGCCGTGGAGCTAGGATAGCTTTATGTGAGAATTTCTCACCTTTCAATTTTATTTCTAGTTATATATATATATACTAGGATGCAGACGGTGCTTAGTAGCACCCGACACAATCGTCCACAGACCATGGACTTGTTTGTTTGGCTGTTTGGTGATTGAAAGAAGAAAAAGGGGGGGAAAAGGAAATTAAAATAATAATTTTTTTTTTAATTTAATTTGTAAAAATGTTGACTTTTACATACGACCTCGAAACGAGGTCCACCGCCTGCCGTCCATAGCGTATTACCCCCATTCCGAACACAATGGGATATGTATCGCAAGCTGATTCGACTGTTTGAATCAGTTTCCGTTAAATTTACATTTAAATCATTATATTGAATTTCAAACGTACATTTCAAATTACCGGGGTCACATACTAACTAGAAAAATTCCAGAAAAATATTTTCTAGCTTCGTATTGACGATACGGTCCTAACAAAACTAGTTTCGTCGAATTCTGAGACCGTTAGAAAAATGGCCAATTTCCAGTCGATTAAAATCAACTGAAATGGTCAAAACGCGTTTTCCTTTGCCACGCTCACATATTGATTCGAAAAATTATGAAATTTGGAATCTAGCAGTAACTTGACATCACAGACCCAACAAAAGTGGTTTCGTCGAAATCCGAGGTCATTTGCAAAATTGCTATTTTTAAGGGCTTTATATATATAAAAATATATATAAATTCCACAGCGACTATTTCTAATTTTAAACTGGACATATCTTATCATTTCTAAGATGAAATCTCAGTTTGTTAACTTCGTTACAAAGATATAGTTATACAGATTCAAATATTTCTTGTTTCGTTCAATTCTGACTTATATTGAATTCTGTATATTCATTTGAAATTAGAAATCGAATTTTCGAACTACCGCGCCATCTTCAATTCTATTTATAATTATAAATAAATATTTATATTCTAACGACGACGTATATAATATATACGTCGAATTATATTCGAAATAAATTTCTCGTCGATATTATTTAAAATAATTCATTTTAAATAATCAAAATTCGCTAAAATTGCCAAAATAAAAATTTTAAACTGGCCCAGAATTTACGGGTTGTTACAATCTCCCCCACTTAAAACTTTTCGTCCCCGAAAAGGAACAAAGTCGAAAGTGGTTTGATTATTCAGCTCTACGATCGATCAGGCTTCCATTCTCCAACTCTTTAGTTTTTGAGAATTTTCAAAATTTCAAAAATTTGGCTAACACCCTAAATTTTTGAAAAATTTCGCCATAACCTCCCCTGCACCGGGAGCATCGGGGAATTTCAAATAGCTTCCCCGGTCCTTCAGATCTCAAAAAGAAAAAGAAAAAGCCAAGCGGCTAGCCAATAGGCTCATAAAATCATCATCACCCAAACAAAACAGGAAATTATGTAGTAAACATGTACCTATTTGTCGGGCAAACAAATTTTATTCTCTGCTCTAGCCTCCTTGCTATGACCTGTTCAATGATATATATGTATATGCAAGCAAATGCGACCAATTTTCAATATAATCCAATATTTGGTTTAATTAGACATAATGGCTAAAAATTAGCAAACAAATAAACAAACAACACAAACATCAATCCATTAGTGAATTAGAGTTTCAAATTCATAATTTTGATACATAGTCAAGAATCAGATTTTTGATGCCAAATCACAACAATAGGCCCTATCTAATTTTGGTTCTCACACCAGTCAATAGGAAATATATAGAAATCTCACTTTCGTCGCTCGAAAATAAATACTGGCGACAGTGCCCCATCACCAGAATTATTCCCGGGCACTAGAGTATGATTCTATATCTATCCAATATATTAAAATTTCGAATACACGTTTGCAAGACGCATATGCAAAATCTTTATATATCGGATTGTCCAAATCAATATAAATAAATGATCAAATACGAATAATTGATTTAAATTTTCAAAACAAAATTGGTTTTCATTTTAAAAAAATATACTCTTCACACTCGTCCTAGGATACTACTGATCCCATCTCTAACGAGTCATTCCCGTTGGATATTACTAATCCAATATCTGATGAATTCTTTCGTAAGGTTCTAAGGTGTCTTGTTCTCTAAGCTTTGTAAACCAAAGCTCTGATACCACGTGTAAAGACCCGCAACTTCCCCGTAAAGGAAAGCGTCGGATAGTTCGAGAACAAACCACAGCAGAACGCATACAGAAGAACATTTCATTGTATATTACAACAATGCATCAGATTACAAGAATATACAGAGTATAAATGAATATTACACAGAAATATCAGAGATTTAAATTACATTTAAATACATAGCAGCGGAAAATAATACAATGCACAACTAGAAGAGATATACGGATACAAAGCTTTCCGGATATCGTTCCAGCTGTAAACCAGGATCCTGTGAATATAAATCTGCAAAAACAAAAACTACTAGCTGCCCGTGTCAAAATAGGGGCACCCAGAGTTTAGGTTAAAACAATAAACTCCAGGTCAGTCATGTGACTGGTGTGAGAACTAAAACAGTTAATTTTTATTTTTAAAGTTAGGTAAATCAAGGGACCACGCCGTATAACACGGAACGGGTTTCCTCCCAAGAACACCAGTGCATAAAACAGCAGCACAATGCTAAATAAAGAAAAATGAAACTGTTATAAGACCCAGGTCCTATCACACAATGCAACGCAAGCCGGGGGATAGGGTTTTCCCTTATAACAGCCAAAGAATGCTTGATACGTTTAAAACAAATCATTTGATACTATTGTAAGTGCATATTGTATAAAACAACTTCAAATCATAAGTATCAATCATAGGCGGCATGAGCGCCCCATCCCACTATGTCGCCATATATAGGATTACAACTAAAACCGCAAGATCACGTATTTGGAAATTGGATTTCCGTCTATGAACCGAGGCAAAAGATAGTCCTCAACCGATTCGAGACGCTCTAGCCCGCCCCTCAGGCACAGCCGCAACCGTACCTTGGATCGTCAGGGCCGGTCCACACGAAGTGGATTATAATGCCTGAACAATACGTTTCTCCGCCCTTTGGGGCGTAGGTGAGCCAACTAAATGACTCCATCGGTTCGAGAACGACCGATCAATCCGAGGCGCCTCGCAACAGCAACAACCACATAAGTCAAACTCGTCAGGGCGTGTAAAACCACTGACGCCACTTCTAGCTAGAAAGAAAACGCATGTCCCCCCTGAGGTCCGTCTCCCGTTTTTGGTTCATACCGGGTGTGAAACACGCGAATCAACGTTACACAAAGCTATGCCACAAAGGCCGTGCTTTGATCATCAACCACAAGACTTTGCTTTTCAACAGAAGCCTTGATCATTTGCATCTTAGCATGCCACACAGGCAAACCATCCTATGCAACCGATATTAGTCACACAGAATGAAATCCGATGTCAGACACACAGTCCATTTACAAGTCCGTTCTGGGTCTGAACGAAACCGGAGGCACCTAGTACCCCGCATATCCATCGATCTCCAAGTACGTCTGGACGATCACTAACTGTTTCCATCTTCTTGGGTGTACAACCCAATCAAGATCATCAGTTATCACCCAAACGACGTGAAGACCTCCGGTCTTCGACCATCGTCTTCATCTTCGACCTATCGTCGTATCAGTTATTCAGAATGGGATAAACCCGGCCTTTCCGAATAACTCGCGTATATTTTAAATAAGTGTTACACAAACACAACATACGCCTCATTCCAATTCATCAGTCACTAACCATAAATTAATCAAGAGAATAATTCCCCAAATATTAACCCCGAAGGCCGAAACCAACATCAGATCAATATCCAGAAAACCATTCTGCTTGGCTAACCGACAGTTAGTTTCTAAATTTTACGTTCAAATCTAATTAAAGATTTAACTATCGCCTGGAGCAAAACTGGTGATACTCCATTCTCGATCTTTTCAATCTAATTAAAGATTCATTAAAACTCCACTTAGTTTTAATCATTATCTGGGTTAAAGAATCAGTGTCATTTAAAACACGATTCACGATAAACCCAAAATCACATTCCATTAATTATCGGGTTAAAGAACAAGTGTTATTTAAAACACTGTTCACGATAAACCCAAAAATCCATACCAATTCAATTCCAATTAAATATCGTTTCGAGCCGCCGCCGTCGTGCGAGCTCCACCCCCCCCCCCCCCCCCTAGCCCCTCCTCCGCACCACCCTCCTCCATCCTCTCTCCTCCTTCCGCTCGACGCACAGCCCCACGAAGACCCTGAACCGCCTCGTGAAGGCCACCTCCAGCGTCGCCTTCGGCATCACCTCCTTCACCGCCCACAGCGAACCCCCCCTTTCCTCTGACCAGCGAGTTCTCCGGCGACGAAAAGAAAAAAACTTAGAAAATTTCGCTGTAAGTATTTTATTTTACTTTTATTTTAATTTTAAAGTCTAAAACTGATTGGGAGAAAAAAAAAAGATTAAAGGAAAAACTGAATTTATTTTCTTTTGAAAACTGATTTTTTTATTAATGTTTAAAACTGAATTTATTTTCTTTTGAAAACTGATTTTTTTTAAAAGGGTTTTAAAAATGATTTTTGAAAAGAGATAAAACTGATTTTTGAAAAAGGTTTTAACTTTAAAAAGAAAATGGTTTGAACTTTAAAAAGAAAATGGTTTGAGCTTTAAAAAGAAAAAGATTTGATCTTTAAAATAGAAAAGCAAGAAGACGAGATTTTTGTTTAGAAGAAAAAGTAGTATTTTTAAAAATAGAAAAGATTGGTTTTTATAAAGATGAAGACTTTATTTTTTTTTTATAAAGGCGAAAACTTTATTTTTATAAAAGCGAAAACTTTATTTTGTTATAAAGGCGAAAACCTTATTGTTAAAGTATGATTTTTATATATTGAACATCGAAGTAAAAATTCGATTTTTATGTATTGAGAAGTGAAATAAAAATTCGATTTTTATATATTGAATAACGAAGTCAAAATTCGATTTTTACATATGTAGTGAAAGCGGACAACGAAGATGACGAAGATGTGATAGCGATGAAGATTTCTATCAATGAAGTGCCGTGGAGCTAGGATAGCTTTATGTGAGAATTTCTCACCTTTCAATTTTATTTCTAGTTATATATATATATATACTAGGATGCAGACGGTGCTTAGTAGCACCCGACACAATCGTCCACAGACCATGGACTTATTTGTTTGGCTGTTTGGTGATTGATTGCGATATTGGTTTGAATGTGGTTTATGGTGTGAAAAATCGAATCGATAAATTGGTTAGGATTAGACGTGCGCCGTTATAAGGCGAAGGAGTAAGGCTAGGTTAGACCCTTACTCCAAATTTTGTGGTTTGCATAACGAAAGTGAATTGATTGATATGTGAATGGCGTGGGCCTTCACTAGACCGGGGATTAGGCTAGGCCTTGTCCCGTTTCTAGTATCGTGCCGTTATGCCGCCAAAATTTTCTAAAATATGTTAGAAAAATAAAAATATCATTTTATTGAATAAATGAATTGAATAGAAATTCATAGGTTGAAATAAAATGTTTTATCGTTAAAAATATAATTTTTAACGTGAATATGAAAATAGTGAAGTGAATAAATAAATATTCATTTACAAACCAGATGGTTTGTTTATGTACACTTATTTGAATGACATTGATTGGGACGATAAATTTTACACATCGCCCAACTGCACGAATAAAAATCTGTGTTTGATTGTTTGAAACCCCACACGGGTGTTGGGATGAAATTTGAAGTTCACTCATCCTGATTGATTAAATATGTCGATCGATTGATTGACAGACTGTTATAAGCGTTAGATATTTATATTTGATGCTTATACAGTGTAGTGCACTTTGGTTGATGCTTGATTATTTTTCAATGCTATGATATACATGTGTTGTATGAAAATCCATATAATTAATTTTATGTGGTAATTGATTGGGCCTCATTCCAATTTGAAAAATAAAGAATATTATAAAATAAAAGTTCATGTGTTGACAGTACTCATTCATTGAGATTGGTCATGTGTTGAACGAAATATTTTAATATTAAAATTTACATCTTTATCGATATAAAATAAAAGTTCATGTGTTGACAGTACTCATTCATTGAGATTGGTCATGTGTTGAACGAAATATTTTGATAATAACAACTATTTTGAAAATAGAAATTTATGAAGCCGTGTTGATTAGATTGACGCCATTTTGACGTGAACGATATTTATATCGATTTTATTCATTTCGAAATGAATTGAATTGAAAACGAATTCAAAGTGAATTGAATTAAAAGTGATTTCGAAGTGAATTGAATTAAAAGTGATTTCAAAGTGAATTGAATTAAAAGTGGTTTCGAAATGAATTGAATTGAAAACGATTTCGAAATAAATTGAATTGAAAACGATTTCGAAATGAATTGAATTGAAAACGAATTCAAATTGAATTGAAAACGATTTCGAAATGAATTGAATTGAAAACGATTTCGAAATGAATTGAAAACGAATTCAAATTGAATTGAAAGCAAATTGAAATGAATTCAAATTGAATTGAAATTTGAATTGAATAGAAATGAATTTTGAAACGAATTTATAAAGAAGAATTCAATTTTGATTTGAATTGAAAAGGAAGTTGAAATTGCTTTTGAAACGAATTCAAAACTATTTATATAATTCGTTTTAAATAGAAATCGACGAAATATATATTATATATATTATATATATAATATAATGGCCTGAATAGAACGCGCCGCGCCGCGGTAGTTCGCGAATTTCGACCATTTATTTCAAACGGACATTACGGGAGATCCGACCGTCGGATTCTCCTAAAACCGGAACCGTTGGGTTCGTATCGAAAAGAGCTTTCTAATGAATGTTAGAAATTTGAAATCTAACGGTTGGATTTGGAGATACGTCCAAATCAAATTCGAAAAAGGTCGCTGTAAGTGCAGTTCGATGGCCGTTAATGGAAATCGACTGTACGGGCCTTGATAAAATTATTAAAAATAGTAATAATTTGTGTAAAATCATAAGAAATGGTTTAGAAAGAATTGGGATGAAAAACTCCATATTTGAAAAGATAAAAATAGATTTTTATCGAAATGAACTAGTTTTGAACTAGAATTATAATTCTATTTATTTTTAATTAAATAAATTGAATTTGAAATGGTTTTGAAAATAACCAAAATTTCCAATGATTGCATTGGAGTGGAGTTGAATCGAAATTGTCTTCGGAATATTTCGATGTTGGAATTCGTGATATTACAGGTGTTGTTATGGAAATTTGAAAGATATATATTTGTATCGTTATTTCCAATACGACATTTGTTAGTCGTAGAATTCGATATTGAATATAAGCCGATATATTTTCTATTCAGAGCCTTGTATTGAATATCGAATGTGATTTGGGTTTGTCGTGAATGGTGTCTTCACTAACACTGTTCTTGAACCCAGTTGAGAAAAGATTAAACCTTTTTATTTAGATTTAATGAAGTGTACCAATTAAATGATATTTAATTGGAATTGAATTGGTATTGATTTTTGGGTTTATCGTGAACAGTGTTTTAAATAACACTTGTTCTTTAACCCGATAATTAATGGAACGTGATTTGGTTTTGTCGTGAATGGTGTCTTCACTAACACTGTTCTTGAACCCAGTTGAGAAAAGATTAAATCTTTTTATTTAGATTTAATGAAGTGTACCAATTAAATGATATTTAATTGGAATTGAATTGGTATGGATTTTTGGGTTTATCGTGAATCGTGTTTTAAATGACACTGATTCTTTAACCCAGATAATGATTAAAACTAAGTGGAGTTTTAATGAATCTTTAATTAGATTGAAAAGATCGAGAATGGAGTATCACCAGTTTTGCTCCAGGCGATAGTTAAATCTTTAATTAGATTTGAACGTAAAATTTAGAAACTAACTGTCGGTTAGCCAAGCAGAATGGTTTTCTGGATATTGATCTGATGTTGGTTTCGGCCTTCGGGGTTAATATTTGGGGAATTATTCTCTTGATTAATTTATGATTAGTGACTGATGAATTGGAATGAGGCGTATGTTGTGTTTGTGTAACACTTATTTAAAATATACGCGAGTTATTCGGAAAGGCCGGGTTTATCCCATTCTGAATAACTGATACGACGATAGGTCGAAGATGAAGACAATGGTCGAAGACCGGAGGTCTTCACGTCGTTTGGGTGATAACTGATGATCTTGATTGGGCTGTACACCCAAGAAGATGGAAACAGTTAGTGATCGTCCAGACGTACTTGGAGATCGATGGATATGCGGGGTACTAGGTGCCTCCGGTTTCGTTCAGACCCAGAACGGACTTGTAAATGGACTGTGTGTCTGACATCGGATTTCATTCTGTGTGACTGATATCGGTTGCATAGGATGGTTTGCCTGTGTGGCATGCTAAGATGCAAATGATCAAGGCTTCTGTTGAAAAGCAAAGTCTTGTGGTTGATGATCAAAGCACGGCCTTTGTGGCATAGCTTTGTGTAACGTTGATTCGCGTGTTTCACACCCGGTATGAACCAAAAACGGGAGACGGACCTCAGGGGGGACATGCGTTTTCTTTCTAGCTAGAAGTGGCGTCAGTGGTTTTACACGCCCTGACGAGTTTGACTTATGTGGTTGTTGCTGTTGCGAGGCGCCTCGGATTGATCGGTCGTTCTCGAACCGATGGAGTCATTTAGTTGGCTCACCTACGCCCCAAAGGGCGAAGAAACGTATTGTTCAGGCATTATAATCCACTTCGTGTGGACCGGCCCTGACGATCCAAGGTACGGTTGCGGCTGTGCCTGAGGGGCGGGCTAGAGCGTCTCGAATCGGTTGAGGACTATCTTTTGCCTCGGTTCATAGACGGAAATCCAATTTCCAAATACGTGATCTTGCGGTTTTAGTTGTAATCTTATATATGGCGACATAGTGGGATGGGGCGCTCATGCCGCCTATGATTGATACTTATGATTTGAAGTTGTTTTATACAATATGCACTTACAATAGTATCAAATGATTTGTTTTAAACGTATCAAGCATTCTTTGGCTGTTATAAGGGAAAACCCTATCCCCCGGCTTGCGTTGCATTGTGTGATAGGACCTGGGTCTTATAACAGTTTCATTTTTCTTTATTTAGCATTGCGCTGCTGTTTTATGCACTGGTGTTCTTGGGAGGAAACCCGTTCCGTGTTATACGGCGTGGTCCCTTGATTTACCTAACTTTAAAAATAAAAATTAACTGTTTTAGTTCTCACACCAGTCACATGACTGACCTGGAGTTTATTGTTTTAACCTAAACTTTGGGTGCCCCTATTTTGACACGGGCAGCTAGTAGTTTTGGTTTTTGCAGATTTATATTCACAGGATCCTGGTTTACAGCTGGAACGATATCCAGAAAGCTTTGTATCCGTATATCTCTTCTAGTTGTGCATTGTATTATTTTCCGCTGCTATGTATTTAAATGTAATTTAAATCTCTGATATTTCTATGTAATATTCATTTATACTCTGTATATTCTTGTAATCTGATGCATTGTTGTAATATACAATGAAATGTTCTTCTGTATGCGTTCTGCTGTGGTTTGTTCTCGAACTATCCGACGCTTTCCTTTACGGGGAAGTTGCGGGTCTTTACAAGAGGACATTAGCGTTTTCCCCCCACTTGAAGGATGCTCTCTACAGGAAGATTAAGGGTGTGACGCTCGAATGTAAAGTAATGGACGATTTCAACTGTTTCGCTGATAGATGGATCAAAGAGGCGACAACTCGATTCAGATATGTTCTAGAAGAAGAGGACGAGAGTGTAAGACCTACAACTGAAACAAAGCGTAGAAGGATTAGACCTCATTGGCGAAAAGGGAAGCGTATGCCTAACATACCCCAGGAATGTCACATCGCTACTTCTAAGGAGAATGTTTACTTCCTAACCAGACACGAACTCAACTATTGGACCTCCATGAAGAAAAGACCTAAGTACGAAAGGAAGACGAATGGGCCTTACTATCATTATTACTTGATGAATGGACACGAGAATAATCACTGCAGAGCTCTCGAGGAATCTATTGTCAGATTCGCCAGTCAAGGCCGACTATGGGAATTTATCAAAAAATTGAGGTGAATTTGAATAGATCCTTCGAAAAAGGGTTAATGCGTATGTGCCGGTGTACGGAAAGCCGATTCCTCAGAATTTTAGTAGGAAAACCCAAAAGGAATCCAGTTATCAATGGATTAAATCCCTCGTCATCGCCAAATTGGCCGGGGCAAGGCATCCCCTCAAAGGGGGATGATTGTGTTAGTCTTTCTCCTTGCCCAAACTAGAGGGGGTAGGGTTAAAGCATCGAAAGCGTAAGCCACCGTTTCACACCAGAATGGTCATGCCGATGCATCTAAAAATTAGCATGCCATGCCTCTGCTCGCAGAAGAGTACACCCTACCTCTGCTCGAACTAAGCATGTCCTACCTCTGCTCGTAGAAGAGCATGTCCTACCTCTGCTTATGTTCTGCATTACCCGCAGAAGGGAGCGCAAACCCCTATCATCACCTACGATAGTCAGGATAGGGCACTCGTTAGAGGTGATGGCGTATAAGCCTCTATCAGTGCTTACGATGGCCCATGTAGAGCGTCAAAAGAGTAAACCTTGGTTCTATGCCTACGATAACCCCGTCTAAGTTTCTATGCCTTCATCATCGCCTACGATGATTAGGATGAGGCGCCTCCTTGAGGGAGGTCGGGTGAGTCCTTGGGCCCCGCTTGTGGATAAGCTGGCCATGCGCACCGGAAGCACAAGCCTAGAGACTGGCCAACAAAGCATGTACATCCTCTACTTTGGCGATGAAAGCCCAAGGGGAGGCTCAAGAAGCACATACAACCTCTTCTTCCTAAATTAAATCCGAAGGGGATACTCGATCTATTAGTACCGGGAGGGGTTCCGGTTCTCTATGTTAATACCTGAATCTTGGTCGATTCGGCACTTTATTAATACCGGAAGCGGTTCCGGTCTCCTATGTTAAATACCCGAATCTGGGTCGATTTGGCGTTTCATTAATACCTGAAGCGATTCCGGTCTCCTATGCTAAATACCCGAATCTGGGTCGATTCGACATTTCATTAATACCGGAAGCGGTTCCGGTCTCCTATGCTAAATACCCGAATCTGGGTCGATTCGGCATTTCATTAATACCGAAAGTGGTTCTGGTCTTCTATGCTAAATATCCAAATTTGGGTCGATTCGGCATTTCAATTATACCAAAAGCGGTTCCGGTCTCCTATGCTAAATACCCGAACGTGGGTCGATTCGGCATTTCATTAATACCGAAGGAGGTTCCGGTCTTCTATACCAATACCCGAAACTGGATCGATTCGATGCATCGTCAATATTGGAGGAGGTTCTAGTCTTCCACACCAAGATCCAAATCTAGAACAATTCATTGCTTCATAAATAATCAAATGGATTTCGGTCTTCCATGCATATTCAGATCTAGGACAACCTAACCCTTCACAGATGTTAGTGGAAGCAATTCAACTTTGTCTCAACATTGAACCATGGCACAAATCACACATCGGTAGCTTTTCTCATTTCTCCTTTGAACTTAGGAAAGTATCTCTGATTTACATGGATGCACCAAATATTCACACTAACACGCAAGACACGAGCAAGTATTTTGGGATCTTTTATGATTGGGGGCGTTATGGTACTGTTATTCCCATAGAAGGGTACATGACATTGTTCGCAAGACCACGAGTCGGACCCCAACATAACATTCTGTGCCTAGTCACGATATAGCGGTGGTTAAAAGAAAAGCACCGAGATCAGAACACACAATTGCACGCCAAATCATATCATTATAGGTTCAACCCTTATCAGTGTGTGCAATTTATATAAAATACTGCACTCTGTTATTAAAATACAAGGTACCTCATGCATTACACAAATGCTTATGAAAAACTTGAGAAAACGGAAACGTTCCTAAAGAAAAGAAAAGGAAAGAGAGTACGCTCTGACACAACAACTCCCGTATAAGCAATAAACCAACTTTCGATAGGATACGTTCTATCCGTGGAACCCTACGGAAGTGGAAGAATGATGAATTATGGCAAACAAAAGCTCGTCGACCTTTTGCATCTTTTCCGTCACCACGTCAGGGTCATCTGGGGGTTTAGGTTGCCACTTTAAAGCTTGATTGAAAACCTTGCCCATCGCATGGTGATTTTTGTTTTCCTTCTTCAGGTCGAAAGGGTCTCTACATAAGAACTATTTCTCCCTTCGTAAATGCTTAAGTTTAGAGGTATAAAAGTTAGTACAACGAGAGATGCTCTTAATATCCTTCCTGTATAAAGACTTTTTACGCTCGCCTTAACCCGTCTATGCCACTATTAGCAAAGGAGTGATCTGTCCTAAAGGAGTGATCCTCAATCTCAAATTCTGAAGAGACGCGTTTTGTTGATACCCACGACTCGTTAGAGGTAGAGACCCTAAGAGCACATCCAAAAACAGTCTCCCATTCTTTGCATTTCACTAGTACGTCTTTGCGTCTCTCCTCTAAGTCCCTAACCTGGCGCTGCAACTGTAACAACCCGAAAATCTGGGCCAGTTTAAAATTTTTATTTTGGCAATTTTAGCGAATTTCGAACATTTAAAATAGATTATTTTAAATAAAATCAACGAGGAATTTATTTTGAATAGAATTCGACGTATATATTTTATACGTCGTCGTTAGAATATAAATATATATATATATATATAATTATAAATAGAATTGAAAATGGCGCGGTAGTTCGATAATTCGATTTCAAACTTCAATTGAATGTACTGGGTGCAAAACAATCCGGATTTTAGTGAAACCAAAAATGATAGGATCTAATTGATAATATCTTTCTATCGAATCCGAAAAATCAAGATTTCATTGCGGGAGTCAAAAGATATGCCCAGTTGAAAATTCTGAATAGTCGCTATGGAATTCAGGCCCTTAAAAATAGCCATTTTGCAAATGACCTCGGATTTCGATGAAACCAGTTTTGTTGGGTCTGCAGTGTCAAATTATTGCTAGGTTCCAAATTTCATAATTTTCCGAATCAATATGTGAGCGTGGCAAAGGAAAACGCGTTTGACCAGTTTCAGTTGATTTTAATCGACTGGAAAATGGCCATTTTTCAAACGGTCTCAGAATTCGACGAAACTAGTTTTGTTAGGACCGTATCGTCAATACGAAGCTAGAAAATATTTTTCTGGAATTTTTCTAGTTAGTATGCGACCCCGGTAATTTGAAATGTACGTTTAAAATTCAATATAGAGATTTAAATGTAAATTAAACGGAAACTGATTCAAACAGTCGAATCAGCTTGCGATACATATCCCATTGTGTTCGGAATGGGGGTAAAACGCTATGGGCGACAGTCGTTGGGTCTCGTTTGAGATTCGAATTAAAAGTCAACTTCTAGGGAGAAAAATAATAATATTTAATTATTAAATATTCATATATATAAAATTAAACCCCCCCCCCCCCCGTTTATTCTTCAATACATTCAGAAAAAAAAAAAAACCCTAATCGAGATCGACATTCGTCGTTCACCCACACCGCGCCGCGCCACCGTGACCGAGCCCCTCCTCCTCCTGCCGTTCCCCTCTTCTTCTCCTCCCCTCCCTTCCACCGCCCCTCCCTAGCTCCAATCAGAAAACCGCGAAGCCCTCCCCTTCTCCAGTGGAACACGCTGCACCCCCTGGGCCCACATCTCGCCATACCGCACCCCTAGCCTCCGCCTCGCCCTCTCCGGCCACCGCCGAAGATGAAGTCCCCCCCCCCCCTCTCTTCGCTGAAAAAAAAAACTGTAAGTCTAATATTTGTCTTTATTTATTTAATTATTTTTGTTTACTTTCTATGTAGTTAGTTTATAAGTCTAGAGAAAAAAAAATCTGTTTTTCTTTATATATAAAAATATAATTTTTATATGTTGAATATAGAAATAAAGATATGATTTTTATATGTTGTATATAGAAATAAAGATATAATTTTTATATGTTGAATATAGAAATAAAGATATGATTTTTATATGTTGAATATAGAAATAAAGATATGATTTTTATATGTTGTTATATAGAAATAAAAATATGATTTTTTATATGTTGAATATAGAGATAAAAATAGAATTTTTATATAATGAACATCGAGATAAAAATGGGATTTTTATATAATGAACATCGAGATAAAAATAGAATTTTTATATAATGAACATCGAGATAAAAATGGGATTTTTATATATTGAACTTCGAAAGAAAAATAGGGTTTTTATATATAGAACTTCGAACTAAAAATATGATTTTTATATATAGAACTTCAAAATAAAAATATGATTTTTATATATTGAACATCGAAATAAAAATATGATTTTTATATGTAGAACTTCGAAATAAAAATATGATTTTTATATATTGAACATCGAAATAAAAATATGATTTTTATATATTGAATAGCGAAGTAAAATTCGATTTTTACATATGTAGTGAAAGCGGACAATGAAAGCGACAAAAAGCGAGTTGGCGAAGATTTCCTGCATTAGAAGTGCCGTGGAGCTTGGATAGCTATCGGTGAGAATTTCTCACCTTTCAATTTCTTTTCTAGTTATATATATATATATATATATATACTAGGATGCAGACGGTGTTTAGTAGCACCCGACACAATCGTCCACAGACCATGGACTTGTTTGTTTGGCTGTTTGGTGATTGATTGCGATATTGGTTTGAATGTGGTTTGTGGTGTGAAAAATCGAATCGATAAATTGGTTAGGATTAGACGTGCGCCGTTATAAGGCGAAGGAGTAAGGCTAGGTTAGACTCTTACTCCAAATTTTGTGGTTTGCATAACGAATTGATTTGATTGATGTGTGAATGGCGTGGGCCTTCACTAGACCGGGGATAAGGCTAGGCCTTGTCCCGTTTCTAGTATCGTGCCGTTATGCCGCCGAAATTTTCTAAAATATGTTAGAAAAATAAAAATATCATTTTATTGAATAAATGAATTGAATAGAAATTCATAGGTTGAAATAAAATGTTTTATCGTTAAAAATATAATTTTTAACGTGAAGTGAATAAAATAGAATATTCATTTACAAACCAGACGGTTTGTTTATGTACACCTATTTGAATGACATTAATTGGGACGATAAATTTTACACATCGCCCAACAGCACAAATAAAATATGTGTTTGATTGTTTGAAACCCCACACGGGTGTTGGGATGAAATTTGAAGTTCACTCATCCTGATTGATTAAATATGTCGATCGATTGATTGACAGGCTGTTATAAGCGTTAGATATCTATATTTGATGCTTATACAGTGTAGTGCACTTTGGTTGATGGTTGATTATTTTTCAATGCTATTATATGTGTGTAATGTATGAAAATCCATATAATTAACTTTATATGGTAATTGATTGGGCCTCATTCCAATTTGAAAAATAAAGAATATTATAAAATAAAAGTTCATGTGTTGACAGTACTCATCCTTTGAGATTGGTCATGTGTTGAACGAAATATTTTGATAATAACAACTATTTTGAAAAAGAAATATTTGAAATAAAATATTTGAAATAGAAATTTATGAAGCCGTGTTGATTTGATTGACGCCATTTTGACGTGAACGATATTTAAAACGATTTTGAAATGAATTGAATTGAAAACGATTTCGAAATGAATTGAATTGAAAACGACTTCGAAATGAATTGAATTGAAAACGATTTCGAAATGAATTGAATTGAATATGAATTCAAATTGAATTGAAATTTGAATTGGATAGAAATGAATATTTAAAACGAATTTATAAAGAAGAATTCAATTTTGATTTGAATTGAAATGAAAGTTGAAATTGCTTTTGAAATGAATTTTAAAACTATTTATATAATTCGTTTTAAATAGAAGTCGACGAAATATATATTATATAAATAATATAATGGCCTGAATAGAACGCGCCGCGCCGCGGCAGTTCGTGAATTTCGACCATTTATTTCAAATGGACATTGCGGGAGGTCCGACCGTCGGATTCTCCTAAAACCGGAACCGTTGGGTTCGTATCGAAAAGAGCTTTCTAATGAATATTAGAAATTTGAAATCTAACGGTTGGATTTGGAATTATGTCCAAATCAAATTTGAAAAAGGTCGCTGTAAGTGCAGTTCGATGGCCATTGGTGGAAATCGACTGTACGGGCCTTGATAAAATTATTAAAAATAGTAATAATTCGTGTAAAATCATAAGAAATGATTTAGAAAGAATTGGGATGAAAAACTCCATATTTGAAAAGATAAAAATAGATTTTTATCGAAATGAACTGGTTTTGAACTAGAAATATAATTCTATTTATTTTTAAATAAATAAATTGAATTTAAAAAGGGTTTTGAAAATAACCAGAATATCCAATGATTGCATTGGAGTGGATTTGAATCGAAATTGTCTTCGGAATACTTCGATGTTGGAATTCGTGATTATACAGGGGTTGTTATGGAAATTTGAAAGATATATATTTATATCGTTATTTCCAATACGACGTTTGTTAGTCGTAGAATTCGATATTGAATATAAGCCGATATATTTTCTATTCAGAGCCTTGTATTGAATATCGAATGTGATTTGGGTTTGTCGTGAATGGTGTCTTCACTAACACTGTTCTTGAACCCAGTTGAGAAAAGATTAAATCTTTTTATTTAGATTTAATGAAGTGTACCAATTAAATAATATTTAATTGGAATTGAATGGATATTGATTTTTGGGTTTATCGTGAACAGTGTTTTAAATAACACTTGTTCTTTAACCCGATAATTAATGGAATGTGATTTTGGGTTTATCGTGAACCGTGTTTTAAATGACACTGATTCTTTAACCCAGTTCAAGATTAAAACTAAGTGGAGTTTTAATGAATCTTTAATTAGATTGAAATAATCGAAATGGAGTATCACCAGTTTTGCTCCAGGCGATAATTAAATCTTTAATTAGATTTGAACGTGAAATGGTAATTGAATTTACCAATAACACCGTGGTGTTAGATATGAAGTACTACCAGTTTTACTTCATGGGATGAATAGGTTGGGATTGGGAAATTAAAACAAATGATTACTTCGGCAAGGTTCGTTAATCCCGACTAGTTTGAATTGATATTCAAAAAATAGATTAAAGAATAAATTAAAGAATTTATCTTTGATAAAATCAATGGGAACCTTTCCCTATGAATGTGAAATTTAGGAATTGACTGTCGGTTAGCCAAACAGAATGGTTTTCTGGATATTGATCTGATGTTGGTTTCGGCCTTCGGGGTTAATATTTGGGGAATTATTCTCTTGATTAATTTATGGTTAGTGACTAATGAATTGGAATGAGGCGTATGTTGTGTTTGTGTAACACTTATTTAAAATATACGCGAGTTATTCGGAAAGACCGGGTTTATCCCATTCTGAATAACTGATACGACGATAAGTCGAAGATGAAGACGATGGTCGAAGACCGGAGGTCTTCACGTCGTTTGGGTGATTACTGATGATCTTGATTGGGCTGTACACCCAAGAAGATGGAAACAGTTAGTGATCGTCCAGACGTGCTTGGAGATCGATGGATATGCGGGGTACTAGGTGCCTCCGGTTTCGTTCAGACCCAGAACGGACTTGTAAATGGACTGTGTGTCTGACATTGGATTTTAGTCTGTGCGATTGATTTCTATTAAATATATATCTGTTTGGTGGCGGAGAATTTATTCTCTTGCTTAACGCCCTTCTCTGAGACGTACGAGCTCAGGGGTTATATATTGATGGATATCAAACGCATGGAGTGAATTGCCTGTGTGGCATGCCTAAGTGGCAATTGATCGAGGCTTCTGTTGAAAAGCAAAGTCTTGTGGTGATGATCAAAGCAAGGCCTGTGTGGCGTAGCTTTGTGTAACGTTGATTCGCGAGTATCACACCCGGTATGAACCAAAAACGGGAGACGGACCTCAGGGAGGACTTGCGTTTCTTTCTAGTTAGAAGTGGCGTCAGTGGTTTTACACGCCCTGACGAGTTTGACTTATGTGGTTGTTGCTGTTGCGAGGCGCCTCGGTTATATCGGTTTCGGCCGATGCATTCTGGTCGGCAGACGGACCAGACTTACACCCCATAGGGTGGGGAAACGTAGTGTTCAGGCATAATAATCCACATCGGTGGACCGGCCCTGACGATCTAAAGGCTTGCCTGCGCGCTTGCCTATGGCTCGGGCTAGAGAGTCACGAATCGGTTGAGGACTATCTTTTGCCTCGGTTCATAGACGGAAATCCAATTTCCAAATACGTGACATTTGCGGTTTTAATTGTAGAACTAGTATGGCGACATGATATATGGTACCCATGCCGCCTATGATTGATACTTATGATTTGAAGTTGTTTTATACACTATGCACTTATAATAGTATCAAATGATTTGTTTTAAACGTATCAAGCATTCTTTGGCTGTTATAAGGGAAAACCCTATCCCCCGGCTTGCGTTGCATTGTGTGATAGGACCTGGGTCTTATAACAGCTTCATTTTTCTTTATTTAGCATTGCGCTGTTGTTTCATGCACTGGTATTCTTGGGAGGAAACCCGTTCCGTGTTATACGGCGTGGTCCCTTGATTTACCTAACTTTTAAAATAAAGATCAATAACTGTTTTAGTTCTCACACCAGTCACATGACTGACCTGGAGTTTATTGTTTTAACCTAAACTCTGGGTGCCCTTATTTTGACACGGGCAGCTAGTAGTTTTGGTTTTGCAGATGTATATTCACAGGATCCTGGTTTACAGCTGGAACGATATCCGGAAAGCTTTGTATCCGTATATCTCATTCTAGTTGTGTATTGTATTATTTTCCGTTGCGATGTATTTAAATGTAATTTAAATCTCTGATATTTCTGTGTAATATTCATTTATACTCTGTATATTCTTGTAATCTGATGCATTGTTGTAATATACAATGGAATGTTCTTCTGTATGCGTTCTATTTTGTCATGTTCTCGAACTATCCGACACTTTCCAATACGGGGAAGTTACGGGTTTTCACATTTGGTATCAGAGCTTTGGTTTACAAAGCTAAGAGAATAAGGCACATTAGAACCATACGAAAGAATTCATCAGATATTGGATTAGTAAAATCCAATGAGAATGACTCGTTAGAGATGGGATCAGTAGTATCCTAGAACGAGTGTGAGGAGTAAATTTTCAAATGAAAACAAATTTAGTTTTGAAAATCTAAATCACTTAATCGTATTTGATTATTTATTTATATTGATTAGGACAGTCCAATATATAAAGATTTTGCGTATGCGCCTAGCTAGCGTCTATTCGAGGTTTTAATATACTGGATAGATATAGAATCACACTCTAGTCGCCCGAAGATGATTCTGATGATAGTTCGAACATCATCAGAATTAGTATTCGTGTTTCGAAGGTGTGATATCTATATATTTCCTATTGACTGGTGTGAGAACCCAAAATTAGGTAGGGCTTATTGTTGTGATTTGGCATCAAAAACATGATTTTTGTATATGTATCAAAATTATGAATTTGCGACTCTAATTCACTAATTGATTGATGTTTGTGTTGCTTGTTTATTTGTTTGATGATTTTGTACCATTTAGCCTAACTTAATCAAATATTGAATTATAGTGAAAATTGGTTGCATTTGCTTGCATATACATATATATCATTGAACAGGTCATAGCAAGGAGGCTAGAGCCAGAGAATAAAATTTGTTTGCCCGACAAATAGGTACATGTTTACTACATAATTTACTGTTTTGTTTGGGTGATGATGATTTTATGAGCCTATTGGCTAGCCGCTTGGCTTTTTCTTTTTCTTTTTGAGATCTGAAGGACCGGGGAAGCTATTTAAAATTCCCCGATGCTCCCATTGCAGGGGAGGTTATGGCGAAATTTTTCAAAAATTTAGGGTGTTAGCCAAATTTTTGAGATTTTAGAAAATTCTCAAAAACAGAAAAGTTGGAGAATGGAAGCCAGATCGAACGTAGAGCTGAATAATCAAACCACTTTCGACTTTGTTCCTTTTCGGGGACGAAAAGTTTTAAGTGGGGGAGATTGTAACAACCCGAAAATCTGGGCCAGTTTAAAATTTTTATTTTGGCAATTTTAGCGAATTTCGAACATTTAAAATAGATTATTTTAAATAAAATCAACGAGGAATTTATTTTGAATATAATTCGACGTATATATTTTATACGTCGTCGTTAGAATATAAATATTTATATATATAATTATAAATAGAATTGAAAATGGCGCGGTAGTTCGATAATTCGATTTCAAACTTCAATTGAATGTACCGGTGCAAAACAATCCGGATTTTAGTGAAACCAAAAATGATAGGATCTAATTGATAATATCTTTCTATCGAATCCGAAAAATCAAGATTTCATTGCGGGAGTCAAAAGATATGCCCAGTTGAAAATTCTGAATAGTCGCTATGGAATTCAGGCCCTTAAAAATAGCCATTTTGCAAATGACCTCGGATTTCGACGAAACCAGTTTTGTTGGGTCCGCAGTGTCAAATTATTGCTAGGTTCCAAATTTCATAATTTTCCGAATCAATATGTGAGCGTGGCAAAGGAAAACGCGTTTGACCAGTTTCAGTTGATTTTAATCGACTGGAAAATGGCCATTTTTCAAACGGTCTCAGAATTCGACGAAACTAGTTTTGTTAGGACCGTATCGTCAATACGAAGCTAGAAAATATTTTTCTGGAATTTTTCTAGTTAGTATGCGACCCCGGTAATTTGAAATGTACGTTTAAAATTCAATATAGAGATTTAAATGTAAATTAAACGGAAACTGATTCAAACAGTCGAATCAGCTTGCGATACATATCCCATTGTGTTCGGAATGGGGGTAAAACGCTATGGGCGACAGTCGTTGGGTCTCGTTTGAGATTCGAATTAAAAGTCAACTTCTAGGGAGAAAAATAATAATATTTAATTATTAAATATTCATATATATAAAATTAAACCCCCCCCCCCGTTTATTCTTCAATACATTCAGAAGAAAAAAAAACCTAATCGAGATCGACATTCGTCGTTCACCCACACCGCGCCGCGCCACCGTGACCGAGCCCCTCCTCCTCCTGCCGTTCCCCTCTTCTTCTCCTCCCCTCCCTTCCACCGCCCCTCCCTAGCTCCAATCAGAAAACCGCGAAGCCCTCCCCTTCTCCAGTGGAACACGCTGCACCCCCTGGGCCCACATCTCGCCATACCGCACCCCTAGCCTCCGCCTCGCCCTCTCCGGCCACCGCCGAAGATGAAGTCCCCCCCCCCTCTCTTCGCTGAAAAAAAAAACTGTAAGTCTAATATTTGTCTTTATTTATTTAATTATTTTTGTTTACTTTCTATGTAGTTAGTTTTATAAGTCTAGAGAAAAAAAAATCTGTTTTTCTTTATATATAAAAATATAATTTTTATATGTTGAATATAGAAATAAAGATATGATTTTTATATGTTGTATATAGAAATAAAGATACAATTTTTATATGTTGAATATAGAAATAAAGATATGATTTTTATATGTTGAATATAGAAATAAAGATATGATTTTTATATGTTGTTATATAGAAATAAAAATATGATTTTTTATATGTTGAATATAGAGATAAAAATAGAATTTTTATATAATGAACATCGAGATAAAAATGGGATTTTTATATAATGAACATCGAGATAAAAATAGAATTTTTATATAATGAACATCGAGATAAAAATGGGATTTTTATATATTGAACTTCGAAAGAAAAATAGGGTTTTTATATATAGAACTTCGAACTAAAAATATGATTTTTATATATAGAACTTCAAAATAAAAATATGATTTTTATATATTGAACATCGAAATAAAAATATGATTTTTATATGTAGAACTTCGAAATAAAAATATGATTTTTATATATTGAACATCGAAATAAAAATATGATTTTTATATATTGAATAGCGAAGTAAAATTCGATTTTTACATATGTAGTGAAAGCGGACAATGAAAGCGACAAAAAGCGAGTTGGCGAAGATTTCCTGCATTAGAAGTGCCGTGGAGCTTGGATAGCTATCGGTGAGAATTTCTCACCTTTCAATTTCTTTTCTAGTTATATATATATACTAGGATGCAGACGGTGTTTAGTAGCACCCGACACAATCGTCCACAGACCATGGACTTGTTTGTTTGGCTGTTTGGTGATTGATTGCGATATTGGTTTGAATGTGGTTTGTGGTGTGAAAAATCGAATCGATAAATTGGTTAGGATTAGACGTGCGCCGTTATAAGGCGAAGGAGTAAGGCTAGGTTAGACTCTTACTCCAAATTTTGTGGTTTGCATAACGAATTGATTTGATTGATGTGTGAATGGCGTAGGCCTTCACTAGACCGGGGATAAGGCTAGGCCTTGTCCCGTTTCTAGTATCGTGCCGTTATGCCGCCGAAATTTTCTAAAATATGTTAGAAAAATAAAAATATCATTTTATTGAATAAATGAATTGAATAGAAATTCATAGGTTGAAATAAAATGTTTTATCGTTAAAAATATAATTTTTAACGTGAAGTGAATAAAATAGAATATTCATTTACAAACCAGACGGTTTGTTTATGTACACCTATTTGAATGACATTGATTGGGACGATAAATTTTACACATCGCCCAACAGCACAAATAAAATATGTGTTTGATTGTTTGAAACCCCACACGGGTGTTGGGATGAAATTTGAAGTTCACTCATCCTGATTGATTAAATATGTCGATCGATTGATTGACAGGCTGTTATAAGCGTTAGATATCTATATTTGATGCTTATACAGTGTAGTGCACTTTGGTTGATGGTTGATTATTTTTCAATGCTATTATATGTGTGTAATGTATGAAAATCCATATAATTAACTTTATATGGTAATTGATTGGGCCTCATTCCAATTTGAAAAATAAAGAATATTATAAAATAAAAGTTCATGTGTTGACAGTACTCATCCTTTGAGATTGGTCATGTGTTGAACGAAATATTTTGATAATAACAACTATTTTGAAAAAGAAATATTTGAAATAAAATATTTGAAATAGAAATTTATGAAGCCGTGTTGATTTGATTGACGCCATTTTGACGTGAACGATATTTAAAACGATTTCGAAATGAATTGAATTGAAAACGATTTCGAAATGAATTGAATTGAAAACGATTTCGAAATGAATTGAATTGAAAACGATTTCGAAATGAATTGAATTGAATATGAATTCAAATTGAATTGAAATTTGAATTGGATAGAAATGAATATTTAAAACGAATTTATAAAGAAGAATTCAATTTTGATTTGAATTGAAATGAAAGTTGAAATTGCTTTTGAAATGAATTTTAAAACTATTTATATAATTCGTTTTAAATAGAAGTCGACGAAATATATATTATATATATTATATATATAATATAATGGCCTGAATAGAACGCGCCGCGCCGCGGCAGTTCGTGAATTTCGACCATTTATTTCAAACGGACATTGCGGGAGATCCGACCGTCGGATTCTCCTAAAACCGAAACCGTTGGGTTCGTATCGAAAAGAGCTTTCTAATGAATATTAGAAATTTGAAATCTAACGGTTGGATTTGGAATTATGTCCAAATCAAATTTTAAAAAGGTCGCTGTAAGTGCAGTTCGATGGCCATTGGTGGAAATCGACTGTACGGGCCTTGATAAAATTATTAAAAATAGTAATAATTCGTGTAAAATCATAAGAAATGATTTAGAAAGAATTGGGATGAAAACCTCCATATTTGAAAAGATAAAAATAGATTTTTATCGAAATGAACTGGTTTTGAACTAGAAATATAATTCTATTTATTTTTAAATAAATAAATTGAATTTAAAAAGGGTTTTGAAAATAACCAGAATATCCAATGATTGCATTGGAGTGGATTTGAATCGAAATTGTCTTCGGAATATTTCGATGTTGGAATTCGTGATTATACAGGGGTTGTTATGGAAATTTGAAAGATATATATTTATATCGTTATTTCCAATACGACGTTTGTTAGTCGTAGAATTCGATATTGAATATAAGCCGATATATTTTCTATTCAGAGCCTTGTATTGAATATCGAATGTGATTTGGGTTTGTCGTGAATGGTGTCTTCACTAACACTGTTCTTGAACCCAGTTGAGAAAAGATTAAATCTTTTTATTTAGATTTAATGAAGTGTACCAATTAAATAATATTTAATTGGAATTGAATGGATATTGATTTTTGGGTTTATCGTGAACAGTGTTTTAAATAACACTTGTTCTTTAACCCGATAATTAATGGAATGTGATTTTGGGTTTATCGTGAACCGGGTTTTAAATGACACTGATTCTTTAACCCAGTTCAAGATTAAAACTAAGTGGAGTTTTAATGAATCTTTAATTAGATTGAAATAATCGAAATGGAGTATCACCAGTTTTGCTCCAGGCGATAATTAAATCTTTAATTAGATTTGAACGTGAAATGGTAATTGAATTTACCGATAACACCGTGGTGTTAAATATGAAATACTACCAGTTTTACTTCATGGGATGAATAGGTTGGGATTGGGAAATTAAAACAAATGATTACTTCGGCAAGGTTCGTTAATCCCGACTAGTTTGAATTGATATTCAAAAAATAGATTAAAGAATAAATTAAAGAATTTATCTTTGATAAAATCAATGGGAACCTTTCCCTATGAATGTGAAATTTAGGAATTGACTGTCGGTTAGCCAAACAGAATGGTTTTCTGGATATTGATCTGATGTTGGTTTCGGCCTTCGGGGTTAATATTTGGGGAATTATTCTCTTGATTAATTTACGGTTAGTGACTAATGAATTGGAATGAGGCGTATGTTGTGTTTGTGTAACACTTATTTAAAATATACGCGAGTTATTCGGAAAGACCGGGTTTATCCCATTCTGAATAACTGATACGACGATAAGTCGAAGATGAAGACGATGGTCGAAGACCGGAGGTCTTCACGTCGTTTGGGTGATTACTGATGATCTTGATTGGGCTGTACACCCAAGAAGATGGAAACAGTTAGTGATCGTCCAGACGTGCTTGGAGATCGATGGATATGCGGGGTACTAGGTGCCTCCGGTTTCGTTCAGACCCAGAACGGACTTGTAAATGGACTGTGTGTCTGACATTGGATTTTAGTCTGTGCGATTGATTTCTATTAAATATATATCTGTTTGGCGGCGGAGAATTTATTCTCTTGCTTAACGCCCTTCTCTGAGACGTACGAGCTCAGGGGTTATATATTGATGGATATCAAACGCATGGAGTGAATTGCCTGTGTGGCATGCCTAAGTGGCAATTGATCGAGGCTTCTGTTGAAAAGCAAAGTCTTGTGGTGATGATCAAAGCAAGGCCCGTGTGGCGTAGCTTTGTGTAACGTTGATTCGCGAGTATCACACCCGGTATGAACCAAAAACGGGAGACGGACCTCAGGGAGGACTTGCGTTTCTTTCTAGTTAGAAGTGGCGTCAGTGGTTTTACACGCCCTGACGAGTTTGACTTATGTGGTTGTTGCTGTTGCGAGGCGCCTCGGTTATATCGGTTTCGGCCGATGCATTCTGGTCGGCAGACGGACCAGACTTACACCCCATAGGGTGGGGAAACGTAGTGTTCAGGCATGATAATCCACATCGGTGGACCGGCCCTGACGATCTAAAGGCTTGCCTGCGCGCTTGCCTGTGGCTCGGGCTAGAGAGTCACGAATCGGTTGAGAACTATCTTTTGCCTCGGTTCATAGACGAAAATCCAATTTCCAAATACGTGACATTTGCGGTTTTAATTGTAGAACTAGTATGGCGACATGATATATGGTACCCATGCCGCCTATGATTGATACTTATGATTTGAAGTTGTTTTATACACTATGCACTTATAATAGTATCAAATGATTTGTTTTAAACGTATCAAGCATTCTTTGGCTGTTATAAGGGAAAACCCTATCCCCCGGCTTGCGTTGCATTGTGTGATAGGACCTGGGTCTTATAACAGCTTCATTTTTCTTTATTTAGCATTGCGCTGTTGTTTCATGCACTGGTATTCTTGGGAGGAAACCCGTTCCATGTTATACGGCGTGGTCCCTTGATTTACCTAACTTTTAAAATAAAGATCAATAACTGTTTTAGTTCTCACACCAGTCACATGACTGACCTGGAGTTTATTGTTTTAACCTAAACTCTGGGTGCCCTTATTTTGACACGGGCAGCTAGTAGTTTTGGTTTTGCAGATGTATATTCACAGGATCCTGGTTTACAGCTGGAACGATATCCGGAAAGCTTTGTATCCGTATATCTCATTCTAGTTGTGTATTGTATTATTTTCCGTTGCGATGTATTTAAATGTAATTTAAATCTCTGATATTTCTATGTAATATTCATTTATACTCTGTATATTCTTGTAATCTGATGCATTGTTGTAATATACAATGGAATGTTCTTCTGTATGCGTTCTATTTTGTCGTGTTCTCGAACTATCCGACACTTTCCAATACGGGGAAGTTACGGGTTTTCACAGCAACTCATCCCTTTCTTCATAGAAATTGACAGTAGGATTCTCTTTCATACTCCCCTTTGTATCGAGGATTTCTTTGTCTTTTTGCCTTATTTGAGTCTCCAACACACATTTTTTCTACCAATCGTTGCGCCAATCATTTCCCCGATAGGGTACATCCGCCACCTACAGTGGTAAGAGAGGTTTCCGAGAAATCTCCCAAACTCAAGGGAAACAATACACCTCTATCTAAAAGAGGGAAAGTGTCTTCAGAAGTTGAAAGATAACTGAGGATACTTTATATAGATATTTTTGAATTCTTTCAAGAAGCGTTCTCTGCCGGATCTAAATGGGGGCGTTGTGAGAAATTCCCTCTTCAGCTTAGAAAGAGAACGAAGATCATCCTTAAAGATAAAAATAAAAGAAGAGAACTGAGTAGCAAGGAGATCATTCCTAGCTCCGTGAGAACCATCCATCAAAATTCAATTGATACAGGTAAAGAAAGAATCCAGAGGACGGAATTTATACCTAAATAAGGGAAACTATGTCCGCCGCCTGCTTTCTCTCTCTCACCAAGCCACGGAAGATTTACATCCTCTGCCAAACCATCATCTCCATACGAATTGTCAACATTACCGAATTCTTTATGCAAGATCGGATTTTCATTATCCCCGGGTAACGGGCGGTCGAACATCTTTCCAACAAACATAAGATCCTCTACCTTCGCTTTCCCTCTTTCTGAATCTCTAGTACCCTGATTTAAGGCAATAGTAAGATTCGAGATTTTGTCCTAAAGGGATGGAGGAAGAGAAGGATAGCCGATGTCAGGAAACTTGTCACAGTTATCAAAGTAAACCGAGAGGAGAACCTTCTCATAGCAGTCAGACATCATATCTGGAAAGCGCACTTTCAGGAACAAAGAAATCCAATTCCGAGTTTGGTGAATTATTCGCTTGGCATCAGAAAGAGTCGCTTCCCTTGTTTGCAGTCTCCCTACGTGTCGCATCATCTTATCTGACCATTCATGCTTAAAGGCCAAAACTTCGGCAGTCAAGAAACTGTTGACAACCATTTCCCTCTTAAGAGACTCCATCAACTGACCATGAACCTCTTCATTTATACTCTTCGCCAAGGATAGATCATGAACCTTATACTCCAACATGGCTTTCTCCCTTTGAAGCTCCTCCTTATCCCGTAGTAGTGAGGCGGCTACAGGTCTAGTAACATACCAATCCTTGGCTATCTAAAAAAAAAAAAAAAAAAAGAGGAGGGAGGATTGAGCCAAGAACGATGCAGTGTTAGTCCTTACATCAATAAGATGAACAAAAAAGCCATAAGGGGACAGAGGTACAAACCAAGAATTGTCGTTTAACAAAGTTGAGATAAAACTCAAACTATCCTTCAGAAACAAGTTTCTGAATATGGGAGATATTAGTAGTTGATAAAGTAGATCCTATAATTGTATCGAAGTCTGAAACTTGAAAAGAGGGACCCATAGGGTTACACAAATAATGAGAAGAAAGGAAGGGTTCACACTCTCTTAAATCCAGACCCTCATGAAAATCGGATCTTAGGAGACCGGCAAAGAAATCACTTCCAGTAGTCTCTACAGAGGAAGGATAGACGTTGTGAAAACTTCCAGGAGAAGATATGAGAGGGGTGTACAATAGTCGTCGACGGGCGATGCAACAATTTCACCTCCAAAAGGATGGGAAGTAGAATTTACTTCTTTGTGATGCTAGAAGGAATCGATGTCGAAACCAAGAGCAGATCTTTTCTTAGGCAGGGATTGTAGCACCCTACCTCCGCTAGGGTCACTCACAAAGGGAATGCACTAGTTTTGGTGGAGTATTATCCAGGTAAGCATACACAGAGATATCACAAGACAGAACATAAAATAAGCAGCGATAGAAATTAAAAACCAAATTTCATTACTTTCAAGAAAAGAGTCAAAACCTCACATATCCAAGGTACAAATTATTCCATTACATCAAGTTCTAGATAAAGAAGAATAAACTTAAAAAAAGTAAATTATTCCCCAAACATAGCAGAAGTGCAGCCATAGCATAGCTCAAGACCAAACCGTACATGAGCTGTCAGAAAGCAAGCTGAATCCAAGCTAAGAGCTAGTGTTTCCTCCCTGAGGACCTGGGGGGAAAACGAAAGAAAATGAGGCGAAAGAAAAAGGGTCAGTCATAAAGACTGGTAAGTCCTAGTGACTTTCAGTATAAAAACTAGTAAAGGTAACAAGACAGGTATAAACTGAAAATAAACATAAGGATGTTGATAAGTCTAGCATGATAAACTAAGATAACGAGATAACTCAAGTATAGCATCGCATGTTCAAGGTTCGCTGCACCAACCGTACTAGTATTCTAACCCATGTCAACTATTTATCATGAAGTGATCCCTTGGCCCAATATCATGAAGTGACCCATTATGGGGTCCCACGGTACGATCTACTAATTGATCGGCTCCCCACAAGTTCTAGCTCGTCAAGTGTCTGTGTCATACGGCCCAATCACCAAATGTAGTCACCTGTGCTAGGTCCACCCTAGGGTGTATCAAGTCCTAGGGTGCCAACCACCGGCACGAATCAAGCACGCACAGTGTAAATCTACGGGTGCCTAATGCCTGCTTTTTCAACTCTGGACTACGTGCACGACCATAGTCCGTCTGAACCTACAATGGCACACCTACTCAACCGTCATTCTGGTCGCTTACAATCATCCCAGTAATCGTGCCCCACCCTGCCTAGTCCCAGGGTATCGTGATACATCTAAGTGGGTTACTGCTGAAAAGGACCGCGTAACTAGGGTTTTCTAATGGGTTAAGTGTTGTCATTCAAATTCGTGACTTAACCCTATCCAAATCATGTATCAAGTTGGTTAAGTGTGTTCAAGCGGTTCATGACTTAACCCTATCAAATCATCGTGTCAAATTGGTTAAGTGTATTCAAGTGGTTCATGACTTAACCCTATCATGTGACATTAATTCATTAATGCACCCCAACCTCTCACATTAGACTAGTTGTTGTGGTCACTGGATTTGCCGAGCGGTTCCGGGCAGATATACACCACAACATAGTCTAACCTCGGGTTCTAGATGCGATATGACCAACTACCCACATTGGATCCTATTGTTTGCAGTTACTGATTTGTCGGGCGGTTCCGAGCAGATTTACACTGCAAACTCAACCCAATCTCGAGTTGGCCATTTTCAAGTTTATCTAAGTGTTATGTTCATGTTCAAGTTTTCATGTCAAAATTCATGTCGAGTTTCATGTCAGATTTCATGTAAGTTTCATGTCACGTTCTTGTCAATATACAGGTTCAAGTTATAATAACGTTCATATTCAAGTTCAAAGCCAATTCATGTTTTACCTAATCTACCCAAATCGTATTCCCATCGTACGTAAACTCGAATCGATACAAATAAATCTAATTAGGGAATAACATAAAAAGGGACAGATATAAGGTGGCAAAAGTGATTACTAGCATAGCAAGGTATAACTTGAGATAAATGATTATAAAATTACTGGCATATGGAATGTCGGCCTCAAACATAAAGATTCCAAATCTAGCAAAATGAGGTACTAGTCAAGATAACAGTTGGCATAAAGTGATAGTCATGGTAACGGTTGACACAAGGTGATAGTCATAAACTTGTGACTAATAGCAGATTCAACATTTCAGGCATGATAATAAGAGGGGTTTTTCTTTTTTTAATTTATAACATGAATAGGCCCCAAATCAATGTCATAGTAATATACCCAAAGGTCAAGATCCAAGATGAACAAGAATGGATGTAAAACAGTCATCATACACAGGTCCAATTTCAATTTACACATATACATATTACGTTTACAGTATAAAACTAAAAGTAACTGGGGCTTACAGATCGTGGTTCGAGAATTAGAAAAAGAGAGTCGATGTTGAATCTTTATATGCTTAGTCGAGTCCTAACAGAAGTCCCCAAATCAGCAATTCTCTTAACGTAGTTTCGACGTAGAAGAAGTAGTCTCTTTCTTTAACTTTTCAACCAGAATTAGAGCAGCATAAGGTCAGAGAGAATTTTGTGTAGAGAGACTAGTGTTAGGGGCTGTTTATATAGGGTCAGGCCAACGAATGTAGACAGAAATGAGGCCAGATACATTAAAACGAACTCAGACTCAAAAATGGGTTCTGTCACCAGGTCGACCCCCAGGTCGACACTATGGTCGACCTGGTCCTGGGCAGGTTGACTACATAGTCGACCCCCAGGTCGACCTGGTCCTGGGCGGGAAATTTCCCGCCCAGTGCATTCTGGGGTTTGAATTTGAATTTTGAATTCGAATTCTGTGCTGTTTTGAACTTTAAAATTTCTGAAAACTTCGAACGGTCATAACTTGATCATACGGACTCCGATTTTCGAAAACTCGGACTCGTTCCCAAGCAGAATTTCGAGATGAACGCAATGGCGTAACCCGTTTCCCTTGATTCTTATTCTAAAATTTAATTTTGCCTTGATTTATGGTTATTACACGTTATAAAAATACAGGTTGTTACATTCTTCCCTCCTTAAAGGATTTCGTCCCCGAAATCTCTAAGTTAGAAAGAATATATCCTACCATCCAACCATCCATCTACTCAAAGCATCATCCACAGGCAACCATTGTCCTTAAAAGATTTCTAGTGTTGTATGAACATATGCAGAAAGTGTGTGTATATGTACTTATCTAATGCAAAAGATCAGGCGGTTACTGATTCAGTAAATGTCCTTAATGCAAAATATGTTAGTGTAATGAATCCAACATGTATGCAAATTCCTAACATAATTTATAATCTCTACATGAGTGCACAAATATTCATTCATATGCAACATTCAAGTGATAGCATAACAAGTTCCATCCATGTACAAGTATAAGCACTCATGCATATGCAACATGAAAATGTGACTGAGCCGATCTAGTGCCTAATGTGTGTCATGCATCCACCAGCAATCACTTGCAAACACTTGCAACCATTTGCAAACATCAACCATAACATGTTTCAATCATATGTTTACATCCATATGGTTATACCTAAGGTTCTCAAGATAAGATCGAGAAGATAACAAGACAAACGTAGGTAGTAAAAGCATGATACGAAAAGGTTTTCAAGTTTATAGGAAAAAGAGATCGAGAATGTACCCTCAAAAAGAAATGGGTAAAGCGCGCGTATCTTTTCTTCGGTTTCCCAAGTTGCATCTTCTTGGGCTTCACTCCACTGAACTTTAACTAGCTTGACTTCTCGATTCCTTAGCTTCTTAATCTCCGTTCCTAAGATACGAATTGGAACTCGCCTCAATGTTGCTTCTTTTTCCACTTCTACGCCTTCAAGGATGCTTGGCTCAACCACTTCGGCTGATTCATGTAAGCACTTTCGGAGATGCGAGACATGAAAGACATTGTGTACTCCGGCCAGCCTCTCGGGTAAATCTACCTTATAGGCCATCCGCCCAATCTTCTCAGTGATAGGGAACGGTCCTACGAATCTTGGTGCTAGTTTTCCAACCGCTCCAAAGCGAACTACATTGCGTAAATGAGAAACTTTTATAAAGACCATGTCTCCGACTTCGAACTCTAGGTCTGTCCTTCTCTGGTCCGCATAAGATTTCTGTCTATCTTGGGCCGTTTTCATCCGTCTTCGTATCAACTCAATCTTCTCAGAAGTGTCCCTTATCATGTCGGGCCCAAGTATAAGTCTGTCTGTCATCTCCCACCAACAAGTTGGTGACTTGCATGGTCTTCCATAGGGCTTCGAACAGTGCCATTCCGATGCTAGCTTGGTAACTATTATTATATGCAAACTCCACGAGAGGAAGATGGTCTTCCCAAGTACCGCCAAAGTCAAGAATGCATAGTCTCAAAAGATCCTCTAGCACCCTATTTTCACTTTCGGTTTGTCCATCCGTCTGCGGGTGATAGGTCGTGCTTAAACTCAGTCGTGTACCCATTGCTTCTTGCAGACTATTCCAAAACTGGCTAGTGAAAATTGGGTCACGATCACTTACTAGAAGGAACCCCGTGCAACCGTACTACCTCTCGAAGGTAAATAGACGCTAGCCATGATGCGGTCCTCTTGCTTTTCATCGGAATAAAGTGAGCACTTTTCGTGAGTCTATCAACTATGACCCATATGCTAGTATTTCCCTTCCTTGACCTAGGCAGTCCATCCACGAAATCCATCGAGATACTCTCCCATTTCCATTGCGGAACCTCCAAAGGATGTAATAGCCCACCGGGCTTCTTCGGCTCGGCCTTTACTTGTTGGCACACCATGCACTTTGAAACGAACTCTGCCACGTCCTTTTTCATTCCAGTCCAAAAGAAAATGGTTTCATATCTCTGTACATCTTATCCCCTCTGGGATGTATGGTCATCCTCGAGTGATGTGCCTCTTCGAGAACTTTCTTTACTAAGTCTCCCACTTGTGGGACACATAGCCTTCCATCACGCCTTAGCCATCCCTTGTCATCTATGGCATACCTACCGAGGTGACTTGACGTATCACCACCAATCAGCTTGTCCATAATTTCGACTATCTGTGGGTCTTCCTTCTGTGAAGTCCCTACTTGATCTAGAAGTGTAGGTCTTAACTCAAGAGATGCAAGCGTAGCAGCCAATGACTCAACATCAGGTGTAAAATCAAAGGTTGCTATAAACTCAAGGTTTTTCCTTTCAACAAACAAGGGGCTCAAAGTCAACCTTTTCCTACTTAGCGCATCTGCCACCACGTTACCCTTGCCAGGGGTATAAGCTATATCGAAGTCATATGATGCCAAGAATTCCATCCACCGCTGTTGTCTCAGATTCAAATCTTTCTGTGAGAAGAGGTACTTAAGCGATTTGTGGTCGGTATACAGCTCGAACCTCTCCCCAAGAAGATAATGGTGCCAAGATTTAAGTGCAAAAACGATCGCCGCCAACTCCAAGTCATGTGTGGGATAGTTCTTCTCATGAACTTTAAGTTGTCTACCCCCATAGCATATCACTTTGACTTCTTGCATTAGGACTGCGCCTAATCCCATGCCACATGCATTTGTGTACACGGCAAACATCTTACCTCCATCGGGTAATGCCAAAACTGGAGCAGTGGTGAGGGCTCTCTTGAGTCTTTGAAAAGCAATCTCACATTCTATGTCCCACGCAAACGCTAGGTTTTTCTTCGTTAACCTAGTAAGAGGGGCTGAAATCTTAGCGAAGTCCTTAAAGAACTTCCTATAGTAGTCTGCCAAACCGAGAAAGCTTCTCACTTCAGTTGCGTTCTTAGGAACTTTCCAGTCTTGCACCGCAACCACCTTTGCGGGGTCCACGGCTATGCCTTGCTTAGAAACTACATGTCCAAGAAACCGAACTTCCTTCCTCCAAAAATGGCATTTGGAGAACTTAGCCTTTAACTGGTGTGCTCTAAGTGTATCCATGACTTCCTTGAGATGTCTAGCATGCTCTTCTTCATCCTTTGAGAAGGACAGAATATCGTCCACGAAAACCACTACAAACTTGTTAAGGAACTCCCGAAACACCCTACTCATCAAATCTACAAAATACGCGGGTGCATTCGTTAACCCAAACGGCATGACGAGCCATTCAAAGAACCCATCTGGAGTTCTAAACGCAGTTTTGTCAATGCTATCCTCAGCCACTCTAAGCTGATGGAATCCTGTGGCTAGATCGAGTTGAGAGAAAACAGATGCTCCTACAAGCTGGTCAAACAGATCGTCGATTCTTGGCAGTGGGTACCTATTCTTCTTCGTCAGCTTGTTTAAATCACGATAGTATACGCACAGACGAAGTGAACCATCCGCCTTAGTAGCTAATACCACCGGAGCACCCCATTCAGAAATGCTTCGTCTTATGAAATTTTTCTCAAGCAACTCCTTAACTTGTTTACTGAGCTCTCTTCTTTCTCGCGGGGCCATGTGCCTAACGGGCAATGAAACTGGCTTGGCATTATCAACAAGATAAATTCGGAAGTCTATCTCGCGTTTAGGAGGTAACCCCCTTACCTCATCAAATACATTTGGATATTCTCGGACCACTTTTACAGATTGCAAATTGTCAATGGACGAGTCAAGAGATTCAAGATAACACAACATGACTGGACCCTTAGGGTTATAAGAAATTTCAAGGGTGTTACCAAGGCGAGTCATGAGCCTCACTACCCTTCGTTCACAATCAAGAATGGCTCCATAATTGGACAGCCAATCCATGCCTAGAATCAATCTGTATCCCATAAACCCGAGAACATAAGAATTACACGTGAATTCTACGCTTAAGATAGAAATTCTAAAATCCACACAAATCATAGACAAATGAGTGGAGCCCCCGATTGGATTTGAAACTATAACGGGATCCTCAACTAGACTAGTACTTAGGTGTAGATTTCCAACAATATCAGAAGAAATAAAAGTATGCGATGCGTCAGAGTCAAATAAGGTTCGAACAGGAAAGTCAAAAATGTAAACAAAGCTTTCTACGGAAATATTACTACCTCGGTCCGGTGTTGGAGTGGTGTTGAGAGCATGCAACTGCCCTCCAGAAGGTCCTACTCGCTGGGTCTACCCTTGCCCTTGCTTCTTAGGGCAATCCTTGCTGATGTGTCCAGTATCTCCACAATAAAAGCATTCACCCAACTTTTTTTTCTTCTTTCTACGGTCTTTAGCTAGATATCCCGTAATCCCACAAAAGTTACACTTCCTTGTCTCACGTGCCTTGTTGTTGTTGTCCTTGTTATTCTTGTTATTCTTGTTGCCTCCCTTCTTGGAGTCAACTTTCTTATTCTGAGTCTCATTAGGCTTAATCTCCTTCTTGCTATTCTTGTCTTCCTCATGAAGTAGAGCCATATCCACCAAGCTTTCAAAGGTCGCCCCCATGGGTATATGAGTTATGGCCAAACTGTGTAGTGGCTCATTCAATCCTCGAGCAAAGTGTACAGCCTTTTTCTGGGCCGTATTGACCAAGTCCAAACCGAACCGAGCAAGCTGATTAAACTTATTCACGTACTCCCTAACAGACATGTCCCCTTGCTTGAGTGCGAGGAGCCTCTCCATCTGAAGGTTCTCTTTTGCTGACGATAAGAATTTAAGCCCAAACCTCTCTCTAAAGTCTGCCCAAGTCTCAATTGGCCTGGTGGCGTTGGTGACTTCCCACCAAAATGCAGCTTCCTCTTTCAACAACCATGCTGCCAACTGAACTTTCCTATGGTCCTCCACATCAAAGATAATAAACAAGTCTTCAGTCTCCTTGTGCCAGTTTCGTGCCTCAACAAAGGTTTTAGTTCCAACGAAGTTCTTGTCGCCCATTGCTTTAAAGTCTTTGCATATCTTGGCAAAGGTGGTACCAGGAGGAGGAGGAACCGCGACCACTGGGGGAGGAGGAGGAGGGATGTCTTTCGGGCCCGCGCCGTTGGCCCTAGCTTCTAGGTACCTTCGGAACCATCCAGGTACGAATACTCCCTCAGGAATGTTAAGATCGTACATGCTGAGAAACGAAAAGAAAAAGATTCAAACGAGGAAACAAAGGAAAGTGCTAATGGCTTTTGGGGAATAGCTTTTTCTTAAAAATAAATCTTTTCTCGAAAAAAAATGCTTCTTTATGAATGGTTTTGAAAATAGTTTCAGAAGGTTTTTAAAACTTTTGCCCTGTCTGGTAACCTTCTGCTCTAATACCAAATGTAACACCCCACCTCCGCTAGGGTCACTCACAAAGGGAATGCACTAGTTTTGGTGGAGTATTATCCAGGTAAGCATACACAGAGATATCACAAGACAGAACATAAAATAATCAGCGGTAGAAATTAAAAACCAAATTTCATTACTTTCAAGAAAAGAGTCAAAACCTCATATATCCAAGGTACAAATTATTCCATTACATCAAGTTCTAGATAAAGAAGAATAAACTTAAAAAAAAGTAAATTATTCCCCAAACATAGCAGAAGTGCAGCCATAGCATAGCTCAAGACCGAACCGTACGTGAGCTGTCAGAAAGCAAGCTAAATCCAAGCTAAGAGCTAGTGTTTCCTCCCTGAGAACCTAGGGGGAAAACGAAAGGAAAAGAGGTGAAAGAAAAAGGGTCGGTCATAAAGACTGGTAAGTCCTAGTGACTTTCAGTATAAAAACTAGTAAAGGTAACAAGACAAGTATAAACTGAAAATAAACATAAGGATGATGATAAGTCTAGCATGATAAACTGAGATAACGAGATAACTCAAGTATAGCATCGCATGTTCAAGGTTCGCTGCACCAACCGTACTAGTATTCTAACCCATGTCAAGTATTTATCATGAAGTGATCCCTTGGCCCAATATCATGAAGTGACCCATTATGGGGTCCCATGGTACGATCTACTAATTGATCGGCTCCCTACAAGTTCTAGCTCGTCAAGTATTTGTGTCATACGGCCCAATCACCAAATGTAGTCACCTGTGCTAGGTCCACCCTAGGGTGTATCAAGTCCTAGGGTGCCAACCACCGACACGAATCAAGCACGCACAGTGTAAATCTACGGGTGCCCAATGCCTGCTTTTTTAACTCTGGACTACGTGCACGACCATAGTCCGCCTGAACCTACAATGGCACACCTACTCAGCCATCGTTCTGGTCGCTTACAATCAGCCCAGTAATCATGCCCCACCCTGCCTAGTCCCAGGGTATCGTGATACATCTAAGTGGGTTACTACTGAAAAGGACCGCGTAACTAGGGTTTTCTAATGGGTTAAGTGTTGTCATTCAAATTCGTGACTTAACCCTATCCAAATCATGTATCAAGTTGGTTAAGTGTGTTCAAGCGGTTCATGACTTAACCCTATCAAATCATCGTGTCAAATTGGTTAAGTGTATTCAAGTGGTTCATGACTTAACCCTATCATGTGGCATTAATTCATTAATACACTCCAACCTCTCACATTAGACTAGTGGTTGTGGTCACTGGATTTGCCGAGCGGTTCCGGGAAGATTTACACCGCAACATAGTCTAACCTCGGGTTCTAGATGCGATATGACCAACTACCCACATTGGATCCTATTGTTTGTAGTTACTGGATTCGCCGGGCGGTTCCGGGCAGATTTACACTGCAAACTCAACCCAACCTCGAGTTGGCCATTTTCAAGTTTATCTAAGTGTTATGTCCATGTTCAAGTTTTCATGTCAAAATTCATGTCGAGTTTCATGTCAGATTTCATGTAAGTTTCATGTCACGTTCTTGTCCATATACAGGTTCAAGTTATAATAACGTTCATATTCAAGTTCAAAGCCAATTCATGTTTTACCTAATCTACCCAAATCGTATTCCCATCGTACGTAAACTCGAATCGATACAAATAAATCTAATTAGGGAATAACATAAAAAGGGACAGATATAAGGTGGCAAAAGTGATTACTAGCATAGCATGGTACAACTTGAGATAAATGATTATAACATTACTGGCATATGGAATGTCGGCCTCAAACATAAAGATTCCAAATCTAGCAAAATGAGGTACTAGTCAAGATAACAGTTGGCATAAAGTGATAGTCATGGTAATGGTTGACACAAGGTGATAGTCATAAACTTGTGACTAATAGCAGATTCAACATTTCAGGCATGATAATAGGAGGGGTTTTTCTTTTTTTGATTTACAACATGAATAGGCCCCAAATCAATGTCATAGTAATATACCCAATGGTCAAGATCCAAGATGAACAAGAATGGATGTAAAACAGTCATCATACATAGGTCCAATTTCAATTTACACATATACATATTACGTTTACAGCTTAAAACTAAAAGTAACTGGGGCTTACAGATCGTGGTTCGAGAATTAGAAAAAGAGAGTCGATGTTGAATCTTTATATGCTTGGTCGAGTCCTAATAGAAGTCCCCAAATCAGCAATTCTCTTAACGTAGTTTCGACGTAGAAGAAGTAGTCTCTTTCTTTAACTTTTCAACCAGAATTAGAGCAGCATAAGGTCAGAGAGAATTTTGTGTAGAGAAACTAGTGTTAGGGGCTGTTTATATAGGGTCAGACCAACGAATGTAGACAGAAATGAGGCTAGATACATAAAAACGAACTCAGACTCAAAAATGGGTTTTGTCACAAAGTCGACCCCCAGGTCGACACTATGGTCGACCTGGTCCTGGGCAGGTCGACTACATAGTCGACCCCCAGGTCGACCTGGTCCTGGGCGGGAAATTTCCCGCCCAGTGCATTTTGGGGTTTGAATTCGAAATTTGAATTCGAATTCTGAGCTGTTTTGAACTTGAAAATTTCTGAAAACTTCGATGGGTCATAACTTGATCATACGGACTCCGATTTTCGAAAACTCGGACTCGTTTCCAAGCAGAATTTCGAGACGAACGCAATGGCGTAACCCGTTTCCCTTGATTCTTATTATAAGAATTAATTCTGTCTTGATTTATGGTTATTACACGTTATAAAAATACGGGTTGTTACAGGGATTCAGGGGCGGAAAAAGCCATGAGGGGTGAGAATAAGCTATCTCCAAGAAACATATAACAAGAAGGGGAAGTTTGTTCTATAAGACTCCACCCCAAAGAAGAAGAGACATACCCGGGAAGAAATTTCGAGGGCAATGGACCAAAGTGCTGGTCAAAGATGCCTGGGTTCACACTTAATGCATCGCTCACCTGGATTTCTCTCATCCCAAAACCTTCCTCTGACAAACAAAGTCCAGATTCATCCAGAATGAAATCGCCAATTTGTGTAATCTCGCATATGGCCCTGCCAGGTGATACCATAACATAAGTATGTAGTTCAATCTAATTTTTCTTTGATAATTATACATAAATATCCCATGGGTTTACGAACGATTTTAAATTTCGTCTTCCTATAAGACAATAACCCTCGCTAGGGAAATTGATCTCAGTATGTTGAGTTATCCACCATTATACTTATAGCCAGTTAAAGATGAAATCTTAGAAAAATAATGCAACAAATTTAGAAGAACGGCGATTTTGCTTTGGTTAAATGCTATGTAGGGAAAGGGAGAAGAAAGAGGGGGAAAAGATCTATCTTACCTCCTAGTTGTCCACGTGAGAAGGAATCAACAGGCGAGAAAAGTAAGGCCGTTGTACGAGGGTAAGAGGATGGAGAGTGTGTTCTATATTCAGAATGCAGAGGCAATCCAGATCAATCAAAAGGGGAGCAATCAACATTCCCGATCAAAGGAAGGAAGAAGACACAGAGGTAATTTTTCAAAGAAAAGACAAAACCATGACTTGAAAAGTTGAAAACACCCCTTCACTAGGGTGGGGCAAATGTTACTACCAAAATTAACATTGAAGAAAGTTGACAGTGAAGGGGTATCGGATGACCGAAAGTTCGTTGAGGGCTCAATAAAAATTGGGGCCTAATGATGTGAAGAAAAAGAGCAGGAAGACATAATCTGAAAGACAGTATCAACCGCAACCTTTTTCATTCCCCCTAAAGGGAAAGGTCATGAAGGACTAAAGAGTAAAACTGACAAGGCCCCTCCACCATAGTCAGTCAGACGGGACTCTTTCAGCACCATCGACTCAACGAAAGGCTCCGGGTAAAGAACCACCCTAATCCGGAATCAAGAAAATCAGAAGAAACAAACCCGACAGACGATATTCAGTAACTACCTATCCAAATACCAACACACCCAAAGGCGAAAGCACTAAATCAAAGGAGCACAAGGGCTTCCCGGGACCAATCTCCGAAGCACCTACCACCTGGACACCAAAAGGATGGAGTCACAAATAACAGGAGTAACGTCGGAAAGCCATCCCTCGAGAATCTAGGCTACCACAAAAAAAGGGTATCGAAAGGCCAACCTAGACCCCAGCGGATACACAGGCTACCCATACTAATTCACTTAGTACTGAAACCTGTGGCGGTTTCGAACCGGCAGATATCAACATACACCACGAGGCCCATTCTCCCCACGTATTCACGATAAAGCCGAAAGCCTACATCTAAAAGCTCATGACCGCAAGCCTACATTTGCGAGTCATTTTCAGAGATTCAAGTATCATTCAGGAGCTGTGACTGATGCACAGAAAGCGACCAAAGGACCCATGCCTGAGGCCAAGAATAAAGCAACCGACAAGGATCCCTACAGGCCCACTGGCCCATTGGCGGGAGGGATCCTGGACCATTATAAATAGGGCCCCCAAATGTCACATTGGGAGGGGACTTTTTCTTACTTTTTGTATCCTCGGAAATAGCCTAGAAAATGATCAATGGAGAATTCTTTCTCTACAACATTTATGTATTCTATTTAAAAGATTAATACGGGGAGAACTTCATGATAAAAATTGTTCTGTAAGTGTTGACATTTATTTCTTTAATTCTTATCATCGTGATCTACTGTCCATTCAACAGAGGAGCTCATGTTACACTCGTCACACCCTTAAATGGCAACTGAATTCCATTCGCTGAGCCTAGATATAATATGGTAGATCATAGTGAGCCTACGCCTAATAGCTTAGCATAGTTGGAAATCCATTACCTAATAAGAGCCCGCAGTTTTTTATTGCATATTATATATGTAGAGCGTGAGATGAAAGTGTCATGCTAGATTGTTATTTACTTGATTTAGACATTATTATAATATCAGAAAATATTGATCTTAAGAAATATTTTGGGTTATCATAAGGTAAAAACCGTCTATGTTTATGTGCGGATCGGCCTTACGGTTATCATTTCTTTTAAAAGGATTTTAAACATTAAACCAAGTGATTAGAGTTTACTCACGCCAGTCCTATGACTGACCCAGAGTTTATTTTGTTTTGTTTTCCCTAAACTCTTGGGTGCCCAAATTTGTACGGGCAGTCAAGTAGTCGAGATTTTACAGATATATTTGGAGAAGCTTGGAGTAGAAGACTTCAACATAGTTACATATATAGAGTATATTTCCACTGTGATGTTATACTGGTATGTATATACAGTTATAATTTTGTATTTCAAAAGTTGTTAATAATATATTTATTCGTTCCACTGTGAGATTCGTATCACTCTGATTTTGTTCTGTTGTGATCTTCTTCTTCATCTATTCTAATTTTCTTTCTTTCTATTTCTCACCAACTAACTTTTTTCTATTAATGGTCTGATATTTACTATGCTTGAATAGTCGACATGGTGTGTTGTGTCGATTTTCAGGGTCCAAAATCCCGGTTCGTTACAGGTGAGTCCTATGACTTTGGTCCATTCGATGAATAAACCTTCGGAATGGTCCCACTCTTTAACCACTTAAGACCCAAACTAGATAAGAAGAAAGTTAGCCACTTAAAACCTTCTCAAGGCGTAGTAAGTTTACCTATTTACACATAATATAGGTATATATATGTACACTAGACCACTCACATTAAACCATCTACTTGTAGATGATGGATGTGCCGGACAGTTCTGGACAGACTTCTACTACAAGAAGGCTTACCTCATGTCATGGTGTACTAAATTAAATAGCCAATGGCACCCAGACCTCTCACATTAGCCAAACTCATTTGTGGTTGCTAGATTTGTCGGTTGGTTCCGGGAAGATTTCTACCACAAATGACGACTAACCTCGTGTCTGTGTGTCATTATTAAATATATAGATAAGTCATTTTATATGCACACACAAGCAAAAAATTCAAATGGGAAAATTTCAAATTTCTAACCTTATTCTAACATATTTATTACGTCATTATTAAATTTGAATACGTTGATTACGCTATATAAATATAGTATTAAATTTGGACTATAAACTCTAAATTTTTGTTTGAATGAATAAATATATTAACAGTGTAAATTGTCAATCCGATCCACAATAAAGGTATACAAGAGAATTCCCACTTCAAACTACTAAATACATGGCATAATTAATGATAACAGTAACAGGAAAATTAACAACATAACTATCAAAACTTGTTTTCCTAGGCTTGTCAGAACAATTAAGGAAATGATTTAGGAATAAGGTGTTAATCACATATAAACATACATATTTATATACATATATATACACATATATGTACACATATATACATAAACATTTATTTAATCTAATATACCCTTTTCTATGTCGTACATAAAAACATTAACATTTGATTTGTTTCAAACTTGAATACGTACAAATTATCGATTTTAGAATGGAAATCTAAACCTATTCAAATAGTAAAACCAAATCAAATCCCAATCTTTTTACATCACAAACACTTTTAAATAAAAGAGATAAATCAAACTAAATAAAAGTGAATCACCAAACTAGTCTTCATACATAACCCAAACGATTCACAAATCCAAACATTGATTGACAATTTTGCGAGATATGTATAAAAATAAGAGATTTGGGGGTTTATAAAATGATGTTATCGTGTAACCAAATCTCCCTAGGCATACAAATCAATATAAGAATATGCATAGTGTAGAATTTAGCCTAAACATGTACTATTTCCACTTACCGAGATTTTGGAGAAGAGACAATACTGATTTGAATGCTGAAATCATCGTTCTTCGATTCTACTAAAAATCTATATAAGATAATCATATAGTGTTACTACCAAAATCAACATTGAAGAAAGCTGACAGTGTAGGGCTATCGGATGACCGAAAGTTCGCGGAGGGCCCAATAAAAAGTCAGGACTAACGATGTGAAGAAAAGAGCAGGAAGACATCATTTGAAAGACAGTATCAACCGCAACCTTTTTTCATTCCCCCTAAAGGGAAAGGTCATGAAGGACTAAAGAGTAAAACTGACAAGACCCCTCCACCATAGTCAGTCCAACAAGACTCTTTCGGCATCATCTGCCCAACGAAAGGCTTCAGGTAAAGAACCACAAGGAACTAAGGAAATCAGAAGCAACAAACCCAACAGACGATCTTCAGTAACAACCTGTCCAAATACCGACACACCCAAAGGCGAAAGCACTAGAAGCACTAAATCAAAGGAGCATGAGGGCTACTCGGAACCAATCTCCGGAGCACCTACCACCTGGACACCGAAAGGACGGAGTCACAAATAACAGGATTAACGTCGTAAAGCCATCCCTCGAGAATCTAGGCTATCACAAAAAAACCCTACCAGAAGGCCAACCGAGACCCCAGCGGATACACAGGCTACCCATACTAATTCACTTAGTACTGAAACCCATGGCGGTTTCAAACTGGTAGATTTCAACATACACCACAAGGCCCTGTCTCCCCACATATTCACGATAAAGCCGAAAACCTACATCCAAAAGCTCATGACCGCAAGCCTACATTTGCGAGTCATTTTCAGAGATTTAAGAATCGTTCAGGAGTCGTGACCGATGCACCAAAAGAGACCAAAGGACCCACGTCTGAGGCCAAGAATAAGGCAACCGACAAGGATCTCTGCGGGCCCACTGGACCACCGGCGGGAGGGGTCCTGAACCATTATAAATAGGGCCCCAGATACCGCATTGGAAGGGGACTTTTTCTTACTTTTTGTATCCTCAGGAATAGCTTAGAAAATCATCAATGGAGAATTATTTCTCTACAATATCTATGCATTCCCATTAAAAGCTTAATAAAGGGAGAACTTCTTGATAATAATTGCTCTGTAAGTGTGCAAATTTATTTCTTTAATTGTTCTCATCGCGATCTACTATCCATTCAACAGAGAGCTCATGTTACACTCGTCACACCCTTAAATGGCGACCGAATTCCATTCGTTGAGCCTAGATCCAATCTGGTAGATCATAGTGAGCCTACGACTAATAGCCTTAGCTTCCCAATCCATCACTAAAATCGAACAGGAAAGAGAAACAACCCACCTGATTTTCCCTTAAGATTTGACCTATTGATCCATTTCCGGTGTTGACGAAAAATATTGTTAACATATAGTTTTGAATCTCGTATATAAATTATAGAGAATTCCAGAATATAAACTAAATAAGATTAGAAATGAAATAGGATAGGGATAGAAGAAGAAACCTAATTTCCTGGAATGTCAGCAGCAGAATGGAGGCATAGAGAATGAGAGGGTTTAGAGATTTGTGAGATGAGATAGGTGGTATTTATAGATGTATAGATGAATAGAAAATGTTAAATTATATAGGTTTAATCCAAATTATACATTTTATAAAAACTAACCAAAACACCTCCCAAACCATCTATTGGGCTCTAGCCGCACCAGGTGGTTGACCACTCCCCTAGGAGGGCGATAGACTGGCGGTCGACATCCCTTCTAGGTTGCGGTCGACCTCCTGGTCGCAAATATGGCCAGTAGCCTGCGTTGATGGCTGAGGATTGAGAAGATATTTTATATAACGTTATTTATATTTATTTATAACTTGCATTTTAAACAATATTCTTGTCCCTTATTGTATGCTCGTATATATACACAATTTTAAATTGAATGGATTATTCTTATCAACCATTAATTAGTTATATTTCATTCCATATATTTATAATACAATTCAAATTTCAATCGTTATTGCATATGTATTAATGTACAACGTCTTTAAATGTAATCCTTCATGCGGACTCAGATTTGGACATATTTTATACTAAAACTGATCAGGATTTTGCCACGAATACAACTACGATACTTTCGTGGCCAAATTCCTAATGTTGTAAAATTCCATTTTTCAACCCATTAATATATTATTATTTTATTGCTGATTTTCATTACTTGTTACTATTTATTTTGAATTAGATTATCTTAAGTCGGTATATTTTTATGGGGGGTTACATCTTATAACTATATTTTATTAAACTATTTTCCATACTCCAAATGTTTTTTATATACTTAATAAATAATTTTATAAAACTATATTATATTTTTTATTTAATTATTATATGATTTTTTAAACATTGATATATTTATATTAAATTTATTATTTTTAAATAAAGTCTATTTTTAATCCGAGCAATTAAGTCCTAATTGATTAAGGATAAAGATTTCAATTAAAGCAATATTTATGAATTATAAATCTAAAATCAAAATATGGATCTAACAATGAACCCTTTGAAAATATGAGATTTGAAATTCAAAATTGAATTCAATACTAAATTGTTTGAGTAAATGATCAAAAAAATCAATACATACAGTTAATTTATTTGTGATATCTAAATATGATTATATTTAAATATAAATGACTATAGTGTAACATAAGTGTTTGGTTGTTAAAGAGACTAGGGCTGGATATTATCATACTCACTACTAATACTGGGAACCATTTTAACAACTTTGCACTTGGGGTAGAACCCAGAATGAAATATGATGGTTTAGCGGACGCTACTGGAATGAAGTGAGAGAACGATGATGTATAGCCTTGACCTCGGGACATAATTAAAATGGCTAAAACAGAAGTCATACGGGCCAAGTGAGGTCGCTACTCCAATTAGACATACTTCTTCAAAACTATATCTATTGATTTATGATCGATTGGGGCCTCTTTGATTATGAGAGTGTTGTTCGAAGTAGGCAATAGTATATACTATGCATTACCACCGGTCTAGATCTGCTACCCAATAGATTCCTACTGTGGGTATAGCATCGTTTGACTTGTCATATTATCCTGATCGAGCCTACTAAAAGTTTGATTTGACATTATCGTATCACGACGCATCCCCATCCACAGACGGTTTACCAGTATTTTATATGCAAACTGTACAATAGTGTTTATAAAATGTGTTAAAGGGGATATGAGTAATTCCTTAATGCTATTTTTCAATAGTATATTTACCATAAACATTATTATAATAACATATTGTATTATATGTAAATATTTTAATGGATTTTAAAGGATGGTGATCCCAAACACCTTTTACGTTACTGATGCATTTCTTTAAACAACTCACTTGATTTGATTCACTTACATGAGAATGTTAGTCCTAACTCGAGTGTTTGTTTTACTTTATTCTCAGGTCAGACCGAATATCACAATATTGAGATTGCATCTTTAGAAGTTAGAGACTCGCTGAAGATTGTATCTCTATCAGTTTATCTATTTTAGTTGTTTCCATTCAAGTTAATTGTATTTGTTAAATTCTATGTATTAAACTTCCATTGTATTTATGTATTTGTTTTTGAGACTATGTATTTACTAGCTTCATGAACTACTATTGTATTTTATTTATTCCGCTATAAAATATTCGATTATTATATTTGTGATTTGTCTATGATTCTACGATGATATCTATATTTAACCTCATAGCAATAACAATTTACTATTTCAAATGATCTGAATTGGTTATATTATCAACTTGAGTGGTTGGAAATAGCTAGTTATTACATCTAGTATGAGAACTTTGGTTTGAGAAAACCTTAGCCTATGAAGTTAACGCTCATTGGAGATAGGATAGTGATATTCTAGAATGAGTAGAATCATCCTCAGAATCATTCTTAAGGGATTGTATTTTGATAAGTATAAATGGTTAAAAAAATTTCAATATAAAAATTTAACCTTATCCAATGGTTCCTTTATTTTGAATCCATCTCTTTGTTAGAATCCTCTACGATTAGGATTTTTCCTTCGTTAAATGTCGATCTTTGTTCTAAATCCATCTTTGGGAGTTAATAATTAATGGCTTTCTAAATCCTAAATATTCTCTAAATTATTTCAAATAGGTTCTCCATCCTTTGTAGATTCCCATTGATTAGGTTTCTTCGCTAGTTCGGCTTCTAGTTGAGGTTCCAAACTTATCTACGACCTAACAAAGTAAATAATGGAAGAAGTTTTAAGTATAGTTCATATTAAAAATTAATGTGAAAATATGAATGTGTTAATAGCTAAGGTAATAATCACTTAGTTTAGTAATTGGTGAATTAAAGTAGTTCGAAATGTATTATATGAACTTGAAGATGCTATACATAAACAAGATTTATAAGATGATCAATTTGTAAATAAATGAAGTTTATTAATTCCGTAAATTTTATATGAAATAGTAATGATTTCATGATAAGCATAATATTAAATATATTTCATAATATGATGTTTTGAAATTGTTAACCTTATTCTAAGTCAAATAAGTATGAAATATTAATTTATTAATTTAATTTGAGTAAATGTAATTGAAATGTTAATCTAAATTTAGCAGAATGTTTATAAAATGATAAGGTCCGCTTTATGTGGATATAAAATTTGCAAAGGAATAATGATTATGAAATAATATAATATAAATTAAACTTATAAAGTAAAAGAGATTTTATAAATATAATTTAGGCAAACCTTAGTAGTGCTTGTTGCAAAGCTAATAAAGCTGTATGGTTTATTTGAATTTGAGTTTAGTTATTTAGAAATAAGTGTTGAATTTAGGAAAGTCCAGAATAAATATAATCAATAATTTAAACTTTGGTAACATTAAGAACAATAGGAATAATATTGATATGAATTTGATTTAATGAGATTGAATTAAATGTAAACCGAATTTCTATATTGGTGAAAACTTAGTTAGTATTCTTAATGATAATAGGATTTGAGAAACTACTTAAAATGGAATTTAATTATAAAGTAAATTATAGGTGGGAATTAAGATTTTATAAAACTGTAACTTAGTTTAAAGTCTAATATATGTTAAGAAATCACGTATAACATATGTTTTGAAATATTGTATGATATCCATTTTGCGATTTTAAGTTATTTATATTTGATAAATGATTGAAGTCAAAATATGATAAATAAACTAGTGGGGGAGGTATATATAATATTCAAATTTTGAAGTTTTATAATAAATAAATGATTTGAAAAATATTATTTATAATATAATTATTAGGAAATATCTGAACTTTAGATTGAACATCTCCCGATATATATAAACTAAGTAAGTAGTATAATGCATACAGCTTGATATTTTTTCAATATATTAAATTGCTTGATTACTATTTTTCTTACTCCATTTCTTTTTTGAGTCGACAATGTTTGAGTGAGGGAGATTGTAACAACCTAGAAAAATCAAAAATTTAAATAACGCATTTAACTAAAGTTTAACTTTAGAATTTAAAATTTACTTCGAATTATAGGAAATGTCTTCATTCAATTTTGGATTAGAAATTTAAATACGTACGATCTGAATAACATAACTTTAGATGATTATTTAGTTTTAGAAATCATTTGTTTTGAAACTAATGTGAAATATATCAACAATAAAACATTGAAATATTGATTTTTAATATATAATATTTTTATATAAAATTGAGCTAGTGAATTTTATAATGAAAACATCAGAGTTTATTTTGAAAAATTCCAGTCTCACTAGCTCTGTTTAAATTGAATATACGATTGGTTTATGATAGAAATAATTGATTTAGCATAATTAACGTTAAAATTTAAAATTTGAATAAAATTACGAAATCTGTTGTTTGAAATATTTTCAATGAAATAGAGCGAAGGAATAAATTTCGTAGTCAAAATGTAAGTTTGTTCCGTTTGCGTAAATTTAGTTAAAGGGCTTAAAATTCATTGTAAGTAAAATGTTCTCGAAATTTAGGCTCTTCATTTTTAAAAATATCATATCATTTTCTGAGAAAGTCATCATTTTTCGTTTCGTGAAATTCGTATGTTTACTGTTCTGAATCTATGATTTTAAGTGATAAATGCACAACTTCCATCGACACATAAACCTATGTATATTTTTAGCTTATCTTTCTTTGGTATCTTTCTTTATCTATTCGTTTTGTGATGCCCCACCTCTAAAATCTCATTAGCCAAGGACATTACGAAATAATGTTGTCAACTAACCCGAAGAATAAGGCTGTTGGGGAGTGACCATATGTATAATGGCTTTGAACGAGTGTTAAACATGTCGGATAATGTGGTCTTACTTTTTCTCTCTAGAGGAAATCCAATACATCCAATTCAAGTTCAAACCCACTACACAAGGGCTATATATAATTCAGAAATCGATATAAAATAACATAATAATACAATCAGAGTCGGACACAAATATTCACATCACTAAGGCGAAAACAAATATGAATATAACATAAAAGTGTGTACACCAAGATGGTGGCCATACTCGATCCACTATCTACAAAAGAATAGGTACAAGGGCTACACAAAATAATATGTACATCTAATGAGCCCTATCTCATTTACAGGAACCCAAATTCTACGACTCTGAAGTAATTAGTCCAAAAGTGGAGGATAGTCCATGCTGGAGACAAGAAGAATCACCTGAAATACCTTGGTCTTACCCGAGCATTATTTACACAAAAATAAACAATAAACAGATCGGTTTAGCTATATTTATCACAATAAACTGAAATAGAATAATAAGTATAACGGACAGTAACATATATGCAATAACAACAATGTTCACATATAGATGCGAAGACCCAAAAATGTCCACATGATATCTCAAAGAAATCTCGGAGCTATAAAAGAATATCACATTCTAAATTATATAGTTATTCACAAGAAATGATATCACCTATCAAATCAACACAAAATTAATAACACATTATAAAAACAATATTGATATCATATATCAAACACATTCCTAGGAAATGATATCACATATCAAATCAACACATTCCAGAAATCAATAATTAGAAATCCACAATATCGCAAAGGGGGGAAAGAGGCCTATCACAAGAAGGAAGCCCGAAGACTGACCGACATGCGTATCACAAGATTAGATGCGATCTCTAGGTAGCTAACCTATAGTTTTTGAGCCGTAGCTCCACACGACAGTCTAAAAACCATGGGGTGCAACCCCGCCGGATCCGAAGAACGAATAAAGCACAAATCCGAAAAATCACAATTGATCGCAATCCCATAAAATGAATCGAAGTTCCTCAAAGTGATCCGAAGATCCTCAAAAATGCACAAAGCGGCAAAAAGATCACAACTGATCAAGGAAAGTGTAAATTACTCCAAGCTAGTAAGTATAAGAGTTGAGCGACATGTCCCATAATTATTTGCTCAACTCGAATATTTACGAACAAGTTGTGTATTCCACTAGAAACACGAAATGATCATTGCCACAATTTTTAATCGAATGAGTTAAAAAATTAACCATCGAAGCAAACGCAACATTTCATACTACTTGTTATACTAAGGCGTTTAATTCGGTTTCTCTTACGAGTAAAGAAAATGTTTGTAGTATACATACTCGTAGATTTGGAAAACAATTTATAAAATATATTTGTATAATGAAAGTAGCGTTAGAAACCGTTTTGGTAAAAGATTCAGTACCTACTAATAATATAAAACCATTTATAGTTTGAAGTGGAAAATATCATATAATATCCATTTTAATAACAATCAAAATTAGAATTCACGTTTTAGTAACGTAAATAAAATCTCAAAAATATCGTTTATAAAATTCATTCACAACGAATAAATCAAAAATTCAAAAAATTAAGCTATTGAAATTCACGAATTAGAGCAACTGAGAAAACATAAGAAAAGAGAAAACGAGTCGAAACTCTGGTTGCCACCGGTCAACGGTAGAAATTAGGTTCAATCGACTGAATGAAGACGTTCTGTCTACTGACCTATACAAAATACTGTGAATAGTGCTAGTACAGCAATTCAGTCGACTGAATGAAGACGTTCAGTCGACTGACCTGTACAAAATAATGTGAAGAGTGCTAGTACAACAATTCAATCGACTGAATAACTCCATTTAGTCGACTAGTTGGTCATTCAGTAGATTGAATGAAATATTTCAGTCGACTGAAACTGGTCCAAAATGAACCGTGAGCAACCAATGATTCAATCGACTGACCTTCCCCCATTCAGTCGACTGAACCTGCATAAAAATGTTGATTTCATAGTTTTGGAGGAAAAGTCGGTATCCTACAATTTCAGATGAGCACACATGAATGGTGAAGACTTAGAATGTTATCCAAGCGACTGGGGCTTTTAAGACTCATCGAAACAATACAAAAACACTAACTCAAAAGATTTACACTAGAATTTATTGAAATGAAATCAAAACTCATAAATTGGAAAGTTCACACACAAACAATCCAAACCACACAATGCATACACAACATATAAGTGTCAAGGTAACACTAGCCAAGAATATAAGCTTGAGTCAAATATGTGAGTTCTCAGGAACTCATCTTTGAAACACAACAAGGAAGGAGAGGCTCTAAAAGCAAGCAAGATCAACTTTTCTTCAAATATAACACACTAATCTTCAATCTACACACAAATACATAAAATTTCATAAGAGTTAGGTATAAGGAAATCCCAAGAATTGAAGGGGAGTTGAGTGGAGAAGATAGAGATTGAGTTTAACTCTCTTCTCTTTGAATTTGCACATGATTTCTACACAAACTTGAATTCCTAAAATCATCTAGGGCTTAGGGAATTTTAATTTCCCTTCCCTTTCCCTATTTTCTGTTTTTGTTAAAGTATTAGAAATGAATAAAGGAGAGGGTAATTAAGTGAGATACAAGGAAGTAGGCTAATGGGTTATGTCTACAACCCAAGCCCCTTCCTGAAGCCCCAAATTTCACTAACTCTAAACATATCGATGTTTACAATTTTAAATATTGTAAATGACATTTTGAACCAAATGGAAGTGGTTTCGAGTCTAACTTCATCCATTTACAAAGAGTCGCAAATCTCGGGTTTTAAACTGAACTCAAGATACGATATTTAAATAAATCTCTTAATTAATAATCATATTGGGTTGTTACACATTGTGTCAACGCCTTGAATGTTGTAGCTACAGTTTCCTATAATTTGAGAATTTTAGGTAAAAAGCGTTGTTTTCGAACATTCAAATACCAGTTCAAAATGCAAGAAAACGAAAATGCGTACAAAATCCTTTCTTCTTCTTCCATTGACTTTCACATTCTTTCTCCTTTATTATTTGTCTTCCTATAGCAAATTGCTAAAAAAACAAAACAAAAAATGAAATTATGCCACAAAAGTCTCGATCTATAAACGCACGCATGTTTCTCCTCTGAAATTCATACATGCATCCTTTACTTCTTCTTTCTTTTATTTTTTTTCTTCGTATAGCTTATTTTTGCTCCATTTTCACGTAAGAAACCATCCTCTACCTGAGCATACTTTGCACCACCGTGACCCTAGGCCGTGCCACCCACACCGTGCCACCCAATGACTCAACCTCGGCATCCGACACCTCCTACGTGTCCTCCTTTGGAAAACCTATGAAAAAATCTAGCATGCCTAAAATCTTGTAACCCACAAACTCTTCCACACCCAAACCTCGTGTGTCACCAAGCGCTGGAGCTCCGCCCTCCACCACCCTACGGACCTCCAAGCATCACTGCCTATAGCCATGCTTCAAAGCTCCACCTAAAAAAACCCGATAACTCTCTGCCTCTTACCCTTCTCATCACCGCACCTAACCTTGTACACCACCACTTAGAACCAAAACCCACTAGCTCTGACGAACCTGCATCCCCTCGCCTTCGCTTTTCCAGTCTCTTTTGCCCCTCTATCACCTTGCATAGTAGTTGTAGCAACCCGACCTAAACAACCCTATACTCCCTTCCCTCTTACTCTTTATATATATAACATTTATTAGCTCGTGTATAAGTAGTTGTTCAAGTTGATAGCTCGTACGAGCTTGCTTTACTTGTTGTTGCCTTGTAATAGGATGCATAGTTTCTCCACTGTCTTGTGCTTACTCGTGTTCCATGTTATTCCATATATATGGTCATCTTCAAGCTCATGTATCTCCATGCATGTTCATATCTATGTTAGCATATTATTATGTATTGTCGTTCATTGCAAATAAAAATGGGTTGAAACGGTATATATACTTGAATCACCATATCATTCTGATAAAAAATTGGGATATGAGTTAAAATGATGTATACCCTGTAATTTAATTAAATGGGCTAAAATGATGCATACCTTATCCACTTGATCATAGGATATAAAATTATATAAGGACACCATTGGTCAATAAAAAACCATTTTCAAAAATTTTAAGTACTTATCGGTTTTTTAGTGAACTGATTTTGAAATTTAATTAAATTATTTTAAAGATATATTAATCTTGAAATATTTAACTTGAATTTGTGAGTTCAGGTTAGAATTGATTTAATGAAAAGATTTAATATGATTTTTATTTGAATTTTTGTAAAAATAATAATTTGTAAATTTAATTAAGATTTAAAATTTAAAGTTAATTTTTATTGGCAAGACCAACTGGTTTGTATAGTGGTCTATCCACCTCTTATTATAGAAAATAAAAGTATAAAAGGAATAAGAGATAGAATGATTGCCTATCTACTACAAACATGTGTCATGCACATACATAGGACATCTACATCCAAAATAAGAGCAAGACTGCATATATAGGATACATTCACATAGAACTATCACTAAATAAGCCTCCAAATCAGAGGAATGGGAACAACCCGAGTCCTCTACTGGTTGATAAACATGTTGGTAGCTCAAAAAGGTAAGTGCAAGATTTGGAGTAAACCCCAGAAATTCTCTACTGTAGGCTTATTTCCTATCCCAAGTATCATTTGTAAAGACCACCTTATTCGGCTCTCCCTCAGGACCTTAGAAGATAGGGAAAGAAATTCTCCCTCAACGTGGTATAATTAGAGTTGGCTCCTCCATCATTCTCAGATAAAAAGTATAATATAAGCCTCTCTCAGGGGAAAATCTCATGTTCGATGTCCATGACACCATGCACTTTCATGTTAAGACCACTTCACAATAATTTTAGAAGGGGCAACATAATATTACCTAGCCGTGGAATTAGAAGAAAGAACTGCAAAAAAAGGCAGTCATGATAGGTTCAACCACGGTAGAATAGGATCTATAGTAGAATCTGGAGAATCCTCAAGGAGAAGGGGAGAGACCATGGAAATATCAGACATGACCAAATTAGTAGTAGCAACATCACTAACTAGAGATAGTTCCATGTTTCACTTGCCAAACTCTAGGTTTGGGTTTACGTAGCGGAGGGAGAGGAGCTGTATAGTCAGAAAAAAATCAAAGACTCAGAAAGGAAGCTAACTTCAAGGTAACCAAAGGAGAAGCATAGAGTGCATATGTTGGGTTTCCAAAGAAAAGAGACCTGAAAGTATCCAGTCACATGATCTCTGATAAGGAAAGAAGGATAGACATAGGGAGCACCATCTTAGGGGTGATTTCAATTGGCGCACGCGCATAACCAAAACAATACCTTCGCTCAGCCACTTCATCAAAACAAACAAGATTGACTAAATATCTAATAAATACCTTCAAGAGTTTGATACAAGGAAGGGATGTTGGAAAATCTTGCCAACATTAATACAGATTCTGCTTATTCTCAAGCTCTACCTATCGTGAGAGTTCATTTTGTTATAATAAATACTTTGGAAAAGATATGAGAGGATCTATCTTTAAAATTCTTGCTCTATCTTCAATAGAGGAAAACCCAAAATAAAATATGCCATTGTAAAAAGTAATCTTGATTTTCTATTTCAAATTCACACTTGAAAAATACGTTTGGTAACTACATGATAAGATAGGATTTTGTTAAGGAAAAAGTTATTGGATGATAATGAGCCAGAAGCTACTGCATTGCCAAAAGAAGGTGGCTACATTCTAAACTTAGCGTTTTGCTTGTCAACACAGCGAGCATAAGAAAATCATCATTGGTAAAATTCAGTCGAACTTTACCAGATCTCGTTATGGAGGTTTCATACAAAAGATGGGACTTCATCAAAAAAATGACGAGAACTAAATTAGGTAGAAGGAGATTAAATAGCATAAAGGAATGGGAGAAATCGTGAAAGGAACTGAAGTAAAAAAGTAAAAGAGAATGAAGGTGGATGAAACTTGATTTTAGGTCACCATTTGTACCACTAGATTTAATTCAAACTAATTTAATATTATATAACTTAATTTAATAAAATAATTTAGGTTAAATTTTTTTAATTTAATATAAAAGATTCAGTCACTCTTAAAGATTTATTTTAAAATTTAATTTAATGCAGTATAATATAAAGATTTAATTTAATATAATAACTTTAATAAATTTGATTTAAATAAAGAATTAAAGTTTAAGATTTAATTTCATAAATTAATTAAATGGAAAGATTAGATTTAAATTAAAGATTTAAATTATATAAAGTTTTATTTGTTAGATTAATAAATTTGAAAGTTAAAGAATTTGATTTAAGAAATTAACTTGATAATATTAAACTTTGAATATTGTTTTGAAAAATATAATGAAATGAAATAAATTTAGAGTTTAAGTTTTAAACCAAATTGAATTAATGGTTTAGAATTGTAATTTTATTGTAAACTAATTTAACTAAAAATATATAACTGCTAAATTTATGTTAATTGAATTTGAAACCTAAAATGAATGATAATTCGAATTTTAAAATACAGATATTTGGTTTGAATTGGATTAATATATTTAATTTATTTTAAACCACTATTACTTCATGCTAAACTAATTTTCTTTTTATATTTATTTCCATATCTTTTATATATCTTATAATATTTTATTAAACTGTTTTGTATACTTAAAATAATTATTATATTTTTCAAATAATTTTAAAAAACTGTTTAATATTCTTAATTTAATCATTATATGATTTTTTTTTAATTAAACTATTTATATTAAATCTACAATTTTTGAACAAAGTTTATTTCCAATCCAAGCAAGTAAGTCTGAATTGGTTTAAGATAAAAACTTCAATTAATAGCGATATTTTTGATATATTAATCTAAAATCAAAATTTGAATTTAATACTAAATCGTTTGAAAATATGAAATTTGAAAAAGAATTCAATACTATATTATTTGAGTAAATGATTAATAAAAGTAATACTTGAAGTTGATTGATTTATGACATTTTAAATTTGATCTTATTTAAATGTAAATGACCATAGTGTGAAATAAGCATTTAATTGTTAAAGAGACTGGGGTCGGACATTGTCAAACTCTCTGCCAATACTTAGGGATTATTTTAACAACTGTGCAAGTATTGTAGAATCCAAAATGAAGCAGGATGGCTTGGCAAACACTTCTATAATGAAGTAAGAGAATGATGATGGATAACCTTGACCTTCGGGTCATAATTAAAATGACTAACATAGGAGTCATACCTAGGCCAAGTGAAGTCACTCCTCCAACTGGACATACTTCTTCGAAAACATATCTATTACTTTATGATTACTTGGGTCTCTTTGATTATGAGAGTGTTGTTCAAGGTGGACGGTAGTAGTTGCTTTGCATTACCACTAGCCCGATTACGCAATCTGATAGAATCCTACAGTGAGTATAACCTCATGTGACTTATCATATTATCATGATTGAGCCCACTACAAGTTTGTTTTGACGTTGTCGTATCATGGTGCATCCCTATTCACCGACTATTTACTGTGTTTTATATGCAAAGTATACACAATGTTTATAAAATGTGTTAAGAGAGATATGGGTAGCGGTTTACTAGTTATTTTCAATAGTATATTTACTACAGACATTATTATAATAGCATATGATATTATATGTAAATAGTTTAACGAATTCTTAAAGGATGGTGATCCCAAACACCTTTTAAGTTACGGATGCACTTCTTTGAATTTTTCACATAAGTTGATTCACTTACATGAGAATGCCAGTCCTGACTCGAGTGTTTTGTTTCACTCTGTGCTTGGGTTAGACTAAGTATCATAGTATGAGATTGTACCTTTCGAAGTTGAAAACTTGCTGAAGATCATACCTCTATCTATTTATCTATTTCAGTAGTTCTCGTTCTAGTTTGTTGTATTAGTAAAATTGTGTGTATTGGACTTCTACTTTATTTGATTTTGTAACCATAATATTATGTAATTTTTTTAAACTTGTATTTGTATTTAGTAGCTTCATGAACTATTGTTGTATTTTATTTATTCCACTGCGAGAAATTCTGTTATTATCTATGATTCTTTGATGATTTCTATATTTAATGTAACACCCCGGATTTTTGAATAATCGAATTAACTAAATTAAAGAATAATTAATCTCAGACGTGAGAATTAAGGGAAACGGGTTGCGTCATTGTGTTCGTCTCGGAATTCTGGTTGAGATGGAGTCCGAGTTTGCGTGAATTGGACTTCGTATGAAGAAGTTATGGTGATCGGAAGTTTCAGAAAATTCAAATCAGATTTTTTAGAAAATTCAAATTTCGGAGTCAGACAGGCTAGGCGGGAAAATTCCCTCCAGGGCCAGGTCAACAATAGGGTCGACCTGGGGGTCGACCTACCCTGACCAGGTCGACCATAGTGTCGACCTGCCCCCCCCCCTCCTCGGGTAGATTTGATTGATGACCTATAGACGACTGTCTGCTGACTCATTAGGGTTTCTGATATGCTCTGATTAGCTGGGATTAATTCTGGGTTGATCGGACGTCTTAAACTAATCCTAAACTCTATAAAAACACCTATAGACCCAAACCCTAAAATCAAAACAAAAATTGGATTCATGGCCTCCATGCCGTCACCTTGCAACTCAGAATAGTCGCCGCCCATTAGAGAGGAAGAAAGCAAATCAAATTCAATCCTTTTCAACTTTAACAACAAATCTTCTTCAAAGGAGAGCTAATACAACTTCAGAAATCAGAATTCAGAACTCAAGACCGCTTTTGAGTTGTGAGTTCGATCACTTTAACAAAATAATTGCTAAATTAATATGATGTGATATACGTTGGATTATAAGTTGTGGTTGTGAATCAAATTCATATGTTTAATCATGTATGTTAGCTTGATTCATATTATATGATGTTATGCAAATCTTATATATGATGTTATGCAAGTTTTATATATGATGTTATGCAAGTTTTATATATGATGTTATGCAAGTTTCATGTATGTTGTTATGCAAGTTTCATGTATGATGATGCAAGTTTCATATATGATGTTATGCAAGTTAATATGATTATGCAAGTTGTACATAGGATGTTATGCAAGTTAATAAGATCACGTAAGTTGTATGCAAGTTTGGATCTAAAATATATGCTAGTGGTTCATGATGTTAACTTGTGTCAATGGATCCCTTTTTATAATCCAATCACCTAGGTTTATAACATTAGTTTTTATGCGAATATGGATGTGGAACATATGATAGTTCGTATAAGTATTATGTTCATATGCAAGTTTAAGTGATTATTGGATTCACATATATACAAGTTCACACCTTTAAAGTTTAGATCCATATTCAAGTTGACATTTTTATGTTGAAACTATGACATGCATAGTTATGCAAGTTTACACCTTTATGTGGATCCATGGTTCACTCAGGTTAACACCTTTTATTGGATCCATAGTTATGCAAGATGATACCTTTATGTTTAGGTTGACGATATACATAGTTTATTTAAGTTTGTGATAATTACCTAGGCTAGTTGTGTGTAAAACTATGTTCATACATGCAAGTTCACCCCTTTTAGATCTATGATTTTTGGATCCTTGATAATACAAAAGACTATGCAAGTATGTTGTAATTCTTAATTGCAAGTTAGATGCAAATTAGATCTATTATTGTGTGTATGTGACTTTGTGATGTTTATTCCCTTTTTTTTTAAGTATTAGACTATTTGCTAGTCTAATATGTAAATGACGTGTTAAGCGAACAAATGACGGGGGTACGATGGGGATAATAGTGAATACACACAAATTGTGAATTTGGCATGTAATGGCCTAAAAAGACATGTAATTAATTTTAAAGGAATAAAATATAATTGTGGTGAAAATTGGTATGATTTTACATACCATAAATGGATGGACATAATTGAGTCAATTATGGACATCGTTAAATTTGGAATTGATTGATAATTTGAATAGGGAAAGTAATTCAAATTGGGGAATGATTAATTAGGAGTAATTAATCGTCTAAGACACGAGGTTAGGCTCGTTTGTGGTGTAAGACTGCCCGGACCCGCCCGGCAAATCCCGCTGCCACAAATGCCAGTCTAATGTGAGAGGTCTTAGGCATAAATTAAATACGTAACAATTGTAAAGACATGAGGTTAGGCTCTTTTGTGGTGTAAGACTGCCCGGACCCGCCCGACAAATCGAGCTGCCACAAATGCCAGTCTAATGTGAGAGGTCTTTATGAGGTTGCGGTCTTAAAGAATTAAGAAACACTTAACCAGATAAATATGTAGTGGGACATGAGGGGGTTAAGTGGGTGCCATGGGTGGCATGTGGAATCTAGTGGGTGCCTTGGGTAGCATGAGGAAATACGATTAGTAACACTTAGCCAAGTTAAAACATGTAAGTGGGACATAGGGGTTAAATGGGTGCCTTGGGTGGCATGTGGAATTACTAATATAAACCCTTAACCAAATTTAAAACATGTAAGTGGACATTAAGTGGGTTAAGTGGGATATACTAGAGGGGACCAAGCTTAGGTGGATAGCTTGTGTCAAGTAATGGGGGCCCGTTTCAACCAGTAACCCATTCGTGTCTTTGTGGGCTTGACCCAAGTCGAGGACGGGGCACGCATACTGGGCTTGACTATGAGAGGCCAAACCGGGTTAGCGGCGGCAACGCAAGTCCAACGGGTTCATATGCGTGTGTGGACCCGGGCTGGTAGGTAAGATGTTGTTGCATCGTGTAGGTATAAGCCGTGCATCATTGGTGGTATCGGGTTGTCACTTTGGGGAGTGATACACCCCACTATGGGGCCAGCACGGGTATCTACGAGTTAGGGAGCCGATCGAATGGGGAAGAGTAGTGGGTACACCTAGTGGAGATAGGAGCAGACGGCACCTATGCAGTCAGCTAGGGGTACACGAAGCTACCACTATTATTAATAATTATTAAGGGGGTACACCTAGTGGAGATAGGAGCAGACGGCACCTATGACGTCAGCTAGGAGTACATGGAATTACCATTATTACTTATTGAAGGAGCACATCTAGTGGGGATAGGTACACGCTAGGTATCTATGATAGCAACTAGAGATATACAGTCAAACATGGAGGATAGTGGGTATATCTAGTAGTACACGAAGCTATCATCGTTCTATTTAGCCAAGAGGGATCAAATTTCTAGAGTGACTAGTAGGGGTGCAGTAATTGTTAGTACAGTACGGTAGAGTATAGTAATTATCCTATATTGATTATGAAGCGCCATTAACGTTATCTCTATTTCTCTTGATTGCCTTACTATACCCATGTGGTTCACATAGTCATTACCTTATTCTCCAGCTTATATCTTATCATATTGCTTTAATAATTATGTTGTTAGAGTTATCGCACTCGCCATAATTTATGTCTGACCCCCTTTGTTTCCACCTCTTTTCTCCCCCCCCCCCCAGGTTCTAAGGGCGGGACTAGTACTAGTGGAGCTTGATTGGGATCTCTTTGGGAGCACTCGGATTTGGATTGCTGAAGTAAAGTTCAGCCTATCATTTTCCTTATGGCTATTTGTAGTAGTGGGATTATGTACTTTGTTTTATCAAGATGGATATTATGTAGTTGACTTTGGTTTATGGTTTTTTAAGATGTAACCAAACATATTTACCTTCTGTTGCAATAAATAAAGTTTTAAATTTTCAAGTACTGCTTTATATCTGTCTTGTTGTGATTTTCTGTTCTATATTCACTTAAAATGCTCCATGGAAGTTAATGCATTCCCTTTGCGAGTGACATTAATGGACGTGGGGTGTTACAATTAACCTTATAGTAATAACAATCTGTTGTTTCGATCGATTTGAGGTTGCTTTATTATCAACTTTGATGGTTGGAAATTGTCGGTGGTCACAACAGTAGATGGAATATTTTATATCTTTAACATATGCATCGCACTTCTAATGAAGAATGGATGATGGTAAATTTTTTGAACTTGAATTTGGTTGTCTTATCTTTAATAACATTATGTTGTTGTAATCTATATTTATTGTTGAACAACATGAAGATCCAAATTATACCAATGACTACTATGTTCGCTTCAAAAAAGTAATTTCACAACATATTAAAGTTATGGAAAAGATTGAGCGAGCTAGTTTTATGCCCTTGTTTAAATTAGGCTACATGCAGTTGGATCATCATCTCATCACTGCACTTATTAATAAGATGGAAGCCGAAGACCTCTTATTTTCACTTTACAGTCGGAGGGATAGCTATCAGTTCATGGTATATAGCCATGCTGTTAGGTTTTCCTATTGCAGGCACGTCGTTAGTGGTTGGTCACCAAAAAAATTAGCTGGAATTATGTAAGGAGTTATTGGGTCTATCTCTACCTCCCGCACAAGTAACAGCAAATGAAATAGTGAAAATGAGATGTACAGACACACACAAGCTAATGGTATTCATGTTAATGCCCCCAGTATGCAGATCGATAAGCATGCAAGTGTAATCATGTTGCTCTTTATTATCTCTCATTCGATGTGATATCACTCAAAAAACCGAGTGGATTTAAAATGGTTGAAATTTGTAGGAAACTAGGTGAGTGCGGTAAATATTCATGTAATAGTGCAGCCTTGTGTTATGCATACATGGAGTTGTTTATACACGCACTGTTGGAGACTTGATTCATTGAAAGTTGTTTAATGCTTGTGCAAGTTTGTCATGAAGTTTCATATTTATATGTTTACTTTGTAATGAATTGTGGTATGATCGTTTTCAACTCTATATTATTTTGTTCAGCTTTGGTCATGGATGTACTTGCCCGTTAGTCGGATTAATGTCTGGAACATTGTCATCGATCACACCATGCTTCTTGAATCTCATTATACTTTGTTGTTTATTATGTAAAATTTACCAATAATATAATCATACTTATTAGTGCTGCAACCATTGTTTTTTATAGATGGATTGACCCAAAGAAGACAATGTTAACATCAAGAAAAAGCGTAAAATTCTGTTGTACCGAGTTGGATGTGCTTGACCCCGATTCGGTGACATAGATTCCTTACACATAGGATGTGCTTGGCCAGCTTCCGGCTATTTGTACCATCCCCGTATATTTATGAACTGCTAGATTTTAACTCATCTACATGATGCATACTACGTATCATTTACCCCACTGGGTTATGCAGCAGTTTGGTATGGTGTAGCATATACTAGATAATGTGTCAGTATACACTACAGATTACAATGCAGAGGACTATGCGCTCTCCTTCTAGCATTGGAATGATATGCATATGATCACCTAGGTAGAGCAGGGGCTCATAATATTTATTTCTGATTAATATGAGGTGGTACTGGAATATTACCCATACATATGTTGTTTAAATATCAGTGTAGACAATTCTTAAAAATCCACATACCCCTTGTACATTGCTTGAGAGGAATGTTATAAGTTTAGTGCATATTTTTTTGAATTAATAAGCAATAAAATTACGTATTAGTTAATTATTTGAATGTGTACATGCCGATGAAATTTACAAAGCTTTGAAACAATGTAGGAGCTTGAAAAATGTCAAACCGATAAAGAGTCAAAGGGGATGTGCTTAAACATAAAAGAACATCCTTCAAGCGATTCTTGGGAGAAACAAACTTGATATACCAAAAACTTCAAGTCCTTCTCCTCCATCACCTCTTCCCCTGTTGTTACATTACACATGTCGAAATAGAGGGTTTGGCGGTTCTTCTTCATAAGGTGCAAGTACGTCGTCACATGAAGAATATATGCATGATCCGTCTTAACTACCATCCATTTTAGAGCCTACCACCGATGTTAAAGAAGATGGCCCTTCCCTACGACATCACAAAAGGAAGAAGACTCCCCATGAACTTAGGTACTTAAGATGATTGGTAGATTGATGTGAATTGATTGTTAGTTAGTTGTTGTAGTTTTAAATATTACATTTGTTGTTAGTATGAATCAATGGATGGGTGATGTTATTAATTAGTCTATGTTATCGCATACAAACATTTATTTTGGTGTTAGGAATTTTTTTACTTGATGATATATATATTTATTATGTTGTTTTTCATATATACTTGTCAATCATTTATGCACAAACTGCCGTATTTTAGTTAAATCCTATGATATGGCTTAAAGGGCCTTGCTATTTTGTTGGTTTAGGTGCAAGTTGACTTAGCGGTTTTTTGAAAAATCACTAATTCAACTTGCACCTAAAATGTGACGACCCACCAAACATCACTGGTGCTTAGAACTAAAAAATCTATGTTGTACAAGCACCTGATCGATGCAAAGAGATCGTCAAGAGAAAGAAATAGTAAAAAAGAAGAAAAAGAAGGAAGATAATATAAGAGAAAGAAGGAAACATAACATGAACACACATATTAGATAACATATAATAGTCAAAACACAAGTACAAAAAAATTGAGACAGTAATAACTATATAAACCAGATAATCAGAGTATACAGGCTCATACAGTTATACCGAATAGTAATATAGTTTATACATGAGATAAATAAACCCAACTGATAAACTATTTCTAATAGAACACACAACACTGTCAAGGCTTTACAGTGTGACATAGTAGAATAAACAGATATAATACAAGTACAAATATGTAAAATGTAGCCTCATGATAATCCCCCTACGTAGCTTCAAGTAATAGCTGAACCTGTTACCTGGCCTCTCATCAGCATTGTCGATGAGTACAAAAGGTATTAAGAGGGAAGTAAAACATTAGGTTAAAAAAAGGCCTGGTATGAGCGATAAACAAATCTCAAAGTACTATAGAAGTCGTAATAGTATATATGACACGAACGGTATGGATAATCATACTTGCCCTGCTCCTGCATCCACAAAGTTAGCACATAACAATTGATATACTCTATATGTGACAAACTTCAAGTGGATAAAGTGTGATAGATGCCTAAACACCCAATGGTGATAAATAAGTAAACAGCCATAACACCCATCAACCATCCTCGCATTCACTCACTTGGTGCGTAAAGCATGTAGCATCTAGTACTTCGGTCACCCAATCAATCAATACATTGGTAGGCCCCATTGCATGAGCTTTACCCGACTATCACTATGCCCCTACCGCATGAGCTGTAGCTGATAACCCAACCTAGTTCACACTGCATTGGCTCTAGGGTATAGGCCGATCAGTCCACATCGCATCAGATCTGATCCGTCCTTGTGTCACTCTCTTTAAGGTGTACTGAAGTCATTATACTAATAACCCTTTTGCAACATCCTCCGTAGCAGAATCTATCACTAGACTATATATAAGAAACCCATTCCAAGTCATCCCAATATGGGAACTATCTCTGATGGTCATATCATGTCGTAAGATATCATCTTGTGTCTCTCATTTTTTTCTCTCCAACAATTAGCTCAATACGATTTAATGTCATCTTTTCTGCATCTCGGAGGAAGCAATCCATTGTAGCAGCCTTTCTCCCCATCCTAGAATCAATGTTATTAAATAACGCATTACTGCATTGAGGTACCACATCTCATCTCAATCATAGCCACTGATCGAGAGCCATCGTTTCAAAATCGCTATCGAACGAGCCATCATATCCTGCTACTCGAAATCGTGCCATCGTCCATGTCAAATTACCCAAGGGCCAATAACAATAGTAATCAATATCAAGTATTCTATAGTAATCGATAAAGACTACCCTGATCACTTATTTAACCAAAATTGGTTATGTATGCATCCAAGAAAAGCGTCAGCTATTCATTGCATAATCCAGCTTGTCGCCAAGGAGATATGCCACCATGAAGAACCCTTCCATTGACGTCACCTTTCCCTGAGTCGGCCTAACGCCAGTTCGACTATGATACGTATTGACATAGTCGATCTAGACATGGCCACTTGGCCGACCCGGATTTGGTCGACCTAGATTTGGTTGAACCAGTTCCGAATCAACTATGTCGATACGGACTTGGTCTAACTAGGATCCACTCTGTCCTTCCACTTCTTTGCTCCATCCAAGTCTTCAGATCTGTTAGCGAGCTCAATTTCTACTTTGTCTTCGAATTCTGAAGCTCCATCAAGAATATATCTTGCCTATTCGAGTCTACAATCCTTGCACGTACAATCAAATGCACATATTACAATCAAGATACACCAATATGTGCATTTGATCGTTAAGTACCTCAAACTTTAACGAACGAAATATTTCCTAATACTGAATCGCCTATGAACGACGTTTAAGCTAAACTAAGCAAACAAGTCAACTATGCAACTCATACGAATACTAAACTAGCATACAAACATCCAAAATAACAATAATAGATCAAACAGTACCTATCTACAACAAATAAAGTGAAATAAGTACCCAAATAACCTATATTTACCAATATGGGCAAAATAGCGCACAATAGAGCGTAAATAGGTAAATAGCGCGTAATCGGGTAAAGTGTGATAATCAGGTTAGAACTACTTAAATCACTTTCTAATATTTTTATTTATTATCTACTAGGTTCAACAATCTTAAATATTACGTTTTATAATTAAAATCAGTTCAAAGCGATAAAAATATACTATACGAACAATTACAATCTGATGAGAGAATATATAACTCACCTTAGCCAAAACTATCCAAACTAGCTCTAATGCGTAAAGCTCGTTAATACGAGTATATAGGAAGAAACGATGTCCAAATCTGACCCCGTACACATAAGTTATTAACGATATAAGTTTCTATATTAATATAATAATTAATTAATTCTAAATCATAATTAATTTGGCTAATTGCCTCCCCCCCTCCATTAAAAATCTCAGCTTTAGGAACCCAAACCTGCCGCTTCTTTTCACCCTCCTCATCGCCGCCTCTGGCCATCATAGGTCGTCGCACTCATGTTAGAAGAAGCCCCGACCACCCTTTTCCTACCACCACCCAATGCACTACCCGCCAGCACCTAGGATTACCGAAAATCGCCACCAAAGTCGCCAGAAACACAACCAATTCCACGACGTCGTTGGCCACCACATGTCGATCGGAGACCAGCGATCGACTCCCCTCACTCGCACGCGCAACTCTTTAATTAAGGCCATGACCTATCTCGACCTCGATCGGCATGAGTGACGGTGGCCATTGGAATGAGTTTCGGCTATAAATGGTGCAAACCCAAAAATGAAAAGTAATGTGTCCAATGAAGAGCTAGGTTAAGGTAACACGTATTAATTTATTCATTTATTTTCCAATAGGCCCAATAACCCGTGAACTCCAATCGACGCGTGCCACCTGCCGATTCGTATGTGAAAATGCATTATGAAACAAATGGGACTATCTCAAGACCCAAATCGATCATATGTGGAAGTTTGCTTTTAAAACTCAAATTACAATGTTAGTTTATTGTAAAAGTTGACACACATTTAATTTATTCCCCGCTGAACTATACGTCCATTCGATACAAAACTTGAGGCATGCAATAACTCACTATGGAAATTTCAAAAAATAAATTTCATTGCAATCTGACACAATGCTCTCGGAACGACTATTCACGTGTATATCGAGATCGTTATTACTGCCAAATGGCCCGAACCCAAAATATGGCGGCCTTTACATTTTTTATTAATGTAACGAACCATATAAACTCAAAGGAACTGGTTTCAAATCCTGATTCGATCGTTTGTAAAAATTCACCTTTGGAACCGTCACTTGGTTAATTAACGAGTAATATTAAAATATCCAATCGTTAAAATATGGGTCATTACAGAAAACCACCATAACAACAAGGCTCTCAAGACATATCATGAAAATTGATAAAAACACAACAAAACAACAACTATTTAGAAATACACAGAGATAGAAATACATATTTCAAAATTTCTAACTAAAGGGTGGCTAACAAAGCTTATACTTTTATTTAACATACAAATAGCAAACAACACAACATGCTAATATTATATATAGCAAATGTAGTACTTTGCAACTAAAATTTTGAAAATTATACAATTGAAGTACATCGCTTTCGATTATGAACAAGAAACCACATTTGTTACACCTATTTGCTTTCGACGACTTGTACATCACATCCTTAATCCTTATAAATTGCAGCCTTGCTGGTTGTCTTCTAATAAGAGGTCATAATATTTTTCTGTCATTATACAGACTCCTTGTGACGACCGCCCACAGCTCCTGCACTAAACAAGAGGAGTAATGTGCTAAAAAGGTGTGCCAGGCAGCTACGGACGATCATCATAGTAGGTAAACATCATCAGAACTTTTCGTAAACCTCACGGCGCAAGGATAAGATATAATAGAACATATACAATAAGTAATAATAGTGAAGTCCAATTGCATAGAAACTGGAAACTCTTAACAGAACCCGTAGAAAGATCCATACAATAAAGGATAATATTTCTGTACAAAGATCCTCACTACATCCCCCATGGTATATAGTATCAGCGAAAACAAAAAATACTAGATGGTAATAAAATTGGTACATGAGCCTCCTGCTCGCCATCGATCAACATCATCGTCCTCACTAAAGCATCACCTTTTACCTGCTACTTAGTCTGCCCATCCACAATCAGATGAACAGCCTAAGTTAATAAGAGAGAAACATAAAACCTTGAGTCAAACAACAGTCTTAGTGAGCGATAAAACAACTAACAAACTTCATCAATAAAGTATATGAGAATGGGTGGATTTACCAACCACTACCCAACACTAGAGAAGAACTCTCACCCATCTTCCCCACATCCGACAGTGATAGCCTTTACAGTTATAATAACCAAGGTAACAACAATTCATCCGTGGAAATCAGAACAACCATTAATAACATTCATAACATCCAGATTACTTAGGTCTCACGGGGACATTCCTAATTGAGTTTAACATCCCTCAAGTCCTCTCCTTAGAGGCCTAAACCAATATAAGTCAAGCACTCAAGAAACATCTCCCTCGACGTGGGATAATCCACGTGAGATGGTATAATAAAACATCCAAATATTCAAACATCCATGACAGTCTCCGGCTATCACCACCAATCCTGCTTTGAAACCATCGTTAATCGTATGACGGCCCATCATGACTGCCATATGTCAAGGGCTAATGGTAACCCCAGTTCTAGCACAACTCCATACGCCATCATGACTCGTATGTTTGTCTTCTCAAATCTCAACAACTAGGCCCTTCACGACTACCCAAGGTACGAGGCCCTTCATGACTGCCCAAAATAACCCTGCTTTGAGTCTGCTAGAGCTTACGATAACGATAATCTCTCGGCCTTCGCATCTCTAGTCGTCATCTCCGGCGAATAATCATAAACTCAAGTCTCACTCGAGTAACCATTATCCACAACCCAACACCTTTGAGTTGTCTGCCTATTCGTTGCTTTTCACCGATCAACGAACACATTAGAACACTTTAAACCTTCCTACTTGAACTCGTGTCGAAGCTTGAACCATTATCGACTTAGAAACAAGCTTCGTTTGGTCGATACTGCATTGTATAGCACCTCCAGCCTTTTCGCTATGAAAAACTGGCCAAAATGTCAAAACACGGCGTTTCTGAAATGCTCTTATAACCATTGGTTCAATTTTGCATCCATGCGCGACCGAAACCCATGCGCACCGACCGTAGCATTTCACAAATGCTGTCATAGGTGCGACCGACCACAACATTTCTCAAATGCTATCATAGATGCTACCGACCACAACATTTCACAAATGCTGTCGTAGGTACGACCCAAAACTCATGCGCGACCAACCATAGCATTTCACAAATGCTGTCGTAGGTGCGACCCAAAACTCATGCGCGACCGACCATAGCATTTCACAAATGATGTCGTAGGTGCGACCCAAAACTCATGCGCGACCGACCACAAACTTGTGCGCGACCGACCATAGCATTTCACAAATGTTGTCGTAGGTGCGACTCAAAACTCATGCGCGACCGACCATAGCATTTCACAAATGCTGTCGTAGGTGCGACCCAAAACTCATGCGCGACCGACCATAGCTTTTAACAGCATTTCATAAATGCTGTTGTAGCCCTGGTGTGACAACTGGCATGTACATCCCCAATCTAAGTCCAATTTCGACCAAAACTTTGCCAATCGACACAATCGACGAAACATACTCATATAATTCATTCAACACAACCATAAGCATGTTATGAAATCACTAACAACATGAATATGATGATTATTACCAAAATTATACAAATTTCACCAAAAACATGATGAACGAACATACGAACAAAAATTACAGATCTAGCTTACATAAACGCATGAAATGGCATAGGAATTTCCGGTTTTAACTTACTAAATCAGATCCTAAGGTGATTCATATGAAATAGGACTTACCATGATGTAGATCTAAGGAAGTAACTTGAATTTGACGAAAAACATGACCAAACATTCATATACTTCATGAATCCATGTGAGAGATGCAAATCACTCACCGATTATCCAAAACAAGCTAAAATTGATGAAATAAGAATCAGGACAGCAAGCACCTCACACCAATCTCCTTGATCCAAAGAATCCTTGCTTCAATCGATGTAGATCTCGCCTCCAATGGTGTAGATCTATGATTTCTCTCCTTAGATTTGAATTTTTAATGGTGGAAAGGTGTTAGAGGAAGAAGGAGCTCAAGGCCACCAAATGAGAGAATGGGTGAAGTAACCTCTTCTCCATACCCCTCACCCCCTATTTATAGTTTTCACCAACCCACTAATGGGCCTCCCCAATTCAGCCCATTAGGCTCCCAAAACCTGAACAACCAACTGAAAAACCTTAAAACAATGATTCCTCCCGAACCGTTGAGCCAAATCCTTGATGTAACCATTCCACATAAAGACAATCATCAATTCCTTTCCAATGGCATAGGTCTTACCCTCTGATTCGACCTGATTCAAAAGTTATGCCCTGTACAAGGCTGACAGGGGTAAAATGGTCACAAACAAAATCAGTAAAAATTATGGAGATGTCTCAAATCCCGATAAGCAACATATCAAAAGATGAGAATGATTCGACCCTCAGGGAATAAAATAAAAATATTTTACGATCTTCCGATACGTAAAATGCGTGATGTTACATTCTCCCCCCTCCCCCTCCCCTTCCCTATAAGAATTTCGCCCCCCAAATTCCAAGCAAACACAACCACCACAATAATTCCGCCTATCACACATGAGAAGCCAATTCTATCATCCAAACTAGCAACCATCAAGCCATGCATCCGTAGCCTTATCCTAGCATGCAGAATTCTAGCAAACAATCAACAATGTACAATGATATAGCAATGATACGATATCAAAGGGTCCTACCGACAAAGAGTTCTGGTTGAATCGCCTTCATGCTCTCTTCCGTCTCCCACGTACAATCGTCGCCATCTTCACTCCATTGTACGTTAACTAGTTTAACCGTCTTTCCCCTAAGCTGTTTCGTGTCATTTGCCACAACACGAAGCGGCTTACGCAGTTCAATAACTATGGTCTCTACTTCTAGGTCTTCATACTGCTCCGGAGATACCATCACATTCGAGTCATGCACAAACTTCCAAAGAAACGACGCATGAAACATATTATGCACACTCGACATTTTCTCGGGTAACTCCAATCTATATGCGAGCTTCCAATTCACTCGACTATCGGAAATGGTCCAACGAACCTAGAAGCTAACTTCCCTTTCTTTCTGAATCTAACCATATGCTTCAACGGAGAAATCTTCACGAAAACCATATTTCCTACGTCGAATTCCAAATCCTTTCGCTTATCAGCATAAATATTCTGACGATCTTGGGCTGCTTTCATTCGTTGCCGAACGATCTCGATACAATATGAGGTCTCTCTAATCATATCTGGCTCAAGTACCAACTTATCTCTAGTTTCTAACCAACATGTTGGCGAATTACATGGTCTACCATACAAAGACTCATATGGTGCCATCCCAATGCTAGACTGGTAGTTGTTATTATATGCAAACTCAACTGGATGTAGATGGTCTTCCCACGATCCTCCAAAGTTTAATACACAAGCTCTTAGAAGATCTTCCAAAACACAGTTAAATCTTTCGGTTTGACTATCAATTTGGGGATGATAAGCCGTACTTAAATATAACTCGGTTCCCAAAGCTTCCTGCAAGCTCTTCCAAAATCCACTTGTGAATAATGGATCTCGGTCACTCACTATGCTCTTTGGGATACCATGGAATCGAATTATCCATTTCACAAAAATTTCAGCCAATTTCGATGTCGTCCTAGTCAATTTGACAGGAATGAACCTTGCACTTTTGGTCAAGCAATCCACGATGACCCAAATTCCTTCATTTCCTGCCCTGGTCCTAGGTAGTCCATCGATGAAATCCATCGATATCTGCTCCCACTTCCACGTAGGAATTTCCCATGGCTGAAGAAAACCACTCGGCTTTTTCTGTTCAGCTTTCACCAACTGACAATTCATGCAGTTGGATAAACTTTCCAATATCTCGCTTAATCCCTTCCCAGTAGTAGACTCGCTTCATGTCCCGATACATCATATTACCACCGGGATGAATCGTCAACTTGGAGTGATGACATTCTCTCAGAACCTCATCTCTCAATCTGTCGATATCAGGAACAACTAGTCGCCCTTGCATTCGAAGCCAACCTTCTTGATCGACTTCAAACTCTTTATTCTCTGGTTCCAGCTTCTGGATAAAATTGACAAGCTTTGCGTCTTACTTCTGGCTCTCGCCAATCCTTTCAATAAGAGTAGGTCTTATCGATAAGCTTGCCAATATTTCAGGTTCCAACTCGCATCGTGGCCTGAAATCGAACCTTGCCAAATACTCGAGGCTCTTCTATTCTGAAATCATCTCTCTCAAACTTATGTGTCTTCGATTCAACGCATCTTCAACTGTGCTACCTTTACCAGGAGTATAGACTATACCAAAATCATACGATGCCAGTAACTCTAACCACCGTTGCTGCTGAAGATTCAAACCCTTTTGGAAGAATAGATACTTTAATGACTTGTGATCTGTGAACAACTCGAATCGAACTCCCAATATGTAATGTCTCTACATCTTCAGTGCAAACACAATCTCTGCCAACTCTAAACCATGAGTTGGGTAATTTCTCACATGCGGCTTCACCTGTCGACTCGCGTAGGCCACAACCTTACCCTTTTGCATTAGCGCTGCTCCAAGTCTAGTACCACATGAATCGATATACACAATCATCTCTTCATTCCCACTTGGAATGGTCAACACAGGAGCACTCATCAGTTTCTCCTTCATGATCCCAAATGCTTGCTCACACTTTGCATCTCACATGAACACTTGGTTTTTCTTTGTCAATCTCGTCAATGGTGCATCTACTTTGGTGAAATCCTTGATAAACCGTCGGCAATATCAAGTCAACCAAAGAAAACTTCTCACATCTGTCGCATTCTTAGGTCTATCCTAGCCTGGATTGTTGCCACCTTGGTGGGGTCAACTGCTATCCCTTTTCCAGAAACTACATGGCCCAAGAATCTCAATTCATCCTTCCAGAAGTGACACTTCGAGAACTTAGCTTTCAGTTGATGCTTTCGCAAGATCTCTAACACAACTCTCTAGTGCGTCTTGTGTTCTTCCCCATTCCTGGAGTAAACCAGAATATAATCCACAAACACAAGCACAAACTTATTCAACTGATCACTGAAAATCCTATTCATAAGATCCACGAAATACACTGGTGCGTTAGTCAACCCGAATGGCATCACTAACCATTCGAAGAACCCGAATGGTGTCTTAAAAGCAGTCTTTGGCACACTATCCTTAGCCAACCTCAACTGGTGAAATCCCATTGCCAAATCCATCTGAGAAAACACTTTGGCTTCGTGAAGCTAATCGAACAAGTCATCAATTCTTGGCAACATATACTTATTCTTTTTAGTCACCATGTTCAGCTCACGATAGTCCACACACAATCTTAACAAGCCATCTGCCTTAGTTGCAAACACGACTGGTGCACCCCATTCGGAAACACTTTTCCGAATGAATCCTTTTCTCAAAAGGTCTCAAACTTACACCTCCAACTCTCGCTATTCCTTAGGAGCCATCCGTCTAAGAGGCATAACAATTGGTCTAGCACCCTCGACCAAATCGATCCTAAACTCGATCTCACGATGCGGCGGCAACCCTTTGACCTCGCCAATGACATCTTCGTACTCATTAGCGATCAGCATAGATGACAGGTCTTCTTGTGGAATCCCAAGCGAATATAGATAACTCACGAAGACCCGTCTTCGCGCTTACATCTAATCAACACCTTTCGCCCATCCACATCTCCGACCCTCACCTCTAGCTTCTCGCAATTCACTCTTGCCACATACCTCTTAAGCCAATCCATGCCCAAGATGATCCCAAACCCAGCGAAGTTAAGAACAAACCAATCACATACAAAAGAGCAACCATGACTCGACATTACTAGACAATGACATATCATACAAAAACTAGACGAACCCCTAATTGGATTAGTCACGATCAATGGTCTATCACAAATCTCGGATTCCAAACCCAAGCGACACACAAGCTCATTGCAAATGAATGAATGCAATGCTCCAGTATCAAACAAAACTCGAACTAAAACACCTTTAACAGAAAGAGTACCTTGAACGAGGACACCCTTTCCCTTCTCTTCTGCATTAGGAGCTCGTGAAGAAGATGGCACGGCTTCCAAAGCATATGCCTTAACAATCTGCTTGCCTTTAGCTGATTCTAGAAAGTCCTTCTTAAGATGCCCAGGCTTGCCACAATTGTGACACTTCCTCTCAACTTTCGAATTTTTTCACTCGTTGGCAAAATGTCCTTGCTATTGACAGTTAAAGCAAAATGACCCATTCTTGGGTTTCTTTTGGCCATTCTTCCCTTTTTTGTTGTTGCTGCTTCCTTTTCTTATTATTGCCACCGTACTATGGTTTCTGTGCTTCTTTGGTTGCAGCGACAACATTTTCCTCTTTAGGAGACAAACTCTCATGGCGAATAGCATTTTCCACGAGCTTTTCAAATGAATCATCCAGATGATCCACCAATGGCTTTCCTGTATAAGCTTCCAGACCCATGACGAACTTCTCGTTCTTTTGATAGGGGGTATCAATGTATGAACAAGCATATCTGGATAAGGCCTCAAAATCAGAAATATATTCAAGAAATGATCTTCCATTCTGCTTCAATTCTACGAACTTCTTGAAGAGAACGGACTTCTGAGCAGTGGAGATAAATTTTGCTTCAAACTTAGATTGGAATTGCTCCCATGAAATTTCTTCCTTTGAAGACTTGAATGTAACAGAATTCCACTATTTCATGGCCCTGCCTTGCAGTTTCCTTGATGCAAGCTTCCTCTTTATTGCATCCTCAACTCCCAAGTCCCCAAATATACGAACACAAGAATCCATCCACCTCTGAACCTCTTCAGTTGACTCGGTTCCTTTGAATAGTTTTCCTCCTAGAGATGCAAAGTCCTTGCACAGCTTTGCAAAATCTACTACTCTAGGAGCTTGCACACCTACATCTATTGGTGCTACCACTGGAGCGGGTACCCTTCGCATAAATGCTTATGCCATGGCTTCAAACATGGCCGGGTAATTTGGCTCACCGCTATTTCTCCCTCCAATATTAGCTCCCCTTGCAGCGTGTCATGATTCTCGTCTACTTATACTAAATCTACAATTTAGAATAATTAGCCACTTCCAAGAAAAACTACTAAAAGAGAACAAACGCTACTACTATATATGGTAATATATATAGTAAACATCAAACTAAAATCTGCAAGTACGTCTCTCATACGTGATTACGTTTTAGAACTTTGGCTAAAATCGATAACCAGAGCTCTGATACCAAATGTGATGACCGCCCATAGCCCTTGCACTAAACAAGAGGAATAATGCACTAAAAAGGTGTGCCAGGCAGCTATGGACGATCATCATAATAGATAAACATCATCGGAACCTATCGTAAATCTCACAGCGCAAGGATAAGATATAATAGAACATATACAACAGGTAATGATAGTGAAATCCAATTGCACAGAAACTAAAACTCTTAACAGAACCCGTAGAAAGATCCATACAACAAAGGATAATATTTCTGTACAAAGGTCCTCACTACATCCCTCATAGTATATAGTATCAGCGGAAACAGAAAATACTAGATAGTAATAAAATTGGTATGTGGGTCTCCTGCTCGCCATCGATCAAAATCATCGTCCTCACTAAAGCATCACCTATTACCTGCTACATAGTCTGCCCATCCACAACCGGATGAACAACCCAAGTAATAAGGGGGAAATATAAAACCTTTAGTCAGACAACAGTTTTAGTGAGCGATAAAACAGCTAACAAACTTCATCAATAAAGTATATGAGAATGGGTAGATTTACCAACCACTACCCAACGCTAGAGAAGAACTCTCACCCATCTTCCCCACATCCGACAGTGATAGCCTTTACAGTTCATCATAACCAAGGTAAAAACAATTCATCCATTGAAATCAGAACAACCATTAATAACGTTCATAGCATCCAGATTACTTAGGTCTCACGTGGACAATCCTAATTGAGTTTAACATCCCTCAGATACTCTCCCTAGAGGCCTAAACCAATATCAGTCAAGCACTCAAGAGACATCTCCCTCGACGTTGGATAATCCACGTAAGATGGTATAACAAAACATCCAAATATTCAAACATCCATGACAGACTCCGGCTATCACCGCCAATGCTTCTTTGAAACCATCGTTAATCGTATGATGGCCCATCATGACTGCCATATGCCAAGGGCAAATGGTAACCCCAGTTCTAGCGCAACTCCATATGCCATCATGACTCGTATGTTTGTCTTCTCAAATCTCGACAACTAGGCCCATCACGACTACGTAAGGTACGAGGCCCTTCATGACTGCCCAAAATACCCTTGCTTTGAGTCTGGTAGAGCTTACGATAATGATAGTCTCTCGGCCTTCGCATCTCTAGTCATCATCTATGGCACTAATTATAAAATCAAGTCCCACTCAAGTAACCATTATCCAAAACCCAACATCTTTGAGTTGTCTACCTATTCATTTCTTTTCACCGATCAATGAACACATTACAACACTTCGAACCTTCCTACTTGAACTCGTGTCGAAGCTAGAACCATTATCGACACAAAGACAAGCTTCGTTTGGTCGATACTGCATTTTATTGCATCTCCAGCCTCTTTGCTATGAAAAAGTGGCCAATATGTCAAAAAAAGCCTTTTACAGCATTTCTGAAATGCTGTTATATCCCCTGGTTCAATTCTGCATCCATGAGCGACCAAAATCCATGCGCGACTGACAACATCATTCCACAAATGTTATCGTAGGTGCGACCGACCACAGCATTTCTCAAATGTTGTCATAGGTGCGACCGACCATAGCATTTCACAAATGTTGTCGTAGGTGCGACCCAAAACTCATGCGCGACCGACCGCATTTCTCAAATGCTGTTGTAGGTGCGACCCAAAACTCATGCGCGACCGACCACAACATTTCACAAATGCTGCCGTAGGTGCGACCCAAAACTCATGTGCGACCGACCACAACTTTTAACAGCATTTCATAAATGCTTTTGTAGCCCTGTGGCGACCCCTGGCCTGTACAGCCCCAATCTAAGTCCAATTTCGATCAAAACTTTGCCAATCAACGAAATATATTCAGAACAACCATAAGCATGTTATGAATTCACTAACAACATGAATATGATGATTATTACCAAAATTATGCAAATTTCACCAAAATCATGATAAACGAACATATGAACAAAAATGATATGTAACGACCCGCATTCTACGCATCGAAGGATCATAGAATATTTATTTCTTTCACATACGAAGTCGTATGGTCATGTAACTTTGGGAGACGACTATTGGGGTCATTTCCCATGTTCATGATTTTTGCCGATTTTTAAATGACCGTTTTCCCCCTAGCTGATCTTGTTTCGGCCATAATTTTTGATTGGTAAGAAGTTTTGACCTGAATCCACTTTCATTAGATCCCGATGATGGTTTACCTTAGAGTGGTCACATTAGCCAAACGGACTCACCATTTGGGAGATATGGCTGAAACAAGGTTTAGAAGGTGAAAAACAGCTTAATCGGGCCTAATTAGGGTGATTAGCAAGAGGGCCCATAACCCATTTCAGGATTAGGGTTATGGGAAGGCTGAGATGGGTTAGTAAATCAGTTTTTATTTCATTTCTTAGCCACCACTTACAACCTTTGAACCCTAGCAATGGCCTCCACTTGCTAAAACACCCCAAATCACCTTCTAATCGCTAATTAAGCCAAATCTACATCAAATCAAAGCGGATTAGCGCAAAAATCGAGGTAGAGCTGCTGGAGTGTATTGGAATCCGAACCATTTTGTCCAAAAGTTTCAGATCTGAGTTTATTTGTGGCTAAGGTGAGTGATTAGCATTGTTTTTACACTAATTGTAGTTAATTAGGGTGATTAGTGTTAATTAACGAAATTATGCAGGTTAAAAATCTGGAAAAATATTTATAAATTCTTAAATATTATTTTAGACCCCTGTTAGAAATTTGTGTTAATTTGGATAAGTTTTGCTAATCATATCATTAGTTATGCTTAAACATGCTTAAGGAAAAAATATGGGTTTTGGGTATGTTTGATCCGTTTTGACATATCAAATTGTTGTTTTGGTGTTTATGGTTGATTCTCTATATTGCTATGACTGTATGATATGTTTTGTGATTGATTAGAAAAGTTAGAATGGACGAAAACGCCATCGTGTGGCGTAAAACAGTCGTTGGAAAAGTTGTAGGAAATGTGCAGGGTTTCGGATCGTATCGGATTATAGGGCTCGGAACGGATCGGTGGACCGGGCAAGGGGAATATGAACCGGATCGGAACTTGACACTAGCGGAGCCTTGGCAAGAAGGAAGGCCACTTGCAAAGAGTTGGAGTTGGGGATCAGATTGGAGCTGAGCATGGGATCGGATCGGAGGAGAGGAGCTGGAGCAATGGATGGGATCGATTCGTCGTAACCGAACCGAACCGGATAGAGATGACCAAACCGACCCGGATGGAGTGCCACAACTGAACCGACCTAGAGGGTGTTTACCGAACCGAACCGAATGGATAACCAGGAGCTGAAGCATGTCGAACCGAACCAAGGGAAAGCCACAAAACCGAATCGGACGTATGCCACTACTTCTACGCGATGATTCTTTTGAAGACCAACTCCAATTCGACCAAAACCCGAGATGCAAAGGAAGTCCAGATGGGAGGTTATTACTCAGGATCCAAATGGGACCAACAAGTTGACTTCATGATTGGACTTTGCTGCGGGACGTGTGCAAAGCGGTTATTGACGTCTATAGCTTTGATTCACCACTAGGAGACGGATATTGGCTACGAATCAGTGCAGTGAATTCATCATGGCTTTATGGGGCAGAGTGATCGTAGCAAGTCTATGAGCTAGTGCAGTGGAATTGTTATGACTCCATGGGGCAGAGCGGACATAGCAAAGGATTAGTGGCTATGGATCAGTGCAGAGGAGTCACTGTGACTCCATGGGGCAGAGTGATCATAGCAAAGGATTTGGGTGGTCAAAGCGGTGGATATCATATGTTTTACGCACCGAGTGAGAGATGTGAGGATGGTTGTTATGCTTGATTGTTTGACATCACTATGACATGCACACCCCCTCCCCAGTATCTTTACACCATATGTTAGTGTCACCTTAGAGTATTGTGCATCTTGTTGTGCTAACTCTTTGGTTGCAGGTTCAGGTATGGTTTAGTATACCTGTTATTGTTCTGGTTTGCTGCTTATCACTCATACCAGACTTTTGTCTAACCCAGAGTTTCATGTCTCTTCTTATTACTCTGGGTGCTCCTAAAAGGGCAGAGTAGAGACAGGTTTGGTGGTATGCACGAGTAGCTGTACCGGAGACGAGCAGGAGGCTTCCACGTATGATACATATATATCTATATCTATATCTATATATATATATATATATATATATATATATATATTCTCCCTGTGTCGCTGCTGGTCACTACTTTGGGCATTAGTAGTGTACCTTTCTTATTTTTGCTTTAGAGACTGTTTGAAAAGTTTAATAATGATGAGGTGGAACATAAGTTGTATTTGAATTTTCCGCTGCTATTATGGTTTAGTTTTCAGCTTATGCACTGTCTCGCCTGTTTTATGTCAAGTATATTATTATTATATTTTATTCCATGCGCTTGCCTGTTTTGTGTCAAGTATGTTATTATTATATTTTATTCCATGCGCTGTGAGACATTCTACAGGTTCCTTGCTATTTCAAATTCCCTTCTTTCCTTTCTTTGACGACCGTCCCGTGCTGGTTGGACATTGGTACAGTGCATTTTCGTTGGAAATGTCGGCTGGTGCGGGGCGGGCCGTCACATGACAGATCTAACTTACATGGACGCATGAAATGGCATAGGAATTTATAGTTTTGACTTATTAAATCAGATCGTAAGGTGATTGATATAAAATGGGACATACCATGATGTAGATTTAAGGAAACAACATGAATTTCATAAAAAACATGACCAAACATTCATATACTTCATTGAATCCATGAGAGAGATGCAAATCACTCACTGATTCTCCAAAACAAGCTAAAATTGATGAAATAAGAATCCGGACAGCAAGCACCTTGCACAAATCTCCTTGATGCGATGAATCCTTGCTACAATCGATGTAGATCTAGCCTCCAATGGTGTAGATGTATGATTTCCCTCCTTAGATTTGGATTTTTCATGATGGAAAGGTGTTAGAGGAAGAAGGAGCTCAAGGCCACCAAATGAGAGAACGAGAGAAGTAACCTCTTCTCTATACCCCTCACTCCCTATTTATAGTTTTCACCAACCCACCAATGGGCCTCCCCAATTCAGCACATTAGGCTCCCAAAACCTGAATAGCCAAATGAAAAACCTTAAAACAGCGATTCCTCCCAAATTGCTGAGCCAAATCCTTGATGTAACCAATCTACGGAAAGGCAATCATAAATTCCTTTCCAATGGCATCGGTCTCACCCTATGATTCGACTTGAGTCAAAAGTTATACCCTATACAAGACTAATAGGGGCAAAATGGTCACAAACAAAATCATTAAAATTATGGACATGTCTCAAATCTCGTAAGCAACATATCAAAAGATGAGAATGATCCAACCCTCAAGGAATAAAATAAAAATATTTTACGATATTCCGATACGTAAAATGTGGGCTGTTACACTCCTATAATTCTTGCCATACACGAGATGAAACTTGGGTTTATAAGAACCTTTGTAACTCTCAACTAAGTACCACTGTAAAGAAAATCATGGTGCACTCTATTAGCATCTCTAGGCTGCACCAGACAAGTTGTCATTACATGACTATATGGTTGCTTTTGAAGCAGCGGAATGTTGCACGTGCACAAGCAATTATTACCATTCATTATTACTTTATATTCATCTCTGAAATAATTCTTCACTTACCATTTGGTTTAGCTAAATCATACAAGTCCATAACAATGAGCTTTACAAACCTAACTTTCCATTTTGGACTCAACCGTACTGTTAGTACACCAACGGTTTGACATCTCCTACAAAAACATTCAACCGAGTGAAGAAGGTCCGTGCCACTAACGCTTTTATACATGGTGACCGAGCTCCATTGTAACACCCCATATTTTCTGAGAATATTAAAAGAACGAATTAAAGTATACTTAATTCTTAAGGTGAGAATTAAGAGAAACGGGTTACGCCATTGCATTCTTCTTGAAATTCTGTTGGAGATAGAGTCCGAGTTTGCGTAAATCGGACTCCGTATAAAGGAGTTATGACCTTCAGAAGATTCAAGAATTTAAATAATAAAACCAGCCCAAAATTCAAATTTAAGTTTCGAAATTCAAAAAACCCCAAAGCAGGCTGGGCGGGAAATTTCCCGCCCAAAGACCTGTTCGACCTGGGGGTCGACCTGGGTGCATAGGTCGACCTAGGGATCGACCAGGGGGTCGACCTCCCCCTCGGGCCAGATCTGAAACCTGGTGTGTTTCTTTATGTGACGATTTTCTGAGTCATTAGGGCTTGTGTGGCAAGTTCTAGTTGTTTCTCTTAGGTTTGAATAGCTTTGATTTGTCCTAGGTTGATCTAACGGCTCTTATTAAATCAAACTTCTATATAAGCAGCCTAAGTCTAAACCCTAAACCACACAAATTCATTCCAAGGAGCCACCATGCTATCATTGATCATCCTAAGCTAGCCACCATTTCTTCTCAAACTAGAAAGCAAGATTAAAGCTAAGAATCAAATCAAATCTAAATTAGAAGAACAATTAGCCTACTTCAAGGGAGAGCTATTCAGTTTCAGAATACAGATCCCAGAAAACAAGATTTTCCCTTTTGTTTGTAAGTTCATGTTACTTTCAGAAATAAAATTTAAATTTTGATTATGACAATGTAATAAATCTGAATCTGAGATTATGCCTATTTCTATCTGTCTTTCTATTGGATCTATCTCATTTGATATTATTATGTCCATCCTTTGTCTCTTCTTTCCTTCTTCGATTTTTGTTTTTATAGTCAGGCTACTGCGAGCCTGAGCCAAATCTCATAAGAGATGAACTTACGTTGGATAAAAATGGACATAATATAAGATTTGGACATGGCCAGCGCTAAAATTGGGAAAAGTATTAAATTATGTACAATTGGGCATAATTGATTTGTAACTGATTTGAGGGCATAACACATGTTGTATTTAAAACATAAAGTATATTGGACATATGACTTGAGATTTGAGGCATAAAGTATATTGGACATATGACTTGGGATTTGGGGGCATAAATTGAACTGTAAATAGGTAAGGCATAGTACATATTGTGGTTTAAGACCTAAAAAATTGGGGCATATTATATATGATAGTTTATAACTTGGAAGAAGGAGATTATTGTGTATAGTGATTTATGGCTTAGGCATGAAAAACTATAGTAAGATAGGGATAATTGTTAAATGTGAACACGCCTAAATTGGGATTTTAGGTAATTGGCATGCACTGTAATTAAAGGCTATAATTTGACATGAATTATGGAATATGTAATTTGACATATTGAACCTAGAATTGGCATGAACGACAAATATGAAATTTGGCATGATAAACCTAGTTTTAGGCATAAACTGTAAATTGGAATATTAAATTTAGCTTGGGCTTAACTATTGATTTGGGACGCCAAACATAATGCATAGTGATTTTGGGCATGACTATTATTGCAAATTTAGGGAAGATTGGGTATAGCCAATTTTGATTAATAACTTGAAATTGGAATTTGTTGGGCATAACTTGGGAATTAGAACATGACTAGTTTTGGTAAATTTGGTAATTAGCATGAAAAATCTAGATTTGGGTAAATATGTTAAATGTGTAAATTAAAAATGAACATGCCTAACCCAAGGTTAGATTGAGTTGTGGTGTAAAACTGCCCGGAACCACCCGGCACATCCAGTAACCACAACATCACCTATCTAATGTGTGGTTAGTGCATCATGCCTAAGAAAAACCCGAGGTTAGATTGAGTTGTGGTGTAAAAATGCCCGGAAACGCCCGGCACATCCAGTAACCACAACAACACGTATCTAATGTGAGAGGTTGTTGCATTAATAAATTAATTAATGCTAATGACTTGGGTGTAGTTCAAAGGAACACTTAACCAATATAACAAGATGAATGACTAGGGTTAAGTTAATAGGAAACACTTAACCAGTATAGCATGACGAATGGGTAGGGTTACGTAATAAGAATCACTTAACCAATATAACTTGATTTTTGGTAAGGTTAAGTTAAAACAAGAGGGCAACACTTAACCAATATAACTTGATTTGTAGTAAGGTTAAATTAAAACAAGAGGGCAACACTTAACCAATATAACTTGATTTGTGGTAAGGTTAAGTTAAAACAAGAGGGCAACACTTAACCAATATAACTTGATTTGTGGTAAGGTTAAGTTAAAACAAGAGGGCAACACTTAAACAATATAACTTGATTTGTGGTAAGGTTAAGTTAAAACAAGAGGGCAACACTTAACCAATATGACTTGATTTGTGGCAAGAATAAGTTAAAACAAGAGGGCAACACTTAGCCAATATAACTTGATTTGTGGTAGGGTTAAGTTGACACAAGAAGGTAACACTTAACCAAATTAACATGACAAGTAGGTGGGTTAGGTAACTTTAATTGATTGATGACACTTAACCAATACAACATGATGAACACGTGGGGTTAAGTTAATAAGAATCACTTAACCAACATGACATGATGAATGGGTAGGTTAAGTTAACATGAATGGACAACACTTAACTAACATGGCATAACGTGCGGGAGAGTTAAGTACATATCAAGTTGGGTGGGTAATATTAGTAAATATAGGCCCACAAACTTAACCATTAAATAAACATGCTTGAATCAGTGGGAGGGTTAAGTACATCTCGTGTAGGTGAGTAATATTTGTATATATAGGCCCATAAAACTTAACCATTAAATAAACATGCTTGAATCGGTGGGAGGGTTAAGTACATCTCGTGTAGGTGGGTAATATTTGTATATATAGGCCCACAAACTTAACCAATAGGAAACCCTAGTAATGGGGACCCATTTCAGCAGTAACCCACATAGATGTATAATGGTACCCTAAAATTAGGCAGGGTGGGGCACAATTACTGGGCTGATTATAGGCGGTCAAAACAGCGGCAGGGGGGTACGTCAGTGTAGGTTCCGACGGTTTACGGGCATGCACGTAATCCGGAGTGGGAAAAAGCAGGCACTGGGTACCAATAATTATACACTGTGCATCTTGAATCGTGTCGGGTCCCTGTCATAAGGATTGATGCACCTAATGGTGGGTCTAGCACAGGGTATCTACATGCAAGGGAGGCCCGATTGACACAGACACAAGAGAAATTAATACAAGTAGGGAGCCGATCGATAGGGTAGTAAGGGTACATCTAACATGTTCATGGCAATTAGGTAGATTGAGGTAGAATCCTCATAATAGATGTACAACTGAAGGCTACTACAATTGCGGGGATTGGGTTCACGTTATCATATTATCATTTTGTACAGATTACTAGTTGGGACACTAGTTAGTTGGTGTAGAGACATAGATATAGAAATCAAAATTAGCGAAGCAAAGAAAGAGTAGAAGCGCATTCAATTTATCTTGCCTTATCATATCTGTACTAATCGTATGTTATCTTGTTATCCTTGTTCTCATGGTATTGTCTTATATTCTGTTTATTTATGTCATGATGCTTTTGCCTGTTTATATGCTGAAAGTCGCTGGACTTACCAGACTTATGTCTGACCTAGTTTTGTTTCGCCTCTTTTCTTCCGTCCCCCCCCCCCGGTTCACATGGAGGAAATGTTACCACTTAGCTCAATTTTCTTCCCAAGCCCGAAGATAGTCGATGTATTGCTTTGGACTCTCTCTTCCACTTCTATGGCTGGTTCACGCTTTATTGGGGAATATCATTGTTATTTTTATGCTTCTTTTATACTTGGAAGTTTTTGAATCAAGACAGAATTTCTATGTATTACTTTTAAGTATGATTGAGACAATTGTTGTAAAAGCTTGACTGAATTAAGTTGTTTATAAATGGCTTTAATTTTCGTTGCTTTATTTGTCTATTTTGTAATTTAGCTGCATCTTTTACCTATAATGCTCCATCAAAGTTAAGGCATTCCCTTTGTGAGTGACCTTAACGGACGTGGGGTGTTTCACTTGGTATCAGAGCTGAAGGTTACCAGATCAGATAAAAGACTTGAAAAAATATTTTCAAAACAGTTTTAAAAGAAGCATTTTCTAAAGAAAATTTTGTTTTAAAGGCATATTCTCCAAAGCCATATGCACTATCTTTTGATCCTCTATTTATATCCTTGTTTCCTTCTTTCCTGAGTCTCCAGGGCTCCTGGATTTCTGGGAGGTAACCTCATCGCGACATGGTTCCGTAGGCTCGATGAGACTACGACACCTGTCAAAGGGCGAAGAAGTGCCTAACCTCCATCCATAGTCGTAGTAGTTTCACCTATAGCTAATTCTCTTCCAAGCTTTGTAGGTTTTCCTGTGCGATGGAGGCAATGTTCGAAAGGCTTATCAACATGGTTCACAAAGGAGGTAAAGAGAAAGAGGCCAAAGAGGAAGAATCACAAAAAAGGATTGGAATATAAGAAGGGAGAAGGAAATAATAGGTCCCGCAACAAGTGGAAGTGTCTTTTCTACGGTATAGCGGGTCATTTAATTATAAGAAGTAAAAGACAAGTGGTTGTTTTCAGCATGGTGAGGCAGGGCATCTTATCAAGGATTGCTCGAGGACGAGGACGAGGACGAGGACAAGGACAAAGGACAGGATTTTCAGGAAGGCAAGTGCATGCTTTCACCGCCAGCGTACTTGAGAGAAAGATAGTAAAGTTTAGTTTTTCTTTTTTGATCATCCTGTTAGTACTCTTTTTGAATTCAGCACTTCACATTCGCTTATATCTGCTTCCGTAGTTGAGTCACTGCACCTTAGTACTAGTATAATAGAAGATCCCATTATTGTCTAAAATCCGGTTGGTGGTTCAGCTCATTTATCTTTAGTTTGTAAGGATTTGAGAATGGCTATGTTAAGTATTTAGTTTAAGTGTAATGCTTATGTTTTTGGTTTCATGGGCTATGGGTTGATTCTAGGCATGGATTGGTTAGCTAGTAATTGTGAAAGGAGGGTAGTTAGACTTTTGACTTGCTTCGGGAATACCCTCGAGACTTCATGCGATCATAAGGGATCAGTTAGGCTTAGCTACCCAGAATCACTTGATGCATCTATCGACGATTTGCGATCCGTTAGAGTAGTCCATGCGTACGCAGATGTTTTTTATTTGGTTAGGGATTTTCCCCTTAAAACTCGAGATAGACTTCCGCATATATCTAGTTGCAATGCAAAGCCAGTTATGCGATCAACGATAGTTTTGGAACAAGATTGGCGAGGATAGCCAGAGTCGGTTAAGTGCTCAATTGTTCGGTTGTTTTGCTAGTATCATCTCACATAAATCGTCCAAATTCGGAGGAGGTATTCCTTGGGTTCTTGTCTGATATTGGTTTAGGCCTTTGGGGCTTGTACTTGAGGGATGTCGAGTTCGACTAGGATGGTTTGCGTGAGAAATAAAAGGTTGTGGCAGGCGCCTTAAGACTGACCTTAAGTGAGGTAAAAAGTACATAGCAACCTTTAGCTTTAGACCCTCAGATTTGTGACATGATGGATAAGATAAGTAGAGGAGAGACCTCTAGTCATCTTAGTATATACACTTGGTATCATGGTTAACACCTGTTTGTCTTGGAAAGATAGTTTGACAACATTGGATACCCTCTAGCACAGTAAGCGATCGAGGTCCTATCTTTACTAGTGAGTTTTGGAAATGGAGGTCAAGAAGCTTCGCAATCGTGAAGTTAAATTAGTTAAGGTACAGTGGGGTAAAGCTCAAGAAGATGCGACTTAGAAGACTGAAGGCTAGATACGCGCATCATACCCTTTTTGAGGGTATATCCTTGATTCCACTTTTTCTGTAAAGTTTAGTTGCATGCTAGTCTTTATCTTTTAGGTATATCCCCTAGGTCATATCTTCGATCCTTAGGTAGAAGCCAATGGATGTAAATATGTGTTTGAAACATGTTATGATTGGTGGTTGCAAGTGGTTGCTCGTGGATGCATATACACACATTAGGCACTAGATCGGCTCAGTCACTTTCATATTGCATATGATGAGTGGATTTATATATATATATATATATATATATATGAATTGAAACTTGCTATGTTATCATATGGATGTTGCATTTGTATGAATGATTGTGCACTCATGTAGAAGTTATAAAGTACGATTAGGAATAATTGCATACATGATGGACTCATGGCACTGACATAATTCACATTGAGGAGGTCAACTGAATCAGTAGACCGCCTGATTTTGCATTAGCTAAGGACATGTACACACACTATGCATATGATCATGAAAGCATTAGAAACCTTTTTAAGGGAAATGGACGCCTGTGATTGAATGGTTGAGTAGATGGATGTTGAATGTTAGGACATGCATTCTTCATAACTTAGAGATTTCGGGGACGAAATCCTTTAAGGAGGGGAGAATGTAACACCCCGTATTTTCTAAAAATATTAAAAGAACGAATTAAAGTATACTTAAATTTTAAAGTGACAATTAAGGGTTACACCATTGCGTTCATCTGGAAATTCTGCTGGAGATGAGTCCGAGTTTGCGTAAATCGGACTCCGTATGTAGGAGTTATGACCTTCAGAAGATTCAAGAATTTAAATAATAAAACCAGCCCGAAATTCAAATTTAAGTTCCGAAATTCAAAAAACCTCGAAGCAGGCTGGGCGGGAAATTTCTCGCCCAGAGACTAGGTCGACCAGGGGGTCGACCTGGGGGTCGACCAGGGGGTCGACCTGGGGGTCGACCTGGGTACATAGGTCGGCCAGGGGGTCGACCTCCCCCTCGGGTCAGATCTGAAACCTGACATGTTTCTTTGTGTGACGATTTTCTGAGTCATTAGGGCTTGTGTGGCAAGTTCTGGTTGGTTCTCTTAGGTTTAAATGGCTATGATTTGTCCTAGGTTGATCTAACGGCTCTTATTAAATCAAACTTCTATATAAGCAACCTAAATCTAAACCCTAAACCACACAAATTCATTCCAAGGAGCCACCATGCTGTCAATGATCATCCTAACCTAGCCACCATTTCTTCTCAAACAAGAAAGCAAGATTAAAGCTACGAATCAAATCAAATCTAAATTAGAAGAACAATTAGTCTATTTCAAGGGAGAGCTATTCAGTTTCAGAATACAGATCCCAGAAAACAAGATTTTCCCTTTTGTTTGTAAGTTCATGTTACTTTCTGAAATAAAATTAAAATTGTGATTATGACACTGTAATAAATCTGAATTTGAGATTATGCCTATTTCAATCTGTCTTTCAATTGGATCTATCTCATTTGATATTATTATGTCCATCCTTTGTCTCTTCTTTTCCTTCTTCGCTTTTTGTTTTTATAGCCAGGCTACTGCGAGCCTGAGCCAAATCTCATAAGAGATGAACGTACGTTGGATAGAAATTGGACATAATATATGATTTGGACATGGCCAGCGCTAAAATTGGGAAAAGTATTAAATTATGTACAATTGGGCATAATTGATTTGTAACTGATTTGAGGGCATAACACATGTTGTATTTAAAACATAAAGTATATTGAACATATGACTTGAGATTTGAGGCATAAAGTATACTGGACATATGACTTGGGATTTGGGGCGTAAATTGAACTGTAAATAGGTAAGGCATAGTACATACTGTGGTTTAAGACCTAAAAAATTAGGGCATATTATATATGATAGTTTATAACTTGGAAGAAGGAGATTATTGTGTATAGTGATTTATGGCTTAGGCATGAAAACCTATAGTAAGACAGGGATAATTGTTAAATGTGAACACGCCTAAATTGGGATTTTAGGTAATTGGCATGCACTGTAATAAAGGCTATAATTTGACATGAATTATGGAATACGTAATTTTACATATTGAACCTAGAATTGGCATGAATGACAAAGCAAGAAATTTGGCATGAAAAACCTAGTTTTAGGCATAAACTGTAAATTGGAATATTAAATTTAGCTTGGGCTTAACTATTGATTTGGGACGCCAAACATAATGCATAGTGATTTTGGGCATGACTATTATTGCAAATTTAGGGAAGATTGGGTATAGCCAATTTTGATTAATAACTTGAAATTGGAATTTGTTGGGCATAACTCGGGAATTAGAACATGACTTGTTTTGGTAAATTTGGTAATTAGCATGAAAAATCTAGATTTGGGTATATATGTTAAATGTGTAAATTAAAGATGAACATGAATAACCGAGGTTAGATTGAGTTGTGGTGTAAAACTGCCCATAACCGCCCGGCACATCCAGTAACCACAACAACACCTATCTAATGTGAGAGATTAGTGCATCATGCCCAAGAAAAACTCGAGGTTAGATTGAGTTATGGTGTAAAAATGCCCGAAACCGCCTGGCACATCCAGTAACCACAAAAACACGTATCTAATGTGAGAGGTTGGTGCATTAATAAATCAATAAATGCTAATGACTAGGGTTAAGTTCATAGGAACACTTAACCAATATTACAAGATGAAGGACTAGGGTTAAGTTAATAGGAAACACTTAACCAATATAGCATGACGAATGGGTAGGGTTAAGTAATAAGAAAAACTTAGCCAATATAACTTGATTTGTGGTAAGATTAAGTAAAAACAAGAGGGCAACACTTAACCAATATAACTTGATTTGTGGTAAGGTTAAGTTAAAACAAGAGGGCAACACTTAACCAATATAACTTGATTTGTGGAAGGTTAAGTTAAAACAAGAGGGCAACACTTAACCAATATAACTAGATTTGTGGTAAGGTTAAGTTAAAACAAGAGTGCAACACTTAGCCAATATAACTTACAAGAGGGCAACATTTAACCAATTTAACTTGATTTGTGGTAAGGTTAAGTTAAAATAAGAGGGCAAAACTTAACCAATATGACTTGATTTGTGGTAATGTTAAGTTAAAACAAGAGGGCAACACTTAGCCAATATAACTTGATTTGTGGTAGGGTTAAGTTGACACAAGAAGGCAACACTTAGCCAAAGTAACATGACAAGTAGGTGGGTTAAGTAACTTGAATTGATTGATGACACTTAACCAATACAACGTGATGAACACGTGGGGTTAAGTTAATAAGAAACACTTAACCAACATGACATGATGAATGGGTGGGTTAAGTTAACATGAATGGACAACACTTAACCGATATGGCATAATGTGTAGGAGGGTTAAGTACATATCGAGTTGGGTGGGTAATATTAGTAAATATAGGCCCACAAACTTAACCATTAAATAAACATGCTTGAACCGGTGGGAGGGTTAAGTACATCTCATGTAGGTGGGTAATATTTGTATATATAGGCCCACAAACTTAACCATCAAATGAACATGCTTGAATCAGTGGGAGGGTTAAGTACATCTCGTGTAGATGGGTAATATTTGTATATATAGGCCCACAAACTTAACCAATAGGAAACCCTAGTAATGGGGACCCATTTCAGCAGTAACCTACATAGATGTATCATGGTACCCTGAAACTAGGTAGAGTGGGGCACGATTACTGGGCTGATTATAAGCGGTCAAAACAGCGGCAGGGGGTACGTTAGTGTAGGTTCCGACGGTTTACGGGCGTACACGTACTCTGGAGTGGGAAAAAGCAGGCACTGGGTACTAGTAGTTATACACTGTGCATCTTGAATCGTGTCGGGTCGTTGTCATAGGGATTGATACATCTTATGGTGGGACCAACACAGGGTATCTACACACAAGGGAGGGTCGATTGGCACAGACACAAGAGAAATTAATACAAGTAGGGAGTCAATCGATAGGGTAGTAAGGGTACATCTAACATGTTCATGGCAATTAGGCAGATTGAGGTGGAATTCTCATAATCGATGTTCTCACGGTATTGTCTTATATTCAGTTTATTTATGTCATGATGCTTTTGCCTGTTTATATGTTGAAAGTCACCGGACTTACCAGACTTATGTCTGACCTAGTTTTGTTTCGCCTCTTTTCTTCTGTTCCCCCCTCCTAACCCCCTCCCCCCCCCCCCCTCCCCCCCCAGTTTCATAGGGAGGAAATGTTACCACTTAGCTCAGTTTTCTTCCCAAACTCGAAGATAGTCGATGTATTGCTTTGGACTCTCTCTTCCACTGCTATGGCTGGTTCACGCTTTATTGGGGAATATCATTGTTATTTTTATGCTTCTTTTATACTTGGAAGTTTTTGAATCAAGACAGAATTTCTACGTATTACTTTTAAGTATGATTGAGACAATTGTTGTAAAAGCTTGACTGAATTAAGTTGTTTATAAAATGACTTTATTTTCCGCTGCTTTATTTGTCTATCTTGTAATTTATCTGCATCTTTTTCCTGTAATGCTCCACCATAAGGCATTCCCTTTGTGAGTGACCTTAACGGAGGTGGGGTGTTTCATCCATTAAGTACATCGATAAAATTTTCGGATACATTAGCGGTCATTACATGAAAGCAACATCGGTCATCCTTGCATAATGCCCAAATTTCTTCGACATTTCCCAATCATGAGCTCGTGGATTTGTAGTTTTATTTCTTTTTTTATTTTCAAGTATTCAACCACTTCCAACGCACGAGCTACCGAGTAAAACAAATCAGTTAGTTGTTTATCTTTTAAATCCAACAGCTTGAAAGTTTACGCTTATATGTTTTGCACAATAACGATGCTTGTTTAATTCTCTCTATTTCCCGTCGAAAGCTTCAGGAGTTATTTTCATCCTATCTGATATGAACATTATATGTCGATCATAGAAACAATGAATGAATTCACGCATACACAAAAAAACCAGCCTCAACTATCATATGACTCAGACTCAACAAGTGCATAAACTAAGGGAAAGAGACAATCATTTACGCCCATGACAGTCGCAACAAGCAATGTACCCTTATATTTACCATACAAATTGCACTGTCAATACATAGCAACAGTTAATAGTATAGAAAACCGGTAATGCAAGGCCCAAATGCCCAAAATGCACGATCAAATACTCTAATTATATCGTGAGTCACATGACCTACAGTGCCAAGATTGGTTCTCTCTATCTCCTCAAAATATTATGGCAGTGTTGCATATGATTTAGCCCAACTATTATATATTTTCTCTATTGCTTTGCTTAACACTCGCCAAACTTTCATGTAACTAATTTTGTTGAACAATTGGTCATGCACAAGCACTTGCAACGTACCAGCTAAAATATTCAAATTTGCTTTGACAAAAGACATGATCTTTGTCATGATAATTTTTGATGTGGCTTGTCTATGATTCGAATTCACTGTTAGATTCACACAATTATGTTCACTATGATATATCCGAATTTTCCACTATTAAGATTGTGATTTTTGGGAAACTGTGGCATGGATTCTCCTAGCAATATATTTTGTTCTACTTGAAATTATCAGTTTGTAAGAGATCACATGTAAGATGAGGCATAAAGTTAATTGTTGTAGAAAATTTTCTTTTATCTCGAATACTATTCCAATGCTGAATACTTTTTCAGCGCTAGCAGCTGAGAATCTTTTGCCAGCAAACTAAAGGATTACAATAAATAATATTGCCATCATTTGCATGGTACAAAGATTATCATACATAGATACTTCTATTTATGACTCTTTGCTATCAACTTCAATGCTATCTACTGTAGAAAAGTCATTCAATGGGTCATTATTCTCTTACATTCTATCAATCCAACTTCCAAGAGTCTTCATTATCGATCATGTAGCAAAAACAATTCCATTAATTGGAGGATCCTTGCCAACTACCGAACCAACATTACCGTCTATATCAATGACATCATTTGCATGTGGAGAATGATGGGATGGTGTGACACTTCATTGTGCAGCTGTGTCCATCATACATCTATTACAAATATTAATATCAAATGACTACAACCAATAAAACAAACACCATAACTAGCTTAAATATACAATCATACCTCAAACTCATAACATACGTTTTGGTTGGAGTAGGATGAACATATATACATATTACGACTAATGATGATTTGATGATTATGCCTAAGCGATTTGCGGTTGGAAGCTAATTAAACAATAATATGTTGTAAGAAAACTGAAACATATACCAACGAATCTAACTATTCATCATAGCTACATTACCAGACCTTTGGCTTATTAACGGATTCATATGAGGTGCACCATAGAGAAAACTTTATTGCATAGGAGGAGGTTGCAAATTCATATATGACATGAATCCGCAAGGCATGAACGAATGATAGTAGCCTCCAGCATTTACGTATGAGTTAATATAACTAGGAGAGACACAGCCTGTAAATGGAGTAGTCGTCTCCAACATTTGTGTATAATACCCAATTCATGGGGTTACCACATGACCCGACACATTCTATTGTAGTGGTTGTTTTATAACTTTCCCAACATATAATTCAACTGATTTTGTCACGGTAGAAAATATTACTTCAACATTTCCGTCATTCGCTAGGGGTATCGCTTTCGAACTAGAGTCCGTGGGTCAATTAACCACCAAGTCAATATCAAATTCATTTAGATTAATTTACTTGTTTTGTACATGGATTCTTTCAACTTCGATAATTTGCAACCTTTCCACACTCTTCCTACTTACAGATACCACCAACATATTTATCATTTTTCGAATCATCGATAGTTAGTCAACCCCATAGTAACAAAGTTTAGAAATCATATTTATGACCATTCTAGATTCATAGAAAATATTTATTGGTAAATTATTAAGAACACCGCATGTAATTTATTCTAACTTATAAAATTCCTTCTTCCAATTACATTAAATAACTTATATATATCAATTTTATAAATTAACTCACAAAAATTACTATTTTAGGTTTAGGAAAGTACTTTCAACGACATTGAACATTATTGCAGAACGTCCTCCAGATTTAGAGAATGAACAATCAACTACCAATTGACGTGAAACAATGTCGTTTAATATGGAAAAGGAAGATAGATACATATAACTTATTAATTATCCAACAAAAAGACATATGTTTTACTTAACGGCATAAGTGATTAATAGTGAAAAACATGTATAATAGTTACCCTATGAACGTTGCATATTCTAACCCAATTTTATTTAACTATCATTGTAACATCCCGCATTTCCATATCAAAAGATCATAAATATTTTTATTTTATTCCCTTAGAGTTGGATCATTCTCATATTTTAATATGTTGCTTAAGGGGATGTGAGGCATGTCCATAATTTTTACCAATTTTGTTTGTGACTATTTTGCCCCTGTCAGTCTTATATAGGGCATAACTTTTGACTTAGGTCAAATTAGGTGTTGACACCTGTGCAATTGAAAAGGAAATGATGTTTCCCTTTCCGTAGAATGGTCACATTAAAGATTTGGCTTAGCGGTTTGAGAGAAATTGTTGTTTTAAGGTTTAACAGTTGGTTATTCAAGTTTGGTAAGCCATAATGGGTTGATTTGGAGAGACCCATTAGTGGGCTGGTGAAAGGCTATAAATAGGGGGTAAGAGGCATGGAGAATAGTTTATTTTCTCCATTCTCTCATTTGGAAGAGCTAGAGTTCCTCCATTATTCCTCCATCTTCTACACCTTTCCACCATTAGAGCATAGAGAATTAAAGATCTATAATGCTTGAAGCTAGATCTACGCCATTCAAAAAGAGAGATCATCGAGTCGAAGAGTTTAGGGAAAATTCTTTGCCATCCGGAATCATATTTCATTGCTTTGGGTTGTTTTGGGGAATTGGTGAGTGATATTTTCACACGGATTCAAGTAAGTATATAAATTGTATGCATGTATTTCATCATTTTGAATTGATTCCTCTTAGATCAACACTATGGTAAGTCTATTTTCATATGAAATGCTATAGGATCCAGTTTAGCAATTTGAAACCGAAAATTTTCATATATTTTCATATGTTTATGCAAGTTAGATCCATAATTTAGTTAATATGTTCATTTATCATGATTTTGGTGTAATTTGCATAATTTTAGCGATAATCATCATATTCATGTTTTTAGTGATTTCATAACATGCTTATGGTTGTGTTGAATGAATTAGATGAGTAACATTCGTCGATTGTGTCGATTTGCGAAGTTCTGGCCGAAATTAGGCTTGAATTGGGGTTGTACATGCCTTGGGTCGGCCACGTAGTACAGTGTAGTACAAGTGGTAGTTGTTGTATATAACGTTGTTGTATACACAATTATATGATTTTTGTTTGATGATAACAACCAAATATTTATTATTTTAAATGTGTTTGTTACTGTACTATTTCATATATTTATCACAGACAGAAATATAATATTTATATTTAAATAGAATACGACTGTACATACATTCACATATTTATACAGTATTTTATTTAAATTGAATATTATATTTCAAACATTCAAATAATACATCTATTTATAACTCCACTATTTGAACACATCACATTTCATATACATTCATAGAATATTGTACTTGTAAACAAACTGAATATAATAGACAAGTTTGTTTGAACACAATAAAATAATATTTTATTGTAATCAAATTTGTTTATTACAAATAACAGTACAATTCTTTCATTCTGTACAATTGCTCCCCACTACATCACTCATCACTTAATACATTCTCTGACACAGTTACATTTCATATACACTGACACAACACTGTCTTCTGTTTCTTAAGTCTTCTGTCTTCACAACATTTTCACTGTCAGTCCAGTCATCACCTGCTTACCTGTCACATGAGACACATACACAATACACTGCAATAGAAATAAAATATAGATACACATGAATATAAATTTTATTTTTAAATTTTTTATTTGCCTTAGATTTCTGGTGTGTTTCTCATCATTTTTCATGACTTGATCTGATTTATCTGTGTCTAGTCAGTTTGTATATGTATAGTACAGGGACATGAAATCTTGTCTGATGGCTGCATATACACACGTGTATAAGTATACACGTGTGCACTGCCTCGCCAATCAGCGAGCAACTGAGGAGTAGCCATGTGGACCATCTCGACTCAGTGCAACAATAATAAATGTTGTCGAGACAGCTCAACAGAATTGGTCGATCCATGGTCATGCAAATCAGCCCAAATGTATGCAAACAATGTCGAACAAGTGTACAAATTTTCAAACAGCAAAGCATGTACATGAATGATGCATGAGTCAACATGGGATGAAGAAAATGTCAACTGTCATACATATCTACACAGTAACAAGTCAGAGTGATTCATGATGGCACCAACTTTTAATTTGTGCAAGGGCAAGTAAATGTGTGGCAAATGCACATATGCAAACAGTATGGAAGTTGCTATGGTAGGTGCAGCTCAAACATGAAAATGGCCGAGCATCAATGAACAACAAGTTGACAAAGCAAGCAACACCATTTCAAATCAGCCCAAAAATAAATTGAAAATCATGTAAGATCAACTCTTAACATGGCAGATCACACATTTCAAGTTAGCCAAGTCGGAAATGTCAAGGTGAAGAATTCATCAAGTTCAAAACAGCAAGATCAAGCATAATTGTGCAGACTGGATGAAGCATGCATGAACAAACTACAAGAACAAGAAGCTCTTCAATGGTATCATGGCGCAAGAATATTGTATCCTAGCAAGTGTCAGTGCAAGTAATACAAGTCAGTAAAGAGGAGTATACATAGTATCAAAGTGGTCGAGACTGAAATACACATGTGATACTTGCAGCAATTTCATGTATGGGTCAAAACTGAAGTATACGTGCTAATAAGGTGAACTTCACAAATGGTCAAGAAGATCAGAAAGACACACAGCATAAACATGAGTGAATGGCACAAGACATGGACAAGCAAGAACTACAGTTTTCAAACATGGTGCAACTCTGGTTCAAGTAGACATATGCAGATTCACATATACAGCAAGCACAATGGTGCAAAGTTCATGATTTCAGCACTTAAATGGAGTAGCATATGGAAACACAACACACAAGCATTCGAAAGCAGCTTAAATATATATCCAGTTTTTTTTTTAATTATATTCATGGAGCAAAAATTCAGCAAAGAGAGAAATGTGAGCAATCAGTTTTCCGGAAAAACCTTTTAGCAAGTTTTTATAATTAATGGGCATTGCAAGGAGCAATCAACCAAATCATCTTGGCAAGTTTTTCTATCAGTAAATCAGCATGAATCAACACTTGGAAAGTGTTTAACAGTTTCCAGAAATCATGCAAAGAAGAGACAGAAAGAAATATATGTGAATATATTTGGCAAGGATATTAAAGGGGTTTCAAAATTCAATGAACTAATTTCTGTTAAATATTTCTTAGAGAATCAGGAATGTTTTTAATGTGCATTTGTGTCATTCAAGAAAATCAATTCGACTTTGTTTCAGGATTTCAGAAAAGAATATTTGGCAACTGTTTTTAATCAAGCAAATCAGAGAGCACATATATGGCAAGAGACAACAATTTATTTCCAAAAAATGAATGATTGATTCATGGAAAATCAAATTCATTTACTTCCTGTTTTGGTTCAATCAGAATATATGGCAATAATCACGCAAGTTTTCTTATACATAGAGAATCAATCTGGAATATAACGTAGAAATTCAAGGCTCATTTTTTCCGTTCAAAGTCAAGCAAAATCAGGCAACAAATCAAAAGAGGAGTCCATTCAAATCAGATCAATTCATCTAAGAGAAATCAGAGCTTAATCGAAGGGTTTCAAAACCCTGTTTATATCATCATTTCATCACTGGTAGAGAGCATCGAAAATCCAACACAATCACCTCAAAGAAAATCAGAGAAATCAAATCCATTTTTACTCGCAGATTTTTCGATTGGGAGTAGAAGAGTGAAAATCCAAATCAAAGCATCACTAAGCCATCCAAATAATTCGAGCATCAGAGAATTCAAATTTGATTTATCCAGCATCGTGATTCGATTTGGGAAATCAGTAGCAAAACCCTAGCCCCAAATTTCTACAGCCGCCATTTTTTATTTTCACGAGAGAGTGAGCAAAGTGAACGGGATAAAGGGTGCAACACACAAATGAATGGCCGACCAACCTAGTTCAAGTGTTTAAAGGGAGATTTATATTTCTTTTTTAAAAGTAGGGTTTTTGATTTATTTTGTATTGTTTTTCAATTTTCTTTTGTAATCAATCGAACAGTGTCTAGGTCTGTAAAATTTAGGAATCCAGTTAAGGTGTTAACTGGCAGTTTACTAGAGTTTGTAAAAACTAGGGTTTCTGGTTACCAGGTTGTAATCAGGGAAAATCTGATCTAGGGGTTTAGATCAGTCTAGGGTTTTGAGCGTAGGGTTAGTACAGGAGCAGGGAGTGCGAGTTTACATGGTCTTGTAAGAGGGATCTGTTATATCACCTAGTAGAAACCTTAGGAATGCAGCAATAGGCAGGTTTTTCCGAAGCTGGGTATCTCTGTGTGTTATTTCTTTTTTGCTTTTTATTTCTGCTGCATTCTGTGATCTGTTTATTATTTATTATCCCATCAGATTTTTAACTCAGCAAAAAACTGGGATAAACCCTATTCACCCCCTCTAGGGTTAATCTAGATCCAACAAGTGGTATCAGAACCTGGTATTCTGTTAACTCTAGAGTTATGGTGATCCTTAGTTGTCAGTCTTCTGAGAGTCAGTGCTGTTATATTCCATCAATTTTTAATGGTACAGATTTTTTAAATTGGAAATTAGAAATGGAGTTATATTTAAAATCAGTTGATATTAAATGTTGGGATACTGTTATTAATGGATATGATATGGTTAGTAGAAAAGATATTGGGTCTAATTCTCGTTCTATTCATATTTTATATTCTTATATTGATGATGTTCAGTATGGACTTATCTCCCATTGTTTAACTACGCAGGAAATATGGATTACTCTCGATACATGGTATGGAAAAATTGACAACAGCAGCTCAAAACCCAAGAAGATCAACTCAGATTCAGGTCTATGCTTGGAAGAAGAAACAGATGAAAACTCAAGTAGATCAGACGATGGAGACTCAACAGACAATGAAACTAAAAGCTTCTCATATGAATATTTGGTTTATATGTGTACTGATTTAACAAAAATCATTGTTAATATCCGTCGTAAAAAAAAATCATCAAAATATAAAATTCACGAGTTGAATAGCAAAATTAACTGTTTGGAATCAGAATTGACAAATGTCATAAAATTAGAAAATTCTGATTGTGAAAATTGTTTGAAATTAAAATCTGATCTCGTTCATCTCAATAATAACATTAAAAGGCTTGAAGAAGAAATTATGACTCTAAAAGATAACGAGATTGAGCTGAAAGATGCAAACAATTCTTTACAAAAGGAATTTAAAACTTTTAAGATTATCAAAAATTCCAAACATGAAATTGCTGAAAATGATAGATTGTTGAAAATAGATCTGATTTTGAGTGAGCTTGAAAAAGAGATTGAAAATCTCAAGAAACTTGAATTTGGAAAACAAATTAAATTTGAATCTGAAATCTTTGAGTCCAAGACCAAAATCAAACTACTTGAAAACAAAAATTTGTTTTTGAAACAAAATGATACCGAAAGGAGAAAGATCAACATTAATCGTTGTTCGAATCTAATGAAAGAGAATTCTGACCTTAAATCTAAAATTCAACAACTTGAATTAACTCTGATCAAATTTTCAAACGGAGAAAAATCTTTAAATATGTTGTTGAAAAACCAACTCTTTTAAGGAAATAAAAATGGTCTTGGTTTTGGGAAAACATTTTTTTTTGAAAATTTGAGTTCGTGTAATTTTGAAAATTCCTCAAATCACTTTGGAAATGTTTATTTTTGAAAATTTAAACTCTGAAGTATTTTTAAATCACAATCGAGATGAAAATTTGTTTTATAACAAACCATTTAAACATTCTTGGATACCAAAAGGAAATAAAACAGGATTTGTTAAAGTCAAACAGATTTGGGTTCCGAAGGGTACAAAAGTTGATTCGGATGGATTGTTATACAAATAGGTCTGGGTACCAAAATGTATGAATACAACTGTGAGTGGTTTTACTAATTTTGTTAGACCACTTAATCCCCTAATTTGTTAGGTATCGGAGGTGGCTGAGGAGCTACTTTGCGAAAGAGAATTTAAAACCAAACTGCTTCATTTTTTGAATCATTTAGAGTTCCTTAGCCGAATCTGATGGGTTGGAGATCCACAATATCTTCTGTGAATCAGGGATGATTTCTAACCTCATCTATGTAAATATATTTTTGTGTATTCCTTCCTTCACCCCCTTCTTTTTATTTTCTTTTGTTTGTTCTAAATTGATTTGACACTGCCATATTTTTTTATTTGTGCTTTCTTAACTTCCAATTGCAGTATTCATGATCTTCTATAAATTCGCTTTATTCAGTAAAACTCTCATGTTTTAATCATTTCCAGATCTTGAATTCAAACTTGTATACATTTGCAATTGTTTTGAAGTTTATTTTCTTATGTCTGAATTCCTAACAGTGCTGAAGCATTCATGTAATATCTTGAACACTGTTAATTTGAATTCTAAATTCTTGAAAATCTGAAAGTTTACTGGAATTTCACACACCACTAGTGTTTTGAGTTTTTCACTAATTCATTTTAGAAAAGCTTGAAATAATATGCTCATTACAGCACACCAATATTTATCAATTGTGATAATTTCATTATATTTCAGATTGGCTTGGATATTTTGAATTGTCTTGAATCACAGTGATACATCTTGAAATTCATCTTTATTCATGATCATTATGGTTGAAATTTGTTTGCTTGAAATCACCCAAAATTCTTGATATTTTGAATCTCACACACAATTATCAATCTTGTGTGATTGATTCATTATATCTCAAACTTGACATTGATTCAAGTGATTTCAAATAAACTATTTTTAATTTTTTGGATCATGAATACCTCTCAAACTTGATGTAAATGATCTGAAATTTCTCGTGTACTTGTCAGAAAATACTTATGGAAAATTCTCTGAAAATCAGGTCTTAAAACTCACTATTATTTCATGATTATTTGAGTTGAATATTTATTTATTTAAAATAATTTGAAATTATTGATTTATTGAATCACACACATATACTGGATCTGAAATTTATATTCTGGTGTGATTGATTCACTGAATCCTGAGATTCTCATATTTCTCAAATGACTTCAAATAAACTGTATTTTAATCTTGGATCAAGAATCATTTTTTGTGACCATCATTAAGACAAGTCTTCTGTGATATTGGTTTTTTTGCTGCTCTGATATTGTTTTGAAAAATGTTTTCAAATAATTGCTTGTGTTGAGTAAAACTGTTTGCTGCTCTGATAAATGTGTCTAATCTGTTGTCTTGTCTACTTGGGCTTTATGGTTAAAATTCTGTTGTCTGAATTATTTTTGTTTGTCTCCAGTGTCATGTTATAATCCTCATTAATAGAGACATCAAGTGGTATCAGTTTAGACGTGCTGAGTATTTTTTCTGTATATATATATATATATATATATATATATATATATATATATATTTTAATCCCTCTTGTCTTGTATAGATCTGCATATTCCTCTTGTAATTGATTTTCAATTTTAAAATTATTTATTGATTATTCATTCAGAAATTGAAATCAACATCCAAATTAAACTGTATTTATAATTCATCAAAATTATTATTAGATTTTGAAATTGTGATGAATTGTGACTGCAATATATTTCACAATAAGAGGAGATTTTATTTGAATTTTCATGATGGTTGAACATTTATTATAATATCTTTGAATTGGCGATTATTTCACGACCATCTTCTTTATCTACCATTTTTCTGTCACCCATCATGTATTTTATATTAATGTGGAGAGTTTAGCATTTTTTAAAATCCTTTTGAATAAACAGTGGAAATATTTGTGATAGAAATTGGACTATGTTATTATTCAGAATTAGTGATAATTGAAATTTTTCAATGATCCCGGTACAGTCGAGTATATTTCATAATATAATTAATTTAGGAATTTATTTCGCAGTCCGTTTCTGTACCTACCCCATTTTCTATCATCCATATATTGGTTTTATATACCGAGGAGTTTTTCTTTTTAAAGATGAAAAGGTAAATATAATTAATATATAAGTGTGTCTCTAACCTCATTTAAAAATCCAAGATCTGGTCATGCATGGTTATGAGACAACTTATAATTTAAGCTGCGACTGACCTCATTTAAAAATCCAAGCTCTAGTTATGCGTGGTCAGTGTGCTCTTAAATAAAAGAAAAAGAAAAAGGAAATAATGCGCTATAAATTAAAATTAATATGAAATTCTTCTTGGTGTTTAAAAAGCAGCCTATCAATCCATCTTTCTAATCTGTGAAATGTGTCGAAATCTTATGAAATATTATGATTTGTTGGTTGATAGCTATTGGGATTTGAGATTATTTGATTTTATCACTTAAGTTGAAATAATAATTATTTTCTGAATCCATCACTTTTTTGTGCTCATTTTTACAAAATGCTTTTGAAAATAATTGGAAATCATATTTTTGTAACTCTTTCCATTTTATATAAAATTCATCGTAAATCCGTCATTCTCTACAATGTGAAATATGCTACCTGTTCTCAGAATATTACAATTTTTGTTTAACTAATTGAGATTTATGATGACTGTTCTTTCTCTTAAGCTGATATTGTATTTGTTAGTCATTTTTCATCTATATTTCAAAATCTATATCCTTTTGATGATAAAAAAGGGGAGAATGGGTTGAGATTTTTATTTATGAGTGAATATCTTATAAATATTTTTAATTTTGAAAAATATTTTTTTCTTGAAAATTCATTCTTTTTTCACTCATGCACAGTTTTAGGGGTAGTTTCTGTTGTAAGGGGAGCATTCAAATAGGGGGAGTTCAGTTCTTCACTGTCGAACACATTTATTGGATTCAAAATCTTAATATTTGTTTGTTATCATCAGAAAGGGGAGATTATTGTATATAACGTTGTTGTATACACAATTATATGATTTTTGTTTGATGATAACAACCAAATATTTATTATTTTAAATGTTTTTGTTACTGTACTGTTTCATATATTTATCACAGACAGAAATATAATATTTATATTTAAATAGAATACGACTGTACAGACATTCATATATTCATACAGTATTTTATTTAAATTGAATATTATATTTCAAACATTCAAATAGTACATCTATTTATAACTCTACTATTTGAACACATCACATTTCATATACATTCACAGAATATTGTACTTGTAAATAAACTAAATATAATAGACAAGTTTGTTTGAACACAATAAAATAATATTTTATTTCAATCAAAATTGTTTATTACAAATAATAGTACAATTTTTTCATACTGTACAGTTGCTCCTTACTACATCACTCATCACTTGATACATTCTCTGACACGGTTACATTTCATATACACTGACACAACACTGTCTTCTGTTTCTTAAGTCTTCTGTCTTCACAGCATTTTCACTATCAGTCCAGTCATCACCTGCTTACCTGTCACATGACACACACATAGTACACTGCAATAGAAATAAAATATGGATACACGCAAATATAAATTTTATTTTTAAAATTTTTATTTGTCTCAGATTTCTGCTGTGTTTCTCATCATTTTTCATGACTTGATCTGATTTATCTGTGTCTAGTCAGCTTGTATATGTATAGTGCAGGGACAAGAAATCTTGTCTGATTGCTGCATATACAGACGTGTATAAATAAACACGTGTGCACTGCCTCGCCAATCAACCAGCAACTGGGGACTAGCCACGTGGACCATCTCGACTCAGTGCAACAATAATAAATGTTGTCGAGACAGCTCAACAGAATTGGTCAAGCCATGGTCATGCAAATCAGCCCAAATGTATGCAAACAATGTCGAACAAGTGTACAAATTTTCAAACAGCAAAGCATGTACATGAATGGTGCATGAGTCAACATAGGATGAAGACAATATCAACTGTCATACATATCTACACAGTAACAAGTCAGAGTGATTCATGATGGCACCAGCTTTTAATTGTGCAAGGACAAGTAAATGTGTGGCAAATATACGAATCAGGAGTGTACATGCATATATGCAAACAGCATGGAAGCTGCTATGGTAGGTGCAGCTCAAACATGAAAATGGCCGAGCATCAATGAACAACAAGTTGACAAAGCTAGCAACAACATTTCAAATCATCCCAAAAATAAATTGAAAATCATGTAAGATCAACTCTTAACATGGCAGATCACACATTTCATGTCAGCCAAGTCAGAAATGCCAAGGTGAGGAATTCAGCAAGTTCAAGACAACAAGATAAGGCATAATTGTGCAGACTGGATGAAGCATGCATGAACAAACTACAAGAACAAGCAGCTCTTCAATGGTATCATGGCACAAGAATATTGTATCCAGGCAAGTGTCAGTGCAAGTAATACAAGTCGGTAAAGAGGAGTATACATAGTGTCAAAGTGGTCGAGACTGAAATACACATGTGATACTTGCAGCAATTTCGTGTATGGGTCGAAACTAAAGTACACATGCTGCTAAGGTGACCTTCACAAATGGTCAAGAAGATCAGAAACACACACAGCATGAACATGATTGGATGGCACAAGATATGGACAAGCTAGATCTGCAGTTTTCAAACATGGCGCAACTCAGGTTCAAGTAGACATATGCAGATTCACATATACAGCAAGCACAATGGTGCAATCACATATACAGCAAGCACAATGGAAAAAGTTCATGATTTTAGCACTTAAATGGAGTAGCATATGGAAACACAACACACAAGCATTCAAGAGTAGTTTAAATATATGTCCAGTTTTTTTTTTCAATTATATTCATGGAGCAGAAATTCAGCAGAGAAAGAAACATGAGCAATCAGTTTTCCAGAAAATCCTTTTGGCAAGTTTTTATAATAAGTTTTAATGGGCATTACAAGGAGCAATCAAACAAATCATCTTTGGCAAGTTTTTCTATCAGTAAATCAGCATGAATCAACACTTGGAAAGTGTTTAACAGTTTCCAGAAATCATGCAAAGAAGAGACAGAAAGAAATATATGTGAATATATTTGGCAAGGATATTAAAGGGGTTTCGGAATTAAATGAACTAATTTCTATTAAACATTTCTTGGAGAATCAGGAATGTTTTTAATGTGCATTTGTGTCATTCAAGAAAATCAATTCGACTTTGTTTCAAGATATCAAAAAAGCATATTTGGCAACTGTTTTTAATCAAGCAAATCAGAGAGCACATATATAGCAAGGGACAACAATTTATTTCCAGAAAATGAATGATTGATTCATGGAAAATCAAATTCATTTATTTCCTGTTTTGGTTCAGTCAGAATATATGGCAATAATCACGCAAGTTTTCTTATACATAGAGAATCAATTTGGAATATAACGCAGAAATTCAAGGCTCATTTTTTCCATTCAAAGTTGAGCAAAATCAGGCAACAAATCAAAAGAGGAATCCATTCAAATTAAACCAATTCATCTAAGAGAAAACAGAGCTTAATCAAAGGGTTTCAAAACCCTATTTATATCACCATTTCATCACTGGTAGAGAGCATCGAAAATCCAACACAATCACATCAAAGAAAAGCAGAGAAATCAAATCCATTTTTACTCACAGATTTTTCGATCGAGAGCCAGAGAAGGAAAATCCAAATCGAAGCATCACCAAGCCATCCAAATAATTCGAGCATCAGAGAATTCAATTTCTATTTATCCAGCATCGTGATTCGATTTGGGAAATCAGAAGAAAACCCTAGCCCCAAATTTCTACAGCCGCCCTTTTTTATTTTCACGAGAGAGTGAGCAAAGTGAACGGGATAAAGGGTGCAACACACAAATGAATGGCCGGCCAACCTAGTTCAAGTGTTTAAAGGGAGATTTATATTTCTTTTTTAAAACTAGGGTTTTTGATTTATTCTGTATTGTTTTTCAATTTTCTTTTGTAATCAATCGATCATTTTCTAGTTCTGTAAAATCTAGGAATCCAGTTAGGGTGTTAACTGGCAGTTTACTAGAGTTTGTAAAACTAAGGTTTCTGGTTACGGGGTTGTAATCAAGAAAAATTTGATCTAGGGGTTTAGATCAGTCTAGGGTTTTGAGCGTAGGGTTAATACAGGAGCAGAGAGTGCGAGTTTATATGGTCTTGTAAGCAGGATCTATTCTATCACCTAGTAGAAACCTTAGGAATGCAGCAGTAGGCAGGGTTTTGCTGAAGCTGGGTATCTCTATGTGTTATTTCCTTTTTTCTTTTTATTTCTGCTGCATTTTGTGATCTGTTTATTATTTAATATCCCGTCAGATTTTTAACTCAGCGAAAAACTGTGATAAACCCTATTCACCCCCTCTCTAGGGTTAATATAAATCCAACAGTAGTACACGTCTCCGGGTCGGTCAGCATGCTATGGGTCGGTCCGAAGTGGTTGGGTTGGGTCGGCCCGAAGTGGTTGGGTTGGTCGTGCTGTGAAGCGAGTGGGTCGAGCTCAAAGGGATGGGTCAGTTACACCTGGGTTGGCCAAAAGTGATCGAGTCGGTCAAGGGTGCAGGAGGGTAATTGGTCCAGAGTGGTCGGTCAGATTTGGGTCAGTCGGAAGCACTCCTTGGTTTAGGTCGGTCGCATAGGGTTATTTATGGAAAAAATATTTTCGGGTATGTTCCAAATTTAAATAAAAAGGGCTGAATTTTTTTTCCGGAGGCAAACCCCCATGAACCCTAGCAGTAGTGATGTAATTTGGCTCAGTAATGTTGTGACTTCGAAGTAAATTCAAGTGGGAATATTCGAAGTGTTGTATGTGTTCGTTGATTGTTGCAGAATAATGAATAAGGTGGCAACTTAATGGTCGTGAGTTGGTGGATAATGGTTGCTTAATCTATGAAAAGTCGTCGGGTTAGATGACAATAAATGCGAAGGCCGAGAAGTTATCGTTGTCGTAAGTTCTAGTTGGCTCAAAGCAAGGGTATAATAGGGGCACCTAAAAGACCGGAGGGTTGCTCGTCGAGTACCTTGGGTATCGTTGAAAGGCCTAATTGTCAAGATTGGACAAACATATGTATCGTTGAAAGGCATATGAAGTTTATGCTATGACTAGGGTTACCATTTGCTCTTGACATATGCCAAGGTTGGTCGTCATACGATTAACGATGGTTTCGAAATAGGGTTGGCGGTGATAGCCAGAGTCTGTCACGGTTGATTAGTTGCCTTGTTCGTACTATCTCACATAAATTGTCTAACGTCGAAGGAGATGTTTCTTAGGTGCTTGTCTGATATTGGTTTAGGGCACTGGGGCTTGTATTTGAGGAATGTTAAATTCGATTAGGATGGTTTCCATATGATACATATAATCTGGATGCTATGAGTGCTAGTGGTGTTTGCTTGTGATTTCCATGAATGACTGGTTGTTCTGGTTTCCATGAATGAATGGTTCAAGTGTTTGATGTAAAGGCTATCACTATCTGATGTGGGGAAGACGGGGTTGAGTTCTTCTCTAGTTATGTGGGTAGATTAGTTTATTTATTGATGCATTTCTCATATACTTTATTGATGATGTTAAATAACTGTTTTATCGCTCACTAGGACTTTTGTCCGACTCAAGGTTTTATGTTTCCCTCTTATTACCTTGGGTTGTTTATCCGGTTGTGGATGGGTAGACTAGGTGGCAGGTGATAGGTGACAACTTAGTGAGGTCGATGTTGCAATTCGGAGGCAAGCAGGAGGCTGACGTATTATCTTACTTACTATCTAGTATTTCTGTTTCCGCTGTTTGAGTTGCTCTCTGAGTGTTGTAATGAGGCTTCATGTACAGACTTTGATATTCCTATGATGTATAGATAACCTTTTAGGATGTTGTGAAAGTTTTCAAAAGTTTGTTATATGATGCTCCACTATTTCTACTTGTTGTATATATTCTATTATATTTTATCCTTGCGCTGTGAGTTTTACGACAAGTACCGTTTGTGTTATCGTACCTTGATGATCGTCCATAGCTGCCTGACACACCTTCAGCGCATCATTCCTCTTGTTTAATGCAGGGGTTGTGGGCAGTTGTCACATTTGGTATCAAAGCCCTAGTTAACGATTTTAGCCAAAGTTCGAAGACATGTTTCCATATGAGAGATGTATTTGTAGATTTCAGTTGGATGTATACTATATGATATTATATAGTATAGTAGCATTTGTACTTCTTTAGCAGCTTTTCTTGCAAGTGGCTAATCATTCTAATTTGCAGATTTAGAATGAGTCGACGTACTTTAAGGCATACTTCTAGGGAAGGGTCTATGCCTGGAGGGGGTAATGGCAGTGCACCAGACTACCCAACCATGTTTGCGGCCATGATAGAAGAATTCATGCGAATTGCGTACCCGCTCCAGTGGCAGCTACGGTAGATGTAGGTGTTCAGTTGCCTAGGGTTATGGATTTTGCGAAGCTGTGCAAAGATGATACATCTCTTAGAGGGAAACCATTCAAATGAGCTGAGCCAGCTGAAGAGGTTCAGAGGTGGATGGATTCTTGTTTTCGTATTTTTGGAGACTTGGGTTTGGATGATGCAACTAAGAGAAAGCTTGCATCAAGGCAATTGCAGGGCAGGGCCATGAAGTGGTAGAATTCTGTTACACTTGAGACTCCAGAAGAGGAGGATTCATGGGAGAAATTACAAGTTAAATTCGAGATGAAGTTTATCTCCACTACTCAGAAGTTAGCTTTGTTCAAGAAGTTCGTAGAGCTGAAACAGAATGGTCGTTCCATGCTTGATTATGTTTCTGATTTCAAGGCTTTATCCAGCTATGCTCGTTCATACATTGACGCACCCTATCAGAAGAACGAGAAGTTTGTTATGGGTCTGTATACCTATACTGGAAGGCCGTTGGTGGATCATCTTGACGATTCATTTGAGAATATTGTGGGAAACTGTTCGCCATGAGAGCTTGTTTCCTAAGGAAGCAAATGATGTCACTGCAACCAAGGAAGTTCAGAAACCACATCAAGGTGAAAATAATAAGAAGAGGAAGCAACAACAGTAGAAAGGAAAGGATGGCCAAAATAATCCTAAGAGTAAGGTGGTTTGCTTTAACTGTCAACAGAAGGGTCATTACTCGAATGAGTGCAAGAATCACAAAGCTGAGCAGAAGTGCTTCAAGTGTGGAAAACCTGGGCATGAAAAGAAGAACTGTCCAGAATCAGCTAAGGGCAAGCAGATTGTGAAGGCGTATGCTTTGGAAGCCGTGCCATCTTCTTCAAGTGCTCCTACTGTTGAGGAGAAGGGAAAGGGTGTCGTCGTGCAAGGTACTCTTTCAGTTAAGGTGTTTCAGTTCGTGTGTTATTCGATACTGGAGCATCGCATTCTTTCATTTGCAATGAGCTTGTGTGCTGCTTGGGTTTGGAACCCGAAATTTGTGATAGACCATTGACCGTGACTAATCCAGTTGGGGGTTCGTCAGGTTTGTGCATGTTGTGTCGTGGTCTAGTGTTGTCGAGTCATGGTTGCTCTTTTGTGTGTGATTGCTTTGTTCTTAACTTTGCTGGGTTTGAGATCATCTTGGGGATGGATTGGCTTAAGTAGTATGCAGCAAGAGTGAATTGCGAGAAGCTAGAGGTGAGGGTCGAGGATATGGAAGGCGAAAGGTGTTGACTAGATGTAAGCCCGAAGACGGGGGCTTCGTAAGCTATTTATATTCGCTTGTGACTCCACAAGAAGACTTGTGATCTATGATGATCGTTAATGAGTACGAGGATGTCTTTGACGAGGTAAAAGGGCTACCGCCGCATCGTGTGATCGAGTTTAGGATCGATTTGGTGGAGGGTGCTAAACCAATCGTTATGCCTCTTAGGCGGGTGGCGCCTAAGGAACAACGAGAGTTAAAGGCGCAAGTTTGTGACCTTTTGGGAAAAGGATTCATTTGGAGGAGTGTTTCCGAGTGGGGTGCACCGGTCGTGTTTGCAACCAAGGCATATGGGTCGTTAAGATTGTGTGTGGACTACCGTGAGCTGAGCAAGGTGACCAAGAAGAACAAATATCCGTTGCCGAGGATTGATGACTTGTTCGATCAACTTCACAAAGCCAAAGTGTTTTATTATATGGATTTGGCAACGGGATTTCACCAGTTGAGGGTGGCTAAATATAATGTGACAAAGACTGCTTTTAGGACACCATCTGGTTTCTTCGAATGGTTGGTGATGCCATTCGGGTTGACACACGCGCCAGCGTATTTTGCGGATCTTATAAACAAAGTTTCCAGAGATCAGTTGAACAAGTTCGTGCTTGTGTTCATGGACGATATTTTGGTTTATTCTCGGAATTAGGAAGAGCACAAGTGTAACGGCGCGATTTTCGACCCTCCGAAAACCATGTCATTATTGAAAGAAATTAGAAGATGAGATAGAAAAGATAGAACTAATAGAATAGAAGAATAAGAAGTTATCAGAAATCTCACAGCGGAATTTAAAAATACAAAATACATTACATCATAGGGTCTGCTACATCATAGTACATCATCATATTACATCATCATAGTACATTAACATAATTTTACATCATGATTTGGAATTACAAATCTAAACTGGATACACAGGTGTAGATAAAACTACTACACTGGTCCTGCAACTTGAACTTCGTAAGGTTCCATTTGCCTACCTGAATTACTTGCCTACTCATAATAAATATTATGAGTACCCAAGAGTTTAGGGAAAACACAGAAAATAAACTCCGGGTCAGTCAGGGGACTGGTGTGAGTAAATACAGTTAAAAAGATGTAAACAGGGAAATAATGAGTAAGGTGTTCCGTTATTAATAGATTCAATTACTTTAGAAATCTTAAGCCCAACTCCATAACTAACATATAGAAAATGACCCTTGTATTTTGATATCAAAACGTTCGATATTTACGATAGTATTTATCAAATAAATAATCATCTAGTGAATCGCTTGCATCTCACGTTCACGTACATAGAATAAAATCTAAAACCTGAGCGCTTATTGGAATTTGGTTTCTAACTGACAGGGTATGGGAGCACCCACCGATCCGTGTACTCTAGAGAGGATACACTGGGGTTCAACAAGAAAATCCTGCAACCCGGCCACACATGACCGTCCACTCATTTAGCTTGAGTGTAACGAATATATTACCACCTCCACGGTTGGGAATGACCCACCGATTACCGAAGTTACAGCAGTGAATATAGATTTAAGAAACAAAAGGAAATACTCTAGATAGTGATAATATACCCTGCTTGGGTATGACCCAACTAGCCATGCTGCCTAGCCCAACTATTGTCTTTCCGGGTTGTGAGGTTTGAAGTCACGTTTACCGTTGACGAATTATTCTTCAACGTCTTTGAATATCACACCGTCCTATCTGACAGATCACTCATTTGTTTCCACAAATATATTCTAGGTATAAGGCTAAAGAAACGAATTTCATCGCCACCAACAAAATACACTTACGTAAGGTCGATGTGTAAAATCTGAACGATATACGTTGTCAGACATCCGACTGTTCAGATCTGTTCTAGGATTGAATAGACCGTAGATACTATTTTGAAATAGTCCTTGCATTCTTCATCTTTATTGATTCCCGGTATACGTCATAAAATTCGAGTCAAAGTGGAAAGTAAATTCCGGACTCTTCGAAACGATGTACGAATTGTCTTTTGTAGTCGATAATTTATTATCAGCTTACTGTTTTTAATTCAGTTGCACATCCTGTATTTATAATTATATATACAGTATATAACTCTCTGGTTCATATCTGGATATTTTAAATATCATTTACAAATGTATAGTTAAAGTGTGTGCGACGCACACAAGATGTTATACAATTTTTATCAATATTTGGCAGTGTCTAGAAAAAGCCCGTGCTTCGCACACGGTATTTTGTCATGTTGAACATTGATGTTTAGATGATGTTTCACTGCTAAAGTTCTGCTGGAAAAATCATTTATTTCCTTCATATTTTACTCAAATAAATTGTTTAATAATTTAATTTAATTAAATTATCTTTAAAACTTAAGTTTCCATCTCGATGAACTTCATCGAACAACTTCGATTCTCTGACCTTACTGTCATCTTTACTGTTCCACTTGCCTAAGCCAAATTTAATAAAAACTCTATTTTTATTTAATTAATTAATTTCTGATTTATTTTATATTTATTTATTTAATTTAATTAACTTTGACTTAATTAAATTCTTGCCTTGGAAAACTGTTCTCGCTTGTATTTGCCAAGTCGGATCTCGGCATCTCAAAATCAAGTGATCACCACGGGGTGATCACTGATTTTCACTTGCCAAAGCCACGTGCCTAACATCTCATGCCTAGCCACTCCCTTCCTTCTCCATTTTCTTGCTCTCAAACTCGCCTGTACACCGTACACGGCTGTGCACGTGCATGTCTCCCCACGCCACCGTGCCACCACCGAACCACCACCCACAAACTCCACTTCCTCCACTGACCCCAACCGATGCCTTGCCACCACCGTACGTCGCCTCCTCCTCGATTTCTCCACTCCACCCAACTTCCAGTAAACTGCTTCGAAAAAAAACAGTCCACCTAAACCGAGCTCGACCCATCGCCTCAGACCACCGGAGCACCTCGCACCGCCGCCGTCAGCTTCGCCATGTCCCAACGCCGCTCCACGCCCAGCCTCGGCCAACTCGCACCACCGTGGGACCCGTACATCGCCTCCAAACCGATGAACTCAATTTGCCTCTCAAAACATAAATCGAGCTCGAAAGCTCGAATCACTCACTCGAAAAATCATGGGGCATTTTTCTCGTGTTCCCCGATGTGACCAGCTCCTTCACGCTCCACGCCCCGACCATCATCGTCACCGATCGCCGGAATTTGGTCAAAGTGCCATTTTCGGTTGTCCCCCTCTATCTCGATCATCTCAACAATAAAAACCATGAAATTACTTTTAAAAATCATTAGTGCTACGATTACATCTATAACCCTGTAATTCATTTCTATGATGTTTGAAAATTTGGTGATTAAGTTTGAGACAGAGAACCATATGTTTCTTCTGTTTTCTTGTTTCAAACATATATAGATGAGGTTTGGTTCTTGCTAAAATGTTTATATATATTTTCGTATATAAGTTAACTCATACATATGCTTGTATAGCTTGCGTTTGAGATCATCAAGGTATATTTCATTTTACAAAGGTTTGTTTTTGACAGTAAACAAAACTGTCTTGGTTTCTTTGATCAAATAATTGATGAACTCATTACCATTTCTATTATGAATAACACTTGCATACATAGTTTTACAGATGATCTAAGCAGGGTGTTTTAACATCTATAAGGTGATAACAATCATGGTATACTTGCAAATGATGATATAAATATGAAACACACAAAACAGTTTACAGTAACTTGCAAATCATCTTGACTTAAGTGAGTGATTACTCACCTGTTTAAAGCTCCTGAATTCTTGTTCGTAAAAGGATTATAACTTCAGCACTTTCTTGTATTTGAGTAAAGAGAAAATGCATGGAATTGGATGTGTATTTATAGGCAATTTCCTCTCAAGTTTCCTACAACACTTTTCTACCTACTCTCTCTTTCTCTCTCTTCGAATGGCTCACATATGTTACAGCAAACATGTAAGTACCCTTCACAAGAGATGATTCCTACCAACCCTTATTTCCCTCTTCAAAGTACATGAGACTATGTTTACATTTAATGCAAAGCTTACTTTCATTTAATGCCAAGCTCAACCCTTCAAATCAATATACAAGAGAATGGATTTCCTCTCTTTGATATTTGTTTTGCATTCTTACAAATGCGCAGATATTATGTATGAGGTGATTAGGTGATGTTTAAGTCCAAATCTACTACTAAATGATGGAGTTTGCACTTTCTTTTGTTTTGGTTTAAACTCTCTTGTTTGTTGCTAATTGAAATGGTGTATACATGCATATATACCTGCATATTTGGCCGTAACATATATGTGTATGAATATATACATATATACATATACTTTTTCGTGTTATACTCTTATATAAGTGTTAATCTCCTTAAACTTGTTTGCCTTTATTTGCTTTTGATTTAAATCTCTATTTTAAAATAGATATCAGAGGCTTGAAAAATCCAGCCATTACTGACTACCCCACTTAAAAGAATTTCGCCCCGGAATTACATAAGAAAGATAGAGAGTTTCCAAAAGAAAATATTTCATAAACTGGTTGTTTTAGTACACATACACATATGACTATTTCTATACTAACACTAGTCTCGATACATACAATAATACTAGACTTGACTACTCAAGTTCTAAACTGCCCCAAAATATACATACGTAACTATCCTCCTCCATTCTCTGTCCTACTACTCGTCGTCAGAGATATCTATTATCTCTACGACCTCCTCGTTATCAGATATATTAAGGACCTCAACTACGTCTTCTGAATCTGTCTCCTCCTCGTCACCCTCATCTCCTTCACCATAACCGTCAACACTCCCTTCATCTCCTAACACTTCATCCTCATCAGTAAAGTCTTGGTGTCCTCCATCTTGTTCTATTGGTTCGTTCCTGCCAAGCACTGATCCTTCTGATGATATGTGTGTACCCTCGTCGTCGAAGGGAGATCTCTCTCGGTTGTTGTCAGAATCTCCTACTCTTTGTCTCTTTGCTTGAAGCATAAGGAACTGGAGTGGTGTCATCCTCTTTCTTGCCGTGGTCTTCCACAATGGTGCCATCTAACCCGTAGGAAAATCTGGGTATAATTTCTTTATATGCTTCTCGGTCTCCCACGTACAGTCTTTCGGGTTTTCGCTCCACTGGATCTTTAGTAGCCTCACCACTTTGTTGCGAAGTTGCTTTCCCTCTCGGTCAATAATACTAAATGGATGTCTTATCACTGTTAAATCTTGCTCGATCTCTATCTCTTGCTGAACAGAGGGTTCCAGAATTAATGACGGATTGTGCATACATTTTCTCAAGTGTGATACGTGAAATACGTTGTGAATTCCCGCCATATATTCTGGTAATTCAACTTTATATGCTTGAAAACCAATTCTTTCTAAGACGCGGAAAGGTCCAATATATCTTGGTGCTAACTTTCCATATTTTCCAAATCATACTACTCCCTTCATTGGTGAGATCTTCACAAAAACTAGATCTTCTATTTCGAATACTAAATCTCTTCGCCTTTGATCGGCATAACTTTTCTGGCGATCCTGGGCTTCCTTCATTCTCAGCTTCACTAATTCCACTTTCGCTGCTGCCTCTCGTATCATATCCGGACCAAGTACCAATTTGTTTCCGGACTCTACCCAACATGCTGGCGCTTTATAAGGTCTTCCATATAATGCTTCATATGGTGCCATCTGTATACTCGCCTGGTAACTGTTACTATATGAAAATTCTACTAGGTGTAAATGATCTTCCCACGACCCTCCAAAATCTAAAATACACGCTCTTAGAAGATCCTCCAATATACGATTAACTCTTTCCGTCTGACCGTCCGTTTGAGGATGGTAAGCTGTACTGAAATTCAATTTTGTTCCCAACGTTCTTTGCAAAGCTTCCCAAAATTTACTCGTAAAAATGGTATCTCTATCGCTTATAATGCTTGTTGGAATTCCATGCAGACGTACTATCTCTCTCATGAATACTTCGGCTAATGTTATGGCAGTGCGCGTTGGTTTTACTGGAATAAAGTGTGCACTCTTAGTTAACCGATCTACGATTACCCAAATCCCTTCGTAGCCTCTCCTTGTTCTTCGGAAACCATCGATGAAGTCCATCGATATCATTTCCCACTTCCAGTTGGGAATCTCTAATGGCCGTAATAGTCCAGCAGTCTTTTGATGGTCTCCTTTGACTTGCTGACAACATAGACATTCATTTACGGAAGTAATGATATCTTTATTCATTCCTGACCACCAGAATACTCGTCTCATATCGTGATTCATTTTATGAATTCCTGGATGGATGCTCAACTTTGATGCATGGCATTCTTTTAAAACCTCCTGTCTTATCCCATCCACGTTAGGTACGCATAATCTGCCGTTTATTCTCAATACTCCTTGATAGTCCAACTCGAAGTCAGTCTCTTTTCCGTTTGTGACTCCTCGAATAATCTTTTCCAGTTTGGGATCCCTTTTCTGATTACTCATTATCCTTTCTTGGAGAGTCGGTGTGACTTCCAAAAGCGATAATATCGCATTTCTACTCAAGGCATCTGCCACTACGTTCGCTTTTCCGGGTGTATAAATGATATCTAGGTCATATGATGTAAGAAATTCCAACCACCGCTGTTGTCTTAGATTTAAATCTTTTTGAGTGAACAGATACTTCAATGGTTTATGATCGGTGAAAAGTTCGAATCTCTCACCTAGCAGATAATGTCTCCACATTCTCAATGCGAAAACAACTGCCAATAACTCCAAGTCGTGAGTTGCGTAATTCTTCTCGTGAATCTTTAACTGCTTACTTGCATATGCAATCACTTGTCCCTTCTGCATTAACATCGCTCCTACTCCCTTTCCACAAGCATCGGTGCAAACCGCAAATCCGCTCGTTCCATCGGGAACAGCTAATACTGGTGCTTCCGTTAATCTTTTCTTTAGTTCTTGAAACGATTCTTCACACTTTGGGTCCCAAATAAACTTTTGGCCCTTCTTTGTTAACTTGGTCAGATGTGACGATATTTTGGAGTAGTCTCGGATAAATCTTCGATAGTATCCCGCCAGTCCTAGGAAACTACGAATATCTGTTGGTGTTTGAGGTTGTTTCCATAGTTGTACTGCATCTACTTTAACTGGGTCTACTGATATCCCATCTCCGTTTACTATGTGCCCCAAAAATCTCACTTCTGATTTCCAAAAGTGACATTTTGAAAACTTTGCCTTCAACACGTGTTTCCTTAGAGTTTCTAGCACTACTCTAAGATGACCACGGTGCTCTTCTTCAGTTTTTGAAAAGATTAAGATATCGTCAATGAAAACAGGAACGAATTTATTAAGAATTTTCCTAAAGACTCTGTTCATCAGATCTACGAAGAACGCTGGTGCGTTGGTTAGCCCGAACGGTATAACCAACCATTCATAAAAGAAATCCGGGCCTCTGAATGCATTAAAGGAATACAATCTTCAGAGATTCTCAATTGGTGAAATCCTATTGCTAAATCCATCTGGGAGAATACCGTCGCTCCGTGCAATTGGTCGAAAAGGTCATCAATTCTAGGTAATGGATATCTATTTCGGATAGTTACTTTATTCAACTCTTTATAGTCTACACACAGTCGCAAAGATCCATCCGACTTCACTACAAAAACTACCACAGAGCCCCAACTAGAAAAACTTGGTCGGATTAAGCCTTTACTCAGCAAATCCTGAGTTTGTTTCTCTAATTCCTGAACTTCCTTGGGAGCCATCCGTCTCTTTGGTTGAATCATTTGTCTAGCTCCTGGGACTAAATCAATTCGGAATTCGATCTCTCGATGCGGAGCTAAACTTCCGACTTCCTCGAATACGTCCTTGAATTCTCTTACTACTTCCAAAGTGTCGAGACTTTCTTGAAGTGCTTCTAAAGCGTATAGAAAACTACAGGTGTGAATTCCTGGTTTCCCACAAGTTATTCTAGCTTTTCGCTCTAATCTAGTTATAAGGGTTATGATTTCTTTATCACATTTTATCTTGGCTTGGAACTTGCTTAACCAGTCTAATCCAAGTATAAAATTGAAACTTTTGAAGTCTAGAACATAGAAGTCAAATCGAAAAGAGTGTGAGAGATATAAGAGAGTTATATCCTCACAACACATTTTAAGCTCAGTTTTTCCCCCTATGGGGTTTGATACGCAAATGGGGTTTGGTGATATAATTGGTTTAAGGTCAAACTGATCTATGGTTTCGGCTGAAATAAAACTGTGTGAAGCGCCGGTATCAAATAAAACATGAAGGTAAATTCCATTAAACTGTAAAGTACCTTCCAGCACTCCCTTCCCTTTCACATTCTGAAAAGTAGACGGTTCATCTTTGATTGTAAAAACCCTAGGCTGTGGTGCCCTCTTCATCAATGGACAGTCTTTCACCATGTGTCCTAGTTGATGACAGTTGAAACAGAGATTCTTCACTACCATCTCGTTCCTCTGATTCTGGTTCTGGTTCTGATTCTGTTGCTGAGGTTTCTGTTGCTGTCTCGGGTATTGTTGGGGTTTCCGTTGCTGTTGTGGGTATTGCTGGGGTTTCTGTTGCTGTTGTGGGTATTGCTGGGGTTTCTGGTTCCCCCTTTGTTTACAGAATCGTGCAATGTGTCCCTTTTGCTTGCAGTTGTGACACACCACATTCTTAAATTTACCTTCCACAGTCTATTGCCCCGTCTTAGCTTGGCCTTGATTATCATTCCAATCTGGGTTGACCTTTCTTTTCATGACATTCACCCCACTCGTCTCCCCAGTCTGGATCCTCGCTCCTGGTTTCTTTGTATCTAGTGCTTCATATCTGAGTGCTAGGTCTACTAGTTCCACAAATGGATCCTTCAAATGTCCCATCATCCTTCCTTGCAGATTATCTCTAAGACCAGCAACAAACATCTCATTCTTTTTCAAAAGAGTATTTATCAGCTCCGGTCCAAAGATTGAAAGTGCATTGAACTGGTTTTAGTACTCAGCGACAGACATGCTTTCCTGCTTTAAGTCAATGAAGTCTCGGTACATCCTTGTCCTTCCAGTAGCAGGTAGATACTGACCTTCAAAAGCTTCTTTGAACATGGGCCAAGTAAAGTTTTCCTCGGGAGTGTTAGCAGTCTGGGCATCCCACCATATTGCTGCGGCTCCTTCCAGATTCCATGAAGCTAAGAGACGCTTATGCTCGTCATCCAACCTCAGTCCTTTAAAAATCTTCTCACATGATCTAATCCATGCTTGGACTCCGACCAGTGATTCAGTACCTCTGAAAATCTTTCCTCCCAGAGTTGTGTAATTCTTAGAGATCATAGCAAAGTTTGGCTGAGTTGGTGCTCGGATTACTTCAGTAGTATCCACTTGGGTATGGTTAACAGTGTGTCCGTTTGTCGTAGTTGCTCCGCTTGCTCCTCGGCCTCTTCCTCCACGAGAACTCATTTTCAACTCCTTGAGTACACGGATTGAAATTTTATTAACTAAATTGGAAAAATATGTCGAGGGATTACCTAAGTAACTACGATCAACCTATATTAAAAATATAGTTTTTAGTAAAAATACGCTCTCTTACTATTTCAAAGCCTAAATGTTTCCGAAGAACATAGGCTCTGATACCAACTGTAACGGCGCGATTTTCGACCCTTCGAAAACCGTGTCATTATTGAAAGAAATTAGAAGATGAGATAGAAAAGATAGAACTAATAGAATAGAAGAATAAGAAGTTATCAGAAATCTCACAGCGGAATTTAAAAATACAAAATACATTACATCATAGGGTCTGCTACATCATAGTACATCATCATATTACATCATCATAGTACATTAACATAATTTTACATCATGATATGGGAATACAAATCTAAACTGAATACATAGGTGTAGATAAAACCATTAGACTGGTCCTGCAACTTGAACTTCGTAAGGTTCCATTTGCCTACCTGAATTACTTGCCTACTCATAATAAATATTATGAGTACCCAAGAGTTTAGGGAAAACACAGAAAATAAACTCCGGGTCAGTCAGGGGACTGGTGCGAGTGAATACAGTTAAAAAGATATAAACAGGTAAATAAGGAATAAGGTGTTCCGTTATTAATAGATTCAATTACTTTAGAAATCTTAAGCCCAACTCCATAACTAACATATGGAAAATGACCCTTGTATTTTGATATCAAAACGTTCGATATTTACGATAGTATTTATCAAATAAATAATCATCTAGTGAATCGCTTGCATCTCACGTTCACATACATAGAATAAAATCTAAAACCCGAGCGCTTATTGGAATTTGGTTTCTAACTGACAGGGTATGGGAGCACCCACCGATCCGTGTACTCTAGAGAGGATACACTGGGGTTCAACAAGAACATCCTGCAACCCGTCCACACATGACCGTCCACTCATTTAGCTTGAGTGTAACGAATATATTACCACCTCCACGGTTGGGAATGACCCACCGATTACCGAAGTTACAGCAGTGAATATAGATTTAAGAAACAAAAGGAAATACTCTAGATAGTGATAATATACCCTGCTTGGGTATGACCCAACTAGCCATGCTGCCTAGCCCAACTATTGTCTTTCCGGGTTGTGAGGTTTGAAGTCACGTTTACCGTTGACGGATTATTCTTCAACGTCTTTGAATATCACACCGTCCTATCTGACAGATCACTCATTTGTTTCCACAAATATATTCTGGGTATAAGGCTAAAGAAACGAATTTCTTCGCCACCAACAAAATACACTTATGTAAGGTCGATGTGTAAAATCTGAACGATAAACGTTGTCAGACATCCGACTGTTCGGATCTGTTCTGGGATTGAATAGACCGTAGATACTATTTTGAAATAGTCCTTGCATTCTTCATCTTTATCGATTCCCGGTATACATCGTAAAATTCGATTCGAAGTGGAAAGTAAATTCCGGACTCTTCGAAACGATGTACGAATTGTCTTTTGTAGTCGATAATTTATTATCAGCTTACTATTTTTAATCCAGTTGCACATCCTGTATTTATAATTATATATACAGTATATAATTCTCTGGTTCATATCTGGATATTTTAAATATCATTTACAAATGTATAGTTAAAGTGTGTGCGATGCACACAAGATGTTATACAATTTTTATCAATATTTGGCAGTGTCTAGAAAAAGCCCGTGCTTCGCACACGGTATTTTGTCATGTTGAACATTGATGTTTAGATGATGTTTCACTGCTAAAGTTCTGCTGGAAAAATCATTTATTTCCTTCATATTTTACTGAAATAAATTGTTTAATAATTTAATTAAATTAAATTATCTTTAAAACTTAAGTTTCCATCTCGATGAACTTCATCGGACAACTTCGATTCTCTGACCTTACTGTCATCTTTACTGTTCCACTTGCCTAAGCCAAATTAAATAAAAACTCTATTTTTATTTAATTAATTAATTTCTGATTTATTTTATATTTATTTATTTAATTTAATTAACTTCGACTTAATTAAATTCTTGCCTTGGAAAACTGTTCTCGCTTGTATTTGCCAAGTCGGATCTCGGCATCTCAAAATCAAGTGATCACCACGGGGTGATCAATGATTTTCACTTGCCAAAGCCACGTTCCTAACATCTCGTGCCAAGCCACTCCCTTCCTTCTCCATTTTCTTGCTCTCAAACTCGCCTGTACACCGTGCACGGCTGTGCACGTGCACGCCTCCCCACGCCACCGTGTCACCACCGAACCACCACCCACAAACTCCACTTCCTCCACTAACGCCAACCGACGCCTTGCCACCACCGTACGTCGCCTCCTCCACGATTTTGCCACTCCACCCAACTTCCAGTAAACTGCTTCGAAAAAAACAGTCCACCTAAACCGAGCTCGACCCATCGCCTCAGACCACCGGAGCACCTCGCACCGCCGCCGTCAACTTCACCATGTCCCAACCCAGCTCCACGCCCAGCCTCGGCCAACTCGCATGTAACACCCCACCTCCGCTAGTGTCACTCGCAAAGGAATGCACTAGCTTTAGAGGGGTATTATTGGTAAACATGTACAGAAATATTACAAGACAGAACATATAAAATAGCGGAAGTAAAATCAACTTTCACATCATTAATAAATAAGGTCTAAAGCCTTTTACATCAGAGAATTTCTTACATGGAAACCTGTCCTATAATAGTAAAGAAGCATAAAAACCTTTTCATCAATTATACCCTAAGTAAAACAATAAAATAGCCATAGCCAAGAAAAGTCCAAGCCATGCGTGATGACCTTCAAACAGAAGAAGTCCAAACTAACAATAGCATTTCCTCCCTGTAACCTGGGGGGGAAACGGAAGACAAGAGGCGAAACAAAACGGGGTCAGTCATAAAGACTGGTAAGCCCTATCTACTATCAGTATATAAACTAGTAAAGTTAACTGGCATGAGGAACTGAGATGAACATAAGTATGATGACAAGATAGATAAGCTAAACCAAAATATCAGGATGAACTACTGTACCAAGACACACGAGTGTGTCATGATAAACTACGGTGTCAAGATAAATCAAGGTATCACATTGTCAGGTTTCTATCAAGTATACTATCCCAAGGTATCTACCCTGTATAACGTCCCACGGTATCTATCATGTATATTTCCCCTGGTTCTAACATGTATATTTGCTCTGCACCCCTCGTACTAGTATCCCAACCCGCGTCATGTGTTAACTATGAATGTCCCTTGCCCAATGTCATGTAATGGTCCATGTCAACCTAATATATAGCATATGTAGGTTTTCCCAACTCGTATGTTTCTTTCCATGTATAAGTTCAGTCCTTTGCCATAGGCCATATGGGCTTTCCCATGTAAACGTTTTATCCTTGAGGTTATTTTGGACTGCTACCCTTGATCTAGTTATGTTTGCTTACCATGAACTATAGCGCGTTCACTTAGGATTTATGCCACCTAGGACCACTAGGGATTATGCTATCTAATGAACGTTTCCGTGTCTCAGTTTGGGTTCAGCCACCTAGGGCCACTAGGGATTATGCCACCCGTCAGTCGCGCTCTTTATCCCACGTATGTATTGTGAACCGTTTTCCATGTCTAGAGGCACATGTTTCTCAATGTGCCATCCGAGTTCCATGCCAGGGCAAACCAAGAAATACGGAACTCGGTCGGGAGCTTTAAGTCGTCTGCTGATGCAGATATCAAGGTCTGTTTTTGTACCCGTGGCTATGGTCCCACGTGACCCCTCCCTCAACTACTGAAAGGCAATCCAAGAAAAATCATGTATGAGAACTACACTAAGGCCCATCGATGCCCACTTCCAGATAGCCAACCTCACCCATAACTTGATAGCTAGTATATGGTCTTTTGGGAGTTCCCTGCCTTTCCGTACGTACACGATTGACTAAAGATGGTAGGTAGCCGGCGGCATGCTATCCCGGGGCAAAATCAAGTATCGTCGACTCCACGCTAATCCATCCCAGTCTTTAGGTCGCTCGCATAGCAACCAAGGCATACTCTTGGCTCTCCTACCGCAGACCTTAACCTCTGTGAGGCCGGGTTTCATGGACCACTTGCCACCTCACAGAGGGATACCAAGAGTACCCTCATGTTCCCCGAAGCTTCCGCTTCGTCACCCAGTTCGATGGAGCTTTTATCCAAGTCGGATAACTTGCTCCTCCTCGTGTTTTAAGCGATGACCTACCGTACCGGGTTACTCATCATGAACTAGTCCCATGTCCTTGGCTAAGAATTATTACTTAGTTACACTTAACTAAGGTTTACCACTTAGCTTCCTTTCCCCGTTACCCTTGATCAACTACGATTTTCTACCTAGTTCCTCTAATGGGTTTTGCTTATTGGGTTAAGTGTTGTTATTCAAGTTCATGACTTAACCCTCCTACGAATCATGTCAAGATTGGCTAAGTACTCAAGTTCAAGGCTTAGCCCTACAAGTTGGTTAAGTGTACCAAGAAGCCCATGATTTAACCCTATCAAGTCAAATTGGTTAGGTATTTATTCGTCTTAACCCTATCAGATTATCATGTTAGATTGATTAAGCATAGGTTATCTTAATCCCATCAGATTATCGAGTCGGATTGGTTAAGTATGGGTTAGCTTAACCCCATCCACTAATCGTATTACAATGGTTAAGCCTAATTTTAAAAGGTCTTGTGACTTAACCCTATCAGGTCCACCTATTAGATTGGTTAAGTATAGGTTACTTAACCTCATCAAATCATCATGTATGATTGGTCAAGCATAAGTTACTTAACCCCATTAAATTACCGTGTTATGTTAGTTAAGTACTGGTTACTTAACCTCATTGAATTACCACGTTTAGATTGGTTAAGTGTTTATCCCCATCGAATTACCGTGTTTAGATTAGTTAAGTGAAGGTTACTTAACCCCATCTAATTACCGTGTTTAGATTAGTTAAGTCTAAGTTACCTAACCCCATCTAATTACCGTGTTTAGATTAGTTAAGTCTAAGTTACTTAACCCCATCTAATTACCATGTTATATTAGTTAAGTATGGATTACTTAACCTCATCGAATTTACCGTGTTTAGATTAGTTAAGTGTGGATTACTTAAAACCATCTAATTATCAAGTCGGATTAGTTAAGCGTAAATTACTTAACCCCATCCCCTAATTGTCTTATATGGTTAAGTGTCATTAAGAAATCAAGCCCGGTCCCACTTAACCTACCCATTCGTGTCATATCGGTTAAGTGTCATTAGTCAAATTTACTTAACCTTATCATGTGGCATTAATTTAATTAATGCACTCTTAACCTCTCACATTAGACCTTGTTGTGGTTACTAGTTAAGCCGGGCGGGTCCGGGTAGTTTTACACCACAACCTAGTCTAACCTCGGGTCTTAAGCGCGACATGACCAACTTCTCACATTTGATCCTATTGTTTGTAGCCACTAGTTAAGCCGGGCGGGTCCGGGTAGATTTATGCTACAAACTCAACCCAACCTCGAGTTGGCCATTTTCATGTTTGGTCTAGTGTCTTGTTACACTTACAACCCATACGTGTCAAGTTTCCAAGTCCCATGCTCATAGCCAAAGTTACATGTTGTCACGTTTATACCAATTTACCCAAATCATGTTTCATGTCATTAAAGTTTCCCCATAACCTAACCCCAACGCTTTTAAACTCGCATATACATTCACAACAACGCATAATGGATTAAAGAAGGAACTTGGCAAAGGCATGACAAAAAGGGTATAAGGCCACAAGTTAATCATGGTGGCATATGAGGCATAAGTGTGTTCATTAACTTGCATGTTACATTATTAAGCCTCAAAAACATGCATAACCCCAAACTTAGCACATAGGCGAATCATGATGATAGGTGACATAGAAAGATGCCTAGAAGTTCGCATATAGCATTACATGCAAGTTATCATAAGGGATATGATAGCTCTCATGTTGCATAATGCAACATTCAACATAAAGCTTATAGCTTTTAGCCCATAAGATCAAGATGGTGTCTTTACAAACATGATGGGATACATAACATGATAGCATGTATGATACTTAATGTTCAAACCCAACTTGCAACATTCATTTAACTTCATAGTTAATATCTAAGAGTAGGAGTGGGCTTACAATGCTATGAAGGCACAAATAAACATATAAAACAAAGATTAAGACGAAGCCATTCATGCTATCACCCAAAAAACCCAAAAGAACAAGCTCCAAATGAAACCCTTGAGCAAATATCAATAAAAATCCTTGCTTTGAAGAAGAAAGGTTTCAACTTTGGCTTTGAATGAAGCTTATGAGCTCTCATGCAAGATCCTTGCTTTTTGGTCAAGAAAAGGTTGCAACTTTGGCTAGAATGCAACTTAAGAACACTCATACAAGTTTGAAAGCACTTGTATGAACCCACAATCTCTCATAGAAATAGGCTTAGGAATTTTAGCATGAGAGTGGAGGCCATGAGAGGAACAAATTTGACATAGTTTAGTTGTAGGATTGAATAATGGTGATTTAGGCTAGGTTTAGGGGTCTTTTTTATAGAGGATTAGGATAGTATTAGCCATAGGATTAACCCTAGATTCAATCCAAGCCATCAAAGCATGTCTTGGGGAAGAAGTCAAGTGTAGGAACCATCTAGGGCCTTTAGATTAAAGCTGAACCATGAGAACCATTCAAATGCAAAATCTGCATTTGAGCGAATCGGCCCACGGGTTGACAGCCAAACACCCTGGATTAACCCCTAGTCGACCCCGCGGGCTTGGGTCGACCTCAAAAATCGGCCGGTTCGGTTATTCCCCTCTCCCAATTCGCTGTTTTGAACATTTTTGCATATTTATTTATTTAATTTTCAATTATATATATATATATATCAATATATATATATATATTTCTCTGCGCAACCCATTTCACTTAATTAAGTATACTTTAATTTGTGAATTTTTATGTTCAAATTACGGGGTGTTACATTCTCCCCTCCTTAAAGGATTTCGTCCCTGAAATCTCCAAGTTAGGAAGAACGTATCCTACTATCCATCATCCATCTACTCAAAACACCATCCACAGGCAACCATTGTCCTTAGACGATTTCTAATGCCATATGAACATATGCAGAACGTGTGTGTATATGCTCCTTAGCTAATGCTAATGATCAGGCCTGAATGATCTTTCTAATGCAAAATATGTTTAGTGCCATGAGTCCAACATGTATGCGAATAGTCCTAGTCATATAAGTACTATATGCGTGCACAAACATTCATTCATATGCAACATCCGCATGATAACACATTCAATTTCATCCATAAACAAGTATAAATACTCGTGCATATGCAACATGAAACGTGACCGCGTCAATCTAGTATCTAATGTGTATTCGCGCATCCACGAGCAACCACTTGCAACCATTTGCAACCATATCAATCATAACATGTTTCAAATACATGTTTACATCCATAGAGTTCTATCTAAGGTTCCCAAGATAAGACCGAGGAGATAAACAAGACAAACTCCTTACGGGGTTTGTAACAGAAACAGGACCGAGAGGATATCCACCAAGGGATAGCATGTAAGTAAGCACTACAGGAGAACCAGGGATCAACGATATACTCTTACAAAGAGACACGATGCGCGCGTCTAAGCCGCATTTCCTTGAGCCTAATTCCAGTGTGCCTTGACTACCTTTGACTCCATGATTTCGTAGCTCCTTGATTCCTATTTCCAAAGTATGAGTCGGAACTCTTTTCACTGTCGCCTCTCGTTCCACTTTCATTTATTCTTTCCCTAGTATACTTGGCTCAACCATATCTACGTACTCATGCAAGCTCTACAAAATTCACTAGTGAATTCTGGATCTCGTTTACCAATGCCAATCCATGTTACCACGTGCACTTACTAGGGTGGTTCCTGTAACCCATGCTCAAGCAGAATGAACCATCCGTCTTATTGGCGGACGTTACTCGATTGGATCAGAGATTTCCGATAAATGCATCAAGAGATTCTAGGTAACTAACCATGACAGAACCTAAAAGGTTACACGAGACTTCGAAGGTATTACCAAAGCAAGCCAAGAGTCTGACTACCCTCTTTTCAAAACCGAGAATGGTATCCCTTACTGGATAACCACTTTACCCCTAGAATCCATCCATAGCTCAACAATAGAAGTATTGCTTCTAATCTCAACACTTGGCATTGACGTTCTCAAATCCAACAAGTCATGAATAAATGGACCGACTCTCCAACCAGATTTTGGGACAAAAACTGGGATCCTCTACCATGCTAGTACTAAGGTGCAGAGACTCAACTATCCAAGCAGACTTAAATGATACGATGATCAAGACAAAGTCTGGACGGGATGATAGAAAAGAACGACTAAACCTTTACCAGAAACGGTACCATTTCTTTTAGGTACCCTAGAAATGGGAGCGTACAATTGCCCTCTCCGATGATCTTGTCCTTGTCCTCCTTGATGGACTAAGCCATAGCAACAGTTGCTTATCCTTAAGCTCACGTCCTTTATCCTTACTCTTATTATCCTTCCTTGTACCACGGCAACAGGTCTCTCGAGAACCACCTCCATCGCACGGGAAAATGCTTACGTAGCTAGACAAGGATTAGTCACAGTTAGAACTACTGTAACTACAGATGGAGGGAAGAAAGGAAAAGAGATTCAATCAAGGAAACAAAGGACAGTGCTAATGGCTTTTGGGGAATAGCCTTTAAAAACTTTTCTTGAAAAATGCTTCTTTGTAAACGGTTTTTCAAATAGTTTTCAGAAGGTTTTAAAAACTTTTGCCCAGTCTGGTAACCTTCTGCTCTGATACCAAATGTAACACCCCACCTCCGCTAGGGTCACTCGCAAAGGAATGCACTAGCTTTAGAGGGGTATTATTGGTAAACATGTACATAAATATTACAAGACAGAACATATAAAATAGCGGAAGTGAAATCAACTTTCACATCATTAATAAATAAGGTCTAAAGCCTTTTACATCAGAGAATTTCTTACATGGAAACCTGTCTTGTAATAGTAAAGAAGCATAAAAACCTTTTCATCAATTATTCCCCAAGTAAAACAATAAAATAGCCATAGCCAAGAAAAGTCCAAGCCATGCGTGATGACCTTCAAATAGAAGAAGTCCAAACTAACAATAGCATTTCCTCCCTGTAACCTGGGGGGAAATGGAAGACAAGAGGCGAAACAAAACGGGGTCAGTCATAAAGACTGGTAAGCCCTATCTACTATCAGTATATAAACTAGTAAAGTTAACTGGCATGAGGAACTGAGATGAACATAAGTATGATGACAAGATAGATAAGCTAAACCAAAATATCAGAATGAACTACTGTACCAAGATACACGAGTGTGTCATGATAAACTACGGTGTCAAGATAAATCAAGGTATCACATTGTCAGGTTTCTATCAAGTATACTATCCCAAGGTATCTACCCTGTATAACGTCCCACAGTATCTATCATGTATATTTCCCCTGGTTCTAACATGTATATTTGCTCTGCACCCCTCGTACTAGTATCCCAACCCGCGTTATGTGTTAACTATGAATGTCCCTTGCCCAATGTCATGTAATGGTCCATGTCAACCTAATATATAGCATATGTAGGTTTTCCCAACTCGTATGTTTCTTTCCATGTATAAGTTCAGTCCTTTGCCGTAGGCCATACGGGCTTTCCCATGTAAACGTTTTATCCTTGAGGTTATTTTGGACTGCTACCCTTGATCTAGTTATGTTTCCTTACCATGAACTATCGCGCGTTCACTTAGGATTTATGCCACCTAGGACCACTAGGGATTATGCTACCTAATGAACGTTTCCGTGTCTCGGTTTGGGTTCAGCCACCTAGGGCCACTAGGGATTATGCCACCCGTCAACCGCGCCCTTTATCCCACGTATGTATCGTGAACCGTTTTCCATGTCTAGACGCACATGTTTCTCAATGTGCCATCCGAGTTCCGTGCCAGGGCAAACCAAGAAAAACGGAACTCGGTCGGGAGCTTTAAGTCGTCTGCTGATGCAGATATCAAGGTCTGTTTTTGTACCCGTGGCTATGGTCCCACGTGACCCCTCCCTCAACTACTGAAAGGCAATCCAATAAAAATCATGTATGAGAACTACACTAAGGCCCATCGATGCCCACTTCCAGATAGCCAACCTCACCCATAACTTGATAGCTAGTATATGGTCTTTTGGGAGTTCCCTGCCTTTCCGTACGTACACGATTGACTAAAGATGGTAGGTAGCCGGCGACATGTTATCCCGGGGCAAAATCAAGTATCGTCGACTCCACGCTAATCCATCCCAGTCTTTAGGTCGCTCGCATAGCAACCAAGGCATACTCTTGGCTCTCCTACCGCAGACCTTAACCTCTGTGAGGCCGGGTTTCATGGACCACTTGCCATCTCACAGAGGGATACCAAGAGTACCCTCACGTTCCCCGAAGCTTCCGCTTCGTCACCCAGTTCGCTGGAGCTTTTAACTAAGTCGGATAACTTGCTCCTCCTCGTGTTTTAAGCGATGACCTACCGTACCGGGTTACTCATCATGAACTAGTCCCATGTCCTTGGCTAAGAATTATTACTTAGTTACACTTAACTAAGGTTTACCACTTAGCTTCCTTTCCCCGTTACCCTTGATCAACTACGATTTTCTACCTAGTTCCTCTACTATGGTTTTGCTTATTGGGTTAAGTGTTGTTATTCAAGTTCATGACTTAACCCTCCTACGAATCATGTCAAGATTGGCTAATTACTCAAGTTCAAGGCTTAGCCCTACAAGTTGGTTAAGTGTACTAAGAAGCCCATGACTTAACCCTATCAAGTCAAATTGGTTAAGTATTTATTCGTCTTAACCCTATCAGATTATCATGTTAGATTGATTAAGCATAGGTTATCTTAATCCCATCAGATTATCGAGTCGGATTGGTTAAGTATGGGTTAGCTTAACCCCATCCACTAATCGTATTACAATGGTTAAGCCTAATTTTAAAAGGTCTTGTGACTTAACCCTATCAGGTCCACCTATTAGATTGGTTAAGTATAGGTTACTTAACCTCATCAAATCATCATGTATAATTGGTCAAGCATAAGTTACTTAACCCCATTAAATTACCGTGTTATGTTAGTTAAGTACTGGTTACTTAACCTCATTGAATTACCACGTTTAGATTGGTTAAGTGTTTATCCCCATCGAATTACCGTGTTTAGATTAGTTAAGTGAAGGTTACTTAACCCCATCTAATTACTAATTACCGTGTTTAGATTAGTTAAGTCTAAGTTACCTAACCCCATCTAATTACCGTGTTTAGATTAGTTAAGTCTAAGTTACTTAACCCCATCTAATTACCATGTTAGATTAGTTAAGTATGGATTACTTAACCTCATCGAATTTACCGTGTTTAGATTAGTTAAGTGTGGATTACTTAAAACCATCTAATTATCAAGTCGGATTAGTTAAGCGTAAATTACTTAACCCCATCCCCTAATTGTCTTGTATGGTTAAGTGTCATTAAGAAATCAAGCCCGGTCCCACTTAACCTACCCATTCGTGTCATATCGGTTAAGTGTCATTAGTCAAATTTACTTAACCTTATCATGTGGCATTAATTTAATTAATGCACTCTTAACCTCTCACATTAAACCTTGTTGTGGTTACTAGTTAAGCCGGGTGGGTCCGGGTAGTTTTACACCACAACCTAGTCTAACCTCGGGTCTTAAGCGCGACATGACCAACTTCTCACATTGGATCCTATTGTTTGTAGCCACTAGTTAAGCCGGGCGGGTCCGGGTAGATTTATGCTACAAACTCAACCCAACCTCGAGTTGGCCATTTTCATGTTTGGTCTAGTGTCTTGTTACACTTACAACCCATACGTGTCAAGTTTCCAAGTCCCATACTCATAGCCAAAGTTACATGTTGTCACGTTTATACCAATTTACCCAAATCATGTTTCATGTCATTAAAGTTTCCCCATAACCTAACCCCAACGCTTTTAAACTCGTATATACATTCACAACAACGCATAATGGATTAAAGAAGGAACTTGGCAAAGGCATGACAAAAAGGGTATAAGGCCACAAGTTAATCATGGTGGCATATGAGGCGTAAGTGTGTTCATTAACTTGCATGTTACATTATTAAGCCTCAAAAACATGCATAACCCCAAACTTAGCACATAGGCGAATCATGATGATAGGTGACATAGAAAGATGCCTAGAAGTTCGCATATAGCATTACATGCAAGTTATCATAAGGGATATGATAGCTCTCATGTTGCATAATGCAACACTCAACATAAAGCTTATAGCTTTTAGCCCATAAGATCAAGATGGTGTCTTTACAAACATGATGGGATACATAACATGATAGCATGTATGATACTTAATGTTCAAACCCAACTTGCAACATTCATTTAACTTCATAGTTAATATCTAAGAGTAGGAGGGGGCTTACAATGCTATGAAGGCACAAATCAACATATAAAACAAAGATTAAGACGAAGCCATTCATGCTATCACCCAAAAACCCCAAAAGAACAAGCTCTAAATGAAACCCTTGAGCAAATATCAATAAAAATCCTTGCTTTGAAGAAGAAAGGTTTCAACTTTGGCTTTGAATGAAGCTTATGAGCTCTCATGCAAGATCCTTGCTTTTTGGTCAAGAAAAGGTTGCAACTTTGGCTAGAATGCAACTTAAGAACACTCATACAAGTTTGAAAGCACTTGTATAAACCCACAATCTCTCATAGAAATAGGCTTAGGAATTTTAGCATGAGAGTGGAGGCCATGAGAGGAACAAATTTGACATAGTTTAGTTGTAGGATTGAATAATGGTGATTTAGGCTAGGTTTAGGGGTCTTTTTATAGAGGATTAGGATAGTATTAGCCATAGGATTAACCCTAGATTCAATCCAAGCCATCAAAGCATGTCTTGGGGAAGAAGTCAAGTGTAGGAACCATCTAAGGCCTTTAGATTAAAGCTGAACCATGAGAACCATTCAAATGCAAAATCTGCATTTGAGCGAATCGGCCCACAGGTTGACAGCCAAACACCCTGGATTAACCCCTAGTCGACCCAGCGGGCTTGGATCGACCTCAAAAATCGGCCGGTTCGGTTATTCCCCTCTCCCAATTCGCTGTTTTAAACATTTTTGCATATTTATTTATTTAATTTTCAATTATATATATAAATCAATATATATATATATATTTCTCTGCGCAACCCATTTCACTTAATTAAGCATACTTTAATTTGTGAATTTTTATGTTCAAATTACGGGGTGTTACATTGCACCACCGTGGGACCCGTACATTGCCTCCAAACCGATGAACCCAATTTGCCTCTCAAAACATAAATTGAGCTCGACAGCTCGAATCACTCACTCGAAAAATCATGGGGCATTTTTCTTGTGTTCCCCGATGTGACCAGCTCCTTCACGCTCCATGCCCCGACCATCATCGTCACCGATCGCCGGAATTTGGTCAAAGTGCCATTTTCGGTTGTCCCCCTCTATCTCGCTCATCTCAACAATAAAAACCATGAAATTACTTTTAAAAATCATTATTTAGTGCTACGATTACATCTATAACCCTGTAATTCATTTCTATGATGTTTGAAAATTTGGTGATTAAGTTTGAGACAGAGAACCATATGTTTCTTCTGTTTTCTTGTTTCAAACATATATAGATGAGGTTTGGTTCTTGCTAAAATGTTTATATATATTTTCGTATATAAGTTAACTCATACATATGCTTGTATAGCTTGCGTTTGAGATCATCAAGGTATATTTCATTTTACAATGGTTTGTTTTTGACAGTAAACAAAACTGCCTTGGTTTCTTTGATCAAATAATTGATGAACTCATTACCATTTCTATTATGAATAACACTTGCATACATAGTTTTACAGATGATCTAAGCAGGGTGTTTTAACATCTATAAGGTGATAACAATCATGGTATACTTGCAAATGATGATATAAATATGAAACACACAAAACAGTTTACAGTAACTTGCAAATCATCTTGACTTAAGTGAGTGATTACTCACCTGTTTAAAGCTCCTGAATTCTTGTTCGTAAAAAGATTATAACTTCAGCACTTTCTTGTATTTGAGTAAAGAGAAAATGCATGGAATTGGATGTGTATTTATAGGCAATTTCCTCTCAAGTTTCCTACAACACTTTTCTACCTACTCTCTCTTTCTCTCTCTTCGAATGTGAAACGACCCGAACTTCCCCGGTCTCCGAAGAGAGAGAGAGAAAGAACGAATTGTTTTGAGAACACGACAAATCAGATCGCAGACGGAAGAACATTTCATTGTATATTACAACAATGCATCAGATTACAAGAATATACAGAGTATAAATGAATATTACACAGAAATATCAGAGATTTAAATTACATTTAAATACATAGCAGCGGAAAATAATACAATACACAACTAGAAGTAGATATGCGGATACAAAGCTTTTCGGATATCATTCCAGCTGTAAACCAGGATCCTGTGAATATAAATCTGCAAAACGAAAACTACTAGCTGCCCGTGTCGAAAATAAGGGCACCCAGAGTTTAGGTCAAAACAATAAACTCCAGGTCAGTCATGGGACTAGTGTGAGAACTAAAACAGTTATAAATCTTTATTTTAAAGTTAGGCAAATCAAGGGACCACGCCGTATAACACGGAACGGGTTTCCTCCCAAGGATACCAGTGCATAAAACAAACAGCGCAATGCTAAATGAAGAAAAATGAAGCTGTTATAAGACCCAGGTCCTATCACACAACGCAACGCAAGCCGGGGAATAGGGTTTTCCCTTATAACAGCCAAAGAGTGCTTGGTATGTTTTAAAAACAAATCATTTGATACTATTATCAGTGTATAGTGTATAAAACAACTTCAAATCATAAGTATCAATCATAGGCGGCATGGGTACCATATATCATGTCGCCATACTAGTTCTACAATTAAAACCGCAAATGTCACGTATTTGGAAATTGGATTTCCATCTATGAACCGAGGTAAAAGATAGTCCTCACTGACTTCGAGACTCTCTAGCCCGAGCCTCAGGGTCAGAGCGCATCGACCCTTGGATCCTCAGGGCCAGTCCACCGATGTGGATTAAACTTAAACCCTGAACATGTGTTTCCCCGCCCTATGGGGCGTAAATGAGCCAACGAATGACTCCATCGGACCCGGATCGTCCAATCAAACCGAGGCGCCTCGCAACAGCAACAACCACATAAGTCAAACTCGTCAGGGCGTGTAAAACCACTGACGCCACTTCTAGCTAGAAAGAAATGCATGCCCTCCCTGATGTCCTCTCCCGTTTTTGGTTCATACCGGGTGTGAAGCTCGCGAATCAACGTTACACAAAGCTATGCCACAAAGTTCGTGCTTTGATCATCAACCACAAGACTTTGCTTTTCAACAGAAGCCTTGATCATTTGCCACTTAGGCATGCCACATAGGCAATTCACTCCATGCGTTTGATATCCATCAATATATTACCCCTGAGCTCGTACGTCTCAGAGAAGGGCGATAAGCAAGAGAATAAATTCTCCGCCGCCAAACAGATATATATTTGATAGAGATCAATCACACGGACTAAAATCCAATGTCAGACACACAGTCCATTTACAAGTCCGTTTTGGGTCTGAACGAAACCGGAGGCACCTAGTACCCCGCATATCCATCAATCTCCAAGTACGTCTGGACGATCACTAACTGTTTCCATCTTCTTGGGTGTACATCCCAATCAAGATCATCAGTAATTATCCAAACGACGTGAAGACTTCCGGTCTTCGACCACCGTCTTCATCTTCGACTTATCGTCGTATCAGTTATTCAGAATGGGATAAACCCGGTCTTCCCGAATAACTCGCGTATATTTTAAATAAGTGTTACACAAACACAACATACGCCTCATTCCAATTCACCAGTCACTAACCGTAAATTAATCAAGAGAATAATTCCCCAAATATTAACCCCGAAGGCCGAAACCAACATCAGATCAATATCCAGGAAACCATTCTACTTAGCTAACCGACAGTTAGTTTCTAAATTTCACATTCATATGGAAAGGTTCCCATTAATTTTATCAAAGATAAATTCTTTATATTTATTCTTTAATCATCTTTTGAATTTCGATTCAACTAGTCGGAATTAACGGACCTTACCGAAGTAATCATTTGTTTTAATTCCCCAATCCCATCCTATTCATCCCATGAAGTAAAACTAGTTATACTTCATATCTAACACCACGGTGTTATCGGTAAATTCAATTACCATTTCACGTTCAAATCTAATTAAAGATTTAACTATCGCCTGGAATAAAACTGGTGATACTCCATTCCCGATCTTTTCAATCTAATTAAAGATTCATTAAAACTCCACTTAGTTTTAATCGTCGACTGGGTTAAAGAATCAGTGTCAATTAAAATACGGTCCACGATAAACCCAAAATCACATCACATTAATTATCGGGTTAAAGAACAAGTGTTATTTAAAACACTGTTCACGATAAACCCAAAAATCAATATCAATTCAATTAAATATTATTTAATTGGTACACTTCATTAAATCTAAATAAAAAGATTCAATCTTTTTCTCAATTGGATTCAAGAACAGTGTCAATGAAGACACCATTCACGACAAACCCAAATCACATTTGATATTAAATACAAGGCTCTGAATAGAAAATATATCGGCTTATATTCAATATCAAATTCTTTGACCAACAGATATCGTATCGGAAATAACGATATATATATCTATATCTTTCAAATTTCCATAACAACATCTGTATAATCACGAATTCCAACATCGAAATTTTCCGAAGACAATTTCGATTCAAATCCACTCCAATGCAATCATTGGAAATTCTGGTTATTTTTAAAACCCTTTTTTTTATTCAATTTATTTATTTAAAAATAAATAGAATTATAATTCTAGTTCAAAACTAGTTCATTTCGATAAAAATCTATTTTTATCTTTTCAAATATGGAGTTTTTCATCCCAATTTTTCCCAAATCATTTATTATGATTTTACACAAATTATTACTATTTTTAGTAATTTTATCAAGGCCCGTACAGTCGATTTCCATCAACGGCCATCGAACTGCACTTACAGCGACCTTTTTCAAATTTGATTTGGACATAATCCCAAATCCAACCATTAGATTTCAAATTTCAAATATCCATTAGAAAGCTCTTTTCGATACGAACCCAACGGTCCCGATTTTAGGAGAATCCGACGGTCGGATCTCCCGCAATATCCGTTCGAAGTCAATGGTCGAAATTCGCGAACTACCGCGGCGCGGCGCGTTCTATTCAGGCCATTATATTATATATATAATATATAGTATATACTTCGTCGATTTCAATTTAAAACGTGCTTTATAAATCGTTTTTAAATTCATTTCAAATCGATTTCAATTCAAATTGATTTCTAATTCAATTTCAGTTCTAATTCAATTCAATTCAATTTCAATTCGAATTCATTTATATTCAATTTCAATTCGAATTCATTTATATTCAATTTCAATTCGAATTCATTTATATTCAATTTCAATTCGAATTCATTTATATTCAATTTCAATTCGAATTCATTTATATTCAATTTCAATTCGAATTCATTTATATTCAAAAAATCAGATTTTGAAATCACTTTCGATATTCATTATAAAATGAATAAAATCGATATAAATACCGTTCACGTCAAAATGGCGTCAATCTAACCAACACGGCTTCATATGTTTCTATTTTCAAATATTCTATTTCGAATATTTCTATCTCAAATATTTCTTTTCTAATATTTCCTTTTTCAAATATTCTATTTTCAAATATTTCTATTTCAAATATTTTTATTTCAAATATTTCTTTTTCGAAACTGGAATGAGGCCCAATCAATTACCATATAATGTTAATTATATGGATTTTTTACAACACATGTATATATCAACAACGATGAATAATCAACCATCATCCAAAGTGCATTGTACACTATATAAGCATCAAATATAAATATTCAACACTTATAACAGTCTGTCAATCAATCGATCGACATACAACTAAACAATCGGGATTAGTGTACGTCAAATATCATCCCAATACCCGTGTAGGGTTTCAAACAATCAAACACAGATTTTATTTGTGCAGCTGGGCGATGTGTAAAATTTATCGTCCCAATCAATGTCCTTCAAATAGGTGTACATAAACAAACCGTCCGGTTTGTAAATGAATATTTATTTATTCACGTTCACGTTAAAAATTATATTTTTAACGATCAAACTATTTTATTCAACCTATGAATATTCTATTCGGTTCATTTATCAAATAAAATGTTATCTTTATTTTTCTAACTTATTTTTAGAAAATTTCGGCGGCATAACGGCACGATACTAGAAACGGGACAAGGCCTAGCCTTATCCCCGGTCTAGTGAAGGCCCACCCCATTCACACATCAATCAATCCATTCATTTCACCAAACAATTCAATTTCAAATCAAATCATCTAACTAATCTATGCAACCAAACAAACAAGTCCATGGTCTGTGGACGATTGTGTCGGGTGCTACTAAGCACCGTTTGCATCCTAGTATATATATATAACTAGAAATGAAATTGAAGAGTGAGAAATTCTCACCAATAGCTATCCCAACTTCACGACACTTCATTTATAGGAAACTTCGCCGTTCTCGCCTTTCGTCACTTTCGTTGCCCGTATTCACTACATATGTAAAAATCACATTTTTACTTCGCTATTCAATATATAAAAATCGAATTTTTTCTTCATTATTCAATATAGAAAAATCGTATTTTTACTTCATTATTCCATATAGAAAAATCGTATTCTTACTTACCACTCGAATAGAAATTATACTTTTATTGCTTTACTATAATAAAAATTATATTTTTATTACTCTAAATGAATAAAAATTATATTTTTATTTTGCTAACATCACAATAAAAATCGTATTTTTATTGACATACATATATAAAAATTATATTTTTATTACTTCTATAATATAAAAATCATAATTTTAATCTTCACATCAAATAAAAATCATATTTCTAATCTCATACTTATATAAAAATTATATTTTCAAGCTTTCTATCATATAAAAATTTTGTCTTTCACCATTTAAAAATCACGTCTTTACTATTTATTTCATTCCAATAAAGATCTCCTTTTTATACTAGAGATAAACGAATAAAAATTGAATTTTTATACTAGAAAATATAATGAAAACTTACATCCGCTGCTCGAAGGGGGAGGAGGGTTCATCGGCCGGCTGCAGAACAGGTGGCGGGTCCCCTTTGGCCAGGGCGCGGCTGTCGATCTGGGTGGGGGTCTAGGGGGTACGGTTTTGGGTTTTAAAAGAGGTTGTGGGGATCTTTGACAAAGGAGGAGGCGCTGTGGAGGAGGGGGCCCCAGCAGTCGAGGCGGAGGCCAGGGGGAGGGGCGTTTGGGGTCGGCGGTGGTGTCCTAGGGTTTTAACGCGGAGGAGGGCTGAGCTTTGGGGTGCGGGTTCGATCAGGGGTAGGGAGAGAGAGGCGCGAGGTGGGGCTTCTCGCCGGAGGTTGGTGGTCGCGGTGGAGTACCACCGGCGGTGGCGTCAGCGCCTGTCGCGCTCTGCGCGATGGGTTTCTCCATTTTTTTTTTATTTCGTTATGCTTTAACTGACGGGTCAACGAGGGGTGGGAAGGAGAGAGAAATAAAAGGGGGGGGGGAGAGATTTATATTTTAATTAATTTATTTTATTTTCCAAATAAAATCACTTTTTCTTTCGAACTCCAATCTGCATCCAACGACTGTCGCCCCTAACTAATTACCCCCATTCTGAACACAATGGGATATGCCACGCAAGCCAATTCGGCCGTTTCGATAGGTTTCCGTCAAAAATAAAGTATAAATCAGTATATATTTAATTTTAACGCACATTTTAAATTACCAGGGCCACATACGAACTCTAAAAATTACAGAAAAATATTTTCTAGCTTCGTATTGACGATACGGTCCTAACAAAACTAGTTTCGTCGAATTCTGAGACCGTTAGAAAAATGGCCAATTTCCAGTCGATTAAAATCAACTGAAACTGGTCAAATGCGTTTTCCTTTGCCACGCTCACATATTGATTCGAAAAATTATGAAATTTGAAGTCTAGCAATAACTTTACATCACGGACTCAACAAAAGTGGTTTCGCCGAAATCCGAGGTCGTTTGCAAAATTCCCATTTTTAAGGGCCTGAATTCTATAGCGACTATTCAGAATTTTCAACTGGACATATCTTTTGATTCCCGCTATGAAATTTTTATTTTTCGGATTCGCTGGAAAGATATTCACAAATAGATCCTAAGGTTTTTGGTTTCACTAAAATCCGGATTGTTTTGCACCCGGTACTTTCAATTGAAGTTTGAAATCGAATTATCGAACTACCGCGCCATTTTCAATTCTATTTATAATTATATATAAATATTTATATTCTAACGACGGCGCATATAATATATACGTTCGAATTCTATTTCAAATAAATTTTCGTCGATATTATTTAAAATAATTCATTTTAAATAATCAAAATTAGCTAAAATTGCCAAAATAAAAATTTTAAACTGGCCCAGATTTTCGGGTTATTACAATCTCCCCCACTTAAAACTTTTCGTCCTCGAAAAGGAACAAAGTCGAAAGTGGTTTGATCAATCAACTCTACGTTCGATCTGGCTTCCATTCTGCAACTTTTCAGTTTCTAAGAATTTTCAAATTTTCAAAAATTTGGCTAACACCCTAAATTTTCGAAAAATTTCGCCATAACCTCCCCTGCACCGGGAGCCACGGGAAAATCCCGAAATTGCCATATAGGCCTTCTGATCTCAAAAAGAAAAAGAAAAAGCCAAGCGGCTAGCCAATAGGCTCATAAAATCATCATCACCCAAACAAAACTGTAAATTATGTAGTAAACATGTACCTATTTGTCGGGCAAACAAATTTTATTCTCTGCTCTAGCCTCCTTGCTATGACCTGTTCAATGTAAGTACAAGTATATGCAAGCAAATGCTGCCAATTTTCAATACAATACAATATTTGACCAATTTGGTTAAAGTTTCAACATTTAATTATTCAAACAATAATCAAACAACACAACCATCAATCAATTAGTGAATTATCATTTCAAATTCATAACTTTGATATATTGTCAAAAATCTCATTTTTGATGCCAGATCACAACAATAGGCCCTATCTAATTTTGGTTCTCACACCAGTCAATAGGAAATATATAGATATCATACCTTCGAAACACGAATACCAATTCTGATGATGTTCGAACTATCATCAGAATCATTTCCGGGCGACTAGAGTGTGATTCTATATCTATCCAGTATATTAAAACTTCAAATACACGTTTGCAAGGCGTATATGCAAAATCTTTATATACTGGACTGTCCAAATCAATACAAATAAATAATCAAATACGAATAATTGATTTAAATTTTCAAAACAAAATTTGTTTTCATTTTAAAAATATACACTGCACACTCGTTCTAGGATACTACTGATCCTATCTCTAATGAGTCATTCTCATTGGATTTTACTAATCCAATATCTGATGAATTCTTTCGTATGGTTCTAATGTGTCTTGTTCTCTAGCTTTGTAAACCAAAGCTCTGATACCACGATGAAACGACCCGAACTTCCCCGGTCTCCGAAGAGAGAGAGAAAGAACGAATTGTTTTGAGAACACGACAAATCAGAACGCAGACAGAAGAACATTTCATTGTATATTACAACAATGCATCAGATTACAAGAATATACAGAGTATAAATGAATATTACATAGAAATATCAAAGATTTAAATTACATTTAAATACACAGCAGCGGAAAATAATACAATACACAACTAGAAGTAGATATGCGGATACAAAGCTTTCCGGATATCATTCCAGCTGTAAACCAGGATCCTGTGAGTATAAATCTGCAAAACCAAAACTACTAGCTGCCCGTGTCAAAAATAAGGGCACCCAGAGTTTAGGTCAAAACAATAAACTCCAGGTCAGTCATGGGACTAGTGTGAGAACTAAAACAGTTATAAATCTTTATTTTAAAGTTAGGCAAATAAAGGGACCACGCCGTATAACACGGAACGGGTTTCCTCCCAAGGATACCAGTGCATAAAACAAACAACGCAACGCTAAATGAAGAAAAATGAAGCTGTTATAAGACCCAGGTCCTATCACACAATGCAACGCAAGCCGGGGAATAGGGTTTTCCTTTATAACAGCCAAAGAGTGCTTGGTACGTTTTAAAAACAAATCATTTGATACTATTATCAGTGTATAGTGTATAAAACAACTTCAAATCATAAGTATCAATCATAGGCGGCATGGGTACCATATATCATGTCGCCATACTAGTTCTACAATTAAAACCGCAAATGTCACGTATTTCGAAATTGGATTTCCATCTATGAACCGAGGCAAAAGATAGTCCTCACCGACTTTGAGACTCTCTAGCCAGAGCCTCAGGGTCAGAGCGCATCGACCCTTGGATCCTCAGGACCAGTCCACCGATGTGGATTAAACATAAACCCTGAACATGCGTTTCCCCGCCCTATGGGGCGTAAATGAGCCAACGAATGACTCCATCGGACCCGGATCGTCCGATCAAACCGAGGCGCCTCGCAACAGCAACAACCACATAAGTCAAACTCATCAGGGCGTGTAAAACCATTAACGCCACTTCTAGCTAGAAAGAAACGCATGCCCTCCCTGACGTCCTCTCCCGTTTTTGGTTCATACCGGGTGTGAAGCTCGCGAATCAACGTTACACAAAGCTATGCCACAAAGGCCGTGCTTTGATCATCAACCACAAGACTTTGCTTTTCAATAGAAGCCTTGATCATTTGCCACTTAGGCATGCCACATAGGCAATTCACTCCATGCGTTTGATATCCATCAATATATAACCCCTGAGCTCGTACGTCTCAGAGAAGGGCGATAAGCAAGAGAATAAATTCTCCGCCGCCAAACAGATATATATTCAATAGAGATCAATCACACGGACTAAAATCCAATGTCAGACACACAGTCCATTTACAAGTCCGTTCTGGGTCTGAACGAAACCGGAGGCACCTAGTACCCCGCATATCCATCAATCTCCAAGTACGTCTGGACGATCACTAACTGTTTCCATCTTCTTGGGTGTACATCCCAATCAAGATCATCAGTAATTATCCAAACGACGTGAAGACTTCCGGTCTTCGACCACCGTCTTCATCTTCGACTTATCGTCATATCAGTTATTCAGAATGGGATAAAGCCGGTCTTCCCGAATAACTCGCTTATATTTTAAATAATAAGTGTTACACAAACACAACATACACCTCATTCCAATTCATCAGTCACTAACCGTAAATTAATCAAAAGAATAATTCCCCAAATATTAACCCCGAAGGCCAAAACCAACATCAGATCAATATCCAGGAAACCATTCTACTTAGCTAACCGACAGTTAGTTTCTAAATTTCACATTCATATGGAAAGGTTCCCATTAATTTTATCAAAGATAAATTCTTTATATTTATTCTTTAATCATCTTTTGAATTTCGATTCAACTAGTCGGAATTAACGGACCTTACCGAAGTAATCATTTGTTTTAATTCCCCAATCCCATCCTGTGCATCCCATGAAGTAAAACTGGTTATACTTCATATCTAACACCACGGTGTTATCGGTAAATTCAATTACCATTTCACGTTCAAATCTAATTAAAGATTTAACTATCGCCTAGAATAAAACTGGTGATACTCCATTCTCGATCTTTTCAATCTAATTAAAGATTCATTAAAACTCCACTTAGTTTTAATCGTCGACTAGGTTAAAGAATCAGTGTCATTTAAAACACGGTTCACGATAAACCCAAAATCACATCACATTAATTATCGGGTTAAAGAACAAGTGTTATTTAAAACACTGTTCGCGATAAACCCAAAAATCAATATCAATTCAATTAAATATTTTATAATTGGTACACTTCATTAAATCTAAATAAAAAGATTCAATCTTTTTCTCAACTGGATTCAAGAACAGTGTTAATGAAGACACCATTCACGACAAACCCAAATCACATTTGATATTAAATACAAGGCTCTGAATAGAAAATATATCGGCTTATATTCAATATCAAATTCTATGACCAACAGATATCGTATCGGAAATAACGATATATTCCGAATTCCAACAGATATCTTTCAAATTTCCATAACAACATCTGTATAATCACGAATTCCAACATCGAAATATTCCGAAGACAATTTCGATTCAAATCCACTCCAATGCAATCATTGGAAATTCTGGTTATTTTTAAAACCCTTTTTTTTTATTCAATTTATTTATTTAAAAATAAATAGAATTATAATTCTAGTTCAAAATTAGTTCATTTCGATAAAAATCTATTTTTATCTTTTCAAATATGGAGTTTTTCATCCCAATTTTTCCCAAATCATTTCTTATGATTTTACACAAATTATTACTATTTTTAGTAATTTTATCAAGGCCCGTACAGTCGATTTCCATCAACGGCCATCGAACTGCACTTACAGCGACGTTTTTCAAATTTGATTTGGACATAATCCCAAATCCAACTGTTAGATTTCAAATTTCACATATCCATTAGAAAGCTCTTTTCGATACGAACCCAACGGTCCTAATTTTAGGAGAATCCGACGGTCGGATCTCCCGCAATATCCGTTCGAAGTCAATGGTCGAAATTCGCGAACTAACGCGTCGCGGCGCGTTCTATTCAGGCCATTATATTATATATATAATATATAATATATACTTCGTCGATTTCAATTTAAAACGTGCTTTATAAATCGTTTTTAAATTCATTTCAAATCGATTTCAATTCAAATTGATTTCTAATTCAAATTGATTTCTAATTCAATTTCAGTTCTAATTCAATTCAATTCAATTTCAATTCGAATTCATTTATATTCAATTTCAATTCGAATTCATTTATATTCAATTTCAATTCGAATTCATTTATATTCAATTTCAATTCGAATTCATTTATATTCAAAAAATCAGATTTTGAAATCACTTTCGATATTCATTATAAAATGAATAAAATCGATATAAATATCGTTCACGTCAAAATGACGTCAATCTAACCAACACGGCTTCATATGTTTCTATTTTCAAATATTCTATTTTGAATATTTCTATCTCAAATATTTCTTTTCAAATAATTCCTTTTTCAAATATTCTATTTTCAATTATTTCTATTTCAAATATTTTTATTTCAAATATTTCTTTTTCGAAACTGGAATGAGGCCCAATCAATTACCATATAATGTTAATTATATGGATTTTTTACAACACATGTATATATCAACAACGATGAATAATCAACCATCATCCAAAGTGCATTGTACACTGTATAAGCATCAAATATAAATATTCAACGCTTATAACAGTCTGTCAATCAATCGATCGACATACAACTAAACAATCGGGATTAGTGTACGTCAAATATCATCCCAATACCCGTGTGGGGTTTCAAACAATCAAACACAGATTTTATTTGTGCAGTTGGGCGATGTGTAAAATTTATCGTCCCAATCAATGTCCTTCAAATAGGTGTACATAAACAAACCGTCCGGTTTATAAATGAATATTTATTTATTCACATTCACGTTAAAAATTATATTTTTAACGATCAAACTATTTTATTCAACCTATGAATATTCTATTCGGTTCATTTATCAAATAAAATGTTATCTTTATTTTTCTAACTTATTTTTAGAAAATTTCGGCGGCATAACGGCACGATACTAGAAACGGGACAAGGCCTAGCCTTATCCCCGGTCTAGTGAAGGCCCACCCCATTCACACATCAATCAATCCATTCATTTCACCAAACAATTCAATTTCAAATCAAATCATCTAACTAATCTATGCAACCAAACAAACAAGTCCATGGTCTGTGGACGATTGTGTCGGGTGCTACTAAGCACCGTCTGCATCCTAGTATATATATATAACTAGAAAAGAAATTGAAGAGTGAGAAATTCTCACCAATAGCTATCCCAACTTCACGACACTTCATTTATAGGAATCTTCGCCGTTCTCGCCTTTCGTCACTTTCGTTGCCCGTATTCACTACATATGTAAAAATCACATTTTTACTTCGCTATTAAATATATAAAAATCGAATTTTTTCTTCATTATTCAATATAGAAAAATCGTATTTTTACTTCATTATTCCATATAGAAAAATCGTATTCTTACTTCATTATTCCATATAGAAAAATCGTATTCTTACTTACCACTCGAATAGAAATTATACTTTTATTGCTTTACTATAATAAAAATTATATTTTTATTACTCTAAATGAATAAAAATTATATTTTTATTTTGCTAACATCACAATAAAAATCGTATTTTTATTGACATACATATATAAAAATTATATTTTTATTACTTCTATAATATAAAAATCATAATTTTAATCTTCACATCAAATAAAAATCATATTTCTAATCTCATACTTATATAAAAATTATATTTTCAAGCTTTCTATCATATAAAAATTTCGTCTTTCACCATTTAAAAATCACGTCTTTACTATTTATTTCATTCCAATAAAGATCGCCTTTTTATACTAGAGATAAACGAATAAAAATTGAATTTTTATACTAGAAAATATAATGAAAACTTACATCCGCGGCTCGAAGGGGGAGGAGGGTTCATCGGCCGACTGCAGAACAGGTGGCGGGTCCCCTTTGGCCAGGGAGCGGCTGTCGATCTGGGTGGGGGTCTAGGGGGTACGGTTTTTGGTTTTAAAAGAGGTTGTGGGGATCTTTGACAAAGGAGTAGGCACTGTGGAGGAGGGGGGGCCCAGCAGTCGAGGCGGAGGCCAAGGGGAGGGGCGTTTGGGGTCGGCGGTGGTGTCCTAGGGTTTTAACGTGGAGGAGGGATGATCTTTGGGGTGCGGGTTCGATCAGGGGTAGGGAGAGAGAGGCGCGAGGTGGGGCTTCTCGCCGGAGGTTGGTGGTCGCGGTGGAGTACCACCGGCGGTGGCGTCAGCGCCTATCGCGCTCTGCGCGATGGGTTTCTCCATTTTTTTTATTTCGTTATGCTTTAACTGACGGGTCAACGAGGGGTGGGAAGGAGAGAGAAATAAAAGGGGGGGGGAGATTTATATTTTAATTTATTTATTTTCCAAATAAATTCACTTTTTCTTTCGAACTCCAATCTGCATCCAACGACTGTCGCCCCTAGCTAATTACCCCCATTCTGAACACAATGGGATATGCCACGCAAGCCAATTCGGCCGTTTCGATAGGTTTCCGTCAAAAATAAAGTATAAATCAGTATATATTTAATTTTAACGCACATTTTAAATTACCAGGGCCACATACGAACTCTAAAAATTACAGAAAAATATTTTCTAGCTTCGTATTGACGATACGGTCCTAATAAAACTAGTTTCGTCGAATTCTGAGACCGTTAGAAAAATGGCCAATTTCCAGTCGATTAAAATCAACTGAAACTGGTCAAACGCGTTTTCCTTTTCCACGCTCACATATTGATTCGAAAAATTATGAAATTTGAAGTCTAGCAATAACTTTACATCACGGACTCAACAAAAGTGGTTTCGCCGAAATCCGAGGTCGTTTGCAAAATTCCCATTTTTAAGGGCCTGAATTCTATAGCGACTATTCAGAATTTTCAACTGGACATATCTTTTGATTCCCGCTATGAAATTTTGATTTTTCGGATTCGCTAGAAAGATATTCACAAATAGATCCTAATGTTTTTGGTTTCACTAAAATCCGGATTGTTTTGCACCCGGTACATTCAATTGAAGTTTGAAATCGAATTATCGAACTACCACGCCATTTTCAATTCTATTTATAATTATATATAAATATTTATATTCTAACGATGGCGCATATAATATATACGTTCGAATTCTATTTCAAATAAATTTTTGTCGATATTATTTAAAATAATTCATTTTAAATAATCAAAATTCGCTAAAATTGCCAAAATAAAAATTTTAAACTGGCCCAGATTTTCGGGTTATTACAGAATGGCTCACATATGTTACAGCAAACATGAAAGTACCCTTCACAAGAGATGATTCCTACCAACCCTTATTTCCCTCTTCAAAGTACATGAGACTATGTTTGCATTTAATGCAAAGCTTACTTTCATTTAATGCCAAGCTCAACCCTTCAAATCAATATACAAGAGAATGGGTTTCCTCTCTTTGATATTTGTTTTGCATTCTTACAAATGCGCAGATATTATGTATGAGGTGATTAGGTGATGTTTAAGTCCAAATCTACTACTAAATGATGGAGTTTGCACTTTCTTTTGTTTTGGTTTAAACTCTCTTGTTTGTTGCTAATTGAAATGGTGTATACATGCATATATACCTGCATATTTGGCCGTAACATATATGTGTATGAATATATGCATATATACATATACTTTTTCATGTTATACTCTTATATAAGTGTTAATCTCCTTAAACTTGTTTGCCTTTATTTGCTTTTGATTTAAATCTCTATTTTAAAATAGATATCAGAGGCTTGAAAAATCCAGCCATTACAACAAGAGCAACTGAGAGTTGTGTTGGAAGTCTTGCGAAAGCATGGCTAAGTTTTCGAAGTATCGCTTCTGGTAGGGCGAAGTGAGGTTCTTAGGCCATGTTGTTTCTAGATATGGTATAGCGGTTCACCCTGCCAAGGTAGCAACAATTCAGGACTGGGATCGACCTAAGAATGCGATGGATGTACATAGTTTCCTTAGGTTGGTAGGTTATTACCGATGGTTTATCAAGGATTTCTCCAAGATAGTTGCACCGTTGACAGGATTGACGAAGAAGAACCAAATGTTCACATGGGATGCAAAGTGTGAGCAAGCGTTTGGAATATGAAGGAGAAACTGATGAGTGCTGCTACGTTGACTATTCCAAGTGGGAATGAGGAGATGGTGGTATATATTGATGCATGTGGCACTGGACTTGGAGCAGTGCTAATGCAGAAAGATAAGGTTGTGGCCTACACGAGTCGACAGCTGAAACCGCATGAGAGAAATTACCCAACTCATGATTTGGAGTTGGCGGCGATTGTGTTTGTTTTGAATATATGAAGACATTGCCTGTTGAGAGTTCAATTCGAGTTGTTTATGGATCACAAGTCACTAAAGTATCTTTTCTACCAAAAGGATTTGAATCTTTGGCAACAACGGTGGTCAGAGTTTCTGGCGTCATATGATTTTGGTATAACCTATACTCTGGGAAAGGGTAACGCAGTTGCAGATGCATTGAGTCAAAGACACGCAAGTTTGGGAGCGATGTTTTCGGAATGGAAGAGCCTCGAGTATTTGGCAAGATTCGATTTTAGGCCAAGGTGTGAGTTAGAACCTGAAATGTTGGCAAGCTTATCGATAAGACCTACTCTTATCGAAAGGATTGATGAGAGCCAAAAGCGAGATGAAAAGCTTGTCGAATTTAACCGGAAGCTGGAACCAAAGAATAAAAAGTTCGAATTTGATCGAGAAGGTTGGCTTCGAAAGCAAAGGAACTAGTTGTTCCTGATATCGACGGATTGAGAGATGAGATTCTGAGGGAATGTCATCACTCGAAGTTGACGATTCATCTCGGATGTAATAAGATGTATCAGGACATGAAGCGAGTCTACTACTGGAAAGGGATGAAAAGAGGTGTTGGAAAGTTCATTTCCAAGTGCATGAATTGTCAGTTGGTGAAAGCTGAACAAAAAAAGCCGAGTGGATTGCTTCAGTCATTGGAAGTTCCTACGTGGAAGCAGATATCGATGGATTTTATCGATAGACTACCTAGAACCAGGGTAGGAAACAAAGGGATTTGGGTCATTGTGGATCGCTTGACCAAAAGTGCAAGGTTCATTCCTATTTGTCGACTAGGATGACATCAAACTTAGTTGAACTTTATATGAAATGGATAGTTCGATTCCATGGTATCCCGAAGAGCATAGCAAGTGACCGAGATCCATTATTTATAAGTGGATTTTCGAAGATTTTGCAGGAAGGTTTGGGAACCGAGTTGTGTTTAAGTTTGACTTATCATCCCCAAGCAGATGGTCAAACCGAGAGGCTTAACTGAGTTTTGGAAGATCTTCTAAGGGCTTGTGTGTTAGACTTCGGAGGATCATGGGAAGACCATCTACACCTAGTTGAGTTTGCATATAATAATAGCTACTAGTCTAGCATTGGGATGACACCATACAAGGCGTTATAGGGGAGGCCGTGCAATTCTCCGGCATGCTGGTTAGAAACTGGAGATAAGTTGATACTTGGACCAGAGATGATCAGGGAGACCTTGGATTGTATCGAGATCGTTCGACAACGAATGAAGGCAGCCCAAGATCATTAGAAGAGTTATGCTGATAAGCGTCGAAAAGTTTTGGAATTCGGCGTTGGCGATATGGTTTATGTGAAGATTTCGTCATTGAAGCATGTGGTTCGATTGGGAAACAAAGGAAAGTTAGCTCCAAGGTTCGTTGGACCATTTCCGATAGTCGAGCGAATTGGAAAGCTCGCATATAGATTGGAGTTACCCGAGAAGATGTCGAGTGTGCATAATGTTTTCCGAGTGTCGTTTCTACGGAAGTTCATGCATGATTCGAATGTTGTGGTATCTCCAGAGCAGTATGAAAACCTAGAAGTAGAGACCGTAGTTGCGAGACCTCGTAAGCCGCTTCGTGTTGTGGAAAATGACACGAAACATCTTAGGAGGAAGATGGTTAGTCTAGTTAAGGTACAATGGAGTGAGGATGACAATGAGTGTACATGGGAGACGGAAGAGAGCATGAAGGCGACCCATCTAGAAATCTTCGTTGGTATGACCATTAGTATCGTACCGCCTTACATCATTGTAATTTGTGCTATGGTTTTTTTTAGAATTCCGCGTGCTAGGAAAGGGCTATGGATGCATGGTTTGATGGCTGCTAGTTTGGATGATAGAATTGGCTGCTTATGAGTGAAAGGCATGCAGAATTGTTGTGGTTGCTGGAATTTCGAGGGCGATATTCCTAGAGGGGAGAATGTAACAGCCCGCATTTTACGTATCGGAAGATCGTAAAATATTATATTTTATTCCCGTAGAGTAAGATCATTCTCATATTTTAATATGTTGCTTATGGGAATGTGAGACATGTCCATATTATTTTACCAATTTTGTTTGTGACCATGTTCCCCCTATCAATCTTGTATAGGGCATAACTTTTGACTCAGGTCGAATCAGGTGTTGAGACCTGTGCCATTGGAAAGGAAATGATGTTTCCCTTTCCATAAAGTGGTCACATTAAAGATTTGGCTCAGCGGTTTGGGAGGAATAACTGTTTTAAGGTTTAACAGTTGGTTGTTCAGGTTTGGTAAGGCATAATGGGCTGATTTGGAGAGGCCCATTAGTGGGCTGGTGGAAGGCTATAAATAGGGTATAAGAGACATGAAGAATAGTTTACTTTCTCCATTCTCTCATTTAGAAGAGCTAGATTCCTCCATTTCTACATCTTTTATACCTTTCCACATTAGAGCTTAGAGAATCGAAGATCTACATTGCTTGAAGTTAGATCTACGCCATTCAAAGAGAGATCATCGAATTGAAGAGTTTTGGGCAAATTCTTCACTGTTCGGAATCATACTTCATTGCTTTTGGGTTGTTTTAAGGAATTGATGAGAGATATGCATCACCCACACGGATTCAAGTAAATATATGAGTTGTATGCACATATTTTCATCATTTTGAATTGATTGCTATTAGATCTACACCATAGTAAGTTTATTTTCATATGAACCGCCATATGATCTAATTTAGCAACTTGAAACCAGTAATTTTCATATATTTTCATTTGTTTATGCAAGTTAGATCCATAATTTAGTTCATATGTTCATTTATCATGATTACGGTAAAATTTGCATAATTTTAGTGATAATCATCATATTCATGTTATTAGTGATTTCATAACATGCTTATGGTTGTGTTGGATGAATTAGATGAGTATATTTCATCGATTGTGTCGATTTGCGAGGTTTCGGCCGAAATTAAACTTAAATTGGGGTTGTACAGGCCTTGGGTCAGCCATGTAGTATAGTGTAGTACGGGTGCAGTACAAGTGGTAGTACACGTATCCGGGTCGGTCCGAAGTGGTTGAGTCGGGTTGGTCGTGCTGTGAAGCGAGTGGGTCGAGCTCAAAGGGATAGGTCGGTCACACCTGGGTCGGCCAGAAGTGATCGGGTCGGTCAAGGGTGTAGGAGGGTGATCGGTCCAAAGTGATCGGTCAGAATTGGGTTGGTTGGAAGCATTCCTTGGTTCGAATCGGTCGCACAAGGTCATTTCTGAAAAATTTATATTTTCGGGTACGACCCAGATTTAAATAAAAATGCCTATTTTTTTTTTCGGGAACAACCCCCCCGAACCCTAGTTGTAGTGATGTAATTTGGCTCAGTAATGTTGTGACTTCAAAGTAAATTCAAGTGAGAATATTCGAAGTGTTGTATGCGTTCGTTGATCGGTGCAGATAACGAATGAAGTGACAACTCAAAGGTCGTGAGTTGGTGGATAATGGTTGCTTGAGAAGGTTGCTTGAGTTATGAAAAGTCGTCGGGTTAGATGACTAGAAATGCGAAGGACGAGAAATTATCATTGTCGTAAGTTCTAGCAGGCTCAAAGCAGGAGGTACAATAGGGGCACCTAAAAGACTGGAAGGTTGCTGGTCGAGTACCCTGGGTATCGTTGAAAGACGTAGTTGTCAAGTTTGGACAAACATACGTATCGTTGAAAGGCGTATGGAGTTTATGCTAGAACCGGGGTTACCATTTGCCCATGACATATGGCAAGGTTGGCCGTCATACGATTAACGATTGTTTCGAAACAGGATTGGCGGTGATAGACAGAGTCTATCACGGTTGATTAGTTGCCTTATTTGTACCGTCTCACGTAAATTATCCAATGTCGAAGGAGATGTTTCTTGGGTGCTTGTCTGATATTGGTTTAGGGTTCTTGGGCTTGTGCTTGTCTGATATCGTTTTAAATTGTCGAACTTGTTTTTCATTTGCCTAACATTGTCGTCTAGACCAGTTCGTTCATTGAATAAATCAGTAATCTCTTGATATCATTGTGTAACACGGTGAGCATGCGTATCGATGTTTTCGAAAATACATCGATGAATGTCTTGGTTTAGTTATCGTTCCAGTCGATGATGGTACGGGTGGATGAAGCAGCAGATTGGCTAGACATTCTAAAAAAAGAATAGAAAAAATAATTTAGAAAAAATTAGAGAAAATTATATATGAAAGATAAAGAATATGAGAAACGCAAATATAAATTTTGTTTACCAGAAACAATCGAAGAGGAAGTTTGAAAAATCGCTGAACTTTCGAACTATATGTATATAGTTTTGATGATTTAGAAATGAAATATTAGGTTGTTTATACAGGAAATGAAGAGATATGTCGGTCGGAATTTTATTCGTTCACGTCATATGGCGTCCGATGCGTCTTCTCAAATGGATAAAATTTTAACATTCAATTTGACTGTGCAATTAACTAGAGTTGCACGTCCGATGCTAGGTGATATGAGGATTTCAAGAAAGAACAGTGCTGGGGGGCCAAAGGAAATAGATAGGAATCTGTGCGAAATTGAATCCAAACGGGTGAAATACAGAAGGCTTAAATATGTGTACGGACATGCAGTTATGATTACATTTGCACTTTTTCGGCCTCCTTTCCGGGCCTCACACCGTTGCTGTTCAAGAGAAGAACGCTACCACAGATGATATAAAGGTCGTCTTCACCGTACCACCAAGCACGATAATTAATCCAACCAAACCCTGTCGCGACTGAAGGCGGTTAAAAAAAATTAACAAGCATTCACAAAATAGACTAAAGCATAAGAATTTCTCATCGGTATTTGTGCAAATCAAACATCATGAAATTCTACGGTCCCTTGCTTCTTTGATTCATTCGGCAATCAGTTATCCCAGACAAACGGATCGTTAGCCCGTAGATTCAATAACGCCTAAATCTTCATTTCCCGATCCGTATAGGCTTCAGTTCAACCTCGGGTCGGCCTGAAGACCCTAATTCCCATGTCAGAATCGTCTTCCTCGTTCGACGCAGAACGCAGTTCTTTGCTTCATTCTGACCCAGATCTAGAGTTACAGATACATCAGCAGCAGCAGCCATCTTCCTCGACCAAAAGATCGCCTAAGACTGGTGGTATCAATGATGTTTTGAGGCAGTTAGATCGAGGGATATCGGGAAATGGAAGGAGGCTGGGAAGGCGCAACTCCTTGCGTGTGTCAGATCCGAACGTATCGGTAGACGATGAGCTGGCCGATGGAGCACCGCCTGAATGGGCTCTGCTTTTAGTCGGCTGCCTTCTTGGTTTGGCTACTGGTCTTTGCGTTGCTGCTTTCAATCGCGGGGTAAGTATTTTTTTTGTTCCTCCGGAGTAGTGTATGTAATTGTTTTGATACTCTTTTCCCTTTCAAATTTTAAATGCTTTGTCGGTAGCTAGCCATGGGTACAGGGCAGTACTTGCATATCGTGTTTAAATGTCAATGTGATTAGGATCAGTTAGATTATGAAGTAGGTGATATTCAAATTCCTGAGGTTCGTACTTGTTTAGTTGTTTTTAGCGAGTTTTTACCTTGAAAATCGAAAATTTTCCTTTCTCATTTGTTGCATTGTGATTGGTGCTTTAAACTTGATCATGGGAATATACGTTCCTAGGTTATTGAACGGGAGCGGCTATTGGGACACAAAATTAAACACAAAATAAGACACAAATCGTGAACCGTTGGATTTGTTTGTCTTTATGGGGCGAGTGGAATTCATGGGAGGATCTAATGGTTAAGATTTGTTGGGTTCAATTTTGTGTCACCATTTTGTGTTCAAATAGAGTTTCCCTTATTGAACTGTTAAATTTTAAAGTTATTTGGACATATGAGATCTTCTTTTATGTTCTCATGTGGATTGTATGTGTCAATTTCCGTGTGAAATGCATATCACTATATCTACCGTCATAAGTGATGAACTTTAAAGTAGAGACCTTGACATATATACAAGAACATACTCAAGCCAACGAGTGACTTGGGTACAAGGTCATATCTTAGTCTATACACATCAATGAGTGACTTGGTTAACTTATGATACCAGACATTTCTAGCTGCTGCTTTTTAAAAAAATATATATTTAAATTATATAAGTCAGGGGATCCTTTTTTCTAAGTTAATATATACATATTTATATTTTCGGGTAAAGTGGATGAATTATTGGTTTGAATGGTCCCCCTTTGTAGCATGTGGTAGTACATGCACAAAAGTTTTCCATTTAGACTGCAATATAATGATATGCTTATATGAGATATCAATCATTCGTTTACTCATTTATACTATTACCCTGCCTAGATGACCTACTAAATGCCGTGCCATGGAGCAGGTGTATCAGACATGGGTTTTCTTATTTCAGTTTTTAAGTCATATTCACATGATTTAAGTTAAAACCTTCCTCATGATATAATGTTTCTTGTAAAATGTGATAATATCTAAAGATTTTTCAAGATATCGTTTTGTGATGTCTTATTAACATCAGTTTGAAGTATGATTTACTTACCTATTGTGATCCCATTTTCCTTGTCAATTTGATATCATCGCTTCAACTGAATCTAGAGGATATCAAATTTGGTGTAGTCTACTGTCAACGTTGACAACTATTGAGATGTAAAGCTATTTTCTTTATTTTAATTGAGAAGTAGTTAATAATTGATTGAGTTAAATAATAGTTATTATGTTAAATAATTGCTTAAATTACTAATTAAATAATTATTTATTTAACTTAAATTTATTATAGTAATAATATAATAATTAATATTAACTAAACTAACTATGAAATCGAAATCGTATATGCAAGTATATATGCATGTGCAGATGGACATGCCATTTGATCATTGGACCATTTTTTTGTGATGTAGCTATTGATTGTATTTTGGGCCGGAGCAATGGACCTATTTGAAGTGTCTCATTTCATACCAGAGGAACCCTTACAAAACAAAGATGATAAAGAGGTGTAGTGATCGTTTTCATAATTAAAATTTTCATAAGGACCTTAACAATGTGGCTATTATAATTTTTTTAAAGGACCTTAGTACCGTAAAGCAAATATCCTATGCATTACCCTTGCCTATAGGTTTAAGCGAAAAGCCTATGCATTACCCAAGTATATAGGTAATGTTATATCTAGAGTAAGTAATATAGTATGATAATTTTCCTTTTGAGAAATTGTTTTCAACAATTCGTTAGAGTGCTACTAATTTTTTATTTTTTTTCAAAAATATTCTCCTTCTCAATGAAATCTTGTAAATTGCTTCTCTATCTTTCTTAACTAACTTAAATAAAAAAAGCATAGAATATCAGCATAGCATACCACTATTTTTATATATTTGATTTTCCGTTCACTTATATTTCAGCTAATTGTAAAAATAAATAAAAACATCAAAAAAGCAGATCGTAGTGTTTTGCAAATATGCGTAGATTTTACTATAAATATTAAAAAAAACACAAATATTTGATATATATATATATATATATATATATATATCATTGTTTTAAAAAAACCCGCCTCGAGGCTCGCCTTGAGGAAATAAGAGATAAAACGCCTTGAGGCTTATTCCAAAAGGCTTTTTACCTCTAAAGCTTACGCCTCAATAACTTGAGGCATACAAAACGCGTAAAACTTACGCCTCGCACGCCTCAAATAGCTGAGGCATATGACTTAAAAACCTTTTAATATTTAGTTGCAGTTATTGACACAAATAAATGTCATTGAACTTTAATTATTTAATAGAAATAAAAAAAAGACAAAATTTAAGAAAATAAAAATTAGCATGTTTTACTTTTCAATTTCAACACAATCAAGTAAAATAGTTTATGAAATAATGATCATGAGCAATATAATGAATTTTCTTATTGTTATTTAAAGAATGTTTTTCAATGAACTTTGTTATATCTCGAAATAAATTTCGCAAATCAATTTGAATTGATGGAACATATCAAAATTGTAGTGTGATGTAAGCTTCAAATAGTTTTAAGAAATCAAAATTTGAATCTTTTGCATGAGGAGGAAGATATCATTTGATCTTTTGTATTTTATATTAAATGTGCAAGAATGATTGTATTTTGTTTGAATTGCTTTGAATGCTTTATGGGTTTTACTTAGTATTTGACGCTTAATGTTATTCCATATTAAAAATTAATTTATGTGTTGCGCTTTTTTTTTACCTGAAAGGCTTACGCCTCAACGCTTCGAGGCTTACGCCTCGCCTCACGGACCCGAAAAACGCCTCACGTACGCCTTTTGCGTTTTAAAACATTGATATATATGTATGTATATATATATATATGTGTGTGTGTGTGTGTGTGTGTGTGTGTGTGTCCAATGTTTAGTAATTGCTTGTGGAAAAAGATAAATATCGATATAAATGCATTTTTGTAGTGGAATGCGTAGAAGGTTACCGAAGTGATATCCAAATCGTAAATTATGTTTGAATGTAATCAAAATAGGATTTCAATCGTAAACGTAGAATGTCCATATTTTATAGCCGATTTTGGTTTTTTAACTATATCAGCTTAAAAAATCAATTTTATTTTGTTTGGAAAGCACTTGAGTTAGAATTGTGGATTCAAATAACATATTGAATATTTGAGTACATATTGAATGATTTTTCTCTATTGCAGTTAAATGAATTTGAGTTGGAATGTAAATCAAGTAGGAATGAAAGAGATCCATTCCAAAATAGGATTTTAAGTCGTAAGATTTTTGATAGAATACTCGTGATGTAATTATTTATAACAACAATTGTAAAAATTTTGGGGGAAAAAGTCAAGTTAGTTTTCAAATGGGGTTTAGTTGCTGGTGGCTACATAAATAAAGATCTTATAAAACAATAACGACAAAGACAAACAACATATCAAGCACAACCTTTCAGAGTATATTTGTATGCATGGCCTAACTGCATGCCAACAACATTTCTTTATTTGACATGTCTACTAACAAAAAACAATCCCGTGAAGGTTCAGTTCATCCTCATATTTCCAGTTATAATCTTCCAGCATTTAAAGAAAAAGAGAATGACTTCAACATTGTTTGCATATCCTTTCTCTATCATGTTTTTACTTAATCAACTGTACTCTTGTTTTCAAATTGAGCATAACGATTTGAGATTTCCTTCGGTAAATTCTCAAGCTCATTCAAGATTCAACATTCTCCTTGTAACCAAGTTGACTAGTTTCAAGCTTGCTAAAGTTCTCTAGAAACATATCAGCATATTCATTGAAATGCAAAAAGGTGGATAGCTTGCAAAGTGCAAAGATCAAATGACCGTTCAACATTCTGTAAGAGATTTAGGCTAAAAAAGAAAACATGTTTGTAAGAGAAAGCTTGACCATAACTGGAATGAAACGATAAAGTGAACCAGTTGATTCGGTTCAATTTACAATGCACTGCTAGTTTACTTGCTCAACAGCATTGACACACAATTAGTTAAGTTAGAAATTCATGGTCTAAAAACGAATAAAAAATAGTTTGGTTAAAGTAGTAACAATCACAAATATCTTAGCGTAACACTGTATGCAAATTATATGTACTACTGACCATGAATTAATTCATGCACCATTTAACAATGTATCTTTAAAATGGTTGCACACAACTCTGCCGATTGTTCTTCAAGCATTCAAACAACTGTATAATGAAGTTTTTTAAATCAAAATTTATTTTCCAGTTATATCTTTATCAATGATACAACATTGATATATGACTTTAGAGAAAAACCCAATAAAGAGGTTAAAAGCTTTGATTTCTTTTGACCTCATGAATTTTGCGTGCAAATGTAAGTTAAGCCATACTTATTAAGGAGGAAAAGGTAAAGACATTTGATGACTCTTCGCTAAAAAAGATCTAAAATCCCATTTTCATTATTGTTCAAAACATTTTCATCCACATTCACTTGTATAAAAAGGTATGACGGGGTGATACAAGTTACTAATTGAATTGTAGTCATTATTATTTCGCTAAGAGATTCGAGATGCTAATAGGGTTGACGCAGTTGGTTGATGGTCCATATTGCGAGACCAAAGATCACGAGTTCAAACCCAAAATCGACAATCTTGTAACAACTTCCTAAATATATGTTTGACAGACACATACTTTTCTGAAGTTTACAAGATCCGTTTGATTCTCTGTGTAGTTCAAAAAAAGAGATTCAAGATCATTAGCGCGATCAAAATAATTTGCGAAATTATTTTCATTGCACTCCTCGTCATTTTTCGAAGACTATATCAAATCCCTCTAACTTTCTTCTTTAATCTTTATTAATAATTGTAGTATTATTGGCATAGCATTTTTTTTGAAAACGTATGCATTCCAAAGTATCTCATTAGGAGGTCACGAGTTTAAAGTTTAATCTTCACAAATAACTCTTTATTTATGGTAAGAAAATTGGTAAATAAGGTCATGAGCTCAAACCTTAACTTTTTATTCTTGATTTTCATCTTTTTTATATATAAAAAAATTCCAACATTTTGAATTATCATGCTGCAGTTAATCAACAGTTTTTAGTTTTCATTCATACAAAAATGTGCACAACATATGTATATTTTGAATGAACGATCAATTTAAAAAACCAAGTTAACACACAAAATATAAGATAACCTTTTGTATTTTCCATGTTTTGAGAAATGGTAGAAGCATTAGAAACAATCGTCCATCCGTCGTCCCTCTATTCCTTCCATTGTTCCTGCCATCTTCCTTTTTTTCGTTCGTCGCCCGCCACTTCTTTCATATTTCGTAAATATTGAGAACTCAAAATGTAAAATACAAAATAAGCCAAACGGACCCCTGTCTTTCATAGTTCGTTTTACATTTATGCATCTGATATTCAATTTAGCAAACTCTTTATATTCATGAAACACAAATTCGCTTATTGAAAATTGTTTATGGTTGAACAATCTTCTTAACTTTTATTTATTTTTTGTTTTTAAATCGTGTATACTTCATATTTGAAAATAAGAAGTTAAAAAATAACTTCAAACTATAGATCCTTGAAGTATGCTATCCAAACTGAATTCGAAATCTAGATATTATTTTAAAATGTTTATATATATTTCAAATCATGGATTTTTATAAATATCAATTCTATTTGTACCATGTCTGAAATACCAAACCTAAAAAAAATTGAATTTATTTCAACCTATATATTTTATATTGTTAGATTACAAAATCAAATTCAGTTAATGCAAAATATTAGTTTGATTAATTTGGTCAATATGCATTTTTTTACCATGTTTTCAGAACACTTATTTTTTTTTTTAAAAAAAATCTATTTGATTATTAGCTCAATATTGTTAATTTTATCCGATTCAGTTTTTCTTTGAGAACACTTAATTTTTTATACTGAATTCTTTGAAAAGATATTTACTCTTAAAACAAATTGTTTTCATAATTTTTTTTATGACTTAATTCAATTTTTTATTTTGAAATATTTGGCTAGTCTTTGATGTGTGCACGAACACACCCAATACACACACACACACACACATAGAGGAATGTACGTTTTTTTTTTTAAATTTACATTATCAATTTACGTTCTTTGTTTGTTTTTTTAAATTGAAAATAGTCAGTATGATATGTAAAATTAGACATTGATTGTTTGAATTATAATATATTGCTTAAGGAAAAAAAGGGTTTCATACAAACATACATTGCAACTGACAATTGCTTATTGAACTAATACCGTGATGCCAGCAATTTACATTTGAGCTTTTGATCTGCACATTGTCATTTATGTGAGCAGCGTTTACCGTTTGTATTGATAATTTTATTTTTTATACGTCGGTCGAACATGTGTCATTTGTATTGGTAATTTTATTTTTTATGCACCTAGTGCCTGTTGTTTGTACTAATTTTTTTTTTTCAACGTTGGCGCAAACCTTATGTTGTGATCATGTTACACTACATGTGCCGAGGGTGTGTCATTTGTACTCGTAATTAAATACATAGCTGTTTCAAAATCTGACATTTTGTAAAAGAGGCTTGAAAAGATATTTAGAAACCTTAAATGAAACCCCAATTCATATAAAAATGACATCGTTAAAAGAAACCAACTTTTGGATATAATGGGGTTTTTGGGTCGCCGGGGGTGGGGGGGGGTGTTACCGAATGCAGGTGTGTTTTTGGGTATGAGGTCATCTCACATGGTGTACTTTCTTTCTTTTCAGTGGGATAGACCGAACTTATTGACACCCTCATATCCAAAACTGGAGCTCCTTTAACGATGGCATAGAAAAATCAAACTTGTGCTTACATCAAAAGCGCTGGGTCTTACCTTCGATGCAACACTTGCATTTTCTCTCAAATTTCCAATCTTCCTGTTCAAAAAATTCAATACTCAACACGTAGACGCGACCCTTATGCTTGAAACACAGTCGCTTACATCGGTCATAAAGGGTCTGTGTTGACGTAGCTGCTACATTTGTTGTGTCTAAGAACGTATCAACGTACCCATATATTCAGACAGTGTATCAAAAATGTCTAATGTTTTCCTATACTATCATAGTTTTGTTAATCGGGTAGGCATATGCATTTCACTCACCTTCCTAAATCATGCACATTATTTAATCAGGTGCATGTTATCCATGAATGGGCATGGGCTGGTACGCCAAATGAAGGTGCTGCCTATCTCCGTCTACAAAGTCTAGCAGATACTTGGCATAGGATTCTGTTAATTCCTGTCACAGGGGGAGTTGTAGTAGGCATGATGCATGGATTGCTTGAAATATTTCAGCAGATTAAACAGTCAAGATCTTCACAAAGGCAAAGCGTTGACTTGCTAGCAGGGTTGTTTCCTATAATAAAAGCAATACAAGCTGCTGTGACATTGGGCACGGGTTGCTCATTGGGTCCTGAAGGACCAAGCGTTGATATTGGAAAATCATGTGCAAATGGTTGCTCTGAAATGATGGAGAATAATCGAGAAAGGAGGATCGCTCTTGTAGCCGCTGGTTCAGCTGCTGGAATCGCTTCAGGTATCACAGAGCATTCACACTCTTTAGACATAAAAAGGGGTGTCATTACAAGAATGCATCAAGCATTATTTTTAGCGTTCTAAGTTGCAAGCTTAGTACACTCCTTGAGCAACGAAAAAATAACATGATTAACGATTAAACTGTTTTTACGTAATGACTGTATATGATGGGTGCAAACTGCAAATAAATTAAAATAAATCAAAATGTCTAGAATGGTTTTGATGCCTTGTATCATGGAGGTTCATTTTGAGCTACTTAACTTGTCAGATAAACGCATGTCTAAGTGCACACACATGGTCAAATGACTTATGTTATATGGTTATGTGACAAAAATATTGATGACAAGCGGTCCTTGCAATCTCATTCGCATTATTTCTTTTTTGTTATAATTAAGGCGGTGAGAGTCTTTTCAAATACTTGCTTGCCTAAATCAAGAATTTTAGATGAAGTCACCAAATGCCATTGGAACATTATTTTCAACTTAGCCACCATTGGTCTATTACTTGGCCAATCTTTTTGCAGCCCATAGAGATTGCGAGATTCTCTCTGAATTGTTTCTGTTGTCCTGTTTCTGTAATGAACACTTAGTTCTCTTTCAAGTTTCAAGATCCCAGGGAATAAAAGTAGGCTGTCCTGGACTTCACGTATTCTTTTACATGCTACTCACCAATAGTTGATGCAGTTGTTTCCTTGGTTATTCATTTATGCTATTCTTTTCAATTAGTATTTGCTGTACTGTCTTTGTATTTCAGGCTTTAATGCTGCTGTTGCTGGGTGTTTTTTCGCCATTGAAACTGTACTGAGGCCACTCAGAGCAGAAAACTCACCTCCATTTACAACCGCAATGATAATTTTAGCTTCAGTGATATCATCCACTGTCTCAAATGTTCTACTGGGACAAAGGCCAGCTTTTATTGTGCCGACGTATGATTTAAAATCTGCTGCTGGTATTTTATCTTATTCTAATCCCAGATTTATCAAAGTGACGGCAAAATTAGTTAAATGATTCACTTATTACGACAACATTTATCATTGGTGTTGGTTTATTAATTTGCTTTTCATGCTATTTGCAAGAGGGAGAGGTTTTTTTTTTTTTGGGGGGGGGGGGGGGGGTGGGGGGTTTAGATAGACGCAAGTTCCTCTAATGTCACTTTGACAATTTCACACATGGAACAACGTAGGGTTATACGTAATTCCTTTACCCTTGTCTGTAGTTGTATAATCTTAGACATCTGCCTACTTATAATTTGATATAATATGAAATAATATATAGACTATTACGATTGTGCTAATATTTTTTTTCCTCTTCCCCTTTTTTCTTTCTTTCAAGATTGACTATTAATAAGTATGCATAAGGGTTCGGAGTTCGAACCCAATATCTTTAGCAACATCTCAGGCTCGGTATCTACCAGTGATTAAGGTCATCGGCATTTGGTACAATGTAGTAATGCTAGGATAACTTAAAATTTGAAGTTTGTAGTTCAAAGTTTACGGGTTTGCAGTACTTTCAATCTTATTAGGCCTGTCATGAGCCAGATTAGATCGGATCAAACAAGTCCCTAATTCGGACCAGTTAATTTTCACTTGTTCCATATCCCTTCAGTAGGTCTTCCACGTGCTAAACTCAAATCCATATCAATCAATACATTGACCTGACTTTTTAATCAATATACAATCAACATCATACACAGAAATGATATTCAAATAATTTAGGTACCAAAAGAGCGTGATATGTGTATAAACATACACTTCCTATAATTTTCTCAGTTGATTATTGTATAAACTATAACAAAATTGATCTGGAGAAATTCGTTGTACAATTTCGGATCATGCTAATGGGGAGAAAAAGGTGCCTACATATAATGAATTATAATCGATGACTGTGCATAACGCACAAAAACTTAGCAGTTTCTTAGGGTTTTAGCAAGTGATGCAGCATATTTGTTACTTTATTCTTTTTCTAAACATTGCGTATCTAATCAAACAAAAATTCTCAATTTTCTTTTTTTATTCACATTAAAAATTCAATAAAGATATCATAAATCTACGAACTCCGATTTTCGAGATTAAAACCTTGTGTGTGCGTATTTGGGGGGGGGGGGGGGGGATCATTTAGGATCTAAAAAGCGTAAAAAATATTGTGGAAAAGCATACAACTTTATGATTTAAACTTCATTTCCAGTCAAGTCCATATAGATTCCGATTCAAATCATGCTAAAGTCAATGTAGAAAATCTTAATATATGTAGTATACTTGTGTGAATCTACAGTTTAATTTCTACTGTATCCTAGACAAGATACAAAAGGAACAAATGAGAAAATTGGGTTTTAGTTTAGATATAGAAGTTAAGGCATCCGAATTCATTTCAAAGTCAATGCAGGAAAATGGTACGAAGGACAAAATTGATCAACTTTTTAGCTTTAAGGACATGCTCTGAATTTTTAGTGGGAATGACAAACTTCTCAACTAAATATAGTAGAATGACAAGCCTATGTAGTATCATTTTTGCATAATGTTTTCAATTTTCATATAATAATACCATATAATATCTTTTTTACCTGCTATGTCATTATGACTAAATTTTAAAGAGATTGTCCCAGAGGATAAAAATCTGTGAAAATTTGTCATTTAGATAAAATTCCCCTATTTTGAGCTTTACATATATGATTTGAATTTCGTTTTGAAATCCTTGATCGTACGATCAAATTATGCTATTGTGTTTTGTATGTGATAACATGTCATATTTTGTAAGTGCTTTTATATTAGTTGTTAAACGACTTAAATAATTTTTCATACTTGTGGAAGTTTTATATTAGCATTTCCAAAGTATCCAAGGTTGCCTTAGAAACTCTAGCTTGATAAACATTTTTCTTTCAAAACGACCAGTTTACGCTTGTATCATTATTTATATTTCTGTGAAATGACCTTGTTATCTTTGTTGAGCCTCTTTACAAAAAGGCATGCCCCATCTGTATTAGTTTTGTTTCAAAACTTTGTAATTTACAACTTCATGTTTGAAATCAGACTAATTGTTCAGTAATCCGATAATATGCACACCACATGTTTCGTGTGCTTAGTCCGCAGAAAGCTTCAGAGATTTTGTGCTCTGCATCGTAAATAAGTATGATTATGACCCAAGAAATGGGTTTGCGATGCTATCTCGAACCATTTATTTGGTAAGCTTGGTCAGATCTGGATCTAACTTAAACCATTATCAAGTCTAGTTGTCGTACTAATTAAAGTCACTGAATCATTCTTTCTTTCAGAACTTGTACGATTATAATAATGGAATTTGTACCATTTAGGGAAAAATACCAGGCATGTTATCCTATAGAAATCATTGCCTAAGAGTAAGAAGTTGTCAATCAAAGTCGTTCAAATTCTTTGGAACCATTTTCCAGTAGTGACTAAAATCAATCAAAATCCATTGCCCTGAGTGCAAACAAGAGCAAAAATATGAGCCTAAACTACATTCCTGATTGCAAATGATAAAAGAGATATAAGCCTATATTTATGAGCTTCGATCCAATCTATGCATGTTTATATGAATTTTATCAAAAATAAACACTATTGAGCAGTGGTCGTGTCTGATAATTATACAATGTTTAGGAAGCTAATACTTTTAAAATTAAAATGTATACCGAGGGGAGAACAAATTTCTATTGTAAGTTATGTTAACCTATTTTATAACTCAAATTAATATGGAAGACATCTATACATCTAATGCTCCTAGAAGTCCATACTATACTTGTAGTACTTCTGAGAATCTGGACTTCCATTAATTATATGTACTGTACGAACGGAAATTATGTAAATTGCTATTTATGAAACATTACCATATGAACAAAGCGCATCATTTTCAATTGCTTTAATACTGGATTCAATCTGATATCTTGCTCTCTTCCAGAACTACCTTTGTACCTTATCCTTGGTATGCTATGTGGGGCAGTGAGTGTGGCTTTTACTCGATTAGTTGTTTGGTTCACAAAATTCTTTGAGTACATTAAAGAAAGATTCGATCTTCCCGCTGTTGTCTGCCCTGCTTTAGGTGGCTTAGGAGCAGGCGTGATTGCCTTGAAATACCCTGGCATATTATACTGGGGATTCACCAATGTCGATGAAATTCTGCACACAGGAAAGTCTGCTTCTGCTCCTGGAATATGGCTGTTAGCTCAACTAGCTGGGGCAAAGGTAGTAGCAACTGCTCTGTGCAAGGGTTCGGGACTCGTCGGTGGATTGTATGCTCCAAGTTTAATGATTGGGGCTGCTGTTGGTGCTGTTTTTGGAGGTTCAGCGGCACAACTTATAAATTCAGCAATTCCAGGGAATGCTGCTGTTGCACAGCCACAAGCATATGCCCTTGTAAGTTAATTATGATAAGTAGGTTCAGTAATTATGAGTGATTTGATATTTTGCAAGGCTATCAATTCTCCGTGTCGTGCAGGTTGGAATGGCTGCTACTCTGGCTTCAGTATGTTCAGTTCCGTTGACCTCAGTGCTATTGCTGTTTGAACTAACAAAGGATTACAGGATACTGCTTCCGTTAATGGTAGGCTTCAACCTTATTTAATCATTTGTTGGATAAGAATATCTTTCTCACATTTCGGTTCTTAGCCTAAATGCCATAACTGGTGCGATATTTTGAGGGCAGGGTGAACAAATCTAGTCAAATTAATAATGAACACCAGAATAAAACTTAATATAATTAATAATTAGCACTTCCCACATAAATGTACTTTTAAAGTTTGATATTATATTGCCTTTATGTCAGTCGTCATTATTGTAATGACTGTAGGCTACTGATGGTCTCTTCTACTTATAGGCAGAAAATTTCCCCCCTTTTTGTCTGAACTTCATCTTATTACTGGCAAAACCTTCAGTTTAATTCAATTTTTATCAATAATTAAAAAGGAGAAAAATAAAATCAGCTATTAACTTTTTTCTCTTAGAGTGTAGTTAAAATCTAGTTTCTAGATTTTCCTAGCATTAAGTATGAAAATTTTATATAATTGAACTTTAATTTTTCACCTCTGTATGTAAAGGGACGAAAAGAATAATCAAGATCTTGGATTGAGTATCTCATCATGCATTCTATGTGATTGACGCTTAACAATTGCCACTTAGGTTTAGCATTCATGGGAACATAATGACTGCTCTTACTTAGAGCATCTCCAAAAGTTTCAACATCCAAAATTACATTCCTTCAGATTACGAAATGTAAAGCGAAGTTTTCCCCAATAGCAAACCAGTGTAGTCAATAGCGAATAGCGCAAAACAGCGCAAGGCTTGCGCTAAGCGCTATAGCGCGTGCTATAATGTTTTTTTTTTTTTTTTTTTTTTTTACAACTAATCGAATTATCATACATGACTGAAATTCAATGCTTTTGTTGCAGATTTTGTGACATATCCGAAACGTTTAAGGCTCCAAATGCAATGCTAGCGCACTTCATGCATATATTATCTTTATTTAATGTTAAATGTAATTATGTTAGAGAAAAATTAATAACAGGAAAATGTTCACAAGGACAAATTTTAGGGCTTTTTTATCCATAAGGACAACCCACTAAAATTTTATTCACCAGGATAATATACTGTCACGTGCGCTGATTTCTTTTTATTTCTCATTCCGACATCGCGCTTCTCTCTATCTCGAATTCTCTTCTGCGTTGCGTTTTTTTCCTTCTTCTAATCACGAATCCATCTTTCACAAAATCACAAAATCAAGCAATAACGCAATCATCTTTCAGGAAATAAAGCAATCGATTCACGAAATAATGCAATCCATTAACCGAATGTCGAAACCCTAATTCGATTTTGGAGATTACATCGATTGTTTTTTTTATAATCATTATAGCTTACTGTTCATCTGTGCGATTAGGTATTTTTTAATTTCTATCGGTGATTCATGACTTCTCTTGGTTCTACAGTTTTAATGTTCAACCTTTCAGCGCGTAGGTATCATTTTTATATTTTTCTAGTTATCATTTTTGTTTATTTACCACTGATTTATATTCATTTGATGTGTTTTTAATGTTATATTTATTATTTACTTGTATTGTTGCGTTATCTATGTATTACAGTCGAACTTATTTTGTTATAATCAAACAAAATGTGGTGTAAGTAATTTTTGTGCTACTTTTTATTTAAAACATTACTGCAGTTTTTAGGTATCATTTTTTTATTTTTTTGGGTATCATTTTTACTGTATTCACTGTGCTATGTTTTTTTTAGTTACTTTTTGTTGCTGTATTAATTTTGTTGCTGTACTGTTGCACTAGCTTTGTAATTCAATTGAATTTATTTCATTTTGATCAATCAAATTGTGAATAAATCATATTTCACTGTGATGTAAGTAATTTTTGTGCTACTTTTTATATAAACATTACTGCAGTTTTTAGGTATCATTTTTATATTTTTGGGTATCATTTTTACTGTATTCACTGTTGCTATGTTTTTTTTAGTTACTTTTTGTTGCTGTATTAATTTTGTTGTTGTATTGTTGCACTAGCTTTGTAATTCAATTGAATTTATTTCATTTTGATCAATCAAATTGTGAATAAATCATATTTCACTGTAATGTAAGTAATTTTTGTGCTACTTTTTATTTAAAACATTACTGCAGTTTTTAGGTATCATTTTTATATTTTTTTGGGGTATCATTTTTACTGGGCTCAATGTGCTATGTTTTTTTAGTTACTTTTTGTTGTATTAATTTTGTTGTTGTACTGTTGCACTAGCTTTGTAATTCAATTGAATTTATTTCATTTTAATCAATCAAATTGTGAATTAATCATATTTCACTGTGATGTAAGTAATTTTTGTGTTGCTTTTTATTTAAAACATTACTACAGTTTTTCGGTATCATTTTTATATTTTTTTGGGTATCATTTTTACTGTATTCACTGTGCTATGTTTTTTTAGTTACTTTTTTGTTGCTGTATTAATTTTTATTGTATTCACTGTGATGTAACTCAATTCAAATTTCACAAAAATAATATTTATTCTCACTAATACCGACTGATTAAAAAAACAATAGCACTCAAATCAATTCAATTATCACAAAAATTAGATTATTCTCAATAATACACAATAATAACCACTTGTATCATATGATACCTACAACTATACATAACTGATATGCTAGGATACATTGTTTTCCTACAGAATCTAAGTACATACAACACTGCTCCTCATTCCAAGCATGCATTCATGCATTTACTTTTACTTGTATGCAATCCAACCTTGAATTCAAGTAAATTCCAGCAGCATGCAGTATCTGCAAGAATTTCATACACAATCAAAACTTATACCAACATAATACTGTAAATTCAACTAGAAAAATATAAAACTGATACCTAAACAAATATAAAAATGGTACCTAAAAACTGCTATGATGTAAATTCATGTTGAAAATATAAAACTGATACCTAAAAAAATATAAAAATGATAACTAAACAAATATAAAAATGATACCTAAAAACTGCTATGATGTAAATTCATGTTGAAAATATAAATCTGATACCTAAAAAAATATAAAATTGATACCTAAACAAATATAAAAATAATACCTAAAAACTGCTATGATGTAAATTCATGTTGAAAATATAAAACTGATACCTAAAAAAATATAAAAATGATACCTAGAAACTGCTTTGATATTTTGAACGAAAACTAATGAATAAAAATGTTTACAACCCACTTTGATTAATAAAAATGACATAATTTCGATTGAGTTGCAAAGTTAATGCAACAGTACAAGTACAAAACTGATATAGTATCAAAACTGTAAAAAAAACAGCATAACACTATTAATACAAGAAAAATGATCCCTAAAAAAATAGCAAAATGATACCTAAAAATTGCTGCTAACTTCACCGTAAAAAAAAAAATCCAGCGATTTTTTTCTCCTTCATCTCTCTCGTTCGATTTTCTAGGACGAATTCACGAAATCAAAAAATCACGAAATCATATTTACTGCCAAATGAATCATAGCAATCGAATTTACCCTAATTTCGTGAACGATTTCAGCAATCGAACACGCGCGAGATCGAGAAATTTGATGGAAGAGGCGGAAGTTGTTTGCCGGGGGAGATTATGGTTTGATGGAAGAGGCGGCCAGTGGTGGAAGTTGATCGTCGGTGGCGACTAGGGTTTAATGGAAGAGATGGTCAGCGACTAGGGTTTTCAGTGAAACGATGGAAACGATAAAAAGAACGTAATAAAAGAGGGGTTATGTTGGGCTGACCTATTTATTGTCCTTATGGATAAATTATTAGTGGCTTGTCCTTTTGGATAAAATTTTTAATTAGTTTGTCCTTATAAAAATTTTCCCCAATTAATAATTTCATATTGTACATTCAAAATTATTGATGGATACGATATAACATATTTATGTCTTACACAATTTGAAATTTATTCTTAAATTAATGACTTATCTTGTTTGTGAGTTATGATGAGATTCTACCCAAAAAAAAAAAAAATCAGCAAAAGGTTAACATAGGGAAAAAGTACAAACAAAACCTAAATGTCAAAATATCTCCAAAAAAAAAAAAAAAAAAAAAAAAAACCGAAGCTGTATGTTCAAAAAGAAACCTGTATGTGCATCTTGAAAGTAGAAAGTAGATATACATATACTGTTCATTTATGTTTTCTTATTTATTAGGTTGTTTGGTTAACAACACTCAAGGCTCTATACTCAGGTCGTACTCATCTACTTCCCAGTAGATTAACCTATTATAATACATATGGGGGAAAAATATTTCCAAAAAAAAAAAAGACATGGATAGTTTTAAAATTCAGATTTGGAGAAGGAGAAAACAAAAGTAAAGCCAATCACGAAATCAAATGAATAAAGCAATAAACAAAGCTGTATGTTTGATTGAAGTCACTTCAGCTTTTCTAGCAGCATAAATTGATTTGAAGAAGAAAGTAATTTGCCCTAGGTTAGAAGTTGATTCACCTGTTACGTTATTGCCTAAATAGGAAACAAAATGAACCTCTTACGTTATTACTCAAATTAAATGCGCCAGATCAGGCTTCTTTACACACTCTCCAAACCTTAAAAAGAGAAAAGAAAAATAGCGCGCTATTTAAGCGCTATGTTGCGCTATGATAAAATTGCGCGCTATTTCTGCGCTACAAGGGACCCCTACGCTGTAAGAAGTAGAATAACGCAACCTATGCGCTATTTGGCGCTATAGCGCTCGCTTTGATAACATAGTAGCAAACGAGTTCAGGCGCTTGTTGAACATGCGCCCAAAAAGAAATATACTAAAATATTATATTCGTATGTTTGTCCTACTTAGAATAGTAACTCTGGCACATATATTATATTCAAGGTTTTAAATACCGGATATCAGTCACGTTACGTTTCGGCAATTTTAGTGACTCGGTATCGTTTCGGGGGAGTTCTCAGAGGAGACGAGTACATCTCGGGCGTCAATATCGGATTTACATCTCGGAGCTTAAAGTTCATATCGGAACCATATCGGCGTACATTCTATGTTAATAATTATATACTAAATGACAACATTAAAGCACAACATAGTCATATCTGTAATTGAACTGACAAAGATGACAGCCACAAAAGATACAAACCAGAAATGTATATATTGGTTAGTAAATAATCAAGCATTCAAGCCTTCATAAAATGACATTGCAGGAAAGGATTCCACAACATAAATTTCAGAATAATAGAACAATACAAGCTAATTAGAGTGATACAAGTACAGGTAATGTAACAAAAGTACTACAACTAAATTTCAGTGGCTAAACATGTAATTGGACATAGCATTGATCTGATAACTAAAAGGGGTTACTTGACGAATTTCATAGTTTGAATTGAATGAATAAATGCAGACCCAACCCTACATGAAAAATACAGAAAGCCAACAAACACATGCAAACCCAACCTGCATACAAGCCTTGCTTATTAAAATAAAAAAAATAAAAAAAAATCGGGTGATATATCGTGATTTCGTTTCGGTCAAAATATCGGCCGATATTTGGAAATATCGGCCGATATATTCGAAACGAGATATATAACGATATATTATGTTTCGTATCGTTTTGACCTCAAAACGAGATCTCGACCGAGATGGCCGATATTTAAAACACTGATTATATTTGTATGTTTGTTCTACTAGAAAAAGTTCAATTCTGGCACATTAATATATGATATATAAAACATCAGCCGCAAACATTATGACAAACAGAGCTCCACTCCAGGTGCCTGTTGAACATGCACCTGGTTTCAGGCACCGTTTAAACAGGCGCCCCACTCCCGGGCGCCTGTTGAACAGCTGCCCGACCAATTGCATTTTTGCAACCAGAATTGCTGAATTTTGGATGGATTGAAATTTCTGCACCCTGTTGGAGGCTATGATGAGTGCATATATGTCAAATGTAATATTAGAGCACTGTTGGAGATGCTCTTAAAGATGCACATGATTTATTATAGTTGAATATTGTGGAAACAATGCTTGGGTTGGATGGTTGTGCAACGACAATGCAATTTTAGACTCTGGAGGCGGGTTTGGATTAAAAGTGTTGAAGCTGTTTTGAAGATGGCGTACGACTACAAACCCACAACAAAGGGTTTGAAGAACGTAGGCATTAATTTAGCACTTTTGGATGATGTGGCTGGTAGGTTGAAGGGTATTGTAGTAACATCCTAGACTGTTGTAAAATGCGACATGGTTGAAGTTTGTGAAACTAATTCCTTTTATTAGTAGCGAAGGTAGAGATAATATTCATAATGTTGGTTAAACATCAAGTTTGTAGCATTTGGCAGTATGATGGCTGTGCTGTAGGGAGTGCTACGAAATAAGAGCATGGTGTGTGCGTACGTACACACACACACACACACACACACACACCAGAAAACAATGTATGTTAGCGTGCGAGCACATGCATGCATATATGGTATGGTTGAATTCTGTGAATTAGTGACAAGGTATATAGATGGTTTTATGGGTAGTATATTACTATGAGCCTAGAGGTTAAATTTTCACTTGTCCGGTCTTGGCTCTGAATTTTCAGTATTTTTCTATACTAGTTAATTATGATTTCTGTGTTTTTTCGACCTGCAAATTTAGTGTAACTTTGTGTACAGGGAGCCGTTGGTTTAGCAATATGGGTGCCTTCTGTAGTAAATGAATCCAAGGCTGGCGATACATCAGACAAAAAATCAACTTTGCGTGGTTATTCTTCTCTGTCGACCGTCGATGACAGAAATGGTGCAATTGGGAGACGAGCAGATGGAACAAATGACGTAGAACTCCCTGTGATGGAAACTGATTTTCACCACCGATTAGTTGAGGAGGACACACTTCTAGATGAACTTAAGGCATGATTCTTGTGTAAAAACCACATTCAATTTCTCTTCTTCCTTTTATGACTGGATATATAATTGTGATTTTTGGTTTCTATAGGTGTCTCAAGCCATGTCAATGGATTACGTTAAAGTTCTTCCAAATGTGGTGATGAAAGAGGCTATGAATCTAATGCGTGATAATGAACAACGTTGTGTTCTTGTTGTTGACACTGATGATTTTCTTGAGGGAATACTTACAATTGGTGATATTCGGAGGAGAGGGAAGGAAGATTCTGCAATTTTGGATGTATGCAGTTTTCGAATAAATTTCATATGAATGATTTTGAATTTACCCAGCAGTATAATAGAAGAAGTGCATACACATAGGAACGTGAGTTGGGGTTTCATGCAGACACTGCCGGAGACCCTTTACATCATTGCAACGACCACCTCAAATAGACTAGCTAATAGCATTAAACTGCACTCAATCTGATATGCTATAAATAATGTCTTGTGGTTGAACATAGAAATACTGCCTGAGACCCTTTATTTCATTGTAATGATCACCTAGCTAATAACTTTAAACTGCACTTGATCTGCTATGCTATCTATAGTGTCTTGTGGTTGAACGTAGATACATTGCTGAGATCCTTTATTTCATCGTAATGACCACCTGAAATAGACTAGCTAATAACGTTAAACTGTACTTGATCTGCTACGCTATGTATCTCTTGTGGTCGAACAAATTCACTGTAGTATGTATCGCTTATACACACTTTTAGTTGTGAAATATAGTACCCAAGAAGGGTGCTAGGTTCTGTTATGCAAGATTTTGATATGGGTCACCTTTTAAACTAGCTTTCTTTGGAAATAAATAAATATTGCATAAGGTTGGTCTTATTCCATATTTACTACAAGTGAAAGCAAATGGGTTGTCTTATTGTGACTGCAGCCCATTTTGCAAGTAGAAATACATGGGTCTGTTTATTTATGACATCCAGTTCATCACATTGCTCACTGAACTCCCATTGTTTGCTTTTAAACTGACTCTTCATTCTATAATGTAAGCCATTCTTTCTTTATTTTTGTCCAAGAGTATCTTTATGCATGAAAAATTATCAACCAGTTTTCCTTTGTTAGCATAACAATTGTATCATCTTTTGTGCTGCAACATGCATATTGTAGTTGATGGCCCATCTTGTTACGTTGACCTTTTTTTGGGCAATAATATGCATATATTACGTGTTTTAGGGATCAGCTTAAGTGTAATATCTTTTGGTTTTGGTAGTTAACATTGGATCACTTGTGTTACTATAACTAAAAGTTCCCCAATAGCACTCTTCAATTTATATCCAGTGCTATTTTTAAAGAATTGAGTCTAAGGCCCTGTTTGGCTTTGCCATTTTTATTTTTTTGTTTTCATCCAAATAAAAAAGCATGGGAAATGATCCATCCCTTCACCGCCCCTTCATTCCCTTTGTCACCTATTGTCGTCATGGTGACTTAATTTTTTTAATATGTTCCTCCATGCTTTCCGTATTTTGTAATGAATTTTAAATTTTTTAAACACAAAACGTAAAATGAAACCACACTGGTCCTAAGATTTTAAACATGCATTCTCAGCTTTCAACTGTCAGGTATTAATATTAAATGTGAGAATATGTCAGATGCACTGACTGAAAAAATTCATGCAGGTTGGTGCATGTTCAATATCATCGTACTTCACTCGTGGCTTTGAGTATCGAGGTGGTGAACGTGGGCTTGTAACTTGTTTCCCGGACACGGATTTGACAATAGCAAAAGAACTCATGGAGGCAAAAGATGTAAAACAATTACCGGTGGTAAGGCGTGGTGGAAACTCTAGAAAGCGCAAGCTTGTAGCTTTGTTGCACTACGATTCAATTGGCTGCTGTCTTCGGTTAGTATTCTCTATTGTGATCAACCTTTATACCCTTTAAAATATTTCTGGTTGGTTCATCTTGACAGTTAATTTCCTTTTAGTAAGAGCTCAATATTAAATTTTGGAAAAATAATACACCGTCTGTAAGATTTGTTTTGCTAACTATACCCTGAGTTGGCTACGGTGTGTGTTATTTACTCAAGTTTGTAGACAATTTGATCGCGACTGGAACAAAATATGTATGCTTTGTGTTTGAGTGTACCAAGCAACAGTTCAATCGACAATAAATAATAGCATCACAACAAATTGCTCTAGATATGAAACTTGTACTACCTTAGTACTATAATCACTCAATCTTGAGTTTAATATTATGTTTTCTGTCCAAACAATGCTAAATTATATTTTGATTCTGTGCAGTGAGGAAACAGAACGTAGAAAGACAATGTACGTACAAAGGAGAGATGAATTGACAGAAATTAACGTAAATGGGCATTAAGCATTCATAATTGAAGGAAGAGTTAAAAGTTACAATGTTACATGCACACAAACTTCGGAACATTAGGCCGCTACTCCCTGACAAATTACACACTGCTTCGTTTGTATGCTCCATACATGGCATGGTTTTTTTTTTTCTTTTCCCGTTCAACTGCTACAAGAGGAACATCAATCATAGAGTGCAAGTTCAACGGGTTGTTTTCTTGCCAATTGTATTTATAAAATGCGTTTATTAAGGTACATCCTGAACAGGGTACTGTAATTAATTTTCGTAGTACTCATAGCCTATAAGCTGTAAATTTATGTCCTATATAGAATTTTTTATTTACTTTTTCCTTTTTGGGAAGGGCCGCTGTATTTATATCTTATATGCTGATTTGGTTTATCCGATCATAAAATTTATCGATCCAAACTAAAACCGATAAAAAATAAAACAAAACAAAACCAATCAAATTAAGTTTGGTTGGTTCAGTTGGTAATTCGATTTAATCGAACTAAAAATATTCTAGACCTTATGTTTGTAATATTAACTATAATTTGAAGTAAATCATAAATATATGATTAGTATTATTACTTATGATTCTTATGGTTTCTAAAAGTAATTTTAACGCATACGTGATGATTAAAATTTAATTGGAAAGCCTATCTAATATAAAATATTTATTATAATATTGATAACTTTGAAAATATTATAAAAGTTTTATTAATTTGGTTAAATCGGTAATCAAACTAAATATTTTTTCGAATCGATTACAAACCGATTTAATTTCACAATCAAATCAAACTGACCAGAATAAATTGGTTTGATTGGTTTAATCAAATAATGTTCACCCATAATATACAAATTTGCTAGTTCTTTGGAAGTTTGCAGCGGGATAGAGTTTTTGTTATTTTTTTTCTCCTTTAGGGCTGTTATGATAATTGTAAGTTTACCATTATCAATCGATCGATAATCATTTTCAATTGAAATCGGTATACCAGTTAAAACAGTATGATAACGGTAATTTGCTATTTTTAACGTAAATTATTGGTAACGTTTTTTTTAATACTAGTGGAAACGATAATTTTACTTTATTACATGCGTTTAGAACGAAATAAATGATCAAATTTGGTTTAATAATTAAGTGAAATAATTTCAAGTACACTTATTATCTTTCTCATTTATGTTTTTTGCCTAACACTACATATAGTATATTAAAGATGCGTTGTGTACAAAGACATGTCAAGATAGAAACTTCGATGGATAAACAATAATTTACCATTACCAGTATAACGGTTACCAAATTATCGGTATATCAGTCTTTAGTATACTAGTCGATTGGTAACGGCAATGGAAAGTAGTTATGATTTACTAGTAAAAACGGTACGGTAACAGTATTTGAGAAAATGATAACAGTAACAATTATCATAAAAGTAATGTAACAAAACGGAAAATCAGAACCAATATATAATTTTTATTTTGGCTATTATAATGAATTTTGAATATTTAAAATGATTTATTTTTAATAATAGTGACTAGAAATTTATTTTGAATAGAATTAGAACGTATAAATTTATTTAAATCGAAGTTAGAATATAGATATCTATTTTAATTATAAAAGGAATTGGAAATGGCGCGGTAGTTTGAAAATTCGATTTCAAATTTCAAATGAATGTACAAGATTCAAAATAAACCGTATTTTGGTGAAACCAGAATTATTTGAATCTATCTGAAAATATCTTTCCAACGAATGTGAAAAATCTAGATTTCATAATGGGAATAAAAAGTTACGTCCAGTTGAAAATCCAGAATAGTCGCTGTGGAATTTTATATAATATATAGCTCTTAAAATTAGCGATTTTGCAAACGACCTCCGTTTTCGATGAGACCACTTTTGTTGGATTCGGAATGTCAAATTATTGCTAGATTTCAATATTCATAATTTTTGGAATTAATATGTGAGCGTGGTGAATTTAAACGTGTTTGGTCAATTCAGTTTGAATTCAATCGACTGAAAAATGACCGTTTTTCAAACGGTCTCCAAATTCGATGAAATTAGTTTTGTTAGGACCGTATCGTCAAAACATAGCTAAATTTATTTTTCTGGAATTTTTGGAGTCAATATGTGGCCCCGGTAAATTAAAATGTACGTTTAAATTAAATATATATTGATTTATAATTTAATTTAAAGAAAAATTGATCATAACAGCCGAATTGGGTTACGAAACATATCCCATTTTGTTCGAAATGGGGGTATTTGGTTATGGACGATAGTCGGTGGGTTCGATTTGGAGTTTAAAATAAAAAGTAACTTTTTGGAATATAATTAAATTAATTATATACATTTATAAAACATGGTCAACTCTCTCTCTCTCCCTCACTCCTCTCTCCCGTCGTTATCTTTCAGAAAGAGGAAAAAAAAAACCATCGCGCTCCTCCTCCTGCCCGCCACCAGCAGCCGCCGCACTCCTTCTCCACCCCCTCCTCTCCTCCTCCTCCTCCTCTTCTTCCTCCTCCTCTCTCTCTCTCTCCCCAATTTCTGAAACCTTAACCCCCTAAATCAACCCAATCCGCCGTCGCCAGTCCCCAATCCACCGCCGCCAGTCATGGCGCCAACCCCTCTCAGCACCCCTCTACCTCCAGCGTGCAACAGCCTCCCCGATCTCTCCTCCAACAACCATAGTGAGTTTTTTTTTAATATTGAATTTATTTTCAGTTTTTTTATATGAAAGGAAATAAAAAAATCATTTTTTTATATGAAAAGTAATAAAAAAATTCAGTTTTTTTTATATGAAAGCATGATAAAAATTGGATTTTTACATATATGAAAGCATGATAAAAATTGGATTTTTACATATATGAAAGAATGATAAAAATTGGATTTTTATACATATGAAAGCATAATAAAAATATGATTTTTATATATGTAGCGAATTAAAAATATGATTTTTATATATGTAGAGAATATAAAAATATGATCTTTAAGGTATACATAGCAATGTAAAAATATGATTTTTATCGTATGTTTGAAATATTTTTATGAGGATAAAAATATGATTTTTATATAGAAAACTGAGTTATAAAAATGTGATTTTTATAATATAAACATCAGTATAAAAATGTGATTTTTATAATATAAACATCAGTATAAAAATGTGATTTTTATAATATAAACATCAGTATAAAAATGTGATTTTTACTATGAACAGCGTGGAAAAGAATGCGTTGGAATTTCGGGCAAATCCAAACGGTTCAGAAATTCAGAAATAAAACTGGAGGAGTGGATCCCAAAGGTGAGAACTTCTCACTTTAATTTATTTTCTAGTTAAATATATATATATATATATATATATATATATATATATATACTAGGATGCAGACGGTGCTTAGTAGCACCCGACACCTTTGTTTGAAACCATGTTTGTTTGGTTGATTAGATTATTTAGTTGAATTTGATTTGGAAAATGAAATGAATTGATTAGAATTGGCATGTACATGGCGCGAGCCATTAGTAGGCGAGGGATAAGGCTAGACCTTATTCCGGTTCTAGTATCGTGTAACAACCCGCTCATTCGATGACAATATATTTAAATATTTTATTTAAATATATCGCCGTGTCCGATGTGTCACTCAAAATATCGTTTTTCATAAACGATAAAATTAGTATTCGGGACCACTTCCATTGAGTCCGGATCGTCGTTTACGACCTTTTTGACTATAAGCGTCGACACATTCGGAGTTAGGTAAAATTTGGTCGTTTTCTCATTTGAGTGTATGACCAAAATATCACTTTTCGCATACAAATGAATTTGGACTCGAAACCACTTCCATTGAGTTCAAAATGTCGTTTAGGAGTTCGTAAAGTATAAACTTCGATATATTCCAAGCTTTGGAATTTTGGCACCTTGGCTAGGGCTTGGTTAGCCAACCTAGCTCATTCACTTAAGAGCTCCACCTAGCTCTCTCCTCCTTCATTCATTCTCACTTCAAAGAAAATAGAAAATGGGGAAGGGAATGGGAAATAGAAATTCCTAAGCTAGGGCCTTCAATCTAGAGCTCAATTCTTGTGCAAATCCAATTCTAAGACTTGGGTAAGCTTCTCTATCCTCTTCTTTATCTCCATAGCTCATTAATTTCAGATTTTTCTCATAACCATAACACATATATTAGATGTGAATGTATGAGGTGATTTCAGAGGTTCAATTGATGAAAGAGAGGAGCTTTGCTCACTTGGGTGCTTGTTCTTCCTTGTTGGAGCTTGTTCTTGATATTCAAGAGCCAAAGGTGAGTTCTTTGATGAACTCACATCTATGCCTCAAGCCTTTGTGCTTGTAAAGTGTAATTTAGTGCATTTATACCTTGTGTATGTTGTGTATGCATCTAGTGTAGCTTAGTTGATTTCATGTGTTCATGTTTTCATTGAATTGGAAATTATGATTAGAATTGTCCACACAATCTAATTCATATGCTATGAGTTGTTTCGGTGATATTGTGATGCTCCGTTGCCACCCCGGCAAAGTTCTAAGTTTTCACAAGTCGCTTGAATCGTATTTGATCGCTTTGGTTAAAAAATTCGTCCGTTTTAGAATATATATTCATAGCCATTGTTAATCTCTGGTATGAATGTTTGTGGATGCGTATTTGGGTGTTATAAGTTGTTTCGGCAAGTCCATGAAGCCTCATATACATGTACATAACATCATAGGCCTTCGGGCATTCGTCGATATCGTTTTGAATATGTTTTCAAGGCAAATTGTGCTATGGAATAGGATCCAGACGTCTGAATATTATATATCAGACGTCTGACCTGCTTCAAATAATTATAGAACCAAGTAAGCAAATTCAGAAGCCTGAAAATTTTAGCTCAGAAGAATGAATTGTAATTCAGACGTCTGGCTGGAATAATTCAAACGTCTGGAAGGGGGCCAAAATGAACTAAAACCCTGCGGGTTTCTGAAAATCCCAGTTCGGACTTCTGACCTAAATGATTCAGACGTCTGAATCTGTTTTTCTGCTGTGGATCGAAGGGGACCTCGGTCCACAGTCTACCCCCATCCAGGCTCTTTCCCGGCCGGAGCTTGGGCCGTTCGGACTTCGTTTGTGAACTTCAACTTCACGAATTCGAAGATTCCAGCAGCTCGATTCATCGTCTTTGATTCTCAAGTGATTCTTCCAATGTTGATTCTTTTGATCTATTCACATTATTTAGGATGTGAATTGGATAAGTGATCATTCCAAAGCCCGTGCGTTCTATTTTGTGTATCGAATTTATTTGATACTCTTGTTAAGATGATTCACGCCATTAAAACGTGAATTATCGACTCAATATCCATCGAGTCTATTCCGATGTAGTTTAAAACCTTCGGGTGCTAGTTTGGGATTTCGATTCGTTCGTTGATCGAAATTACAACCGTTATCCCTTGATTTCCTGTATGTTGTTGTGATGTGAGTTTATGTTTCATGATCTTTGTGTTCTATTCGCTACGGCGATGGTTTCATGAATATTTGAACCACAATGGATAATGGGGTTTCATATTGTCAATGGGCATCGAACCAACGTTTAATCAGTTTTCAAATTCAAATCCTTTTAAAATAAATTCGGTTTCTAAACCCGGATCTGATTCCATTGATTTATATATGATTCCTTATTCTATCGATCGGACGAGAAATTTAGTTCATTTACCTTAGTAAAACGGAGGACTATGACCCCTTATATGTTTGCTTCGGCGAATAACTCTTGGACTCGTGCGTTCGAACATGTGTGGTGATTCTCTCTGTTTTGAATAGAAACCAATTACGGGTTCGTAAATATTCGAGAATAGCATGTGGTTATAGGACATGTCGCTATTTTCTTATATTAACTAGCTCGGAGTAATTTCTATTCACTTGGATCGATGTGATCCGTTTTATGATTATTCTTGATGTTTTGAGAATGAATTAACAACGGGTTCGTAAATATTCGAGAGTAGCGAGTGGTTATGGGACATTTAGCCATTTTCTTAAATTAACTATCTCGGTGTAATTCATACTCACCCGAATCGTTTGTATCCGCTTCCCGACATAGTTGTTTGGTTCGCAATCGCTCTAGTGGGAATTTATGATTTGTGACCTTCATCTATGGGACTTCGGTCCAACTTTCTATGATTTATGTATTTTCATCATTCGGGGTCGTCACCTGGTGCCGTGGGGAGCTTCGGCTCAAACTTATAGGTGTAGGACCTAGAGATCGTATCTCATCACGGGTGTAGGACCTAGAGATCGTATCTCAACATGGGTTAGCTACCTAGAGATCGTATTTCACCACTTTGATGCATTGCGTGTCAATTTGACCACTTTGACGCATTGCGCGCCAATTTGATAAATGATTTTTTATTCTTGATTACTTTGACGCATTGCGCGTCAATTTGATAAATGATTTCTGACTCTTGATTACTTTGATGCGATGCGCGTCAATTTGATAAATGATTTCTGATTCTTGATTACTTTGACGCGATGCACGTCAATTTGATAAACGATTTCTGACTCTTGATTACTTTGATGCGATGCGCGTCAATTTGATAAATGATTTTTGATTCTTGATTACTTTGACGCGATGAGCGTCAATTTGATAAACGATTTTTGATTTATGTTTACTTTGATGCGATGTGCGTCAAATTGATTTATGTTTGGCATTCCTCTATCATTTCCTATTATGTGCTATTATTTGAATGTTGCAATCTACATTAGCTAGGAGATTATTGAGAGATATTTGTGTGCTGACATTCCATTGTCATTTCCTGATTGTGTTGACATGCCATATTTCATATTTATTTATGATTAGATATAATTATTTGAATCATGTCATCCTGCGTTATATCTCTTATTATCTCAGTTTATTTGATAGGTACAACTAGACTAATCCGTTTATTGTTTATTTTCTTATAAATAATACTCGGGTCAGGCCGAGTCATTTTAGGTGCTTCTTTGGGTCTCATCACAGGATTGATCTTCCTCTTTTAGCTTGCTACTCTGTCTCTGCAGCTTTATGTACTTTTGTACCTATGACATTATCTATCGTTGTGTACATATTCTTTTGTTTATGTTATGGTACATGTATTAGTGGATCTTTATTGACCACTATCTTGTTGTACACATTCTTGGTTAATCATATCTATTTTGCCTTTGTGATATGATTATTCTGTGTCTGGCTATGAGATATACCATATCTATATTATTGTTGTTGTCTATTTTATACTGCTTTCCGAATTGCATATAGCCGTTGTGCAGTTGCCCTATGTGTCGAATGGTGATGTCGAAATTTAAATCGGTATAAGAATTCGATGTGCATTCCTCATATGGAGTAATTATACAATCCGTCGCTCTTCAAAAACCTCATTCTCCGTTATGGTCTACGACATTTCTCGGAAATGAACTGGACGATAGTAGGTATAGAGTCGGGGCGTTACAGTTGGTATCAGAGCCACTTTCCGGAACAGTGTAAGATAGTATGACGATGGTATTGTCTTAAGCCTCTATCGAGAATCGTGCTTTATGGTTTTAGTTAGAGTCTTAAGTCCTGTCATAGCGTATCTTCCTATACAATTCCATTTTGATTGAATTCACATCTTTTGAATTCAACTTGAGACTAACTTTTTCTTCCTTCTTTTTCCTTAAAGAAGCGAAATAGTTGGTCGTAACCGTGCAAGTGCCGGTTCACCCAGTGTACCTCCTACGGTGGGGTATTTGAGTATCTAGTGACCTATTTTTAGTCTTTTAGAATAGTTATTGAATCGTCTCCTTCGGGTTGATTTCTATAGTCCATCTAGGGCCCGTATGCTTTAGTGGTGCTTCTGTTTCATTCTTTTGACTCGAGTTGCTAATCGATGTCTGTTTTTGTATCACACTTATCTTGTTGATCAATTATGATCCTTGTAGTTGATTGATTATTGGATATCTTGCCCGTGCGTCGTTACGCATGTTATAAGCGCCTTTGATCCTGGTATTTCTTGATTTCTAGTTAAGATTTTATTACGTACCTAGCATGGTCAACTGATCACTTGTCGGTCAGTATGGAGGTACCATGTCGTTGTGACTAAATCTACTCCCTTGTTTTCAGCTATATAGTTCTAGTTCGGTGTTAGATCACTAAGCCTTTGGGCTAAAACAACTCATTTATTACCTCGTTGTGCCAGTGTGAGTCACCAAGCATTTATGCTAAACTAACTCAACGAATGTATCATTGCGTTCCAAACTCAAGATTAAGAACGAGGGAAAGCTTCCCGCTTCTTGTGATCCCTCTTCTTGAGTCAGGGTACGTGTAATTAATTCCTTAATGTCATTTACCTTGTTCAGAGATTATTTTATTTATGTTCTTTTGATATATGTCGACCGTGTTCTTCGCTATCGAAAGATATCATTTGTGTTTTATTTGTAAGTTGATAAAGGAATTTTATTTCCTTTACGCCATCCCGAATGATTTGTTGAATTTTTATATCTTCGCGAGATTTGCGTGAACGTTAGAAATTGTGAGGACTTTCTTGTGTTAACTTGTCCATCGGGTGCGTTAAGGATCTCGAACGAGATATGGGACGCCATGTTGTAGTTCGGAATTCCTAAACACCATTATGTGACAATCCGACATTCAAAATGATTCCAAAAATTAAAACTCTCCTCATAAGTTAATCAAAATAATAATATTTTGGATTTTTGCGATTTTCCGTAATCGTTTGTTATTTTTCTAGATAATTTATTTCTAGATATCCTTGGAGCAATTCCAAGAATTTGAGTGGTTCAAGATTTTCAATAGAAATTATCTTCAATCTTTTCTTTGAGTAAATTAAATAACTCCAGGAACAACCCAAAAAGTTATTTATTTATGTCTCTTATTTCTGGATTTCAGATCTTTGATTTTCGATGATTCTTAGTGATTGAGAATCTCGCCTAATTCTTAATCCTTGTCTCGATTTGCTAAAGAGAATTTAGTATTCTTTTAACTCCATGGATCTTCTTATTTTCTCTAGTGAACGATCACTCGAAAGAATGGGAATCCAGTGGGGAGGGAAATTTGAGTTTTTGCGATCCACGACAAACTCAATAATTCCTTTCTTCGAATCTTTGATCTAGTCGATCATCTGGAAGTGCTATATTTAATTCACTTATGGACTTAGCCTTGCGTTGTCCTTAGAAATGAATATCGAAAGGATGAGCTCTTTTGATATCCCTCCTTTGTTTGTTTGAATCATTTGGATTGACAATTGTCTCTGCACGTTTGTTAACCCTTGTCAGTCAAATTTTTGGGATTACGACCTCTTTGGTTTAATCTCATCTTGTTATAGAAATTGTCTATTGCTTCTTTGATTAGTTGCTGATGTTTTTGCGGTTTGAAATTTTTGGTGGAAAATTATCTTGAACCATGTTGTTCCGAAGTGATAAGTTGTACACTACTTATCCGTTATCTTCTCGATGTTTCTGATTTCCTAAAATCGACACTCAAATTTCTAAATATTGGGAATTTCGTATAATTCCTAATGATTCGTCTTTATGGTTACTAAATGAGATTTAGTACCTGGATAGAAATCGATTTCCCCGAATAGTTCATCGGTACTCCATTACCAATACTAGATATCGATTTCTACCTCGTTGGTATTCCATACCAACCTGGGATCATTGATTGCTCCTTCGAGAATTGCTCTCTTTAGCTAACTTCGTTGGAATCGCTGAGTTGTTCTTTTGTGGGTGTCAGCCACCTTGTCGCAAGACTAAAATGCTGAAGTTCGGTATTCGCTACATCGTCGTGATTGAGTTTTGGGAATGGATTAGTCAACCATCGTAAATTCCCATCTCATATCCTAAGAGAAATATCTACTATGATATCTCGCGTATGTAGGACGCAGTCCCGTTGCTTCTTGAAATTCCAAATTAGATTCACATGGTTTTTGTGTATTCTATTGATTCTTATTCCCTTGAGAATCATACGAAGAAAGGCAGGTCAATTTGAATTCATAGCACTTATGAATTTTTCAGGAATTATTTTACCCGTTTGGGATGACTACCTTCATGGCTAATGAAGTTCGAGATTGAACCCTAGCTTTTATGTTCTTGCAAGACGAGATTGGGATCTCACCTAGCCGTTGGTGTGATCTTTTCATTTCATGTCGGTTCTTGTGGTACCACTCCATGGTATTGTTTTTGGTTGTTACTTATTATTTCATTCTTAAGGAATTGCAGGGACGCAATTCTTTTAAGGGGGGAAGTCTGTAACAACTCGCTCATTCAATGACAATAGATTTAAATATTTTATTTAAATATATCGTCATGTCCGATGTGTCACTCAAAACGTCGTTTTTCACAAACGATAAAATTAGGATTCGGGACCACTTCCATTGAGTTCGGATCGTCGTTTATGACCTTTTTGACTATAAGCTGAAAAGTCGGGTGTGTACACGACTTGTGCAGGATCTATAATATGGCTATGCGGAATATGATAACAAACTTTAAATGCAGTAAAGTAAAGTAAAGTAGAGTAACGACACCAGGATTTTTATACTGGTTCGGACCTCCAGTCCTACGTCCAGTCCCGAAGCTTCTCTTCGGCTTTTCACTAAACAACACCCTCGCTTCACCCGGAGGAACAGGTTCACAACTACTTGATTTATGGGCTACAAGTTTACCCACTTGATTTCATGGGCTACAAGCTTACCCACTTGATTTACGGGCCACAAGCTTACCCACTTGATTTACGGGCTACAAGCTTACCCACTTGATTTCACGGGCTACAAGCTTACCCACACAGAACAATTACAAGAGTTTGACTTCTGATTGTGTTCTTCTTTCAACACTGATTTGCCAACGATTGAGTACACCCTTCCTATAATCTTATCCTCAAGTATATGATTTGAATGCAAAGATTTAAGGAAGAAAGATTGCTTGTTGAATCAAATGATATAAAACTGATTCAAGGATTCAACAAGTATTGACTATTTGAGAGAGCTTTTAGAATGCAAGAGAGTATAGAGTTAAGATCAGAAAATAGAAGAAGATTCGGTGATTTGAAAGTATGATTTCAAGTCTATTTATAGTGTAGAATAGTTGCATTCCTCCATGAAGAGTTTCTATAAAGAGTTGTGTCCATTTCTCTTGAAATTGAATAGAAATCTCTTCACAAAAAGAAGCATCCTTTCAGAAAAATTACAGCAAGAAAAAAGGTCGACAGGTCGAAATTAACAGGTCGACAGGTATTTGAAAAAAATAGCCGTTATGTGAAAAAAACAGCAGGACCGGTCGACAGGTCCTTTTTGGGCGGTCGACCGTTTTCTTGCTGTGGACCGGAGTACCTCGGTCCACAGTCTATATCACTCTGCACTCTTTCCCAGTCGAAGCCTGGATCGTTTGGGCTTTTTCTGTGACTTTTCAATTCTTCAAATATACAGATTTCAGCCCCAGCTAATTTCAATTTCTAAATTGTTTTGTGCATTCGTGTTATACTTTGAGGATAGATTTTAACATAAATCTAACACGACTCCATACCTACACATATATAATCTTAGCTCCATGTCATGATTTCCATTGATCTTCACTACGATCTTCATTGATTTCCACTTTGATAAATATGAATTCAGCTCGTCAATGATCTCTATTTCTATGTTGTCATTAATCAAAATCTTGTGTATCAACATTCTCCCCCTTTTTGATTGATGACAATATCTTGCATATGTTTTTGAGAAACTGAGTAGCTCCCCCTGAATATATGCTTATATATTTTTATCTCCCCCTGTCTAAAAGCTTTCTGCACATTTTGTTAGTATAATAAAAACTTACTGTTTCCTGTAACAAAATGTTAGTGCATATAAAATGAATATTTATATGTACATGCATATATATATATATATATATATATATATATATATATATATATATATGCATATTTCTCCCCCTTTGTCATCGATTAAAAAGAATAAACATCATGATAGAACAGTAATCGAACATAAGACATAAATTAAAGTACCTTCGGGAGATATTGGATCATGTGCAATTTGATAAACTGAATTTTGTTTTCAGAGACATTTGGAGAAATCAAAATCGCCTTCCTTTTATTGTGGTGTACCTGCAAAAATGTAAAATATATATACTTTGGTACCCACTTGCTTTGTTTGGGTCCATGGGTTAGATGGAAGGTAGCCATACCCAAGAAGGTTTAATGGAACCTTTAAAGATAAAATTTTCATTATTAACTACTGAATCAAAATAATCATCGATATATTTTTCTCTGTTTTTCCAACTTACAGGAACCCAAATACTTAAGTAATCTCTATTGATATTCCTTTTCGTACTTCTAGATCTATTATACAGATCTCTAGTCATAGAAGTATTCGAATTTCTATAATAATTGGATCTACGATGAGCATTAGTACTAGCAGTAATATTTTTATTGTACATGAAAGCATATCTAGTACTATTTCTAAGATTAGTTTTATTATATCCTAAACCACTTTTGTCATGTAAAGGTCGAGATCTAGATAAAATCATATTTAAATCATTTTGACCTTTATTAAATTTTGCGAACTTATTTGCACTTTTATCAAATTTATTTCCAAAGCCGCTATTGACATTTTCAAAAGAAATTTTGTTATTCTTTAAATCATCAATTTCCTTATTTAATTCAGAATTTTTCCTTTTTAAAGTACCATTCTCAGTTTTGAGACCTAAAATTTGAGATTCTGAATTATCTAAAGAAGATTGTAACTTTTCAAAATTTTCTTTTGAGTCAGAAATTTCATTTTGCAAAATATTATTATTCACCTTTAAAAACTCACATTCTTTAGATAGTTCTAAATTCTTTTCAGTTAAAGCTCCATTCTCTTTTTCAAGAGACGAAATTAAAGAACTAGAATTATTTAAAGAATCTTCTAATGATATATTTCTATTTTGCAAAAGATTAGTTTCCTTTAAAAGAACATTGTTTTTATCTTCTAGTTGCTCATTTTCTTTTTGAAGGAAATCTTTTTGAGAAACAAGCTCTTCTAAGGTATCTTCAAAACATTTGGCTTGTTTTACCAAACGATTGTTTTCTTCTTTTAATTTGGAATTTTCTTCCTTATACTTTTTTGACATAGCTAAAACAATTTTATGGAGTTTCAATAATTTTTCATGGTCTAACATAAGATCTTTATATAATGAATCTGTACATACCGATTGTGATCTGACTTTAGCCATGAGACATTTGTTTCCTTGCTCTCCTGATTCTGCTTTGTTGCTCTTCCATTTTCTATATCCCTGACTAGATTTCTTTTTTTGCCATTTGTTCTAAGATGTTGTTACGATCTCTAGAACAACCTTGCTCTGATACCAATTGAAAAGTCGGGTATGTACACGACTTGTGCAGGATCTATAATATGGCTATGCGGAATATGATAACAAACTTTAAATGCAGTAAAGTAAAGTAAAGTAGAGTAACGACACCAGGATTTTTATACTGGTTCGGACCTCCAGTCCTACGTCCAGTCCCGAAGCTTCTCTTCGGCTTTTCACTAAACAACACCCTCGCTTCACCCGGAGGAACAGGTTCACAACTACTTGATTTACGGGCTACAAGTTTACCCACTTGATTTCACGGGCTACAAGCTTACCCACTTGATTTACGGGCCACAAGCTTACCCACTTGATTTACGGGCTACAAGCTTACCCACTTGATTTCACGGGCTACAAGCTTACCCACACAGGACAATTACAAGAGTCTGACTTCTGATTGTGTTCTTCTTTCAACACTGATTTGCCAACGATTGAGTACACCCTTCCTATAATCTTATCCTCAAGTATATGATTTGAATGCAAAGATTTAAGGAAGAAAGATTGCTTGTTGAATCAAATGATATAAAACTGATTCAAGGATTCAACAAGTATTGACTAGTTGAGAGAGCTTTTAGAATGCAAGAGAGTATAGAGTTAAGATCAGAAAATAGAAGAAGATTCGGTGATTTGAAAGTATGATTTCAAGTCTATTTATAGTGTAGAATAGTTGCATTCCTCCATGAAGAGTTTCTATAAAGAGTTGTGTCCATTTCTCTTGAAATTGAATAGAAATCTCTTCACAAAAAGAAGCATCCTTTCAGAAAAATTACAGCAAGAAAAAAGGTCGACAGGTCGAAATTAACAGGTCGACAGGTATTTGAAAAAAATAGCCGTTATGTGAAAAAAACAGCAGGACCGGTCGACAGGTCCTTTTTGGGCGGTCAACCGTTTTCTTGCTGTGGACCGGAGGACCTCGGTCCAAAGTCTATATCACTCTGCACTCTTTCCCGGTCGAAGCCTGGATCGTTTGGGCTTTTTCTGTGACTTTTCAATTCTTCAAATATACAGATTTCAGCCCCAGCTAATTTCAATTTCTAAATTGTTTTGTGCATTCGTGTTATACTTTGAGGATAGATTTTAACATAAATCTAACACGACTCCATACCTACACATATATAATCTTAGCTCCATGTCATGATTTCCATTGATCTTCACTACGATCTTCATTGATTTCCACTTTGATAAATATGAATTCAGCTCGTCAATGATCTCTATTTCTATGTTGTCATTAATCAAAATCTTGTGTATCAACATAAGCGTCGATACATTCAGAGTTACGTAAAATTTGGTCGTTTTCTCATTTGAGTGTATGACCAAAATATCACTTTTCGCATACAAATGAATTTGGACTCGAAACCACTTCCATTGAGTTCAAAATGTCGTTTAGGAGTTCGAAAAGTATAAACTTCGATATATTCCGAGCTTTGGAATTTTGGCACCTTGGCTAGGGCTTGGTTAGCCAACCAAGCTCATTCACTTAAGAGATCCACCTAGCTCTCTCCTCCTTCATTCATTCTTACTTCAAGGAAAATAGAAAATGGGGAAGGGAATGGGAAATAGAAATTCCCTAAGCTAGGGCCTTCAATCTAGAGCTCAATTCTTGTGCAAATCCAATTCTAAGACTTGGGTAAGCTTCTCTATTCTCTTCTTTATCTCCATTGCTCATTAATTTCAGATTTTTCTCAAAACTCTAACACATATATGTTTGGATGTGAATGTATTAGGTGATTTCGGAGATGCAATTGATGAAAGAGAGGAGCTTTGCTCGATTGGGTGCTTGTCCTTCCTTATTGGAGCTTGTTCTTGATATTCAAGAGCCAAAGGTGGGTTCTTTGATGAACTCACATCTATGCCTCAAGCCTTTGTGCTTGTAAAGTGTAACTTAGTGCATTTATACCATGTGTATGTTGTGTATGCATCTAGTGTAGCTTAGTTGATTTCATGTGTTCATGTTTTCATTGAATTGGAAATTATGATTAGAATTGTCCACACAATCTAATTCATATGCTATGGGTTGTTTTGGTGATATTGTGATGCTCCGTTGCCACCCCGACAAAGTTCTAAGTCTTCACAAGTCGCTTGAATCGTATTTGATCGCTTTGGTTAGAAAATTCATCCGTTTTAGAGTTTATAATCATAGCCATTGTTAATCTCTGGTATGATTGTTTGTGCATGCATATTTGGGTCTTATAAGTTGTTTCGACAAGTCCTTGAAGCCTCATATACATGTACATAACATCATAGGCCTTTGGACATTCGTCGATATCATTTTGAATATGTTTTCAAGGCAAATTGTGCTCTGGAATAGGATTCAGACGTCTGAATATTATATATCAGACGTCTGGCCTGCTTCAAATAATTATAGAACCTAGTAAGCAAATTCAGATGTCTGAACATTTTAGCTCAGAAATCTGAATTGTAAGTCGGACGTCTGGCTGGAATAATTCAGACAGCTGAAAGGGGGGCAAAATGAACTAAAACCCTGCGGGTTTCTAAAAATCCCAGTTCAGACGCCTGACCTAAATGATTCAGACGTCTGAATCTGTTTTTCTGCTGTAGACTAGAAGGGACCTCGGTCCACAGTCTATCCCCATCCAGGCTCTTTCCCGGCCGGAGCTCGTGCCGTTCGGACTTCGTTTGTGAACTCCAGGTTCATGAATTCACAGATTCCAATAGCTCGATTCATCGTCTTTGATTCTCAAGTGATTCTTCCTATGTTTATTCTTTTGATCTATTCACATTGTTTAGGATGTGAATTGGATAAGTGATCATTCCAAAGCCCGTGCATTCTATTTTGTGTATCGAATTTATTCGATACTCTTGTTAAGATGATTCACGCAATTAAAACATGAATTATCGACTCGATATCCATCGAGTCTATTCCGATGTAGTTTAAAACCTTCGGGTGCTAGTTTGGGATTTCGATTCGTTTGTTGATCGAAATTACAATCGTTATCCCTTGATTTCCTGTATGTTGTTGTGATGTGAGTTTATGTTTCATGACCTTTGTGTTCTATTCGCTACGGCGATGGTTTCATGAATATTTGAACCACAATGGATAATGGGGTTTCATATTGTCAATAGGCATCGAACCAACGTTTAATTAGTTTTCAAATTCAAATCCTTTTAAAATAAATTCGGTTTCTAAACCCGGTTCAAATTCTATTTATTTATATACGATTCCTTATCCTTTCGATAGGACGAGAAATTTAGTTTATTTACCTTAGTAAAACTGAGGACTATGACCCCTTATATGTTTACTTCAGCGAATAACTCTTGGACTCATGCGTTCGAACTTATGTGGTGATTCTCTATGTTTTGAATAGAAACCAATTACAGGTTCATAAATATTCGAGAATAGCATGTGGTTATGGTACATGTCGCTATTTTCTTATATTAACTAGCTCGGAGTAGTTTCTATTCACCTGGATCGATGTGATCCGTTTTATGATTATTCTTGATGTTTTGAGAATGAACTAACAACGGGTTCGTAAATATTCGAGAGTAGCGAGTGGTTATGAGACATTTAGCTGTTTTCTTAAATTAACTATCTCGGTGTAATTCATACTCACCCGGATCGTTTGTATCCGCTTCCCGACATAGTTGTTTAGTTCGCAATCGCCCTAGTGGGAATTTACGATTTTTGACCTCCATCTATGGGACTTCGGTCCAACTTTCTATGATTTTCTATGATTTATGTATTTTCATCATCCTGGGTCATAACCTGGCATCGTGGAGAGCTTGGCTCAAACTTATGGGTGTAGGACCTAAAGATCGTATCTCATAATGGGTGTGGGACCTAGAGATCGTATCTCAACATGGGTTAGCTACATAGAGATCGTATCTCACCACATTGATGCATTGCGCGTCAAACCACTTTGACGCATTGCGCGCCAATTTGATAATTGATTCTTGATTACTTTGACGCATTGCGCGTCAATTTGATAAATGATTTCTGACTCTTGATTACTTTGATGCGATGCGCGTCAATTTGATAAATGATTTCTGATTCTTGATTACTTTGACGCGTTGCACGTCAATTTGATAAACGATTTCTGACTCTTGATTACTTTGATGCGATGCGCGTCAATTTGATAAATGATTTCTGACTCTTGATTACTTTGATGCGATGTGCGTCAATTTGATAAATGATTTTTGATTCTTGATTACTTTGACGCGTTGCGCATCAATTTGATAAACGATTTTTGATTTATGTTTACTTTGATGCGATGTGCGTCAAATTGATTTATGTTTGGCATTCCTCTGTCATTTCCTGTTATGTGCTATTATTTGAATGTTGCATTCTACATTAGCTAGGAGATTATTGAGAGATATTTGTGTGCTGACATTCCATTGTCATTTCCTGATTGTGTTGACATGCCATATTTCATATTTATTTATGGTTAGATATAATTATTAGAATCATGTCATCCACCCGAGTTGGCTGCTCTGATACCACGCGTGACACCCCACGTCCATTAATGTCACTCACAAAGGGAATGCATTAACTTCTATGGAGCGTTTTAAGTGTGTATAGAATAGAAACTTAACAACAAGACAGGTATAAAACAATACTTAAAAATTTAAAACTTCATTCATTGCAGCGGTAACAAATAAGTTTGATTACATCATCAAAAACCAAAGACTAGAGTCAAGTACGTAATATCCATCTTGACTAAATCAGAGTACATAAAATGAAAGACATAACCCCAACATAAAATAGCCATAAATAAGATAGGCTGAACTTTTACTTTAACGATCCAAGCAACTTCCAAAGAAAGAGATAAAGCTGTCCAAATTAAGCTCCACTAGTACTAGTCCCACCCTAAGCACCTGGGGGGGGGGGGAGGAAGAAAAGAGGTGGAAACAAAGGGGGTCAGACATAAAGTCCGTCGAGTGCAATAACTTTAACAATATAATCATTAAGTAACTAGGATAAGGCATAAGCTGGAAAATAAGGAAATGACTGTGAACAAATGGGTATGTCAGAGCAAACAAAGGAAATAAGATGAACAAAGATAACGTTAAAGGCACACCTAAGCACTATAAGATAATTTCTTCACTGCACCACACCAAACACCCTAAAAGTTGATCCCGTCTATAGAACTTAATAATGATAATGGTAGTTTCGTGTACCCCTAGCTGCCTTCATAGGTGCCGCCTGCCCCTATCTCCACTAGGAGTACCCACTACCCCCTTTCGATCGGCTCCCTAACTCGTAAATACCTGTGCTGGCCCCACAGTGGAGTGTATCACTCCCCAAAGTGGAAACCCGATAACACCAAGATGCACGGCTTATATCTACATGATGCAACAACGTCTTACCTACCAGCCCGGGCCCACACACGCATATGACCCCGTTGGACTTGCGTTGCCACCGCTAACCCGTTTTGACCTCTTACAATCAAACCCAGTATGCGCGTCCCGTCCTCGACTTGGGTCGAGCCCACAAAGATACTTAATGGGTTACTGGTTTGAAAAGGTCCACCATGCATGACATAAGCTTTCCACCTATGCTTGGTCCCCTCTAAGGTTTTTCCCCACTTAACCCCATTCTTATTCATGTCTTCTTACATGTTTCAATCTTGGTTAAGTGCATCTAATCGTATTTCACATGCCACCCAAGGCACCCACTTAACCCCCTCATGTCCCACTACATGTTTATCTGGTTAAGTGTTTCTTAATTCATTAACACCGTAACCTTGTAAAGACCTCCCACATTAGACTAGTATTTGTGGCAGTTGGATTTGCCAGGCAGGTCCGGGCAGTCTTACACCACAAACGAGCCTAAGCTCGTGTCTTTACAACTGTTACGCATTTAATTCATGCCTTTGACCTCTCACATTAGACTGGCATTTGTGGCTGCTGGATTTGCCGGGCGGGTCCGGGCAGTCTTACACCACAAAAGAGTCTAACCTCGTGTCTTAGGCGGTTTATTATTACACATCTTCATTTAACCCTAAAATGGATTAATATCCCTATTCAAATTTGTCAATAAATTCCAAATATACTTATGTCCATAATTGTATCTTAAAATTATGTCCATAAATGCCAATTTTTCCAATTAATTTCTTAAGTTAATTATATGCCTTTTTCAGGCCATTTATGCCAATTCTCAATAGGTGTGTATTCAATATTACCCCCATCGTCCCCATGTTGTTTGTTCGTTTATCATGACATATATATATATATATATATATTAGACTAGCAATTAGTCTAACACATAAAAAGAAGAAACGCAGGAAATTTGCATAACATACAAATTTGATCTAATCTTACAAATAAGGATTACCACATATCTAGCATAAACTTGTTATTGTCATGAATCTAAACATAGGCCTAAAGGTGTGAACTTGCATATATATAATATAGTTTTTCACCTAAAATTTGCATAGGCCATAATCACAAACTTGCATAAAACTATGTATGTCATAGATCTAAATATAAAGGTGTAAACTTGCATATGTGAATCCAATTTCTACCTAAACTTGCATATAGTCACTTTATTTGATTCACATGTAAACTTGTGTACAATTCATATAGAAACTAGCATATAATCTACATCCAAACTTGCATATAAAATGATGTCAAACGTGAATCAAGTTGAACATAGATGATTTGGCATATGAAAAGGGATCCACAACAAAACTATCATTATAAACAACTAGCATATATTCACAAAATATCACATTTTTCCAATGTTTAACAAACATAGCTATATAACCCAATTTATAACTCAACCCAATTAACTTATTAATTATGGGTGATTTGTCATATGAAAAGGGATCCACAACATAACTATCATTATGGACAACTAGCATATATTCACAAAATATCACATTTTTCAAATGTTTCACAAACATAGCCATATAACCCAATTTATAACTCAACCCAATTAACTTATTAATTATCTTATTAAAGAAATTGAACTCACAACTCAAAGAAGGTCTTGAGTTCTGGAATCTGAGTTCTGAAATTGATTTAGCTCGCCTTTGAAGTAGACAAATTCGTTGTTGTTGTTGTTGTTGTTATAAATTTGAGTTGAATTGAGTTGATTAGCTTCACTTTCCCTCTAGTTGGTGGCGGCTACTCTAGGTTGCAAGGTGATAGCATGATGGCCATGGTTCAAATTTTGATTTGGTTTGAGTCTACATGTGTTTATATAGAATTTAGGATTAATTTAAGCCATCCGATCAACCTAGAATCAATCAAGACCATCCAGTCAAGATAGAGTGACACCTCACCCTAATGACTCAGCACTGAGTCACAAAATCATCATCTCTCAGATCTGCCCGGGGGAGGGGGGGGGCAGGTTGACCCCTAGGTCGACCTGTAGGGGGGAGGTCAACACTAGGGTCGACCCCTTGGTCGACCTGGGTCCTGAGCGGGAATTTTCCCGCCCAGCCCGCTTCTGACTTCTGATTTGAATTTTGAATCTGTTTCGAGCTGTTTGAATTTATTTGAATTTTCTGTAAACTTCCGACAGCCATAACTTCTTCATACGAAGTCCAATTTACGCAAACTCAGACTCTATCTCAACCAGAATTCCGAGATGAACACAATGGCGTAACCCGTTTCCCTTGATTCTCACATTTAAAATTAAGTATTCTTTAATTTGTTAGTTTATGTTAACCGAAAACATGGGGTGTTACATTCTCCCCTCCTTAAAGGATTTCGCCCCCGAAATCTCCAAGTTAAGGAGAATGCATATCCTAACATCCAATCATCCATCTACTCAACCATCAAACACAAGCATCCATTGTCCTTACAAAATTTCTAATGTTGTATGAACATATGCAAGAAGTGTGTGTATATGTTCCTTATCTAATGCAAAATCAGGCGGTCTACTGATTCAGTTGACCTCCTTAATGCAAATCATGGTAGTGCCATGCGTCCATTATGTATGCGAAAGAATCCCATCGATACATATTATTTCTACATGTGTGCACAACCATTCATCAAAATGCAGCATCCATATGATAACACAACAATTATACTTCCAGTAATTTAAATATGCACACACATTTATATGCAACATGAAGGTGATTGAGCCGATCTAGTGCCTAAGGTGTGTGTATATGCATCCACGAGAAACCACTAGCAACCACTTGCATCCATTTGCATCCATCATACATAACATGTCTCAAACACATGTTTCAACCATAGAGTTCTGCCTAACTAAAGATCGAAGATGTCATCGCAAAGATAATACTAAAAGATAGGACAAGTATCAACAAAGCGGTAGAAAAGGAGAAATTAGAACATACCCTCAAAAAGGAAAGGGTACAACGTACGCATCTTATCTTCCGTCTCCTAAGTCGCGTCTCTTTGATCATCTCCCCATTGCACTTTGACCAACTTGACCTCTTTGTTGCGAAGCTTTTTGACCTCCGATCCGAGAATGCGTGTAGGAGCTCATCTGATCGTGGCATTGTGCTCTATTTCCACTTCTTCGAGCGTGCTCGGCTCTACCACTTCCTCCGTATCGTGTAAACACTTACGCAAATGTGAAACGTGAAACATGAAACACATCATGAACTCCGCTGAGCTTCTCTGGTAACTTTACTTTGTATTCCACTGCCCAATCCTCTCTATAATTGGAAAGGGTCCTACGAACCTTGGTGGCAATTTCCCTACCGATCCAAAGCGAACTACATTTCTCAACGGTGACACCTTAATAAAAACCATGTCCCCAACATTGAATTCAAGATCGGTTCGTCTCTTATCAGCATATGACTTCTGTCGATCCTATGCCGTCTTCATTCGCCGTCAAATCAGGTCTATCTTCTCCGAAGTCTCCCTAATCATGTCGGGTCCAAGCAAAACCTTATCTGTGGATTCCCGCCAACATGTAGGTGATTGGGACGGTCGTCCATAAAGAGCCTCAAAAGGTGCCATGCCAATGCTAGCCTGAAAACTGTTATTATAGGCGAACTCTACTAGTGGAAGGTGTTCTTCCCATGTTCCTCCAAAGTCTAGAATGCATAGCCTTAGAAGGTCTTCTAGAATTCGATTCACCCTCTCGGTCTGGCCGTCCGTCTGAGGATGATAAGCGGTACTTAAGCATAATTGCGTTCCAACCGCCTCTTGTAAGCTCTTCCAAAATTCGCTTGTGAAAATAGGATCTCTATCGCTCACAATGCTGGAGGGTATGTCATGCAAACGAACTATCTCTCGAAGGTAAACAGATGGAGAACGGATCTGCAAGCAACAATAATTGAATTGTCGAAGCGGTTGCACACCAAGTCGGGTGTGAACGCACTAGCGCTACCCAATTTCGCTGGAGGACTGCCGATCAAGGTGAGAAAATTTTAAAACTCTACAGGTGCTCTGCTGCAAAAGAAAAAAAATAGACAATTATTGTAAAAAATTCTGTAGGGGCAGCGGCTTGAATGTACAATTTTTAATTTTTGCAATTATTTTGTGTGATTGTTGTCAATTCTGCATTTCCTATTCATTCTGTTAAGGGCAATACCCCAATTCACATAAGGTGAGGGATTTCATCACCCTTTCCTTAGCCCACAAATTGCATTTCATCGTAGAATCTGACTAATAATAACGGTTAGACGTTGGACTTAAGGGAGTCACGGGCTCATCTAGGGCTTAATTGTATTGTGATAGTTGATTCATTTGGAACGAATTATTTCTTGGTGTCTAGACTACGGCAGAGAAATAACCGTTTATAAATATTACGGTGATTCGTAAATATTATATCGGTTGTTACTCTGAAGGTACTTAAACCTTCGGCTGCTTTGCTAGGGTGATTCCTGGTGCACCGATAACTCCTGTCCGTTAACTGGCTGAGAAATCTTTTGATCTAAGTAGTCAAACGCGTCACTTTATAATTTTGGGTTAGGAGCCATTAAGGACAGAAAATTTCATTGTAGCTAAATTCTGTGCTTGCATTTAACAACAATGAGTGAAAAAAGTGTTAGCCAACAAAATTCTCCTAGGGGTTCTCGAATCAACCAAAATTTTCCAACCGAATTGGATCAAAATCGAGTGAATCAAAACTTTCCAAACTTTGGAGATCAGAATCAAATAAATCAAGACTTTCAAAACCTCAATATCCAAATGGATAGACCCTTGTCTCTTCGTGATCGATGTTATCCAACTAGGACCGTTCAACCTTCTGTCATCGTGTTCCCACCAGCTGAAGGAAACAATTTTGAGCTAAAACATTCTTTTATCCAAGGGGTACCAAAATTTACTGGGTCTGAAAATGCTTATGAATTTCTGAGTGAATTTAAATTGTATGCTTCCACAACAAAAATGCAACAACTATCTAATGAATCAATCAAGCTAAGGCTAATCCCATTTGCACTACTTGAAAGCGCTAAAAGATGGCTAAATTCTCTTCCAAGACATTCCATAAGAAGTTGGGATGAATTTGTCACTGCATTCTTGAAAAAGTTTTTCCCTTTCCATAAAACTCTAAAAATCCGAACCGAGATAAATCAATTTTGTCAAAATGAGGGGGAAATTTTTTCAAAATACTTTGAGAGATTCAACCAGCTATTATATAGTTGCCCTCATCATGGAATTCTAAAAGATCACTTATGTCAAATTGCATATGAAGGGCTAAACTATCAGACTAGAACTCAACTAGAATCAATGTGTGGAGGAGATTTTATGTCTACAACGGCCGATGAAGCTCGGAAATTCTTAGAAGACTATTCTGAAAAGGACATGCAATGGGAATCAATTCGTGTCCCCATTCATATTTCTACTAGAGGAGTGCATGTCGTGGACCCAAGTCAAATTCCCTTAGAAAATCAAACTCCTCAAGCCCGAGAAGGGCTACCCCACTACTACTCTCAGGACCAAGCCAATGTTATAGCTCAAAATAATCCTTACTCATCCACATACAATCCTGGTTGGAGGAACCACCCAAATTTTTCTTGGTCAAACCCCAATAATTCGGCTAACCCATCTCACGTGCAACCCTTTATCCTAAATCCGAATTATCAAGCTCCACCCTCCAATTCTCAAACTTCTCAAACTTCACCTCAATCCAAACAACCTTATAGGCACCCCAATTTTCAATCATCAAACCAATCCCCTCAATCTTCTCAATCGTCACCAGAAATTGTGCGTTTAGAAAAACGAATGGAACAAATGATGAATATGATAAAGGAACTAGCGAAAAACAACGAGAAAGGAAAGTTGTCGAGTCAACCTGAGGTAAATCCCAAATATAACTCTCATGCTGTGAATTCGTGTGAGGACGAAGACCATAATCCAGTCAACGCTATTACAACCCTTCGATCTGGAAAGAGGATTGATAATAACGTGGGCGACCCTGACGAACCTTCTAACTCGACCCCAATGCCAAATCTTGATAATCACCCATTGGCTTCGAATGCCAATTCCTCTAAACCTCAAGTTTCCTTAAATATTGGCAAACCCAACAATTCTTCTTCCAGTGTCGGCAAACCCGACCCACCTTCGAAAATTAATGTTGGCAATACCAACATTCCATCTTCTACGACCTTACCACCTTCTTTTTCCTTGGATAAACCTTCTTCTTTGAATGATGAAACTGATCACAGAGTCGAAAAACCAATAGCTCCATTTCCCCATAGACTCAATAATAAGAAGAAAGCGGCAAATTTCGATAAAATTTTGGAAATTTTCAAACAAGTCCGTGTGAACTTTCCTCTTTTAGACACAATTGAACAAATTCCTCAATATGCCAAATGTCTTAAGGAATTATGCACACAAAAACGTGCGACTAATGTCCCAAAAACCGCCTTTCTAACTGCGAATATAAGCTCTGTTCTTTCGAATCTTACCCCAGTCAAGTACAAAGACCCTGGCTGCCCTACGATTGATTGCAAAATAGGAAACACCCATATCTCTCGTGCCCTACTCGACCTTGGTGCCAGTGTCAATCTTCTTCCTTATACTGTTTATTGTCAACTTAGGTTAGGGGAAATTAAACCAACAAACATCACTCTTCAGTTAGCCGATCGATCTGTCAAAAAGCCATTGGGAATTATCGAAGACGTCTTGATACAGATCGAACAGTTTTACTTCCCTGTCGATTTCATAGTTTTAGAAACAGAGCCTGTCTCAAATCCCAAAGTTCAAATACCGTTGATTTTAGGACGACCCTTCTTAGCAACCTCAAATGCTGTCATTAATTGTAGGAACGGTCAACTTCGACTTTCCTTCGGGCACCTAACCATTGAGCTTAACATCTTCAATTTCAACAAACAACCTAGGGATTTTGAGACCGATGAAATCAACATGATTCAAACCATAATTGACGAAACCTCTAATGACACTTCTGAAGCCTTGAAAATGTGTCTGGAACATTTCGACTCCGATTTCGACGAACTTGAATACATTTCTGAACTGAATGAATTTCTTGACTTAAATCCTTCGTCTTTTGAATCTAAACAAGGAATGTTAACCAATTTTAACACTCAAGAACATCCTAAGTTAGATCTCAAACCCTTGCCACAAGACCTTAAGTACGCATACTTAGACTCCTCAGAAACTCTTCCCGTAATCTTGGCCTCTGATCTCACCGAGGACCAAGAAGAAAAACTCTTAGAAATTTTGCGGGAAAGTAAAGAAGCCTTGGGGTGGGAACTGAGCGATATAAAAGGAATTAGCCCATCAATTGTGGAACATCGCATACACTTAGTTGATGAGGCTAAACCCATCCGTGAGGCTCAAAGGCGATTAAACCCAAACATGAGAGAAGTGGTTAAGGAGGAGATAATCAAATGTCTAGACAACAACATCATCAATCCCCTCTCTGATAGTACCTGGGTGAGTCCGGTACAAGTCGTACCAAAGAAATCGGGAGTCACAGTGATAAAAAAATGAAAGTAATGAGCTCGTCCCAACAAGAATCAAAACAAAATGGCGTGCGTGTATCGACTATCGAAAGCTCAACTCAGCCACACGAAAAGACCATTTTCCCTTACCTTTTATTGACCAAATGCTCGAACACTTAGCGGGTCATGAGTACTTTTGTTTTCTCGATGTATACTCTGGCTATAACCAAATCCCTGTTGCTTTAGAGGATCAACACAAGACCACCTTTACTTGTCCCTTTGGAACCTTTGCTTATCGTCGCATGCCTTTTGGTCTTTGTAATGCCCCCGCGACTTTCCAAAGGTGTATGATGAGTATCTTCTCTGATATGGTGGACGAATTCTTGGAAATATTCATGGATGATTTTTCAATCTACGGATCATCTTTTCCCCAATGCCTCACTCATTTGGAACTCGTCCTAAAACGTTGTAAGAAAAAATCACTCGTGCTTAATTGGGAAAAATGTCACTTCATGGTAAAAAGGGGGATAGTTCTAGGTCTTGTCGTCTCCAAAGATGACCTTGAAGTCGACAAATCTAAAATCGATTTGATTGCTAATCTACCTCCTCCTAAGTCTGTTAAAGATGTTCGTTCATTTCTTGGCCACGCAGGATTCTATAGAAGATTCTTTAAGGACTTCTCGAAAATTTCAAAACCTCTCTCAAATTTACTTGCCAAAGACGTTAAGTTCGAATTCTCCAATGACTGCAAAACATCTTTTGAAACTCTTAAGTCAATCTTGACCACAGCTCCCATCATTCAACCTCCTGATTGGACTCAGCCCTTCAAACTTATGTGCGATGCTTCTGACTTTGCAATTGGTGCCATCTTAGGTCAACGTATCGATAAACTCCCTCGATTCATTTATTACGCTAGAAAAACCTTAAACGAGGCCCAATTGAATTACTCAACTACTGAAAAGGAATTTTTGGCAGTTGTCTTCGCTCTTGAGAAATTCAGACCATATCTCATAGGATCCAAAGTCATAGTTTACACTGATCATGCTGCCCTACGATATTTGCTTTCTAAAAAGGATGCCAAGGCCCGTTTGATTCGTTGGATCCTTCTTCTTCAAGAATTCGATATAGAAATACAAGATAAAAAGGGTTCTGAAAATGTTGTAGCTGATCATCTCTCTCGAATTGTGCACGAAAATGTTGACGACACCCAAATCGATGACTATTTTCCTGACGAACAATTCTTTCCATCTCTAACACCCCTTGGTAAGCTGACATTGTGAATTATCTTGTCACACAACAAACACCCGCTGAATGGTCGAAACAAGATAAACAAAAATTTCTCTCGAAAGTTCGAAACTTCTATTGGGACAACCCATATCTTTTCAAATACTGTCCAGACCAAATCATTCGAAGGTGTGTGCCCGATCATGAACACCAAAGTATTCTCTCCTTCTCACATGACCATGCTTGTGGCGGTCATTTTGGAGCAAGAAAAACTGCTGCAAAAGTTTTGCAAAGCGGTTTTTATTGGCCCACACTGTTTCGTGACACGTTCGAATTTTGCTCTAAATGCGATCGATGTCAAAGAACGGGTCGAATCACTAAGCGAAACATGATGCCTCTCAACCCCATTTTAGTGATTGAGTTATTCGATGTTTGGGGCATCGATTTCATGGGGCCATTCCCTTATTCATTTGGGAATCTTTACATCTTGCTTGCGGTAGAGTATGTCTCAAAATGGGTTGAAGCCATTCCGACCAAAACCAACGACAACAAGGTTGTTGTCAAATTCCTCAAAGAAAACATCTTTTCGCGCTTTGGCACACCTCGAGCTATCATTAGCGATAATGGCACTCACTTCTGCAATCGTGCTTTTGAGTCCTTGCTCAAGAAATACTCAATCACACACAAGCTATCGACCCCTTACCATCCACAAACTTATGGGCAAGTAGAAGTTTCCAACAGACAAATCAAACAAATTCTTGAGAAAACTGTGAATTCCAATAGAAAAGATTGGTCCGTAAAACTGATTGATGCACTTTGGGCTTTTCGCACTGCTTATAAAACCAATCTAGAGATGTCACCATATCGATTAGTCTTTGGAAAGGCCTGTCACTTACCTCTTGAATTAGAGCATCATGCTCTTTGGGCCATAAAATTTTTGAACTTTGACTTAGAGAAAGCTGACTCACATAGGAAATTACATATTTTTGATTTAGAGGAATTAAGAAATGAGGCGTATGAAAATGCGAAAATCTACAAAGAAAGAACCAAAGCCCAACACGACAAAAACATACTTCGTAAGGAATTCAACGTAGGTCAAAAAGTTCTTTTATACGACTCTAGACTTCACTTGTTTCCAGGAAAACTCAGATCTCGATGGACTGGACCTTATGTTGTGAAAACAGTATATCCTCATAGAGCGGTTGAAATTGAAAATCCTAGGGATGGAAAAATCTTCAAAATAAATGGTCAACGACTGAAACCATTTTTAAAATTCGAGCAATATGACAAAGATGACCTTATCGATCTTCATGAGCCTGACCATCCACCGTGAAATCAGGTGGTACACGTTCTTTCTCTTCTATTTTTCTTTTTCATTTTTTATTATTTTTGTTTTTCTGCCATTTTGGTCTGCATACCTTAGACAGTTGGGACACTGTCTCAATCTGGTGTGGGGGTGAGTCTGCATTTCATTCATTTTTCATTTTTTTTTATTTTTCTTTCTTTTCATTTTCAGCCATTTAAATAGGACCATCATGCATTTTAATCGTAGTAACATACCATTTTTTTTTTAATACGACTCATTTTCAATTGATACAACAAAATAAGTTTACAATTTTTAGCCAGTTGATAGTATTTTTCTCTCTCAGCCAATTTCGAATTTGAAACATAATGAAAAGTTTAATTTTGAGGGATAATAGTGTAACCGGTACATAGGGAGATTCTTAGATGATGGCCATGAAATCTATTCTATATTGTGGACTTTGTTTAAATAAGTGGAGGACTCAAAATACTTATATTGGCTTTTCGAATCTTTAAAATTAAGTTGTGTTAAGTTGAATTCGCATAACTCTCTTTTGTGCTCATATTTCCAATAATAATAATAATAGTAATCCAAGGGTATCCAACATTGCTCGTATATCGAGCGTTGGTGTGCAAACCCGCCAAGATCTAGCCGACATGTTGTTGACAAAGTCTGCGTTGGAATATCTTGGTCTCATTTTATGAGATTGGACACCTAAGGATTACCGACACGTTTTTTTGACATAGTCAAAGTCGGCCTGCACAATCCGCCAAGCTCTTTACCTACTCTCCGTTAGTCCGCAAGGCAGTGCATGGGTGGTAAACCTTGGTCTTCTAAGTTAGGTGTATGTACTTAATCATAAATTTTAAAATTTCATAGAATAAAAAATAAGCGATGATGCCCAAACACTTCTTGACCTTATTGATTTGACTAGCCATACATGAGAAAATAATAATACCACTTTGCAAACTGTGCCAAGCAAACTAAGAATCTATTTCATGGCTGCACTATGTTATCAACCGAACTAACTAGCCAAACTGGAATTTAACATTTGAAAACTTGATTTATAGTGAAAATTTGTCACAAGTTGAGGTATCTAAAATAAAATCAACTGATTAGAAATTATTAACTTAATTTGTTGTACCACTTCCTGAAATAAGTCGTGTTTTCATTTTCGTTTTTATTTGCATATGTCCATTGCATTCATGTAGTTTCATTAGAATCATAGCATACTGCATTTGGATTTTGTGGGTAGTATCCGCTGAAAACCCTCACGAGACACCACTCGTCCTACTAGGGACACCTAGAGGTTTAACGGCTTGTTGCATACGCTCAATGCAATCGTGTTTCCTACGAAAGTGTGACCTATCTATTTTAATTTTTCATTTCTTGTTTTACTCGAGGACGAGTAAAAGATAAGTGTGGGGGTATTTGATTAACATAGAAATGTGTTTATTTTATGCTCTTATACTTTATCTTTTGTAAATAAATAAATGATACTTTGGGTACTTTTGTGTGTTTTTACAGGTTGTCAAGAAATGCCTCCTTCGTTTCAAATTAAAGGCCAACCACAAATAAAAAGCTACTTCCCCGTATTAAAGCCATCTCAATTACAAAAGACGTTGTAGCTCACAGTTAAATGCATAGAGATTTGTACTGAGAGACCTGAGTTCGATCCCCGTCGAGCTCACTTTTTGCCACAGAACGGAACATTCACACTGCTCCTTTGCCTTGAAGAATTTATGGATTAGTGTTATATTATATATATATATATATATATATATATATATATATTCATACGTACGTATGTATGATATACACTAATAAGAGGAATAGCCAAATTCCTATCATGGAAATCATTTCAAATCTATCAATCTGTCTACTGAAGAATATTTTATTGCCAAGAAGAAGATCAATTTTGAAGATTTTATCCTATGTTGCCTTTGGAGACTAGTTAGCGTCCGTGTTTGGAATAATTAATCACATGCAATCTAATTACCAATCAACTAGCTATACGGAGGATTTGGAAGATATTCACCAAGATATGCATCATATATTCTTAAAAGAATTATTTCCAAACAAGCCTAGTCAAGGAAGGCAAGAGATATGATATTACTTCTTGGGAAAAGAGTCCTATTTATTCATAGACTTTATTAGGATTTTTCCTATCTCATCTATAAATATACGTTGTAACCATTGTAAGAGGATCTATTATTCTGTACTCTCATTTATTAATAAAAAAGGGTTTTCTTCATTTTAGTTTTCCTTCTTTTTCTTTCATAACAAATTGTGTATCTATCCAATTAGTTTTGGTAGAACACATTGTTATTTTCTTTTATTACTGCTTGTTAGCTATTGTCCGTTTGATTAGATTCAACGGCAATTCTGCTTTTTAATTATTTGTTGTTGTTCTAGTTGTTATTTTCTTTTATCTAGTAATTGTTTCTTTTCTTTTCAATTGTTGAATTTGATACTGATTAGATTCAGATTCAGAGTAATTTCAACAACATTAAAAACAACTCCAAATTCTGCCTAACTCGCCAAGGAATAAATAAATAATAATTTTTAATTACACCTCCCTGTGTTCGACCTGTATGCTACACACCTGTATGCTTGCAGAATTTAATTTAAATGTCGCGCTTTTCTGATTCATTGGAAAGTGACGATCACTAACCATGCGGCAGTCCTTCTACTTTTAACTGGAATAAAATGGGCACTTTTAGTAAGCCGGTCTACAATTACCCAAATCCCCGTATTACCCTTCCTCGATCTTGGTAACCCATCTACAAAATCCATGGAAACGCTTTCCCATTTCCAAAGCGGAATCTCTAAGGGATGGAGCAAACCTCCAGGCTTCTTTTGCTCCGCCTTGACTTGCTGGCACACTAAGCATCTAGCAACGAACTCAGCCACGTCCTTCTTCATTCCGGCCCAAAAGAAAATTCGCTTCATATCCCTATACATCTTATCACCACCGGGATGTATGGTCATCTTAGAGCGATGTGAGTCTTCAAAAATCGCCTTCTTCAAACTTTCGTATTATGGTACGCAAAGTCTTCCATCTCTACGTAGCCAACCTCTTTCATCTATAACATATCTATCAAGATGTCTTTAGGACTCCGCTCCCATAAGCTTGCCTACTATCTCAACCAACTGTGGGTCGTTCCACTGTGCCTCTCCAACTCGACCCAAAAGTGTAGGTTGCACCTCTAATGATGCCAACAATCCGGGTACATAATCGACAGAGGGTCTGAAGTCAAAGGAAGATATATACTCCAAACTCTGCCGCTCTACAAACAAAGGACATAAAGTTAACTTCTTTCTACTTAAGGCGTTAGCTACAACGTTACCCTTGCCAAGGGTATATGCGATCTCAAAATCGTAGGATGCCAAAAACTCCATCCATCTCTGTTGCCTCAAGTTTAGGTCCTTCTGAGAGAACAAGTACTTTAGCGACTTATGGTCTGTATACAACTCAAACCTTTCGCCAAGCAAATAATGACGCCACGACTTAAGCGCAAATACTATGACTGCCAACTCCAAATCGTGGGTAGGGTAATTTTTCTCGTGGGTTTTCAACCATCTTCCACCATAGCATATCACCCTTACCTCTTGCATTAAAACTGCGCCAAGCCTTGTCCCGCAAGCATCGGTGTATACAGTGAATGCCTTACTCTCGTCTGGCAAAACTAAAACTGGAGCTGTCGTCAAAGCTCTCTTCAGACGTTGGAAAGCATCGTCACAGTCAACGTCCCAAGTAAAAGTCTAATTCTTCTTCGTTAACCGAGTGAGAGGGGCTGATAGGGTTAAGACAAACTTATGTTTGGCTGACAGAGGAATGCCAAACATAATCACACGTGGTATCCTGCAGAAAAAAAATCGGTCCGCCGGAATCCGGGTTGTTACAATTTGATAAGTACAGCTAGACTGATCCGTTCATTGTTTATTTTCTTATAAATAATACTCGGGTCAGGCCGAGTCATTTTAGGTTCTTCTTTGGGTCTCATCACAGGATTTATCTTCTGCTTTCAGCTTGCTACTCTGTCTCTGCAGCTTTACGTACTTTTATACCTATGACATTATCTATCGTTGTGTACGTATTCTTTTGTTTAGGTTATGGTACATGTATTAGTGGATCTTTGTTGACCACTATCTTGTTGTACACATTCTTGGTCAATCATATCTATTTTGCCTTTGTGATATGATTATTCTATGTCTGGCTATGAGATATACCATATTTATATTATTGTTGTTGTCTATTTTATACTGCTTTCTGGATTGCATATAGTCGTTGTGTGGTTGCCCTATGTGTCGAATGGTGATGTCGAAATTTAAATCGGTATCAGAATTCGATGTGCATTCCTCATATGGAGTGATTATACAATCGGTCGCTCCTCAAAAACCTCATTCTCCGTTATGGTCTACGACACTTATCTGAAATGAACTGGACGATAGTGGGTATAGAGGCGGGGCGTTACATATCGCGCCGTTATGCTGCCGAAATTTTCTAAAAATGTTAGAATAATAAAAATATCATTTTTATTGTATAAATGAACTGTATTAAATATTTAATAATTGAAATAAATATTTTGTAGTTAAAAATATAATTTTTAATGCGTATATGAATAAAATAAATATTCATTTTTATGTACACACATTTGACTGATATTGATTGGGATGATATATTTTACACATCGCCCAACTGCACAAATAATATTCAATATTTGTTGGTTGAAACCCCACACGGGTATTGGGATGATATTTGACGTACACTAATCTCAATTATTTAGTTGTATGTCAATCGATTGGTTGACAGGCTGTTGTAAGCGTTAATTAATTATATTTAACACTTATGCAGTTGTGTAATGCATCTGGATGATGGTTGACTATGTTTGATTACTGTTGTGTACATGTGTGTATGAAATCCATATATATATATAATTATATGGTAATTGACTGTTTTTTATTCCAATTCGGTAAGAACGAATATTTTAAATTAACAAATATCTTAAAATGATGAGTAATGAATACTTTAAAATAATAATATTTTAAAATAATATTCAGGAATGGATCAAAATATGATTTTGATGTCCGATTTGGGATGGAAACGAAAATATTTAAATATATAAAGCCTTGTTGATTAAATTAACGCCATTTTGACGTGTACGATATTTATGTTGATTTTATTCATTTTTATAATGAATATCGAAAAGGAAGTTATTTCAAAATCTAATGTTCTAAAAATATTATCATTTACACATTAATGGTATGGAATATTCAATTTTGATTTAAAATTGAATACGATGTTGAAATCGTTTTGAAAATGAATTTAAAACGATTTATAAAATACGTTTTAAATGGAAATCGACAAAATATATAATATATATATTTAATGGCCTGAAAAGAACGCGCCGCGGCAGTTCGCGAATTTCGACCATTGACTTCGAATTGACATTACCGGAGATCCGACCGTCGGATTCTCCTAAAACTGGAACCGTTGGGTTCGTATCGAAAAGAGCTTTCCAAAGAATATAAGAGATTTGAAATCTAACGGTTGGATTTGGAATTATGTCCAAATCAAATTTGGAAAAGGTCGCTGTATGTGCAGTTCGATGACCGTTTATGGAAATCGACTGTACGAGCCTTGATAAAATTATTAAAAATATCAATAATTTATGTAAAATCATAATAAACGATTTGAAAAGAATTTGGATGAAAATTTCCCATTTTGCAAAGATAAAAATATATTTTTATCGAAATGAACTAGTTATTAATTAGAATTATAATCCTATTTATTTTTAAATAAATAAATTGGATTGAAATGGTTTTAAAATAACCAGAATTTCCAATATATGAATTGGAATGGATTTGAATCGAAATCATCTTTGGGATATTTCAATATTGGATTTCGTAATTATACGGATATTGTTATGGAAATTTGAAAGATATGTTTATATCGTTATTTCCAATACGATATTGGTTGGTTTCAGAATTTGATATTGAATATAAGCCGATATAATTTCTATTCAGAGCCTTGTATTTAATATCAAACGGGATTTTGGGTTTGTCGTGAATGGTGTCTTTATTGACACTATTCTTAAACCCAGTTGATAAAAAAATAAATCTTTAATTAAGATTTAGTGAAGTTTTTCCAATTAATTAATATTTAATTGGAATTGAATAAAAGAATTGGATTTTGGGTTTGCCGTGAATGGGGTCTTAAATAACACTGTTTTTAAACCCCGTGTGAAAAGAATAAATCTTTTAATTAACATTATTAGTGTTTCCAGTTAATTAACATTTAATTGGAATAAAATGGGATGTGAATTGGGTTTATTGTGAACCGTGTTTAAAACGACATTCGTTCTTTAACCCGGTTTACAGTGAAATGTGATTTGAAATTTATAAATCTTTTTATTAAGATTTAACGGGAATTTTCCAAAGTAAAGTTTTCCAATTTAATATATTAAATTGGAATTGAATGGAATTCGATTTGATAATAATCGAAATGAGCTTCTGTGGAGGAAGAATGTTAATACATATGGAATTTAAAAGGCTTTGTCGTTATTCTATTTATATTATTAGTCGGATACGGAAATTGATATCAATTATATATATTGATCTGTTTTCCGTGAAGATTCCATGATTAATGGACTGTGATTTTGGGTTTATCGTGAACTGCGTTTTAAATGACATTAGTTCTTTAACCCAGTTAAAGACAGGATTACATGTCTAACATTGTATTTCCAACTGTATGGTTGATCTTTGCTAAATATATATCTGTTTGGTATCAGAGAATTTATTCTCTTGCTTAACACCCTTCTCTAAGATGTACGAGCTTAGAGGTTATATATTGGTAAAAATCAATGGTACGGTGTAGATTGTCGATGCGACATGTTTGTGCTTCCAAAGTTAAATAATCATTAATATTGATTTTTGGGAAGATTAAAACTAAGTGGAGTTTTAATGAATCTTTAATTATATTGAAATGGGAATTGATAATTTAAATTATCAAATTTGGGGAAATAGTCGAGGATGGAGTATCACCAGTTTTGCTCCAAGCGATAGTTAAATCTTTAATTAGTTTTGAACGTAAAATGGTAATTAAATTTACCGATAATACCGTGGTGTTAGATATGGAGTATTACCAGTTTTGCTCCATGGGATTAATAGGTTGGGATTGGGAAATAAATTAAATGATTACTTCGGTAAGGATCGCTAATCCCGAATAGTTTGGATAAATCTTAATTTGGTTTGAATCAATATCCAAAGGAAGATTAAAGAATAAATTTAAAGAATTTATCTTTGATAAAATTAATGGGAACCTTTCCCAAAGGATATGTATATTTAAATAAAAGAATATTCAGAATTGGAATGAGGCGTATGTTGTGTTTTATAACACTTGTTTATAATATACGCGAGTTATTCGGAAAGGCCGGGTTTATACCCATTCTGAATAACTAATTCGACGATAAGTCGACGATGAAGACGGTGGTTGAAGACCGAAGGTCTTCATATCGTTTGGATGATTACTGATGTCTTGATTGGGCTGTACACCCAAGACAAGGTAATAAGTGGTGATCGTCTATACGTACTTGGAGATCGACTAGATATGCAAGGACCTCTCTCCTGTATTGGACATATTGGATGAGGAATAAGGTGCCTCCGGTTTCGTTCAGACCCAGAATGAACTTATAAATGGTTGTCTGTCTGACATTGGATTTTGTTCTGTGTTGATTGATCTCTATTAAATATATATCTGTTTGGCGGCGGAGAATTTATTCTCTTGCTTAACGCCCTTCTCTGAGACGTACGAGCTCAGAGGTTATATATTGTTAGACATCAGTCACATGGTGTGAATTTCCTGTGTGACATGCTGAGATGCAAATGATCAAGGCTTCTGTTGAAAAGCAGAGTCTTGTGGTTGATGATCAAAGCACAGCCTTAAAGGGCATAACTTTGTGTATAGCGTTAATTCGTGAGCCTCACACCTCGGTATGAGTCAAAAACGAGATCAGATCATTGGAAGAACATGACGTTTCTTTCTAGCTATGGGTGGTGTCATGGTATGGAACTCAAAAATTTATTATTTTCACCTATGTGGTTGTTGGATTGCGAGGCGCCTCGGATATATCGGTTACTACGGAGCCGATGGATATAGGTCCGATAAGACCGGGAAACGTGTGTTCAGGAGTAATTAATCCTCAAACGTAAAGGAGGATCGGCCGAACGGATCCAGGGTTCTCTGCGGGGAGTCCTGAGACATTTGCTAGAGTGTCTCGAAGCGGTGAAGAGCCATCCCTAGCCTCGACTCATGAAGGGAATCCAATTTCCAATACGTGACATTTCAGTTTTGATTGTAGAGCCTAGTATTGGCTACATAGTAGCATGAGATACTATGCCGTCTATGATTGATACATTTATATTTGAAGTTGTTTTAATACACTTTACAATATAAATGTATCAAAATGATTTGTTTTAAACGTACTAAGCATGTTTGGCTATTATAAGGTAAAACTCTATCCTCCGGCTTGCATTGCATTGTGTGATGGGACATGAGTCTTATAATAGCTTCATTTTCCCAAAAAGCATTGCGCTATTTGTTTTATGCACTAGTATTCTTAGGAGGAAACCCGTTCCGTGTTATACAGCGTGGTCCCTTGATTTACTCCATTTTAAAGTAAAGATTTAACAATTGTTTTGAGTTATCACAACACTCACATGACTGACCTGAAGTTTATTGTTTTAACCTAAACTCTGGGTTCCCCTATTTTCCATACGGGCAACTAGTAGTTTTGGTTTTGCAGATTTATATTCATAGGATCTTGGTTTACAACTGGAATGATATTCGGAAATCTCTGTATCCGTGTATCCCTTTCAGTTGTGTTTTGTATTATTTTCCACTGCATAATAAGTTGTAAATCTCTGATATTTATTAAATGTATATTATTTGCTCATACTCTGTCTATTCTTGTACTCTGATGAAATTGTTGTAATAAGCCATGAAATGTTCTTCTGGTTGTATTCTGATTTGTCGTGTTCTCAACTCAATCCGGGCTTTCCTTTATGGGGAAATTCGGGTCGTTACACGTGGTATCAAGAGCCATCCCTGGCCTCGACTCATGACGGAAATCTAATTTCCAATACGTGACATTTCAGTTTTGATTGTGGGGCCTAGTATTGGCGACATAGTAGCATGGGATACTATGCCGTCTATGATTGATACATTTATATTTGAAGTTGTTTTCATACACTTTACACTATAATAGTATCAAAATGATTTGTTTTAAACGTACCAAGCATGTTTGGCTATTATAAGGTAAAACACTGGTATTCTTGGAAGGAAACCTGTTCCGTGTTATACGGCGTGGTCCCTTGATTTACTCCATTTTAAAGTAAAGATTTAACAACTATTTTGAGTTCTCACACCAGTCACATGACTGACCTGGAGTTTATTGTTTTAACCTAAACTCTGAGTGCCCCTATTTTCCACACGGGCAGCTAGTAGTTTAGGTTTTGCAGATTTATATTCACAGGATCCTGGTTTACAACCGGAATGATATTCAAAAAGCTCTGTATCCATGTATCTCTTTCAGTTGTGTTTTGTATTATTTTCCGCTGCATAATAATTAGTAAATCTCTAATATTTACCAAATGTATATTATTTGCTCATACTCTATATATTCTTGTACTCTGATGAAATTGTTGTAATAAGCCATGAAATGTTCTTCTGGTTGTATTCTGATTTGTCGTGTTCTCAACTCAATCCAGGCTTTCCTTTACGGGGAAGTTCGGGTCGTTACATGTGGTATCAGAGCTTTGGTTTACAGAGCTCGAGGACAAGACACATTAGAACCGAATGAAAGAATTCATCAGAGATTGGAGTAGTAATATCCAATAAGAATGACTCGTTAGAGATAGGATCAGTAGTATCCTAGAACGAGTTGGAAGAGTGTTATTTTTAAAATAAAAATGAAAACAAATTTTGTTTTGAAAATTTAAACCTTATGACACGTATTTGAATATTATATTTAAATTGATTTTGGACAATCAAGTATATAAAGATTTTGCATATACGCCTTGCAAACGTATATTCGAAGTTTTAATATACTGGATAGATAAAGAATCACACTATAGTTACTTGGAGACGATTCTAATGATTGATCACCATCATCAGAGTTTATGTTCGAGGTTCGAAAGTGGGATATCTATATATTTCCAATTGATTGGTATGAGAACCAAAAGTAGATAGGATTTATTGTTGTAAATTAGCATCAAAAACCTGATTTTTGACTATGTATTAAAGTTATGTGTTTGAAATGTTAATCAACTAATTGATTGCTAATTGAGTGAATATTCATTTAAAACCAAAATGTGAATGAATGTTAATTTAGCCAAATAGAATCAAATTGGAACTGAACTGAAAATTGTTTGGAAATGCATGCATATACATACATATATATATATATATATATGTGTGTGTGTGTGTGTGTGTGTGTGTGTGTGTGAACATGTCATAGCAAGGAGGCTAGAGAAGCGGAATAAAATTGTATGCCCAACAAATAGGTACATGTTTACTATATTTCTTGGGTTTGGATGATTTTATGAGCCGATTGGCTAGCCGCTTGGTTTTTTCTTTTTCTTTTTGGATGATGAGGGCCCTGCGTGGCTAGTTGTGGTTTTAAATGTCTCCCCGTACAAAGATGGTTATGACGAAATTTTTCAAAAATTTAGGGTGTTAGCCAATTTTATTTAAAAATTAGAAATTTCTTAGAAACTGAAAAGTTGAAGAAAGAAAGCCAAAATGAAAGTTGAGTTGATTAGTTAAACAACTTTCAGCTCCGTTCCTTTTCGAGGATGAAAAGATTTTAAGTGGGGGAGACTGTAACAAACCGGAATATCAAAACCAATTTAAAATTTTTATTTTGGCTATTTTAATGAATTCTGAATATTTAAAATGATTTATTTTAAATAATTGCGACTAGAAATTTATTTTGAATAGAATTAGAACGTATAAATTTATTTAAATCGAAGTTAGAATATAAATATTTATTTTATTTATAAAAGGAATTGGAAATGGTGTGGTAGTTTGAAAATTCGATTTCAAATTTCAAATGAATGTACATGATTCAAAATAAACCGGATTTTTGTGAAACCATAAATATTTGAATCTGTTTGAAAATATCTTTCCAAGGAATGTGAAAAATCTAGATTTCATAACGGGAATAAAAAGTTATGTCCAATTGAAAATTCAGAATAGTCGCTATGGAATTTTATATAATATATAGCCCTTAAAAATAGCGATTTTGCAAACGATCTCCATTTTCGACGAGACCTCTTTTGTTGGATCCGGAATGTCAAAATATTAATAGATTCCAATTTTCATAATTTTTGGAATCAATATGTGAGCGTGGTGAATTTATACGTGTTTGGTCAATTTAGTTTGAATTTAACCGACTGAAAAATGACCGTTTTCAAACGGTCTCCAAATTCGAAAAAATTAGTTTTGTTAGTACGGTATCGTCAAAACATAGCTAGATTTATTTTTCTGGAATTTTTGGAGTTAGCATGTGGCCCCGATAAATTAAAATGTACGTTTGAATTAAATATATGTTGATTTATAATTTAATTTAAAGAAAAATTGATCATAACAGCCGAATTGGGTTATGAAACATATCCTATTGTGTTTGGAATGGGGGTATTTGGTTAGGGACGATAGTCGGTGGGTTTGTAACAACCCTGAATTTTGGGGCAAAATTTAAAATTTATTTTAAGTATTTTAATGAGTTTTGTTTGTTTAAAATAATTTATTTTGAATTAGTATGAACTAAAAATTTATTTTATTTGAAGTAAAGAAAGATATATGTTAGAAAATATAAAAGTGTTAAAAACATTATTTTTAACATTGCTAGAAATTAACTGCTAAAAGAGAAAAGAAACATATATTTAAAATATGTCAAGAATATTCTTTTTAATGCAAATACGGAGCGTGAACAATTCACATGTAATAAAATATATGGATTATTTATTTAAATTCTTAATGTGAACGTTTTGCTAATGGAGAATATTTTAACTTTATATGTAGTTTATTTCTAAATAAAGAAATTCCCGTATTCCTATTCTAATTCCTATAAGGGAGATGTATGTAATTGTGAGAACACTGCAATTTAATTTTTATTTCTTGATATGATTTAAATTTATGATATACGTAGTTAAAGGATGTGATAATGAATGGTAATTGGTTGCATAGGTGATTAGTTACTGGTTATGAAACAATATTGTCATATGAATATAGTATATAACGTTGTAATAGTTGCCAATAAATGCATTTCAATGCGCGTTACTGTATAACGCATATTCGAAAATTTATTTGTTGTGCATGTAGGAAATGAATGTATAAAACGGTTGCTTGATGGGTGAATGCATATAGGTCTCATTGCGATTTATATGAATTATCAAGGGAAAATTTGGAAAACTTCCTAAATATAATGATTTATTAACTAAATGACAATTTAGTGAATATGTAGCATTGACTTAATAGTGTTTGTTGATTTACTAATACTAATATTCTTCGGTTTGATAACATCTTGTTAATTAGGTAATATCTGATTATGCGAATAATTTTTTTCTAATTAACATTTTATGACATTGAATACATTTGATAAGATTGATTTGTTATTTAAGTTATGTTAATAAAAATTTGAATTATGGAAGGAAATAATGGTTTGAGTAATATTTGAAAGATTGTTAATATGATATTATAAGTAAATTCGATTTTTGGAAACCAATTAACATATTATTATCAACATTAAGCGATATTATAATGTATATTAAGGTAGCTCAAAATGTAAATGGTTGACTTTGAACTTAATTACCACTTAAATTAATGATATTTTGTGAATAAAAAAAAAATTGTAAATTGAACATTAAGAAATGTTAATTATTTTGTGAGTTAAATGTTAAGTTAATAAAATAATAATTAAACATTAATTAGACCATTACCGCATGCCTAGTCAGCTAATTTATTTCTTTCGTAACCTACCATATGTGAAGAGTCATTAATGCATGTAAATAAAATAGGCAAGGGGTTTTATTTAAAACCACAACCTCTATATAATATATAGCAGGAAAAATGTGTAGACTTTATGAGATAATTTTCTTTCCTTCATAATTGCAATCAAGAGAAATTTCTTTCCAAATAATGTAAATAAAATTTATTTACGATCAATCAATCAATATTTAATATTTATTCAATTCATTTTCCTTTGTAACATACAAATTAACAGGCTTTTAAGGTTATTTAATAACATTTTACTATAATAGAATAGAAAAACCAAACCCAAAGCCTAATCTTTCAGCCGCCACTTCATTGAAACAATGGCCACAAAGCTCCGAATCTTAACCCCACTTTTCTTCCTACATAATCAATGAAAATCAAAAAACTCCAAAAGGAAATTATAGAGGTGGATAAGCTCTTTATAATGGATGGCTATGATCGAATTTAGTGGCGAATATCATGAGGATTTGGAGGCCAAAGACGTTGGGTTTGGGTTCAATTCGCGAAGCAAGGAGGGATCCGAGTTCCCTATGGCTCGGCGCGTGGGAGGAGCGACTGAAGGCGGTCGACGCTGGCGCCATGGATGGTGGTCCGACGGCCTGTAGGTGATGCGATGTTCGGATGTAGGTGGCGATGCTTTGGGTTCTCTTTTGAAGCAGACTATAACAAATTCTGAAGCAGTTGGAAATTCAGATAAATACGACTGTGAGATTTCTTACTTTTAAATAATTAAGTAATTTAATTATTTTTATCGATGATTTAAATCGTTGTATGTGTGGTGATTAATTTAGTTCTGCGATGTATGCTTGTTGTATGTTGATGTTGCATGTAAATTGTTGCAGTGCTGATTTGTTGTGATCTATAATGTTCTGTGCTGTGTTGAATTAGCCATGTTATTCTGGTTCTCCATTTCTTGATGTATTCAAGATAAAGTCTCATCTTTATTGTTTTGTTTTTTATATTTTTTTTCATTTCTTAAATTATTAAATATTAAATCCTTGTTACATGAATTTGGTTTATAAAATAAAACACCAATTGTTAACGTAAATTTTTGTTTACAAAACAAATGACAAAGTTTTTACTTTGATTTTTACTCTCATTTTATTTTCTTAAATAAAATTAAAACATTTAATCTTGTTTGGTTTATTTTGTTTACAAATAAAAGACGATTTTAATATGTAATTTTGTTGTAAAATAAAAAGACAAAATTTTTATGTACAAAAAAAAAAGGCCAATTTTTGTTTACATAATAGAAAAAACAAATTTTTGTTTACATAATGAAAAGGACAAAGTTTTAACACAATTTTGTTAGTAAAATAAAAGAACAAAGTTTCTAACATTAATTTTGTTAGTAAAATAAAAAGGATAAAAGTTTTAACATAAATTTGGTTAACAAGTTCTAACATTAACTTTGTTAATAAAAGGACAAGTTTTTGTGTTATTTTGTATGCATAAGAAAAAGACAAAATTTTGTTAACAAAACAAAAAGGAATTATTTCATGTTATTTTCTTTGTAAACAAAAAGGACAAATTTTGACATGTGGTTTTCTTTATAAATTAAAAGTCAAATTTTATGTAAATTTTGTCAACAAAGTAAAAGGACAAATTTTATGTAAATTTTGTTAACAAAGTAAAAGGGCAAGTTTTGTGTTAATTTTGTCAACAAGGTGAGAGAACAAATTTTGGGTTCATTTGGTCAAAACAAATAAAAGGACAATTTTTATCCTTGTCTTGTCTACAAATTAAAATACCCATTTCTATCTTTATTTCATAAATGCAAGTTAAATCTTTATTTATAAAATAAAATGTAAGTTTTAATCTTTATTTTTATTTACAAATAAAAGTAAAGATGAGGCCTTTATTTTGATTCATCAAAGTTGCACCAAATCATGTCTATGTTAATATAGACTGAGATGACACCCAAACCTATATCATTGTGTTAACTGTATTATGATGACACCAATTTATATGTTGGGTTAACTGTATTGTGACAACACCAATTTAATTGTTGTGTTAATGTAGCGTAATGACACAAAATCCCTTTTGTTGTGTTAATTTAGTGCAATGACACCAAATCCCCTTTTTGTGTGTTAATCTAGTGTAATGGCACAAATAACCATGTGATGTTAATTGGTTGAAATGACATTGAATTTCACCGTCAAGTTTATAATGTTGATATGAATCAAAACTTCACCGTCATGTTTGTAGTGTAGAAATAAATCGAAAACTTACATTAGAAAATGTTGTTATTTTAGAAATGTTGACGCTAGAGAAGACGTCTACATTAGAAATAAAATTCACTTTTTTATTGCATTTTACGATGCAAATATTACATAGAAAGGTAGATTAACTTTGGAGAACATTTTCTTTGTTAAAAAGAAAAACATTTTCTATGTTAAAGAAAAAGCAAACATTTTCTATGTTAAAGAAAAAGCAAACATTTTCTATGTTAAAGAAAAAGCAAACATTTTTCTATGTTAAAGAAAAAGAAAACATATTTCTAATTTAAAGGAAAATATATTTTCTTTATAAAAGAAAATAAAAGGATAAAAAGTACATTTTCTTTGTAAAAGAAAATAAAGGGATAAAAAGTACATTTTCTTTGTAAAAGGAAATAAAAGTTAAAAAGAATGAAAGAAAAAAATAGAAAAGAAACTTTATTTTTGTTGTTTACATAAAAATATGAATGAAACTTTATTTTTATTTACATAAAAATATGAATGCAACTTTATTTTTATTGTTATGTCAAAAACATGAATGCAAGTTTATTTTAAGCGTTTTAAGTAAAATATGTAAATAAATATATTCGTAGTGTTTCTGATTAAAAATATAAAAAAATTTATATATGGATATTGCACATGAAAGTGAATATATAATTAGCGTTATTGAGGAACTTGAAATATTTTCATTTTTACTCAATTAATGGAATTAATGGACGATTTAATTAAGAAGATTGCACATTTAAAAAGGATGAAATAAAAAGTTTTAAATTGGTAAGATTTCATTCCAATTATAATAATGAAGATTTGAATTGAAAAATCTCGTTTTTATGTTAACTTGTAAATTTAGAAGATTTGATTTTAAAATTTAACATAAATGGATTAATTGAGGAAGATTTCATTTAATATCAAAATGGTAAGTTTTGATATAACAATTGAAACATTTTGGGAATAGTTTTATGATATTAATATGGAAAGATTAATGTTTACTGAAATGAAAGGATAAGTAAGAGAATGAAAGATATTTTAGAAATTAGATATTCTAAAATATGAAATGTTTTAAAATAATACTTTTAAGAGATAATTATAATTATTAATTGTACCTGGACACGAGGTTAGGTCACATTTATGGCGGAAGTCTGCCCGGAACCAACTGGCATATCCAGCAGCCATAAATGTTGGGCCTAATGTGAGAGGTCCAAGTGCGCAAATACGAATTGGGTCAAGACACGAGGTTAAGCCCAACCTGTGGTAGAAGTCTGCCCGGAACCAACCGGCATATCCAGCATCCACAAGTTGTAGGCCTAATGTGAGAGGTCTGGCCCGTTATTAAATAATAAAATGTAAAGACAAACATAATAAATGGATAAGGAAAATGAATTGGGCTATTCAGTCCACTTTAAAATAGTAACTCCATTTTAACCCGTATAAATTATGTTATACATTTTATAAAGGAAACCGAAGATGATTAATATTTTATTTAAGATTAAATGAAATACTCTGGAATAAATGATGTCTAATTATATATATTAAATGGGAAATTTATGAAATCTAAATTTGGGTTTATCGTGAATTATGTTTTAAATAACATTTATTCTTTAACCCGAATTTATGATAGAATTAATTCCCTAAAAATTGAATAATCATTTAATAATGACTTTGGAAGATTAAAACTAAATAAAATTTTAATTAAATCTTTAATTTGATTGAAAGGGAATTAAGTAGTTAAAATCACTGAATTAAGAAAGTGATCGAAAATGGAAAATGAACCATAAAGCAATGAATATTTTCATGTTATAAATGAATAAATGAATGAAAACATGAAATGGTTATATTATTTATATATTTTATATAAATAAAAGTAATGAAACTTTTATTTACATTTCATATGTAAATAAAAAGAATGAAAATAAGAATGAAATTTTTATTTACATTTCACATGCGAATAAAAAGATATAAATATGAAATGAAACATGATTTAGAAGCATGAACCGCATATGAAAATTTAACATGTTTTAAAAAGCATGAAGTCGCATATGAAATGCATAATCAAGAAACCGCATATGAAATAAAAATTCATGTTTAGAGTAGTATTACTGCATGAAATGAATGGACGATATTTATGAAATGAATGGACGATATATATATACATGAAATGAATGGACGATATTTATAAAAGAATAAATAACGATATAGAATGGTTTGCAAATTTATATATGCGAGAATTATTTGGAAAGTCCGAGTTTACTCTCATTCCAAATAATGATACGACGTTCGAAGAGTTGAAGACGGTGATTGAAGACCGACGATCTTCACATCGAATGGGTGTGTTGCTATTGAGACCCATGATGGGAGTAGCTACCTTGAAGGGGCGACAGTAGTAGCCGTCCGGACGTAGTGTTGATTGCACGGATTTGACTTTCGCCCAGACCCAGGGCATAAGTTTATAAATGGAATGTATGTCTGACGTTGTAGTCCCTTATACTACATTCGTTGATCTCTCTTAATATATATCTGTTTGGTGGTTAACACCCTTCTCTGAGACATACGAGCTTAGAGGTTATATATTGGTAGAAATCAATGGTATAGTATGGACTGACAATGTGGCATACTAAGATGCATTGATCAAGGCTTTTGTTGAAAAGCAGGGCCTTGTGGTTGATAATCAAAGCATAGTCTATTTAGGCATAGCTTTGTGTATATCGTGACTTCGCGAACCTCACACCCCGGTATGAGTCAAAAACGGGATATGGACCGTAGGGAGTGCACACGTTTCTTTCTAGCTAGAGTGGTGTCAGCGACCTGCCAGCCCTGACATTTTACTTATGTGGATGATGGATTTTGAGGCGCCTCGTTATTTTTATAGGCCGTTGGTGGTCATACTATAGGTCCAAAGGGACCGGGAAACGTGTGTTCAGGCATAACTAATCCACTGCCCATTGGCGGGGACCGGCCCTACCGCTTCCAAGGGTTCACTGCGGGGGATCCTGAGGCATTTGCTAGAGTGTCTCGAATCGGAGAGGAGCTTGCCCCTAGCCTCGACTCATGATGGAATCCAAATCTCCAATACGACCTTGCGGTTTTGATTGTAGAACTAGTATTGGCGACATGCTATATGGTATCCATGCCGTCTAAGATTGATACTTATGATTCAAATCTTTTTATTAAAACATAGATACACTAATAATAATATCAAATCCGTTTTATACGTATCAAGCATCTTTTGACCATTATAAGGTAAAACCCTATCCTCTGGTGTGCGTTGCATTGTGTGATGGGACCTGGGTCTTATAATGGTTTCATTTTTCCAAAAAGACATTGCGTTATTTCTCGATTTACTTTAGTTTATGCACCGACAATCCATTGGAATAAAACCCGTTCCGCATTAGCGGCGTGGTCCTTGGATTTGTCTTATTAGTTAAATTAGTTTAGAATTCTCACACCAGTCCCATGACTGACTCGTAGTTTGTTTCACTTTGCAAACTCGGGTGCCCTCTTTTCCACACGGGCAGTCGAGTAGCTTTTTGCAGATATCTCTCTCTTTAGCAGGATCCTGGATCGAAGCCTAAAGCTGTGTCCAGAGCTTAGAAGTCTTCCGCTGTTTAATGTATTAAATCTGTTGTAATTTATCTTCCGCTGTAGTTTACTTTATTTGTACTCTGATATTCTGTACTCTGATGTTATATTATTGTAATGTAATAAAAGTCTGCTGTTATTGTTCTGATGTATTGTATTCCCAAAGTAAACGTATGCGAGTTTTGAACGGTCTTGGTCGATTTTGTGATCGATTAAGGTCGGGCAAAATCCGTGTCGTTACAGGTGGTATCAGAGCTCTGGTTAGCTCAAATCTTTGGGGTACAACTCGTTAGAACTGAACAAAAGACTCATCAGAGATTAGATTAGTAATGTCCAATAAGAATACTCATTAGAGATAGGATCAGCAGTATCCTAGAATGAGAAAACTCATTAGAGATGGGGTTAGTAATGCCCTAGAATGAGTTCAGAGTGATAAGCTTATGATTAGCGTATTTTTGATTATATAATCTATTTCTGAAAATATGATTTTTAAATATATAAAAGAGTATGTATATTTGATAAGTTAGTCAACAAATGAAATTAATAAGAGAAATTAAAATTTAGTTAGTTAATTAAACAACTTTTACCTTAGTTCCTTTTCGAGGACGAAAAGATTTTAAGTGGGGGCGACTGTAACAACCCTGAATTTTGGGGCAAAATTTAAAATTTATTTTAAGTATTTTAATGAGTTTTGGTTGTTTAAAATAATTTATTTTGAATTAGTATGAACTAAAAATTTATTTTATTTGAAGTAAAGAAAGATATATGTTAGAAAATATAAAAGTGTTAAAAACATTATTTTTAACATTGCTAGAAATTAACTGCTAAAAGAGAAAAGAGACATATATTTAAAATATGTCAAGAATATTCTTTTTAATGCAAATACGGAGCGTGAACAATTCACATGTAATAAAATATATGGATTATTTATTTAAATTCTTAATGTGAACGTTTTGCTAATGGAGAATATTTTAACTTTATATGTAGTTTAATTCTAAATAAAGAAATTCCCGTATTCCTATTCTAATTCCTATAAGGGAGATGTATGTAATTGTGAGAACACTGCAATTTAATTTTTATTTCTTGATATGATTTAAATTTATGATATACGTAGTTAAAGGATGGGATAATGAATGGTAATTGGTTGCATAGGTGATTAGTTACTGGTTATGAAACAATATTGTCATATGAATATAGTATATAACGTTGTAATAGTTGCCAATAAATGCATTTCAATGCGCGTTAGTGTATAACGCATATTCGAAAATTTATTTGTTGTGCATGTAGGAAATGAATGTATAAAACGGTTGCTTGATGGGTGAATGCATATAGGTCTCATTGCGATTTATATGAATTATCAAGGGAAAATTTGGAAAACTTCCTAAATATAATGATTTATTAACTAAATGACAATTTAGTGAATATGTAGCATTGACTTAATAGTGTTTGTTGATTTACTAATACTAATATTCTTCGGTTTGATAACATCTTGTTAATTAGGTAATATCTGATTATGCGAATAATTTTTTTCTAATTAACATTTTATGACATTGAATACATTTGATAAGATTGATTTGTTATTTAAGTTATGTTAATAAAAATTTGAATTATGGAAGGAAATAATGGTTTGAGTAATATTTGAAAGATTGTTAATATGATATTATAAGTAAATTCGATTTTTGGAAACCAATTAACATATTATTATCAACATTAAGCGATATTATAATGTATATTAAGGTAGCTCAAAATGTAAATGGTTGACTTTGAACTTAATTACCACTTAAATTAATGATATTTTGTGAATAAAAAAAAATTGTAAATTGAACATTAAGAAATGTTAATTATTTTGTGAGTTAAATGTTAAGTTAATAAAATAATAATTAAACATTAATTAGACCATTACCGCATGCCTAGTCAGCTAATTTATTTCTTTCGTAACCTACCATATGTGAAGAGTCATTAATGCATGTAAATAAAATAGGCAAGGGGTTTTATTTAAAACCACAACCTCTATATAATATATAGCAGGAAAAATGTGTAGACTTTATGAGATAATTTTCTTTCCTTCATAATTGCAATCAAGAGAAATTTCTTTCCAAATAATGTAAATAAAATTTATTTACGATCAATCAATCAATATTTAATATTTATTCAATTCATTTTCCTTTGTAACATACAAATTAACAGGCTTTTAAGGTTATTTAATAACATTTTACTATAATAGAATAGAAAAACCAAACCCAAAGCCTAATCTTTCAGCCGCCACTTCATTGAAACAATGGCCACAAAGCTCCGAATCTTAACCCCACTTTTCTTCCTACATAATCAATGAAAATCAAAAAACTCCAAAAGGAAATTATAGAGGTGGATAAGCTCTTTATAATGGATGGCTATGATCGAATTTAGTGGCGAATATCATGAGGATTTGGAGGCCAAAGACGTTGGGTTTGGGTTCAATTCGCGAAGCAAGGAGGGATCCGAGTTCCTGTGGCTCGGCGCGTGGGAGGAGCGACTGAAGGCGGTCGACGCTGGCGCCATGGATGGTGGTCCGACGGCCTGTAGGTGATGCGATGTTCGGATGTAGGTGGCGATGCTTTGGGTTCTCTTTTGAAGCAGACTATAACAAATTCTGAAGCAGTTGGAAATTCAGATAAATACGACTGTGAGATTTCTTACTTTTAAATAATTAAGTAATTTAATTATTTTTATCGATGATTTAAATCGTTGTATGTGTGGTGATTAATTTAGTTCTGCGATGTATGCTTGTTGTATGTTGATGTTGCATGTAAATTGTTGCAGTGCTGATTTGTTGTGATCTATAATGTTCTGTGCTGTGTTGAATTAGCCATGTTATTCTGGTTCTCCATTTCTTGATGTATTCAAGATAAAGTCTCATCTTTATTGTTTTGTTTTTTATATTTTTTTTTATTTCTTAAATTATTAAATATTAAATCCTTGTTACATGAATTTGGTTTATAAAATAAAACACCAATTGTTAACGTAAATTTTTGTTTACAAAACAAATGACAAAGTTTTTACTTTGATTTTTACTCTCATTTTATTTTCTTAAATAAAATTAAAACATTTAATCTTGTTTGGTTTATTTTGTTTACAAATAAAAGACGATTTTAATATGTAATTTTGTTGTAAAATAAAAAGACAAAATTTTTATGTACAAAAAAAAAGGCCAATTTTTGTTTACATAATAGAAAAAACAAATTTTTGTTTACATAATGAAAAGGACAAAGTTTTAACACAATTTTGTTAGTAAAATAAAAGAACAAAGTTTCTAACATTAATTTTGTTAGTAAAATAAAAAGGATAAAAGTTTTAACATAAATTTGGTTAACAAGTTCTAACATTAACTTTGTTAATAAAAGGACAAGTTTTTGTGTTATTTTGTATGCATAAGAAAAAGACAAAATTTTGTTAACAAAACAAAAAGGAATTATTTCATGTTATTTTCTTTGTAAACAAAAAGGACAAATTTTGACATGTGGTTTTCTTTATAAATTAAAAGTCAAATTTTATGTAAATTTTGTCAACAAAGTAAAAGGACAAATTTTATGTAAATTTTGTCAACAAAGTAAAAGGGCAAGTTTTGTGTTAATTTTGTCAACAAGGTGAGAGAACAAATTTTGGGTTCATTTGGTCAAAACAAATAAAAGGACAATTTTTATCCTTGTCTTGTCTACAAATTAAAATACCCATTTCTATCTTTATTTCATAAATGCAAGTTAAATCTTTATTTATAAAATAAAATGTAAGTTTTAATCTTTATTTTTATTTACAAATAAAAGTAAAGATGAGGCCTTTATTTTGATTCATCAAAGTTGCACCAAATCATGTCTATGTTAATATAGTCTGAGATGACACCCAAACCTATATCATTGTGTTAACTGTATTATGATGACACCAATTTATATGTTGGGTTAACTGTATTGTGACAACACCAATTTAATTGTTGTGTTAATGTAGCGTAATGACACAAAATCCCTTTTGTTGTGTTAATTTAGTGCAATGACACCAAATCCCCTTTTTGTGTGTTAATCTAGTGTAATGGCACAAATAACCATGTGATGTTAATTGGTTGAAATGACATTGAATTTCACCGTCAAGTTTATAATGTTGATATGAATCAAAACTTCACCGTCATGTTTGTAGTGTAGAAATAAATCGAAAACTTACATTAGAAAATGTTGTTATTTTAGAAATGTTGACGCTAGAGAAGACGTCTACATTAGAAATAAAATTCACTTTTTTATTGCATTTTACGATGCAAATATTACATAGAAAGGTAGATTAACTTTGGAGAACATTTTCTTTGTTAAAAAGAAAAACATTTTCTATGTTAAAGAAAAAGCAAACATTTTCTATGTTAAAGAAAAAGCAAACATTTTCTATGTTAAAGAAAAAGCAAACATTTTTCTATGTTAAAGAAAAAGAAAACATATTTCTAATTTAAAGGAAAATATATTTTCTTTATAAAAGAAAATAAAAGGATAAAAAGTACATTTTCTTTGTAAAAGAAAATAAAGGGATAAAAAGTACATTTTCTTTGTAAAAGGAAATAAAAGTTAAAAAGAATGAAAGAAAAAAATAGAAAAGAAACTTTATTTTTGTTGTTTACATAAAAATATGAATGAAACTTTATTTTTATTTACATAAAAATATGAATGCAACTTTATTTTTATTGTTATGTCAAAAACATGAATGCAAGTTTATTTTAAGCGTTTTAAGTAAAATATGTAAATAAATATATTCGTAGTGTTTCTGATTAAAAATATAAAAAAATTTATATATGGATATTGCACATGAAAGTGAATATATAATTAGCGTTATTGAGGAACTTGAAATATTTTCATTTTTACTCAATTAATGGAATTAATGGACGATTTAATTAAGAAGATTGCACATTTAAAAAGGATGAAATAAAAAGTTTTAAATTGGTAAGATTTCATTCCAATTATAATAATGAAGATTTGAATTGAAAAATCTCGTTTTTATGTTAACTTGTAAATTTAGAAGATTTGATTTTAAAATTTAACATAAATGGATTAATTGAGGAAGATTTCATTTAATATCAAAATGGTAAGTTTTGATATAACAATTGAAACATTTTGGGAATAGTTTTATGATATTAATATGGAAAGATTAATGTTTACTGAAATGAAAGGATAAGTAAGAGAATGAAAGATATTTTAGAAATTAGATATTCTAAAATATGAAATGTTTTAAAATAATACTTTTAAGAGATAATTATAATTATTAATTGTACCTGGACACGAGGTTAGGTCACATTTATGGCGGAAGTCTGCCCGGAACCAACCGGCATATCCAGCAGCCATAAATGTTGGGCCTAATGTGAGAGGTCCAAGTGCGCAAATACGAATTGGGTTAAGACACGAGGTTAAGCCCAACCTGTGGTAGAAGTCTGCCCGGAACCAACCGGCATATCCAGCATCCACAAGTTGTAGGCCTAATGTGAGAGGTCTGGCCCGTTATTAAATAATAAAATGTAAAGACAAACATAATAAATGGATAAGGAAAATGAATTGGGCTATTCAGTCCACTTTAAAATAGTAACTCCATTTTAACCCGTATAAATTATGTTATACATTTTATAAAGGAAACCGAAGATGATTAATATTTTATTTAAGATTAAATGAAATACTCTGGAATAAATGATGTCTAATTATATATATTAAATGGGAAATTTATGAAATCTAAATTTGGGTTTATCGTGAATTATGTTTTAAATAACATTTATTCTTTAACCCGAATTTATGATAGAATTAATTCCCTAAAAATTGAATAATCATTTAATAATGACTTTGGAAGATTAAAACTAAATAAAATTTTAATTAAATCTTTAATTTGATTGAAAGGGAATTAAGTAGTTAAAATCACTGAATTAAGAAAGTGATCGAAAATGGAAAATGAACCATAAAGCAATGAATATTTTCATGTTATAAATGAATAAATGAATGAAAACATGAAATGGTTATATTATTTATATATTTTATATAAATAAAAGTAATGAAACTTTTATTTACATTTCATATGTAAATAAAAAGAATGAAAATAAGAATGAAATTTTTATTTACATTTCACATGCGAATAAAAAGATATAAATATGAAATGAAACATGATTTAGAAGCATGAACCGCATATGAAAATTTAACATGTTTTAAAAAGCATGAAGTCGCGTATGAAATGCATAATCAAGAAACCGCATATGAAATAAAAATTCATGTTTAGAGTAGTATTACTGCATGAAATGAATGGACGATATTTATGAAATGAATGGACGATATATATATACATGAAATGAATGGACGATATTTATAAAAGAATAAATAACGATATAGAATGGTTTGCAAATTTATATATGCGAGAATTATTTGGAAAGTCCGAGTTTACTCTCATTCCAAATAATGATACGACGTTCGAAGAGTTGAAGACGGTGATTGAAGACCGACGATCTTCACATCGAATGGGTGTGTTGCTATTGAGACCCATGATGGGAGTAGCTACCTTGAAGGGGCGACAGTAGTAGCCGTCCGGACGTAGTGTTGATTGCACGGATTTGACTTTCGCCCAGACCCAGGGCATAAGTTTATAAATGGAATGTATGTCTGACGTTGTAGTCCCTTATACTACATTCGTTGATCTCTCTTAATATATATCTGTTTGGTGGTTAACACCCTTCTCTGAGACATACGAGCTTAGAGGTTATATATTGGTAGAAATCAATGGTATAGTATGGACTGACAATGTGGCATACTAAGATGCATTGATCAAGGCTTTTGTTGAAAAGCAGGGCCTTGTGGTTGATAATCAAAGCATAGTCTATTTAGGCATAGCTTTGTGTATATCGTGACTTCGCGAACCTCACACCCCGGTATGAGTCAAAAACGGGATATGGACCGTAGGGAGTGCACACGTTTCTTTCTAGCTAGAGTGGTGTCAGCGACCTGCCAGCCCTGACATTTTACTTATGTGGATGATGGATTTTGAGGCGCCTCGTTATTTTTATAGGCCGTTGGTGGTCATACTATAGGTCCAAAGGGACCGGGAAACGTGTGTTCAGGCATAACTAATCCACTGCCCATTGGCGGGGACCGGCCCTACCGCTTCCAAGGGTTCACTGCGGGGGATCCTGAGGCATTTGCTAGAGTGTCTCGAATCGGAGAGGAGCTTGCCCCTAGCCTCGACTCATGATGGAATCCAAATCTCCAATACGACCTTGCGGTTTTGATTGTAGAACTAGTATTGGCGACATGCTATATGGTATCCATGCCGTCTAAGATTGATACTTATGATTCAAATCTTTTTATTAAAACATAGATACACTAATAATAATATCAAATCCGTTTTATACGTATCAAGCATCTTTTGACCATTATAAGGTAAAACCCTATCCTCTGGTGTGCGTTGCATTGTGTGATGGGACCTGGGTCTTATAATGGTTTCATTTTTCCAAAAAGACATTGCATTATTTCTCGATTTACTTTAGTTTATGCACCGACAATCCATTGGAATAAAACCCGTTCCGCATTAGCGGCGTGGTCCTTGGATTTGTCTTATTAGTTAAATTAGTTTAGAATTCTCACACCAGTCCCATGACTGACTCGTAGTTTGTTTCACTTTGCAAACTCGGGTGCCCTCTTTTCCACACGGGCAGTCGAGTAGCTTTTTGCAGATATCTCTCTCTTTAGCAGGATCCTGGATCGAAGCCTAAAGCTGTGTCCAGAGCTTAGAAGTCTTCCGCTGTTTAATGTATTAAATCTGTTGTAATTTATCTTCCGCTGTAGTTTACTTTATTTGTACTCCGATATTCTGTACTCTGATGTTATATTATTGTAATGTAATAAAAGTCTGCTGTTATTGTTCTGATGTATTGTATTCCCAAAGTTAACGTATGCGAGTTTTGAACGGTCTTGGTCGATTTTGTGATCGATTAAGGTCGGGCAAAATCCGTGTCGTTACAGGGTTCGATTTGGAGTTCAAAATAAAAAGTAACTTTTTGGAATATAATTAAATTAATTATATATATTTATAAAACATGGTCAACTCTCTCTCTCTCTCCCTCACTTCTCTCTCCTGTCGTTATCTTTCAGAAAGAAGAAAAAAAAATCGTCGCGCTCCTCCACCTGCCCGCCACCAGCAGCCGCCGCACTCCTCCTCCTTCTCCACCCCTCCTCCTCTTCTTCTTCCTTCTCCTTCTCTCTATCTCCAATTTCTGAAACCCTAACCCCCTAAATCAACCCAATCCGCCACCGCCAGTTATTGCGCCACCCCCTCTCAGCATCCCCTCCACCTCCAGCGCGCTACAGCCTCCCCGACCTCTCCTCCAACAACCACAGTGAGTTTTTTTTAATATTGAATTTATTTTCAGTTTTTTTTATATGAATGGAAATAAAAAATATCAGTTTTTCTTTATATGAAAAGCAATAAAAAAATCAGTTTTTTTTTTATCTGAAAGCTTGATAAAAATTGAATTTTTATTTATATGAAAGCATGATAAAAATTGGATTTTTATTTATACGAAAGCATGATAAAAATTGGAATTTAATTTATATGAAAGCATGATAAAAATTGGATTTTTACATATATGAAAGCATGATAAAAATTGGATTTTTACATATATGAAAGCATGATAAAAATTGGATTTTTATACATCTGAAAGCATGATAAAAATATGATTTTTATATATGTAGCGAATTAAAAATATGATTTTTATATATGTAGAGAATATAAAAATATGATCTTTAATGTATACATAGCACTGTAAAAATATGATTTTTATCGTATGTTTGAAATATTTTTATGAGGATAAGAATATGATTTTTATATAGAAAACTGAGTTACAAAAATGTGATTTTTATAATATAAACATCAGTATAAAAATGTGTTTTTTATAATATATACTTCTGTATAAAAATGCGATTTTTATAATACAAACATCAATATAAAAATGTGATTTTTACTATGAACAACGTGGAAAAGTTTGCATTGGAATTTCTGGCAAATCCGTACGGTTTAGAAATTCAGAAATAAAACTGGAGGAGTGGATCCCAAAGGTGAGAACTTCTCGCATTAATTTATTTTCTAGTTAAATATATATAGTAGGATGCAGATGGTGCTTAGTAGCACCCGACACCTTTGTTTGAAACCATATTTGTTTGGTTGTTTGATTGATTAGATTATTTGGTCGAATTTGGTTTGGGAAATGAAATGAATTGATAAGAATTGGTATGTACATGGCGCGAGCCATTATTATGCGAGGGATAAGGCTAGACCTTATTCCGGTTCTAGTATCGCGCGGTTATGCTGCCGAAATTTTCTAAAAATGTTAGAACAATAAAAATATCATTTTTATTGTATAAATGAACTGTTTAAAATATTTAATAATTGAAAAAATATTTTATATTTAAAAATATAATTTTTAACGTGTATATGAATAAAATAAATATTCATTTACAAATCGGACGATTTGTTTATGTACACACATTTGACTGATATTGATTAGGACGATATATTTTACACATCGCCCAACTACACAAATAATATTCAATATTTTTTGGTTGAAACCCTACATGTGTATTGGGATGATATTCGACGTACACTAATCCCAATTATTTAGTTGCATGTCAATCGATTGGTTGACAGACTGTTGTAAGCGTTAATCATTTATATTTAACGCTTATGCAGTTGTGTAATGCACTCTGAATGATGGTTGACTATGTTTGATTATTGTTGTGTACATGTGTGTATGAAATCCATATAAATAAAATTATATGGTAATTGACTGTGTCTGATTCCAATTCGGAAAGAATGAATATTTTAAATTAACAAATATCTTAAAATGACGAGTATTGAATACTATCAAATAATATTCAGTAATGGATCAAAATATGATTTTGATGTCCGATTTGGGATGGACATGAAAATATTTAAATATATAAAGCCGTGTTCACGCCATTTTGACATGAACGATATTTATATCGATTTTATTCATTTTCCTAATGAATAGCGAAAAGGAATATTCAATTTTGATTTAAAATTGAATACGAAGTTGAAATCATTTTGAAAACGAATTTAAAACGATTTATAAAATACGTTTTAAATTGGAATCGACGAAATATATATAATATATATATTATATATTTAATGGCCTGAATAGAACGCGCCGCGCCGCGGTAGTTCGCGAATTTTGACCATTGACTTCAAATTGACATTACGGGAGATCCGACCGTTTGATTCACCTAAAACCAGAACCGTTGGGTTCGTATCGAAAAGAGCTTTCCAACGAATATAAGAGATTTGAAATCTAACGGTCGGGTTTGGAATTATGTCCAAATCAAATTTGGAAAAGGTCGCTGTAAGTGCAGTTCGATGACCGTTTATGGAAATCGACTGTACAAGCCTTGATAAAATTATTAAAAATATCAATAATTTGTGTAAAATCGCAATAAATGATTTGAAAAGAATTTGGATGAAAATTTCCAATTTTGCAAAGATAAAAATATATTTTATCGAAATGAATTAGTTATTAACTAGAATTATAATCCCATTTATTTTTAAATAAATAAATTGGATTGAAATGGTTTTAAAATAACCAGAATTTCCAATATATGAATTGGAATGGATTTGAATCGAAATCATCTTCGGGATATTTCGACATTGGATTTCGTGATTATACAGATATTGTAACACCCCACCTCCGCTAGGGTCACTCACAAAGGGAATGCACTAGGTTTGGAGGAGTATTATTGGTAAACATGCACAGAAATATTACAAGACAGAACATATATAAAATAGCGGAAGTAAAATCAAACTTTCATAACATGAATAAATAAGGTCTAAAGCCTTTTACATCAGAGTACATCAAAACCTGTCTTGCAATAATAAAGAAGCATAAAGACTTTTTCATAAATTATTCCCCAAGAAAAAAAAACAGTAAAGTAGCCATAGCCAAGAAAAATCCAAGCCATCCATGATGACGTTCAAGCAGAAGAAGTCCGAACTAAACAACAGTATTTCCTCCCTGTAACCTGGGGGGAAACGGAAGAAAAGAGGCGAAACAAAACGGGTCAGTCAAAAAGACTGAGTAAGCCCTATCTACTATTAGTATAAAAACTAGTAAAGTTAACTGACATGAGAAACTGAGATGAACATAAGCATGATAACAAGATAGATAAGCTAAATCAAAATAACAGGATGAACTACTGAACTCAGATAAACTAGGGTGTCGTGATAAACTACGATGTCAAGATAAAACAAGGTATCACATTGTCAGGTTTCTATCAAGTGTAATATCCCAAGATATCTATCGCGCATAACGTCCCATGGCATCTATCCTGTATATCCGCTCTGCACCTACCGTACTAGTACCCCAACTGTATTACGTGTTATCCGTGAATGACCCTTACTCAAAAGTCGTGTAATGGTCCATGTCAACCTAATATGCCGCATATATAGGTTACTCAACTCATATGTTTCTTTCCATGTATAAGTTCAGTCCTTTGCCGTAGGCTGTACGGGCTTTCCCATGTAAACGGTTTATCCTTGAAGTAGTTTTGGACTGCAACCCTTGATCTAGTTGTGTTTCCTTACCATGAACTATCGCGCGTCCACTTAGGATTTATGCCACCTAGGACCGCTAGGGATTATGCTACCTAATGAACGTTTCCGTGTCTCGGTTTTGGGTTTTGGCCACCTAGGATCACTAGGGATTACGCCACCCGTCAACCGCGCCCTTGATCCCACGTATGTATCGTGAATCGTTTTCCATGTCTAGATGCACATGTTCCCCAATGTGCCATCCGAGTTCCATGCCAGGGCAAATCAAGAAATACGGAACTCGGTCGGGAGCTTTAAATCGTCTGCCGATGCAGATATCAAGGTCTGTTTTTGTACCCGTGGCTATGGTCCCACGTGACCCCTCCCTCAACTACTGAAAGGCAATCCAAGAAAAATCATGTATAAGAACCACTCCACGGCCCCGCTATAGCCCACATTCCTACGGGCCAACCTCACCCATGACTCGATAGCAAGCACATGGTCTGTTGGGGGTTCCCTGCCTTTCCGTACGTACACGATTGACTAAAAATGGTAGGTAGTCGGCGATGTGCTATCCAGGGCAAAAACCAAGAATCGTCGACTCCACGCTAATCCATCCCAGTCTTTAGGTCGCTCGCATAGCAACCAAGGCATACTCTTGGTCCTTCTAACGCAGACCTTAACCTCCCATGGGCCTAGTATAATTACCTGGCAGCCCACAGAGGGATCCCAAGAATATCCTCACGTCCCCCGAAGCTTCCACTTCGGCACCCAGTGCGCTGGAGCTTTTATCCAAGTCAGATAGCTTGCTCCTCCTCGTATACTAAGCGATGACCTACCGTATCAGGTTACTCATCGCTTTGAGAATTAGTCCTATGTCCTTAGCTAAGAATCATTACTTAGTTACCCTTCAACTAAGGTTTACCACTTAGCCTTATTCCCGTTATCCTTGATTAACCACGATTTTCTACCTAGTTCCTCTAACTAGGGTTTGTCTATTGGGTTAAGTGTTATCATCCAAGTCCATGACTTAACCTGCCCACGAATCACGTCAAGATTGGCTAAGTATTTAAGCTCAAGACTTAGCCCTACAAGTTGGTTAAGTGTACCCAGAGGCTCATGACTTAACCCTATCGAGTCAAATTGGTCAAGTACTAGCTTACCTTAATCCTATCGGATTATCTTGCTAGATCGATTAAGCATAGACTATCTTAATTCCATCAAATTATCGAGTCGGATTGGTTAAGTATAGGTTAGCTTAACCCCATCCTCTAATCGTACTACAATGGTTAAGTACATTCTAAGAAGATCTTGTGACTTAACCTTATCAGGTCCGCGTATTAGATTGGTTAAGTGTGGGTTACTTAACCCCATCAAATCATCATGTATATTTGGTTAAGTATAAGTTGCTTAACCCCATTAAATTACCACGTTAAGTTGGTTGAGTATTGGTTACTTAACCTCATTGAATTACCAAGTTTAAATTGGTTAAGTGTTTAACTTAACCCCATCGAATTACCGTGTTTAGATTAGTTAAGTGCGGATTACTTAACCCCATCTAATTACCCAGTCGGATTAGTTAAGTGTAAATTACTTAACCTCATCCCCTAATCATCTTGCATGGTTAAGCGTCATTAAGAAATCAAACCCGATCCCACTTAACCTTACCAAGTTATCGTGTTGGATTGATTAAGTGTTGATTAACTTAACCCCGTCCACTAGTCGTATAAAAAATGGTTAAGTGTCATTAGGCGAATCAAGTTACTTAACCTACCCAACCTTGTCATGTTTTGTTAAGTATCATTAGCCCAATCAAATTACTTAACCCACTTGTCCATGTCATATTTGGTTAAGAGTCATTAATCAAATTGTCTTAACCCTATTACGTGGCTTTAATTACTTAATGCACCTTCACCTCTCACATTAGACTTTGTTGTGGTTACTAGTTAAGCCGGTCGGTTCCGGGTAGCTTTACACCACAACTTGGTCTAACCTCGGGTTCGAGCACACATGACCAACTTCTCACATTGGGTCCTATTGTTTGCAACTACTAGTTAGGCCGGTCGGTTCCGGGTAGTTTTACGTTGCAAACTCAACCCAACCTCGAGTTGGCCACTTTCATGTTTAGTTTAGTGTCATGTTCATAGTCAAGTTTTCAAGCAATTGGGTAGACCTAACTTAATAGGTAAATTCCCAATGGGTAGACCTAACTTAATAGGTAAATTCCCAAGCTTATGTTTTTATGCATACTTACATGTCAACTTCCATGTTATATTTCAAGTCATGTTTTCAAGTATAAACACATGTCATATTTAACGTTACATGTTGTCATGTTTATACCCATTTACCCAAATCATGTTCATGTCATTATGTTTTCCTCATAATGTGACCCCAACGCTTTTAAACTCGCATATATGTTCGCAACAACGTAATGGACCAAAAGAAGAGACTTGACAAAGGCATGACAAAAATGGATATTAAGCCACAAGTTAATCATGGTGGCAAATGGGGCACAAATGTGTTCATTAGCTTGCATGTTACATTCTTAAGCCTCAAAACATGCATAAACCCAAACTTGGCACATAAGCGAATCATGGTGACAAAAGACATGGAATGATGACTAGAAACTCGCATATATCATCATATAAGGGTTATGACTTCATATGCAAGTTGACATAATGATTATGAAGATCCTCATGTTGCATAATGCAACATTTCAACATAAAGGTTGTAGCTTTTAGCTCATAAGATCAAGATAATGACTTCATAAACTTGCATGACATAGTAGCATATATCATTCTCAATGATCAAACCCAAACATGAACATTTAACTTCATAGTTAATATCTAAGAGTAGGGAAGGGCTTACATTGCTATGAAGGCCTAAATCGATTAAACTAAAGCTTGTGATGAAGCTTATGCATGCCATCATCCAAAAACCCAAAGATGGATGCCCCAAATCACTAAAAACACCACCTTTATGAACAAAGATCAAAGCTTTTGTCTTGAAATCAACTTGAGAAGCTCTCATACTAACATAAGGACTCTCTAATACTCTCATGATCATGAAACCTCTCATAGAAATGAAGTGGAGGCTAGGATAGTTGAGTGGAGGCCATGAGAGTAGAAATTTGGCCATAGTTTAGTTACATGAGTGAATAATGAGGGTTTAGGGGAGGGTTAGGGGCTTATTTATAGAAGATTAGGCTAGTTAGGACCCTTAGATTAATCCTAGGACCAACCTGAACCGTCAGATTTCAAACCAGGCCCAGAAACCTAGCCAAGATAGAAACAGGTGCACCAGGCAAGACTGCTCGTCTGAGCCAGGTCGACAGCCCAGTCGACAGGGCTGTCGACTTGGTCAGACCAAGTCGACTCCCAAGTCGACAGGGCTGTCGACTTGGGTACTGTGGCGGGAACTTTTCCCGCCTGGCCCATCTGGCCCAATTTTCCAAATTCAGGTTTGAATTTGAAATCTGTTTTACTTAGAAATTTTCTGAAAACTTCGTTGGGCCTTAATTGGGTCATACGGACTCCGATTTTCGAAAACTCGGACTCTATTTCGCGTATTTTTCCGAGACGAACGCAATGGCACAGGCCGTTTAACTTGATTCAGAACTTAATATTAAATTCTGCCTCGATTCTTGTCTTACTCATGTTATCGAAATATGGGTTGTTACATTCTCCCCACCTTTTAGGATTTCATCCCCGAAATCTCCAAGTTAGGAAGAACCTATCCTACCATCCATCATCCATCTACTCAAAACATCATCCACAAGCAATCATTGTCCTTAGATGATTTCTAATGCTATATGAATATATGCAGAACGTGTGTGTACATGTTCCTTAGCTAATGCTAATGATCAGGCCTGAATAATCTTTCTAATGCAAAAATATGTATAGTGCCATGAATCCAACATGTATGCAAATAGTCCTAGTCATATAGATACTATATGCGTGCACAATCATTCATTCATATGCAACAACCGCATGATAACACATTCAATTTCATCCATAAATAGGTATAAATACTCGCGCATATGCAATACGAAATGTGACCGAGTCGAGCTAGCATCTAATGTGTATTCGCGCATCCACGAGCAACCACTTACAACCACTTGCAACCATATCAATCATAACATGTTTCAAATACATGTTAACATCCATAGGGTTCTACCTAGGATTCCCTGAAACAGGGTTGAGAAGATAAACAAGACAAACTCCTTACGGGGTTTGTAACAGAAAATAGGACCGAGAGGGTGTCCACAAAAGATAGCCTACAAGTAAGCTCTACAGAAAACAGGGATCAAGGATACGCTCCCAAAAAGAGATATCATGCGCGTATCTAGTCTTTGACCATCAAAGTCGTACTTCCTTGAGCTCAATTCCATTGTGCCTTGACCGTCTTTTAACTTCGCGATTTCGTAGCTTCTTATTTCCTGTTTCCCATAACATGAGCTGGGACTCATTTCTTCGTCGCCTCTCGTTCCACTCGCACACTTGGCGCAAACATGACTGCGTACTCATGATCTCATGCAAGCTTTCCAAAATTCACTAGTGAATCTCAGACCTCGTACCATAAGGTATTCCACATAGAAGAATTTTCTCTTGAAAGTAAACAGATGCCAATCGGGTTATCAAGTGCACTTACTAGGGTGATTTCCATAACCCATGCATAAGTGAAATAAACCATCCGTCTTATCGGCGAACACCACTCGATCGGGCTTCAAATTTCCAATAAAGGTATCAAGGGATTCTAGGTAACTAATCATGACCGAACCCAAAAGGTTCCACGAGACTTCGAGGGTATTACCAAGGCTAGTCAAGAGTCTAACTACCCTCCTATCAAAACCGAGAGTGGCACCCCTTACTGGATAACCACTTCATCCCTAGAATCCATCCATAACTTATAAATATAAGCATTATTTCCAGACTCAACCCTTGTCATAGGTATTCTCAAATCCAAACAAGTCATGAAGAAATGGACCAACTCTAACAAGATTTGGGACAAAATAGAATCCTCTTCTATGCTAGTACTAAGGTGCAGAGACTCACTATCCAAGCAGACTTAAATGATACGGTGATCAAGACAAAGTCTGGACGGGATGATAGAAAAGAAAAGCTAAACCTTTAATAAGATCGTTACCCTCCTTCCGAGGTACCCTAGACATGAGAGCATACTACTGCCCTCTCGATGATCTTGTCCTTGTCCCATGATACTTAACTATCCGTCCCGTTCCACCATGCCAAAGGTACTCTCTCGTCATGGGTTTCATTGTTCATCTTTCTTTCTCATTCCGGGTTGAGCCATACCAACAAGTTAAACTCGTATCCTTTATCCTCTTTCTCATTATCCTTTCTTATAAGGCGGCTACTGGTCTCCCGAGAACAACCTCCATCGCATGGAAAGCGCTTTCGTAGATAGAAAAGACTAGTCGTAGTTAAAACCACTGTGACTACAGATGGAGGAAAGAAAGGAAAAGAGATTCAATCAAGGAAACAAGGATAGTGCTAATGGCCTTTGGGGAATAGCCTTTTTCTTTTTAAAAGAAAATTTTCTTGAAAAATGCTTCTTTATAAACGATTTTTAAATAGTTTTCAGAAGGTCTTTAAAAATTTTTGCCCAGTCTGGTAACCTCGCTCTGATACCAAATGTAACACCCCACCTCCGCTAGGGTCACTCACAAAGGGAATGCACTAGGTTTGGAGGAGTATTATTGGTAAACATGCACAGAAATATTACAAGACAGAACATATATAAAATAGCGGAAGTAAAATCAAACTTTCATAACATGAATAAATAAGGTCTAAAGCCTTTTACATCAGAGTACATCAAAACCTGTCTTGCAATAATAAAGAAGCATAAAGACTTTTTCATAAATTATTCCCCAAGAAAAAAAACAGTAAAGTAGCCATAGCCAAGAAAAATCCAAGCCATCCATGATGACCTTCAAGCAGAAGAAGTCCGAACTAAACAACAGTATTTCCTCCCTGTAACCTGGGGGGAAACGGAAGAAAAGAGGCGAAACAAAACGGGTCAGTCAAAAAGACTGAGTAAGCCCTATCTACTATTAGTATAAAAACTAGTAAAGTTAACTGACATGAGAAACTGAGATGAACATAAGCATGATAACAAGATAGATAAGCTAAATCAAAATAACAGGATGAACTACTGAACTCAGATAAACTAGGGTGTCGTGATAAACTACGATGTCAAGATAAAACAAGGTATCACATTGTCAGGTTTCTATCAAGTATAATATCCCAAGATATCTATCGCGTATAACGTCCCATGGCATCTATCCTGTATATCCGCTCTGCACCTACCGTACTAGTACCCCAACTGTATTACGTGTTATCCGTGAATGACCCTTACTCAAAAGTCGTGTAATGGTCCATGTCAACCTAATATGCCGCATATATAGGTTACTCAACTCATATGTTTCTTTCCATGTATAAGTTCAGTCCTTTGTCGTAGGCTGTATGGGCTTTCCCATGTAAACGGTTTATCCTTGAAGTTGTTTTGGACTGCAACCCTTGATCTAGTTGTGTTTCCTTACCATGAACTATCGCGCGTCCACTTAGGATTTATGCCACCTAGGACCGCTAGGGATTATGCTACCTAATGAACGTTTCCGTGTCTCGGTTTTGGGTTTTGGCCACCTAGGATCACTAGGGATTACGCCACCCGTCAACCGCGCCCTTGATCCCACGTATGTATCGTGAATCTTTTTCCATGTCTAGATGCACATGTTCCCCAATGTGCCATCCGAGTTCCGTGCCAGGGCAAATCAAGAAATACGGAACTCGGTCGGGAGCTTTAAATCGTCTGCCGATGCAGATATCAAGGTCTGTTTTTGTACCCGTGGCTATGGTCCCACGTGACCCCTCCCTCAACTACTGAAAGGCAATCCAAGAAAAATCATGTATAAGAACCACTCCACGGCCCCGCTATAGCCCACTTTCCTACGGGCCAACCTCACCCATGACTCGATAGCAAGCACATGGTCTGTTGGGGGTTCCCTGCCTTTCCGTACGTACACGATTGACTAAAGATGGTAGGTATTCGGCGATGTGCTATCCAGGGCAAAAACCAAGAATCGTCGACTCCACGCTAATCCATCCCAGTCTTTAGGTCGCTCGCATAGCAACCAAGGCATACTCTTGGTCCTTCTAACACAGACCTTAACCTCTCATGGGCCTAGTATAATTACCTGGCAGCCCACAGAGGAATCCCAAGAATATCCTCACGTCCCCCGAAGCTTCCACTTCGGCACCCAGAGCGCTGGAGCTTTTATCCAAGTCAGATAGCTTGCTCCTCCTCGTATACCAAGCGATGACCTACCGTATCAGGTTACTCATCGCTTTGAGAATTAGTCCTATGTCCTTAGCTAAGAATCATTACTTAGTTACCCTTCAACTAAGGTTTACCACTTAGCCTTATTCTCGTTATCCTTGATTAACCATGATTTTCTACCTAGTTCCTCTAACTAGGGTTTGTCTATTGGGTTAAGTGTTATCATCCAAGTCCATGACTTAACTTGCCCACGAATCACGTCAAGATTGGCTAAGTATTTAAGCTCAAGACTTAGCCCTACAAGTTGGTTAAGTGTACCCAGAGGCTCATGACTTAACCCTATCGAGTCAAATTGGTCAAGTACTAGCTTACCTTAATCCTATCGGATTATCTTGCTTGATCGATTAAGCATAGACTATCTTAATTCCATCAAATTATCGAGTCGGATTGGTTAAGTATAGGTTAGCTTAACCCCATCCTCTAATCGTACTACAATGGTTAAGTACATTCTAAGAAGGTCTTGTGACTTAACCTTATCAGGTCCGCGTATTAGATTGGTTAAGTGTGGGTTACTTAACCCCATCAAATCATCATGTATATTTGGTTAAGTATAAGTTGCTTAACCCCATTAAATTACCACGTTAAGTTGGTTGAGTATTGGTTACTTAACCTCATTGAATTACCAAGTTTAAATTGGTTAAGTGTTTAACTTAACCCCATCGAATTACCGTGTTTAGATTAGTTAAGTACGGATTACTTAACCCCATCTAATTACCCAGTCGGATTAGTTAAGTGTAAATTACTTAACCTCATCCCCTAATCATCTTGCATGGTTAAGCGTCATTAAGAAATCAAACCCGATCCCACTTAACCTTACCAAGTTATCGTGTTGGATTGATTAAGTGTTGATTAACTTAACCCCGTCCACTAGTCGTATAAAAAATGGTTAAGTGTCATTAGGCGAATCAAGTTACTTAACCTACCCAACCTTGTCATGTTTTGTTAAGTATCATTAGCCCAATCAAATTACTTAACCCACTTGTCCATGTCATATTTGGTTAAGAGTCATTAATCAAATTGTCTTAACCCTATTATGTGGCATTAATTACTTAATGCACCTTCACCTCTCACATTAGACTTTGTTGTGGTTACTAGTTAAGCCGGTCGGTTCCGGGTAGCTTTACACCACAACTTGGTCTAACCTCGGGTTCGAGCACACATGACCAACTTCTCACATTGGGTCCTATTGTTTGCAACTACTAGTTAGGCCGGTCGGTTCCGGGTAGTTTTACGTTGCAAACTCAACCCAACCTCGAGTTGGCCACTTTCATGTTTAGTTTAGTGTCATGTTCATAGTCAAGTTTTCAAGCAATTGGGTAGACCTAACTTAATAGGTAAATTCCCAATGGGTAGACCTAACTTAATAGGTAAATTCCCAAGCTTATGTTTTTATGCATACTTACATGTCAACTTCCATGTTATATTTCAAGTCATGTTTTCAAGTATAAACACATGTCATATTTAACGTTACATGTTGTCATGTTTATACCCATTTACCCAAATCATGTTCATGTCATTATGTTTTCCTCATAATGTGACCCCAACGCTTTTAAACTCGCATATATGTTCGCAACAACGTAATGGACCAAAAGAAGAGACTTGACAAAGGCATGACAAAAATGGATATTAAGCCACAAGTTAATCATGGTGGCAAATGGGGCACAAATGTGTTCATTAGCTTGCATGTTACATTCTTAAGCCTCAAAACATGCATAAACCCAAACTTGGCACATAAGCGAATCATGGTGACAAAAGACATGGAATGATGACTAGAAACTCGCATATATCATCATATAAGGGTTATGACTTCATATGCAAGTTGACATAATGATTATGAAGATCCTCATGTTGCATAATGCAACATTTCAACATAAAGGTTGTAGCTTTTAGCTCATAAGATCAAGATAATGACTTCATAAACTTGCATGACATAGTAGCATATATCATTCTCAATGATCAAACCCAAACATGAACATTTAACTTCATAGTTAATATCTAAGAGTAGGGAAGGGCTTACATTGCTATGAAGGCCTAAATCGATTAAACTAAAGCTTGTGATGAAGCTTATGCATGCCATCATCCAAAAACCCAAAGATGGATGCCCCAAATCACTAAAAACACCACCTTTATGAACAAAGATCAAAGCTTTTGTCTTGAAATCAACTTGAGAAGCTCTCATACTAACATAAGGACTCTCTAATACTCTCATGATCATGAAACCTCTCATAGAAATGAAGTGGAGGCTAGGATAGTTGAGTGGAGGCCATGAGAGTAGAAATTTGGCCATAGTTTAGTTACATGAGTGAATAATGAGGGTTTAGGGGAGGGTTAGGGGCTTATTTATAGAAGATTAGGCTAGTTAGGACCCTTAGATTAACCCTAGGACCAACCTGAACCGTCAGATTTCAAACCAGGCCCAGAAACCTAGCCAAGATAGAAACAGGTGCACCAGGCAAGACTGCTCGTCTGAGCCAGGTCGACAGCCCAGTCGACAGGGCTGTCGACTTGATCAGACCAAGTCGACTCCCAAGTCGACAGGGCTGTCGATTTGGGTACTGTGGCGGGAACTTTTCCCGCCTGGCCCATCTGGCCCAATTTTCCAAATTCAGGTTTGAATTTGAAATCTGTTTTTACTTAGAAATTTTCTGAAAACTTCGTTGGGCCTTAATTGGGTCATACGGACTCCGATTTTCGAAAACTCGGACTCTATTTCGCGTATTTTTCCGAGACGAACGCAATGGCACGGCCCGTTTAACTTGATTCAGAATTTAAAATTAAATTCTGCCTCAATTCTTGTCTTACTCATGTTATCGAAATACGGGTTGTTACAGATATTGTTATGGAAATTTGGAAGATATATTTATATCGTTATTTCCAATACGATATTGGTTGGTTTCAGAATTTGATATTGAATATAAGCCGATATAATTTCTATTCAGAGCCTTGTATTTAATATCAAATGGGATTTTGGGTTTGTCGTGAATGGTGTCTTTATTAACACTGTTCTTAAACCCAATTGAGAAAATAATAATTCTTTAATTAAAATTTAGTGAAGCTTTTCCAATTAATTAATATTTAATTGGAATTGAATAAAAGAATTGGATTTTGGGTTTGCCGTGAATGGTGTCTTAAATAACACTGTTCTTAAACCCCTTGTGAAAAGAACAAATCTTTTAATTAAGATTATTAGTATTTCCAGTTAATTAACATTTAATTGGAATAAAATGGGATGTAAATTGGGTTTATTGTGAACTGTGTTTAAAACGACATTCGTTCTTTAACCCGATTTACAGTGAAATGTGATTTGGAATGTATAAATCTTTTTATTAAGATTTAATGGGAATTTTCCAAAGTAAAGTTTACCAATTTAATATATTAAATTGGAATTGAATGGAACTCGATTTGATAATAATCGAAATGAGCTTCTGTGGAGGAAGACTGTTAACACATATGGAATTCAAAAGGCTTTATCGTTACCCCATCTATATTATTAGTCGGATACGGAAATTGATATCGATTATATATATTGATCCGTTTTCCGTGAAGATTCCATGATTAATGGACTGTGATTTTGGATTTATCGTGAACTGTGTTTTAAATGACATTAGTTCTTTAACCCGGTTAAAGACAGGATTACATGTCTAACATTGTATTTCAAACTGTATGGTTGATCTCTGCTAAATATATATCGGTTTGGTGGCGGAGAATTTATTATCTTGCTTAACACCCTTCTCTAAGATGTACGAGCTTAGAGGTTATATATCGGTAGAAATCAATAGTACGGTGTAGATTGTCGATGCGACGTGTTTGTGTTTCCAAAGTTAAATAATCATTAATATTGATTTTTGGGAAGATTAAAACTAAGTGGAGTTTTAATGAATCTTTAATTAGATTGAAATGGGAATTGATAATTTAAATTATCAAATTTGGGGAAATGATCGAGGATGGAGTACCACCAGTTTTGCTCCAAGCGATAGTTAAATCTTTAATTAGATTTAAACGAGAAATGGTGATTAAATTTACCGATAACACCGTGGTGTTAGATATGGGGTATTACCAGTTTTGCTCCATGGGATGAATAGGTTGGGATTGGGAAATAAAATAAATGATTACTTCGGTAAGGATCGCTAATCCCAACTAGTTTGGATAAACCTTAATTTGGTTTGAATTAATATCCAAAGGAAGATTAAAGAATAAATTTAAAGAATTTATCTTTGATAAAATTAATGGGAACCTTTCCCAAAGGATATGAATATTTAAATAAAAGAATATTCAAAATTGGAATGAGGCGTATAGAGTGTTTTATAGCACTTGTTTATAATATAAGCAAGTTATTCGGAAATGCCTGGTTTATACCCATTCTGAATAACTGATTCGACGATAAGTCGACGATCAAGATGGTGGTTGAAGACTGGAGGTCTACACGTCGTTTGGATGATAACTGATGTCTTGATTGGGCTGTACACCCAAGACGAGGTAATAAGTGGTGATCGTCTAGATGTACTTGGAGATCGACCGGATATGCGAGGACCTCTTTCCTGTATTGGACATATGGGACGAGGAATAAGGTGCCTCCGGTTTCGTTCAGACCCAGAACGAACTTATCAATGGATGCGTGTCTGACATTGGATTTGTTTATGTGTTGATTGATCTCTATTAAATATATATCTGTTTGGCAGGGGAGAATTTATTCTCCTGTTTTACGCCCTTCTCTGAGACATACGAGCTCAGAGGTTATATATCGATAGACATCAGTCGCATGGCATGAATTTCCTGTGTGACATGCTGTGATGCAAATGATCAAGGCTTCTGTTGAAAAGCAGAGTCTTGTGGTTGATGATCAAAGCACGACCTTAAAGGGCATAGCTTTGAGTATAGCGTTAATTCACGAGCCTCACACCGCGGTATGAGTCAAAAATGGTATCGGACCGTTGGGAGAACATGACGTTTCTTTCTAGCTATGGGTGGTGTCATGGTATGGAGCCTAGACATTTATTATTTTTACCTATGTGGTTGTTGGATTGCGAGGCGCCTCGGATACATCGGTTACTACGGAGCCGATGGATATAGGTCCAATAGGACCGGAAAACGTGTGTTCAGGAGTAACTAATCCTCAAACATAAGGGAGGACCGGACCAACCGATCCAGGGTTCTCTGCGGGGAGTCCTGAGACATTTGTTAGAGTGTCTCGAAGCAGTGAAGGGTCATCCCTGGCCTCAACTCATGATGGAAATCAAATTTCCAATATGTGACATTTCAGTTTTGATTATAGAGCCTAGTATTGGCGACATAGTAACATGGGATACTATGCCGTCTATGATTGATACATTTATATTTGAAGTTGTTTTCATACACTTTACACTATAATAGTATCAAAATGATTTGTTGTAAACATACCAAGCATGTTTGGCTATTATAAGGTAAAACTCTATCCTCTGGCTTGCGTTGCATTGTGTGATGGGACTTGAGCCTTATAATAGCTTCATTTTTCCAAAAAGCATTGCGCTGTTTGTTTTATGCACTGGTATTCTTGGGAGGAAACTCGTTCCGTGTTATGCGGCGTAGTCCCTTGATTTACTCGATTTTAAAGTAAAGATTTAACAACTATTTGAGTTCTCACACCACTCACACGACTGACATGGAGTTTATTTTTTTAACCTAAACTCTGGGTGCCCCTATTTTCCACACGGGAAACTAGTAGTTTTGGTTTTGCAGATTTACATTCATAGGATCCTGGTTTACAGCTGGAATGATATTTAGAAAGCTTTGTATCCATGTATCTCTTTCAGTTGTGTTTTGTAGTATTTTCCATTGCATATAATTTGTAAATCTCTGATATTTATCAAATGTATATTATTTGCTCATACTCTGTATATTCTTGTAATCTGATGAAATTGTTGTAATAAGCCATGACATGTTTTTCTGGTTGTATTCTGATTTGTCGTGTTCTCAACTCAATCCGGGCTTTATTTATAGGGAAGTTTGGGTTGTTACAAGTAATATATGATATTTTTGGTTCATGGCTATAGGTTCAAAATAGTGTCTTTTGATCCTCTAATATACATAGTCCGAACACATTTTTATGTGTTACACACGTGAGAACGGTATGTTCTTCAGGGATTGCATCTCCAGTAGGAAGTGGAATTTTGGCGTAGGTAAGAAATTAAAAGGCTTCGATAGTTGAGTTGGAGTATTCGACCAATAAATGGTTTTCATACCGCTTATAAAAATAAATGTTTTTTTTAGAAAATAGCTTAATCTTAAAACGGTTTTCATGGTGCTTTTGGTTTATTTGTGTTTTAAGTTTGAATTTTTGAGGTTAAATGCAAAATGTGGAAAGAGTTAAGGGGTGATCGAGATGAGATGAAGAGGTCTGAAGGTTGACGACTTCTTCCATTATTTCTTAAAATACGGAAAACAATAAAATGTAGTTTTCAGTTTTGTTTGTTAACTTTGTTTTTTTAAAACGTTCATTTTTATTGGTATGGTGTGCATCATTCAAAATTTTGTACATACGAAAATCCAAAATTGAAAATGATAAACCGAACGCTACCTAAAAATCTGTAAATTTTCTGTGGATCATTTCCTTTTTCCTTCCAACCATCCATTGGATTATACCTTTTACCTCTCTTTAATTTTTCTTCTTCGTATTCATGAATGATCAAACAAAATAACATTGGATCATAACGTTTTGATATATCTCCTCTTAATTTAGCTATAGTGCGTAAACCCCTTGTTTTTAATTTCTAGAATTTGTGGAAAAAATAATCCAATTCTAATGTTTTTCATGATGAATAATGCATAATAGTATTTCGTTTAGCCGTTTTGTATGATGCCGTGCAGTTAATGCCCCGCTATAACCCTGCTGTTTCCCATAGCGGGTTACTACCACCATGCTTTTTCAAAATAGCCTCTAATATGGTCTTTTTTGCTTTGAGTCCGGATATATTACGTTATTCTTGATATACCCCGTTATTTCGGTTATATTACGCTATTTCTACTATATCTTTGATGCAAGAAATAAACTGAAAAATGACATTTATACATTACAAAAATTATGAAATTATTATGTTTAATTGAATTTTTTAATATATATTTTTATAGACAAAAATACTCCAATATTGTATTAAATTTAATCAAGTTGAAAAGTAGATTACGTTTATTTATAGATATTTGCACATGTTTTTATTTAAAATTAAGAATGTACTAATTATAGTTAATCTGAGTGTTAGTTTTTTATTTAGTTATCATTTATATATTCATAAAAATATTAAGAATGAGTTATATATGCTATTTTAGAGTTATCTGTTATATCCTTCTATTTCCTCGTTTTATCTCCACTATGACTTTTTGGACTTCCACCGCTTTGAATCTACTGAATGCTTTAACTGCACAGGTACAATGGAGGAAATATTGAGAAAGAGTACAACAAAGCTTTTGACATTGATGATGATGAATACAAAGTTGGTGCTCCAAATGTAATCCCACTAATCGTTTCGATCGGCCACAACATTTTGAGAAAAGTTCACAACATTTTCATGGATGAAAAAGAACTCATGATATACCATTTATTATTATTATTATTGCGATAATTTCTTCTAATGTATTACTCATTATGTTAAAAGTGTATCATGTGTAGAATCACAATAGAATAATGTATTATGGAGCACTCACAACAACATAAAATGATGGAAAAAATGTGCACATTCCTAGATTAATGACTTGGTCGTTAAGATATTCGATATGCTCATGTTCATAGACTCAAATATTCAAATAATAGGTGTCCATGCTATAATAGAACGATAGTGGTTAACACTTTTTTTAACGCCAATACATCTATATCTAATGGATCGAGTATGGTTGTTAAAATTGTTGGCTAGATGTTAGGCGATTATGGACTAGGTACTAATCATTTAGGTAGCGATTAATCAAGAATTAATCAGACCTATAAACTTTTGATAACTCATGTATTTTAGATAAAATTTTAATATTCTGTTTAGTATCGATTGATGTAAATTATAACTTTTGTTTAGTATCGACTGATGTAAACTAAACTTTTAAGATTTTGAACGTGCATAGGAGTAGCTAAATAGGAAATGTTCTAGCATATTGCTGCTTATATGTGGCACCGAATGCTAAATAATGCCTAATCAGTGCCAAAATACATATTTCGAATTTTGCATGGGGCAGTCAAGCTTGTTTAGGTGGGCCTAGACAAATTGATATATGGTAATCCTTAAACAACGTATAGGTGGGGGCATAAACAGAGGCCAAAAGGATTTTTATGATAAGTTGTTGAACACACTTAGTATTCGATACTGTGAGAGTTGGAGTTAGTATGATGATGTTAGTCAATTTTTAGAGCTACATGGAGTTCGATATCATGGTCAGAAATGTAGTTTTATCCCATATTGTAAGATTTTTGATGAGGATCATTTGATGCAAAAATTGCAGAATTCAAACCATGTTGCTAGGATGTTTGTGTTGTCTATAAAGGGGACTTCTTTTTTCACAACAATAAATGACATAATTAACATTAATTATTTAGAATTAGTTCTTGATTTGGAATTAAATCCGCAATTGGATTATCTTAAGTTATTCTTGGATATCTATAGCAAAGCCTAGATAGAGTTGTGATCAAGGGAGATCACATCTCTGGTTTCACCGAGGTTTGTAGGTACGTTAACATGTGTATGATTGATTTCTTGTATCTTAATCGAATATTCATTTATTGAACATTTTTGCATTTTTATTTCCACTACCTTATTTTTGAAAATAAATTACGAAGTAGTCACCTTACCGAAGACTTAGAGCATAGGAAAAAAAAGGAATAATGCAAAAAAATGATACAAAAATGCATGCATTTGTTTTTGAAAGACTTACTTTATTAATCGAATCCATAAAATACATCAGTTGCATATGATCAAGATGAGGTGGTTGTTGGTCAAAACATATCCATGAAATGGCCGCCTCTGCTTGTTCTTCCAGACTGTTACGAGTTTAATTTACGAACGCGGTAGATGTTGTAATTGACCGACCTTATAGGAATTCCTAATGATCCTCCTCTATGCATGTTCTATGGATATCAAAGTTATTCAAAAATGAAAAATGTTATATACCAAAATGCCGCCAACAATACATTATTAGAGATATGACATAAACTACAACACATGTTAGAAGTTAACTTCTAAATATGTCGGTCCATTACTACATGTTGTATTTTGAATTAGGAATATGAATTTTAACTCCTGCACTTAATTCAAGCATTCAAGCCCTCATCATTATGTCTTCAAAGGTGAATTAGTCATCATAGTTTTATCCACTTCCTAGCAAATCGGATTAGGCAAAGGATCCTAGTTGATATATGCAGTGGATTGGGAGGGATCCTATACTTATACCTTGTTTTCCTGAATCACCCTCAATCCTATACCACTACTAATTCGATGGGTTATGGGAGGCGAACATCGGGATGTGTCATCAATTCTTCAAGAATTGAAGCAAAATGAGGATGAGTAGTAGAGCATAAATGAAGTGAAAAAAGACTTTGTAAGTCAGTAGTTTCTAATTTTAACAATTCAATAATCCACCATTTATTACTTAAAATTAATTCGTTTCTTCTAACAACTATGTAGAATATGGAGGTAATAAAGGAACCCATACTTTATCTTACCAAAAAAGAATCGAGTCTACCTAAATCCAAAAATAGAAAACAATCAACAAATGTAATCTATTGATGAAGATAATGACATATAAGAGGAAGAGAAAGACGACGAGAGTAATGGAGGCGTTGAGGGCAATAAATGCGATGGAGGAAATGATATGGTTGTGTTAGACCAAAAATTGGGCCTAACACCCAAATGCAGATCGCAGATCACAGAAGGCAGAAAAGAGTGAATAAAGAGGAAACACACAAGGTTTCTATAGTGGTTCGGCTGTAGATGTAGCCTACGTCCACTTTATAATCTTATTGTTATACTGACAGATTACAAGAATCAGTTACATGCAAGTACACAATCAGGGTTTTAATTGTATTGAAAAGAGAAGAATTTGAGTGTATGAAGGTGCAAAGTCCTTGCACTTCAGTAATGGTGGAAGCAGTGAAGAAGAATGGCCAAAAAGATCCTTGAAAATGCCTTCAAATGGTGTATTTATAGCTGTTTCCTGAAGGCGGTTCATGGGACACATGGAACGCATCCCAAAAATCTCGAAATGTGGTGGAAAACGTCCAGACATCATCTCCAAATCGTCATGTGACATGTGTAATCAGATCCATGCAAGTTGGAGTGAAAATAGCCTTGAGAATAGGTCAGAACAAGCTGCGCAGGAGCAGGTGCGGGGATCGGATCGTGGTGGGGTGCGTGGCACACGATCCAGCATAATAGGAGCAAGATGTGGCATGAGAATAGGTCAAAACAGGGAGCGTATCTGCAGGTCGAAAGTTCGGATTGCGATCATGGGGTCGGATTGTGGTCATGGGTCGGATCGTGATATGGCTATCACGAGCCGAGTCTGGTCGTGAGCGGCATAGTGAAGCTGGAGTGAAGTGCTGGCGATCGGGTCGGATCGTGAGGTGTACCACGGACGGTTCGTGGTCTGAGGAGGGCGATCCGATGAGGGGCGATCCGATGAGGGACGATCCGAGGGTGCGTGATCCATACTTCGATCGTGTGCTGCTTCGTTGCTTTATCCAGGAAATTGCCAGTTTACACCAGTTTACGGAAACGGGCATAACTTTCAAATCGTAAGTCCGATTGAGCCAAACCGAAGCTCAAACTGAAGCTAACTCAGAGATCTACAAAAGTTACCAAGCTTAACTCCGTAATCGCTGTTTTCGGGCCCAAAAGAGGTCGTCTGATAGGAGTTTCGGACCTGTTTATGTTGAGGATGTGATTTTGACCAAATCTCTCAATGTCTTCTGACGTCGTTTCCATCGCTCGAGCATGTTATCATTCAGGAATTCCATGTGTGACGGCTTTTTCCAAAAAATGTGTCAACACGTTTGCCCCCCAGAACATATCATGCTGGTTGAAGGAAGATGTGTTCTGGACAATCTGAAAAATCCAAATTCAGAATGCGACGATCACGCCGGATCGTATTAAGGCCAGAAAACCGACGATCACACGGGATCGTATTAAGGCCAGAGAAATCCAAGAAGACCAAGAGTTTGTACCTGCAAGAGGATAAAACAAACAATGCAAGAATATTTCCTAGATGGCCTTACCGGAGCAAACCATCCGAGGAGATGTTAGAGGGGTTCCGAGACGGCCTTACCGGAGTAAGACGACCAAGGAAAAGCAGTGAAGGTTCCAAGACGGGCTTACCGGAGTAAACATGAGACGACCCGAACTTCCCCGTGAAGGAAAGCACGGATAGAATTGAGTACAAGACAAAATAGAACGCAGACGGAAGAACATTTCATTGTTATTACAACAATTCCATCAGATACAAGAATATACAGAGTATAAATGAATAAATTACATTCGATAAATATCAGAGATTACAATAAATTACACAGCAGCGGAAAAATATACAAAAGCACAACTGAAAGTGATACACGGATATAGAGCTTTTCGAGCATCGTTCCAGCTGTAAATCAGGACCCTGTGAATATAAATCTGCAAAACCAAAACTACTAGCTGCCCGTGTCGAAAATAACCCAGAGTTTAGGTTAAAACAATAAACTCCAGGTCAGTCATGGGACTGGTGTGAGAACTAAAACAGTTATTTAAAATTTTACTTTAAAAGATAGTAATTCAAGGGACCACGCCGTATAACACGGAACGGGTTTCCTCCCAAGAATACTAGCGCATATAACAAAACAACGCAATGCTTTTTGGAAAAATGAAGCTATTATAAGACCCAGGTCCCATCACACAATGCAACACAAGCCGGAGGATAGGGTTTTCCCTTATAATAGCCAAACATGCTTGGTACGTAAAAACAAATCATTTGATACTATAATATGTGTATAGTGTCAAAACAATTTTCAATCATAAATATCAATCATAGGCGGCATGGGTACCATCTATCATGTCGCCGTACTAGTTCTACAATTAAAACCGCAATACACGTATTGGAAACTGGATTTCCGTCATGAGCCGAGGCAAGGGGCAAGCTCCTCTCCGCGTTCGAGACACTCTAGCAAATGCCTCAGGACCCCACTATGATCCTTTGGAACCTCCAAGGCCGGTCCTCTCTTACTTTTGAGGATTGGCAATTCCTGAACACACGTTTCCCGGTCCTTACAGACCTATATCCGAGGCGCCTCGTATCCAACAACCACACAGGTGAAAAGTATATAAATGTCAGGGCTGGTAGGTCACTGACACCACCCTAGCTAGAAAGAAACGTCGTGCACTCCTTGGGTCCGTATCCCGTTTTTGACTCATACCGAGGTGTGAGGCTCGCGAATTCACGTTATACACAAAGCTACGCCACACAGGCCGTGCTTTGATCATCAACCACAAGACTTTGCTTTTCAACAGAAGCCTTGATCAATTGCCACTTACACGTGCCACACTGGCAATTCACTCCATGCGACTGATGTCCATCGATATACAACCTCTGAGCTCGTACATCTCAGAGAAGGGCGTTAAGTAGAGAATAAATTCTCTGCCGCCAAACAGATGTATATTTAATAAAGATCAATCAACACAGAATAAAATCCAATGTCAGACACATAATCCATTTACAAGTTCGTTCTGGGTCTGAACGAAACCGGAGGCACTTTCCTCGCATATCCATCCATCTCCAAGTATGTCTGGACGATCACCAACTATTTCCCTCATCCTAGGTGTACAGCCCAATCAAGATCATCAGTAATCACCCAAACGATGTAAAGACTTCCGGTCTTCAACCACCGTCTTTATCTTCGACATCTCGTCGAATCGGTTATTTAGAATGGGTATAACCCGGCCTTTCTAAATAACCCACGTATTTAATAAACAAATGTTACACAAACACAACGAATGCCTCATTCCAATTCAGAATATTCTTTTATTCACAAAATCACATTCTTAGGGAAATGTTCCCATTAATTTTATCCAAGATAAATTCTTCTAAATTTATCCTATGATCTTCCTTTGGATATCATTTCAAACTAGTCGGGATTAGCGAACCACACCGAAGTAATTATTTATTTTATTTCCCAATCCCAACCTATATATCCCATGGAGCGAAACTGGTGATACTCCATTCCTAACACCACGGTGTTATCGGTAAAATTAATTACCATTTCACGTTAAAATTTAATTAAAGATTTAACTATCGCTTTGGAGCAAAACTGGTGGTACTCCACTCTCGATCGCTTTTCAGATTTGATAATTTAAATTATCAATTCACTTTTTAATCTAATTAAAGATTCATTAAAACTCCTTTTAGTTTTAATCCTTTCAAAAATCGATATTTTGCCTTTAACTGGGTTAAAGAACCAATGTCATCTAAAACACGATTCACGATAAACCCAAATCACATTTGATATTAAATACAAGGCTCTGAATAGAAAATATATCGGCTTATATTCAGTATCAAATTCTGAAACCAACAAATATCGTATTGGAAATAACGATATAAAATATATCTTTCAAATTCCCATAACAATATCTGTGTAGTCACGAAATCCAACATCGAAATATCCCGAAGATAATTTCGATTCAACTCCAGTCCAATCCACGTATTGGGAATATTGATTATTTTTAAAATCACTTTCAAATTCAATATATTTATTTCAAAAATAAATTGATTTTAATTCTAGTTCAAAACTAGTTCATTTCGATAAAAATTTATTTTTATCTTTTCAAATATGGAATTTTTCAGCCCAATATTTCCCAAATCATTTCTTATGATTTTACACAAATTATAGATATTTTTAATAATTTTATCAAGGCCCGTACAGTCGATTTCCATCAACGGCCATCGAACTGCACTTATAGCGACCTTTTTCGAATTTGATTTGGACATAATTCCAAATCCAACCATTAGATTTCAAATTTCTAATATTCATTGGAAAGCTCTTTTCGATACGAACCCAACGGTTCCGGTTTTAGGAGAATCCGACGGTCGGATCTCCCGTAGTGTCCGTTTGAAATAAATGGTCGAAATTCACGAACTGCCGCGGCGCGGCGCGTTTTATTCAGGCCATTATATATATATAATGTATATATATTGTATATATTTCGTCGATTTCCTTTTAAAACGTATTTTATAAATCGTTTTAAATTCGTTTCAAAAACAATTTCAACTTCATCTTCAATTTCAAATCTATTTGATTTCAATTCAATTAGAATTCAATTTCACTTTCTATTCAATTTGAATTCAAATTCACTTTCCATTCAATTGGAATTCAAATTCACTTTCTGTTCAATTCGAATCGAATTCATTTTCTATTCGATTCGAATTCATTTCATAATATTAAATTTTGAAATCACTTTTCAATATTCATTGTAAAATGAATAAAATCGATATAAATATCGTTCACGTCAAAATAGTGCATCTCTAATCCACACGGCTTTATATTTCTCAAAAACTTCTTCATTCTATTCAACAAATGAATATTTATTCTATTCAACACATGAATCTATATTTCTTTCAGCACACGACTATTTTTGTTATGTAAAATATTTTATAAAACTATGGTATCTATCGTTTGATTTTAATTAGGCTCCACCGTGAAGTAGATTCTAATTGTAAATATGATGAAGATGTAATTTTTATTATTTAAAATATTTTACTCAACACATGAATATTTTCAACACATGAACATCGTCAACACATGACTATTTTTATATTCAACACATGAATTTTCTTTTATAACATTCATTATTTTCCCGATTGGAATGAGGCCCAATCAATCACCATATAATGTTAATTATATGGATTTTCATACATCACACGTATATAATAGCATTGGAAAATAATCAACCATCAACCAAAGTGCACTACACTGTATAAGCATCAAATATAGATATCTGACGCTTATAACAGCCTGTCAATCGATCGATCGACATATTTAATCAATTAGGATGAGTGAACTTCAAATTCCATCCCAACACCCGTGTGGGGTTTCAAACAATCAAACACAGATTTTAGTTGTGCAGTTGGGCGATGTGTAAAATTTATCGACCCAATCAATGTCCTTCAAATAGGTGTACATAAACAAACCGTCCGGTTTGTAAATGAATATTTTATTTTATTCACTTCCACGTTAAAATTTATATTTTTAACGATAAAAAAACATTTTATTTTAACATATGAATTTCTATTCAGTTCATTTATTCAATAAAATGATATTTTTATTTTTCTAACATATTTTAGAAAATTTCGGCGGCATAACGGGACGAGGCCTAGCCTTATCCCCGGTCTAGTGAAGGCCCACGCCATTCACACATCAATCAAATCCATTCATTTCACGAAACAATTCAATTCAAACCAAATAAACTAACCAAATACTCAACCAAACAATTTAACAAACAAGCCATCCATGGTCTGTGGATGACGGGTGTCGGGTGCTACTAAGCACCGTCTACATCCTAGTATATATATATATAAATCTAGAAAAAGAAGTTTAGAGTGAGAAGTTCTCACCAATAGCTATCCAACTTCACGACACTTCTTTTATAGAAATCATCATCGTTATCGCATCTTTGTCATCTTCGTTGCCCGTAGCCACTACATATATAAAAATCACATTTTTACTTCGCTATTCAATATATAAAAATCGAATTTTTACTTTGATGTTCAATATATAAAAAATCATATTTTTACTTTGATGTTCAATATATAAAAATCATATTTTTACTTTGATGTTCAATATATAAAAATCATATTTTTACTTTGATGTTCAATATATAAAAATCATATTTTTACTTTGATGTTCAATATATAAAAATCATATTTTTACTTTGATGTTCAATATATAAAAATCATATTTTTACTTTGATGTTCAATATATAAAAATCATATTTTTACTTCGCTATCATCTATATAAAGATCTCGCCTTTTCAACTATAAAGATTTCTCCTTTTCAAATATAAAGACTTCGCCTTTATACAAATCAACACTTTATTTCAACGTATACAAAATAAAAATCAGATTTTTATTTTGCTACATACACAAAGATGATATTTTTAATTCTCTACATAAACAAAAATCATATTTCTACTACTTCTACTTAATAAAGATTATATTTTTAATACTTTAAAAATATAAAAATCATATTTTTACTTTGATGTTATATATAAAAATCATATTTTTATTTGCTACTTCACATGAATAAAAATCTCACCTTTGTTAAAAAAAAATCCAATCTTTCTTATGTTAAAAAACAACACTTTCATATATATAAAATCATGTTTTTATAGAGTTGGAAAATCAGAGTTTTATATAATAAATAAAATAAATAAAGTAAATAATAAATAAAAAAAACTTACAGCGCACGAGGGGGGGGGTTTCTTGCTCGCGGAAGCGTGGTGGGCCCTCCAGCAGGCGGCGGAGGTGGAGCGGAAGGGGGGGCGCGTCGGTGGAGGTGGAAGAAGAAACAACAGAGGAGGGGGGGCGCGTTCTTTTCAGAGGAAGAAGAAGAAGGAGAGGAGGGAGAAGGAAGCGGCGGAGGAGGGGGGCTGGGGGTTGCGCGCAGGGGGGCGGCGGCGGTTGTCGATTGGGTGCGAGGCTTGAGCGAGGAGAGGGAGAGGGAAGCAGGGGGGTGTCGGCGCGAGAGGGGGGGGGGGGGAAGACAGGGGGGTCGCCTCCTGGCGGCGGCGACGCTGGGAGGAGCGGCGGCTCCTCCCCTCCTTTTCTCCGTCGCCCTCTTCTATTTCTTTTTTTTTAATAAATCGATTCTGAAATAAGAAAGGGGGGGCAACGTGGTTTAAGGGGAGGGAGAGGAAAGTTTAATTTATTTAATTATTTTAATTGCAAAAAGGTTACTTTCACAAACTACCTCTAAACGAGGCCCACCGCCTGTCGTCCATAGCGTATTACCCCCATTCCGAACACAATGGGATATGTATCGTAGGTTGATTCAACTGTTTCGACCAGTTTCCGTTAAATTTACATTTAAATCACTATATTGAATTTTAAACGTACATTTCAAATTACCGAGGTCACATACTAACTCTAAAAATTCTCGAAAAATATTTTCTAACTTCGTATTGACGATACAGTCCTAACAAAGCTAGTTTCATCGAATTCTGAGACTGTTGGAAAAATGGCCATTTTCCAGTCGATTAAAATCAACTAAAACTGGTCAAATGCGTTTTCCTTTGCCACGCTCACATATTGATTCGAAAAATTATGAAATTTGGAATCTAGCAATAATTTGACACTGCGGATCCAACAAAAGTGGTTTCGTCGAAATCCGAGGTCATTTGCAAAATTCCCATTTTTAAGGGCCTGAATTCCATAGCGACTATTCAGAATTTTCATCTGGACATATCTTTTGATTCCCGCTATGAAATTTTGATTTTTCGGATTCATTGGAAAGATATCATCAATTAGATCTTAATGTTTTTGGTTTCACTAAAATCCGGATTGTTTTGCACCCGGTACATTCATTTGAAGTTTGAAATCAAATTATCGAACTGCCGCGCCATTTTCAATTCTATTTATAATTATATATAAATATTTATATTCTAACGACGACGTATATAATATATATGTTTGAATTATATTCAAAATAAATTTCTAGTTGATTATATTTAAAATAATCTATTTTAAATATCAAAATTCGTTAAAATAGCTAAAATAAAATTTTTAAACTGGCCCAGATTTTCGGGTTGTTACAATCTCCCCCACTTAAAACTTTTCGTCCCCGAAAATTAACAAAGTTGAAAGTGGTTTGATTAATCTACTCTACGTTCGATTCGGCTTCCATTCTCCAACTGTTTAGTTTCTGAGAATTTTCAAATTTTTCAAAAATTTGGCTAACACCCGGAATTTTCGAAAAATTTCGTCATAACCTCCCCTGCACCAGGAGCCACGGGAAAATCCCGAAATTGCCATATAGGCCTTCTGATCTCAAAAAGAAAAAGAAAAAGTCAAGCGGCTAGCCAATAGGCTCATAAAATCATCATCACCCAAAAAAAACAGTAAATTATAGTAAACATGTACCAATTTGTCGGGCAAACAAATTTTATTCTTCCGCTCTAGCCTCCTTGCTATGACCTGTTCAATGTAAGCATATGTATGTGCAAGCAAATGCGACCAATTTTCAATACAGTTCAATATTTGGTTCAATTAGGCATAAATGGTTCAAAATTATCAAACAAATAAACAATCAACACAAACATCAATCAATTAGCGGATTAACGTTTCAAATTCATAATTTTGATACATATACAGAAAATCATGTTTTTGATGTCAATTCACAACAATGTGTTCTAACTATATATAAGTTTTGGTTCTCACACCAGTCTAATGGAAATATATAGATAATCACACCTTCGAAACATGAACATAAGTTCGGATGATGATCGATCAATCATCAGAACCATCTCCGGGCGTCTAGAATGTGATTCTATATCTATCTAATATATTAAAACTTCGAATATACGTTCATGACGCGTATATGCAAAACCTTTATATACTAGATTGTCCATATTCAAAATAAATAAATATTCAAATACGTATAAAGCGATTTAAATTTTCAAAACAAAATTGTTTTCAATTCAAAAATATACTCTTCACACTCGTTCTAGGATACTACTGATCCTATCTCTAACGAGTCATTCTAATTGGATATTACTAATCCAATATCTGATGAATTCTTTCATATGGTTCTAATGTGTCTTGTTCTCGAGCTCTGTAACCAAAGCTCTGATACCAAACTGAGACGACCCGAACTTCCCCGTAAAGGAAAGCACGGATAGAATTGAGTACAAGACAAAATAGAACGCAGACGGAAGAACATTTCATTGTTATTACAACAATTCCATCAGATACAAGAATATACAGAGTATAAATGAATAAATTACATTCGATAAATATCAGAGATTACAATAAATTACACAGCAGCGGAAAAATATACAAAAGCACAACTGAAAGTGATACACGGATACAGATCTTTCCGAGCATCGTTCCAGCTGTAAATCAGGACCCTGTGAATATAAATCTGCAAAACCAAAACTACTAGCTGCCCGTGTCGAAAATAAGGGCACCCAGAGTTTAGCTTAAAACAATAAACTCCAGGTCAGTCATGGGACTGGTGTGAGAACTAAAACAGTTATTTAAAATTTTACTTTAAAAGATAGTAATTCAAGGGACCACGCCGAATAACATGGAACGGGTTTCCTCCCAAGAATACTAGCGCATATAACAAAACAACGCAATGCTTTTTGGAAAAATGAAGCTATTATAAGACCCAGGTCCCATCACACAATGCAACGCAAGCCAGAGGATAGGGTTTTCCCTTAAAATAGCCAAACATGCTTGGTACGTCAAAACAAATCATTTGATACTATAATATGTGTATAGTGTCAAAACAATTTTCAATCATAAATATCAATCATAGGCGGCATGGGTACCATCTATCATGTCGCCGTACTAGTTCTACAATTAAAACCGCAATACACGTATTGGAAACTGGATTTCCGTCATGAGACGAGGCAAGGGGCAAGCTCCTCTCCGCGTTCGAGACACTCTAGCAAATGCCTCAGGACCCCACTATGATCCTTTGGAACCTCCAAGGCCGGTCCTCTCTTACTTTTGAGGATTGGCAATTCCTAAACACACGTTTCCCGGTCCTTACGGACCAATATCTGAGGCGCCTCGTATCCAACAACCACACAAGTGAAAATTATATAAATGTCAGGGCTGGTAGGTCACTGACACCACCCTAGCTAGAAAGAAACGTCGTGCACTCCTTGGGTCCGTATCCCGTTTTTGACTCATACCGAGGTGTGAGGCTCGCGAATTCACGTTATACACAAAGCTACGCCACACAGGCCGTGCTTTGATCATCAACCCCAAGACTTTGCTTTTCAACAGAAGCCTTGATCAATTGCCACTTACGTGTGCCACACTGGCAATTCACTCCATGCGACTGATGTCCATCGATATACAACCTCTGAGCTCGTACGTCTCAGAGAAGGGCGTTAAGCAAGAGAATAAATTCTCTGCCGCCAAACAGATGTATATTTAATAAAGATCAATCAACACAGAATAAAATCCAATGTCAGACACACAATCCATTTACAAGTTAGTTCTGGGTCTGAACGAAACCGGAGGCACTTTCCTCGCATATCCATCCATCTCCAAGTACGTCTGGACGATCACCAACTGTTTCCCTCATCCTAGGTGTACAACCCAATCAAGATCATCAGTAATCACCCAAACGATGTGAAGACTTCCGGTCTTCAACCACCAACTTTATCTTCGACATCTCGTTGAATCGGTTATTCAGAAAGGGTATAACCCGGCCTTTCTGAATAACCCACGTATTTAATAAACAAATGTTACACAAACACAACGAACGCCTCATTCCAATTCAGATTATTCTTTTATTCACAAAATCACATTCTTAGGGAAATGTTCCCATTAATTTTATCCAAGATAAATTCTTCTAAATTTATCCTATGATCTTCCTTTGGATATCATTTCAAACTAGTCGGGATTAGCGAACCACACCGAAGTAATTATTTATTTTATTTCCCAATCCCAACCTATATATCCCATGGTGCGAAACTGGTGATACTCCATTCCTAACACCACGGTGTTATCGGTAAAATTAATTACCATTTCACGTTCAAATCTAATTAAAGATTTAACTATCGCTTTGGAGCAAAACTGGTGGTACTCCACTCTCGATCGCTTTTCAGATTTGATAATTTAAATTATCAATTCACTTTTTAATCTAATTAAAGATTCATTAAAACTCCTTTTAGTTTTAATCCTTTCAAAAATCGATATCTTGCCTTTAACTCGGTTAAAGAACCAATGTCATCTAAAACACGATTCACGATAAACACAAATCACATTTGATATTAAATACAAGGCTCTGAATAGAAAATATATCGGCTTATATTCAATATCAAATTCTGAAACCAACAAATATCGTATTGGAAATAACGATATAAAATATATCTTTCAAATTCCCATAACAATATCTGTGTAGTCACGAAATCCAACATCAAAATATCCCGAAGATAATTTCGATTCAACTCCAGTCCAATCCACGTATTGGGAATATTGATTATTTTTAAAATCACTTTCAAATTCAATTTATTTATTTCAAAAATAAATTGATTTTAATTCTAGTTCAAAACTAGTTCATTTCGATAAAAAATTATTTTTATCTTTTCAAATATGGAATTTTTCAGCCCTATATTTCCCAAATCATTTCTTATGATTTTACACAAATTATAGATATTTTTAATAATTTTATCAAGGCCCGTACAGTCGATTTCCATCAACGGCCATCAAACTGCACTTATAGCGACCTTTTTCGAATTTGATTTGGACATAATTCCAAATCCAACCATTAGATTTCAAATTTCTAATATTCATTGGAAAGCTCTTTTCGATACGAACCCAACGGTTCCGGTTTTAGGAGAATCCGACGGTCGGATCTCCCGTAGTGTCCGTTTGAAATAAATGGTCGAAATTCACGAACTGCCGCGGCGCGGCGCGTTTTATTCCGGCCATTATATATATATAATATATATATTATATATATTTCGTCGATTTCCTTTTAAAACGTATTTTATAAATCGTTTTAAATTCGTTTCAAAAACAATTTCAACTTCATCTTCAATTTCAAATCTATTTGATTTCAATTCAATTAGAATTCAATTTCACTTTCTATTCAATTTGAATTCAAATTCACTTTCCATTCAATTGGAATTCAAATTCACTTTCTATTCAATTCGAATCGAATTCATTTTCTATTCGATTCGAATTCATTTCATAATATTAAATTTTGAAATCACTTTTCAATATTCATTGTAAAACGAATAAAATCGATATAAATATCGTTCACGTCAAAATAGTGCATCTCAAATCCACACGGCTTTATATTTCTCAAAAACTTCTTCATTCTATTCAACAAATGAATATTTATTCTATTCAACACATGAATCTATATTTCTTTCAGCACACGACTATTTTTGTTATGTAAAATATTTTATAAAACTATGGTATCTATCGTTTGATTTTAATTAGACTCCACCGTGAAGTAGATTCTAATTGTAAATATGATGAAGATATAATTTTTATTATTTAAAATATTTTACTCAACACATGAATATTTTCAACACATGAACATCGTCAACACATGACTATTTTTATATTCAACACATGAATTTTCTTTTATAACATTCATTATTTTCCCGATTGGAATGAGGCCCAATCAATCACCATATAATGTTAATTATATGGATTTTCATACATCACACGTATATAATAGCATTGAAAAATAATCAACCATCAACCAAAGTGCACTACACTGTATAAGCATCAAATATAGATATCTGACGCTTATAACAGCCTGTCAATCGATCGATCGACATATTTAATCAATCAGGATGAGTGAACTTCAAATTCCATCCCAACACCCGTGTGGGGTTTCAAACAATCAAACACAGATTTTAGTTATGCAGTTGGGCGATGTGTAAAATTTATCGACCCAATCAATGTCCTTCAAATAGGTGTACATAAACAAACCATCCGGTTTGTAAATGAATATTTTATTTTATTCACTTCCACGTTAAAATTTATATTTTTAACGATAAAAAAACATTTAATTTCAACATATGAATTTCTATTCAGTTCATTTATTCAATAAAATGATATTTTTATTTTTCTAACATATTTTAGAAAATTTCGGCGGCATAACGGCACGATACTAGAAACGGGACGAGGCCTAGCCTTATCCCCGGTCTAGTGAAGGCCCACGCCATTCACACATCAATCAAATCCATTCATTTCACGAAACAATTCAATTCAAACCAAATAAACTAACCAAATACTCAACCAAACAATTTAACAAACAAGCCATCCATGGTCTGTGGATGACGGGTGTCGGGTGCTACTAAGCACCGTCTACATCCTAGTATATATATATATATATATATATATATATATATATATATAAATCTAGAAAAGAAAGTTTAGAGTGAGAAGTTCTCACCAATAGCTATCCAACTTCACGACACTTCTTTTATAGAAATCATCATCGTTATCGCATCTTTGTCATCTTCGTTGCCCGTAGCCACTACATATATAAAAATCACATTTTTACTTCGCTATTCAATATATAAAAATCGAATTTTTACTTTGATGTTCAATATATAAAAAATCATATTTTTACTTTGATGTTCAATATATAAAAATCATATTTTTACTTTGATGTTCAATATATAAAAATCATGTTTTTACTTTGATGTTCAATATATAAAAATCATATTTTTACTTTGATGTTCAATATATAAAAATCATATTTTTACTTCGCTATCATCTATATAAAGATCTCGCCTTTTCAACTATAAAGATTTCTCCTTTTCAAATATAAAGACTTCGCCTTTATACAAATCACCACTTTATTTCAACGTATATAAAATAAAAATCAGATTTTTATTTTGCTACATACACAAAGATGATATTTTTAATTCTCTACATAAACAAAAATCATATTGCTACTACTTCTACTTAATAAAGATTATATTTTTAATACTTTAAAAATATAAAAATCATATTTTTACTTTGATGTTATATATAAAAATCATATTTTTATTTGCTACTTCACATGAATAAAAATCTAACCTTTGTTAAAAAAAATCCAATCTTTCTTATGTTAAAAAACAACACTTTCTTATATATAAAATCACGTTTTTATAGAGTTGGAAAATCAGAGTTTTATATAATAAATAAAATCAATAAAGTAAATAATAAATAAAAAAACTTACAGCGCACGAGGAGGGGGGGTTTTCTTGCTCGCGGAAGCGTGGTGGGCCCTCCAGCAGGCGGCGGAGGTGGAGCGGAAGGGGGGGCGTCGGTGGAGGTGGAAGAAGAAACAGCAGAGGAGGGGGCGCGTTCTTTTCAGAGGAAGAAGAAGAAGGAGAGGAGGGAGAAGGAAGCGGCGGAGGAGGGGGGCTGGGGGTTGCGCGCAGGGGGGCGGCGGCGGTTGTCGATTGGGTGCGAGGCTTGAGCGAGGAGAGGGAGAGGGAAGCATGGGGGGTGTCGGCGCGAGAGGAGGGGAAGATAGGGGGGTCGCCTCCTGGCGGCGGCGACGCTGGGAGGAGCGGCGGCTCCTCCCCTCCTTTTCTCCGTCGCCCTCTTCTATCTTTTTTTTTTAATAAATCGATTCTGAAATAAGAAAGGGGGGGCCAACGTGATTTAAGGGGAGGGAGAGGAAAGTTTAATTTATTTAATTATTTTAATTGCAAAAAGTTGACTTTCACAAACGACCTCTAAACGAGGCCCACCGCCTGTCGTCCGTAACGTATTACCCCCATTCCGAACACAATGGGATATGTATCGTAGGTTGATTCAACTGTTTCGATCAGTTTCCGTTAAATTTACATTTAAATCACTATATTGAATTTTAAACGTATATTTCAAATTACCGGGGTCACATACTAACTCTAAAAATTCTCGAAAAATATTTTCTAACTTCGTATTAACGATACGGTCTTAACAAAACTAGTTTCGTCGAATTCTGGGACTGTTGGAAAAATGGCCATTTTCCAGTCGATTAAAATCAACTGAAACTGGTCAAACCCGTTTTCCTTTTCCACGCTCACATATTGATTCGAAAAATTATGAAATTTGGAATCTAGCAATAATTTGACACTGCGGATCCAACAAAAGTGGTTTCGTCGAAATCCGAGGTCATTTGCAAAATTCCCATTTTTAAGGGTCTGAATTCCATAGCGACTATTCAGAATTTTCATCTGGACATATCTTTTGATTCCCGCTATGAAATTTTGATTTTTCGGATTCATTGGAAAGATATCATCAATTAGATCTTAATGTTTTTGGTTTCACTAAAATCCGGATTGTTTTGCACCCGGTACATTCATTTGAAGTTTGAAATCGAATTATCGAACTACCGCTCCATTTTCAATTCTATTTATAATTATATATAAATATTTATATTCTAACGACGACGTATATAATATATATGTTCGAATTATATTCAAAATAAATTTCTCGTTGATTATATTTAAAATAATCTATTTTAAATATCAAAATTCGTTAAAATAGCTAAAATAAAATTTTTAAACTGGCCCAGATTTTCGGGTTGTTACAAAACCGACCAAGGAAAAGCACATGAAGGTTCCAAGATGGCCTTACCAGAGCAAGACGACCAAGGAAGAGCAGTGAAGGTTCCAAGACGGGCTTACTGGAGTAAACCGACCAAGGAAAAGCACATGAAGGTCCCAAGACGGCCTTACCGGAGCAAGACGACCAAGGAAAAGAAGTGAAGATTTGTTTATACTGGACGGATTCAGTTAGGAGCCGGGGTTCATGTTCGTACTGGACGGATCCAGTTGGGAGCCGGAGCTCAATGCTTATTGCTAATTCATGAAAATGCAGCAGTCGTTTGCCGGACACGGCTGGAGACCACAAGTAGGTTCCGTGCGTGTGGGCTGATGTGACGACTCTTATTACATGCAGGGAAAACAAAGGAGGGCGAGAAGCCGCCTAAAAACCTAAAAACATGAACTGTGAACCGGAGTTCAGCAAACTGAAGAGATCCGCCGAGTGGGATCAGCGAATGATAATCCCGCGATTGCTCGATCCAGGATCGTTCCCTCTCTGGGGAATAGGTGGTGGCAGCGCAGGTGTAGGCGTTGTTTGTCGAGTGACATATTCGGGTAGCTCTCCTCGTCTGATCCGATCCTCAATAAGATCTCGCAAATGTCTGCAGTCATCAGTGTTGTGACCGTCTATGTCATGAAATATGCAATGTCTGCCAGAATTGCGTTGTGCTAGCGTCGGCTCCCTCTTGGGAGGTCTCAGATAGGAGGCAACACCTCCTGTATCCATGTATATGTTGCTCAGAGTGTCATTCAGTTCAGTGTATTTGTCGTATCTGGACCCTCTCCGGGGTGGAGCATTACGATCAATTGTAGCAGGGGTCTTTCCTTTACCCTTGTCATTGCCTTTTCCAGGATTGGGCGGTTCTCCATCTCCGAGCATGTTGACTTCGAGGGTTTTCTTCTCAGAAGTTGCATCTTCTTCCCGCAGAAATCTATCTGCTTCAAGGTAGAATTCGCCGAGATTTCGTGGTGGATCTCGGTACAAAGACTTTTTGAACTCCGAGTTATCTAGAACGCCGGATACTACTGCCATCAGTACCATCGATGGTTCAGGACGATCAACTGATGCCGCTGCAACGTTAAATCTTTCCAGGAATGAACGCAGAGTTTCTCTGGGCGTCTGCTTGATTGTGGTGAGTGACATGACGTTTTTGGGTCGTGCGATGTGGACACGAAATTGTTCAATGAAGCGTGCGACCAACATGTTCCAACTGCTGATCGATTCTGTTTCCAGCTGCCGAATCCACATGGCGGCTATGTCAGTCAGAAAGAGGGGAAAACATTTAGCCATGATGTTTTCTGATGCCGATTGAACTTTCATATCCCGTTTGTAACGCATCAGATGCACGGTAGGATCTGTTTTGCCGCTGTAGGGCTCTAGTTGTGGAAGTTTGAAATCTGGGGGATTGCGTGAATTCCTAATTTCCTGAGTGAACGGATTGTGATTGACGTCGTCCACGTCATTCTGATAGGTGCGGCCTCTCGAGAGGCGTTGAATGAGATCAGCGAGTCGATTGCCCTCAAAAAGTTGTTGTAAACTACCAAAATCAGAGCTGGTGCCCCCAGCGTTGAATGCAGGAGAAGATGGAAGTTGGTGAGCTATCGCCTGGGGATCGCGGCTCGCGGATCGTGGATCGAGGGGAGCGACCCGACCTGGTTCGAGGGGGACGGTTCGTGAGGTAGGTTCGTGAAGTCCAGCTCGTAAGGCCGGATCGTGGAGTAGGGGGCGATCCGACTGGGTCCAGGAGGTAGGTCACGAACTGGTTGTTGTTGAGCAGGCGGGAGCGAGTTGTTGGGATCGGTTCGTGATCCTAGTAGTGTTCCACGATCCGGGTCGCGGTGCAGAGTTGTATCACGAGACGAGTTCTGCTGTTGAATGGGGGGGTTGCCCCCGAGTCCGGGTGATACTTGAGTCGCGTCAATGGCTTCGTTTCCAGTGATTTGGGCGTTGCTCGGCCTTCCAACCATCCGAGCGAAGATTTGGTTGATCATTTCCTGTTGTTTCTGGAGGAGATCGTCCTGCCTCGCCATCTGGGTCCTCAATTCAGCGAGAACTCTATCCATCTCGTCTCTAGTCAGGTATGCTGATGGGTCTTCATGAGAGGAAGCTTCCTGGCTTGCCTCGTTCCTTGTGCCTTCAACATCAGCATCACCGGCATCATCGGCACGAGAAGAAGTTCCAGTCTTCTTCCTTTTGTTCTCCATTGAGTTTCCTTTCAAGCTAGAAATTGAAGTTTTTGTGTGCCCCCTACCTGGCGCGCCAAAATGTTAGACCAAAAATTGGGCCTAACACCCAAATGCAGATAGCAGATCACAGAATGCAGAAAAGAGTGAATAAAGAGGAAACACACAAGGTTTTTATAGTGGTTCGGCTGTAGATGTAGCCTACGTCCACTTTATAATCTTATTGTTATACTGACAGATTACAAGAATCAGTTACATGCAAGTACACAATCAGGGTTTTAATTGTATTGAAAAGAGAAGAATTTGAGTGTATGAAGGTGCAAAGTCCTTGCACTTCAGTAATGGTGGAAGCAGTGAAGAAGAATGGCCAAAAAGATCCTTGAAAATGCCTTCAAATGGTGTATTTATAGCTGTTTCCTGAAGGCGGTTCATGGGACACATGGCACGCATCCCAAAAATCTCGTAATGTGGTGGAAAACGTCCAGACATCATCTCCAAATCGTCATGTGACATGTGTAATCAGATCCATGCAAGTTGGAGTGAAAATAGCCTTGAGAATAGGTCAGAACAAGCTGCGCAAGAGCAGGTGCGGGGATCGGATCGTGGTGGGGTGCGTGGCACACGATCCAGGATAATAGGAGCAAGATGTGGCATGAGAATAGGTCAAAACAGGGAGCGTATCTGCAGGTCGGAAGTTCGGATCGCGATCATGGGGTCGGATCGTGGTCATGGGTCGGATCGTGATATGGCTATCACGAGCCGAGTCTGGTCGTGAGCGACATAGTGAAGCTGGAGTGAAGTGCTGGCGATCGGGTCGGATCGTGAGGTGTACCACCGACGGTTCGTGGTCTGAGGAGGGCGATCCGATGAGGGACGATCCGAGGGTGCGTGATCCATACTTCGATCGTGTGCTGTTTCGTTGCTTTATCCAGGAAATTGCCAGTTTACGGAAACAGGCATAACTTTCAAACCGTAAGTCCGATTGAGCCAAACCGAAGATCAAACTGAAGCTAACTCAAAGATCTACAAAATTTATCAAGCTCAGCTCCGTAATCGCTGTTTTTGGGCCTAAAAGAGGTCGTTTGATAGGAGTTTCGGGCCTGTTTATGTTGAGGATGTGATTTTGACCAAATCTCTCAATGTCTTCTGACGTCGTTTCCATCGCTCGAGCATGTTATCATTCAGGAATTCCATGTGTGACGGCTTTTTCCAAAAAATGTGTCAACACGTTTGCCCCCCAGAACATATCTTGCTGGTTGAAGGGAGATGAGTTCTGGACAATCTGAAAAATCCAAATTCAGAATGCGACGATCACGCCGGATCGTATTAAGGCCAGAAAACCGACGATCACACGGGATCGTATTAAGGCCAGAGAAATCCAAGAAGACCAAGAGTTTGTACCTGCAAGAGGATAAAACAAACAATGCAAGAATATTTCCTAGATGGCCTTATCGGAGCAAACCATCCGAGGAGATGTTAGAGGGGTTCCGAGACGGCCTTACCGGAGTAAAACGACCAAGGAAAAGCAGTCAAGGTTCCAAGACGGGCTTAACGGAGTAAACCGACCAAGGAAAAGCACATGAAGGTTCCAAGACGGCCTTACCGGAGCAAGACGACCAAGGAAGAGCAGTGAAGGTTCGAAGACGGGCTTACCGGAGTAAACCGACCAAGGAAAAGCACATGAAGGTCCCAAGACGGCCTTACCGGAGCAAGACGACCAAGGAAAAGCAGTGAAGATTTGTTTATACTGGACGGATCCAGTTAGGAGCCGGGGTTCATGTTCGTACTGGACGGATCCAGTTGGGAGCCGGAGCTCAATGCTTATTGCTAATTCATGAAAATGCAGCAGTCGTTTGCCGGACACGGCTGGAGACCACAAGTAGGTTCCGTGCGTGTGGGCTGATGTGACGGCTCTTATTACATGCAGGGAAAACAAAGGAGGGCGAGAAGCCGCCTAAAAACCTAAAAACATGAACTGTGAACCGGAGTTCAGCAAACTGAAGAGATCCGCCGAGTGGGATCAGCGAATGATAATCCCGCGATTGCTCGATCCAGGATCGTTCCCTCTCTGGGGAATAGGTGGTGGCAGCGCAGGTGTAGGCGTTGTTGGTCGAGTGACATATTCGGGTAGCTCTTCTCGTCTGATCCGATCCTCAATAAGATCTCACAAATGTCTGCAGTCATTTGTATTGTGACCGTCTATGTCATGAAATATGCAATGTCTGCCAGAATTGCGTTGTGCTAGCGTCGGCTCCCTCTTGGGAGGTCTCAGATAGGAGGCAGCACCTCCTGTATCCATGTATATGTTTCTCAGAGTGTCATTCAGGTCAGTTTATTTGTCGTATCTGGACCCTCTCCGGGGTGGAGCATTACGATCATTTGTAGCAGGGGTCTTTCCTTTACCCTTGTCATTGCCTTTTCCAGGATTGGGCGGTTCTCCATCTCCGAGCATGTTGACTTCGAGGGTTTTCTTCTCAGAAGTTGCATCTTCTTCCCGCAGAAATCTATCTGCTTCAAGGTAGAATTCGCCGAGATTTCGTGGTGGATCTCGGTACAATGACTTTTTGAACTCTGAGTTATCTAGAACGCCGGATACTGCTGCGATCAGTACCATCGATGGTTCAGGACGATCAACTGATGCTGCTGCAACGTTAAATCTTTCCAGGAATGAACGCAGAGTTTCTCTGGGCCTCTGCTTGATTGTGGTGAGTGACATGACGTTTTTGGGTCGTGCGATGTGGACACGAAATTGTTCAATGAAGCGTGCGACCAACCTGTTCCAACTGCTGATCGATTCTGTTTCCAGCTGTCGAATCCACATGGCGGCTATGTCAGTCAGAAAGAGGGGAAAACATTTAGCCATGACGTTTTCTGAGGCCGATTGAACTTCCATATGCCGTTTGTAACGCATCAGATGCACGGTAGGATCTGTCCTGCGCAGTAGGGCTCTAGTTGTGGAAGTTTGAAATCTGGGGGATTGCGTGAATTCCTGATTTCCTGAGTGAACGGATTGTGATTGACGTTGTAACACCCCGTGTATTCTATAACAGTGAAATTCACAAATTAAAGCATAATTAATTTCAAATCAAAGAATTAAGGGAAACGGGATACGCCATTGTGTTCGTCTCGGAAAAATACGCGAAATAGAGTCCGAGTTTTCGAAAAACGGAGTCCGTATGAAGAAGATATGGCCTCCGGAAGTTTCAGAATTCAGGTTAAAATTCAAACAGACGAAAACAGCTCAGAAAAACAAGTTTAAAATTCAAAATCGGGCCCAATTGGCCAGGGCGGGAAAATTCCCGCCTAAGGCACCCAGGTAGACTTGGCAGTCGACCTGGGCTAACCAGGTCGACAGGGCTGTCGACCTGGGTGTCGACAGGGCTGTCGACCTGGCCCCAGAGCCAGGTCGAACCCAGCCCATCCTGGCTGGCCAGGTCTGTGTTTGGACGATTTTCTGAGCCTTGCCTTGTCACTAGGGCTAGGTGTCAGCTCCTGATTGGTCTCTCTTTCGAATGAATGGCTACGATTAACCCAAGCAACATCGACGGTCCTAATCAGTTCATAAACTCTATAAAAATGACCCTAGACTCTACCTAATCTATTCATTCAAAAATAAGAATGAGGCCGTCATGCTGCTGAGGAACGACTAGGAGTAGCCACCAATTTGAGAGACAATTAGGAGACAAACTCTAAAGCATAAAGCAACTACAAGTTAAACTTACACAAATCAAATCAACGCCTACATCAAAGGAATAGCACCTCCAAATCCAGAATTCAGATTCCTGAATTGAAGAATTCGTCACACGATTGTAAGTAGAGTACTATTCCGGTATGAATTAAATAACTGTGTTTGATTTGTGTAAAATGAGAATTACACTTGATTTGTCGTGATAGTAATTCATATTTGTGCGTTGCTATGATTCTAATCGATTTGGAATGTTGTGATATAACGCTTGGATATTCGCAAGTATGTAATTCATGATAAAAACTACATGTTTGCGGTAGTTTATTTGAGATTCATGCAAGTATACGATTGGATATTCGCAAGTATGTAATTCATGTTGAAGCTACATGTTTTGTGGTTGTTTTATTGAGATTCATGTAAGTATGTGGTTTTGCTACTATGCCAACATAATGTATATTTTTGTACAAAATCACTTTGTGTGTAATTGGATCAAATTTGGGGTATTATGATTCATATGAAATTATGTTGGAATTATGATCTATGTATAAAACCATACTTTTGTATTAGAAACAAAAGTAAGCCTCTTTGTGAACTTATGTTGATTTTATGAATATGACTAGGCTATGTTTGGTATTATGCCTAATTGAAAAACATGTTAGGCCTATATTGTTAACAAGAATTATATGATAATATATGTGACACATAGCCAAGTTAGATTTACATTCCAATTGCAAGTTTGCATGAATAAAGTTAAAAACCATCATTTCATGTTTGGGTATATTTGTGCCATGATTATGTGAATAGATAAAAAAAAATCATGATTAAGTTGGAATAATTCTAGTTGAACTATACTTTTGTATTAGTTACAAAAGTAAGCACCTTTGTAAACATATAGTAATTTTATAAACATGATTTGCTTATGTTTGACATTATGCCTAAGTAAAAATATAGGTTTATGTTGTAGTTAAGACTATGTGTCAATAATGATATCTAATTTAGTTAGATTCTTAACTTAACTACAAGTTTACATGGTTTGATTCATGTCACTTATGCTTTATGACCAAAGTATATGTTACCACAATGCAAGTACACCAGTTTCTATTTTGTAGTTCCAACGTTATGTTGCAAGTTCATGCGTTCACATTCCCCTTTTTGTGTATATAATCACGTTTTAAGCCTCCCCTTTTTCACGTGGCTAAGTTGGGCTTAAAAGGCTAAGCCCAACATATATTATAATAAACGAACGTATTAAACGGGGGAATAGCGTTGGGCCAAATTAATTAATAAATGAAAATATAAAAGTAGAGGGGCCCAAATTCAAGAATGGGTTGGGCCCATGATTGGTGTAAACCTTTACACCATTAGCTTAAATTGATTTTGAATAATGGGCCGCAAATATTTACATATAAAAAGAAAAGAGACAAAATATGTAAATGTAGAAAATACGATGTGTTTAACCCGAGGTTGGATTGAGTTGTGATGTAAACCTGCCCGGAACCGCCCGGCTGTCCAGTAGTCACAACAATACCTATCCAATGTGGGTGGTTAAACACGGAGCCCAATAAGGACCCGAGGTTAGACTGAGTTGTGGCGTAAGACTGCCCGGACCCAACCGACAACAGGCAGCCACAACAATACCTGTCTAATGTGAGAGGTCAAGGCTTTAATAAGACAATTAAGGCTGAGTCAGGATTGATAGGATTAAGTAAATTATATTAATACTTAATCAAGATGGAACATGCTAAACTAAACAGACTGATTGGGGGTTAGGTTTATAAAACACTTAACCAACTTAGCATGTTGGCTAGAGATAGAAAACCTAGTAGCGGGGGACCCTTTTCAGCAGTAACCCTATAAGGTGTATCATGATACCCTGAAACTAGGCAGGGTAGGGCACGATTACTGGGCTGATTGTAAGAGGTCAAATCGATGGCGGTGGTGCAGCAGTGTAGGTTCTAACGGGGTGTGGGCGTGCACTCACTCCGGCGCAGAAAAATAAGGCACTGGGCACCAGTAGCATACCTGTGCATTCTAGGATTGTGTCGGGCCGCCACCATGGGACTTGATACACCCCATGGTGGGACCAGCATAGGTAACTACAACATCGGGGGCCGTAAGACACATGTAACTATGCGAGTAGGAGCCGATCAACATAAAATGGATCACTTCACCCTGATTATGGGGTGCCTGTTGGGAACTAGTTTATATGGGTACAGAGATTAATATGGGGTACGATAGTATATTCGACCCTAGACAACTTAACTAATTATATGATGCTTTCCCATTTCTAGTTTATACTTATCATACCCAGTTCTTTATTCATAGACTGAATAGTCCTAGACTTACTCAGGCTTTATGTCTGACTCTACTTTTCTTTCGTCTTCTTTTCTTCCGTCCCCCCCCCCCCCCCCCCCCAGGTCCACAGGGAGGGAATACCACAGCTTGACCAGCCTTCATATCCAGCTTGAAGAGAAAGAATATATTGCTTGGATCTTTTCGTTTTGGACTATGGCTTTGGACAACAACTATGGGACTTTTGCAGTTTATTTATGTTTTCTTTATGCTTCTTTAAATAATGTAATCAAGACAGTTATGAAGATGTTATGTTTTTTTTGAAGTATTGTAAGACAATTATGGTATGTTGTTGTAACACATATCTTTTATGAAATAAAAGTTGTTGTTTTTCTGCTGTTCTAAAATATGTGTTCTTATATTCTGTCTTGTATATCTGTGACTTATACTTATAAACCTCCACCAAAATTAGGGCATTCCCTTTCAGAGTGACCCTAACGGAGGTGGGGTGTTTCAGACGTCGTCCACGTCATTCTGATAGGTGCGGCCTCTCGAGAGGCGTTGAATGAGATCAGCGAGTCGATTTCCCTCAAAAAGTTGTTGTAAACTACCAAAATCAGAGCTGGTGCCCCCAGCGTTGAATGCAGGAGAAGATGGAAGTTGGTGAGCTATCGCCTGGGGATCGCGGCTCGCGGATCGTGGATCGAGGGGAGCGACCCGACCCGGTTCGAGGGGGACGGTTCGTGAGGTAGGTTCGTGAAGTCCAGCTCGTAAGGCCGGATTGTGGAGTAGGGGGCGATCCGACTGGGTCCAGGAGGTAGGTCACAAACTGGTTGTTGTTGAGCAGGCGGGAGCGAGTTGTTGGGATCGGTTCGTGAGCCTAGTAGTGTTCCACGATCCGGGTCGCGGTGCAGAGGTGTATCACGAGACGAGTTCTGCTGTTGAATGAGGGGGGTTGCCCCCGAGTCCGGGTGATACTCGAGCCGCGTCAATGGCTTCGTTTCCAGTGATTTGGGTGTTGCTCGGCCTTCCATCCATCCGAGCGAAGAATTGGTTGATCATTTCCTGTTGTTTCTGGAGGAGATCATCCTGCCTCGCCATCTGGGTCCCCAATTCAGCGAGAACTCCATCCATCTCGTCTCTAGTCAGGTATGCTGATGGGTCTTCATGAGAGGAAGCTTCCTGACTTGCCTCGTTCCTTGTGCCTTCAACATCAGCATCATCGATATGAGAAGAAGTTCCAGTCTTCTTCCTTTTGTTCGCCATTGAGTTTCCTTTCAAAATAGAAGTTGAAGTTTTTGTGTGCCCCCTACCTGGCGCGCCAAAATATTAGACCAAAAATTGGGCCTAACACCCAAATGCAGATCGCAGATCACAGAATGCAGAAAAGAGTGAATAAAGAGGAAACACACAAGGTTTTTATAGTGGTTCGGCTGTAGATGTAGCCTACGTCCACTTTATAATCTTATTGTTATACTGACAGATTACAAGAATCAGTTACATGCAAGTACACAATCAGGGTTTTAATTGTATTGAAAAGAGAAGAATTTGAGTGTATGAAGGTGCAAAGTCCTTGCACTTCAGTAATGGTGGAAGCAGTGAAGAAGAATGGCCAAAAAGATCCTTGAAAATGCCTTCAAATGGTGTATTTATAGCTGTTTCCTGAAGGCGGTTCATGGGACACATGGCACACATCCCAAAAATCTCGAAATGTGGTGGAAAACGTCCAGACATCATCTCCAAATCGTCATGTGACATGTGTAATCAGATCCATGCAAGTTGGAGTGAAATAACCTTGAGAATAGGTCAGAACAAGCTGCGCAGGAGTAGGTGCGGGGATCGGATCGTGGTGGGGTGCGTGGCACACGATCCAGGATAATAGGAGCTAGATGTGGCATGAGAATAGGTCAAAAAAGGGAGCGTATCTGCAGGTCGGAAGTTCGGATCGCGATCATGGGGTCGGATCGTGGTCATGGGTCGGATCGTGATATGGCTATCACGAGCCGAGTCTGGTCGTGAGCGGCATAGTGAAGCTGGAGTGAAGTGCTGGCGATCGGGTCGGATCGTGAGGTGTACCATGGACGGTTCGTGGTCTGAGGAGGGCGATCCGATGAGGGGCGATCCGATGAGGGACGATCCGAGGGTGCATGATCCATACTTCGATCGTGTGCTGCTTCGTTGCTTTATCCAGGAAATTGCCAGTTTACACCAGTTTACGGAAACGGGCATAACTTTCAAACCGTAAGTCCAATTGAGCCAAACCGAAGCTCAAACTGAAGCTAACTCAGAGATCTACAAAATTTACTGAGCTCAGCTTTGTAATCGCTGTTTTCGGGCCCAAAAGAGGTCGTCTGATAGGAGTTTCGGTCCTGTTTATGTTGAGGATGTGATTTTGACCAAATCTCTCAATGTCTTCTTATGTCGTTTCCATCGCTCGAGCATGTTATCATTCAGGAATTCCATGTGTGACGGCTTTTTCCAAAAAATGTGTCAACACGTTTGCCCCCCAGAACATATCTTGCTGGTTGAAGGAAGATGTGTTTTGTACAATCTGAAAAATCCAAATTCAGAATGCGACGATCACGCCGGATCGTATTAAGGCCAGAAAACCGACGATCACACGGGATCGTATTAAGGTCAGAGAAATCCAAGAAGACCAAGAGTTTGTACCTACAAGAGGATAAAACAAACAATGCAAGAATATTTCCTAGATGGCCTTACCAGAGCAAACCATCCGAGGAGATGTTAGAGGGGTTCCGAGACGGCCTTACCGGAGTAAGACGACCAAGGAAAAGCAGTGAAGGTTCCAAGACGGGCTTACCGGAGTAAACCGACCAAGGAAAAGCACATGAAGGTTCCAAGACGGCCTTACCAGAGCAAGACGACCAAGGAAGAGCAGTGAAGGTTCCAAGACGGGCTTACCGGAGTAAACCGACCAAGAAAAAGCACATGAAGGTCCCAAGACGGCCTTACCGGAGCAAGACGACCAAGGAAAAGCAGTGAAGATTTGTTTATACTGGACGGATCCAGTTAGGAGTCGGGGTTCATGTTCGTACTGGACGGATCCAGTTGGGAGCTGGAGCTCAATGCTTATTACTAATTCATGAAAATGCAGCAGTCGTTTGCCGGACACGGCTGGAGACCACAAGTAGGTTCCGTGCGTGTGGGCTGATGTGACGGCTCTTATTACATGCAGGGAAAACAAAGGAGGGCGAGAAGCCGCCTAAAACCCTAAAAACATGAACTGTGAACCGGAGTTCAGCAAACTGAAGAGATCCGCCGAGTGGGATCAGCGAATGATAATCCCGCGATTGCTCGATCCAGGATCGTTCCCTCTCTGGGGAATAGGTGGTGGCAGCGCACGTGTAGGCGTTGTTGGTCGAGTGACAAATTCGGGTAGCTCTCCTCATCTGATCCGATCCTCAATAAGATCTCGCAAATGTCTGCAGTCATCAGTGTTTTGACCGTCTATGTCATGAAATATGCAATGTCTGCCAGAATTGCGTTGTGCTAGCGTCGGCTCCCTCTTGGGAGGTCTCGGATAGGAGGCAACACCTCCTGTATCCACGTATATGTTGCTCAGAGTGTCATTCAGTTCAGTGTATTTGTCGTATCTGGACCCTCTCTGGGGTGGAGCATTACGATCATTTGTAGCAGGGGTCTTTCCTTTACCCTTGTCATTGCCTTTTTCAGGATTGGGCGGTTCTCCATCTCCGAGCATGTTGACTTCGAGGGTTTTCTTCTCAGAAGTTGCATCTTCTTCCCGCAGAAATCTATCTTCTTCAAGTTAGAATTCGCCGAGATTTCGTGGTGGATCTCGGTACAAAGACTTTTTGAACTCCGAGTTATCTAGAACGCCGGATACTGCTGCCATCAGTATCATCGATGGTTCAGGACGATCAACTGATGCTGCTGCAACGTTAAATCTTTCCAGGAATGAACGCAGAGTTTCTCTGGGCCTCTGCTTGATTGTGGTGAGTGACATGACGTTTTTGGGTCGTGCGATGTGGACACGAAATTGTTCAATGAAGCGTGCGACCAACATGTTCCAACTGCTGATCGATTCTGTTTCCAGCTGCCGAATCCACATTGCGGCTATGTCAGTCAGAAAGAGGGGAAAACATTTAGCCATGACGTTTTCTGATGCCGATTGAACTTCCATATGCCGTTTGTAACGCATCAGATGCACGGTAGGATCTGTCCTGCCGCTGTAGGGCTCTAGTTGTGGAAGTTTGAAATCTGGGGGATTGCGTGAATTCCTGATTTCCTGAGTGAACGGATTGTGATTGACGTCGTCCACGTCATTCTGATAGGTGCGGCCTCTCGAGAGGCGTTGAATGAGATCAGCGAGTCGATTGCCCTCAAAAAGCTGTTGTAAACTACCAAAATCAGAGCTGGTGCCCCCAGCGTTGAATGCAGGAGAAGATGGAAGTTGGTGAGCTATCGCCTGGGGATCGCGGATCGTAGATCGAGGGGAGCGACCCGACCCGGTTCGAGGGGGACGGTTCGTGAGGTAGGTTCGTGAAGTCCAGCTCGTAAGGCTGGATCGTGGAGTAGGGGGGCGATCCGACTGGGTCCAGGAGGTAGGTCACGAACTAGTTGTTGTTGAGCAGGCGGGAGCGAGTTGTTGGGATCGGTTCGTGAGCCTAGTAGTGTTCCACGATCCGGGTCGCGGTGCAGAGGTGTATCACGAGACGAGTTCTGCTATTGAATGAGGGGGTTGCCCCCGAGTCCGGGTGATACTCGAGCCGCGTCAATGGCTTTGTTTCCAGTGATTTGGGCGTTGCTCGGCCTTCCATCCATCCGAGCGAAGAATTGGTTGATCATTTCCTGTTGTTTCTTGAGGAGATCGTCCTGCCTCGCCATCTGGGTCCTCAATTCAACGAGAACTCCATCCATCTCGTCTCTAGTCAGGTATGCTGATGGGTCTTCATGAGAGGAAGCTTCCTGGCTTGCCTCGTTCCTTGTGCCTTCAACATCAGCATCATCGGCATGAGAAGAAGTTCCAGTCTTCTTCCTTTTGTTCGCCATTGAGTTTCCTTTCAAGCTAGAAGTTGAAGTTTTTGTGTGCCCCCTACCTGGCGCGCCAAAATGTTAGACCAAAAATTGGGCCTAACACCCAAATGCAGATTGCAGATCACAGAATGCAGAAAAGAGTGAATAAAGAGGAAACACACAAGGTTTTTATAGTGGTTCGGCTGTAGATGTAGCCTACGTCCACTTTATAATCTTATTGTTATACTGACAGATTACAAGAATCTGTTACATACAAGTACACAATCAGGGTTTTAATTGTATTGAAAAGAGAAGAATTTGAGTGTATGAAGGTGCAAAGTCCTTGCACTTCAGTAATGGTGGAAGCAGTGAAGAAGAATGGCCAAAAAGATCCTTGAAAATGCCTTCAAATGGTGTATTTTTAGCTGTTTCCTGAAGGCGGTTCATGGGACACATGGCATGCATCCCAAAAATCTCGAAATGTGGTGGAAAACGTCCAGACATCATCTCCAAATCGTCATGTGACATGTGTAATCAGATCCATGCAAGTTGGAGTGAAAATAGCCTTGAGAATAGGTCAGAACAAGCTGTGCAGGAGCGGGTGCGGGGATCGGATCGTGGTGGGGTGTGTGGCACACGATCTAGGATAATAGGAGCAAGATGTGGCATGAGAATAGGTCAAAACAGGGAGCGTATCTGCAGGTCGGAAGTTCGGATCGCGATCATGGGGTCGGATCGTGGTCATGGGTCGGATCGTGATATGGCTATCACGAGCCGAGTCTGGTCGTGAGCGGCATAGTGAAGCTGGAGTGAAGTGCTGGCGATCGGGTCGGATCGTGAGGTGTACCACGAACGGTTCTGGGTCTGAGGAGGGCGATCCGATGAGGGACAATCCGAGGGTGCGTGATCCATACTTCGATCGTGTGCTGCTTCGTTACTTTATCCAGGAAATTGCCAGTTTACACCAGTTTACGGAAACAGGCATAACTTTCAAACCGTAAGTCCGATTGAGCCTAACCGAAGCTCAAACTGAAGCTAACTCAGAGATCTACAATAGTTACCAAGCTCAGCTCCGTAATCACTGTTTTCGGGCCCAAAAGAGGTCGTCTGATAGGAGTTTCGGGCCTGTTTATGTTGAGGATGTGATTTTGACCAAATCTCTCAATGTCTTCTGACGTCGTTTCCATCGCTCGAGCATGTTATCATTCAGGAATTCCATGTGTGACGGCTTTTTCCAAAAAATGTGTCAACACGTTTGCCCCCCAGAACATATCTTGCTGGTTGAAGGAAGATGTGTTCTGGACAATCTGAAAAATCCAAATTCAGAATGCGACGATCACACCGGATCGTATTAAGGCCAGAAAACCGACGATCACACGGGATCTTATTAAGGCTAGAGAAATCCAAGAAGACCAAGAGTTTGTACCTGCAAGAGGATAAAACAAACAATGCAAGAATATTTCCTAGATGGCCTTACCGGAGCAAACCATCCGAGGAGATGTTAGAGGGGTTCCGAGACGGCCTTACCGGAGTAAGACGACCAAGGAAAAGCAGTGAAGGTTCCAAGACGGGCTTACCGGAGTAAACCGACCAAGGAAAAGCACATGAAGGTTCCAAGACGGCCTTACCGGAGCAAGACGACCAAGGAAGAGCAGTGAAGGTTCCAAGACGGGCTTACCGGAGTAAACCGACCAAGGAAAAGCACATGAAGGTCCCAAGACGGCCTTACCGGAGCAAGACGACCAAGGAAAAGCAGTGAAGATTTGTTTATACTGGACGGATCCAGTTAGGAGCCGGGGTTCATGTTCGTACTGGACGGATCCAGTTGGGAGCCGGAGCTCAATGCTTATTGCTAATTCATGAAAATGCAGCAGTCGTTTGCCGGACATGGTTGGAGACCACAAGTAGGTTCCGTGCGTGTGGGCTGATGTGACGGCTCTTATTACATGCAGGGAAAACAAAGGAGGGCGAGAAGCCGCCTAAAAACCTAAAAACATGAACTGTGAACCGGAGTTCAGCAAACTGAAGAGATCCGCCGAGTGGGATCAGCGAATGATAATCCCGCGATTGCTCGATCCAGGATCGTTCCCTCTCTGGGGAATAGGTGGTGGCAGCGCAGGTGTAGGCGTTGTTGGTCGAGTGACATATTCGGGTAGCTCTCCTCGTCTGATCCGATCCTCAATAAGATCTCGCAAATGTCTGCAGTCATCAGTGTTGTGACCGTCTATGTCATGAAATATGCTATGTCTGCCAGAATTGCGTTGTGCTAGCGTCGGCTCCCTCTTGGGAGGTCTTGGATAGGAGGCAGCACCTCCTGTATCCATGTATATGTTGCTCAGAGTGTCATTCAGTTCAGTGTATTTGTCGTATCTGGACCCTCTCCGGGGTGGAGCATTACGATCATTTTTAGCAGGGGTCTTTCCTTTACCCTTGTCATTGCCTTTTCCAGGATTGGGCGGTTCTCCATCTCCGAGCATGTTGACTTCGAGGGTTTTCTTCTCAGAAGTTGCATCTTCTTCCCGCAGAAATCTATCTGCTTCAAGGTAGAATTCGCCGAGATTTCGTGGTGGATCTCGGTACAAAGACTTTTTGAACTCCGAGTTATCTAGAACGCCGGATACTGCTGCCATCAGTACCATCGATGGTTCAGGACGATCAACTGATGCTGCTGCAACGTTAAATCTTTCCAAGAATGAACGCAGAGTTTCTCTGGGCCTCTACTTGATTGTGGTGAGTGACATGACGTTTTTGGGTCGTGCGATGTGGACATGAAATTGTTCAATGAAGCGTGCGACCAACATGTTCCAACTGCTGATCGATTCTGTTTCCAGCTACCGAATCCACATGGTGGCTATGTCAGTCAGAAAGAGGGGAAAACATTTAGCCATGACGTTTTCTGATGCCGATTGAACTTCCATATGCCGTTTGTAACGCATCAGATGCACGGTAGGATCTGTCATGCCGCTGTAGGGCTCTAGTTGTGGAAGTTTGAAATCTGGGGGATTGCGTGAATTCCTGATTTCCTAAGTGAACAGATTGTGATTGACGTCGTCCACGTCATTCTGATAGGTGCGGCCTCTCGAGAGGCGTTGAATGAGATCAGCGAGTCAGTTGCCCTCAAAAAGCTGTTGTAAACAACCAAAATCAGAGCTGGTGCCCCCAGCGTTGAATGCAGGAGAAGATGGAAGTTGGTGAGCTATCGACTGGGGATCGCGGCTCGCGGATCGTGGATCGAGGGAAGCGACCCGACCCAGTTCGAGGGGGACGGTTCGTGAGGTAGGTTCGTGAAGTCCAGCTCGTAAGGCCGGATCGTGGAGTAGGGGGGGCGATCTGACTGGCTCCAGGAGGTAGGTCACGAACTGGTTGTTGTTGAGCAGGCGGGAGCGAGTTGTTGGGATCGGTTCGTGAGCCTAGTAGTGTTCCACGATCCGGGTCGCGGTGCAGAGGTGTATCACGAGACGAGTTCTGCTGTTGAATGGGGTGTTGCCCCCGAGTCCGGGTGATACTCGAGCCGCGTCAATGGCTTCGTTTCCAGTGATTTGGGCGTTGCTCGGCCTTCCATCCATCCGAGCGAAGAATTGGTTGATCATTTCCTGTTGTTTCTGGAGAAGATCGTCCTGCCTCGCCATCTTGGTCCTCAATTCAGCGAGAACTCCATCCATCTCGTCTCTAGTCAGGTATGCTGATGGGTCTTCATGAGAGGAAGCTTCCTGGCTTGCCTCGTTCCTTGTGCCTTCAACATCAGCATCATTGGCATGAGAAGAAGTTCCAGTCTTCTTCCTTTTGTTCGCCATTGAGTTTCCTTTCAAGCTAGAAGTTGAAGTTTTTGTGTGCCCCCTACCTGGCGCGCCAAAATGTTAGACCAAAAATTGGGCCTAACACCCAAATGCAGATCGCAGATCACAGAATGCAGAAAAGAGTGAATAAAGAGGAAACACACAAGGTTTTTATAGTGGTTCGGCTGTAGATGTAGCCTACGTCCACTTTATAATCTTATTGTTATACTGATAGATTACAAGAATCAGTTACATGCAAGTACACAATCAGGGTTTTAATTGTATTGAAAAGAGAAGAATTTGAGTGTATGAAGGTGCAAAGTCCTTGCACATCAGTAATGGTGGAAGCAGTGAAGAAGAATGGCCAAAAAGATCCTTGAAAATGCCTTCAAATGGTGTATTTATAGCTGTTTCCTGAAGGCGGTTCATGGGACACATGGCACGCATCCCAAAAATCTCGAAATGTGGAGGAAAACGTCCAGACATCATCTCCAAATCGTCATGTGACATGTGTAATCAGATCCATGCAAGTTGGAGTGAAAATAGCCTTGTGAATAGGTCAGAACAAGTTGCGCAGGAGCAGGTGCGGGGATCGGATCGTGTTGGGGTGCGTGGCACACGATCCAGGATAATAGGAGCAAGATGTGGCATGAGAATAGGTCAAAACAGGGAGCGTATCTGCAGGTCGAAAGTTCGGATCGCGATCATGGGGTCGGATCGTGGTCATGGGTCGGATCGTGATATGGCTATCATGAGCCTAGTCTGGTCGTGAGCGGCATAGTGAAGCTGGAGTGAAGTGCTGGCGATCGGGTCGGATCGTGAGGTGTACCACGGACGGTTCGTGGTCTGAGGAGGGCGATCCGATGAGGGGCGATCCGATGAGGGATGATCCGAGGGTGCGTTATCCATACTTCGATCGTGTGCTGCTTCGTTGCTTTATCCAGGAAATTGCCAGTTTACACTAGTTTACGGAAACGGGCATAACTTTCAAACCGTAAGTCCGATTGAGCCAAACCGAAGCTCAAACTGAAGCTAACTCAGAGATCTACAAAAGTTATAGAGCTCAGCTCCGTAATCGCTGTTTTCGGGCCCAAAAGAGGTCGTCTGATAGGAGTTTCGGGCTTGTTTATGTTGAAGATGTGATTTTGACCAAATCTCTCAATGTCTTCTGACGTCGTTTCCATCGCTCGAGCATGTTATCATTCAGGAATTCCATGTGTGACGGCTTTTTCCAAAAAATGTGTCAACACGTTTGCCCCCCAGAACATATCTTGCTGGTTGAAGGAAGATGTGTTCTGGACAATCTGAAAAATCCAAATTCAGAATGCGACGATCACGCCGGATCGTATTAAGGCCAGAAAACCGACGATCACACGGATCGTATTAAGGCCAGAGAAATCCAAGAAAACCAAGAGTTTGTACCTGCAAGAGGATAAAACAAACAATGCAAGAATATTTCCTAGATGGCCTTACCGGAGCAAACCATCCGAGGAGATGTTAGAGGGGTTCCGAGACGGCCTTACCGAAGTAAGACGACCAAGGAAAAGCAGTGAAGGTTCCAAGACGGGCTTACCGGAGTAAACCGACCAAGGAAAAGCACATGAAGGTTCCAAGACGGCCTTACCGGAGCAAGACGACCAAGGAAGAGCAGTGAAGGTTCCAAGACGGGCTTACCGGAGTAAACCGACCAAGGAAAAGCACATGAAGGTCCCAAGACGGCCTTACCGGAGCAAGACGGCCAAGGAAAAGCAGTGAAGATTTGTTTATACTGGACGGATCCAGTTAGGAGCCGGGGTTCATGTTCGTACTGGACGGATCCAGTTGGGAGCCGGAGCTCAATGCTTATTGCTAATTCATGAAAATGCAGTAGTCGTTCGTCGGACACGGCTGGAGACCACAAGTAGGTTCCGTGCGTGTGGGCTGATGTGACGGCTCTTATTACATGTAGGGAAAACAAAGGAGGGCGAGAAGCCGCCTAAAAACCTAAAAACATGAACTGTGAACCAGAGTTCAGCAAACTGAAGAGATCCGCCGAGTGGGATCAGCGAATGATAATCCCGCGATTGCTCGATCCAGGATCGTTCCCTCTCTGGGGAATAGGTGGTGGCAGCGCACGTGTAGGCATTGTTGGTCGAGTGACATATTCGGGTATCTCTCCTCGTCTGATCCGATCCTCAATAAGATCTCGCAAATGTCTGCAGTCATCAGTGTTGTAACCGTCTATGTCATGAAATATGCAATGTCTGCCAGAATTGCGTTGTGCTAGCGTCGGCTCCCTCTTGGTAGGTCTCGGATAGGAGGCAGCACCTCCTGTATCCATGTATATGTTGCTCAGAGTGTCATTCAGTTCAGTGTATTTGTCGTATCTGGACCCTCTCTGGGGTGGAGCATTACGATCATTTGTAGCAGGGGTCTTTCCTTTACCCTTGTCATTGCCTTTTCCAGGATTGGGCGGTTCTCCATCTCCGAGCATGTTGACTTCGAGGGTTTTCTTCTCAGAAATTGCATCTTCTTCCCGCAGAAATCTATCTGCTTCAAGGTAGAATTCGCCGACATTTCGTGGTGGATCTCGGTACAAAGACTTTTTGAACTCCGAGTTATCTAGAACGCCAGATACTGCTGCCATCAGTACCATCGATGGGTCAGGACGATCAACTGATGCTGCTGCAACGTTAAATCTTTCCAGGAATGAACACAGAGTTTCTCTGGGCCTCTGCTTGATTGTGGTGAGTGACATGACGTTTTTGGGTCGTGCAATGTGGACACGAAATTGTTCAATGAAGCGTGCGACCAACATGTTCCAACTGCTGATCGATTCTGTTTCCAGCTGCCGAATCCACATGGCGGCTATGTCAGTCAGAAAGAGGGGAAAACATTTAGCCATGACGTTTTCTGATGCCAATTGAACTTCCATATGCCGTTTGTAACGCATCAGATGCACGGTAGGATCTGTCCTGCCGCTGTAGGGCTCTAGTTGTGGAAGTTTGAAATCTGGGGGATTGCGTGAATTCCTGATTTCCTGAGTGAACGGATTGTGATTGACGTCGTCCACATCATTCTGATAGGTGCGGCCTCTCGAGAGGCGTTGAATTAGATCAGCGAGTCGATTGCCCTCAAAAAGCTGTTGTAAACTACCAAAATCAGAGCTGGTGCCCCCAGCGTTGAATGCAGGAGAAGATGGAAGTTGGTGAGCTATCGCCTGGGGATGGCGGCTCGCGGATCGTGGATCGAGGGGAGCGACCCAACCTGGTTCGAGGGGGACGGTTCGTGAGGTAGGTTCGTGAAGTCCAGCTCGTAAGGCCGGATCGTGGAGTAGGGGGGCGATCCGACTGGGTCCAGGAGGTAGGTCACGAATTGGTTGTTGTTGAGCAGGCGGGAGCGAGTTGTTGGGATCGGTTCGTGAGCCTAGTAGTGTTCCACGATCCGGGTCGCGGTGCAGAGGTGTATCACAAGACGAGTTCTGCTGTTGAATGGGGGGGTTGCCCCCGAGTCCGGGTGATACTCGAGCCGCATCAATGGCTTCGTTTCCATTGATTTGGGCGTTGCTCGGCCTTCCATCCATCCGAGCGAAGAATTGGTTGATCATTTCCTGTTGTTTCTGGAGAAGATCGTCCTGCCTCGCCATCTGGGTCCTCAATTCAGCGAGAACTCCATCCATCTCGTCTCTAGTCAGGTATGCTGATGGGTCTTCATGAGAGGAAGCTTCCTGGCTTGCCTCGTTCCTTGTGCCTTCAACATCAGCATCATCGGCATGAGAAGAAGTTCCAGTCTTCTTCCTTTTGTTCGCCATTAAGTTTCCTTTCAAGCTAGAAGTTGAAGTTTTTGTGTGCCCCCCTACCTGGCACGGCAAAATGTTAGACCAAAAATTGGGCCTAACACCCAAATGCAGATCGCAGATCACAGAATGCAGAAAAGAGTGAATAAAGAGGAAACACACAAGGTTTTTATAGTGTTTCGGCTGTAGATGTAGCCTACGTCCACTTTATAATCTTATTGTTATACTGACAGATTACAAGAATCAGTTACATGCAAGTACACAATCAGGGTTTTAATTGTATTGAAAAGAGAAGAATTTGAGTGTATGAAGGTGCAAAGTCCTTGCACTTCAGTAATGGTGGAAGCAGTGAAGAAGAATGGCCAAAAAGATCCTTGAAAATGCCTTCAAATGGTGTATTTATAGCTGTTTCCTGAAGGCGGTTCATGGGACACATGGCACTCATCCCAAAAATCTCGAAATGTGGTGGAAAACGTCCATACATCATCTCCAAATCGTCATGTGACATGTGTAATCAGATCCATGCAAGTTGGAGTGAAAATAGCCTTGAGAATAGGTCAGAACAAGCTGCACAGGAGCAGGTGCGGGGATCGGATCGTGGTGGGGTGCGTGGCACACGATCCAGGATAATAAGAGCAAGATGTGGCATGAGAATAGGTCAAAACAGGGAGCGTATCTGCAGGTCGGAAGTTCAGATCGCGATCATGGGGTCGGATCGTGGTCATGGGTCGGATCGTGATATGGCTATCACGAGCCGAGTCTGGTCGTGAGCGGCATAGTGAAGCTGGAGTGAAGTGCTGGCGATCGGCTCAGATCGTGAGGTGTACCACGGACGGTTCGTGGTCTGAGGAGGGCGATCCGATGAGGGGCGATCCGATGAGGGACGATCCGAGGGTGCGTGATCCATACTTCGATTGTGTGCTGCTTCGTTGCTTTATCCAGGAAATTGCCAGTTTACACCAGTTTACGGAAACAGGCATAACTTTCAAACCGTAAGTCCGATTGAGCCAAACCAAAGCTCAAACTGAAGCTAACTCAGAGATCTACAAAAGTTACTGAGCTCAGCTCCGTAATCGCTGTTTTCGGGTCCAAAAGAGGTCGTCTGATAGGAGCTTCGGGCCTGTTTATGTTGAGGATGTGATTTTGACCAAATCTCTCAATGTCTTCTGACGTCGTTTCCATCGCTCGAGCATGTTATCATTCAGGAATTCCATGTGTGACGGCTTTTTCCAAAAAATGCGTCAACAGGTTGTGTATGCTAATAGATATAGCTTACCATGTGCATAACTAAGATCAATCACTTATGTTTTGCTCGCGGATCAGGATAGGTGCACTATGGAGGGTTTTACGACTCCAGTCGGTTTCCCTCCTAACAAATTCAAAAATAAATAAATAGATATAGCGTTAAATTAACTCCTCCAACCACTTCATCCTCTACTACGAGTATAATTTTAATGTGTGTTCAAAATCAACATGGTCCTTATATTTAGCTTTAATATTTAATTACATACTATATGTTTGAATCACGAAAGACCGTAGAGAAGTGAAAATGAAGAGTTTGAGAATTGTTAGCAGTTTTTTTGAAGTAAAAGTTAAAAGGAAAAGAAAACATTGGGTAGGGATATTTTTAGTTATTTTGTTGTTTCACTGTAGCATAGATTGTATTAGTCAATTATATTGAATTGCGTGTTTTGGGAGTGGACTAATGATCATTTTCCTCATTGAGCTACTGATATGTTGATGAATTGTAAAAGTCAGTCGGTTAGGTAGAAAAGTGAAATTTGTAGACTTCACAGTCCGATTTGTGAGATTAATATCCATTGTGGAAACTAACCTAAAATGACTAATTTATGTTTATGTCCGATTAAATACGATCATGGTTGCTTATATGAGATTTAGGATGATGGTGTATGGCAAGTTATCATTTTGTTTAGTATCTTTTCAATTTGTACAAATATAGATTTATTTTTCAATAATTAGTCAATAATATGTACTTAGAATACAAACACAAATAAGATAGTACACTAAACCGACACGCTTGAGGTTATTATTCAAATTGCAACTTATAACTGTTTCAAAACGTTTGCATCATGCCCAAAAAATCTAGTTCGGTATTCGAAGAAGCATAAAGAGGTGTAATTTGAGCAGAATAATTGAAAAAGGTCATACTCTTTCACCTTGGTTATTTCTCGTACATGACATACTAAATGTAATGAGCTTGTTTTCCATTTTATAATCATTCTTACAAGTCTATATTCTGAATGATTGTTATATGTTACATTCATCATAACCAAAAAATCTTGAATAATCTCTTCTTCGATGTGAAGTCAATCTGCTTCTATATACGCTTTTGTCAACACTAAGTAATCCCCTCGAGTCCATGCTCCATTTGCCATTGAGAGATTTTATAACTCAAGTTGCATTAATATTTGCATGCATGCATACATACACACATATACATGCATAAATGACACGACCCAAAATCCCCGGCCTCCGGGGAGATAGGAAACATCGGATTGTGCGAGGATACGATGCATCGGAATGCACTCACACAGAACGACAAAAATTTTCAATTCTATTACAACAATTTACATCATAGTACAAGATCAGAGTACGAATAAATATTACACATCGAAAAAATAATATCAGAGATTAATAATTTACATAGCAGTGGAAATAAAAGTGTACAAATACAATGCACAGCGGAAATACATCAACTACCACAACTAAAAAAAATACATGGATACAAAGCTTTATAAATATTGCTCCAGCTGTAAACTAGGATCCTGTGAAAATAAAGAATCTGTAAAACCAAAACTACTAGCTGCCCGTGTGGAAAATATGGGCACGCAGAGTTTAGGTAGAAACAATAAACTCCGAGTCAGTCATGGGACTGGTGTGAGAGCTAAAAACAATTATTAAACTTTACTTTAAAAATAAGGTAATTCACGGGACCACGTCGTATAACATAAGACGGGTTTACTCCATGTGAATACCAAAGATTGAAATAAAACAATTTATAAACAGGGCAATGCTTTTTGAAAAATGAGGCTATTATAAGACTCAGGTTCCATCACACGATGCAACACAAATAGATGATAGAGTTTTACCTTATAATAGCCAAACATGCTTGGTACGTCTCAAAACAAATATTTTTGATATTATTATAAGTGCATAGTGTAGCAACCAACTTCAAATATAAATGTATCAATCATAAACGACATAATACCCCATTCTATTATGTCGCCATATAGGTTTACAACTAAAACCATAAAATCGCGTTTTGGAAATTGGATTTCCATCATGATTCAAGGCAAGGGATGGTCTCCTTACCGATTTGGATCACCTCTAGCAAGATGACCCAGGATCACACTGTTTGCAAACGGATTTTCAATAGAATTAGAAAACCGTCAACAAAATATTGTAATAACAAACCGCAAGCGCACGGCGTACAATTGTTAATATGTGGCGAATACGAGTCGATCCATAGGGAAAGAGTAATTTCAATCTTATTCAATCAAATTAAACCAAATTCGGATTGATTTAACTAACAAAAACTAATTAACACTAGAACTAAGTTGAGAGCTAAATATGAAATGAAAGCAATTTAGAGATAAATCTCCTCTCATATTTATGTAAATTAACAAACGTACGATCTATGATCTCCATTAAGTGACATAAATGCAACATTTAAACCACTTATGATTCTCATGAAAATGAAACTAAAGCAAAAAAACTATTTTAAGTATGGCTTATGAACAATTAATAGAACTATAAACCATCAAATTTTATTCTTACTTTCATTTCAAAATCAATAACCACTTAGCAAATGTTGATGTAATTTGTGTTTACATTGACTAAGCATAGCCTACTTTGTTGTCAACAAACATAGACTATCAAAATCACTTGTATAAACTTACATCAACATCCACTAACATGAAGCACAAATTAGATATCACAAATCATACAAATGTTGAACTTACACAAAGTTAGAGAGCTTTATTACCCCCAAATCAAAGGGATTAGCTACTTATATGTGTTATCGTATCAACACATGTAAGTTTCAACATAAGTATGAACAAAACAAAAGAAAGGACTAATTAACAACAACAAAATTGATCTAAACTACTTGCATAAAACTAAACTACACTAAGGCATAAAGTAAATAACAAGAATCAAATGAACAAGAAATAAAATTGCATTAAACTGAGATTACATAAGAGAAATGGCTAAGGAGCCATGGAAGAAAAATAGAGGTTTTGATTTCAGCCTCCACTGTAAACTAAATAAAATCCAAGATCCTTTTTACATCAACGTACAGGGGTTATTTATACATGAGTAAAACCCTAATTCACTATTAGCGTGCTACCAAGAATGCCCTTCAGGAAGTGTGGCCACCAAGTAATCATCAAGCTATAATTAATCCATCATCAAATTTGCCTGAAGCTTTAACATCCACTCATTTGTCCGTTTACTTCTAAGTGTAGTAAGTGGAAAGGTAGGTGGGGTCCTCCATGATCATGTATGAGAATTATTTCCTCTTCATTCCTTTGTATGCATATAAATCTTTTTGAAGCTCTCTTCCAAATGCACCAAATGTCTTCAAAAACAATGAAAAATGTCCAAGTAAAAATTCTCAAAATAACTTAAGCCCAAAAATGACCATTTTTCCTTTGTATGATGATGATTGTATGATATTTTGAAATCAATTGAATTATGGTTTAAACGCAATAAAATACCAACATATGACATTTATTTAAACTAAACAAGGATAAATATATGAATATAGTTGTGCATTATGTGCACATCACACACCTATGGGCAACCCTTGGATCCTGCAAGGCCGGTCCACACCTAACGTTTGTGGATTGGTTATTCCTAAACATACGTTTCCCGGTCCTATCAGACCTCCAAAATGGTCAGTACGTCGACCATATAAGCCTTTTAGTCAGCTCTATATCCGAGGCATCTCACAACCAATCATCCACATAAGTAAAAATGCCTGGGCACCATACCATGACACACCTTCTAGCTAGAAAGAAACGTATGCATTCCTTGCATCCCTTATCTTGTTTCTGACTCATATCGAGGTGTGAGGCTCGCGAATTAACGCTATACACAAAGCTATGCTACTTAAAGCTGTGCTTTGATCATTATCCACAAGGCCATGCTTTTCAACAAAAGCCTTGATCATTTGCATCTTAACATGCCACATTGTCAATTCATGCCATACAACTGACATCTATCAATATATAAACTCTAAGCTCATACATCTCAGAGAAGTGTGTTAAACAAGAGAATAAATTCTCCACCATCAAACAGATACATATTTAATAGAAATCAATCAACAGAAAAGGAAATACATTGTCAGACATAATCCATTCGCAAGTCCGTTCTGGTTTTGAACGAAACCGGAGGCACCTTATTCGTCGTCCCATATACCCAATACAGGAGAGAGATCCTCGCATATCCGGTCGATCTCCAATTACATCTGGACGATCACCACTTATTCAAAATGGGTTAAACCCGGTCTTTCCGAAAAATTAGCGTATCTTTATAATCATGTGATAAATACAAAAAGATTGCACACATCTCATTCCAATTCAGAATATTCTTTTATTCAAATATTCACATTTTTAGGGAAAGGTTCCCATTAATTTTATCAAAGATAAAACTTATTCTTTAATCTTCCTTTGGATATCATTTCAAAAGATTTTATTATCTCTTTTCGCAAATTAAACCAATTTAAGGTTTATCAACTAGTCGGGATTAACGAGCCTTATTACCTTATTCACATCTCAATCTAATTAAAGATTCATTAAAACTTTAGTTCAAATGTAATCTCCAGAAATCATTATTTAATGAATTTTCAACTTAGGAAATTAATCCTGTCTTTATTTGGGTTGAATAACAAATGTTATTTAAAACACAGTTCACGATAAACCCAAAGCCATTTTCCATTAATATGGAATCTTCACGGAAATTTGAAGAATCCATAATCGATATAAATTTCCGTATCGGACTAATACTATAAATGGATTAACGACAAAGCCTTTTAAATTCCATAAATAGTAAACGCCTTCCTTCATAGAAGCTCATCTAGATTATTATTAATCGAATTCCATTCAATTCCAATTTATTTAAATAAACTGGAAAACTTCTCTAAATCTTATTCAAAAGATATATTCTTTCCATTTATGGGTTCAAGAACGGTATTATTTAAGATACCACTCATAACGAACTCAAAATCCAATTTGATATTAAATATAAGATCTTAAATGGAAATCATGTCGACTTATATTCAGAAATTAACAGGTATCGTTTTGGAATAATGATATCAATATTTGTCAAATTCCCAAATAATATCCGTATAATCACGGAATCCAATATCGAAATATCCGAAGATAATCTCTATTCAAATCCATTCCAATTTATATATTGGAATTTTTGCTTATGTTAAAAGCCATTCGCAAATCCAATTTATTATTTTAAAAATCATTGGATTATTATTCTAATTATTAACTAGTTTATTCGAATAAAAATATGTTTCATCTTTTCACACTAGGGATGTTTAATCCAAAATCTTTCCAAATCATTTATTATGATTTTACATAATTTATTCGTATTTTTAATAATTTTAGTATGGTCGTTTCAGTCGATTTCCGTAACGGTCATCGAACTGCATTCATAGCGGCCTTTTCTGAAATTGTTTTGGACATAATTTAAAATATAACCATTCAAATTTAAATCTCATATATTCATTGGAATTATATTTTCGGTACGAACCTAACGGTTCTGGTTTTAGGAGAATCCGACGGTCGGATCTCCTGTTACATCAATTTGAAGTCCATGGTTGAAATTCGTGAGTGGTCGTTGTGCAACACGTTTTATTCAAGCCATATAAATATATATAATGTATATACCATCAATTTCCATTTAAAATGTTTTTTATTAAAACGTTTTAAATTCATTTAAAAACGATTTCAAGTTCCATTTCAATTTTAGATTAAAATTGAACATCCCATTTTATTATAATCTCAAAATGATAATCTTTTCAAAATGTCAGATTTTGAAATTTAGTCTTCTCGATATTCATTATAGAAATGAATAAAATCGATATAAAAATTCTTTTGAGCTAAAATATTGTTCATATACTTAACTCGGCTTCATATTTTTATATTTTCGTGTCCATCCAAAATCGGACATCAAAATCATATTTTGATTCTTCACTGAATATTATTTAAAATATTCGTTATTTCTGAATTGGAATCAGATTCAATCGATTACCATACAATTTTATTTATATGGATTCCATACATCATATGTATTAAAAAATAGCAATAAACAACTATTAAACATTCAATTCACATCCAGAGTGCAATTTACAACTGTATAAGCATTAGATAATTAAATAACGCTTATTACAGTCTGTCAATCAATCGGTTGACATACAATTAAATTCAAGGGAGATGTGAATTAATTATAATCCCTAGACCCATGTGGGGTTTTCAAACAACAACAGTCGATTCAAATTAATCACCGGTTAATAAATTTAACTAGTTCTAATTCGATTCGAATTATTTTTCTAATTAACCAGTTTTCACTGTTCAAATTATAAAAGGATATTTATATCCAATTTCAACTACCACAATAATATTAACATTATTTTTAATATGTTAAACATTTCAACATCACAAACAAAACATAATATAGTTAATCAAATCATCCATGGGTTTTCAAACAACAGTGAGGTGAACTAACAGACACCGTATAACATTTTATGATAATTAAAATTGATAAAAATCAACACTGGCAATCGCTACATTCAGTTATAAAATAAATAACTGTACAAATATTTTGAGTGAGAAAGTTCTCACTTTGATTTCCATTCCGTCAGTCTTTAATTAAGGATTTTATTTTTAAACTAAATTAAACGAATGTTTAATTTAGCTCAAAATTCAGCTTGCTCCATTTTCGTTTTGGTCAGTTCCATGTTGTTGTGTTCGTTGATACGAGTGCAACGCAACTGAAATCGTCGAATTCTGATCTCGTATGAAAAAGATATGGCATTTCATATATTAATTATATAATTAAATAATTAAATTTATAATTAACTCTTTAATTACATCATTAAGGTTTTATTAAACCTACTTCCTGTTAAACCATCGGCCGCTCAAACCTATCGTCCACTTCAAGAATCTCCAGTCGCACGCACCTCCACACCGCCTGGCACCGATCTGAAGACTCCACGCTGTCCGCCATCGCATGCGCCACCACCGCCAGGAGCACGGTGGAGCTCGGCCCTTCCCACGCCTCGCAAATCGAACCCAAACGGCAGCATTTTGAATAGGAAATTCTCCCAATTTACAACATGATAATTCATCAACTTGGTATGGATTTGAAGAGGACTGATAGTACTATGATTTTTGTTTTATAAATGTTTGAAAATATTAAATGGATTTGGTGAAAATTTAAGAGAAAGATTTGAGTGATTTCAGCCCTTCATGAAGGCCGGCGGCGCGTTCCGGAAGAATGAATTAGGGTTTACTAATATTTGGACCTATATATGCATTTAATAATATTTTTCGTTTATTACTTGTTTAACCTTCGAACTCCAAATCAAACCCAACAACTGTCACGCCTAACAAAATACCCTCATTATGGACACAATGGAATATGTTTCGTAAGCCAATTTGACTGTTCCGATCAGTTTTTATCAAAATTAAGATATTAATATAACGTTCAATATTGAATTTGAACGTACATTTTAAATTACCACGGCCACATATTGACTTCAAAAATTATGAAATTTGAAATCTAACTATGTTTTGACGATACAGTCCCAACAAAATTAATATTTTCGAATTTGGAGACCATTTGAAAAATGGCCTTTTAACTAGCTTATTAAATTCAACTAAATTTTCCAAACGTGTTTAAATTTACTATGCTTACATATTAATTCCAAATGACTTTAAATTTTAAACCTGACAATAATTTGACGTTCCAGATCCAACAATGTTAGTTTCGTCGAAAACGGAGGTCGTTTGCAAAATGGCCATTTTTAAGGGCTTTATATAATATTAATATATATATAAATTTCATAGCGACTATGTAACAACCCGGAATTTTGGAACCAATTTAAAATTTTTATTTTAGCAATTTTAGTGAATTTTGAATATTTAAAATGATTTATATTTATATATATAAATCATTTTTATTTGTTTGCTAAAAATAGATTTGTAAACAAATAAAAATATTATTTTTTTATTTGTCACATTAATGTAGGAATTTGATTACAGCGTTAAAATATCATTTCTATTGGCTATGTTAAGATATAGAAATACAATTTTTATTTGTTATATATTAGAATTGTATACTACATAAAAGAGACATTTTTATCGTCATGTTATACATTAGAATTGTATACAATAAAAATGGACATTTTTATGTGTCATGTTATACATTGAAATTTCATACAAATAAAAATATTTCTTTTTATTTGTTAGGTTAAAAATATAAATTGCATACAAATAATAAAAATTATCTTTATTTGTCATTAGCGACATATTATGCAAACAAATTTACATTTTTGTTGAATAGAAATAGATAAAACCCAAATTTACATTTTTGTTGAATAGAAATGGATAAAACCAAAATTTTCATTTTTGTTGAATAGAAATAGATATAACCAAAATTTACATTTTTATTGAATAGAAATAGATAAAACCAAAATTTACATTTTTGTTGAATAGAAATAGATAAAACCAAAATTTACATGTTTTTGAATAGAAATAGATAAAACAAAAATTTACATTTTTGTTGAATAGAAATAGATAAAACAAAATTTACATTTTTGTTGAAATAAAATAGTTGAAACAAAATTTACATTTTTGTTGAAATAAAATAGTTGAAACAAATTTACAATTTTGCTGAAATACAATACATTTTTATTTGACATTAAAAACATGTAGATAAGTATGCAAATAAATACATTTTTATTTGACATTAAAACATGTAGATAAGTATGTAAATAAATACATTTTTATTTGACATTAAAACATGTAGATAAGTATGCAAATGAAAATACATTTTTATTTGACATTAAAACATGTAGATAAGTATGCAAATGAAAATACATTTTTATTTGGCATTAAAACATGTAGATAAGTATGCAAATAAATACATTTTTATTTGACATTAAAATATGTAGATGAGTATGCAAATGAAAATACATTTTTATTTGACATTAAAACATGTAGATAAGTATGCAAATAAATACATTTTTATTTGACATTAAAAACATGAAGATTAGTATGCAAATAAAATACATTTTTATTTGACATTATAAACATGTAGATATGTTATGCAAATAAAACATTCTTTTATTTGGCGTGCTAAACACGTTAGTGTAATCGTCGAATGATTTATATATATATTTATATATACATATATATAAATATAAATTAAAATTAAACGAATCGCGCAAGGTAGTTCGCATTTCGGAATTGTAACTTTAAACGATTATACCGAAAGATCCGACCGTCGGATTTTCCCAAAACAGGAACCGTTAGGTCTGCTTTGGGAAAATCTTTCCAACAATATAAAATTTGTTAAAATCCAATGGTTATATCTCGAGAAATTTTTAAATCAAATTTGGGTTAAAACAGCGCCAGGGCCGCATAGTGACCTGAAGCGTCGTTAAATTTAATTGGGCTATTTTTATATAAATAAAAATAGCGATAAATCGTTATAAAATAGTATTAACAATATGAAATGATTTTAAATTATATATAGTCGAGAATTATTTGAAAAGACCAAGTTAAATCTCATTTCAAATAATTATACGATGATTTAAAGTCGAAGATATTGAAGACGGTGATTGAAGACCGGCAATCTTCACATCGAATGGATGACTACTGATGCCCTGGATTGATTTGCTCTCAGGAAAGGGTCATAATGGTAGTTGTCTGGACGTACTTGTTGATTGTCCGGATAAGCGAGCACCTCTCTTCCGTATTGGACATACGGGACGAGGAATAAGGTGTCTCCGGTTTCGTTCAAACTCAGAACGGACTTGTAAATGGATGTGTGTCTGACATTGGATTTCATTCTATGTGAATTGATTTCTATTTAATATATATCTGTTTGGTGGCGGAGAATTTATTCTCTTGCTTAACGCCCTTCTCTGAGACGCATGAGCTCAGAGGTTATATATCGATAATTATCAGTTGCATGGCGTGGATTGTCAATGTGACATGCCAAGATGCAAATGATCAAGGCTTTTGTTGAAAAGAAGAGCCTTGTGGTTGATGATCAAAGCACAACCTGTTTAGGCATAGCTTTGTGTATAGTTCGCGAGCCTCACACCCCGGTATGAGTCAAAAACGTGATAAGGGAACGTAGAGAGTGCACACGTTTCTTTCTAGCTAGAAGTGGTGTCATAGTGTGGAGCCCATACATTTTTACTTATGTGGATGATGGAATGAGGTGCCTCAGATATATTGGTCGATAGTGGCCAATTGATAGGTTCAGTAGGATCGGGAAATGTGTGTTCACGAATTGCCAATCCACTAAGGTATATTTGTGGACCGGCCCTGCAGGATCCAAGTGTTCACTACGGGGGATCCTGAGACATTTTCTAGGGTGTCTCGAATCGGTAAGGAGATCATCCCTAGCCTTGACTCATGATGGAAACCCAATCTCCAATACGACATTACGGTTTTGATTGTAAACCTATATATGGCGACATAGTATATGGTAGCTATGCTGTCTAGGATTGATACATTTACTTTGAAAATATTTTAAACTGACTAGACACTAATAATAATATTAAATATTATTTTATACGTATCAAGCATGTTTGATCACTATAAGGTAAAACTCTATCCTCCGGTTTGCATTGCACTGTGTGATGGGACTTGAGTCTTATAATGATTTCATTTTCTAAAAAGCATTGCGTTGTTTTAGAAGATTTATTTAATTTATGCACTGGCTATTTATTGGAGTAAAACCATTCCACGTTAGCGGCGTGGTCCTGTGATTAGCCTTACTATTAGGTAAGTTAAGTAAAGATTTCTCATACCAGTCCCACGACTGACCCGTAGTTTGTTTCACTTGCAAACTCGGGTGCCCTTATTTTCCACACGGGCAGTCGAGTAGCTTATTTTGCAGATATATTGAGCAAGATTCTGGATCGAAGCTTAAAGCTGTGTCCAGAGCAATGACAGTCTTCCGCTGTGTTAGTTTAATTGTTCCGCTATGCATTGTATTACATTTATTGTAAATTAATCTTCCGCTGTATTATTATTTATCGATGTACTCTGATATAATCTGTACTCTGATGTAACATTATTATAATGTTTATAAAAGTCTTCTGTTATTTGTTCTAATGTGTTGTATGCCCAGAGTTAGCATATGCGGGATTCGAACGGTTTTGGTCGATTTAGCGATCGATTAGGTCCGAGCGAAATCCGTGTCGTTACAGACTATTTTAAATTTTAATCTAGACATAACTTATAATTTGTAAAGTGAAATCTTAATTTCTTAAATTCGTTAGAAAATTACAGTTCAAAATACTCGAAATTTTCTTTTCCATTAAATTCTAATTTATATTGAATTCTATACATTCATTCGAAATTTAAAACCGAATTTTCAAACTACCACGCCATTTCAAGCTCGTTTTATAATTAAAATAAATTTATACGTTCTAACTTCGCTTAAAATAAATTTTTCGTTGTTTTGTTCTCAAAATAAACCATATAAAATATTTAGTTTCTATTAAAATCAATTAAAAATAAATTTTAAATTGTTTCCAAAAATATGGGTTGTTACAATAAATATACAAACATACAAATGTAAGTACACACACATACGTGTGTGTGTGTATGTGTATGTAATAAAACATTTGAAATGATATAAAAGAAACAAGAAACAATTTTTGTAGGAATTTCGTTGACTTACCATACAAAGTAATCAAACAAAATAAAGCGATAAAGAGTTGTATTGACCTCTCACTGCGTAAAATAATCATATTGATTTAAACGAGCAAGGAAATAAAATTGATTAAATTTGACAAGACTAAACAACGCAAAATATAGTTGAAATGGCCTTAAAGTAAAAAAAGACAATTGATATATCTGCTTAAATTGAGTTGACAATATATAGTAGTTTTTGCTGGCGGAGTTGAATTTGCTTGTCATTGCATAAAGCAATGACCTTGGCCCAACAAGACAGTAGAAAAAATTGCTTAAAGTCAATAAGAAACACTTTACATAACAATTGAAACGATGTTAAAAAGAAAATAGACAAAATTTGTTAATGATTGAACCAAGTAGAAATATTCAGTTGCTTCCAATTCGATGATGTGCAGCGTATGACACATAATCTTCACCCCAAAATTTATCTTTCTCTGCTAAATAATGGGCAAAATAATAGCAACCCAAATGATGGAAATATCTCTTAAATGAACTTATATAATGATAGTCTAGCGAGCTTTGGTGAATCTGTAACAACCCGGAAATTCAGAACAAATTTAACATTTTATTTTAATATGTTTTAATGGATTTTGAATATAAAATGGTTATTTTATTCCATAAAATTTGAGAATAATTTTAAAAGTAGTTTTTATATTTTTATTTGATGTAAAACAGGATCGATAAAATATTTAAATCCATTTATAAGTTTTGAATTTGAATATCGATATTTTAAAGCTATATCGATCGATTATAAATAGACCATTTTTCATACAGTCTCAGAATTTGACGAAACCACTTTTATTGGATCTGGAATGTCGAAACATGCTGGGATTTAAAATTTCAAGTTCAATGAAGTTCGTCTATAGAAGAACGACCTATGAACATATGTTGAAATTTAGTTTGAATTCAAATTTAACTCAAAGTAAGGCCATTTTTCAAACGGTCCCCAAATTCGATGCGGTTAGATTCGTTGGAACCACAATTCCGTAGTGTAGCGAGATTCCAAATTTCGTAATTTTTGGAGTTAATGTATGGCCGTGGGAGTGGAACGAAGTTTGCATGTTGTAATAAATACATCTCAACTTTTGTTCCTTCGATGAATAGTGTTAAGCCAATGAGAATTAGTCGCCTAGGAACCTCCCTTCTCCAAATGGCTTGCTCTCCTCAGTTGGTGCCTACATGAGAGGGTTTGGGGTTAATTAGGCTTAACTAATGCTAATTTCTCATTCATTTTACTAAACTAGGTTTTAGAACTCAAAAATCAATTAATGGAGACCTCTCTTCCTCTTGTCCCTTCCATCGCTGCCTAAGTGGGGTCTACGCCATCATCCACCACCTGCTACCACTTTAGCCAAGCTCCCCCTCCTCCATGACGGCGTAGCTCCTCCCCCTCCTCTCTCCCTTTTTCTTCTTCCAATTTCTACAAATCATGAAAAGGAGCTTCATTTAAGGGTTCCTACATCTCGTACTACACTTAGCTACTCATTTGTGGACCCTATGTGCAACATATCACCTTGTGGAGCTCTCTAAGCACTTCCTCTTCACTGGACAGCCAAGCCCTAAGCTCTGAAGACCTCTATTTGGCCAAAGGTCATCACTTTCTTGCTCCATTTGCTAGTAAAGACGTATATGAGAGTTGTTGGAAAGTTTATAGAAGCTCCAAGCTAAAAAGGCAACATTTTTAAGTGGTAGCGGGCACCGAAAAGTCTGGCATTGCAGTGTATTATTATCCGATGGCTAGGGTGACAGATTCTCACTTTAATTAGTGTATTTATGTAGCTTAATTAATTATGAAAAGTTAATTAGTTAACCGTTTTAAGTTATAGGTTAATGCGACAAAATTAAGTGAATTGCAAGTAACAAAATAGTTTATGTCACAATCAGCGGGATATTAAAATATTTTGTACAGTTATTTTATCTGTTACATGAGATATCCCTTGAGTTCAACTCTTGAACTATTCACTAAATTTATTTGTTATTAGAAGCGTTGTTTGAATATACGACAATCGTATTTCAAACAATGTGGATGGACACTTTGTGGCGAGGTAAATGGTAATGGACGATTATTTATATTATAATTTGAATGTGAATTTAAAATGTTTAACATGCTGAAAACGATGATAAGTTTTCTGCGGTAGTTGAAGTTTGATTAAAAATCCATTTACAAGTCGAATGGCTTATTTATGTTCAACCATATAAATAAAATCAATTAGATAAATTAAATAATTTATTAAATAATTATTTGATGGTTGAAAATCCCACATGGGTCTTGGGATGATTTTTGATTTACAAATCTCCCTTGTTTGCAGTTCGTGTGTTCTTCAATTGATTAACAAAACGAAATAAGCTTCAATAAATTACTTTGAAGCTTGCATGAAAATAAATGCACATTGGATGTCATTTGAATGTTAAATAGTTGTTCGCAACTATTGTTGGATGTATTGGATTCATATGAAAGGAATTGCATGATATTTGGTTGAATTTTGTATCAATCCAGAATAAAGATGAATATTTTAATAATATAAAATATGAGGTGAAAACTGAAATTAAAATTTGATGTTCTATTTTGGATGGACACGTTTATATCAAAATATCGATGAATATTCATAACTGTGAAGAATGATTTTGAAGTACTTTTAATATACTAATGGCTAGTTAAAGTATTTGAATTTTAAATGAATAATAACTTTGCAAAGTGAAGTTCAGTTAGGATATGTAGCAGGCGTTTGAAAAGAAGTTTTCTTTCGAAGGTTTCTCAATTATTTTTATTACGACTGTACGGAAATTCTGAGCGTAAATGGATGACTTTCGAAAAATAATATTATTTTATTCATTAGAAAAATATATAATTTGACCGAGTAGTGAAATATTTGATTTTGAAGCTAAAACGGCTGAAATGGATTTGCTAAAGTAATTATATAAATTTTAAATAATTAAATAAAGAAGTTTAGAAACGTTTCGATTTATTTATAAATTATAAAATCGATTCGGGCTTGAATATAACGTGTCGCGCAGCGATAATTCGCGAACATCAACCCGTAACTTTGAACTGATGTAGCGAGAGATCGGATTCTCCTAAAACGGAACCGTTGGGTTCGTATCTAAAAGATCTTTCAATTGAATATAAGTGGTTTAAATTTGAACGATTAGATCTTAAAAAATGTGCAAATCAGTTTTGAAAAAGGTCGCTATGGACGCAGTTCAGTTCCCTCAGACAATGACCAAGTGACAGATCTGATAGGACAGGGAAACGTATTGTTCAGGAATAACCAATCCACAAACGTTAGGGTGGACCGGCCCTGCAGGTTCTAATGGTTGCCCATAGGTGTGATCCTAGATCATCTTGCTAGAGGTGATCCAAATTCGGTAAGGAGACATCCCTTGCCCTGACTCATGATGGAAATCCAATTTCCAATATGCAACTTCTACGGTTTTAGTTGTAAAACTATATGGCGACATAATATATGGTACTTATGCCATCTATGATTGATACATTTACATTTGAAGTTGCTTTCTACACATTGCACTTATAGTAATATAAAAATTATTTGTTTTAAAAGCGTACCAAGCATGTTTGGCTGTTATAAGATAAAACTCTATCCTCCAGTTTGCGTTGCATTATGTGATGGGACATGAGTCTTATAATAGCTCCATTTTTCCAAAAAACATTGTGTTGTTTTAAATTATAAACTAATATTTATATGGAGTGAACCCTTTTCGTGTCATACGGCGTGGTCCCATGATTTTCTCACTTTAAAAGTAAAGATTTAATAACTGTTTTAGCTCTCATACTAGTCCCATGACTAACCTGGAGTTTATTGTTTTAACCTAAACTCTGGGTGCCAATATTTTCCATACGGGCAGTCGGTAGTTTTGGTTTTGCAGATTCTTTTCTTTAACATGATCCTAGATTACGGCTGGAGTTATATTCGAAAAGCACTGTATCTGGGTATTGCTTTCAGTTGTGTTGGTTGATATTTCCCACTGCATTGTATATTTATGTATTATATTTCTGCTGCTCTGTTATTTATTTATTCTTTGATTATTATGTTTCCATGTATATTATTTTCCACACTCTGATATTCGTGAACTATGATGTAATTTTATTGATAAAGCAATGAAATGTTCTGTTGTTTTGGGTTCCGATGTGTAGTGTTCTCAACCTATCCGTATTCCAGTTCGGCCTAGGCCGGGCGGGGGTTTCGGGCTGTGTCATACGTGGTTTCAGAGCTTTGGTGTGCATAGCTCGAGAACAAGACACATAGAACCAAATGAAAGAATTCATCAGAGATAGAATTAGTAATATTTTATTAAAGAAAGCTCATTAAAGATAGGATCAGCAGTATCCTAGAATGAGAATACTCATTAGAGATGGGGTTAGTAACACACTAGGATGAGTTAGAGTTGCATGTTTATGAGAAACCATAAGCGTTTATTATATAAATTGATTTTCAATTGCGTATTATGAATATAAAGGAAATTTATGTTTTGTGAACATACATGATTTAAACATTTGAATAACCAATGAATTGTTTGTTGTTTGATTTCTTGTTTTGAAATACAAAGTGTTATAATTAGGCTTAATAAAAAAGAATCTTCGGCGATTTTGGATAGTCAATGAATTAAAAAATACCTTAGAATTTGGACACGTAAGGAAATATATTCACGATTTTGGATAGTGAATATATGAAAATCGCTTGTTATTTATTTTGAATGATTTGAATTTAAGTCTTGATTTGGAATTTCTTTGTTCTAATTCGTAGAGTGGCAAGTTAGCATCCCTGGACATCCCTAGCTTATATTTATCCTTACTACTTCATCTTCTGGTGATAATTCGTCCTTCAATATGGACGATAGTTCCTCAGCCTCCCTGCCTGCCGATGATAATATGTATGAGCCCAATAACACTAGCTCATCTGATAGTTCAGACAGTTCGACAGATAGCTCAGGTAGTAGTCCTTTCGGTTCTTATTATCACCATAGAAGTGTCCCAGTAGTACCATACCATGACGGGGATGATGCATGCGTATCGGATGCTGCCTCTATTTTCATACCCCCTATACTTCTTGACACCGATTCGAGCTCTGATTCGGATGATGTTTCTATGGACTCAGCCGCACCAGAGCCTGAGGATTCCTTTGATTATGATGCACGAATGTTGGAGCATGACGAAGGGATCCCACGGACGAGTACGGTCATGTGATTATGGGAGACCCCGTTCCTATGCCCCCTTCTGTGATAGATGTTGTTGTTAAGGAGCAGCCACCCCTAAAGCTATCGGTTATCCCTGACCAGGTTCCCGAACCCGAGTTGGAATTAGTCTTCTATGACATAGGTACCGAGTTCCCCGTCTTTCCCCACCCCGAGTTGGATGCCCATGTATGGGATCATATTATGATGAAGGACTTTGACCCGCTTGTGATTCCCGAGGAGAATGCTATATTATTGGACCAGCCCCCACCGACTTTAAACATCTTTCTTGACTATATGAAGGAGATTGATGAGAAGGTTTCTTACTATGCTCAGCCTTTAGGACCAGTAGCGCTGCCTACTTGGGATCTAGCCCCGAGCTATTATGAGATGACGAGCCCCTAGTATCCCCGATTGTGCTCGAGATTGTACCCGAGGAGGTTCCTATATTTGAGGAAGTTGAAGAGGAAGTGGAAGAAGAGGAAGACATGGAGGAAGACGACGAAGATGATGAGGAAGTTGATGGGTTGGATCCCGATAGCGAGGAAGATCTGCTAGATGATTTTGAGATAGAGGACCACATTCCAGAGGACTGGCCTCTTTTTCCTCTAGGATTTTAGGATGAGCTGGCACAGGAGCCTGAAGAGCTGACTCTATCTGAACCATCTGTGTAGAGCCCCAGCATCAACCACTGATGATTAGTTAGTAGTTTATATGTATATACATGTATGATGGGTATGTGCTAGTCCTATTTATGTGTGACGCAGGCACACGATGTTTATTTTGGATGTATGATATTTTGGGATGTATGCCACCTCAAGTACGTAGCAGTACTCGGGTGAGCATGAATATGGTTAGTCAGATACATATACATGGTTTATACCTTAAGTGACAATTCACACTTGGGTATACACTATGTCTGTGGTATAGTTGATCTTTTTAGCGATGTTTTGCTAGGATATTATATATGATATGATGATGTTGATGGTTTATATTTTATCATGACTTGTTGATGTTTTTTGTATGCGTGGATGTTTGTGTGATATGACTATGCCACATAACATATATTATGGACTATCTATTATCCATATAAGCCTATCATTGCTTGGTGCTTATATGAGGAGGGTCAGAAGGGCACTATGGACAAAATAAAACATGGACACCTTACCATATTTTGAGTACATACATATATATTTGTTAAGCGGGTTATTGATTTGATGTTGAGTAGAGAAATAAATTGCGTTCCTAACAAACAGGTGCACCTTATTTAGTTGGTTGCGCAATTTAATTTTTATATTGTTGTGAGTGAATTGGATGCACTATGATGGATTCTTGTGTGAAATTTAACATACACCATAGGATATTAAATAACAACTATGGTCTACACTGCATGGCATATACAAAGGATATCATAACATAGCACATTCCATATAAGCATGCAATTATTTGGTGCTTATATTACGAGGTTTGATTACCATATGAGCATGTCATTATTCGACACTTGTAAGGGGAGGACTGAATTACAGGTTGAACTTAGGACTGATTATGGACTTAATAACATATAAAGGAAACAGTAGGATTTAATAATAACAAACCCCACATGGGCCTTGAGATAACAAAAATATACACGTCTTTATTGTTGTAGGTATGACACATGGATTATGACTAATCCCCGTCACCAGGTCAAGGGATGACTTTTCACACATCTCCCTTAAGTATAGATATGTCAAAATTGCTTTGTATGATGTGTATTGATTTATTGAAGCCTTTTTATAGCCATATATATTTGTTTAGATCACCCCGTACAAAGGAGGTTACGGTGAAATTTTCAAGAAATTTAGGGTTTAAGCCAAATTTCAGGAGAATTAGTAAGTTCTTAAAAACTGAAAAGTTAAAGAATGCAAGGCAAAATGAAAGTTGAGTTGGTCAGTTAAACAACTTTCAGCACATTTCCTTTTTCGAAACGAAAAAGTTTTAAGTGGGAGAGATTGTAACAACCAAAATTTCAGAACCAATTTAAAATTTTATTTTAATATATTTTAGTGGATTTTGAATATAAATTGGTTATTTTTGCTCAATAAAATTTGAGAATAATTTTAAAGTTAGTTTTTATATTTTATTTGACGTAAAACAGGGTCGATAAAATATTTAAACCCGTTTATAGGTTTTGAATTTGAATATCGATATTTTAAATCTATATCGATCGATTATAAAAAGACCATTTTTCAAGTAGTCTCGGAATTCGACGAAACCACTTTTGTTGAACCCGTAATGTCGAAATACGTCGGGATTTATATTTTCAAGTTCAATGGAGTTCGCCTGTAGAAGAACGACCTATGAACGTACGTTGAAATTTTGTTTGGATTCGAATTTAACTCAGAATAAGGCTATTTTCCCAATAGTATCCAAATTCGAACTAGTTGGATTCGTTGGAACCGCAATTCCGTAACGTAGAGAGATTCCGAATTTCGTAATTTTTGGAGTTAACGTGTGGCCGTGGGGTGGAACGAAGTTTGCATGTAATAAATACATCTCAACTTCGGTCATTCGATAAATAGTGTTAAGCCAATGAGAATTAGTCACCTAGGCACCTCCGTCCTCCGCATGGTTTGCTATCCTCATTTTTTGCCTATATGAGTGGGTTTGGGGTTAATTAGGATTAACTAATGCTAAATTATCATTCATTTTACTAAACTAGGATTTAGAACTCAAAAATCAATTAATGGAGACCGCTCTTCCTCTTCTCCCTTCCACCGTTGCCTAAGTGGAGCCCATATCAGCCTCCGCCGCCTATTGCCACGTTAGCCGAGCTCCCCCTCCTCCACATCAACGCAGCTCCTCCCCCTCCTCTCTTCCATTTTCTTCTTCCAATTGCTCCAAATCATGAAAATGAGCTTCATTTAAGGGTTCCTACATCTCATACTACCCTTAGCTACTTATTTGTGGACCTACATGCCACGTATCACCTTATGGAGCCTGCTAAGCCCTTCCTCTTTGCTGATAGCCAAGCCCCAAGATTTGGAGACCTCCATTTCTCCAAAGATCATCACTTTCTTGCTCCATTCACTATTAAGGACGTACACGAGAGTTACCAGAAAGTTTGGAGCCATTCCGAGCTAAAAAGGCGGCATTTCTAAGTGGTAGTAGGCGCCGAAAAATCCGACATTGCAGTGTGTTGTTATCTGATGGCTGTGGTGATAGATTCTCACTATAATTAGTGTATTTAAGTAGCTTAATTAATTATGAAATGTTAATTAGTTGACCATTTTGAATTATTAGTTAATGCGACAAAATTAAGTGAATTGCAAATTAGAAAATAGTTTATGTCACAGTTAGCGGGACATTTATTACAAGCGTTGTTTGAATATACGACACTCGTATTTCAAACAATGTGGATGGACACTTTGTGGTGCCGTAAATGCCAATGGATGATTATTTATGTTATGATTTGAATGTGAATTAAAAATTATTAACATGTTGAAAACGATGTTAAGTTATTTGTTGTGGTTGAAATTTGATTAAAAATCCATTTGCAAGTCGAATGGCTTGTTTATGTCCACTCATTTAAATAAATTCGATTAGATGAAATAAATCATTTATTAAATAATTATTTGATGGTAAAAAACCCCACATGGGTCTTGGGATGATTTTTGATTTACAAATCTCCCTTGTTTGTAGTTCGCGTGTTCTACGATTGATTGATAAAACAAAATAAGCTTCAATAAATTATTTTGAAGCTTGCATGAAAATAAATGCACAATGGATGTCATTTGGATGTTAAATAGTTGTTTACAACTATTGTTGGATGTAATGGATTCACATGAATGGAATTGCATGATATTTGGTTGAATTCTATATCATTCCAGAATAAAGATGAATATTTTAATAATATAAAATACGAGGTGAAAACTGAAATTCAAATTCGATGTTTGATTTTGGATGGATACGTTTATACCGAAATATTTATGAATGTTTGTAACAGTGAAGAATGATTTTGAAGTACTTTTAATATACTAATGGCTAGTTAAAGTATTTGAATTTTAAATGAATAGTAACTTTGCAAAGTGAAGTTCAGTTAGGATATGTCGTAGACGTTTGAAAAGAAGTTTTCTTTCGGGAGTTTCTCGTTTAATTTCATTATGACTAAAATGACTAAAAAAATATGGGTAAATAGAAAGTATTTAAACACTTAAATGACTAAAAAATATCATCTCTTAAGGAACCCATGCTTAAAAATAGAGGAGCTCCCTTTTTTCCATCTTGCACGCTCAAACCAATGTTATTGTAGTAGAGTAGAAAAAAATGGTGATTTCCGATTTTACATTGAAGTTCCCCTATGTAATATGTTTATTATATTGATCATTTCATCTATGTGACTCTTGTCATTATATAAATATGTCTGAAAGTGATAACCATTAGGGGAAGCCTACCTAGATACTTTTATAAATCCAATTGCAAATTGCAAAATGTTTCCAATCAAAGACTTAATTAAGACGTTAAGCCTAGCACATATACATATAGTCTACATATTACGATTTTTTTATCATTCCTACCATTTTAGATTGAGTCTTTAATGTTTAGGACCACTCTGTCCATTTCTTTATTTTTTGTAAAATTTGGAGTGTCTTGACTTATTTTGTAAGGATACTACATGTGGTTTACATCTTTGCTTAAACAAAAAAATTATATAAACACTTGAGATAGCATTATCAAAATATAACACTAAAGATAATATTATCAACTTACATTTTAGATGAAGTATGCCAATAGACAATAGTATAAACTCAAGATGAAGATATATAAGTTTAAAGCACCTCCAAAAAATCCATATTCAGAGCTTTGATTCAATATCAATTTGCAGAAATTTTCCAATGGCTTCTATAAATGGTAATAACATTTATGGATTATTCTCAATTGCTTTCGAGATCTTATTTAAGAGACGGATGTTAAATGCCTATTAAACATGCAGGTGGCATTAGAGAATCAAACTTTAGGCGCATATTAAATATTCACCCTGAATCCAATGGCCAAACAACTACTTGCTCCTTTACTGACTCTTTTGATTCATACATGCACAAAATATCTGCTTTCACCCATTAAAACAATTCCAGTGTAAACTAAATTTTCTACTAAAGATATTAAATATTATACAATTTAGGCGAGGCCAATCGATTTTAATAGTGATTTGTAATACTGTTTTCATTATAATAAGTAACGGGCACATAGAAATATATGAGATAAGCAGATCGCCTACCTGTTACATACATTTTTCTAAAACTGGCTACGACATTAATAGACTGATAAAAAGTACCAGGTAGGGTGAGAATCATAAAAAAATAGTAAGCTAGAAGGCTTAACATAACACCACACTATGAAACACACAAAAATTTCAACATTAAATAACCTAAACTGACTGAAAATAGTCCCAATCACACAAGCTTATACAAGCTTTGATAGAACCAGCTGCAAGCACCACAGGAGCACGACCACTGCAACATTCAACAAGCACTATAATACCTCCACAATAACATGGCCAAAATTACTTACTCTACAACTAAGAAACCAATTGAAAACTCACAATACTAGAACCCACAAGCACCCAAGAAACACAAAAGACAATCTTCACCTGACTTACCATTCACACAACAAGAAGAAACAACTAAGACAAAGAAAAAGCCACCTAGTTACTCCAGCACCAAACAAAACAATCACAACTAGTAGATCTTAGGCCAAACATTACAAACAAAACAACCAAAATCGACTCAAGTCGACACACTCAATGCCTAGAAAAAAATAACCAGCCAAAAAGCACTAACTTTCAGACAAACCAACCAAAATCGATCTAGAGACCACTAAAGGCAAACATAAGAACACAATAAAGTAATGTTACCCAACATGTCGACAAGTTGATCCACAACCACGCTGAGTCTGCCTTTCGGTTAGCTTCACTGGAAATACTGAGTTCCAAAGCTTTGGAGGTAGAAACTGAAAAGGGGGTCGCGATGAGCCTTAGGAAACTATCAGTGATCAGTCAGAGAGGAGGTGAAAAAGGGCATCACAAGAAGATAATGGAGGAAATTTATGAAAAGTCAATGCATGTTAAACTCAACTGATATTGTTATTGAGACGATCAAGGGTAAAATATAACACCTTCGACTTGCATTCATCCCATCCAAGTAAAGAAGATTACAAGGTTATATGGTATTGCTGTTATTCTAGAGATTATATTAGGGAAAAGCCAAAATGGTGGTAGAAAAGTAATGGATTCCTATAATAGAACACATTCGATCAACACACTATCACTGTCAATAATACAAGATCAATTCAGAAAAATTAATCAACAAACTCAATTTAATATATCATAGTTACAAAATCGTAAAAGCGAACACCAGTGGAATTAAGGACAAAGGTAAGGTTGCTATGTTTTTAATTTTTCTTTTTGCATTAATTCATATTTTGAATATTTATGTAATGATCGAACTTTTCAAATCTCGAATGTCGACGCTAAATACTTTCATGGTAATCATGTGATTAAAACTCAAGTGCTCGAAAGTCGGATTGCTGGGTAAAATTAAAAAATAGAATAAGGAAGGAAGGACAAAATATCAGAATTCTACAGTGGAGCGATAATACATAATATCAAGAATAGTTCAAAGGGTTATTCGAATGAAAAAAAATCATAGTTACAAAATTTAAGTACTATCATCAACCTGAACAGCTATAACTTCGTGTTCTTTCAATGTTGATATGTATACAACTAATACAGTAAAACATATATATAAGGGTTATATGGCACTCCTTTTTGTAATATTCCTTTTGCAACTGAATAATAACCACTCATTTATATTGAATAAGTTAGTAAGGGGGAGACAGAGTTAGTGAGAAGGCAGAGAAACATGAATATGTGGTGGATGTAATGAACTGGGATTTTCGACTCCGAAAATCAACACAAAACTACCATGTTGACTATTCAGACATCAGAAATACCTGATCATTAATAGAAAGAAGTTAGAGGGTGAGAATAGATAAGTTAGAAAGTTGGAATAGAAGAAGAAGAAGATTACCACAGAACAAAATCATAGTAATACGAATCTCATAGCGGAATGAATAAAATATAATATATAACATAACTTTGAAATAAAACAGTATATATATATATATATATAAAATAACATTATCAGAGTACAACACTTACACACAGTGGAAATAACAATAGCTATATAATCCTAAAGCCTCCTGCTTCAAGCTCCTCCAAGTATATCTGTAAAGACCTGAACTACTTGACTGTCCGTACAAATTTGGGCACCCAAGAGTTTAGGGAAAAACAAAACAAAATAAACTCTGGGTCAGTCATGGGACTGATGTGAGTAAACTCAAATCATTTGGTTTAACTTTTCAAAATCCTTTTCAAAAGAAAAGGTAATCGTAAGACCGATCCACACATAAACAAGGACGGTTTTTACCTTACGATAACCCAAAATAGTTTTGGAAATCAATACTTCTCTGATATTATAATAATGTCTAATCACAAGTAATTAACAATCTAGCAGAACGCTTGCATCTCACGTTCAACATATATAGTATACAAACAAAACCGCAGGCGCTTATTGGAGATTGGATTCCGACTATGACAAGGTGTGGGACCACCTACCGATAGTGTATCTCTAGAGGCGAATACACTGGGTTCAACAAGAACGTCTTGCAACCTGGCCCACACATGACCGACCACTCATTTCGCTTGAGTGTATCGAATGTATATCACCAACGGTTAGGAGCTACCCACCGTTTCCCGAAAAGGGACAGCATCGAAAATAGATAAAGAATGAAATGGATTTTCTCTAGATAGGTGATATACACCCTGATGGGAGCGACCCACATAGCCATGCTGCCTGCCCGATTTCTGTCACTTCCCGGTTGATGAGGCTTGAGGTCATGACGTATCTTTTAGAACACCTGACCACCATTCACTTTGAATGCCACATTGTCATACCCGCCAAACCACAAATTAATTTCCCCAAAAAATACCATGGGTATAAAGCTAAGAGAAACGAATTTATCCGCCACCAAACGTAAGTACGTTTGAAGAGATTAACTTACGTGATCCGTTAGATATACTCTGTCAAACATTCGTCCATTTACGTTGTCCTGGGTTTGGACAAACCGAAGGCACTATCCTGTAAACAGAAAAGCCCTTGCATATCTCTGTCTTCAATTATCTTCAACAATTTGATTCGCAACGTTAATGCCCATACAGAGTGGTTTTCAGAAAATAAGTCTGATCCCGGTCTCTCCGTATTGGCAACGGAAATATGGTCAAAAACTTTGATAGCCGGTGATTTAACTATCAAAGGAAAACATCCATTCAATCAACGATAGTATTTCCAAATGGAAAATATACGATCAATCATCAATCAACATTCAGCTTTTTGAATTAATTTATCAATAATTTATCTATTTCCCCAATTTCCTGTTTCCCCTATTTTCCCAAATACTTCTTAAAACCCGTTTTAGCTTTACACGATCCTTGGAAAATGGTCCCATTTATTATACATAGTTTATTTTCTATATTCTAGAAAATATACGACCAATGTCGGAAAATAATTACTTCTCTTCACACTTCTTATCTTCTATATTTAGTAAATATAAGTTATTAACATTAGAAGACATTTCAAATGTCCATTTCTAAACTTCTAATTAATCAAATCATTCCATCTTCTATACCCAGGCAATATCTTTGATTTTATTTGGGAAAATGTTTAACCTTTTTATTGGATTAACCCAATGTTATAAAATCATCGTTACTATATTTAACTCATTAATCATTCATTTATCGTATCATAACCAATCTCGCTACCGAACCTTCACCCTTCCTTAGTTAATCATGATGCCAATCAAGTTGGGGTATAATTACCTCTCAGACCTTAACTAAACAACATTCTCAACTTTGAAATTGTCAAAACTCAAAAATTTAAACAGAACATTACTTACGCGACTCTTAGATTTAATTCAAGAATCCCCTTCCTTTACACAAATTATTGATTATAACGATAGCGTTATAATCTCTTCTTTTGAAATATTAAACTTCAAAACATAACTTTTATTTAAATAAATAAACAATTAATTAGTTAATTAGATAAATAAACAAATCTTAATTGTAACTGGAAGGTATAAGGTACTTTCCTGAATTCGATGGAATCGAATCCCAATGTGTAACTCTCTTTTGAAAATTCTCCATTCAATTATTGTTCTAATCTTTGAAATAGTATACCGTTTCAGGTTAACTTTATTTCTAAATTCACTTTTGAATTTATCACTTCCTAACATCACTAAATCCCTTTATAACCATACCAATTTGCAAAATATTTGCTATTAAATTATTATTCGCTTTAAAGCGTGAATACTATTCTTTAACAGAAATCTGGACTCGTTTTATTAAATCAAATCTTGGTTTAAATACCGTTACAGTTTTAAAATTACACTTATCTAGTTATTCTATTAATTCATATCAATATCCTACTTTGTAGATTCTGTTTAGGAGTCAGCTCCTTACTAATTATATATCAAGTTTATAACTTTATCTCGCTTATATATTCCAATGTAAATTATTGGTTTTAAACCAATATTAATTACCCGATTCATCTCCAAATTTTATAATATATATTCTAAAAAATAAATTATTTTGACATTGTCGAATTATAATTACAAACCCTTATAGTTTTATTTAACTCATATTCATATTTCGAACCTCGAAATGAATTCAACAATTTCCCCTTTCATTTCCCATTTTTGAATTAACATTCACGGATTATTTAGAAATAATTATTTAAAAATAATTATTTTATTTCATTTCTAAATGTCGTTTATAAATCGAACTTCTTGTTTTAATATAATTAAAACAATTTATTACATTCTAGCCAATCGAAATTCAGTTTCTGTTTAAAAATAGAAATTCAATTTTCAAAAACCCCAATTTCTTTCCAATATATTCGAATATATTCCACGGTATTTTAATATCAATTACCTCAGGTCGATGTTGTTCAAACACCTCAAACACACAATAATCAACCATGGATTATTCGACATATCATATAATGCAATGTATATTGAAACAACAATATAATTTGTTGAGGAATCCAGTTAGATCCCTCCAACCTGTTTTCCTGCATCCACGGATGTTAATCAACATAAATAACACAATTTCATATCAGTATGAAATTATTAAATTAGTACTTAACCGATGACTCCGTATATATAACTATCAACCAGTTTAAATGTAAATCATCCAAACAACCATCACACACAACATTCAATCATTTTTATCAATATTAAATAACGTTTATAAAATTTGACAGAGTTAGTAAATTTACTCACATTAGTTCACAGTCGGTTATTTTTCTTTAATTTCATTAAAAATCAAACAGGTGTTTTATTTTACTATGAAATATTAATGGCTCCGTTCTCAGTGAAAACCATTCCTCAGTGTAGATCTTGTCACTATGATTCCAACGTTACCGATGATTCGAAATTATGAAACCGTATGGATAAGATATCATATATATAAGTTTACATTCATTATAAACCTTAAAACTAATTTAGTTTATTATTATTAAAGTTGGGCCTCACCAAATTATAACGGCCCATCCGCATACATGAAAGCCCGAACCCACATCCTTTCTTCCTCGGTATAAACCCCTTCCATCCTGACAAAACAACCCACGCCACTTTCAGATTTCAACCCTCACGATCTCCACTATTCTCCATTTTTCTCCAATTTCGAAATTTCCATTGAATCCCTCTTCCACTTCTCTTCCACCCCATACCCGTCCGTCCAAGCTTGACACCCCAACTTCGTCACGTGTTTTGGTCCTCCCTCGCAAGCTATAGAAGTAGCGAACTACTTTATCACCACACTCTTCCAAACTCTCAGCCCAGGTGCTAAAATACTCCACAAACCCGAATCTAAATCCATATTTTCAAATCAATGTTCCTAAGTCCACAGATCTATAACCCTATCTTGCTGCGTGAGGAATTGAAGCCCGGAAAAATGATTCGCACCCTAAATGCTTGGACCAGAAGAAGAGCAAGTTTTAAGTACTTCATAGATCTAATTCTTCCGATTTCTAGAAGTTCAACAAATTGGTTTTGCATTATTATTATTTTGATTGCCATTAAAGATGTGATTAAGTCAGTTTTCTTCCCTGGGAACACAAAGAAGGGAGACTCAGTGTATTTATAGATGGCAAAAGCTTGTTAATGAAGGAGTAGGTTTTGATGTAGGTTAGCAATCGTACTGAGTAGCTTTGCTTAGGATGTATGACAAGTTGAGCTTCTCCGCATCACGTATGGTTCGTAGAATAGTTCCAGTTCCCAAAGTACGAGCTGCGTTATGAGGTCTGCAGTGAGTATACTTATATTAGGGTAGTTCTTAGGTCTGCATTCTTTGGTTTGCGTGAATTAGTTCATAGGTCTATATACTTGGAAGGAGTCTGCAAATGCACATGCCCTATTTGATAAAAATACAGTGTTTTTCTGTACATTTTCTTTAAATGCCTCAGCACTGTTTTTCTCGCGTTTGCATTAATTCAACCTATTTACTATTAACAAATACAATCTAGCCTTGGAAGGAGTCTGCAAATGCACATGCCCTATTTGATAAAAATACAGTGTTTTTCTGTACATTTTCTTTAAATGCCTCAGCACTGTTTTTCTCGCGTTTGCATTAATTCAACCTATTTACTATTAACAAATACAATCTAGCCTGTATAGATTCTTTGGTCGGCTTCAACAAGTGGTGTTTGAGTCATATCATTGAGAACAATTGAACATTTTTATTATATAATATATATTTATTTATACGGGTTGGATGCTTTCAAATCTGAGAAAGAAGATGTTAATATCTACGTATGTCAGGAAAGAGTATGGGAAAATGTCCCCAGCTAGCTCTAAATAGAAAACAGATGTGCTTTATACTATTGCTTTCATGGTTACAGCACAGGCATGTGCGCTAGTATAGTATGCTTTAGCTATCCTAAGCCTAGCCTTAAACATGAAGTTTGTTTTATTTTATTTTATCATTAAATGAGCGCACATATATTTAAAGTCCAAACAAAATAAGTGTACAAAATTTCACAGTCATGGACTGCTATAACTCTAACAGTATGTGCCACCTCCATACGCTAGAAATGTATACACCATATCGTCTTCCAAAAAGCCGTACTTTATGCTGACATACCAGTGTTAATGTGCTTGTTTAAGGAGAATGAGTATGGTCTGTGCTTGTTAATATCTACGTATGTGTTATAACTCTCACACAATAGTCCTTGTTCAGTTTAGGGTATAGGTTGTAGATATACTTTGTGTTTTCACTTCAATTAGTTTTGCTTTGATATGAAGTAATAGGGTAGCTGCGCCTTAGTCTAAAACTTGAGTGGCCTTTCTTTGTTGCAAAAACTAAAACGTACAGATGCTTTAGCTGGAAGGGGGACCGTTTATTGAATGGAGTGAAAAGCCAGGAGACGGTGTACGTTCCTCTAGAACTAGGTTTGTGTTTCCCAAAAATAGGCTGTAATTTCAACGTATGGGTAGGCATGCAGTATTAGGTAAATATAAATATATAGCTTACAGTTTTAGGCTGCAGTGATTCTCAAGAGTACGCTTGCTTAGGGAGGAAGGTTTGTATTAGATTTTAGGGTACCTTATTATATAAAAAATCCTGTTCACGTATGGACTGCTAACGACAAAAAATAAATTTACATTCGTGTCGAACAAGGCACCATGATTCCAAAACTATAAAGAAATAGACCAGATAGCTTATTCTATGAAACCCCAAAATGTTGATATAGGATGTAAAATACTCCAAATAATAAGTTGCTTATTTTTCAAATTAAAAGTTTCAGTAAAATTCTAAAAATTAAATTACAACTACGTCTCAAGTATCTTGTCCAAATTCGAAACCAATATATATAAAATAATTAAATAAATTAATTAATAAATTGCTAAAATTCCGGGACGTTACAGTGGAAATTAGGGGAGCTACAAGGATGCTGCACTATTTGAGGTGCCCATGATTATATATATATATATACACACACACACATACATACGTATAGTGGAAGCCTATAGCTCGCCTTCCGAACTTGAAGCATCAAAAATGGAACCTGCCTTGTTCAGCCTACTTGAAAGAGTACATGAGGATTTTAGGGAAAATAAAACCAAGCGTCAAATATAAGTCTAGTATGAGAAACTCAAGGTACATATAGCCTGTAACAGCAACTGTTGAGACTATTTGGATTACCACACCGATTTCCCCTTTTAAATTCCATTCATTAAGTTAATTATAGTGATATAATTGATATGTCTAGGATGTAGAATAAAAATCATATCAAATAGCCGGATGGTTATACATGTTACATTCAACAACATAATAGGATACATTCAGAATCGCTAAGGTTTGTTTGCTTACTGTATTTTCCACGGAGATCTCTCCGACCAAAACGGATCCAAACTCTATGCACAAGGATTAGAACCAACCTTCGAGCGTCGTTTATCTAGATAAATATACCATTAAGGTAAAAACAACTAGTCCATGTACGAACATAAATATGAACTATGTGGTACCAAGTATCATCAACTTCTGCTAGCAACATCAATAAGAAACTCTAGATAGTGGAGATGATATACCCTGTCGTGGGTTAGCTAAACCCCAAGCTATGCTCATACTTTTTCTATCATTTTCAATGTCAAGGTTACGTTCGACATCCTTTACATGAGTTCTTGTGAATTGAATTGTACATGAATCCCCAAATGGATTCCACTTCTCCAACAAATCACGAATCATTATATGGAGTCGAGCATCTCCAAAAGATACACAGTAACCACATAGATGCGGTTGAGAATGCAGATTATGGATCTTAAGTCTAATTTAACACAAGAGGGGGGAGGGGAATAGTGTTTAATGGAATTTATGAATATTTGAAATCATTTGAATATATCAAAATCAAATGCAAATCATAGACATGAAATGGTCACAAAATCAACCACAGATGTAAATAACAAGTAAAATCAGTAAGGAAAAGAACTTATCGGGTTTTTATACTAGTTCGGAGTTATCATACATCCAATTACATAACTCTGGATTGTGTAGATTTATTTTCAAATAATATTCAATATTACAATCCTCAATTTCAGGGCTACAAGGTCTACCCCCACTTGCTTCCGAGCACAGGGATCTCTCTTTATTTAATCAGGCTACATGATCACCCAATTGATTTACGGGCTACAATCACACCCAATTGATTTGAATGGGCTATAACCACACATTTTCAGTAAGTTCGAAGAGAGACTCGATATGAATTTGATCTTTCGATATTTGATTACAAATGCTCCTATAACTTTAAGTATCACTTAGATCTTTGAGAGAGATGGCAAAGAATTAAACTAGAGATATTTTGGTTTGATTCTCTTTGAATTTTAGTAGAGTTTGGTTAAGAAATCTTGAAATTTAGAAAGGAAATGGAGAGAAGGAGTGAAGAAAATAATGAGAAGTAGTTAACAAATTCGTTTCTTATTGGGTACTTATAGGGGGAAAAACAGCCATGTCCATTCATGAAGAGATTTAAATGAATAGACACTTCTTTTGAAATTAAAAAAAAACTATAATGTCAACATGGGTCATCCCCTTATGACGACATGACCTTTATATTTTTGAAATTGAATTTTTGGAATAAACAAAAATGATGTTTAAATAGATCAAGGTAATTCCGAACTTTAAACAAACAATTTCCTATATTATAAAATAGTATAATAGAGTAAGAATATAGATTTAAAACATATATTTGTAATATATAAAAGTGATGTAACAACCCGAAATTTCAGAACCAATTAAAAATTTTTATTTTAGCTATTTTAATGGATTTTGAATATTTAAAATAGTTTATTTTGAATAATAATGACTAAAAATTTATTTTAAATGAAGTTAGAACGTATAAATTTGTTTTAATTATAAAAAGAGCTTGAAATGGCGCGGTAGTTTGAAAATTCGATTCTAAATTTCAAATGAATGTACAAGACTCAAAATAAATCGGATTTCAGTAAAACCAAAAATATTTGAATCTGTTTAATTATATCTTTCTAACAAATGTGAAAAATCTAGATTTCATAACGAGAATTGAAAGTTATGTCTAGTTTAAAATTCAAAATAGTCGCTATGGAATTTATATATATTTTATATAATATATAGCCCTTAAAAATAGCCATTTTGCAAACGACCTCCGTTTTTGATGAAACCACTTTTGTTGGATCCGGAATGTCAAATTATTGCTAGGTTTCAAATTTCATAAATTTTGGAATTAATATGTGAGTGTGGTGAATTCAAATGTGTTTGGTAATTTTAGTTTGAATTTAATCGACTGAAAAATGGCCATTTTTCAAAAGGCCTCCAAATTCGATGAAACTAGTTTTGTTAGGACTGTATCGTCAAAACATAGCTAGATTTTTTTTTTGGAATTTTTGGAGTCAGTATGTGGCCCCGGTAAATTAAAATGTACGTTGAAATCAATTTTGAACATTATATTTTTATTTTGATGAAAACTGATCGAAGCAGATGAATTGGCTTACAAGACATATCCCATTGTGTCCGGAATGGGGTATTTGGCTACGGACGACAGTCGTTGGATTCGATTTGGAGTATGGCGGTGGGGTATTTTAGGGTTTGACCCTAAAATCACTTCACAATTAAAACCCACCCCCTCTCGTAAGTGTAATGATCTGGAATTTTGGACTAGTTAAATGATTAGTTTATAAGTTAATTAAAGTTGTAATAAATTGTTTAGATTATAAAATATGGTTAAGAAGTATATAATCTTATATATACACCTTTGGTAGCATTTGGTTAAGTGTTGTATATAGTTTTTAATAGCATTTAAAGGGTAAATGCTACCAAAAACACCTCCCTTCTCTTTATTACAAGTGTTAAGACTTGTAATTTTGCATGCAACATTACATGCATGAAGTACACATGTCCTACGAGGTGTCATCACCTTATTAACTCATTTCAAGTATAAATACACCCCTTAACTTCCCTTAAGCATTCATTCTCATCTTCTCTTTCATTTCTTCTTCTTCTCCACCTTAAAATCCATGGCCTCCATGGTGAAAATCCTCCTCTTCCTCCATTTATAAAATATACAAATTGCTGCAAAGTCGGTAGTGTCAAACAGTCTGTTCGGGATAACTGTAGTGGGTCTAGCAGCCTAGCAATAGAGGATAGCATAGTGGAAACCCAAGGTGAGAACTCGACATTTTTATTTGTTCACTTTTTATGTTGTGTGAATGATGTTTGATGATATGGATGATTAGTAATTATTGCAATGTAAGTGTTTAGTGACAAACGCTTATATGGACACATGTATACACCGTTATATATATATATTCCCATATATGATCGTGTGATGGATGAATGGATGCTTCGTGGTTGTTCTTAGTGATGATGTGTGCATTTTACTTGTTACACACACATATGTGGATTATACGGATATCAGACAAGTCTCGGACCAAGTTTGTGTGATAAATGAATATTTTATTCATTTAGATTTGAAAGTTGGAATTGGTTTTAAATAGTTAGTATACGTACAAATGATTTTCTAAATCATTTTAAAGCAATTTAGTAAAGTTTTTATGTGAATGTATATTGTAATTAAAATAGAGTTTGTCAAAATAAATACCGGAACGTTCTAGGATGACAGAGAGGATAGTGTCTAGGCTTGAGTTTGGAAAATATAGTTTCCTGCTCTCCCTGGCTATCCCTAACTGATCCGACGGACGGGATGGTTAATTCAAAATTTAGTTTGAAGCTGTTTGAATTTATAGTATTTTTGTTAAAAACTTTAAATGCTTATAACTTTTGCAACTTAAATCAGATTCCCACGAAATGAAAAACGTTTGATTCTCATTAACAAGAGCTTTCAAATGAGTGAAAGAAGATTTTAATTTCGACTTATAACTTTCAAGTTATATTTAAATTAATATTTAAAAATGTTGTTGCAAATGTTATCCATTGACTATAATGATAAATGGTTATTTAAAAATATGGAAAATTTGTGTAAAATCATAATTAATTATTTAAAAGTGATTTATGTTGAAATCATGAAGTTCTGGTAATATAAAGGTTATTTCCCATAAACTAGCAAACATCGGTATTTTGAAAACACTTTTTGTAACACTTTTGTAACATTGTTTATTCAATGTTAAAGGTATTTAACTTTATAAATCTTTCCCTAACCTTTGTAATTAATTGCTAACATGTAATGAAAGGCTTTAAATGATAATTTGAGTTTCCAAACATAGAATATGGGTTGAGACTTGATTTGGTCCTATATATCCACATGATTTTAAAGTTACGTTTATTATTTGGAAAGATCGAGATTGGATTTATGTCTGAAAACCATTCTAAGTAATAATACGACGTTGTGGAGAAATCGAAGGCTTTGAAGACGATAACGAAGACCGGGATCCTTTGAATTATTTGGATTGATTGCTGATGTCTCGATTGGGCTGATCCCCCGGTACGAGGTTATAAGTGGTATGACATTTGAATATATTTAGATATTTTCGGATTTGTGTTTCGTTCAGACCTAGAACGGACTTGTATGGATTGTGTGTCTGACATTGTAATTAACTGCGTAGCACTGTTTATCAATATATATCTGTTTGGTGGCGGAGAATTATTCTCTTGCTTAACACTCTTCTCTAAGACGTATGAGCTTAGAGGTTATATATTGGAAATCAGTGATGCGTTGTTAATTGATAATGTGGCATACTTAAGATATGTGGTGAGCTATAGATGATCAAAGCATGACTTATTTAAGCCTAGCTTTGTGTATCGTAACCTCGGCAAGCCTCACAAACCGGTAAATGGTCAAAACAGGAAGAAATGCGGCAAGGTTATGAGGTGTTGTCTCCTTCTAGATAAAAGGTGAGTATGGTATGGAGCTCAGGTATTAACCTATGTGGAAAACTTCACTTTTGTGGTTTTTGTTGGCGAGCGCTCGGAAAGGTCGGTAACGACCGAGAGATGGCATACTCAGGCGTACTCTAAGTTACCCAGTTAAGGGGTAACCCAGCCTTGTGTTGGCATGAGGAGCATTAGTTGATCCTCGAACATCCCTCTAGAGGTGTTCAAAATTCGGTTCTTAAGAAAGTTCCTTTGCCTGGTCATTGTTAAAGTGTCGATTTTCGAGGGTTGAAATTCCGGGTCGTCACAACTGCAACATTACAAGTGTCTTAACACTTGTAATAAAGAGAAAGGAGGTGTTTTTGGTAGCATTTACACTTTAAATGCTATTAAAAACTATATACAACACTTAACCAAATGCTACCAATGGTGTATATATAAGATTATATACTTCTTAACTATATTTTATAATCTAAACAATTTATTACAACTTTAATTAACTTATAAACTAATCATTTAACTTGTCCAAAATTCCAGATCATTACAGTAAGAATCCCGTTGCCCCCATTCAGATCCATGTCGCCTACCACCACGTCGTGCTACCAGCCTCCGATCCCCCATCCTCTGGATGCCACCTTCTTCCTCCTCCTCCCTCTCTCCATTCGAACACCGAAAACCCCTCAAACCCTAGAAAACCCTGCCGCCAGTCCACCCTGGCCCCACCGCCGGCGATCCGCGCCTCCCACTGACCTGCAGCCCCCAGCGCCACTAACCCCCACCACCTCAGTCGCCTGTGGGCCCCTCCACCAATTTAAAAAAAAATCCAATTTTTATATTTTCTGAATTTGCAAAAACACCCCTGAACTATTTTAGCCAATATCTTCCAAACCAAGCATTTCTGGCCAAAACTCCAGATTACTAAAATCAAAGAGCACGATTTTCTCTTCGATTTGAGTATATGGAAGTCAGATTTTAGATTGCAGAGTTGTTCAGAAAATGCGTCCAAAGTCTGCTGTCCAAATACTGTCTTTTCGCGATTTCTGGCGAAATGGACCAATTTCGAAAGAAAGGCCACTATGCGAAAGTTATCCGGAATGGCGCGCTTAGGCTAGTAAAAAGACGGTGTGAAGATTGGAGCTCGTTTGCAAATTCTGGGATCAGAACAGCGAATCAGAACTTCAGAAAAGTACGGCGGAGTGGATCCCAAAGTCAGAATTCCTTCTCACTTTAATTAATTTATAGTTAAATATATTTTAGGATGCAGACGGGGCTTAGAAGCCCCAGACACTATTTATTGTACAAACCATAGTTGTTTGTTTGGATTATATTGTGGAAATTTGGATTATGGTTGTGAAAATTGATTGTGATTGATATGTATGGCGCGAGCCAGTATCAGGAGAGGGGTAATGCTAGACATTACTCCGATTTTAATATCGCGCCGTTATAATGCTTAAATTTTCTAAAATAAATATTTATTCATTAAAAATATATTTTTTAATGTGTATATGAACTGTATAAAATATTCATGTGCTAAATAAAATAGTTGAACAATAAAAATATTATTTTTATTGAATGTATGAACTATAAAAATATTCATGTGTTGAAATAGATATTTTATCGTTAAAAATATAATTTTTAACGTATATATGAATGACATAAAGTTTTCCTAAAATGAAAATAAATATTCATTTACAAATCGGACGATTTGTTTATGTACACACATTTAACTGATATTGATTGAGATGATAATTTTTACACATCGCCCAAGTGCACAAATAATAATAATTATTTGATGGTTGAAACACCACACGGGTATTAGGATGATATTTGGGTACACTAATCCCAATCGTTTAGTTATATGTTAATCGATTGGTTGGTAGACTATTGTAAGCGTTAATTATATATATGTAATGCTTATGTAGTTATGTAATGCACTCTGGATGATGGTTGACTGTGTATAATTATTGTTGCGTACATGTGTGTATGAATTCCATATAAATAAAATTATGTGGTAATTGATTGGGTCTGATTCCAATTCAAAATTAATGAATATTTTAAAATAACGAATATTTTAAAATAATATTCAGTAAAGGATTAAAATATAATTTTGATGTCCGATTTGGTATGGACACAAAAATATCGAAATGTGTGAAGCCGTGTTGATTAGATTTGCGCTATTTTGATGTGAACGATATTTATATCGATTTTATTCATTTTTATAATGAATATAAAAAAGGAAATGAATTCAAATCAAATATTTTGGAAATATTATCATTTAAATATTATAATGATATGGAATATTCAGTTTTGATTTAAAATTGCAAATGAAGATAGAATCGTTTTAAAACGAATTTTGAAATAAGATTTAAATGGAAATCGATGAAATATATATATTATATATTTAATGGCCTGAATAGAACGCGTCGCGACCGTTCGCGAATTCCGGCCATTGACTTTGAATTGACATTACGGGAGATCCAACCGTCGGATTCTCCTAAAACCGAACCGTTGGATTCGTATCGAAAAGTGCTTTCCAACGAATATAAGAGATTTGAAATCTAATAGTTGAATTTGGAATTATATCCAAATCAAATTTGGAAAAGGTCGCTATAAGTCCAGTTCGATGACCATTTATGGAAATCGACTGAAAGGGCTTTAATAAAATTATTAAAAATATTAATAATTTGTGTAAAATCATCGTAAATGATTTGGAAAGAATTTGGATGAAAAATTCCACGGTTGTAAAGATAAAAATATATTTTTATCAAAATGAACTAGTTATTAACTAGATTTGAAATCCAATAATTTTTAAATAAAATAAATTGGATTTGTGAATGGTTTTTATATAACCAGAAATTTCCAACGAACAAATTGGAATGGATTTGGAATGGAAATAATCTTCGGAATATTTCGATATTGGATTCCGTGATTATACTGATATTGTTATGGAAATTTGGAAGATATATTAATATCGTTATTTCCAATACGATATTTGTTGGTTTCAGAATTTGATATTGAATATAAGCCGATATAATTTCTATTCAGAGCCTTGTATTTAATATCAAATTGGATTTTTGGTTTGTCGTGAATGGTGTCTTCAGTAACACTGCTCTTAAACCCAGTTGGGAAAAGAATTAATCTTTTAATTAAGATTTAGAGAAATTTACCAACTAATTAACATTTAATTGGAATTGAAATGAAAGATGATTTTTTTTGGGTTTATCCTGAACGGTGTTTTAAATAACACTTGTTCTTTAACCGATTAACAGTGAAGTTAAGATTTGGAATTTATAAATTTTTATTCTAAGATTTAATGGAAATTTCCAAAGTAAAGTTTTCCAATTTAATAAATTGGGATTAATGGAATTCGATTTGGTAATAATCGAAGTGAGCTTCTGTGGAGGAAGACTGTTAATGTATATGGAATTTAAAAGGCTTTGTCATTATTCCATTTAAATTATTAGTCAAATACGGAAATTGATATCGATTATATATTGATCTGTTTTCCTTGAAGATTCCATAATTAATGGAATGTGATTTTGGGTTTATCGTGAACTGTGTTTTAAACGACATTGGTTCTTTAACCCAGTTAAAGATAGGATTACTGTCTAACATTGTATTTCGAACTGTATTGTCGATCTCTGCTAAATGTATATATGCTTGGTGGTGGAGAATTTATTCTCTTGCTTAACACCCTTCTCTGAGACGTATGAGCTTACAGGTTATATTTCGGCAGAAATCAATGGTACGGTGTAGATTGTCGATGCGGCATGTTTGATTTCCCAAAGTTAAATAATCATTAATAATGGTTTTTGAGAAGATTAAAACTAAGTGGAGTTTTAATGAATCTTTAATTAGATTGAAATGTGAATGTGATAATTTAAATTATCAAATTTGGGAAACGATCAAGATATGGAGTATCACCAGTTTTTCTCCAGGAGATAGTTAAATCATTAATTAGATTTGAACGTGAAATGGTAATTAATTTTACCGATAACATCGTGGTGTTAGATATGGGGTATTACCAGTTTTTCTCCATGGGATGAATAGGTTGAGATTGGTTAATTAAACAAATGATTACTTCGATATGGCTCGATAATCCAGACTAGTTTGGATTAACCTTAATTTGGTTTGAATTGATATCCAAAGGAAGATTAAAGAATAAATTCAAAGAATTTATATTTGATAAAATTAATGGGAACCTATCCCAAAAGATGTGAATATTTGAATAAAAGAATATTCTGAATTGGAATGAGTCGTATATTGTTTTTTATATAGCACTTGATTATAAGATACGTGAATTATTCGGAAAGACCGGGTTTATACCCATTATGAATAATTGATTCGACGGTAAGTCGACGATGAAGACGATGGTTGAAGACCGGAGTTCTTCACATTGTTTGGATGATTACTGATGTCTTGATTGGGCTGTACACCCAAGATAAGGCAATAAGTGGTGATCGTCCAGATGTACTTAGAGATCGATCGGATATGCGAGGACCTCTTTCCTGTATTGGACATATGGGACGAGGAATAAGGTGCCTACGGTTTCGTTCAAACCCAGAACGAACTAGTAAATGGATGTGTGTCTGACATTGGATTTTATTCTATGTTGATTGATCTCTATTAAATATATATCTGTTTGGTGGTAGAGAATTTATTCTCTTGCTTAACACCCTTCTTTGAAACGTACAAGCTTAGAGGTTATATATTGATAGACATCAGTCGCATGGCGTGAATTGTCAGTTTGGCATGCTGAGATGCAAATGATCGAGGCTTCTGTTGAAAAGCAGAGTCTTATGGTTGATGATCAAAGCACGACTTTAAATAGCATAGCTTTGTGTATAGCGTTAATTCGTGAGCCTCACACCCCGGTGTGAACCAAAAATGGGAGAGGACTACAGGGAGAACATGCGTTTCTTTCTAGCTAGGAGTGGTGTCATGGTATGGATCCCAGACATTTTACTCATGTGGATGTTGCATATTATTTGATGGATAGCGAGGCGCCTCGGATATATCGGTCACTACAGGGACGATGGATGGATATTGTTATCCATCTGATCGACCCAAGAGAATATGGGTCGGTTTTAAGCGTTTTGAAGAAGGGATCGGTCCTGTCGTTATTAAAAGGGAGCGGTCGTAGCGCAAGAGTCCTGGTCGTCCTAAAGCTGGTCGCTTTCAGTCGCTCTCAAAAATACAAGATTCCTGGTCGTTCTAAATCTGGTCGCTCTCATGAGCTCTGGTCGCTCCAACAAGCCTCAAAGCTTCAATATCACTCAGTTCTGCGAAGGCCCCAGGTCGCTTCAAACACAAAGATGTTTCGGTTGTTCCAAAGAACTAAAAGCTTCTGGTCGCTCCGAAGGCCAATGATTACCAATCGCTCCAAATATTCAAGATAGTTGGTCGCTCTAAACATACCAAAGCTCTTGATCATTCCAAAAGCAAGAACGTTCCTGGTCGCTCTAAAATGCAAAAGACTCCTGGTCGGCCCGCCTCGCCTCTTGGTCATTCTTTGGTCGGTCCGCTCCGCATTCTAGCCTCCTGGTCGTCCTTTCTTCTGGCGGAAGCTCCTGGTCGGCCAAAGCGCTAGAAATGACCTGTGATGGCGTGACAGTTGGAAACAACTGGTGACAACTGGCAGTGGCATTTCCGTAAATATCGAAAATACCGACCAGACCCCTGAATACAAGATTTCAGCCATTTCTCCGCCTATAAATAGGACCCTACCTCCATCATTTTGGGGGACTTTTGGGCGGGAACTACGAGGAGGTGCTGTCTAATTGCTTTCGGGATTTCTCCAAGCATTCCTACATCTCTTCTCTATCATCGATCATAAGCCTATGGAACATTGGAGCATGTGGAGCATAGCTTTCATGGAGGAACAAGCATAAGCATTTCACGCACTTCTTCATTCCTTCTTGATCATTCACCCAAAGATCTAAGGAGCTTTCATCCATGGCTTTCATGGAGGGATTGGCATAAAATACTTCAAGCTTTCATCCATTCTTTCAATCGGTTGTACGGACAAATGCATGTCAAAGGAGTTTGTATGAATGTATAATGGAGCAAATGTTGTAATCTTTTGGTTATTAATGAAATCCAATCTTCAAAGTGGACGTAGACTCGAATAAGAGTCGAACCACTATAAAATTCTCGTCTTCTTTCCTTATTTTGGTATTTTGATGCTTTTGAATGTTAGATATGGCCTCACATAACTCTAAAGGTTTTCTAACGCCCCGCCTCTAAAAAGGTGACGTGCTTTCTAAGCATCTCGCCTCTGATTAGGTAACGTGTTTAGAAATACCATTTTGGTGGTTATACCAATTTTCGGTATCAACAATTAGGCGCCCACCGTGGGGCCAGATCTACTTTCTGGCATCAAATATACTACGAAGATCTTGAGATCTTGAAGCTAAGCCTTAAAATAGCTCGCTCAAGCTTACTATTTGGACCTTCCGACGAACTCTCCTCAAAGTTCAAGTTGCTTTCTGAAATAATGCCGCCAAAAGCAAATAAGGAAGCTAGAATTAGAACCTCTAACGGAGAAAATCGGGATGAGACCCCCGTGGCTAACCAATTTGAAGTAGGCGAAACATCAAATAGAGGCATGAATGTTACAAGGGGCGAGCTTGATCAAGCTGTCGTTGGATTGACGCAACAGCTAGAGATAGCTAACAAAGCCATGTTGACAAAACTTGATTCGCTCTTTGCTCTTCAAGCCGCTACGGCGAAGGTGGCCTCTAAGCCCATTCATGCAGAGGATGTTGGTTCTTCTTCTTCTAGTCCAAATCGGGAAAAATCTTTTCAAGAAATCTCTAATCCTGGTAAAGGAAAGCCCGATAATCCAAAGCAAGCCGCTTGGAACCATAATGGAGAAGCTACTTCTTGTCGAGTTGCCGATGCTGCCAAAGGGGCACTTTCCAATCGAGAAAGGCCAGGGCCCCTAAGTCGCAACCGTGAAGGTTTGCAAAGGCAAGCCTCCGGCCAAGACACAGGCGTCCGCCCCGCAGAAAGCCTCGACGAGAAGGATTGCCTTCTGAAGATGGTCCGACAGATCATGAAGGAGGACAAGCACCGAAACGACAATGAACCAGAATGGGAATTCGCGCCATCTAAAACCCCCCTTACCGAAAGAATCAAGAAAACGACCTTCCCGCGAAAGTTCAAACCGCCCACCATCCAAGCTTATAATGGGACAGGTGACCCTAATGTGTTCTTGTTCCGATACGATCAACACATGGATAGGGCACAAGCAACCGACGAGCTTAAGTGCTTGTACTTCCCGGTGTATTTGGAGGGGGTTGCGTCATTATGGTTCACAAAGTTGCCTCCCAGATCTATTGATAACTTTGCCACATTGGCAAGATGCTTCCGAGACCAGTTCCGCCTCCAAACAACAAAGGTCAGAGATATCATGTCCCTCAATGAACTAGAACAAGCTCCTGGTGAAACGATAAGGTCTTTCTTGAATCGTTTTAATGCTGCTGCTGCAGAAGTAGGGACCCAAGAGCCAAGGCTAATTCTAATGGCCTTAAAGGGGGGCATTGATAAGCTGTCTGAGTTCGGAAGGTGGCTAAAAAGAAAGAAACCTGAGACACTAGAGAAATTTTATGACAAAGCCGAGGAATACATGTGTCTTGAAGATGATCCTATCTATTCCGTTGGCAATGTCAAAGCTAAGGTGGTCCCGGAAAGGAAGGAAGCTCCCAAAAAGAATAGTCAAGAAAATTTTGGGGAAGGTCAAAAGAGAGGAAGCAGTAATGATGCTAGAAATGATAAGGATTCCAAGAAACGGCGTTTCTTCAAGCCAACGGATTTTACTCCGTTGAATGATACAATCGAGTACATATATATGGCAACGAAGGATGCAGAGGGCTATCCAAGCCCAAAGCCAGTAAAGGTGTCCGAGGAAGCTGCGAACTCTGGAAGGTTTTGTTGATTCCATAATCGACCAGGCCATGACACGAATGAGTGTCGACACTTGAGGAATCTGGTTGAAGAATTAATAAGGAAGAATCGCCTCCAAGAGTACGTAAGGCGGTCAACAGATGCCGAGCCTACTCAGGGACAGCAAACTCGTCCGACTCAAGATGGAAGAACATCTGCAAATGACTCCCGACCAATAATCAATACGATTAGTGGTGGTCCTCATCCTGCAGGGGATACTTAGGAGGATATGATCAGGTATACTAATGAACCAAGAAGCGTTCTAAAAGGAGACGGTTTTGAGGTTTGCAATAATTCTCTTCGTCGAAAAATGCCTAAAACATCCTGTGAAGATGTTATCTTCCGGGATCGGGATTCCGACGGAATGTTGGTTCCAACTGTTGACCCAATGGTGATCACTATTGGCCTGGGTCCAGCAATATTAAAGAAGGTGTTGATTGATAACGGAGCATCCGTGAACATTCTGTTTTACAGTACTCTCTCTAAAATGGGTATATCCATGGATAATGTGCGAGCTAGCAAAGACAAAATACACGGGTTCACAGGCGTACCAACTCAGCCAATAGGTGTGATTGATCTCCTTGTAGAGCTAGGAGAGGGAGAGAGGCAAGTCTCCATGATACAATGTTTCGTTATAATTGACTCACCTTCAGGGTATAATGCATTCTTGGGAAGGCCAGCACTTGCTGACTTCAGGATAGCCCTTGCTCCTTGGTGCTTGATGATGAAGTTCCCAACCGCAAATGGGGTGGGAGTTATCAAAGGGGATCCTCAGGAATCGAGAGAATGCTATATGGCAGAACTGATTGAAGCTCGGAAATACGAAGTTCAGAAGGATGCGGAGACTCCTCTCTGCATCCATGAAGCTCCTTTATAGCAATTAATGACCTCCCCCTGCGCTGGAGCATATAACGACATACAGGAGTCTTTGGCCCCAATTGGGAAGGGCCTTTTATTGTCAATCAAAAGCTTCTTGATGGTACCTTTAAACTCAAAACTACAGATGGAGTAGAACTCCCAAGGGCCTGGAACAGTGATTACCTTCGTCGTTATTTCAAATGATTTTCTAACTCATATTCTTTTGTATTTTTCTATGAAAATACTTTGTATGAAATTACATGAGTATAAATCCAGCAGCACTTCTGATTCTGTCTAAGTTTTATATTCGCATGTCTTTGATCATATATCCAAAAGATGCACAGCTATGGTTACAGGACACGATACCTCCGTCATCCTGTTTTCCGACATAAAACTCGCCATAGCTTTACTGAAGAAATATGGTCCAAAAGCAGGCGCAAATTTAACCCAAACCCTCTCCGAGGATTCTCAGTCGAATAATAAACTGAGTCTTCTCCAGGGGTGCTCGGTCAAATAACCCAAAGTCAGACAAAATCTGATCGCGTTATAACCGAGTTGCTTAACCCAAACCCTCTGCGAGGATTCTCAGTCGAATAATAAACTGAGTCTTCTCCAGGGGTGCTCGGCCAAATAACCCAAAGTCGGACAAAATCTGATTGCGTTATAACCGAGTTTCTTAACCCAAACCCTCTCCGAGGATTCTCAGTCGAATAATAAACTGAGTCTTCTCCAGGGGTGCTCGGCCAAATAACCCAAAGTCGGACAAAATCTGATTGCGTTATAACCGAGTTTCTTAACCCAAACCCTCTCCGAGGATTCTCAGTCGAATAATAAACTTAGTCTTCTCCAGGGGTGCTCAGTCAATAAATCAAAGTCAGATAAAACTTGACTACGAAATTACTGAGTCTTTGACAAGGAAAACCTTCAAAAGGCATTCAAACATTTCTCGAATGTCTAACGCATTAGGACGCAAAGGATGGAGAATTCCAAACAAAGCATGCAAAGTTCGTATAAAGAATTAAAAACATCCAAATATCCACCTTCGATATATAAAGGTTGAAACAATCCATTGGTACAGGGGCATATCACATATCACGACACAAAACAAAAAGCAGCTCCTTGATTTCTCACATACCAAAGGATCATCTCAACCGTTTATAAGTGGGAAATTCATAAATGAGCAAAATGTGCAAAGTGTGGTGTGTGAGCATGATGTATAACCCAGAATATGAAGAAGAAAGTAGGGACAAGGTTTAGAATGCAGAAACACAAAGCATCACCACACCACATTCAAACACAGAATCGAGTCACAACATTATTAAGTGCAAATTATTCAAGTCATAAGCGAGGGCCGACACCCGCATATACATCCGGTTTGAATGAAAGATTGATAAATGCAAAGCAAGAATCCAAGCCACTATTTCTTTGGGTCTCCAGATCTCAATGAAGGACCCTTAAGAGTTGGCGAATCAACGGTCTTCTTCTTCTTGACAGCACGCTTATGATGTTTCCGCTTAGAAGGAGAAGCATCCTCTTTACCTGAATCAACAATGATGTCGTCGATAGTTGCCTCAGAATCATGCTCTTCTTCCTCACAGAGCTTACTAATATCTCGGTCAAGGGTTTCGATGGCATCAATTCTCTCCTCCTGCGAACCTGGTTGGGAGAATGTTAGTCCTTTGGAAACACCAGCAAGTAAGCCTGTATTGAATAAAGGCAAGTCAGTTTCAACGGCATCCATCACCATAGCAGTATACCCGCCAACAGGAGGTGATGGTGAAAGCGAATTCGTTGCATAATTATAGCAACTCATGAGCTTAGAATACTCCAAAGAAGAAAAAAAGTAATCTAAATCTAGTATCACTTCATCCATATCATCTCTACCTGGAGCAGAAGGATGTGTGCTGATTTCATAATCATCGAGGTTTATTGTTTCCTCCAAATCACTGTTTCCTCCAGCTGCAGAGGGAGGAATTGCAACATCTGCATGGAATACAGGGCTTGAGATTATGGCACCATCAGTTAATTTGGTGAAAGTATCCTCAATAAATATACCTGAAGACTTAACCCCGGATGATTCCCCCCGATGGATCCCAAGAGAATTTCTGCCTTCAGCTAAGGCCTCTCGATCATCTTCATCCAGCAACTCAAGTTGGAGTTGGTAGTCATCGGAATCTTTGTAACGCTTCAAAACCTCCTCCCAAACACGAGCAAGCGTATCTCCATAGCCTTCTCCTAGGAAGCGGAGGCTTCCCCCATACATAACACTGCAGACATAGAACTCTAGGAAGGTTGCTTCGTCTTCTTCCTTAATTCTGTGGGCTTGGTTCAGAGATTCTTGCTTCTCTTTTTCTAAGGAGGAGGACTTGGTAGTTTCGACTTCAAGCTTATCGCGAAGAGAGGCGATTTCAGATTCATGAACAAACACAGTCCTTCTGCTCAAAGGCAGCTGAGCTTCAGCTTCTTCTTGTGCTTTTACAGCATCGTCAGCCCGCTTATTAAGCTCGACCTCTGTATTCTTGGCATCTTCGAGCTCCTTGCGAAGCTTTTCAATCTCGGATTCTAGCTCGTTAACCCTGGAACCCCGTTCTAAAACAGAAATCTTCGTATCCTGAGCTTTCACAACTTGGATAAGTTGAGCCTTTTCGTCCTCCAGGGTTTTAATGCTTTCAATCCATTTGGTGTTAAGATTCTGAAAATCATAACAAAATTGTTCCCATGCTTTGAGGCGCTGATCAACGGTTTTGCCAATATCATCCAGGATTCCCCGAGCTTTCGCCACCATCTCTGTCATGTCCCGTCTATCTGTGGGATGGACATCCACATAAAAGTTCAAACCCCTCAAATCCCAATCTCCAAATCTATGACTAAGAGGGGGGCTGGGGCATCCAAGTTCCCTTTCCACATCCAGTATTTCACGCGGCCTCGACATGATAGCTTGAAGCTCGGCCTGGGTTGGATAAGGAGGAACATATCCTGGGGCACGCTTCTGGGGGATCTCCGTAAGAGGGTCATCTCCACTCCTTCGTCTTCTCCTTTGAGGCTCCTCCCTTTTCTGCCTTGCCTCCTCCTCTGCCGATTGTTCATAATCATCAAGCCAGGCTCTTTGCTCTAGAAGCTATTCATAAGAAGAATGAGAAGAAGTGGGATGTTGGCCGTGTGATTTTTGGGGTTGAGGAGGAGCTTGCTTAATCTTTTTCTTTGTCGAGCAAGTGTTTCAGAACTTTGCCTCCTTTTACGGAAATCGTCAATGAATGATGACTTCATTCCTAAAAAGAAAAATAATAATGAGTTCATTTAGCACTTGAGAACATGGAAGTAAAGCAAGATATAGAGTAAGAAGTTAAAAGTGCAACTCTGAAAGCAAGCTTAGTCCTAAAAGCAAAAACAAAAACATGCCTAATAAGCCTGTGTTGGACTCCAATCCTAAGTTTATTCTCGTATCTAGAACTGGTCCAGGAATCTCCGGAATGTTGGGATCAGATTGAACATTAGGAACTGCGAAACCTGAAACAGGGGTATCATCTTTGCTAAGGTATCGCACAGACTCTAGATCAGGAAGTTCGCCAAAAGTACCCACGGAGTCTCTATCTTGAGTACTTGCCATAGTCGGATCCTCAAGAACATCTCCAATGTTCTGTTCAACATTTAAGGTAGTTTCTCCTACCGCGAGTTGCTTACCCTCACGTTGAACAAGTTCTTCTTCAGTATTTGAGGGAGGCTGATCCCCCGTAGTTTTCTCCGGGATTTCCGGGATGACAGCTTGTTTTTCAGAAAGGGCCTCTGTGGCTCTCTCCGGAATCGTCAAGACATCGGCCTGCTTTTTAGGAGAATCTTTATGTTCCTTAAGGGCACTCGAAGGTTTTTTACTACCACTACCACTGCCGGCTTGTGCACATTTTGTCAAGTACTTCTTAGCCGTTCTTTTCGCCGTCAGGGTACGGGATGGGGGAAGCAGCTTGTATTGTCGAAGGAACTCTTCGCAAATTAAAAACTGTCTACTTCTTTCAGTTTCGCTCACGGATAACAATGATTCCAGCAGAGGTTCATTAATGTCTGTGTCTTGATCTGAAGGAGTCTCTGTGAGAAAAAGTAAAATCAATACATGATCATCAGAGGTAAAATAGAATTCCTATGAACATTTACCTCCTTCGGCCCATCGACCGAAAAAGTTGTCGGGACACCGCACATAGAAAAATTGGTCGGGAAATCCTTTGATACTCTCAAATAAGCCAGTTATAACCCTGGATCTCCTGCTTTCCATGAAGATAAAGGAGGGACGCTCCTTCTTTCGTCTCTTAAAAGAGTATAACGAGCATATATCCTTGAAGGTGGGCTCGCGCTTTAAAACTCTCATAAACAGCACATATAAGCATGTAACAATAAAGTAGCCATTGGGAGCCAGTTGATAAGGAGCGATAGCCAAATTTTTCAGAATCATTTCTAAGTAAGGATTGAAGGGAGGGATCGCTCCACTCTGTAACATCCCCTTACAAACTATTACGTATCCAACGGGGGGGCGATCAGATAAATCGTCTCTTTCTGGGAATTTGACTTCATCTTCGGAAAGGCTAAATTGTTTGCATATTCTATGATACGCATCAACGTCAAGTTTTGACACACAACTATCAGCAGGTGTGTAAGAAAGACATCGAATGATTGGGGAGTTCTGATCAACATTCATCTCAATGGTAGCAGTAGAAGAAGTTCCAATATTTTGATCAGAGGTCCCAGCTTCTCTAGTTGGAGAGGTTCCCTCAACAAAATGGCGAGATTTTCGTCTGGTCGTCATTTCTACACAAACAAGTATGTTGGAAAAACAAACTACAGGAATATTAATAAAGCTCAAAAACAAGGTCGGCGTTGGCTGGTTAAAACACTTGGTCGTTCTAAAATGGCATCTGGTCGCCCTAAACTACAAAAGCCTTAATCGCACCGAGTCAACCATTTCTTGGTCGGGAAATTCCCCTCAAGGCAAAACAAAACTAGAAATCCTTGATCGCTCAAAAACTGGTTTAGACCTGGTCGCTCGAACCCCGTCAAGGCCCAGTCGCTCAAAACTGGAAAAGCGCCTGGTCGCTCTAAAAACAGCCAAGCCCCGGTCGCTCAAAACTGGCAAAGCGTCTGATCGCTCCAAGACAGTCAAGCCCCGGTCGCTCAAAGCTAATAGAGCACCCGGTCGCTCCAAGCCAGTCAAGCCCCGGTCGCTCAAGACTGATAGAGTACCTGGTCGTTCCAAGCCAGTCAAAACCTTATCTCGTAAAATTAGCCTCTTCTGGATCGGTAAAAACATCCTAAGGCTGGTCATTATAAAATTAATTCGAAATCAGTTTCAACCTGGACGGTCGAGGTTAAAATCCACCTTGGTCGGTCCTGTCAGATAAAGTTGATTCAAGCCAAATTGTTCTGGTCGGCCAAAAAGAGGGCTGCTCGTCTAAAACCGATCACCCAGTTGCTCTAAAAACGACCAAGCTGTTCGCATAGAGGAAAAGAAGCATGATTTTTTGTTGAAAATACATAGCGATTCAAGTAAAAATCATACATGTTCGAATCATTCAGACATATACACAAGCATATCACGATCAATATCACAGCAAAGAAAAACATGAGTGTTCTCATTTCAAAATCATCACTTACCAATTCAAATTGGATGCTACATTGCTAGTAAACATTTCAATACACACAGGGATTCAAGTTCACAAATTCAATTATAGGTTGCAATTGTACATCCAAAACCGGTTCGAATTCACAGGTTTAATCACATATTACCATACTGCATCTAAAACCGATCCAAATACAATCCAAACCCAAGAATTTAGCCAAATCCAGAAGACAATGTTGGTTCTACACGAATAAACAAAAAAGTAAGAGCGTATACCTGAGATCGGATTAGCAAGTTGAAAAAGCTTCGATCGAATTTCCAAACTCCAGCGATATGCAAAGTTGAACGATCGTGATTTGAATTATTTGCAGAAATTTGAAGATGGATTGAAGTCTTGATTCAAACCGGTAGAAACGGGATGGAGATCGAAGAATTCTTCTTCAAAGGAGCGCCGCCATTAAAGTGAAAAATTATGGGGTCGAGAAAGTGAGGAACACCAAGGGTCAAAAGAGATTTATATAGGCAGGACGACCGGCCTCTTCATCAGAAACCGACCCCTCAAGCTAATTCCAGAACCGACCCCTGAGAACTGCGTCCAAGACCGATCCTTAATTGAAGCAGATCGATCCACTAATGTTTCGAAGCCCACAGTTTTTATAAAAACTATGAAACTTCGAGGGGCAAAATGTTATCCATCTGATCGACCCAAGAGAATATGGGTCGGTTTTAAGCGTTTTGAAGAAGGGATCGGTCCTGTCGTTATTAAAATGGAGCGGTCGTAGCGCAAGAGTCCTGGTCGTCCTAAAGCTGGTCGCTTTCAGTCGCTCTTAAAAATACAAGATTCCTGGTCGTTCTAAATATGGTCGCTCTCATGAGCTCTGGTCTCTCCAACAAGCCTCAAAGCTTCAATATCACTCAGTTCTGCGAAGGCCCCAGGTCGCTTCAAACACAAAGATGTTTCGGTCGTTCCAAAGAACTAAAAGCTTCTGGTCGCTCCGAAGGCCAATGATTACCAATCGCTCCAAATATTCAAGATAGTTGGTCGCTCTAAACATACCAAAGCTCTTGATCATTCCAAAAGCAAGAACGTTCCTGGTCGCTCTAAAATGCAAAAGACTCCTGGTCGGCCCGCCTCGCCTCTTGGTCATTCTTTGGTCGGTCCGCTCCGCATTCTAGCCTCCTGGTCGTCCTTTCTTCTGGCGGAAGCTCCTGGTCGGCCAAAGCGCTAGAAACGACCTGTGATGGCGTGACAGCTGGAAACAACTAGTGACAACTGGCAGTGGCATTTCCGTAAATATCGAAAATACCGACCAGACCCCTGAATACAAGATTTCAGCCATTTCTCCGCCTATAAATAGGACCCTACCTCCATCATTTTGGGGGACTTTTGGGCGGGAACTACGAGGAGGTGCTGTCTAATTGCTTTCGGGATTTCTCCAAGCATTCCTACATCTCTTCTCTATCATCGATCATAAGCCTATGGAACATTGGAGCATGTGGAGCATAGCTTTCATGGAGGAACAAGCATAAGCATTTCAAGCACTTCTTCATTCCTTCTTGATCATTCACCCAAAGATCTAAGGAGCTTTCATCCATGGCTTTCATGGAGGGATTGGTGTAGTAACCCGCATTTTTAGCTGCCGATAATTAAATTATTTAATTATTTAAATATCGTTTTGGCGATATTGACGACCTGAATTAAATAAAAATGATTATTTAATTAATTTAAATAATAGGGTAAAATATATTTATTTCTGAATTAGTCAGAAATAGTGGAATTGACAATATTGTGTAAACTGGACAGTTGAAAATATATAATTCAGTTATATTGAATTATATTGACGAATATATTTATATAAGCCAATTGAATTTATAATTTATAATATAATTAAAATAGAGCTCGAAATGGCGCTGCAGTTCGCTATTTGGCGATTTGAACTTCAACTGAATGTACATGATTCGTTTTAAGCCGGATTTCTGTGAAACAAGAAACGTGTGGAGCTGGTGGAGTATATCTTTCTAGTGGAAGAGAAAAATCGGGATTTCGTCGTGGAGATTTTGATTCACGTCCAAATCAAATTTTAGAAAAGTCGCTGTAGAATTCCTTTATATTTTGCAACGCTTTATTTACGTTATAAATGGATTTTCAGTATAAACTGAATATCGAGATAATCTGAAATCTGAAATATCAAACTGTATATTCTGATATGATATTCTGGGGCTGTACGATATCATATGTGAAGATATACGATAATATTAAATTATTAATATTTAAATTTATTTAAATATATTTATATATTTAAATGGGCTATTCAAAGCATTAAAAATAGGCACTTTTGCAAACGAAGCCGGAATTCGACGAAACTAATTTTGTTGGATCCGCAATGTCAAATAGTTGTTAGATTCCAAGTTTCGTGATTTTTAGAGTCAGTGTGTGACCGCACGGATTTTTAGAGTGAAAAATAGTCAGTATTTCGATAGTTAAAAATACGCTGTGTGAGCATACGGAATCGGAATTCGACGAAACCAGTTTCATTGGGACCGTAAGGTCGAGCTGAAGGTGCATGTCCAGTTTGGTGATTTTTGGATATCGTGTATGACAACAGGAATTTTTAAGGACAAAAATACATAGCGTATGCTCAAAAAAAAATCGAATATAAAATTAATATAAAAAAAATATCTAAGATATTTATCAATCCTATATAAGGGTCCTTACTTCCCTTAAAACCTAAAAAAAAATCACCTTCCTCTAAATGAAATCGAGCCGCCAGTGGTTTCTTCCTAAAATGAAAAACAACCGCAAGTTGAAAAATAAAAAAAAAGCAATTACAATACAAAGCCAGAAATCATGATGCTTGTATATTCGAGATCGTTGTGAGGTATTCTTCGATTTGGGGTAAGCCGCGTTGAGTGCGATGGCACTGTTTTGGAGTTCGAATTGGAGGCGTTAACTAAGGTTGGAGATTGGGAAGTCCAGAAGCTTCTATTCAAGATTTTGTGGTTAGATTTGGGCTTAAGGAAGTAAATGGCACTCGCCTGAAGTTTTTGGTTGATCTCGGAAGCGATTTGTGTCGCGCCTGAATAGTAGCAGCACGAAGTGAAGGGCTGTCGGATTTGTGTACCAGGCATGCGAGTTTGTCGAAGTTCATATGAGTATATGGAGATTCTAGCGAGGAGAAAGAGGATGGTTTTGGTTTTGAATTCCGTGAAGTCAAGGAGGAGTTTGTAGCGGAGGAAGAAGGCCTGCGCTGGCCATTCACGTTTGCTGGAAGTCGCACCTGGAGTATGAGGGAGAAAGGTTGTTGACGGGCTGATATTTTGAAGGGAAATGGGCCGAATATGCTAAAGGGGTGAGGCCCGATAAAAATAGTTTAAGTTATTCCAGTTTAAATTGTTTAAAAGTTGTAAACTGAATAACTTCGTCATACATAAACGGAATTCAGCGAAACAGGATCCGTTGGGATCGTATGGACGAGCACTCCACCATGGAACTAACCGCGAGTCAATTGAAGTCAGTCACAATTTATAGCAAAATAAATTGTCTGAATCAAGCGATGGTTATCGTCATTGACGATGATCGTCCAAATGTGAGTAAATCTCACCAACTCTGAACAGTTTATAATTTCATGTTGTATTTTTAGAACTGTTAGAAATTGTCTGATTTACTGTGTGTTAACTGTTTGATTGAACTGCTAGTCAGTTAGTTGAATTTCTATATTGATTCTGTTTAACAGAATATATCATATGAAACTGAAAGTGATGTTATCTATATTGTTTAACATCTACGATGCAGGGAAATAGGTTGGAGGAATCCAACTGCATTCCTCAACAGTTATTTTACTGTGATTTATATATTGTGATATATAATGTGATATATAATCTGTTGGCGATTATATGTGTTTGGACGATATAGAACATCGTGATTTGATATGATTGAATACCATAACATAACGGAATGTTGATAAGGGAATTTTCAAAGTGATATTGAAAATAGAATATTTATAAAATGGGATATTTATAAATAAGAGGTATTTATAAAGTGGAATATTTATAAATAAGGAATATTTATAAATTGGGATATTTATAAATAGGAGATATTTGAAAAGGAAATATTTGTAAACCATTTACAAATAGAATTGAAAAGGAAACGTTATAAAAAGGAAATCATTTTTAAAGTGTAGAACCGTTATTTAAAAGTAAATCTTTTCAAATAAATAAAACGTTGTTAAAAAGGAGAAATCGAATATGGTATTCGAAGTAGGTTAATCGAATATGGTATTCGAAGGAGTTAATCGAATATGGTATTCGAAAGGAGAAATCGAATATAGACATTCGAAAGGAGTTAATCGAATATGGTATTCGAAGTTAGTTAATCGAATATGGTATTCGAAAGGAGAAATCGAATATGGTATTCGAAGTTAGTTAATCGAATATGATATTCGAAAGTTAGTTAATCGAATATGTTATTCGAAAGGGGTTAGTCAAGTCGAGTTAGTCAAATAGAGTTAACCAGTTAGAGTTAATCAGTTAGAGTTAACCAGTTGGAGTTAATTAGTTAGAGTAAATCGATTTGAGTTAAAACGAACTAGAGTGAATCAAATATAGTTATTTGAAACAGAGTTAGTCAAACATAGTATTCAGGGTAAGTTGCCATCTTGTACGACTGCTAGCGTAACTCGCAGGGCTGTAAATAGCCTACGGCGGTCGGATGTTTCCTGAGGGAGTCAGGCGTAACCATTGTGATTGTTGCGATCTAGAGTCAAGCGAATGGAGTTTAATCAAATGTTAGTTATTCGATAGGAGTTAATCGAGTTGAGAAATAAGTTAAGTTAATTAAGTTGAGTTGATCGGGTGGTTCGACCAAGTTACTCGAGCCTAGTTAATCGAATCGAATTGGTCAAACCAAGTAAGTCGAGTTAAGTTAGTCGAGCCTAGTTACTCGAATCGAATTGGTCGAACCAAGTAAGTCGAGTTAAGTTAGTCAAGTTAGTCGAGCCTAGTTAATCGAATCGAATTGGTCAAACCAAGTAAGTCGAGTTAGTCGAATCAAGTTAAGTTAGTCGAGTTAAGTTCGTCGAGTTAAATAATCGATGATTAGTTTCATCGAAAGGAAAAATCGATGATTAGTTTCATCGAAAGGAATAATCGATGATTAGTTTCATCGAAAGGAGTAATCGATGTTAGTTTCATTGAAAGGAGTAGTCGATGTTAGTTTCATCGAAGGGAGTTATCGATTATAGTTTAATCGAAGTGAGATTTTCAAATATGAGATATTTGAAAAGGAAGAGTTATCGAATATTAGTTATTCGAAGAGAGATTATCGAATATCGTTTATTCGAGAAGGAGTTAATCGAATATAGGTTATTCGAAGAAGAGTTAATCAAATAGAGATTTCTCGAAGAGAGTTAATCGGCAAATTCGATTATATCGAATTCGGGAAAGTACTTATACTTTCCAGTGTTTAAATAGAGATTTATTTATTTATAAATAAATAAGTGTTAGGTTAATTATTCACTAATAAGAATAGAAGTTATAATTAAAGTTAGATAATTCGAAAGTAGGGATTATAACGTTATCGTTATAACCAATGTTTTAAATATAGAAGTGGATTAGTAAAATTTGATCCGAGAAAGGCGTAAAGAAGTTGCTAAAGATTAAAAGATAAACTTTGACCATTTCGAAGTTATAACGTTGTTCAGTTAAGGTCTGAGAGGTAATTATACCCCAACTTGAGTGACTTCCTTCTTAACTAAGAAATGGTAAGGTTTGATCGTAAAGGAGTTTTGGAAATGTTTTCCAAACGAGAATCAGAAATGTTTTCTGATAAAAGAAAATAAGAATTTAGAATATAGGGAAACAGGAGATAAGTAAATAAATGAACTAAAGAGATTAATGTTAAATGATGTTTGTTCGATATAATTTCCATCTGGGAATAATATCGTTGTTTGTACACTTGTTTTTCTTCGATAGTTAACTCACAGACTATCGAAGTTTTTGACCATTTTAACGTTGTTAATATGGAGAGACCGGTTGGATTATTATCCAAAGAACCACTCTGTATTGGCATAAGCGCCACGAATCATATTTGCCAAAGATAATTGAAGACGGAGTAAAATGCAAGGACTATCCTGTCTACAGAATAGTGCCTTCGGTTTGTCCAGTCCCAGGACAACTTGTATGGATGAATGTCTGACAGAGTATATCCAATGGATCGCGTAAGTTGATCTGTTCAAACGTATTCACATTTGGTGGCAGAGGAATTCGTTTCTCTTAGCTGTATGCCCGTGTTATTTTTAGATAAGTCAATTTGTGATTTGGCGGGTATGACGATGTGATGTTCTAAGTGAATGATGATGATTTGTATGAATGAATGTCTGACCGAGTATTTTCAGAAAGGTCACGTACATTGATTTCTTCAACCGTACCAAGAGTGGAAGCGGAGAAGGAAACTTCTTTAGCTAACACGTAATGTACTGTTGTAGACGTCAATTAGTGATTTTCGATGGATCTAACAATGTGGCATTCGAAGTGAATCTGATGTGATGATAAAGTGTAACCTCAAGCCTCATCATCCGGTAAATGACAGAAATTGGGCAGGCAGCATGGCTAAGTCGGTCGCACCGAAGTAGGGTGTATAATCACCTATCTAGAGAATATTCATTTGTTTCTTAAATCTATCAATGCTGTCCCATATATATACGGGAACAGTTGCTGATCCTAACCGTTGGTGATGTACATTCGATACACTCAAGCGAAATGAGTCGTCGGTCATGTGTGGCTGAGTTGCAAGATGTTCTTGTTGAACTCCAGTGTATCGTTCCTAGAGTACACTGATCGGAAGGTGGTTCCATACCTTGTCATAGTTGGAAATCCAATCATCCAATACGTGCTTGCGATTTTGATTGTATACTATATATGTAGTAACGTGAGATGCAAGCGTTTCTGCTAGATTGATATTTATTTGTACTTAGACATTATTATAATATCAGAATGATATTGCTTTGAAAAGTTATTTGGATTCTCATAAGGGAAAAACCCGTTCCGTATTCACGGCGTGGTCTTATGAGATATCATATACCTGTTTAAATGATTTGAGTTTATTCACACCAGTCCCATGACTGACCCGGAGTTTATTTTGTTGTTTTTCCCTAAACTCTTGGGTGCCTAAATTTGTACGGGCAGTCAAGTAGTCGGGATTTTACAGGTATACTTGAAGAGTTGGAGCAGGAGGCTTCAGGATTCTATAGCTATTATTATTTCCGCTGTTGTTGTAAGTGTTGTACTCTGATAAGTGTTATTGTATACATATACTGATGTTATTTCAAAGATATGTTATGTTATATTTTATTCGTTCCGCTGTGAGATTCGTGTTTACTCTGATGATGATGTTCTTCTTCTTCTATTCTATAAGTTCTATCTTATCTATTCTCACCTTTTAATTTCTTTTATTAATAACCGGGATTTTTCGATGGTTTGGTTATCGACGTCGTGCTTACGTCGATAACCAAAGTCGCCGGAAATCCGGGTTACTACAGTTGTTATCAGAGCTTAAGTTAAGTATTACCTTGGCTCTGTGGCGTGATTCAGTAGAGATGGGATTAGTAATATCCTAGTCTGAGTTTGAGTGTATATATACGAGTGAACGTATTTGTTAGTTAATATAAAATGATTTTATATTGTGGAGTTTTATTGGTTGAGTTGTTTGTGAATTCTGGTCGATCGGTTTGATCCACTGTATCGATGAGGGTTACTAAACACTCGAATACGATGAACCGTCATGGTATGTTTTGAAAGAGGGTAAATGGAATAATTTTACCTGAATATATTTGATATAGTATATTGGTTGTGTTGGTTGTTATTATAATCGAGTAAGATTATAAAAAGGTAAAATGATTGTAAATAACCAATCAGAATTCATATAAGTAAAGTATATGAAATAAGAAGAATTAAATCTGAATTAAATCAGAATTGGAATTAAAATAAGGAAATTTTAAGTTCCTGGGAGATTTTGAGATGTTTTCAAAATGGATGTATTTAGTAAGGGTTTTGAAATGGTATAGTATTGAAATCACTTGGGTCGCTGGAAAGTAATTCCGATGATGACTGCACAGTATCATCGGTGTGATTTTCGAGTTCTAAGTGGTGGATTACTACCAAAGATTTTGATTTGAATTGTTTTGAGAAAACAAGTTGTTTAGAAGTTCAAAGGTTTTGAATTGGTATTATGATTTCAAATTTGATTTGAAAGAAACCCAGGGATTTAAGTTCATGAATTAAAATTTAACGTATGAAGTTAAATAGACTGAGATGACAAATGTGAATAAGTGAATTTGAATTAAACTTGAACTAAGTTAAATAAAATTTAATTGGATTAGAGAATAATCTGTTATAGAATTGGGTTGATGGGTTAAGAATTTGAAATTTGATATTGGGGTTCGAATAAAATTCGGTTTGGATTTGAGGATATGAACTGATTGGAATTTGATTGAGATAACACTGGTATATGCTGAGTTGATAGCATATGGAAGTGATAAAGTTGATATTCCCGACAAAAAGGTACCAGTTTATATTATATATGGATATGAGATTTATGAGCCAATTTGGCAAGCCGCTTGGCTGTTTGATTTTCTTTTGGGTTAAAGAAGGCCCAGAGAGGCGAGTTGGAGTTTGAGATATTGACCAGTACAAAGGAGGTGCTGGCGAAATTTTTCGAAAAGTTAAGGTGTTAGAAAATTTTCAAAATTTTTGAAAATTTAGTTAGTCGGAATAAATTAATATTTTAGTCGATATTAATTGGTTCAGTTGAAACCGGAGACAAGAGGTAAACAGATAAATTTTTACCCAGAAGATAGGGTCATCCCCTAGCTTAGCAATTTCGAGGACGAAATTTTATTAAGGGGGGAAGATTGTAGTAACCCGCATTTTTAGCTGCCGATAATTAAATTATTTAATTATTTAAATATCATTTTGGCGATATCGACGACCTGAATTAAATAAAAATGATTATTTAATTAATTTAAATAATAGGATAAAATATATTTATTTCTGAATTAGTCAGAAATAGTGGAATTGACAATATTGTGTAAACTGGACAGTTGAAAATATATAATTCAGTTATATTGAATTATATTGACGAATATATTTATATAAGCCAATTGAATTTATAATTTATAATATAATTAAAATAGAGCTCGAAATGGCGCTGCAGTTCGCTATTTGGCGATTTGAACTTCAACTGAATGTACATGATTCGTTTTAAGCCGGATTTCTGTGAAACAAGAAACGTGTGGAGCTGGTGGAGTATATCTTTCTAGTGGAAGAGAAAAATCGGGATTTCGTCGCGTAGATTTTGATTCACGTCCAAATCAAATTTTAGAAAAGTCGCTGTAGAATTCCTTTATATTTTGCAACGCTTTATTTACGTTATAAATGGATTTTCAGTATAAACTGAATATCGAGATAATCTGAAATCTGAAATATCAAACTGTATATTCTGATATGATATTCTGGGGCTGTACGATATCATATGTGAAGATATACGATAATATTAAATTATTAATATTTAAATTTATTTAAATATATTTATATATTTAAATGGGCTATTCAAAGCATTAAAAATAGTCACTTTTGTAAACGAAGCCGGAATTCGACGAAACTAATTTTGTTGGATCCGCAATGTCAAATAGTTGTTAGATTCCAAGTTTCGTGATTTTTAGAGTCAGTGTGTGACCGCACGGATTTTTAGAGTGAAAAATAGTCAGTATTTCGATAGTTAAAAATACGCTGTGTGAGCATACGGAATCGGAATTCGACGAAACCAGTTTCATTGGGACCGTAAGGTCGAGCTGAAGGTGCATGTCCAGTTTGGTGATTTTTGGATACCGTGTATGACAACAGGAATTTTTAAGGACAAAAATACATAGCGTATGCTCAAAAAAAAATCGAATATAAAATTAATATAAAAAAAAATATCTAAGATATTTATCAATCCTATATAAGGGTCCTTACTTCCCTTAAAACCTAAAAAAAAAAATCACCTTCCTCTAAATGAAATCGAGCTGCCAGTGGTTTCTTCCTAAAATGAAAAACAACCGCAAGTTGAAAAATAAAAAAAAAGCAATTACAATACAAAGCCAGAAATCATGATGCTTGTATATTCGAGATCGTTGTGAGGTATTCTTCGATTTGGGGTAAGCCGCGTTGAGTGCGATGGCACTGTTTTGGAGTTCGAATTGGAGGCGTTAACTAGGGTTGGAGATTGGGAAGTCCAGAAGCTTCAATTCAAGATTTTGTGGTTAGATTTGGGCTTAAGGAAGTAAATGGCACTCGCCTGAAGTTTTTGGTTGATCTCGGAAGCGATTTGTGTCGCGCCTGAATAGTAGCAGCGCGAAGTGAAGGGCTGTCGGATTTGTGTACCAGGCATGCGAGTTTGTCGAAGTTCATATGAGTATATGGAGATTCTAGCGAGGAGAAAGAGGATGGTTTTGGTTTTGAATTCCGTGAAGTCAAGGAGGAGTTTGTAGCGGAGGAAGAAGGCCTGCGCTGGCCATTCACGTTTGCTGGAAGTCGCACCTGGAGTATGAGGGAGAAAGGTTGTTGACGGGCTGATATTTTGAAGGGAAATGGGCCGAATATGCTAAAGGGGTGAGGCCCGATAAAAATAGTTTAAGTTATTCCAGTTTAAATTGTTTAAAAGTTGTAAACTGAATAACTTCGTCATACATAAACGGAATTCAGCGAAACAGGATCCGTTGGGATCGTATGGACGAGCACTCCACCATGGAACTAACCGCGAATCAATTGAAGTCCGTCACAATTTATAGCAAAATAAATTGTCTGAATCAAGCGATGGTTATCGTCATTGACGATGATCGTCCAAATGTGAGTAAATCTCACCAACTCTGAACAGTTTATAATTTCATGTTGTATTTTTAGAACTGTTAGAAATTGTCTGATTTACTGTGTGTTGACTGTTTGATTGAACTGCTAGTCAGTTAGTTGAATTTCTATATTGATTCTGTTTAACAGAATATATCATATGAAACTGAAAGTGATGTTATCTATATTGTTTAACATCTGTGATGCAGGGAAACAGGTTGGAGGAATCCAACTGGATTCCTCAACAGTTATTTTACTGTGATTTATATATTGTGATATATAATGTGATATATAATCTGTTGGCGATTATATGTGTTTGGACGATATTGAACATCGTGATTTGATATGATTGAATACCATAACATAACGGAATGTTGATAAGGGAATTTTCAAAGTGATATTGAAAATAGAATATTTATAAAATGGGATATTTGTAAATAAGAGGTATTTATAAAGTGGAATATTTATAAATAAGGAATATTTATAAATTGGGATATTTATAAATAGGAGATATTTGAAAAGGAAATATTTGTAAACCATTTACAAATAGAATTGAAAAGGAAACGTTATAAAAAGGAAATCATTTTTAAAGTGTAGAACCGTTATTTAAAAGTAAATCTTTTCAAATAAATAAAACGTTGTTAAAAAGGAGAAATCGAATATGGTATTCGAAGTAGGTTAATCGAATATGGTATTCGAAGGAGTTAATCGAATATGGTATTCGAAAGGAGAAATTGAATATAGACATTCGAAAGGAGTTAATCGAATATGGTATATTCGAAGTTAGTTAATCGAATATGGTATTCGAAAGGAGAAATCGAATATGGTATTCGAAGTTAGTTAATCGAATATGATATTCGAAAGTTAGTTAATCGAATATGTCATTCGAAAGGGGTTAGTCAAGTCGAGTTAGTCAAATAGAGTTAACCAGTTAGAGTTAATCAGTTGGAGTTAATTAGTTAGAGTAAATCGATTTAAGTTAAAACGAACTAGAGTGAATCAAATATAGTTATTTGAAACAGAGTTAGTCAAACATAGTATTCAGGGTAAGTTGCCATCTTGTACGACTGCTAGCGTAATTCGCAGGGCTGTAAATAGCCTACAGCGGTCGGATGTTTCCTGAGGGAGTCAGGCGTAACCATTGTGATTGTTGCGATCTAGAGTCAAGCGAATGGAGTTTAATCAAATATTAGTTATTCGATAGGAGTTGATCGAGTTGAGAAATAAGTTAAGTTAATTAAGTTGAGTTGATCGGGTGGTTCGACCAAGTTACTCGAGCCTAGTTAATCGAATTGGTCAAACCAAGTAAGTCGAGTTAAGTTAGTCGAGCCTAGTTACTCGAATCGAATTGGTCGAACCAAGTAAGTCGAGTTAAGTTAGTCAAGTTAGTCGAGCCTAGTTAATCGAATCGAATTGGTCAAACCAAGTAAGTCGAGTTAGTCGAATCAAGTTAAGTTAGTCGAGTTAAGTTCGTCGAGTTAAATAATCGATGATTAGTTTCATCGAAAGGAATAATCGATGATTAGTTTCATCGAAAGGAATAATCGATGATTAGTTTCATCGAAAGGAGTAATCGATGTTAGTTTCATCGAAAGGAGTAGTCGATGTTAGTTTCATCGAAGGGAGTTATCGATTATAGTTTAATCGAAGTGAGATTTTCAAATATGAGATATTTGATAAGGAAGAGTTATCGAATATTAGTTATTCGAAGAGAGATTATCGAATATCGTTTATTCGAGAAGGAATTAATCGAATATAGGTTATTCGAAGAAGAGTTAATCAAATAGAGATTTCTCGAAGAGAGTTAATCGGCAAATTCGATTATATCGAATTCGGGAAAGTACTTATACTTTCCAGTGTTTAAATAGAGATTTATTTATTTATAAATAAATAAGTGTTAGGTTAATTATTCACTAATAAGAATAGAAGTTATAATTAAAGTTAGATAATTCGAAAGTAGGGATTATAACGTTATCGTTATAACCAATGTTTTAAATATAGAAGTGGATTAGTAAAATTGGATCCGAGAAAAGGCGTAAAGAAGTTGCTAAAGATTAAAAGATAAACTTTGACCATTTCGAAGTTATAACGTTGTTCAGTTAAGGTCTGAGAGGTAATTATACCCCAACTTGAGTGACTTCCTTCTTAACTAAGAAATGGTAAGGTTTGATCGTAAAGGAGTTTTGGAAATGTTTTCCAAACGAGAATCAGAAATGTTTTCTGATAAAAGAAAATAAGAATTTAGAATATAGGGAAACAGGAGATAAGTAAATAAATGAACTAAAGAGATTAATGTTAAATGATGTTTGTTCGATATAATTTCCATCTGGGAATAATATCGTTGTTTGTACACTTGTTTTTCTTCGATAGTTAACTCACAGACTATCGAAGTTTTTGACCATTTTAACGTTGTTAATATGGAGAGACCGGTTGGATTATTATCCAAAGAACCACTCTGTATTGGCATAAGCGTCACGAATCATATATGCCAAAGATAATTGAAGACGGAGTAAAATGCAAGGACTATCCTGTCTACAGAATAGTGCCTTCGGTTTGTCCAGTCCCAGGACAACTTGTATGGATGAATGTCTGACAGAGTATATCCAATGGATCGCGTAAGTTGATCTGTTCAAACGTATTCACGTTTGGTGGCAGAGGAATTCGTTTCTCTTAGCTGTATGCCCGTGTTATTTTTGGATAAGTCAATTTGTGATTTGGCGGGTATGACGATGTGACGTTCTAAGTGAATGATGATGATTTGTATGAATGAATGTCTGACCGAGTATTTCCAGAAAGGTCACGTACATTGATTTCTTCAACCGTACCAAGAGTGGAAGCGGAGAAGGAAACTTCTTTAGCTAACACGTAATGTACTGTTGTAGACGTCAATTAGTGATTTTCGATGGATCTAACAATGTGGCATTCGAAGTGAATCTGATGTGATGATAAAGCGTAACCTCAAGCCTCATCATCCGGTAAATGACAGAAATCGGGCAGGCAGCATGGCTAAGTCGGTCGCACCGAAGTAGGGTGTATAATCACCTATCTAGAGAATATTCATTTGTTTCTTAAATCTATCAATGCTGTCCCATATATATACGGGAACGGTTGCTGATCCCAACCGTTGGTGATGTACATTCGATACACTCAAGCGAAATGAGTGGTCGGTCATGTGTGGCTGAGTTGCAAGATGTTCTTGTTGAACTCCAGTGTATCGTTCCTAGAGTACACTGATCGGAAGGTGGTTCCATACCTTGTCATAGTTGGAAATCCAATCATCCAATACGTGCTTGCGATTTTGATTGTATACTATATATGTAGTAACGTGAGATGCAAGCGTTTCTGCTAGATTGATATTTATTTGTACTTAGACATTATTATAATATCAGAATGATATTGCTTTGAAAAGTTATTTGGATTCTCATAAGGGAAAAACCCGTTCCGTATTCACGGCGTGGTCTTATGAGATATCATATACCTGTTTAAATGATTTGAGTTTATTCACACCAGTCCCATGACTGACCCGGAGTTTATTTTGTTGTTTTTCCCTAAACTCTTGGGTGCCTAAATTTATACGGGCAGTCAAGTAGTCGGGATTTTACAGGTATACTTGAAGAGTTGGAGCAGGAGGCTTCAGGATTCTATAGCTATTATTATTTCCGCTGTTGTTGTAAGTGTTATACTCTGATAAGTGTTATTGTATACATATACTGATGTTATTTCAAAGATATGTTATGTTATATTTTATTCGTTCCGCTGTGAGATTCGTGTTTACTCTGATGATGATGTTCTTCTTCTTCTTCTTCTATTCTATAAGTTCTATCTTATCTATTCTCACCTTCTAATTTCTTTCATTAATTACCGGGATTTTTCGATGGTTTGGTTATCGACGTCGTGCTTACGTCGATAACCAAAGTCGCCGGAAATCCGGGTTACTACAATTGGCATAAAATACTTCAAGCTTTCATCCATTCTTTCAATCGGTTGTACGGACAAATGCATGTCAAAGGAGTTTGTATGAATGTATAATGGAGCAAATGTTGTAATCTTTTGGTTATTAATGAAATCCAATCTTCAAAGTGGACGTAGACTCGAATAAGAGTCGAACCACTATAAAATTCTCGTCTTCTTTCCTTATTTTGGTATTTTGATGCTTTTGAATGTTAGATATGGCCTCACATAACTCTAAAGGTTTTCTAACGCCCCGCCTCTGAAAAGGTGACGTGCTTTCTAAGCATCTCGCCTCTGATTAGGTAACATGTTTAGAAATACCATTTTGGTTGTTATACCAATTTTCGGTATCAACAGATATGGTCGACATACTGACCAGACTTACGCCCCATAGGGCAGGGTAACATATTGTTCAGGAATTACTAATCCATTAACGTAAGTGTGGACCGACCCTGAAGATCCAAGGGCTTGACTGAGTACTTGTCCCGAGGCTTGGGCTAGAGAGTCTCGAAATCGGTAAGGATGATCCCTTGCCTTGGTTCATGATGGAAATCCAACTTCCAATACATGATTTTGCAGTTTTAATTGTAGTACTATTACGGCGACATAGTGGGATGGGGTACTATGCCATCTATGATTGATACATTTATATTTGAAGTTGTTTTATACACTTATAATAGTATCAAAATGATTTGTTTTAAACGTACCAAGCATGTTTGGCTATTATAAGGGAAAATTCTATCCTTCGGCTTGTGTTGCATTGTGTGATGGGACCCGAGTCTTATAATAGCTTCGTTTTTCAAAAATCATTGCGCTATTTGTTTATTCACTGGTATTCTTGGGAGAAAACATGTTCCGTGCTATACGGCGTGGTCCCCTTGATTTACTGTATTTTTAAAGTAAAGTTTTAAATAATTGTTTTAGTTCTCACACAAGTCACATGTCTGACATGGAGTTTATTGTTTTAACCTAAACTCTGGGTGCCCCTATTTTCCACACGGGCAGCTAGTAGTTTCGATTTTGTAGATTCATTTTCATAGGATCCTGGTTTACAGCTGGAACTATATTCGAAAAGCTCTGTATCCGTGTATTTTTTCAGTTGTGTTATGTATTAATTTTCCGCTACTTGGTAATTTAATCTCTGATATTTTTCAATGTGTAATATTTATTTATACTCTGTTTTATTCTTGTACTCGGATGTAAATTGATGTAATAACAATGAAATGTTCTTCTGTTTGTGTTCTGATTTGTCGTGTTCTCAACTCAATCCGGGCTTTCCCTTATGGGTGAGTTTGGGTCATTTCAAGTGATATGATAACTTAAGTATATATTAAAAATTTGACTTTAGAACTTGTTAAAAAAATTATGAGACTTGTAAAACATTCTAATCATAATATAAGTAAATAATAACACTTGTTAAACATTCCAAAAATTATTTGAAAATAATAATAAAATACATAACATATAAAACCATAAATAAGAATATAAATAAATATAAATCAAGATTAAGGCTAAATAAAAAAAAACAACAAATCAGAAAGATAACAAAGAGTAAAATATTTAAAAACAAGAAATATTTAGAAATAAAAAATAAGTTATTCAAAACAATTTTGATTTTGAGGCTAAAAAAATTCAAAAAGGAAATTTTAAAAATAATTTTGGAAATCAATTTTGAAAGTTCGTGGGGTCCAACCCATTATTAAAATCCAAGTAAAGATGTTAGTGCTATTATGAAGTTTTAACACAAATCTAGACTCTATTACTTATCTTGATATCTTGAATTCTTAATACTCATGAGTCTTCAATCTTGAAATCTTCTTATTTGTAATCTTCAATCTCGAATCTTTGTACGCTACAATCTTCACTCTCAATACCTACATATAATATCCCCCCCACACACACATAAACAAAAGTGTTAGTATATATTTTATAATAATAATAGTTAAATATTTTCTTATCATCAAAACCATCATTTCAGTTCCTAACAATCTTGTAACGAGACCAAATCCCAATCCTGATCATCGACACAAAACACCATATCAAGTAACCAAGCATCATAAATTAGTGGATCATTAATAGAAAGAAGTTAGAGGATGAGAAATACAAAGAAAGAAAAATTAGAGTAGAAGAAAACAAAGAACACAAATCTCACAGTGGAATGAATAAAGAATATTATATAACATAACCTTTGGAATACAAATCAGTAACTGTATATACATACCATCATTAGAGCACAACGGCTATTTCTGGAACAGTTATAAACACATATTTCCAAATACAAACATAGTACACATCGGAAAATGTGATAGTCCATAGCTAACTGATGAGGCCTCCCGCTTCGAGCTCCTCCAAGTGAATCTATAAAATCCTGACTACTTGACTGCACGTACAAATTAAAACACCCAAGAGTTTAGGGTAAAACAAAACAAAATAAACTATGGGTCAGTTATGGGACTGGTGTGAGTAAACTCCAACCATTTGTTTTAACTTTCAAAATCCTTTCAAAAGAAAAGATAATCATAAGACCGATACACACATAAACTCGGATGGTTTTTACCTTACGATAACCCAAAATATTTTGATATCAAAATATGGTGATATTATAATAGTATCTAATCAAATAAATAGCAATCTAGCAGAACGCTTGCATCTCTCGCTCCACATATATAGTATAAAATCAAAAACTGCTTGGCGCTTATTGAAGAATGGATTTCCAACTATGAAAAGGTATGGGACCACCTTCCGATAGCGTATCTCTAGAGAGGAATACGTTGGGTTCAATAAGAACATCTTGCAACCCGGCCACACATGACCGGTCACTCATTTCGCTTGAGTGTACTGAATGTTTATCACGAACGATTGTGATCAAAAACCGTTACTGAAAGCATCCAGCATCGAATAGAATAAGAAGCAATAGGATTTTCTCTAGATCAGGTGATAATACATCCTACTTGGGTATAACCCACTTAACCATGCTTCCTGCCCGATTTTTGTCATTTCCCGGTTAATGTGGCTTGAGGCTACGATTATCTTTATTGCTATTTCATTCACTTTGAATGCCACATCATCAGATCCTTCAAATCACTAATTGACTTCCACAAAAATACACTGGGGTTGAGCAAGAGAAGTTTCCTTCTCTGCCTCCAAAACTCGGTACGTTTTAAGAAATCAATGTACGCGATCATCTAGAAATACTCTGTCAGACATTCATCCATACAAGTTGTCCTGGGTCTGGACAAACCAAAGGCACCATCCCATCAATCCATCTTAGGCAATTTTTACCTAGGATTAACAGAATAGCCCTTGCAATTTACTCACACTTTAATTATCTTCAGCACAATTCGATTCATAATGCTTATGCCAATACAGTGTGGTTTTCGGATAATAAATCCAACCAATCTCTCCATATTAACAACGATGGTATCAATACTTCAATAGTCGGTTGTTTAACTATCGAAGACACAAACATTCGTCCAACGTCTTATTTCCAAAAGAAAATACTGATGATTAGCAACATACAATCACTAAGCCCTTTTTAAATAAATATTCCATTAATGATTTTATAATCGATAATAGATTTCTACTTATAAAATTTTCTCAAATTTCCTCAAATTTTCGGAAATTTTTTCTACGTCTCCACTGTACAGCTCAATTCGTACAACTACAAATCGCCTCTCTAGGCCCTTTCCATTGAAAAAGAAAACCAAAAAGCCAAGCGGCTTGCCAAATAGGCTCATAAAATCTCATATTTAATTAAATACATATCTTTTAGTTGAGCACTTAATTTATATCATGATTCATCAGAAAATCCCTATTTTTAATAAATTTTATTTAACCATTATAGGTAGAACCTAGTTTTGACCCAAAATAACCAAATCAAGATTTTTAGGTTAATCCGATTTGGATTTATCTTAAAACCTAACAATTGGATCTTATTGCTTTCTTTTGCATTTGAAAACACTTTTCATTATGAACCGAACGTTTTTTGTTTCAGGAAAATTCGATGGTCGGATCTGCCGAAAAGTCAATTTGAAGTTAATGGTCGAAATTCACGAACTACCATTGTGCGACGAGTCCTATTCAGACCAAATTCGATTTAAAATTAAAATTAGATTGAATTATTTCCAAAATAATATGTTAATTATATAAAACAAATATAATTATTTTCAAAACTACATTTCAATTATTTCTCTTTAAAATAAAATATTTCATTATTTAATCATTTTAATATTATTTAAATCATTAAAATAATATTGTTTTTCAAAACTTATTATTTGAAGTCCAAATTTTCCTGATATTCATTATAAAAATAAATAAGATAGTTTTGAAAAGTAACTTCTATTAAAACATTATCTATATACCGTAACTAGACTTCACTTTTTGGAATTACTATTCATTTTCAATTTGAATTTGAAAACATGCCTTTATTAAATTAAAACTAAGTCAAATAAAATTCTTACTTTTACGAAAATTATTCGTAATGACTTAAACTACCTTTCCAAATTTTTTTGAATTTAAAATTCAAACTTTTATTTTTCACTGAATACTTTATTAATGAAATATTCAAATTAATGCCAAATTGGAATGAGATTCAACCAATTACCATATAATTCAGTTTATATGGATTTCACACATCAATATCATCTAATCATAGTTATTAATAACTATTAACATCCAATTACCATCTAGTGGCATCATCAGCGTAAGTGTTAAAATCATCAACACTTAATACCCAATTAACCATTGTTAATTAAGGTATTAAACCTCAGTAACACCCTATTGCCATAATTAGCAAAACAAATGCGCATTAACACACATCCCGTTTAAATGATCATCCATGCCACAATCAATATCAACAAAATTCAACAAATATCAATGATGTAACACATCCATATGCGGTCATATATTTACCAACATTTTTCCTTTACTTACTAAATGGTTATGGTGAATCAATTTCTATTACTAAGTAATTTTTCTCAACCATCACTTGCTTCTTCATTTAAACTATCTTGTAAACTTAACCATTTATCAACTTAAGCATGCAAGTCATACCAATTAACAAAAACTTGTCAATCACATAACATCTTATCTCCAACAGCGTAATTAACTATTTAATTAAGCTAGTTAACAAACTACTACTAATATATATTTATACTTACACATGCAATTGGAAGAGGAAAAATGAGATTTTTAGGGGTTTTAAAGGCTTGGAAGCCTAGTGGGGCCCACAACGTAAGGAGGTTGAGTCCACCCGAGGTTCACGGCCTGGTGGTGGTGTATAGGGTGGTGTGTGAGCTAGTGGGGCTCGGGGAGGAGACTACGGTGGTGGAATTTGGGTTTAAGGGGAAAGATGTGATATTTTGAAGTTTATAAGTAAAAGGGGAAGTCTTGGAGCAAGGTGGGCCCAGGACTTGGTAACGAGGTTTAGTGCAAGAGGTTAGGAGGCTGATGGTGGAGGTCTGGAAGGGGGTGGCACCATTAGAAGTGGAAGGATGGAGATAAAGTGGAAAGGATAAAGAACGAAAATCAAAATGAAAAAAAATTGAAAACAACATAATTAAAATACTCTCTCTTTCACATGCATAAGTACTTTTGGAAAAGGGTGAAATGGAAGACCAAGACATGTGTTCAAGAGTACAACATGTTGTCTAATGTAGGAGGTTTAAGGGATTTTGTGCAAAAGACTTGTTTTTCTTTTTAAGTTTTTAAATGGTTTCTTTATTTCTAAGCTTCCTTAAGAAGCCTTCATCATTATTAAACCATATGCATAAGTACATGGAAAGAAAAGATAATGGAAGAACATGACAAGTGTGGAGGGGCCATGTAAATGAAGTGTGTGCTATCTAAATTCCAAAGCCTTAGAAAGTGATGCTGATTTAATTGATTAACACTCTTTTTAATTTAACGTCCTTAACTTGTTTATATTTTTATGACTACATGCTATCTCCGATCGCTACAAAATTTGAAACCTTACTATATTTTACTAATACGGATCCAATAAAATTAGTCTCATCGAATTCGGAAACTGTTTGAAAAATGGCCTTGTTTCTCGCTTTTATTGAATTCTAACTGATTTTTAAATATATGTTAATATTATGTATTCTTACACACTAACTACGATTGACTTGACTTTTGGAACCTTAATGTATTTTAACATTACGGATCTTATAAAATTGGTTTCATCGAAATCCGAGACTGTTTGCAAAATATCTGTTTTTTGGCTATTGAAATAATATTAAAATATCAAATTTTAATATATTTAATTTTAAATTACTATCAAAAGTCCAAAAATCTTATTTAAATTCATATTTTAAATTGACCAAAAATCCGGGTCGTTACATTCTCCCCCATTTAAAAAGATTTCGACCTCGAAATCGAAGACGAAACTGAAGGTCGTTTACTTAACCGACTCGGCCTTTGTTCTAACTTAAGTTCTTTAACTTTTCAGTTTCTAAGAACTTCCCATTTTCTCAAATTTGGCTAACACCTTAAATTTTCGAACCTCATTTGTACGGGTTAATCTGTACAACTACAACTTGCATGTTCGGGCCCTCATCAATCAAAAAGAAAATCCAAAAGGCAAGCGGCTTGCAAATCGGCGCATAAAATTATTACACCCAATCAATATGGTAAATATGTACCTTTGTGTCAAGAATGAAATTTTATTCCTCTTCTCTACTTCCATACAATAACATGTTCACCATATATATGTCCAATTCAAATCAACTTCCAAATCAATTCAACACTGATGTTAAATTTTAAATTTGTTCGATTCACTTCAATATTTTCAATATTTTTAACTTGTAGTAGTTAAATTTAAATCACAAAGTATATCAACCATTTGTCAAATTACAAACATTAAGTTGTAACCAAGTTCTTGGTTCTCACACCAATCGACTGGAATTATATAGTCATCCTACTTTCAAAACTCGAAAATAAACACTGTTGATGTTGCAATCATCATCAGAATCATTCCCAAGAGACTAGAGTGTGATTCTATATCTACCGAGTATATTTGAGACTTCGTATATACATTAGCTAGGCATATATGAAAAATCTTTGTATACTCGATAGTCCAATTTCGACATCAAATAAAATACTTAACTCTTATTATAAGTATTAATCTTTCATAATCAAATTCATTTTTATGAATCTGAAAATTCATTCTCTCCTATGTATAATACTCTTCAAACTCATTCTAGGGCATTATAACCATATCTCTAATGAGCCACTCATTCTAGGATATTAGTGATCATATCTCTAATGAGTTTTCTTTTATAGAATGTTAATAATCCTATCTCTGATGAGACTTTTCATCTTGTTCTAATGTATTGTACCCCCAAAGCTTTGTAAACCAAATCTATGATACCAAGTGTGACGACCCGAAAATTCCTACCCTTCAATCGACCATACATCATACAATTCCGATCCAAAAGGCAGAAATCCTCAAACCATTATGGGATACAAAACATCAGAACAAATACACAAAAGAATATTTCATTGTTATAACAATAATTTTACACTAGAGTACAAGATTATATCAAAGTATATCGCAAATATTATAGGATAATACATTACAAAACACAATAGAAAAATAATTACATTCAGCGGAAGACTATCAAATGCTTTGGACACAGCTTTATCTTCAATCGAGAATTTAGCTCTATAAATTATCTGCAAAACCAAACCAACTAGCTTCCCGTGTGGAAAATATGGGCACCTAGAGTCTTGGTGGGAAACAATAAACTCTGAGTCTGTCATGCGAGTGGTGTGAGAACTAAAATAGTTATATAAGCCATGCTTTGATCATCATCCACAAAGCCTTTCTTTTCAACAAGAAGCTTTGATCAGCTCAACACATAACATGCTACACTATCAACTCATGACACATAGTCAACGTTTATTAATATATAACCCTCTGAGTATATAAGTCTCAAAGGAGGGTGTTAAGCCAAGAGAATAAATTTTCCGCCATCAACTGATATAACATTAATAGACATCAATTTATTACGACTTAACATATAATATCAGACATACATCCATTTACAAGTTCATCCTGGGTCTGAACGAAACCGAAGGCACCTTATTCCTCGTCCAATAAAAGAGAGAGGACATTACATATTCGGTCAACCTCCAAGTACGTCTTGATGACCGCCACTTATAACCTCATTTTGGGTGTACCGCCCAATCGAGACATCAGCAATAATCCAAACGACGTGAAGATCTCCGGTCTTCAACCACCGTCTTTGATATCTTCAAAAATTATTGTTTAGTTATTCAGAATGGGTTGAAACCCGATCTTTCCAAATAACTAGCGCATCTTTAAAATCAAGTGATATATAACATATCATAAGTCTCATTCCAATTTGGATTATTCTTTGACTTCAATTTAACCCTTAACACAAAGGTTATTACCCAAATCAAAATCCCATTCCCATCCTATTCATCCAATGGAGCAAAACTGGTAGTGCTCTATATCTTATACCCCTCGTATTTTGGTAAGTGTACTTACCTTCTTTCAATCTAAACCTAATTAATGATTCATTAAAACTTTAACCTAGTTTTAGTCTCCATTTCATTCACTCAAATCTTTGATGAAAGATTTATTAAAACTCTAACTAAGTTTTATTACTTCCAAATCATTTTTCAATGATAACTAAACTTTGGAAGTCTATCCTGTCTTTAGCTAGGTTAAAAAATAGTTGTTATTCAAGACATCATTCACGAAAAACCCAAAATCCAACTTGATATCAAATATAAGGCTCCAAATAGAAATCATATCGACTTATATTCAACATCAAATTCTAAAATTAAAAGATACCGTATAGAGAATAATGATATATATATCTTCCAAATTCCTCAAACAGTGGTCGTATAATTATGGAATCTAATGTCGAAATATCCGAAGATTATTTCCACTCAAATCCAATTAAATTTATATATTGGGAAACTTAATTTGGTTAAGTACTTATTAACTTCAAACGTTTTAATCACTTTTATCAAAATAGCTAATTTTCACAAAATATCTTTATATTATTCAAAATTAAATATTGTCAGTCAAAATTCCTTTTAAATAATTTATTATGATTTATTAAAAAAATTCACTATTTTTAATAATTTTAATTTAACAATTATTGGCAGAATCAAGTTTAGACTCTAAACTACCGAATTAGGATTTTTAGGAAAATCCGATTTGGATTTATCTTAACACCTAACCGTTGGATCTTAATACTTTCTTTTGCATTTGAATTTTTTTTCATTTTGAATCCAATGTTTTTCATTTTGGGAAAATCCGATGATGTAACGAAAAAGAATTTCGCTCGATCCTAATCGATCGCTAAACAGACCCAGACCGTTCGAAACGCCTGATTGTTTTGAGAACACGAAAAACTAGAACGTAGATGGAAGAACATTTCATTGTATATTACAACAATTCCATCAGAATACAAGAATAAACAGAGTGTAAATGAATAAATATTACACAGAAAATATCAAAGATTACAATAATTACATAGCAGCGGAAAATGATACAATACACAACTAGAAGAGATATGCGGATACAAAGCTTTCTGAATATCGTTCCAGCTGTAAACCAGGATCCTATGAATATAAATCTGCAAAACCAAAACTACTAGCTGCCCGTGTCAAAATAAGGGTACCCAGAGTTTAGGTTGAAACAATAAACTCCAAGTCAGTCATGGGACTGGTATGAGAACTAAAACAGTTATTTAAAACTTTACTTTAAAGCAGATATATCAAGGGACCACGCCGTATAACACGGAACGGGTTTCCTCCCAAGAATAACAGTGCATATAACAAAATAGCGCAATGCTTTTTGAAAAAAATGAAGCTATTATAAGACCCAGGTCCTATCACACAATGCAACGCAAGCCGGGGGATAGGGTTTTCCCTTGTAATAGCCAAACATGCTTAGTACGTTTAAAATATATCATTTGATACTATTATAAGTGCATAGTGCATAAAACAACTTCAAATCATAAGTATCAATCATAGACGGCATGAGTACCATATATCATGTCGCCATACTAGTTCTACAATTAAAACCACAAAATCACGTATTTGGAAGTTGGATTTCCATCTGTGAACCGAGGCAAAAGATAGTCCTTACCGATTCGAGACTGTCTAGCCCGAGTCTCAGGATCAGAGCTCGAGTGACCCTTGGATAGTCAGGGCCGGTCCACTGATGTGGATTAAAATTCCTGAACACTGCGTTTCCTCGCCCTTTGGAGCGTAAATGAGCCAACGAATGGCTCCATCGGACCCGGATCGTCCGATCTATCCGAGGCGCCTCGCAACAGCAACAACCACATAAGTCAAACTCGTCAGGGCGTGTAAAAACACTGACGCCACTTCTAGCTAGAAGGAAACGCATGCCCTCCCTGAGGTCCTCTTCCGTTTCTGATTCACAACCGGGGTGTGAGGCTCGCGAATTCACGTTACACAAAGCTATGCCACACAGGCCGTGCTTTGATCATCACCACAAGACTTTGGTTTTCAACAGAAGCCTTGATCAATTGCCACTTAGGCATGCCACACAGGCAATTCACTCCATGCGTTTGATATCCATCAATATATAACCTCTGAGCTCGTACGTCTCAGAGAAGGGCGTTAAGCAAGAGAATAAATTCTCCGCCGCCAAACAGATGTATATTTAATAGAAATCAATCACACAGACTAAAATCCAATGTCAGACACACAATCCATTTACAAGTTCGTTCTGGGTCTGAACGAAACCGGAGGCACCTAGTACCCCGCATATCCATCGATCTCCAAGAACGTCTGGACGATCACCAACTGATTCTCTCCTCTTGGGTGTACAGCCTAATCAAGATCATCAGTAATTGTCCAAACGACGTGAAGACCTCCGGTCTTCAACCACCGCCTTCATTTTCGACACCACGTCGAATTAGTTATTCAGAATGGGATAAACCCGGTCTTTCTGAATAACTCGCGTATATAATAAACAAGTGTTACACAAACACAACATACGCCTCATTCCAATTCAGAATATTCTTTTATTCAAATATTCTTGTACTTTGGGAAAGGTTCCCATTAATTTTATCAAAGATAAATTCTTTAAATTTATTCTTTAATCTTCTTTGAATATCATTTCAAACTAGTCGGGATTAGCGAACCACACCAAAGTAATCATTTATTTTATTTCCCAATCCCAACCTATTCATCCCATGAAGTAAAACTGGCCATACTTCATATCTAACACCACGGTGTTATCGGTAAATTCAATTACCATTTCACGTTCAAATCTAATTAAAGATTTAACTATCGCCTGGAGCAAAACTGGTGATACTCCATTCTTGACCATTTCAATCTAATTAAAGATTCATTAAAACCCCACTTAGTTTTAATCTTTACAGAAATCAATATCCTGTCTTTAACTGGGTTAAAGAACCAATGTCATTTAAAACACGTTTCACGATAAAACCAAAATCACATTCCATTAATTATCGGGTTAAAGAACAAGTGTTATTTAAAACACCGTTCACGATAAACCCAAAAATCAATCCCAATTCAATTCCAATCAAATATCATTTAATTGGCACACTTCATTAAATCTAAATAAAAAGATTTAATCTTTTTCTCAACTGGGTTTAAGAACAGTGTTAATGAAGACACCATTCACGATAAACCCAAATCACATTTGATATTAAATACAAGGCTCTGAATAGAAAATATACCGGCTTATGTTCAATATCAAATTCTACGACCAACAAATATCGTATTGGAAATAACGATATATATATCTTTCAAATTTCCATAACAATATCTGTATAATCACGAAATCCAACATCGAAATACTCCGAAGACAATTTCGATTCAAATCCATTCCAATGCAATTATTGGAAATTCTGGTTATTTTCAGAACCATTTCCAATCCAATTTATTTATTTTAATTCTACGACCAACAATTATTATTCTAGTTCAAAACTAGTTCATTTCGATAAAAGTCTATTTTTATCTTTTCAAATATGGAGTTTTTCATCCCAATTCTTCACAAATCATTTCTTATGATTTTAAACTAAATATTACTATTTTTAATAATTTTATCAAGGCCTGTACAGTCAATTTCCATCAACGGCCATCGAACTGCACTTACAGCGACCTTTTTCAAATTTGATTTGGACATAATTCCAAATCCAACCGTTAGATTTCAAATTTCTAATATTCATTGGAAAGCTCTTTTCGATATGAACCTAAGGTTCTGGTTTTAGGAGAATCCGATGGCCGGATCTCCCGCAATATCCATTCGAAGTCAATGGTCGAAATTCGCGAACTGCCGCGGCGCGGCACGTTCTATTCAGGCCATTATATTATATATATAATATATATAATATATACTTCGTCAATTTCCTTTTAAAACGTATTTTATAAATCATTTTAAATTCGTTTTCGAAACAATTTTAACTTCATTTTCAAATTCAAATCAAAATTGAATTTTCCCATACAAATTCGTTTTAAATTCATTTCAAATTGATTTCAATTCAAATCGATTTTCAGTTCAATTTCAATTCGTTTTCAATTCAATTTGAATTTCAAATTAATTCAATTCCAATTCGAATTCAATTCTATTCAATTTCAATTCGAATTCAATTCTATTCAATTTCAATTCGAATTCAATTCTATTCAATTTCAATTTGAATTCAATTCTATTCAATTTCAATTTGAATTCAATTCTTTTCAATATAATTCGAATTTCAATTATTTCAATATAATTCAAATTTCGAAATCACTTTCAATATAATTAAAATTTCGAAATCACTTTAAATATAATTCAAATTTTGAAATCACTTTCAATATACATTGAAATTTCGAAATCACTTTTTATATACATTAAAATTTCGAAATCACTTTCAATATACATTGAAAATTGAATAAAATCGATATAAATATCGTTCACGTCAAAATGGCGTCAATCTAATCAACACGGCTTCATATATTTCTATTTTCAAATATTCTATTTCAAATATTTCTTTTTCAAATATTTCTATTTCAAATATTCCTATTTCAAATATTCCTATTTCAAATATTTCTTTTCAAATATTTCTATTTCAAAACTGGAATGAGGCCCAATCAATTACCATATAATATTGATTATATGGGTTTTCTACAACACATGTATATATCAACAATCACAAATAATCAACCATCATCCAGAGTGCATTCTACACAGTATAAGCATCAAATATAAATATTTAACGCTTATAACAGTTTGTCAATAATCGATCGACATACAACTAAACAATCGGGATTTGTGTACGTCAAATATCATCCCAATACCTGTGTGGGGTTTCAAACCATCAAACAAAGATTTTATTTGTGCAGTTGGGCGATGTGTAAAATTTATTGTCCTAATCAATATCAGTCAAATGTGTGTATATAAACAAATCGTCCGATTTGTTTATTTCTATTTCATTTCATATACACGTTAAAAATTCTATTTTTAACTATAAAATATTTTCCACTATAAAATATTTTATTTCACATCACACAATCAACTACACATCAAAATCAAACAAACAAGCATACAAGCCGTCCAAGGTCTGTGGACGATGGGTGCTACTAAACACCGTCTACATCCTAGTATATATTTATATAACTAGAAAAAGAAAGTTAAAGTGAGAAGTTCTCACCGACTAGCTAATCCAATACCATGACTCTTCATTGTAGAAATCTTCGCCGTCTGACACTTTCGTTGCCCGTATTCACTACATATATAAAAATCACATTTTTATATTGTTGCTATGTATATAAAAATCACATTTTTACCACATTTCTTTCTATATAAGAATTATATTTTTAACCTTCTACAATATAAAAGATTATATTTTTAATACTTCTATAATATAAAAATCTAATCTTTACTTCATTAAAAATCCAACCTTTCTTCACTAATATCATATATAATTTTCAGTTTAAAAACCAAATATTTTTCAGTTTAAAAATCAAGTATTTTTCCTAATAAATTAGATTAATTAAACTAGAAGAAAACTCACTGTTTCGTTCACTGCCCGAACCCATTCGCCACCGCTAGGGTCTTCCTCCTGCACAGTCTTCGATGAGCCTCTGGTTGCTGCGCCTCTTGCTGCAGACATCGGACGAAGGGGGGAGGCGCTCTGGTGGGTTTGGGGTTAGAAGAGGGGGGGGGGGGGGGGCTCGCGCGATTTGGGGTCTCGAGAGAAGGGAGGATCGGAGGCAAGGGGATCGACAGAGGGGAGGTCTCCTTGGCAGCGGGGCCTCCGGCGTTGGCGGCGCGTCGGGTTCTTTGAGGAATAGGAGGGTGTGAGCGAGAGTCGAGAGGAGGGAGGGACTGGAGGAGAGAAGAGAAGCGTGGGGAGGAAGCGGAGGTGAGGGAGGGGCGCGGTGGCCTACGCCATCGCTGGCAAACGGGATCAGAGGGGGGGGCGCCCCCTTTTTTTTCTTTCTTTTTTTCTGTGTTTGACTTTTTGAGGGAAGAGAGAGAAGACAGGGGGGTTATATAAATATTTATATATTTTATTATTTTAAAAAGTAACTTTTTCATTCGAACTCGAAACGAGACCCACCGCCTGTCGTCCATAGCTAATTACCCCCATTTCGAACACAATGGGATATGTATCGTAAGCTGATTTGATCGTTTCAATCATTTTTCGTCAAAATCAACATATAACTCTATATATTGAATTTGAACGCGCATTTCAATTTAACGGGGCCACACACTAACTAGAAAAATTCCCAAAAAATAATTTCTAGCTTCGTATTGATGACACGGTCCTAACAAAACTAGTTTCGTCGAATTCTGAGAACGTTTGAAAAATGGCCATTTTCTAGTCGATCAAAATCAACTGAAACTGGTCAAACGCATTTTCCTTTGCCACGCTCACATATTGATTCGAAAAATTACAAATTTTGAAACCTAGCAATAATTTGACATCGCGGATCCAACAAAAGTGGTTTCGTCGAAATCCGAGGTCTTTTGCAAAATTTCCATTTTTAAGGGCCAGAATTCCATAGCGACTATTATGGATATTCAACTGGACATATCTTTTGATTCCCGCTATGAAATTTTGATTTTTCGGATTCGTTGGAAAGATATTCTCAATTAGATTTTATTATTTTCGGTTTCACTAAAATCCGGTTTATTTTGAATCCTGTACATTCATTTGAAATTTGAAATCGAATTATCGAACTACCGCACCATTTTCAATTCCTTTTATATATAAATAAATTTTTATATTCTAACGACGCTCTATATAAATATATTCGTTCTAATTCTATTCAAAATAAATTTCTCGTCGTTATTATTTAAAATAATTCATTTTAAATATTCAAAATTGATCAAAATTGTCAAAATAAAAATTTTAAATTAGCTCAGAATTTCCGGGTTATTACAGATGATAGGATCTCCCGGGAAGTAAATTTGAAGTTAATGGTCGAGATTCGCAAAGTACCACTTTACGAAGAGTCCTATTCAGATTAAATTTGATTTAAAATTAAAATTAGATCGAAATATTTTAAAAATAATCAATTAATTACATAAAAGATATATAATTATTTTTGGAAACTACATTTCAATTATTTCTCTTTAAAATCATTCTTTTCATTATTTAATCATTTTAATATTATTTAAATCAACAAAATAATATTATTTTTCAAAACTTATTATTTGAAGTCCAAATTTTCCTTATATCCGTTATAAAAATAAATAAGATAGTTTTGAACGGAACTTCTATTGAAATATTTCCTATATACCCTAACTAAACTTCGCATTTTAAAATTACAATTCATTTTGAGTTTAAATTTGAAAATATGCCTTTATTAATTTAAAAATAATTAATATCAAAATTTTACTTTTACGAAATTTATTCATAATGACTTAAACAACCTTTCCAAATTATTTCGAATTTAAAATTGAAACTTTTATTTTTCACAGAATATTTTATTAATAAAATATTCAAATTAATTCCAAATTGGAATGAGATTTAACCGATTACCATATAATTCAGTTTATATTTCACACACCATTAGCATCCAATAATAGTTATTAATAACTACTAACATCCAATTACCATCTAGTGGCATTATCAACATAAGTGTTAAGATCATCAACACTTAATACCCAATCAACCATTGTTAATTAAGGTATTATACCTCATTAACACCCTATTGACATAATTAGCAAAACAAATTCACGGTAACACACATCCCATTTAAATAATCATCCTTGCTATAATCCATATACACAAATATTCAACCAATACAAACGATGTAACACATCCATTTAAGGTCATATATTTACCTATATTTTCCATTACCTACTAAATGGATATGGTGAATCAATTTCTATTACTAAGTAATTTTTCTCAACCACCACTTACTTCATCATTATAATATCTTGCTAACTTAACCATTTACCAAATTAAGAATGCAAGTCATACCAATTAACATAAACTTGTCAATCACATAGCAACTTATCACCAACAACATAATTAACTAAACTAGTTAACCAAATACAGTGAAGAGTTCTCACCATAGATATCCAACACCATGACTCTTCTTATGTAGGAATTCTTAACCTCTATGTAACCAAAATCACAACTTTCCCACTCCAAATCACCAATTACTAATATATACATACATACATACATACACACACACACACACACACACACACACACTTATACTTGCAACTAGAAGAGGAAAAATCAGATTTTTAGGGGTTTTAAGGGCTTGGAAGCCTAGTGGGGCCCATGACTTAGGGAAGTGGGGTCCATCTGAGGTGTGCGGCTAGGTGGTGGTATCTGGGGTGATGCATGAGCTAGTTGGGCCTAGAGAAGGAGACTATGGAGGTAGAATTTAGTCTTAAGGGAAAGATGTTATTTTTGGGTGTTTTAAAGTAAAAGGGGAGGTTTTCAAGCAAGGGCCCAGGACATGGTGATGGGGGTTGTCGCAAGGGGTGAGGAGGCTAGGGAGGTCAGTGGTGGAGGTAGGGAAGGGGGTGGCTCTATTAAAGGTGGAACGATGGAGCAAAAGTGGAAAGGAAGAAGAATGAAAATAAAAATGAAAAAAAATGAAAACTACTTAAATGAAATACTGTCACTCTTTCACATGCATAAGTACTTTTGGGAAAGGGTGAAATTAAAGACCATGAGATGTGTTCAAGAGTACAATGTGTTGTCTAATGTAGGAGTTTTAAGGGATTTTGTGCAAAATACTCGTTTTTCTTTCAAGTTTTTAAATGGTTTCTTTATTTCTAAGCTCCTTAAGAAGCCTTCATCATTATTAAACTATATGCATCAGTACATGGAAAGGAGAGTAAATGGAAGAACAAGACAATGATGGAGGGGCCATGTGAATGAACTGTGTGTTGTCTAAATTCCTAAGCCTTAGGAAGTGGTGCTCATTTAAGTTATTAGCACTCTTTTTTAATTTTACGTCCTTTACTTGTTTCTATTCATATGACCACATACTAACTCTGATCGCTACAAAAATTGAAACCCTGCTATATTTCACTAATACAGATCCAATAAAATTGGTTTCGTTGAATTCGGAGACTGTTTGTAAAATGGCCTTATTTCAAGCTTTTATTGAATTCTAACCTGTTTTTCAATATGCGTTTATATTACGTATGCTTACACAATAATTCCGACTGACATAAAATTTGGAACCTTACCATATTTTAACATTACGGATCCGATAAAATTGGTTTCTTAGAAATCCGGGACTGGTTGAAAAATGCCTATTTTTAGGCTATTGAAATATTATTAAAATATCAAATTTTAATATATTTACTTTTAAATCACTACTAAAAGTCAACCAATCTTATTTAAATTCATAGTTTGAATTGACCAAAAGTCTGGATTGTTACATTACAGCAAAGGATTTGAAGAAGAATGCAACTTTTACTCTCAAGAAGCCTTAAAACCGCTGAAAATCAAATTTCTGTAAGATGCAAATATAAAGATAAGAACAATCGACCAAACACATGATTTGTGATGAAATAACTCCATTACTTTATGGAGATTACATATAAAGATGTTTAGTTATCAATTTCTTTCGCTTTTGATTAGGACTGCAAGGGTTTTTAGCTTAGGATTTAGAGAGGAATTGAATTTTGGTTTTACTATAAAGAGAGGAAGAAGATGTTTCTTCTTTTGTTTTTACTGTAAAATTAATACATACTCAATTTTAGCCTATTCTAAATTTCTCTAAATCTATTAGTGATTAAGAAGGATTAGGGCCTAATTAGACTATTAACACTAAATTAGGATTAGGTGCAGTAATTTACAAAGTTTAATCCTCAATTTAACCCATTTTACGCTATTTTTTCATGTTTTAAGTTACTAACAATGTCACACAAACACACACCCCAAACCACATTATTTTCAACTTTGTAAATATTATCATACATATTTGTATATAGGGCTGTAAACGGATGCAGCCAGATATGGATAGTGCTGTATCCGAATCCGTATCCGAAAATAAAAATCCGTATCTGATATCTGCGGATACCAGTTAAAAATATCCATATCCGTATCCGTGGATATTTTCGGATATCTGAAAATATCCGTATCTGCCTTAGCGAATACGGATATCCGAAGGTATCCGAAAATATCCGTATCCAAAACTTAAAACTGTGCATTGGATGTGGTTATACTAAAATATCCGAAAAATATCTAAAAATATCCGAAAATAAAACAATAAAAGTTTACAAATACATCACTCACATGCAAATTTGGCTCATAAAATATTTTTTGAACATGTGAATACATCTAATTAAAAATTACAAGCAGGACATCAATCAAATAAATTTCTTACAACAAATATTTTAAGAGATAAAGTGTTCAAAATATGAAATACACAACCCTATTAAGACTAAAATAAAACAAAATATAAATCATAGAAGCACATACATGTATCAGAAAATCGAACGGATATTTTTCGGATACGGATACCACTATAGCCATATCCGTATCCGGAATGATTTTCGGATATCGGATATGCGTATCCGCGTCTCGGATAACGGATATATTTCGTATTTTCGGATACGGATGCGGACGGATATCAGATTTTTCGGGCACCCGTTGACAGCCCTATTTGTATATCTAAAAATATTTTATACCTTTTTAAACATTATTAACATTTCACATAATAAAATTCACACTTTCACAAAAACAAAATTTTACACCTTTACAAAAACAAAATTTTACACCTTAATTAATCAAAAGTTATCATTTTTACGTTCCATATCCTTATAAAATTCTTCTCAAATGTATTTAAATTATTTCTAAGTCTTTTAAACACTAAACTATTCATGTTTCACACAAATTTTATTTTACAATTAGTTGCACATTTTACATCTTTAATTCACTAACTTACATTTTAAATTCAAATTTGTGTAAACTATATTTTCTTGTTAAATAAACATCATCTTATCCAAAATATTTTAACATATTTCAAATACTGACTTTAAATCAGTTTTCCCTTTTAATCTCTATTTACAACTCAAATAAGCTTTGAGATATCAATTTGCATTAAAATTCATCATTTTACTCAACCTTGAGATTTAATGCAGAAAGTCACATATAAATCTCTTACATGCTCATAATTTCATATTATAAATCTTACAAAGATTTTACTCATTATTATTTATTCCCTATTACCTAACTCAATGTTGAAATAAACCCCTTCATTGATTTATTTAATCCAACCCATCTCAATATTGTTTAATTATCCAAATTTTCACCAAATTAATCCCGAACTCATTAAATTATCAAAACGATCAAATTGACGACTAATTACTCAAATTTGTAGCTATTCTTTTGATTATCTAATTGATTTTGGATCGTACTGCATCTTAACGCAATTTTATCACCATCCAATATATTTTAAATTTATAATTCTCAAAACCCCTAATTTACATATTTTAAGGATTTTACGAGTTAACCACCTCAAATCAAGTTTAATTCTAATTAACCTTCATTTAAATATCTCACAGGTAGTTACAGAAAAGTCAGGGTTGTTACAAATGTTAGGACATGCCACCCTAACCATTGTAGTCGCTTATTTCCTACTTTGAACCTACCCGTGTATTCGTTCAGATGGACATCTATCTACCAGCACTAAGAACGCTTGGCGTTTTATTTCCTACACCAATGCCTACATGCTCGGTCATCATTAGGATGCACAGCCTCCAATTCTATCTCTATTAGGTTACTTATTTCCTACGTTGACGTGCGTGTCTATTCAACATTAGGACATTCCGCCAAATAAACAACTAGACATGCTCTTGCTTATCCCTAACGACCGAGTCATAAACTATTGGCTAGTTATTTTCCATGCCTACGTGCGTGTTCGCTCATCGTTCGGATGAACCCCCAAACTATACAAGATAAATTATAGACCACTTATTTTCCACATTGACGAATATCTAGTTTGTCATTGGGACGGGCTCCAACTATGTGAATGCTACTACGAGTCACTTATTTTCTACGTCAATAAATATCTTGTTCTTCGTTGCGATGGGCCCCGACTATGTTGTTTTCTATTATTATGATATTTTAAAACTTTTTAGCTTCTTTACCTCTTTTTAGTGATAGTCACTACTTGTAAAATATGTATCTATCAATCATAAACTACTTATCATAATAGTATTTAGTTTTCTCCTTTTCTCTTATTATAATTAATGTCAGAATTCTATTGCAAGTATAAAACTTGTCTCTTTACTTCTATTATAACTTTTTATTATAATTAATGTTCTGGTTTCAAATTTACATAAATTACATGTATATTCATTCTTTTTTGTTAACACTGTATTTTCTATTTAAATCTGTATTACGTGAAATCTCTCTCTTTTCCGACTATTTTCACATTAGCTAAATAGACTTAAAACTGCTTTTAAATCCAAAAAATAGAATTGTACACTGCTTATTATTTGAAAAATAAATGTAAATTAACTATACTTAGCTTTAAACAAATGTAAATTATAATAAACTTAAATGTAAATAAAACTGCTTTTAAGCCTATATATTTTATTTTACTGATTCTATTATGTATTATGTTTCCACTCATCTGAGGCCTTAAGATGATCACCCTCCATGGTCTTCTAATATTTTAGTTTTTATCTTTTTCCTCGAGAAAATATTTATTTTTGTTTCAAACGGTAAAATTCAAAGGAAAACATGGGCATGAAGGAAGAAGGGAATGTGTGGAATGAAGTGTTAGGCCCGGGCATCTATTTATAGGTTTAGTTGAAGATCTTGGACCATTGGGCCCAACTAGATCTAATATGAGTCTAACATTGTGATAATTTTATTCCTAACCATTCAATAAACTTTTAGGTTCGCATCTAGTCTTGGGTTTAATTTAGGGTAAATTTGACCCTTTTACCTAACCTTTCAAATTAAATCATAGACTCTATTTTAATTCAGTTAAGATTCTTAGAACCTTGCCTCAAATATACTTTTCATTCATTACATACTGGCCAATTTGAAGTTTAGTACCACCCTTAACTATTAACTACTGCCCATGGCGGTCGGATGCCATGGCCGACCTGCCCTGTGGTGGTCGATCAACGAGGCATTAATTTGTTCAAACTTATAATCGAACTTCTTGTTTTCTAGCTTATAATTTCTCTAATAATTTATAACACCCTACATTTTTAATTAAATAATAAAATAAAATTTGAAAAGCTTCTAGAATTTGGTCATGGGATTAGCGTCATTGCATCCGTGGCAATTTTCTAGTCAATTTAGACATATGGATTGCAAAAAACAGATTTAAGATGAAAGAGATACATTTAAACGAAATATTGTAACAAACATGAAAAGATGATATAAGAAAAAGAACAATGACTGCCATTGTTTTTATACTTGTTAACAAAAGACTATGTAGTCCAATTGGTAAGAGCATGTGGCTTTCAAAAGAGAGGTGCAAGTTCGATTCCTATAGGCGCCATTTTTTTATTTCAGAGGAACGGCTAAAATAATACATGTTCTTAAGGGATAAATATGTATAAATGCACATATAAGGAAGTAATTATATATATATATATGTATATATGTTACAAAGGAGAAATTCAAAATAAGGCTACAATCAAAGAAATCTGGTAAGAACTAAATAACGACATAACACCGTTTGAATTTTGAAATTGTAATAAAAGTTGTGCGTATATATATACGTGTAGAATGGCATTAGAATCTTTGTATACATATAAGAAGTTTATATGTAAGTATAACGTTTAAATAATTATATAAATTCAAATGTTTAAAACAAACATTAACAAATAAACATCTGCGCCTAAACCATCTCGTGGGACCCAAACGGGTCGACCCACACTTACCTGGGTCGACCCAAGGGGGACTGATTGACCCTAGGGTTGACCCAGGGGGGTATGTGGGTCGAACCACCCCTAATCCGGTCAGATTCATTTGATGAATCTGGACTTTTGTTCAAACCACGTTCATTGCTGACTCAACACTACGTGTACGATAAGGTCTTGAACATCTATAAATAGGCTAGTACAGCCTAGCCTGAATCTTATATTTTCTAAGATGATGTCCATACTCTGCTATTCTTCTTCCTCCTCTAATTGCTTCAGAAAATAGAATAATTAGTCTAAGGAAATTATGATTCAAAATCTAGAGGAAAAGAATGTATATCTGCAAATGGGTGTTCAGAATTCTGATCGAAGAGAGGTAAATTCTTGAATCTGGTCAATTTAAACTTCTCCTCTTTCTTCCCTTTTTCTTTTAGTCTGAGAATTGTGAATCCATGATTACTTAGATTCTAGATCCTGTTAGGATAGCCATGGATTGCTGGGTCTGGACCAGATTCATGAACTGGAAAGCAATTAGGTGAGTGGATTTAAGTTATACCTTTTTGTTAATGGTTTGACATTCCCCGTTAATATGTATAGTAAATTTGCTGAAATGGTTAATCTGCTGAATTGTATAAACCTGTTAAAATATGTAAATTTTCTTATATTTATCGTTTAACATTCCCCGTTAATATGTATAGTAAATTTGCTGAAATGGTTAATCTACTGAATTGTATAAACCTGTTAAAATATGTGGAAAGGATTAATGTTGTATATAAACATGTTATAATAACTTGTTAATTGGGTACTGTAAGTTATGTTATAGTGAAATTGGGAATACTTGTAATGTTGTATTAGACCTGTTTTCCCATTAATCATCTGTCTGAGTTGGAATTTACTGTAAATGTTGTAATTATGGAATTTACAATGAACATGAGTATTTGTTAAGAATATTATTATGCCCAAAGATTGTAAATAAGAATTACAGTGAAATTTGGAAGAATGAATATGCCTAAATTTATAATTATAGTAAATAGAAAATTTGTAACCGCACTTAGACAAGAGGTTAAATTCAACTTGTGGTAGAAGTCTGCCCGAAACCACCCAACAAATCTAGCATCCACAAGTGGTTAATTTAATGTGAGGGGTCTAGTGTGTAAATGAACAAGTGACGGTGCTAAGACACGAGGTTAAGTCCAACTTGTGGTAGAAGTCTGCCCGGAACTGCCCGACAAATCCAGCATCCACAAGTGGTTAGCTTAATGTGAGAGGTCTGGTGCATAAACACATATATGTGTATATGCATATAAAAGGAAAGAAATAAATGGCATTAATTGTAATTAATGGAAATGAATGAAAGTTACAACAATAAAAGAATTGGAATGAACGGGTAATGATAATAACCTATTATGAATAAACTTGAAAGGGAAAAGGGAAAGATAATAGGTAGGCTTGTCCTAGGGACAAGCGGAAATTATAACTTAGGTTATAATAAATGATTGAGGGTATGTGATAACTTATGTAATGAAATAAGTTGTACTTAATTATAAATTAAATAATCTGTAAATTTGGAAACCTGAAACCTTTTGTTTGTAATAAGTAGAGAAAGTGGGCAAACTTATTAAATGTAATAAGTTGTACTTAATTATAAATTAAGTAATCCGTAAACTTGAGAATCTGAATCCTGCTAATAAGAAGAACATGTAATCTGTAAACTTGAGAATCTGAAATCCGCTGATAAGGGTAACATGTTAAAGGCTTATTAATGAACTTAAATGGGTTAAGTTATATAACTGAAATTAATAAGCAAGAGGAACTTGGTAACCAGAATAAGAAGTTAATATGACTTGAAATAACCAAGTTAAACGGGCTGAAAAGGTTGAGAAAGCGCATAAATAAATGATTAGACATAGGGTCTAATAACACATTATTCCGAGACGCTTGGACCAGTCCGTACGTTTGAAGGTGAATAACCCAACGGGGCAGATCATCATGGTGTCATGAGGCATGAGGGAGCGCCTGTCCATCTGATTATTCTCCCTATTGGGCCGATATACTACTGGCTCTGAAGGACTGGAAGGGGAAGCACGCGACTTACTGGGATGTGAAGGGTACTCCTAGTAGTCCTCTGTTCGGTGACAGTGTTTAGGTTGTGCTCGCAGAGGTTAGATGTGCGTTTTACTACCCGGTGAGTATACATTTACTGCCACAATAGGGGGAAGTCAGAAGGCTGTACGGTGGCATAGGTGATTTGACGATCCGGTTGCCTTATGACTAGGCGGGTTACGACCATTTTATCTATTTAGCATTGGCGGGTCTAACCATCTGTTTGATAGCAGTCATCGGGTACCAACCACTGACATTCAGCGTGATCCGTTATGTGTGATGCAGAAAGACAGAGAGCTAAAAATACAAATCATCGACCTTTCGCTATCAAGGCTTTAGTTGCAGGACAGGCAAATTTGGATGTTGTTTGTTGCTTTGTTTCTGGGCCACGTCACTAGCTCTCAATTCTGTTTGTCTTTCACAAGCTGAGGGATGGGTCGGGTGGGACATAGCCACTAAAAATGCAGAACATAGCATTTGTGTATATAGATATCTGAAAAAGGCTCCCGACTTAGTTCCGTGTATCTGATATAGCCCTGTTACGGAACTCGGTGCATAGTAGACAATACGAGCGGATACATGCATACCATTTTCGAATGGTGTATCATCAAGGTCGAGGCATCGAGTACGATTAACGATATGTACATGAGAAAGTCTAGATACACGCATGTCTGCTTCCGATGGTGTAACACAGACTCTAGAGCATTACTCTGTAATGGAATGTGATTCGATCGAATGGTTCGAAGGTGGCAGTCTGTACGCTTACGTAGCATGGCGATGGCGGTTCTAAGCAGAACGTAGCGTTGTTATATAGAGATCTGTACATCACTCCGGTGTAGGATGAGGGACTGCGTATATTTTTGTGGCGTTATAGCGGAGACCGTGCGAGTAGGGTACCATGGGGTGTACCTTAATTTTGGGACAACTACATATATACTGTATTAGGTTAATCTACATGGGAGTAGATATGTACGACGTGTGTGTAAGCCTTGAGTGCTGTTAACCCAAGTAACCTAATAAATAAGGAAATGTAACTGAACGATATATGGAGGGTTATCCAAAATGTGTAGTTTAAATCCAGTCACCGGAACTTGTGTTCTCGCCCCCTCCTCATAACATACTCGCAGGTTAGATTTGTGGCAGAAATATGGTAGGTTTGGACACTGGTTATGCAGTATTATTATCTGGGTAATGCTATATTTTGATCATATTATATTTTATTCCATTCCGCTGTGAGATGTTTTCTGAGCTCTGATATGTTTATTATCTCTGTTTTTTCCGTAGGATACCAAACAAACCAACAAGGGTTTCGATAGATTAGAATTTTGAAAAAAAAAGATCTATCGAAATACAGGTTGTTACATCTGGTATCAGAGCCTAGGTTTAGGATTTCTGTATAGATAGTGAGTGAACGTATTTGTATTTTTTAAAAATATATATAAATAAATTATATATATATACCTAGATCCATAGAGGAACCCACTAAATAGAAAGAGCAGAATATGGTAAGAATTGGGATATCTGTTTTGTAGACTAAAGGAATGAATATGGAAATCTGAGACCCTTCAGTAATTTGGGTGGGAAGTGTACAATATTCTTTGCATTGGAGAATGAAGGTTCCCGTATGTTAGTATTTCAGATTAGTGGGTTTAACAGTAAAACCTTATAAATTGGAAAAGGATAAGAAGAGAAAAATGGATTAGGAATATAAATAGTTGAGTGAATTAACTTTGTGGGAGTGCCTAAGAAAGCCTAGTTAAGTTGGAAACCCACTTTGAGTCTAACCCCATTGTTAACTTTTAAGAACTTGAAATTGTAAAAGCTTTTGGAAGATGGTTTATGGTGTTTTCAAGTTTTAATCTTAAAAGTGTTTTGATGTTTGAAAAAATATGTAAAGAACATATTTGAAAAGTACATAGTGAGTTTTGATTAAAATGGGGTATATTTTTGAAATGGTGATTTCTTGATAAATTTTGTCTAAAATGAATTCTCTTAAAAAAGGTGCACATTGTAGAGCATGTATAGCTCGCTAATTTTCATGTTATATGGTTAGAAAAAAATGTTACAATTTGTTGAAAGCTAGAATTTTCAGTAAATAAAGTTTTGAAATCTCTGTTCTTTTAACAATCATTTTTGATAAATTGTTTTAAAGAAGAAAAAAAATTGTTGGGTGGACAAAATAAGCTGTAGAAATTAAGAATAGAGTAGATGTTTTCACCTTGTGGTAAGTAACTGAACTGTCCTTATAGGCAAGGAAAAGTTGTAAACCTGGTTGAGAAATAGTTGTCCTTGTCTACTCCAGTTTTTGTGATTTGAAATTAAATTGATTTGCATTTTTATGAGATGACATGTTTTTATGGTTTGGCAAAAATAAGTTTTCATGAGGAAAATAAAAGTTTTAACACTTTTAACTTTTGGAAGGAAAATAAAATGTGGAAGCCAAACCACGTTTTTGAAAATCATGGAGTAGTAAGGATTAGTGCCTATGGAAGATGGGAAAAGTTTTGAGCTATGATGTAGATAGAGAGAATTATCTTGGAATAATGGTAAGTTACCGTAGAATGCGTAAGCATTCAGAAGCCTAAGGTGTTGCTTTGAAATGACTGTTAGTACACAACTAGAACTAGGAGTGACTACCAGATAATGAAGGGAAAGTAAGTGTTTAGATCTTGTTGCTAATTTTTCCTATTGAGGTAAAACCCGTTGTTAGATTTCTGTTGGGATCGTTCTGTTATTTTGTTAGGTAGTTAGGGTAACACCTAAACCTGTCACTGATCCCATGGTTTGAATTTTTCTATCTGAAGGGGACATAGTCCTGTGATTCTTGGCCCTTAGTAGTAGCTGTGCAGAATCTTTGTTTTCCTGATTTAGTTGAAGGACTAAAAGGGTTTTGTGAAACTAAACTTAGATCAGAGGACTAAGATAAATAAGCTAAAAAAAGAATAATGGCATAACTAAAAGGGAAACAACAAATTCAGTAAAGCAACAAATTTGATAGTTAAAATGGAAAATTCTGAGAAAAGGTGAATTAGAATAAATTTTTCCAAGATGAGTCGAAAAAGAAAATCGGTAACAAAGAAAGTTTTCTTATGTGGGCTGTGCTTGGATAGGAAAATAGGGAAACTTTATATAATAGTTACATAAAATCCAAGTATAGGCTGAAAAGGTATATAAAAGTAAAACGAAAGGTGTGAAGCTTTCCGTTTTCCACCTTTTTGTAACATAAGAAATCGAATTTAGAAAATTAGATTTTTCTGAAATTCGAAAAATAAAGTTGCTTGGAGGGTTTTGGATGCAAAATTGGATAAACTACGCTCTTGCTTGGTAAGAGTGTGGGAAAATTTAGATGAAAATATATTTTGATTTTCAAAATATTGCATTCATGTAGAATTGCCAGTATATTTAGGATGTGTGCATCATGTTTTTAAAGGATTTTTGAAAAAATTGCATACATATAGGAGGTATCGCTTAGGTATACATGTATTACTATGTTATATTACACTTTGAACGAATGCACAGATGTTTGTAAAAAAATTGGATGCACACATGATGGATGTATTTTTTGCGAGGGATTATTTATTTTTTACCCTTATCAAATTTCGGTGACGAAATTTCCGAAGGGGGAGATTGTAAAACCCCGCATTTTTAGTTAAATAGTAAAATAAAATTTGAAAAGTTTCCAGAATTTTGTCATGGGATTAGCGTCATTGCGTCCGTGGCGATTTTCTGGTCAATTTAGACATATGGATTTCAGAAAACAGATTTAAGATGAAAGAGATACATTTAAATGAAATATTGTAACAAACATGAAAAAAGGTATAAGAAAAAGAACAACGACCACCATTGTTTTTATACTTGTTAACAAAAGACTATGTAGTCCAATTGGTAAGAACATGTGGCTTTCAAGAGAGAGGTGCAAGTTCGATTCCCGCGGGCACCATATTTTTATTTTAGAGGAACGACTAAAATAATATATATTCTTAAGAGATAAATATGCATAAACGCACATATAAGAAAAATTACACATATAAGGAAATAATATATGTGTGTATATATATATACATACAAAGGGGAAATTCAAAATAAGGCTGCAATCAAAGAAATCTGGTAAGAATTAAATAACGACATAACACAGTCTAAATTTGTAAATTGAAATAAATGTTGTGCTTATATATATACGTGTAAAATGGACAATAGAAGCTTTGTATTCATATAAGGAGTTTATATGTGAGTATAACATTTAAATAATTCTAGAAACTCGAACGTTTAAATAAAACATTAACAAATAAATATCCGCGCCTAAACCAACTCATGGGACCCAGATGGGTGGACCCACACCTTCCTGGGTCGACCCATGGGTCGACCAAGGGGGCCTGGATCGACCCTAGGGTCGATCCAGGGGGGTATGTGTAACGACCCGGATTTTGAGCGACTTTGGTTATCGACATAAACTCGATGTCGATAACCAAAACATCAAAAAAATCCTGGTAATTAGTGAAAGAAATTAGAGGGTGAGGAAAGATAAGATAGAAACTTAGAATAGAAGAAGAAGAAGAACACAATATCAGAGTAACACGAATCTCACAGCGGAACGAATAAATATATTTCGTAACATAACTTTGAAATACAAAAATTGGTACTTGAATATACATATCATTATCAAAGTACAACACTTACAACTCAGCGGAAATAACTATAGCTATATGATCCTGAAGCCTCCTGCTCCAGCTCTTCAATGTAACTGAAAAATCCCGACTACTTGACTGCCCGTACAAATTTAGGCACCCAAGAGTTTAGGGAAAACAACAAAGAAAACTCCGGGTCAGTCATGGGACTGGTGTGAGTAAAACAAATTTAAAAACAGTTCGAACAAGTAAACGATATCTCATAAGACCACGCCGCATAACGGAACGGGTTTTTCCCTTATGAGAATCCAAAATATCTTTATATCAAAAACATTTTGATATTATAATAATGCCTATCAATCACAGTATATATAACCATTTAGCAGAAACGCTTTCATCTCACGTTCTACATATATAGTATGCAATCAAAACCGCAAGCACGTATTTGGTAATGGGTTTCCAACTATGACAAGGTATGGAATCACCTTTCGCTTTTGTACCTCTAGAGAGGAATACACTGGGTTCAACAAGAACATCTTGCAACCCGACCACACATGACCGACCACTCATTTCGCTTGAGTGTATCGAATGTATATCACCAACAGTTGGGATCAGCAACCGTTTCCCGAATGGGACACCATCAACAATAGATTTTTAGAAGTAAATGAAACTCTAGATCAGGTGATTATACACCCTACTTCGGTGCGACCGACTTAGCCATGCTGCCTGCCCGATTTCTGTCATTTACCGGATGATGAGGCTAGAAGCTACGCTTTATCATCATACCAGATTCACTTTGAATGTCACATCGTCAAACCCATCCAATCACCGATTGACGTCTACAACAATACATTATGTGTTAGCTAAAAGGAGTTTCCTCCTCCGCTTCCACTCTTGGTACGGTTGGAGAAATCACTATACGTGATCGTCTGGAAATATTCTGTCAGACATCCGTCCATACAAGTCACCCAGGAACAGGATGAACCGAAGGCACTATTCTGTAAACAGGATAGCCCTTGCATAACTCCGTCTTCACTTATCTTTGGCATATATGATTCGCAACGCTTATGCCAATACAGAGTGGTTCTTTGGATAATCATCCAACCGGTCTCTCCATATTAACAACGTTAAAATGGTCAAAACTTCGATAGTCTGTGATTTAACTATGGAATAAAACAAGTGTGCAAACAACGATATTATTTCCAGATGGAAATTTATATCGATCAAACATCATTCAACATTTATCTCTTTATTTCATTAATTTACTTATCTCCTATTTTCCTATATTCAACATTTCTTATTTTCTAAATTTAGAAAATATACGTTATTAACAATGGAAAACATTTCTATTTCTTGTTTTCTTTATTAGAAAACATTTCTGGTTTCTTATTTGGAAAACATTTCCAAAGCTTCTTCATTGGACTTAGGCAGATGTTTAAACAAACCATCGCGATGCCAACTCAAACCATTTCCTTTACTGCCGAGCCTTAACTATTCCTTAGTTAAAACGAAGCCAATTAAGTTGGGGTAGAACTACCTCTCAGACCTTAACTGAACAACATTCCTAACTTTGAAATAGACAAAGTTCACTTTATATTTCTTTAATAAACTTCCTTACTTAACCCTCCTTTGAATAGCTATATTCGATTGACTCTTTTTACTTAACTCCTTTGGACTAACCCCTATCAATTAACTCTATTGGACTAACACTATTTGACTAACGCTATTTATTTACTCATTTCACTTACTCTTTTCGAATAGACTATATTCGATAATTCCTTTTACTTTCTATTCGAATAACTATATTCGATTAACTCATTTGCTTCTATTCGAATAACTATATTCGATTTAACTCATTTGCTTCTATTCTAATCGATTAAACTAACATCGATTATCTCCTTTCAACTTTATTCTCTAATCGATTAACTAACATCGATTAACTTCTTTTTAACTTTATTCTCTAATCGATTAACTAACATCGATTAACTTCTTTCATTTTAACACTAATCGATTAACTAACATCGATTAACTTCTTTTTAACTTAACTATGTTTTCCGTTACAACTATTCCCTTTTTATAACGTTTACTTACCATTACAAATATATCCTATTTATAACTTCTATTTACCGTTACAAATATTTCCTATTTGTAACTTCTATTTACCGTTACAAATATATCCTATTTATAACTTCTATTTACCGTTACAAATATATCCTATTTATAACTTCTATTTACCGTTACAAATATATCCTATTTATAACTTCTATTTACCGTTACAAATATTTCCTATTTATAACTTCTATTTACCGTTACAAATATTTCCTATTTATAACTCCTATTTATTTTCTAAATAAATATCCCTTTTATAAAACCGTGTTCGTTTTATAAATATTTCCTTTTTATAAAATCCTGTGATTTTATAAAATCCCTTTATTTCAATATACATTGAAATAAATTCTTTTACACCCCAGGGTCTTTTATGATATTTAAAATATCGAATAAAAATGATCAACACCATTCCAACACACATAATCCATAACAGATTATATAACACATCATATATCACAATATATGAAAACAGTAAAATAAATGTTGAGGAATCCAGTTGGATTCCTCCAACCTGTTTCCCTGCATCACAGATGTTAAACAATATAGATAACATCACTTTCAGTTCTATATGATATATTCTGTTAAACAGAATCGATATAGAAAATTCAACTAACTAGCAGTTCAATCAAACAGTCAACATACAGTAAATCAGCCAATATCTAACAGTTCTAAAAATACAACATGAAATTATAAACTGTTCAGAGTTAGTGAGATTTACTCACTTTGGCGCGTTAATCGTTAAATAACGGTTTGCGTTATTTGATTCAGTCGGACAATTTATTTCGCCATAAGTTGTAACGAGCTCGGATTCACTTCCAGTCATCTCCATGAGGTAGCCACCGTCCATACGATCCCAACGGATCTTGGTTTGTTGTATTTCGATATCGCATGTGTTAGATACAGTAATTTCAAGTTAGTGCACATTTTAGATATAAAATTAAACTAATTAAATTCTTGTTTATTTTGGACCTTACCCACTGGGAATCAGCCCGACCCGCTTACATGTCCACTTCTATTTCTTCCTCCTCTCCCGATAGTTCAAAACTCGCGTATACATTTCATGGCCGAACTCTCATCCACTCTCGCTCCTTTTCGCACTTCGCCGTTCATCATTTCAACCCAAACAAAACAAAAATTGCGGAACACAACTGCTTCTTCCCCTGTTGTTGAAAACGCGACCATCATTTGCTGAAGCCAAACCATTAAAACCCTTCAACCCTTTTCTTCTTAAACACAGTAACACATTTTTTTCTTTTCTGAAACAAACTAGGCCTTGAGCTTCTCGCCGTTTTCATCGTACTTTACTTTCAAAAGCTCGTACCTGTTTTCAAGTCCAAAAGGTTCAACTGCCAACTTCCTTCTTCCTTAAATACACGTCAGTTTTCATTACTTTCCACTTGCGAGCCTCCTACCATCCATCACCTTCTCAATAGCTCCAGTATACTTTCACGCAACCACTTAGCTTCAGCAAACCATTTCCGACTTCCTTTTTCTACCTTGCCAACGCGAGCTCCAACAAGCTCGAACAAAGCCTCGCAGAACCTCAGGTGCCAAAAATTTAGCCCCTAACCGCACCAAGTCGCAAAATAGGGAAGACTGCCGACTTCCTGTGAACCCATGCGTCATCCTTTGGGTTCGAGCTTCGCCACACAACACTAATGAAACTATAAATCACATCACCAATCTAAAACCCATCTTCAAACTAGCAGCTTGTCGGTCTAATTCGTTGGAGTGTGGAACCCTAACTCGTGGGAAAAACGACAGCGAACCAGAGAGGTTTAAGCACCAGAGAAACCCACATCGAACCACAAGAAACTGGTACGAGAGTGGACTGCTTGTTTTGGGGATTTCGAATATATAAAATTATGGATTTTCATTTGCATTTTGATATTTCTTTCGGTGGTGAGAGGTTCCGCATTCTTTGTTTTGCTACCCAGAGAAAAAAGAACAAAAGGATGGAGGATGGTGTATATATACACGAAGAGAAAAATTGGTGATTAAGTGAAGAACGTGGACGTGCTGCCTTGGAAAGGAATGGCTGAGAAAACGTTAAACGTGGCCTTTTTTTTGTTCTTTCATTTATGGGAGATGGGACGTGGCCTAGTTTTGGACCATAAATAAGTTACACTTTATTTTATCAACTTATATAGTTACGTACCGCTGCGGACAGAAATGAAAACACTATCGTGATGAACGAGGTGTCCCGACTCCAGAAATATAATAATATCGGTAGGTGGACTCATATTTTGAAACTTCAAAATGTTGATTTCAGGGTGTGAAATACTTCAAATAAAAAGTCGCTTATTAAATTAATTAAAAATTACCATAAAATTCTAAAAATTAAATTATCACTACTTCCCAAAAGAACCTTGTCTAAATTCAAACCCGATATCAAGTTATATCGAATAAACCATTACGGTTGATAAACGACTCTATAGCGACTATTTTAGAATTTGATTTGGATATATCTCAAAATCTGCACGACGAAATCCAGATTTTCCTCTTCCATTAGAAAGATATGCTCCACCAGCTCCACACGTTTCTTGTTTCACAGAAATCCGATTTAAAACGGCTTCTGTATATTCAGTTGAAGTTCGAATCGCCAATTTACGAACTACAGCGCCATTTCGAGCTCGATTTTAATTATATTATAATTATACGTTCAAACTGTCGTTTATATAATATATTCGTTATTCTAATTCAATTCTAAACTGAATTAAATATCATAGATGATCTGGTTCACACCATATCGTCATTTCGACCAAATTCTGATTATTCAGAATTAAATATATTATTTAATTTATTATAATTAAATATTCATCATAATTAAATTCCACGACCATTAAATTCTCTAAACCACCATTTCAATAATTAAATTAATTAATTATAATACCTCTGCCAATGCGGGTCATTACAATCTTCCCCACTTAAAATAATTTCGTCCTCGAAATTGCTAAGAAGTAGGGGACGACCCTATCGACTGGTTAGAACATATTTGTTCACTTCATAATTTCAGTTTCAACTGAACCAATTTAATTTCAATTAAATTATTAATTAATTCTTATCAACGAAAATTTTCAAAAATCCTGAAACTTTTCTAACGCCTTAACACTTCGAAAAATTTCGCCGGCACCTCCTTTGTACCAGTCAACCGGTCAAACTCCAACTCGCCTCTCTGGGCCATCTCCAACCCAAAAGAAAATCAAACAGCCAAGCAGCTTGCCTATTCGGCTCATCGAAATCTCATACCATATGAAATATAAACTTGTACCTTTTGTCGGCATATCAACTCTGTCACTTCCATATGCTATCAACTCAGCATATATCATTGTTATCCCAATCAAATTCCAATCTGCTTTTATCCACAACCCAACCATTCGCTTATATCTGAGCCAAATATCATTTCAACTCAAGTTTCGTTCTTGATTCCCACTCTTAACTTGATTATCACATTACACTTCAAATTTGAATCTCACAATCCAATTTGTCTTGATATCATTCTGATTCAACCTCAGTTACCACTTTACTGGCTTTACTTTAATTCAAATTTTGCTTTCACAAATTTCTGTTAAATTTGTTTTTAATTCAAACAGTCTTTCCCTGGGAGTTTTCAGCAGTTTACTCCTTTCAAAAAATCAAATTTTCCTTTTTGAAATTCAACTGAGCCCATAATCAATATTCCATTAGTTAAATCACTTCTCTATCTCTTTATCAATATTTGTTAACCAAATATTTTCAATAGCCATATTGGCCTTTTACGTTATTTGGAAAACATTTCCGAATATCGCCTTCCTTTATTTTCTAAACTTTAGAAAATATATGCTATTTATAATTGGAAAATATTCCAATTTCTTATCTATTTTCGATCTCGTTTATTTCTATACTTAGGAAATATTCTTTATTATATCTCCAAGCTTACACTTATTTGTGTTAAAACGGATGTTGTGTAAAACATCGTTACGACAACCCAAATACTATATTCAAATAACTCTTATTCAACATTGATCTTCGAGCCTGAAATCTTACTATTTATTTGTTAATAATGAAATCAATCAAGTTGGGGTATAACTACCTCTCAGACCTTGACTGAATAACATTTATAACGTCAAAACAGATATGACTACTTACTCGAAAAATCAATACCATACACTACTTCCTCACTTTTAAACACGTACACTTTCTCTTTCTATTCTTACTAGATTTTATTCTAGACTTCCTTTTTGATTATACTATTCTATTTCTAAGTTCGTTTCCTTGTCGACTTCTATATATATCGATACGTTGATTTCTAACTATCAGATTATCTTAAAAATATTCTAACTTCTTAAATTCCCGGAAAAATTCGCCATAACCTCCTTTGTATCAGGAGCATCGGGAAAATCCCCAAACTGCCACACAGGCCTTCTCCAATCAAAAGAAAAAGAAAAGCCAAGCGGCTAGCCGATACGGCGCATAAAATCTCATATATGAATTAAATACATACCTTTCCGTCGAGCATTCTATCTATATACCTTCATACCTTATCCATACATATCTCATGTATATCCATACATTTCTAATTCATTCCAACTTAATCTAATTGTTTTAACTTAGTTCGTTAAGTGATTTTCAAATTACTGGTTTGCCCATTTCACCTTCATATTTGAGTATAATACGTTCAAATATATTTTAACTTGGTTATCAACTAATTGAATTCCATTTCAAATTTTATTTGAATTTCCTATATTCAAATTCCATTTCAAATCTCTTATTCAAATTCTATATTTGAATTTCATTTGAAATCTCTTATTCAATTTCTATATTTGAATTTCTATATTCAATTTCTATTTGAATTCTCTTTATTTCATTTTAATTTCCTTTGAATCTTCTATATTCAAATTTCAAATTCAATTCTATTTGAATCTTCTTTATTCAAATTCCCTTTTCAATTCTATTTGAATCTTCTACATTCAAATTTCATTTCACTTTCGATATTCAAATCCTATATTTGAAATCTCTTATATTTTCTATATCCAAACGCCATTTGAATTTCTATATTCAAATTCTATATCACTTCCATTGAATTTCATATATTCAAACTCCCTTTGAATTTCTATATTCAATTTCTATTTGAATTCTCTTTATTCAAATTCCCTTTCAAACTTTCTTTATTCATTCTTTACATAAGCCTCGATTTCAATTCCTTTTGAAATCGATATTACTACCTTTGGAAAATAGGTTTCCCTTTCAATTTCACACTTGTATTTTTTATTTATGAATTATCCAATGATAATTCTTTTCACTTCATTTATAAAACTTCGTTTATAAAGGAACTTCTCGTTTTATTTCTTTTAAAACGAGTTAATATTTCAAATCTATTTCAAAAATTCAAATTCTATATTTGAAACCCCATTTTGAAATTCCACACACTTGTCTTTCCCAAAACAAATTCAAAACAGTATCTCTGGTAGTAATTCGTCACTTACAACTCGAAAATGAACACTGATGATGCAGCTGTCATCATCAGAATCTATTTCCCAGCGATCGAAGTGAGTTCAATACTATAAAACCATTTCTAAACATTTCCACTTTGAAATTCATTTCAAAATATAATTCACACTGCTTGTAAAACAATTTAAAATCTCCCAGGATCTTAAATTTTCCTTACCTTTAATCCAAATCCATTTACAAACACTTATCCAATTTTCCAGAATTTTAGTTCAATTTCTGGTTTTAAATTTCAGATTTAACTCATCTGATTCACGCATTTCACTTACATGAATTCTAATTGGTTATTTACATAACCCTTTAATTTATAATCTTACTTGATTATAATAACAACCAATATATCCAATATATTATAATTTTGATAATATATATCTTCTCTATATCGAGATATACCTTGGGTAAACTTATTTTAATTTACCCTCCTTTCAAAACATACCATGACGGTTCATCGTATTCAAGTGTTTACAAAATCCCAACCGATACAGTGGATCAAACTGATCGACCAGAACTCATAAACAACTCAACCAATGTATCTCCACAATATAAAATTATTTTTATATCAATAACAAATACGCTCACTCGTATATATACACTCAACTCAATCTAGGGTATTACTAACCCTATCTCTACCGAGTCACGCCACAGAGCCAAGTAATTCTTAACTTAAGCTCTGATACCAACTGTAACGACCCGGATTTTGAGCGACTTTGGTTATCGACATAAACTCGATGTCGATAACCAAAACATCAAAAAAATCCTGGTAATTAGTGAATGAAATTAGAGGGTGAGGAAAGATAAGATAGAAACTTAGAATAGAAGAAGAAGAAGAACACAATATCAGAGTAACACGAATCTCACAGCGGAACGAATAAATATATTTCATAACATAACTTTGAAATACAAAAATTGGTACTTGAATATACATATCATTATCAAAGTACATCACTTACAACTCAGCGGAAATAACTATAGCTATATGATCCTGAAGCCTCCTGCTCCAGCTCTTCAATGTATCTGAAAAATCCCGACTACTTGACTGCCCGTACAAATTTAGGCACCCAAGAGTTTAGGGAAAACAACAAAGTAAACTCCGGGTCAGTCATGGGACTGGTGTGAGTAAAACAAATTTAAAAACAGATCGAACAAGTAAACGATATCTCATAAGACCACGCCGCATAACGGAACGGGTTTTTCCCTTATGAGAATCCAAAATATCTTTATATCAAAAACATTTTGATATTATAATAATGCCTATCAATCACAGTATATATAACCATTTAGCAGAAACGCTTTCATCTCACGTTCTACATATATAGTATACAATCAAAACCGCAAGCACGTATTTGGTAATGGGTTTCCAACTATGACAAGGTATGGAATCACCTTTCGCTTGTGTACCTCTAGAGAGGAATACACTGGGTTCAACAAGAACATCTTGCAACCCGACCTCACATGACCGACCACTCATTTCGCTTGAGTGTATCGAATGTATATCACCAACAGTTGGGATCAGCAACCGTTTCCCGAATGGGACAGCATCAACAATAGATTTTTAGAAGTAAATGAAACTCTAGATCAGGTGATTATACACCCTACTTCGGTGCGACCGACTTAGCCATGCTACCTGCCCGATTTCTGTCATTTACCGGACGATGAGGCTAGAAGCTACGCTTTATCATCATACCAAATTCACTTTGAATGTCACATCGTCAAACCCATCCAATCACCGATTGACGTCTACAACAATACATTATGTGTTAGCTAAAAGGAGTTTCCTCCTCCGCTTCCACTCTTGGTACGGTTGGAGAAATCACTATACGTGATCGTCTGGAAATATTCTGTCAGACATCCGTCCATACAAGTCACCCAGGAACAGGATGAACCGAAGGCACTATTCTGTAAACAGGATAGCCCTTGCATAACTCCGTCTTCACTTATCTTTGGCATATATGATTCGCAACGCTTATGCCAATACCGAGTGGTTCTTTGGATAATCATCCAACCGGTCTCTCCATATTAACAACGTTAAAATGGTCAAAACTTCGATAGTCTGTGATTTAACTATCGAATAAAAACAAGTGTACAAACAACGATATTATTTCCAGATGGAAATTTATATCGATCAAACATCATTCAACATTTATCTCTTTATTTCATTAATTTACTTATCTCCTATTTTCCTATATTCAACATTTCTTATTTTCTAAATTTAGAAAATATACGTTATTAACAATGGAAAACATTTCTATTTCTTGTTTTCTTTATTAGAAAACATTTCTGGTTTCTTATTTGGAAAACATTTCCAAAGCTTCTTCATTGGACTTAGGCAGATGTTTAAACAAACCATCGCGATGCCAACTCAAACCATTTCCTTTACTGCCGAGCCTTAACTATTCCTTAGTTAAAACGAAGCCAATTAAGTTGGGGTAGAACTACCTCTCAGACCTTAACTGAACAACATTCCTAACTTTGAAATAGACAAAGTTCACTTTATATTTCTTTAATAAACTTCCTTATTTAACCCTCCTTCGAATAGCTATATTCGATTGACTCTTTTTACTTAACTCCTTTGGACTAACCCCTATCAATTAACTCTATTGGACTAACACTATTTGACTAACGCTATTTATTTACTCATTTCACTTACTCTTTTCGAATAGACTATATTCGATAATTCCTTTTACTTTCTATTCGAATAACTATATTCGATTAACTCATTTGCTTCTATTCGAATAACTATATTCGATTTAACTCATTTGCTTCTATTCTAATCGATTAAACTAACATCGATTATCTCCTTTCAACTTTATTCTCTAATCGATTAACTAACATCGATTAACTTCTTTTTAACTTTATTCTCTAATCGATTAACTAACATCGATTAACTTCTTTCATTTTAACACTAATCGATTAACTAACATCGATTAACTTCTTTTTAACTTAACTACGTTTTCCGTTACAACTATTCCCTTTTTATAACGTTTACTTACCATTACAAATATATCCTATTTATAACTTCTATTTACCGTTATAAATATTTCCTATTTGTAACTTCTATTTACCGTTACAAATATATCCTATTTATAACTTCTATTTACCGTTACAAATATATCCTATTTATAACTTCTATTTACCGTTACAAATATATCCTATTTATAACTTCTATTTACCGTTACAAATATTTCCTATTTATAACTTCTATTTACCGTTACAAATATTTCCTATTTATAACTCCTATTTATTTTCTAAATAAATATCCCTTTTATAAAACCGTGTTCGTTTTATAAATATTTCCTTTTTATAAAATCCTGTGATTTTATAAAATCCCTTTATTTCAATATACATTGAAATAAATTCTTTTACACCCCAGGGTCTTTTATGATATTTAAAATATCGAATAAAAATGATCAACACCATTCCAACACACATAATCCATAACAGATTATATAACACATCATATATCACAATATATGAAAACAGTAAAATAAATGTTGAGGAATCCAGTTGGATTCCTCCAACCTGTTTCCCTGCATCACAGATGTTAAACGATATAGATAACATCACTTTCAGTTCTATATGATATATTCTGTTAAACAGAATCGATATAGAAAATTCAACTAACTAGCAGTTCAATCAAACAGTCAACATACAGTAAATCAGCCAATATCTAACAGTTCTAAAAATACAACATGAAATTATAAACTGTTCAGAGTTAGTGAGATTTACTCACTTTGGCGCGTTAATCGTTAAATAACGGTTTGCGTTATTTGATTCAGTCGGACAATTTATTTCGCCATAAGTTGTAACGAGCTCGGATTCACTTCCAGTCATCTCCATGAGGTAGCCACCGTCCATACGATCCCAACGGATCTTGGTTTGTTGTATTTCGATATCGCATGTGTTAGATACAGTAATTTCAAGTTAGTGCACATTTTAGATATAAAATTAAACTAATTAAATTCTTGTTTATTTTGGACCTTACCCACTGGGAATCAGCCCGACCCGCTTACATGTCCACTTCTATTTCTTCCTCCTCTCCCGATAGTTCAAAACTCGCGTATACATTTCATGGCCGAACTCTCATCCACTCTCGCTCCTTTTCGCACTTCGCCGTTCATCATTTCAACCCAAACAAAACAAAAATTGCGGAACACAACTGCTTCTTCCCCTGTTGTTGAAAACGCGACCATCATTTGCTGAAGCCAAACCATTAAAACCCTTCAACCCTTTTCTTCTTAAACACAGTAACACATTTTTTTCTTTTCTGAAACAAACTAGGCCTTGAGCTTCTCGCCGTTTTCATCGTACTTTACTTTCAAAAGCTCGTACCTGTTTTCAAGTCCAAAAGGTTCAACTGCCAACTTCCTTCTTCCTTAAATACACGTCAGTTTTCATTACTTTCCACTTGCGAGCCTCCTACCATCCATCACCTTCTCAATAGCTCCAGTATACTTTCACGCAACCACTTAGCTTCAGCAAACCATTTCCGACTTCCTTTTTCTACCTTGCCAACGCGAGCTCCAACAAGCTCGAACAAAGCCTCGCAGAACCTCAGGTGCCAAAAATTTAGCCCCTAACCGCACCAAGTCGCAAAATAGGGAAGACTGCCGACTTCCTGTGAACCCATGCGTCATCCTTTGGGTTCGAGCTTCGCCACACAACACTAATGAAACTATAAATCGCATCACCAATCTAAAACCCATCTTCAAACTAGCAGCTTGCCGGTCTAATTCGTTGGAGTGTGGAACCCTAACTCGTGGGAAAAACGACAGCGAACCAGAGAGGTTTAAGCACCAGAGAAACCCACATCGAACCACATGAAACTGGTACGAGAGTGGAGGGCTTGTTTTGGGGATTTCGAATATATAAACTTATGGATTTTCATTTGCATTTTGATATTTCTTTCGGTGGTGCGCATTCTTTGTTTTGCTACCCAGAGAAAAAAGAACAAAAGGATGGAGGATGGTGTATATATACACGAAGAGAACAATTGGTGATTAAGTGAAGAACGTGGACGTGCTGCCTTGGAAAGGAATGGCTGAGAAAACGTTAAACGTGGCCTTTTTTTTGTTCTTTCATTTATGGGAGATGGGACGTGGCCTAGTTTAGGACCATAAAAAAGTTACACTTTATTTTATCAACTTATATAGTTACGTACCGCTGCGGACAGAAATAAAAACACTATCGTGATGAACGAGGTGTCCCGACTCCAGAAATATAATAATATCGGTAGGTGGACTCATATTTTGAAACTTCAAAATGTTGATTTCAGAGTGTGAAATACTTCAAATAAAAAGTCGCTTATTAAATTAATTAAAAATTACCATAAAATTCTAAAAATTAAATTATCACTACTTCCCAAAAGAACCTTGTCTAAATTCAAACCCGATATCTCAAGTTATATCGAATAAACCATTACGGTTGATAAACGACTCTATAGCGACTATTTTAGAATTTGATTTGGATATATCTCAAAATCTGCACGACGAAATCCAGATTTTCCTCTTCCATTAGAAAGATATGCTCCACCAGCTCCACACGTTTCTTGTTTCACAGAAATCCGATTTAAAACGGCTTCTGTATATTCAGTTGAAGTTCGAATCGCCAATTTACGAACTACAGCGCCATTTCGAGCTCGATTTTAATTATATTATAATTATACGTTCAAACTGTCATTTATATAATATATTCGTTATTCTAATTCAATTCTAAACTGAATTAAATATCATAGATGATCCGGTTCACACCATATCGTCATTTCGACCAAATTCTGATTATTCAGAATTAAATATATTATTTAATTTATTATAATTAAATATTCATCATAATTAAATTCCACGACCATTAAATTCTCTAAACCACCATTTCAATAATTAAATTAATTAATTATAATACCTCTGCCAATGCGGGTCATTACAGTATGTGGGTCGATCCACCCCTGATTCGGGCAAATTCATTTGATGAATCTGGGCTGTTTTTCTAACCGCGTTCGTTGCTGACTCAACGTTGCGTGTATGATAAGGTCTTGAACTCCTATAAATAGGCTACTAGACCCTAGCCTAAATCTCATATTTTCTAAGAGGATGTCTAGACTCTTCCATTCTTCCTCCTCCTCAAATCTCTTTAGAAAATATAATAACTAGTCTAAGGAAATTCTTATTCAAGATCTGGCGGAAAAGAATGTATATCTGCAAATGGGTGTTCAGGATTCTGATCGAAGAAAGGTAAATTCTTGAATCTTGTCAATTTAAATTTCTCCGCTTTCTTCCCTTTCTCTTTTAGTCTAAGAATTGTGAGTTCATGGTTACTTAGATTCTAGACCCAGTTACGAGAACCATGGAATGCTAGGTCTGGACTAGATTCATGAATTGGAAAGCAATTAGGTGAGTGGTTTTGCTGAAATGTAAATATGTTGAAATGTATAATCCTATTAAAATATGTGGAAAGGACTACTGTTGTATATATACATGTTCTAATAACTTGCTAATCGGATACTATAAGTTATGTTACAGTGAATTTGGGAATACTTGTAATGTTGTATAAGACCTGTTTTCCCATTAATCATCTGCCTGAGTTGGAATTTACTGTAATGCTGTAATTATGGAATTTACAATGAACATGAATATTTGTTAAGAATATTATTATGACAAAAGATTGTAAATAAGAATTACAATTATATTTGGAAGAATGAATATGCCTAAATTTACAGTAAATAGAAAATTTGTAACCGCGCTTAGACACGAGGTTAAATTCAACTTGTGGTAGAAGTCTGCCCGGAACCGCCCGACAAATCCAACATCCACAAGTGGTTAATTTAATGTAAGCGGTCTAGTGCGTAAATATACTAGTAATGGTGCTAAGACATGAGGTTAAGTCTAACTTGTGGTAGAAGTTTGTCCAGAACCGCCCGACAAATCCATCATCCACAAGTGGTCGGCTTAATATGAGAGGTCTGGTGCATAAACACATATATGAGTATATGCATATAACAAGATAGAAATAAATGACATTAATTGTAATTAATGGAAATGAAAAAAAGTTACAACAATAAAAGAATTGGAATGAATGGGGAATGATAATGACCTATTATGAATAAACTTGAAAGGGAAAAAGAAAAGGTAATAGGTAGGCTTGTCCTAGGGACAAGGGGAAATTATAACTTAGGTTATAATAAACGATTGAGGGAATGTGATAACTTATGTAATGAAATAAGTTGTACTTAATTATTAATTAAGTAATCGGTAAATTTGGAAACCTGAAACCTGTTGTTTGTAATAAGTAGAGAAAAGGGGGGAAACTTATGAAATGCAATAAGTTGTACTTAACTATAAATTAAGTAATCTGTAAACTTGAGAATATGAATCCTACTAATAAGAAGAACATGTTATCTGTAAACTTGAGAATCTGAAATCTGTTGATAAGAATGACATGTTAAAGGCTTATTAATGAACTTAAATGGGTAAAGTTATATAAATGAAATTAATAAGCAAGAGGAACTTGGTAACTTGAATAAGAGACTTGAAATAACCAAGTTAAATGGGGATCTGAAAAGTTAGAGCAAGTGCGTAATTAAATGATTAGACATAGGGTCTAATAACATTAACCCGAGGCACTTAGACCAGTTCGTACATTTGACGATGAATAACCCGACGGGGTAGATAATCGTGGTGTCATGAGGCACGAGGGGAGAGCACGTCCATCTGATTATTTTTCTTGTTCTGCTGGCTCCGAAGGACTGGAAGGGGAAACACGCGGCTTCTTGAGACGTGGAGGGTACTCCTGGTAGTCCTCTGTGCGGTGACAATGTTTAGGTTGTGCTTGCAGAGGTTAGGTATGTGTGTTACTACCCGGTGAGTATACCTTGACTGCCACAATAGGAGGCAGTCAGAAGGCTGTAGGGTAGCATAGGCGATTCAACGATCCAGTTGCCTTGTGACTAGGCAGGTTACGACCATTTTGTCTGTTTTCCTTTGGAAGGTCTAACCATCTGTGTGATAGCAGTCATCGGGTACCAACCACCGACAGTCAATGTGATGCGTGATGCGGAAAGACGGAGAGCTAAACCTGCAGATCATCGACCTTCTGCTATCAAGGCTTTAGTTGCGGGACATACTAATTTGGATGTTGTTTTGTTTCTAGGCCACGTCACTAGCTCTCAATTTTTTTTGTCTTTCACTAGTTCACGGAGCGGTCGGGTAGGACTATAGCCACTGAAAATGCAGACCATAGCATCTGTGTATACAGATATCTGAAAAGGCTCCCGACCGAGTTCCGTGTATCTGATATAGCCATGTTGTGGAATTCAGTGCATAGTAGATAATACGTGCAGATACATGCATATCGTTTTCGGATGGTGTATCATCAAGGTCGAGGCATCGAGTACGATTAACGATACATACTTGAGAAACTCTAGATACATGCATGTCTGCTTCGGGTGGTGTATCGTATAACCTAGGGCACTACTCTGTAATGGAATCTGATTCGATCGAATGGTTCGAAGGTGGTAGTCCGTACGCTTACGTAGCATGGCGATGATGGTTCTATGTGGAATGTAGCATTGTTATATAGAGATCGATACGTCTCTCCGGCAACGGATGAGGGACTGCGTATATTTTTGTGGCGTTATGGTGGAGACCGTGCGAGTGAGGTGCAATATGGTGTACCTTAATTTGGGGATAGCTACGTATATAATATATTAGGTTAATCTACTAGGGAGTAGATGGGTACGACGTGTGTGTAAGCCTTGAGTTGTTAACCCAAGTAACCTGCTAGTAAATAAGAAAATGTAGTTGAACGGTATATGTAGAGTTATCCAAAATGTGTAGTTTAAATCCAGTCACCAGAACTTGTGTTCTGACCCCCCCTCATAATATACTCGTAGGTTATATTTGTGGCTGAGATATGATAGCTTTGGATACTGGCTAGGCAGTATTATTATCTGGGTAAGGCTATACTTTGATCATATTATATTTTATTCTATTCCGCAGTGAGATGTTTTCTGAGCTCTGATATGTTTATTATCTCTTTTTTTTCTGCAGGATACCAGACAAACCAACATGGGTTTCGATAGGTTAGAATTTTGAAAAAAACTCGATCTGTTGAAATTCGGGTTGTTACATGTGGTATCAGAGCCTAGGTTTAGGATTCTTGTATAGATAGTGAGTGAACATATTCGTATTTTTTAAAAATATATAAAAATACATTATATATATATATATACCTAGATCCATAGAGGAACCCACTAAATAGAAAGAGCAGAATATGGTAAGAATGTGGATATCTATTTTGCACATTAACGGAATGAATATGGAAATATGAGACCCTTCGGTAATTTGGGTGGGAAGTGTACAATATGCTTTGCATTGAAGAAAGTTGGATCTCGTATGTTAGTATTTCAAATTAGTGGGTTTTGCAATAAAACCTTATAAATTGGAAAAGGTTAAAGGAGAAAAGTGGATTAGGAATATACATAGTTGAGAGAACTGACTTTGTGGGAGTGTCTAGGAAAGCCTAGTTAAGTTGGAAACCCATTTTGAGTCTAACCCCATTATTAACTTATAAGTACTTGAAATTGTAAAAGTTTTTGAAGATGGTTTATGGTGTTTTCAAGTTTTAATCTTAAAAGTGTTTTGATGTTTGAAAATATATGTAAAGAACATATTTGAAATGTACATAGTGATTTTTGATGTAAAATGGGGTATATTTTGGAAACGGTGATTTCTTGTGAAATTTTGTCTGAAATGAATTCTCTTAGAAAAAGTGCACATTATAGAGCATTTATAGCTCCCTAGTTTTCAAGTTATATGATTTGAAAAAAACGTTGCATTTTGTTGAAAGCTAGAATTTTCAATAAAGAAAGTTTTGAAATCTCTATTCTTTTAACAATCATTTTTGATAAATTGTTTTAAAGAAAAGAAATTTTTGGGTGGACAAAATAAGTTGTAGAAATTAAGAATATAGTAAATGTTTGCACCTTGTGGTAAGTAACTGAACTGACCTTATAGGTAAGGAAAAGATGTAAACCTGATTGTGAAATAGTTGTCTTTATCTACTGTAGTTTTTGTGATTTGAAAAATATATATTAATTTGCATTCTTATGAGATGACATTTTTTTTTGGTTTGGCCAAAATAAGTTTTCATGAGGAAAATAAAAGTTTTAACACTTTTAACTTTTGGAGGGAAAATAAAATGTGGAAGCTAAACTATGTTTTTAAAAATCATAGAGTAGGTAAGAATTAGTGCCTTGGGAAGATGGGAAAAGTTTTGAGGCTTTGAAGTAGACAGCGAGAATTATCTTGGAATATTGGTAAGTTCCCATAGAATGCGTAAGTATTGAGAAGCCTAGGGTGTTTCTTGGAAATGACTGTTAGTACACAGCCAGGACTAGGAATGACTACTAGATACTGAAGGGCAAGTAAGTGTTTAGATCTTGTTGCTAATTTTTCCTATTGGGGTAAAACCCGTTATTACATTTCTGTTGGGATCGTTCTGTTATTTTGTTGGGTAGTTAGGGTAACACCAAAACCTGTCATTGATCCCGTGGTTTGAACTTTTCAGTCCGAGGAGGACATAGTCATGTGGTTCTTGGCCCTTTGTATTAGCTGTGTAGAGTGTTTATTTTCCTGATTTAGTTGAAGGGCTAGAAGGCTTATATGAAACTAAACTTAGATCAGAGGATTAAGTTAAATAAGCTAAGAAAAGAATAATGGATAACTAAAAGGGAAACAACAAGTTCAGTAAAGCAACAAACATGACAGTTAAAATGGAAAACTCTGAGAAAAGATGAACAAGAATAAAATTTTCCAAGATGAGTTGAAAAAAAAAACCGTAACAAAGAAAGTTTTCTTATGTGGGCTATGCTTGGATAGGAAAATAGGAAATCTTTATATAATAGCTACATAAAATCCAAGTACAGGTTTAAAAAAGGTATATAAAAGAAAATTGAAAGGTGCGAAGTTTTCCGTTTTCCACCTTTTTGCAACATAAGAAATCAAATTTAGAAATTAGATTTTTCTGAAATTCAAAAAATAAAGTTGTTTGGTAGGGTTTTGGATGCAAAAATTGGATGAACTACGCTCTTGCTCAGTTAGAGTGTGGGGAAATTTAGATGAAAATATATTTTGATTTTTAAAATATTGCATTCATGTAGAATTGCCAGTATATGTAGGACGTATGCATCATGTTTTTAAAGGATTTTTGAAAATTTTGCATACATATAGGAAGTACCACTTAGGGATACATGTATTACTATGTTGTATTATTCCCTTAACGAATGCACAGATGTTTGTAAAAAAATTGGATGCACACATAATGGACGTATATTATGCGAGGGATTATTTAATTTTTACCCTTATCAAATTTCAGGGATGAAATTTCCTAAGGGTGGGAGAATGTAACACCCGACATTTCTAATTAAATAATAAAATATATTTTGAAAAGCTTCTAGAATTTGGTCACGGGATTAGCATCATTGCGTCCGTGGCAGTTTTATGATCAATTTAGACCTATGGATTGCAGAAAACAGATTTAGGATGAATGAGATACATTTAAATGAAATATTGTAACAAGCATGACAAGAAGGTATAAGAAAAAGAATAATGACAACCATTGTTTTTAGACTTCTTAACAAAAGACTATGCAGTCCAGTTAATAATAGCATGTGGCTTTCAAGAGAGAGGTGCAAGTTCGATTCAAGCGGGCGCCATATTTTTATTTTAGAGGAACGACTAAAATAATACATTTTCTTAAGGGATAAATATGTATAAAAACACATATAAGGAAAATTATACATATAAGGAAGTAGAATATATATATACATATACAAAGGAGAAATTCAAAACAAGGCTGCAATCAAAGAAATCTAGTAAGAATTAAATAACAACATAACACCGTCTTAATTTTGTAATTGAAATAAAAGTTATGCTTATATATATACATGTAAAATGGGCATTAGAAGCTTTGTATACATATAAGGAGTTTATATGTAAGTATAACATTTAAATAACTCTAGAAATTCAAACGTTTAAAACAAATGTTGACAAATAAACATCCGCGGCTAAACCAGCTCGTGGTACCCCAACGGGTTGACCCACACCTTCCTAGGTCGACCCAAGGGGGATTGGATCGACCCTAGGGTCGACCCACCCCTGATCCAGGCAGATTCATTTGATGAATCTAGAATGTTTTTCTAACTATGTTCATTGCTGACTCAGCGCTACGTGTACCATAGAACACCTATAAATAGGTTAATAGAGCCTAGCCTAAATCTCATATTTTTTGAGAAGATGTCTATACTCTTCCATTCTTCTTCCTCCTCAAATCTCTTCAGAAAATAGAATAATTAGTCTAAGGGAATTTTGACTCAAGATCCGGAGGAAAAGAATGTATATATACAAATGGGTGTTCATAATTATGATCGAAAAGAGGTAAATTTTTGAATCTGGTTAATTTAAATTTCTCCTCTTTCTTCCCTTTTTCTTTGGTCTGAGAATTGTGACTCCATGGTTACTTAAATTCTGGATCCAATTAAGAGAGCCATGGAATGCTAGGTCTAGTCCAAATTCATGAATTGGAAAGCAATTAGGTGCGTGGATTTAAGTTATACCTTTTTGATAATGGTATATTTATCTTTGACATTCCCCGTTAATGTATAGTAAATTTGCTGAAATGGTTAATCTGCTGAAATGTAAATCTCTTGAAATGTATAAACCTGTTAAAATATGTGGTAAGGATTACTGTTGTATATATACATGATCTAATAAATTGTTAATTGGATACTGTAAGTTATGTTACCGTGAAATTGGGAATACTTGTAATGTTGTATAAGACCTGTTTCCCTATTAATCATTTGTCTGAGTTGTAATTTACTATAAATGCCGTAATTATGAAATTTACAATGAACATGACTATTTGTTAAGAATATTATTATGCCAAAGGATTGTAAATAAGAATTACAGTGAAATTTGGAAGAATGAATATGCCTAAATTTACAGTAATTAGAAAATTTGTAACCGCACTTAGACAAGAGGTTAAATTCAACTTGTGGTAGAAGTCTGCCCGGAACCGCCCGGCAAATCCAGCATTTACAAGTGGGTAATTTAATGTAAGGGGTCTAGTGTGTAAATATACTAGTAACGATCCTAAAACACGAGGTTAAGTCCAACTTGTGGTAGAAGTTTGCCGGAAACCGCCCGACAAATCCAGCATCCACAAGTGGTCGGCTTAATGTGAGAGGTCTGGTGCATAAACACATATATGAGTATATGCATATAACAGCATATAAATAAATGACATTAATTGTAATTAATGGAAATAAAAGAAAGTTACAACAATAAAAGAATTGGAATGAATGGGGAATGATAATAACCTATTATGAATAAACATGAATGGGAAAAAGGAAAGATAATAGGTAGGCTTGTCCTAGGGACAAGTGGAAATTATAACTTAGGTTATAATAAACGATAGAGGGAATGTGATAACTTATGTAATGAAATAAGTTGTACTCAATTATAAATTAAGTAATCTGTAAATTTGGAAACCTAAAACCTGTTGTTTGTAATAAGTAGAGAAAAGGGGGAGGGAACTTATGAAATGCAAAAAGTTGTACTTAATTATAAATTAAGTAATCTGTAAGCTTGAGAATATTAATCCTGTTGACAAGAAGAACATGTTATCTGTAAACTTGAGAATCTAAAATCTGCTTAGAAGAATAACATGTTAAAGGCTTAATAATGAACTTAAACGGGTTAAGTTATATAACTGAAATTAAGAAGCAAGAGGAACTTGAATAAGAAGTCAATATGACTTGAAATAACCAATTTAAATGGGAATCTGAAAAGGTAAAGCAAGTGTGTAATTAGATGATTAGACATAGGGTTCAATAACATTAACCTGTGGTGCTTGGACCGGTTCGTACTTTTGAAGGTGAATTACCCAACGGGGTAGATCATCGTGGTGTCATGAGGCACGAGGGGAGCGCACGTCCATCTAGTTATTATGCTTATTCTGCTGATATTCTCTTGTTTCGAAGGACTGGAAGGGGAAGCACACGGCTTCCTGGGACGTGGAGGGTACTCCTGGTAGTCCTCTGTGTGGTAACAACATTTAGGCTATGCTCGTAGATGTTAGGTATGCATGTTTCTACCCGGTGAGTATACCTTAACTGCCACAATACGGGGTAGTCAGAAGGCTGTAAGGTGGCGTAGGTGATTCGATGATTCGGTTGCCTTGTGACTAGGAGGGTTACGACTATTTTATCTGTTTTCCTTTGGTGGGTCTAACCATTTGTTTGATACCAGTCGTCAGGTACCAACCAACGACAGTCAGCGTGATGGGTGATGCGGAAAGACGGAGAGCTAAACCTACAGATCATCGACCTTTCGTTATCAAAGCTTTGGTTGCGGGACATGCCAATTTGGATGTTGTTTGTTGTTTTGTTTCTGGGCAATGTCACTAGCTCTCAATTTCATTTGTCTTTCACTAGTTAAGGGAGGGGTCGGTCAGGACCATAGCCACTGAAAACGCAGAACATAGCATTTGTATATAGAGATACCTGAGGCTCCCGATCGAGTTCCATGTATCTGATATAGCCCTATTGCGGAACTCGGTGCACAATAGATAATACGTGAAGATACATGCATATAGTTTCCGGCTGGTGTATCACCAAGGTCGAGGCATTGAGTACGATTAACGATATGTACACGAGAAAGTCCAAATACATGCATGTGTGCTCCGGGTGGTGTATCGTAGACCCTCGGGCATTACTCTGTAATGGAATATGATTCGATCGAATGGTTCGAAGGTGGAAGTCCGTTCGCTTACGTAGAATGGCGATGGTTGTTCTATGCGGAACACAACATTGTTATATAGAGATCCGTATGTCGCTCCGGCGTAGGATGAGGGATTGCGTATATTTCTGTGGCGTTATGGTGGAGACCATGCGAGTAGGGTACCATGGGGTGTACCTTAATTTGGGGATAGGTACATATATACTGTATTAGGTCAATCTACTCGGGAGTAGACGGGTACGACGTGTGTGTAATCCTTGAATGCAGTTAACCCAAGTAACCTAATAAATAAGAAAATGTGACTGAATGGTATATGTAGGGTTATCCAAAATGTGTAGTTTAAATCCAGTCACCAGAACTTGTGTTCTGACCCCCTCCTCATAACATACTCGTAAGTTAGATTTCTGGCAGAGATATGATAGCTTTGGATACTGGTTAGGAAGTATTATTATCTGGGTAAGGCTATATTTTGATCATATTATATTTTATTCCATTCCGCTGTGAGATGTTTTCTAAGCTTTGATATGTTTATTATCTCTACCTTTTATGCAGGATACCAGATAAACCAACACGGGTTTCGATAGATTAACATTTTCAAAAAAATCGGTATGTCGGAATTCAGGTTGTTACATAATTTATCTTTGTTAACTTGGATTGAAATAAGTTATATATGAAAATTGTATAGAAAATCGGTACTGAGTCAATGGTAAACCTTCTGTAGCCAAATTGGGACATTTATATTAGTTTATTTCTTATTTAATTCATTTCCCAAACAATTATTCTTAATGTCTTGGGTGTTACAATTTCTACTCCTTAAAGAATTTCGTCCTCGAAATCTCTAAGCGTAGAAATGCAATTAACAACCACATTTGAAATCTACATCCATTTACTCAAACATCATTTATTGCATCCATTGTCCTTAGTATTTATAAATAAAATTATTTTATTACGCTATCGTGTAGTGTATATGTCCCTAACTAATGCAAAAGATTAGGTGACCTACTGGTCTAGTCAACCTCCTGTTTATGCAAATATACTGATGCCGTGCATCCAAATACATGCAAAAAATCCTAATGATGACCAATAATTCTATATGTATGTTACAACCATCAACTATATGCTATTCATTTGTTTATATGACAACATAATTCTATATCCGTATGCATATTTTTTTGCACATAGTTGATTGATCATACTAGAAAATATAGTGCCCAATGTGTGTTTATACATCCATTTGCCTTCACTAGCAAATGATGGCATACACTTGCATCCATTATAGGTAACATGTTCTAATAATATGATTGCGTCTGTTCATACCATCCATATGCTCAATCCCAAGATTTACCCTCCAAGAGATACTAAAATAAAGATCTTAATAAAAGGAAAAAGCTAAATATAAGTTATTTCAAGGCGTAACATCAACAAGATAAGGATATCAAGCATGAATCTTTTTCCTAGCCTCTCAACTAGTGTAACATCCCACACCCGCTAAGGTCACTCACTAAGGGAATGCCTTAACTTCGGTGGAGCATTTTTAAGTGAATATAGAACAGAAAAATTACAACAAGATAGATAAATACTTGAAAATCTAAAACATCATTTCATTGCAGCAGAAGGTAAACATGTTTAGTTACAACACCATTATGAGTCATGTACTAAATATCCATCCAAATAAAACATAAGTACATAATCCCACTACATAAACAATAGCCATAAAAGAAAAGATAAGCTGGGCTTTACATCACGGTCCAAGCTCCAAGAGATAGATAAAGAAATCTGATCAAAGCCCACTAGTGCTAGGCCCAACCTGAGGACCTACGGGGGAAAAAGATTAAAAACAACGGGGTCAGACATAAGTCTGAGTGAGCCCTATAACTTTAACAACACAATCATTAAAGTAATTAGGGTATGATATAAACTTGGTACGGGATGACTAGGGATAAATGACTACACTAAGTAGCCAACTAGACATAGGATGAACTAAGATAACGGTAAAGACGCATCTACCCACCCAAGGGTAATTACTAACTGCACCACACCAGTCATTCCTACTTAAAGGTTGGTCCCACCCAAGGACTTAGAAAATTTACCCAGTAGTTTCGTGTACCCCTAGCTGACTACATAGGTGCCGTCTGCCCCTATCTCCACTAGGTGTACCCACTACTCCCCAAGCGATCGGCTCCCTACCGTAGATACCTGTGCTGGCCCCACAGTGGGGTGTATCACTCCCCAAAGTGGCAACCCGATACAACCAATGGTGCACGACTTATACCTACACGATGCAACAACGTCTTACCTACCAGCCCGGGTCCACACACGCATATGAAACCCGTTGGACTTGCGTTGCCACCACTAACCCGTTTTGGCCTCTTATAGTCAAGCCCAGTACGCGTGTCCCGTCCTCGACATCGGTCGAGCCCAATAAGATACATATGGGTTACTGGTTGAAATGGGCCCCCACAAGCTACCCACCTAAGCTTGTCTCTTTATCTAGTGCATCCCACTTAACCCTTTAATCATGTTTAATTACATGTTTCCACTTGGTTAAGTATTCTAATCGTATTTTCTATTGCCACCCAAGGCAACCCACTAGATTTCCACATGCCACCCAAGGCACTTACTTGATCTCCACATGCCACCTAAGGCACCCACTTAACCCCTCATGCCCACTACAAACTTATCTGGTTAAGTGTTTCTTAATTGATTAAGAACGTAACAGTTGTAAAGACCTCTCACATTAGACTATCTTTTATGGCAGCTGGATTTGCCGGTTGGGTCCGGGCAGCCTTACGCCATAACCGAGTCTAACCTCGTGTCTATACACTTGTCACGTATTTAGTTTGTGCCTAAGACCTCTCACATTGGGCCAATCATTTGTAGCCGCTGGATTTGCCAGTCGGTTCCGGGCAGTCTTACGCTACAAAAGGGTCCAACCTCGTGTCTTAGTCGATTAATTACACCTAATTAATCACCCCCATATTTCGAATTAATTTTCCCTAATTAATTCCAATTTTAACGATGTACATAATTGACTCAATTATGTCCATCCACTTTATGGTATGCATAATCGTACCAACTTCACACCATTTCATAAACATGTATATTAACCCCATCGTTCCCCACGTAATTCGCTAACATGACATAAAAGGGAAGATTCATCACAAATACAATGGGTTCAACTTGCATAACATTAGCATCAACATGGGTTTAAAGGTGTCAACATGCATATAGCATCAACCCAGCTAGCATAAATAATCAACCCAAACTTGCATGAATCACATATGTCATAAGGAGGTTAACTTGCATAAGTTATTTATGTCATACAAAGGGGTAAACTTGCATATGTATGTATGACATACAAAGGGGTTAACTTGCATATGTATGCATATCATCCAAAGGTGTAAACTTGCACATGCTACTTGCATATAATCAAACACCAAACTTGCATAACATGTCATATATGAACTTGCATATAATCAAACACCAAACTTGCATAACATATCATATATGAACTTGCATATAATCATACACCAAACTTGCATAATCATGATGTCATAATGGATCAATGTTTATCATAGCAACTAGCATCATGAACACTTGCATAACTTGTGTAACACCCCACGCCCGCTAGGGTCACTCACTAAGGGAATGCCATAGCATCGGTGGAGTATTTTAGTGAATATAGAACAGAAAAATTACAACAAGACAGATATAAATAGTACTTGAAATTTTAAAACATCATCTCATAACAGCGGAAATAAACATGTCTGGTTACATCATAAAACCACGATAAAAGTCAAGTACAATATCCATCAAAATAAAGAAGTACATAATCCCACTCTCTCATACAATAGCCATAACAAAAGAAAAGATAACTGGATAACTGGAGCTTTACATCTACCCAAGCTCCTAAAGACTGGAACAGCAATCCGATCAAGCTCTACTACCGCTAGGATCCACCGTAGGACCTGAGGGTTGGGAAAAAGATAAAAACAACGGGGTCAGACATAAGTCTGAGTGAGCCCTATAACTTTAACAATACAATCATTAAAGTAACCAGAGAAGACATAAACTTGACCACGGTAATATCTGGGGATGAGTGGCTACACTAAGCAGCTTGGTAGACTTAGGATAAACTAAGATAACCGTCAGGACGCATCTACCCACCCAAGGATAATTACTAACTGCACCACACCAGTCATTCCTACTTAAAGGTTGATCCCTTCCAAGGACTTAGAAAATTTCCCCAGTAGTTTCATGTACCCCTAGCCCACTACATAGGTGCCGTCTACCCCTATCTCCACTAGGTGTACCCAGTAATTCTTACCCAGTAGTTTCGTGTACCCCTACATAGGTGCCGTCTGCCCCTATCTTCATTAGGTGTACCCACTACTCCCCAAGCGATCGGCTCCCTACCGTAGATACCCGTGCTGGTCCCACGATTGGGGTGTATCATTCCCCTAAAGTGGCTACCAGATAATATCAACAGTGCACGGCTTTATATCTACACGATGCAACAACGACTTACCAACCAGCCCGGGTCCACACACGCATATGAAACCCGTTGGTCCCGCGTTGCCACCGCTAACCCGGTTTGGCCTCTTACAGTCAAGCCCAATATGCGTGTCCCGTCACCCGACTAGAGTCGAGCCCACAAAGATACGTTTGGGATATTGGTTGAAATGGGCCCCCACAAGCTACTACTTAAGCTTGCTACCTTTATCTAGTGCATCCCACTTAACCCCTTATATAGTCATGCCCACTTACATGTTAAGATTTGGTTAAGTCATCAATCATATTTCAATTGCCACTTAGGGCACCCACTAGATTTCCACATGCCACCCAAAGCACTTACTTAACCCTTCACCCATGTTTTAATTACATGTTCCACTTTGGTTAAGTATTCTAATCGTATTTTCACATGCCACCCATGGCACTTACTTAACCCTTTAATCATGTTTTATTTACATGTTTCACTTTGGTTAAGTATTCTAATCGTATTTTTCTATTGCCACCCAAGGAAACCCACTAGTCTCATCATGCCACCCCAAGGCACCCACTTAACCCCTCATGTCCCACTACATGCTAATATGGTTAAGTGTTTCTTAATTCATTAATTAAGATCATGACCTCATAAAGACCTCTCACATTAGACCGTCTTTTATGACTGCTGGATATGCCGGTTGGTTCCGGGCAGACTTCTGTCATCAAAAGGGTCTAACCTCGTGTCTTTACTTTAATCATGTATTTAATTTATGACTAAGACCTCTCACATTGGGCCAATCATTTGTAGCTGCTGGATGGCCGGTTGGTTCCGGGCAGACTTCCGCTACAAAAGGGTCCAACCTCGTGTCTTAGTTGATTAATTACACCTAATTAATCACCCCCATATTAATTATCCCTAATTAATATCAAATTTTCCATAACATGGGTAGACCTAACTCAATAGGTAAATTCCCATGGGGTAGACCTAACTCAATAGGTAAATTCCCACTTATGGTAATTTATTTTTATGGTATGCTTAATCATACCCAATCATTCATTTATTAACATATTTACCCACCCCATCGTTCCCCACGTAAATCGTTCTCGTTACATGACATAATAAAGGGGAAGATCATCACAAATATTATGGGTTTAGCGTAAAACTTTGTCATGGGTTAAGAGGATGTCAACTTGCATATATGAGCATATATTAACCCAACTATATTTAACCCAAACTTGCATATTATCATACACATGATTTGCATAACATGTTGCATATGAGCTTGCATATTATCATACACATATCTTGCATAACATGTTGAACTTGCATATAGGCATTCTCATAACTTGCATAACATGTTAAACATGCATTTAAGCATACACATAACTTGCATAAGCATTCACATACTTGCATAAGCATCCCCATACTTGCATAAGCATTCACATACTTGCATAAACATGCATAACTTGCATATCATGTCATTTAAGCATATACATATCTTGCATAAGCATTTATATACTCGCATAAGCATGCATAACTTGCATATCACATAAATCTTGCATTTAAACATATACATGACTTGCATAAGCATCCATATACTTGCATAAGCATGCATAACTTGCATATCACATTAAACTTGCATTTAAACATATACTTAACTTGCATAACTCACTTTGTTAAACATGCATAATTCCATTCATTAAATATGCATAAATCCACTTGTTAAATATGCATAAACCAACTTGTTAAACATGCATAAATCAACTTATTAAGCATGCATAAACCACTTATCAAATATGCATAATCATAGAACAACATAGAGTAACATATCATTATAAATGATTCAAACTCACTAATCCGCATTTAAGACCATAAGTCTCATTACACCCAATCTACTTACTTTAACAATTGATGTTAAAGTGATAGAAACTCACCAAACTCAAGATTAGCAACCTTATGAAGTAGAATTAGTTGCTAACTATGAAGATAATGATGATTAGAGAATGATTTGAGAGGGATTAGCTTGAAACTTCCTTCTTAGATTAGTGGAGGCTCCTCTTAGGATTTAATTTGGCGGCATGAGGCCATCATTTCTATTTTTGGTAAGGATTAAGGGGGGTTTAGGGTGTATTTATAGATTAGGTGAGTGTTTTAGGCCCTTAGATTAACCCTAGATTAGATTAGGACCCTTAGATTTAGGAAATCTCTAGAACCAGCCCTCCTAGCCAGCCTAGAACCCAACCTGGTGCACCCAGGTTCACTGGACGGCTCGACCCTGTCGACAGGCCAGTCGACAGGCAAGTCGACACCCCTGTCGACAGGCCTGTCGACAGCCCTGTCGACATGGGTAGGCGGGAATTTCCCCGCCTGACCCCGCCTGTTTCATTATAAAATCTGAATTTAAAATTTTTGAATCTGTTTTTAGTTTTGAATTTTCTGCAACCTTCGTCGGGCCATAACTGGGCTATACGGACTCCGATTTTCGAAAACTCGGACTCTATTTCGCGTATTTTTCCGAGACGAACGCAATAACGCAGACCGTTACCCCCAATTCCCACATCTGAGATTATTCATCCTGTAATTAGTGAATTTTAGTATTAACTAAAATTCGGGGTGTTACATTCTCCCCTCCTTAAAGGATTTCGTCCCCGAAATCTCTTAAGCTAAGGAGAATGCATATCCTACCATCCAAACAACCATCTACTCAATCCATCAAACACAGGCATCCATTGTCCTTAAAACAATTTCTAATGATGTATGAGCATATGCAAAAAGTGTGTGTATATGTTCCCTATCTAATGTATGAACATATGCAAACCATGATAGTGCCATGCATCCATTATGTATGCGAGAAAACCCTATCGACACATAGAATATCTACATGAGTGCACAATCATTCACCAAAATGCATCATCCATGTGATAACACAACCATTATACATCCATAAATATATTTTCCTACACACAATTTTATGCAATATGCAATATGAAGTGACTGAGCCGATCAAGTGCCTAGAGTGTGTGTATATGCATCCACGAGCAACCACTAGCAAACACTTGCATCCACTTGCATCCATCAACCATAACATGTCTCAAACACATGTTTCAACCATAGGTTTACCCTATCTAAAGGTCAAAGGTACTAACGAGAGGACATAACAAAGATAAGATAAGTACTAGACAAGCGATAAAGGAGAAAGTAAAGGCATACCCTCAAAAAGAAATGGGTATAATGAACGCATCTTCGCTTCCGTCTCCCAAGTCGCGTTGCTCTCATCTTCTCCCCATTGCACTTTGACTAGCTGAACCTCTCGATTCCTCAATTTCCTAGTCTCTGACCCAAGGATGCGAGTAGGAGCTCGTCGAATCGTCGCATCACGCTCTATCTCTACATCTCAAAGCAAGCTTGGCTCTACCACCTCTGCGGTCTCATGTAAGCACTTCCTTAAATGGGACATATGGAATACATCATGAACACCACTAAGTCTGTCGGGCAACTCCACCCTATATGCCATCCGTCCAATCCTTTCCTTGATAGGAAACGGCCCAACAAATCTCGGAGCTAACTTCCCAACGGATCCGAAGCGAACAACATTTCTCAACGGAGATACCTTAACAAAAACCATATCCCCTACCTCAAACTCAAGATCCGTCCTTCTCTTGTCCGCATAAGATTTTTGCCTATCCTGCGCTGCTTTCATCCTTCTTCGAATCAAGTCAATCTTCTCAGAAGTCTCCCTAACCATATCGGGCCCAAGCAAGATCTTATCCGTAGATTCCCACCAACATGTAGGTGATCGACAAGGCCTTCCATAGAGAGCTTCGAAAGGAGTCATACCAATACTGGACTGAAAGCTGTTATTATATGCGAACTCCACCAATGGAAGATGCTCTTCCCATGTACCCCCAAAATCTAGGATACAAAGCCTCAAAAGGTCTTCTAGAACACGATTCACCCTCTCAGTCTGGCCGTCCGTCTGAGGATGATATGCGGTGCTCAGACACAATTGAGTCCCCACTGCTTCTTGCAAACTTCTCCAGAACTCGCTAGTGAAGATAGGATCTCGATCACTCACTATGCTAGAGGGTACCCCATGTAATCGAACTATCTCTCGAAGATATACTAAAGCTAGCCATGGAGAAGTCCTCTTGCTCTTCACAGGTATGAAATGGGCGCTCTTAGTAAGTCTATCTACCACCACCCAAATTCCTGTATTACCCTTCCTCGACCTGGGTAACCCGTCAATAAAATCCATCGAGACGCTATCCCACTTCCATTGCGGAACCTCCAATGGGTGAAGCAACCAACCTGGTTTCCTTTGCTCCGCCTTCACTTGCTGGCACACCAAACATCGAGCGACATACTCGGCCACATCTTTCTTCATACCGGCCCAGAAGAAAACCCTCTTCATGTCTTGGTACATCTTGTCCCCACCGGGATGAATGGTCATCCTAGAACGGTGTGCGTCATCAAGAATAGCCTTCCTCAAACCCTCGTCTTGCGGTACACAAAGTCTACCGTCTCTACACAAGCACCCCCTATCGTCTAGGGTGTACCTACTCAAATGGCTGGACGACTCCCCCCTCATGAGTTTCTCTACTAACTCAACCAACTGTGGGTCGCCCCTCTGTGCTTCTCCAATCCGCCCCAAAAGAGTAGGTCTAACTTCCAAAGAAGCTAGTAAACCGGGTACATAGTCAACGGAAGGTCTGAAATCAAACATCGAGATAAATTCCAAGTTTCGTCGTTCCACGAACAATGGACTCAAGGACAACCTCTTCCTACTCAAGGCGTCCGCCACCACGTTACCCTTGCCGTGGTTGTACGCTATCTCGAACTCATAGGATGCTAAGAATCCCATCCACTTTTAAGACTATGCGTCTGGAGAATCCCCAATACTTCCCTAAGATATAGGGCAGGTTCTTCTCCACTCCTAGAGAAAATCAGGATATTCTCCCATGCAAAATCGTCACAACTATCCATCTCTCACGCAGACCACCCTAGTCGAGCTAGATGTCCCCCAAACGCAAGCCCCAAAGGCCTAAACCAATATCAGACAAACACCCAAGGGATATCTCCTTCGAGTTCAGGCGACCTACGTGAGATGATACTAGTAAAAATGGCCAAACAATTAAGCCCTTGTCCAACTCTGGATGTCCTTGCCAGTCTCGCTCCAAAACCATCGTTTATCCCATAACTGGCTTGGCTCATCCTATTGAGCACACACGAAAACTTATTCCGCTCCTAGCAAAGACCAAGATGTCATTTACAAAGACCATCATGAACTTATTTAGGTACTCCCTGAACACCCTTCTCATCATATGCGGGGGCGTTCGTCAAACCAAATGGCATCTCCAGCCACTCATAAAAAAAAACCATTCGGAGTCCTAAAGGTAGTCTTCTCTATACTATCCTCGGTCATTCCCAACTGACGAAACCTCGTGGTTAAGTCCAACTGCGAAAATACTGAGGCGCCCACTAACTGATCAAAGAGATCATCTGTCCTCGGCAATGGGTATCTATTCTTCTTTGTGAGTTTATTAAGTTCTCCTACACAAAGTCTGAGGGACCCATCCGCCTTCGTAACAAAAACTACTGGAGCGCCCCACTCCGATATACTTCGTCTTATGAACCCCTTCTTAAGCAAATCGCCTACTTACTTGTGGAGTTCCCTCCTCTCACGAGGAGCCACGTGGCACACTGGCCAAAGCACTGGTTTGGCTTTGTCTACCACATATATTTGGAAGTCAATTTCCCGCTCCGGAGGTAAGCCCTTCACCTCCTCCAAACACATCCGAGTATTCCCGGACCACTCTATAAATTGCAAACTCTCGACTGACGTGTCAAGCGGTTCTAGATAACTTAGCATAACAGATTCTATGGGATTACAAGAGATCTCAAGAGTGTCACCCAAGCGGCCCATAAGCCTGACAACTCTCCCCTCAAAATCAAGAACGGCACCCCTACTGGATAACCAGTCCATGCCCACTAACCCATAGCCCGTGAAGCCCAACAAGCATCACATCTAAACCCAACGCTAAGTATAGAAACTTTCAAACCCAAACACATCATGGAGCCCAATTGGGTTTGAAACAACTAAGGGATCATCTACCAACTGGTGTCTCAGTGCAGTGACTCTACTAGTAATGATGAGATAAACGAACTCAATGCGTCAAAATAAAGTACGGACAGGATGATCGATCAGAAAAACTAGACTTTCAATAGAAGTAGTTCTACCTCTTTCCCGAATCGCGAGAGCCTGTACTTGCCCCCTAGCCTGACCTGGTGCCACCTGAGCTTGCACCTGTCCTCTTGAGGTAGACCCCGTCCTTTGCTCCTTCTTTGGACAGTCTTTCATCAGATGCCCTGCTTCGCCACAGTGGAAGCAGCCAGTCTTAGTCTTCTTGCGACAATCTTTGTTTAGGTGGCCTAGTGTCCCACAATTGAAGCACCTCTTCTTTCCCTTGCCACCGTTGCCTTTCCTACCTTTGTTTTGCTGTTGCTGTTGAGGTCTCTTCTGATCTCCTTTCTTCTCGTGTGCTTTACTAGCATTGGAACCTTTCTCTTCCTCATGCATATTTTCTTCCGCTTTTGAGAGAAACTTTGCCTCAAACCTATGCCTGAAATCCACCCAAGAGTCAATCGGGCGTTCTCCATTAGTGACCTCCCACCAGAACGAGGCCTCTCCTTCCATTAACCAAGCGGCCAACCTGACTTTCTTTCCCTCTTCTACTTCCAAGATTTCCATCAATTCTTCCGTCTCATTAAGCCAATCCCTAGCTCCCACAAAAGGTTTTCCTCCCATAGCCTTAAACTTCCTACAAGTCATAGCAAAAGTATCTGCGCGAGGAGAAACGAGTGCAACGGGTGGAGGAGGAACATTTGCTGGACCTGCAGCGGCGGCCCTAGCCTCTAACAACCTCCTATACCATACTGGTACCGCTACACTATCCGGAAGAAAAAGATCTTCAGCCATGCTGAGACGAAAAAGGGAAAGATTCAAAACGGAGAATTCGAGAGATAAAGATATGGCTATCGGGGATTATGCTTTTCTTTCAAAAACTTTTCTCTTAAAAGACATGTTTTTGAAAATATTTCTTCCAAAAATGTTTTTAGAAAAATAGTTTTCTAAAACTTTTATCTGTTCTGGTAACCTTTGCTCTGATACCACGTGTAACACCCCACGCCCGCTAGGGTCACTCACTAAGGGAATGCCATAGCATCGGTGGAGTATTTTAGTGAATATAGAACAGAAAAATTACAACAAGACAGATATAAATAGTACTTGAAATTTTAAAACATCATCTCATAACAGCGGAAATAAACATGTCTGGTTACATCATAAAACCACGATAAAAGTCAAGTACAATATCCATCAAAATAAAGAAGTACATAATCCCACTCTCTCATACAATAGCCATAACAAAAGAAAAGATAACTGGATAACTGGAGCTTTACATCTACCCAAGCTCCTAAAGACTGGAACAGCAATCCGATCAAGCTCTACTACCGCTAGGATCCACCGTAGGACCTGAGGGTTGGGAAAAAGATAAAAACAACGGGGTCAGACATAAGTCTGAGTGAGCCCTATAACTTTAACAATACAATCATTAAAGTAACCAGAGAAGACATAAACTTGACCACGGTAATATCTGGGGATGAGTGGCTACACTAAGCAGCTTGGTAGACTTAGGATAAACTAAGATAACCGTCAGGACGCATCTACCCACCCAAGGATAATTACTAACTGCACCACACCAGTCATTCCTACTTAAAGGTTGATCCCTTCCAAGGACTTAGAAAATTTCCCCAGTAGTTTCATGTACCCCTAGCCCACTACATAGGTGCCGTCTACCCCTATCTCCACTAGGTGTACCCAGTAATTCTTACCCAGTAGTTTCGTGTACCCCTACATAGGTGCCGTCTGCCCCTATCTTCATTAGGTGTACCCACTACTCCCCAAGCGATCGGCTCCCTACCGTAGATACCCGTGCTGGTCCCACGATTGGGGTGTATCATTCCCCTAAAGTGGCTACCAGATAATATCAACAGTGCACGGCTTTATATCTACACGATGCAACAACGACTTACCAACCAGCCCGGGTCCACACACGCATATGAAACCCGTTGGTCCCGCGTTGCCACCGCTAACCCGGTTTGGCCTCTTACAGTCAAGCCCAATATGCGTGTCCCGTCACCCGACTAGAGTCGAGCCCACAAAGATACGTTTGGGATATTGGTTGAAATGGGCCCCCACAAGCTACTACTTAAGCTTGCTACCTTTATCTAGTGCATCCCACTTAACCCCTTATATAGTCATGCCCACTTACATGTTAAGATTTGGTTAAGTCATCAATCATATTTCAATTGCCACTTAGGGCACCCACTAGATTTCCACATGCCACCCAAAGCACTTACTTAACCCTTCACCCATGTTTTAATTACATGTTCCACTTTGGTTAAGTATTCTAATCGTATTTTCACATGCCACCCATGGCACTTACTTAACCCTTTAATCATGTTTTATTTACATGTTTCACTTTGGTTAAGTATTCTAATCGTATTTTTCTATTGCCACCCAAGGAAACCCACTAGTCTCATCATGCCACCCCAAGGCACCCACTTAACCCCTCATGTCCCACTACATGCTAATATGGTTAAGTGTTTCTTAATTCATTAATTAAGATCATGACCTCATAAAGACCTCTCACATTAGACCGTCTTTTATGACTGCTGGATATGCCGGTTGGTTCCGGGCAGACTTCTGTCATCAAAAGGGTCTAACCTCGTGTCTTTACTTTAATCATGTATTTAATTTATGACTAAGACCTCTCACATTGGGCCAATCATTTGTAGCTGCTGGATGGCCGGTTGGTTCCGGGCAGACTTCCGCTACAAAAGGGTCCAACCTCGTGTCTTAGTTGATTAATTACACCTAATTAATCACCCCCATATTAATTATCCCTAATTAATATCAAATTTTCCATAACATGGGTAGACCTAACTCAATAGGTAAATTCCCATGGGGTAGACCTAACTCAATAGGTAAATTCCCACTTATGGTAATTTATTTTTATGGTATGCTTAATCATACCCAATCATTCATTTATTAACATATTTACCCACCCCATCGTTCCCCACGTAAATCGTTCTCGTTACATGACATAATAAAGGGGAAGATCATCACAAATATTATGGGTTTAGCGTAAAACTTTGTCATGGGTTAAGAGGATGTCAACTTGCATATATGAGCATATATTAACCCAACTATATTTAACCCAAACTTGCATATTATCATACACATGATTTGCATAACATGTTGCATATGAGCTTGCATATTATCATACACATATCTTGCATAACATGTTGAACTTGCATATAGGCATTCTCATAACTTGCATAACATGTTAAACATGCATTTAAGCATACACATAACTTGCATAAGCATTCACATACTTGCATAAGCATCCCCATACTTGCATAAGCATTCACATACTTGCATAAACATGCATAACTTGCATATCATGTCATTTAAGCATATACATATCTTGCATAAGCATTTATATACTCGCATAAGCATGCATAACTTGCATATCACATAAATCTTGCATTTAAACATATACATGACTTGCATAAGCATCCATATACTTGCATAAGCATGCATAACTTGCATATCACATTAAACTTGCATTTAAACATATACTTAACTTGCATAACTCACTTTGTTAAACATGCATAATTCCATTCATTAAATATGCATAAATCCACTTGTTAAATATGCATAAACCAACTTGTTAAACATGCATAAATCAACTTATTAAGCATTCATAAACCACTTATCAAATATGCATAATCATAGAACAACATAGAGTAACATATCATTATAAATGATTCAAACTCACTAATCCGCATTTAAGACCATAAGTCTCATTACACCCAATCTACTTACTTTAACAATTGATGTTAAAGTGATAGAAACTCACCAAACTCAAGATTAGCAACCTTATGAAGTAGAATTAGTTGCTAACTATGAAGATAATGATGATTAGAGAATGATTTGAGAGGGATTAGCTTGAAACTTCCTTCTTAGATTAGTGGAGGCTCCTCTTAGGATTTAATTTGGCGGCATGAGGCCATCATTTCTATTTTTGGTAAGGATTAAGGGGGGTTTAGGGTGTATTTATAGATTAGGTGAGTGTTTTAGGCCCTTAGATTAACCCTAGATTAGATTAGGACCCTTAGATTTAGGAAATCTCTAGAACCAGCCCTCCTAGCCAGCCTAGAACCCAACCTGGTGCACCCAGGTTCACTGGACGGCTCGACCCTGTCGACAGGCCAGTCGACAGGCAAGTCGACACCCCTGTCGACAGGCCTGTCGACAGCCCTGTCGACATGGGTAGGCGGGAATTTCCCCGCCTGACCCCGCCTGTTTCATTATAAAATCTGAATTTAAAATTTTTGAATCTGTTTTTAGTTTGGAATTTTCTGCAACCTTCATCGGGCCATAACTGGGCCATACGAACTCCGATTTTCGAAAACTCGGACTCTATTTCGCGTATTTTTCCGAGACGAACGCAATAACGCAGCCCGTTACCCCCAATTCCCACATCTGAGATTATTCATCCTGTAATTAGTGAATTTTAGTATTAACTAAAATTCGGGGTGTTACAACTTGCATAACATCATGATCATATAGCATATAGCTTGCATAACTTGCATAACATCATGAACATGTAACATATGACTTGCATAACTTGCATAACATCATGAACATGTAGCATATGACTTACATAACTTGCATAACATCACAAACACATAGCTTATAACTTGCATAACATGCATAACATCATTAACACATAGCATATAACTTGCATAACATGCATAACATCATTAACACATAGCATATAACTTGCATAACATGCATAACATCATTAACACATAGCATATAACTTGCATAACTTGCATTGATCCACATTCATAGCCATAACCTCATTATATCCTATCATAATCATTTCAATAATTGGTCATTAAGGCTATAGAAAACTCACAACTTGTTGATTAGCACTCCTAAGAAGAAGATTAAGTTTCTAGAGTTGATTAGAAGTTGATTTGAGAAGCTATCTTCCTCTTTAAATTGATGGAGGCTCCTTCAAGTTGCATTTTGACGGCATAACGGTGTTGTATCTATTTTTAGTATGAATTAGGGTAGTCTTAGGGTGTATTTATAGAGTAGTTAGGTGTTTTAGGCCATTAGATTAACCCTAAATCAGATTAGAGCCGTCAGATCTCGTCCTAGCCACCAAAACACAGCCTTAAAGCCAAACTGGTACACCCAGGTCACCTGGGCTCGACCAGGGAGGTCGACCCCCAGGTCGACACTAGGGTCGACACCCTAGTCGACCTGGTGGGCAGGTCGACACCCCTGTCGACCCCCAGGTCGACTCCCTGGGTCTGGCGGGGATTTTCCCGCCACTTCTGAAATTTTGAAATTTTTGTTTTAAAATCTGTTTTAAATTTCTGAAAACGTCTTGGGCCTTATCTGGGTCATACGGACTCCGATTTTCGAAAACTCGGACTCTATTTCGCGTATTTTTCCGAGACGAACGCAATGGCATAGCCCGTTTCCCCTGATTCATATTTTTAAATTTAATTCTGCCCTGTTTTATATTATAGCTAGTTATTCAACATACGGGGTGTTACAACTAGTTTCCTTTACATTATTCCCCCATCAAACCTTAATAAGACAAACCTCCTCATTCTAAAGTCATGTATCCTATAATTCGGGTAGGAACACAATGGACTAAGGACTATCTCTCAACCTCCACTTCCTCAAGTTGACTGGGCTCTGCTACTATAACTAAGTCATGTGTAACTATCCAATATTTTCTGAAGTTTAATTTGAATTAGTAATGAATTTTAATAAATTTTGGAAAGTTTAAATGATTTTTGAATAAAGTTTTAAGGCTATATTATTATTTTGAAATCATTGAAATAAGTTTTTAGTGTGAAATTTAGTTATAACAATGTTTGTTTGGAAAACATTTAGTCGTTTGTCGAATTATTAAAATGATTTGAAATTCAATTACTAGAAATGTTCAAAATTTGAAATTTAATTATAATTAAATATCCTTTTCAAATTTTTGTTCAGTTTCAGTTCACGTAGTTTTAAAATATTTTATAGAATTTTATTGTAATTTTTATTTTGAAAAATAAGCATATATTTTTCTAACGTATTTTAAGGTAACTGTGGTCCTTTTGACACTTTACAAAACTAATCAATCGGTCTATTTTATTACTGTTTTGGGATTGCGATACATTGTTGTACACTATTTTATTATTAGTTGTTGTTATCCGCTATTTATATAGTTATAAAATAAAATAAAGCAATGAAATGATAAACGCACATGATAAGAATTCATGTTACACAGTTCACTGAATCTACAAACATTTGAACGCAAGGTATGAGATTAAAAAAAGTATGCGTGTTAAAGAAGCTTCGAACATTTGGAGATTTGTGTTTGAACCATTCCACCACGTGTAAAAATAATCGCTCCACTTGGGTTTGTTTTACAGCCCCTAAAATATTATATGCTAAAATATTACTCCCTTTAGTTCATAATGTAAGAAGTTTAAAGAAATTTGTTTTGTTTCAAAATATAAGATGTTTTAGCATATTATTCCAATTTTATCCCTCCAACGATAAATGATAGAAACCCAAAAGTTACATTATAACTATTTTTTATAAATTAAAAGGTAAAAACTGGTTGATGGGAATAGGAATAGTAGTTGGCTGGTATGAAAAAAGAAATTAATGTGTAAGATAAAACTAATTAAGTATGGGGTAAATTGTCATTAGATTTTTTATTAATTCTTGTGTAAACCTCTCAAACATCTTACATTATGAATCGGCGGGAGTATATGCTGTTCTTCACGCAACTTATTATCTTCTTTAAACATTTCTACCATCTCCCTCCATCCTGAAAGCTCCGTCACCTCTTGCCTTTCATGTAAACTAACCAAGCTAGTATTGCTCCACAAGAGGATATACACAACATGCATGCATGCAATTGCATGCAAAAAAGAAAGAGGAAAACAAAAAAAGTGGAAACCTGCATGCATTTCAGCCTCACCACAAACTTCTCCCCCTTCCCTTGCATTCCCTCTCCTTCCCACTTCCAAGATATCACCCATTCCATCCTCTCCCCTTCCCCATTTAACCCATTTGTCATTCAAGTTATAAAAAAAAGGAAACAAAGAAGTGAACGAATGAAGGCTTGCGCTGCATGCATGTGGCAATGTTTTTTTCACTGAAGCTTCCTCCCTTGCCCAGTCGTGAATCCAAAATTTTCTCCTCTTTTTATAAAAAAAAAAAAGCCATGCATGCATTTCCAGTCCATGCGCGTGACTGTGCGCGGGCAATAAAAGAAGAGCTAAATTTTCGCATTGCATGCAAGGACTAGACCGGGTGTCATGCAAATGCATGCGCAATTTTCGTTTCCAGTTAAAGCCTTTGTGTAAAAAAAAAAACCACAAGAAGAAAAAAGAAGAAGAGGCAGAGGAAGCAAAGAAGGAAGATGCGAAGAAAGACTACAAGGACAGAGGAACGTTTACAATGCAGCTTGGGAGGGTCCTCCACTGGAATGCAAATAGTGGTGAGAACTTCTGAATTTAATTTTTAATTAAATTAGTACGATAAAATTTGGGTTATAATATGATTGATTTGGTGGACGTAATACCGTGTGTTGACAATAGACAGTGATTGGTTGCATGCATGTTAATTGATAATCATAGAAAATAATGCATTGTTAGTAAAACCGCATATGGACACTCATTATTTTTATAACGCAAAATTATTGGCTACATATATATGAATATGGTATTTTGATGATAGTATGACTATTGTTGTGATGGTTGTTGATATAAATGTATATCAAAGCGCGTTAGTATTATAACGCGTGTTCGTAAATTGGTTGTTGTGCGCAATTGAGAAATGGATGCATAAGTGATTGTTGAATGTGTAAATTTACATATGTACTGATTTTCGATGGAAAATTTAGTAATTACCTAAATTTAAATAGCGATTTATGGGTAAATGACATTTAAATGAGTATGTATTTACTAAAAATAATGATTTAAAAATGTTATAAATATTTTTTCGATTCGAAAATATTTTATTAACTAAGTAAAATTTGGTTATTAAAAAAAAATTAATTGACATTTTATTTAACGATATTAAATTAATTTGATAATATTGATTTAATGGTATGGTATTTTTCAATGGCTCATTAACCAAGATATGTTAAGAACATGTTAAAATGTTGAATGAAATAATGGTTGGTTAGTGCTTGGGAAAAAGTGTTAATTTGATGAATAATTTGATGGTGGAAACATATCAACATGTTATAATCAATATAAATTGATTTAAACATTAATTTGAAAGTACCTTGAGTTAAAATTGTGGATTTTACCTTAATTACCGTTTGATTAATATATGGTTGTAAAATTTAGGCAAAATTGAACTATGTGATGTTTAAAATCCAACATGACTTTAGATTTTAAATTTGTAGTAATATTATAAATTTGTTTATAAAGGAGGTCTAACCTTGAATTTATTGTTTTGAAAGTTGATACAAGCTTAAATAAATATTTATGTATATACAATATAAATTGCTTTGAGGAAGGTTTTGAATTTGAAGATTACATAAGGAGTGGAACTTAAAGGTTCGAATTAACAAGTTTATTCCGTTACTAGTTCTGGAATAGTAGATGGATGTGTAACTAAGGCAAGCGATGCAACAACCAGTGCGCCGAACTTACCTGGCCTACATTTACTTATCTAGACTAGTACAAGAGCAAACTGAATGAAATCTCGAACACCGTAAAAGGTAACTATAATAAATAATTTCCCAATTGATAAATTGGTTAAATTTGATGAAGGTGACCTTCAGATATCTAATATAAGTTCTGTAAATGATGACGAATACTATTTGAGGAATTAAACAGTGAAAATATTGGAATTCCGCTTAAAGCAATAGTTTAATACGAAATATATATTGGATATAAAAGGTTTCGATTTCTAACCAAATCGTATATCTAGTATAAATCGTTAGACTTAACTCCAAATGATATGATAATTACTTTGTTTTACCGAGCAAAGCTTAGGTTAATTATGGAAGCTTATGCCGAACTAAGAGAGAAAAAGTAAATGAGTTGAATGTCTTTGAAATTGATTTGAATCAACTTGAGATATTGAAGCCAATTCTACTCTTTTGAATGTGAATATAGATTCAAGTCATCGGTAATGGGAAGGGAACAAATTTCGGTTTAAAGTATTGTATATTAATATAGGTTATCAACCATTTAAAACATAGTATGTTGATTTTAAAAATATTTAAATAAGAAATATTTGATTTAAAAAGAGATATGTATATGTTTAAATTATTCTATTCGTTGCTTCTTTAAACTTTAAATATAGTAAGTAATTATTTCAACCATTTCTATTTTGAAAATTTCCAAATTATTTATATATATATATTAGTTTATAACAAATCTATTTTTTCCAATTATTATTTTTAATTAAATTGGGATAGTTCCTCTCATAAAACCTTTGATTTGAATGTAATTAACCCTTTTTGAATGAATACAACAAGCTGTATCAATGAAATAGTGACAATCTTGATCTTTGTTTTATAAGTGATGATTGAAACAAAAAAGTTAAGAAAGGGAACTATTCGATTGTATATAAGCGATCATTCTAATTTTAAAATGAATTTAGCTAAGTATATGTATGATAGAAAGAACTTAATTCTATATACGTATTCCATATGAATCGCTGGTTATTTGGAAAGACCAGAATTGGAATTTAATTCACGAAACCATTTCAAATAACCGTACGATGAAATAAATGAATACATATGAACGACGATTGAAGACCGTAGTTCTTCATATCGAACGAGCTGCCTGCTGATTGGTTTCTTTACTGAGTAGCTACAGTAGAGAGATGACCCTATTACTGGAGTGGCAGAAAGCCCGATCGTATTTGGAGAACTTTCGGATTGCAAGGGCCTTCGCACTCAAACCTAAGTTGTGAAATAAGGCGCCTTCGGTTTCATTTGAACCCTGAATGAACTCGTATGGATGTGTGTCCAACACTGTATCTTATAGTGTGTTAACTGATTACTACCAAACATATTTCTGTTGGTGATGGGAATTTATTCCCTTAACTAACAGTTATTTGGTTGGTGCTTATCAGTTGTCAATTATGAAGTGATAGTGTGGGATGCGAAGTGCTGCAGTTGAAGAAATGATCAAAGCATGGCTTAGTGTAAGAGCATAACTTTGTGGTACGAACCCTCGCGAACCTCACAACCCGAAATGATGGGAAACTAGCGGTTAGGTTGTATACATAATCTCTAGTGAAAATCGAAATCTATGGCGGTAGATCTACCTCGAAACCTGAGGGAATAAAGTATATACGATGTCTGATGTATGGATGAAGACCAGGTTATATACTTTCGTGCAATGTATTAGGTGTCCGTTGTCTGGATGTTATCCGAGGGATACTTAGCTTCGTGTCCTTGATTGATCTTTCGTGCCATGTGATAACCCCAAACTCCGTGTATACGGAAGTAAGGATAATCATGGAATATAACACATAACAATAGCAACAAAACAGAAATAGAGAATTACAGCAGATAATGTTCATCAAATTACACTGGAAATAATAAATCGTCAAAGTAACACAGCATAATCGGATCGTACTTAGCATAAAATACAATTTCAGCTTAATACAAAATATCTGCAGCGGAATAAAAACATAATATACTAAGTGAAGTCTGAACAACAAAATAGAAATGAGAATATCCATCTTCAGCTCCATAGCTATCCAGAATGAATCTGTTAAACCTGTATACAAGGCTGCCCGTGTGGAAAATAGGGCACCCGAGTTTGCAAAGTGAAACAAACTACGAGTCAGTCATGGGACTGGTATGAGAAATCTTATTTAACCTATTTAATAATAATAAGGCTAATCATAGGACCACGCAGCTAACGCGGAACGAGTTTACTCCATTGGATTTGCAGTGCATAAATAAAGTAAATCGCCAAACAACGCAATGCTTTTAGAAAATGAAACCATTATAAGACTCAAGTCCCATCACACAATGCAAACCGAAGGATAGAGTTTTACCTTATAATGGTCAAAAATGCTTGATACGATAAAATGGATTTGATATTATTATTAGTGTATATATATTTTGAAAAACATTTCAATCATAATATATCAATCCTAGACGGCTTAGCTACCATATACTATGTCGCCGTACTAGTAATACAATCAAAACCACATGGGTCATATTGGGAGTTGGATTTCCATCATGAACCAAGGCAAAAAATAGTCCTTACCGAATTCGAGACACTCTAGCCCATGCCTCAGGATACAGTCGCAACCGCACCTGGATCTTCTGGGCCGGTCACAAATATACTAGTGGATTAATAATGCCTGAACAATACGTTTCCCCGCCCTATGGGGCGTAAATAGAGCCACAAGGGACTCAAATAACCGAGGCGCCTCATTCCATCATCCACATATGTCAAATGTCAGGGCTGGTAAGTCACTGACACCACTTCCAGCAAGAAAGAAACATATGTCCTCCCTACAGTCCTTACTCGCGTTTTTGGTTCATATCGGGGTGTGAGGCTCGCGAATTAACGATGGACACAAAGCTATGCTATTTAAAGCTGTGCTTTGATCATCAACCATAAGGCTCTTCTTTTCAACAATAAGCCTTGATCATTTGCATCTTGGCATGCCACACTGACAATTCACGCAATGCGATTGATGTCTATTAATAAATAACCTCAAAGGGTGTTAAGCAAGAGAATAAATTCTCCACCACTAATGGATAAATATTAATAGAGATCAATCGGCACAGAATAAAATCCAATGTCAGACATACATCCATTTACAAGTCCGTTCTGGGTCTGAACGAAACTGGAGACGTCGAGTCTATCCGGACAATCTACAAATACGTTCGGACAACTACCACTATAACCCCTCCTGGGAGCTAACCGATCCAGGGCATTAGTAGTCATCCATTCGATGTGAAGATCGCCGGTCTTCAATCATGGTCTTCAAATCTTTGACTTCCAATCATCGTATAATTATTTGAAATGAGATTTAACTCAGACTTTTCAAATAATCCTCGAATATATATAGTTTAAATCAAATTTTCCATTCCATATCGTTTGTAATATTTTATAATGATTTATCGCTATTTTTATTTATATAAAAAAAGCCGTTTTTAATTAAACGACACTTCGGGTCATTACATGGCCTTGGCGCTGTTTTCATCGAAATTTGATTTACATTTTTCTCCAAATCTAACTGTTGGATCTTGACAAATTTTATATCGTTGGAAAGATCTTTTCAAAACGAACCCAACGGTTCCAGTATTAGAAAAATCCGACGGTCGGATTTTTCGGTATAATCGTTAGAAGTTATGATTTCAAAATGCGAACTACAACAGCGCGATTCGTTTTATTTTAATTTATATTCATATATATAAAAAAATAAAAAAATAAATCGTTCAATGATCTATGTGAAATCATACATTACGTTAAAAATGCAATTTGTTTTCTAACATTCTCATGTTTTCATTCACTACATTAAAAATGAGATTTTTAATGTAAACTAATTTTCATTTTCAAACATTGTTCATTTTTCTATTTGCATACATGACATTAAAAATGAGATTTTTAATGTAACAAGTTTTATTTTCACTATATGATCCTTTTATTGTTTTCTAACATTACATTAAAAATGAGAATTTTAATGAAATCATATTTTCATTTTTAAGTTATGATCATTTTTCTAATTTACTACTTTACATTAAAATGAGGATTTTTAATGTAATCATTTCTATTCTAAAAACGTGAATATACTTTCTATATTCTATATTCACTTTAAAATTGGTATTTTCAATGTAATTATGTTTTCTTTTAAAACCATGAGCAAATTTTCCTGTATTCTATATTTCTATTAAATCAACATGTAATCTTTTCTTTTCCTTTATTACATAAGAATGTAATCTTTTTCTTTATTCTCTTTTATAACATAAGAATGTAAATGTAATCTTTTATATCTTTTTATCACATTATACAAAATGTAACCTTTATATTCTTATATTACATTATAGAAAATGTAACCTTTATATTCTTATATTACATTATAGAAAATGTAACATTTATATTCTTATATTACATTATAGAAAATGTAACTTTTCTTACATAAAAAAAATGTTATTTTTATTGTCAACATATTTCTATCTTCAGACGATGATCATTTTTATGATTTATACAATCACAATAAAAATGGGAATTTCTAATATTCAAAAAAAATTCATTTTATATATGCATATTTTCTAACACATGAATATTTCAGAAAATTTCAGTAGCATAACGGCAGGGTAGTTTAAAACTGGCACCGTCCCGATGTACGGCTCCTCGCTCTACCTTAAAGCCTCGCAGCTTTTGACAAGGGGAATTTCAATAATCTAGTTCGTACGCAGACGAGTTTTCCACAATATCAATCAATTACAATTTCTTTTCCTTTTTCTTTTCCAACCACAAACAAACACTAAAATTCAACCAATCACACATCACAAATCAGTCAAGTCGTCCATGGTCTGTGGACAACGGGTGTCGGAGTTTATAAACTCCGTCTGCATCCTAATATATTTTTATCCATTTTATTTCTAAATTCAGATATCTCACGTTGATTTGACGTCGCCAAAAATTGTAGCGAGCTCTAAAAATTCCGCGGTCCCTTCTGAAATGTAGATCTCGTTGTTGTGATTCCAACGTATTCAGTTTCGTCGAATTCTGATAAGAAATGAACGAGATATGAATTTTTAAAGACTCATGATAATTTTATAATTAATTAAGGAATTAAAAGAAAAGGATTAACCTTTCTTCCCCAAATATAATTCAGGTCGACAGATTCACGTTACATTTCGATTCTAGGGCTCGTCGTTTCACGCAGACCGAAGCACGATGGAGTGATCGGACGCCACCACCTGGAGGGGCCTTGAGAGGCGCAGACGATGGTGGTTACGACTTCAAACTCACACGCAGATCGGAGGCGGGGCGGAGCTCCAAACGGCGCGACTTCGAGGACCTGGAACTCGTTCAACTCGCGACGATAAATTCTGAGATTGGCATGGATGCGTAGAGGAAAGGTTTCTCCACAAATTTCCTAACTGGAGACTTCGATTTTTGTTGAGTGGATTGAGATTTATCAGAGGAGGAATGATGGAGCGGTGATGGCCATTGAAAGAAGGAATACGGCGGCGCTACAGGAAATGTATTTTAGGGTTATACGAACCGTATTTATACGCGTATTTTCTATTTATTTTATTTATTAATTAATTCTATTTAATTCAAACAAGGCCCATCCATTCATACGAGCTCCGATTCAAACCCAACGAGTGTCACCCATAGCTAAATACCCCCACTCCGGACACAATGGGATATGTCCCGTCTACCAAATCAATTGTTTCAATATGTTTTTCTTTAAATTAAATAATAAAACATCTAATTTTTTAATTTGATCGAACATTTTAATTTACCGAGGCCACAGGCTGATCCTAAAAATCCCAGAAAATTTATATCTGGCTTTGTTTTGACGATACGGTCTAAACAAAACTGATTTTGTCGAGTTTGAAGACCGTTTGAAAAATGGCCATTTTCTGGTCGATCGAAATTTACTAATATTGTCAAAACACATTTTCTTTTACCACTCTCACATATTGATCCCAAAAATTACGGAAAATTAAACTTAGCCATTATATGACATTTAGGTTCCAACAAAAGTGGTTTCGTCGAAAACAGAGGTCGTTTGCAAAATGACTATTTATACGGGCTATTTATATATATTAAATATATATAAATTCTATAGCGACCTTTCTGAAAATCCAACTGGCCATAACTTTTGATCCCTACTATGAAATTTCATTTTTTTTGGATTCGTTGGAAAGATAATCTTAAACAGATTTAAATATTTTTGGTTTCACTAAAATCCGATCTATTTTGCATCCTGTACGGTTAGTCAAAGTTCGAATTAGAATTTTCAAAATGCCGCGCTATTTCTAACTCCTTTTAGAATTAAAATAAATATATTCGTTCAAACTTCGATCTAAACAAATTTTTAATCGTTTTTATTTAAAATAAATTATTTCAACTATTCAAAATTCAATAAAATAGCCAAAATAAAATTTTTAAATTGGCTCAGATTTTCCGGGTTGTTATAATCTCCCCCACTTAAGAACATTTCGTCCCCGAAAAGGAAACTATAGTAAAGTAGGAAACAAAATGGAAAATGTAAATATGGTAAATGTACCTTGCACTAGAGCTAGTCAGAGATATCCACTCTGCAATGGGGATAAGCCTGTATGATGATATCCTCTGTCTCCCATGTACAGTCTATGGGTCTCCGCTCCACTGCACTTTGACAAGATGAATTCTTTTGTTCCTCAGAACTCGGGTTTCTTTGCCAATGATCTTTACCGGCTCCCTTCTTACCGCTAAGTTCGGGGTAATCTCCAAATCTTGTTGTGCAGCTTCCTCCACAATCAAGTCTGGATCATGCACATGCTTCCGAAGTTGAGACACATGAAATACATCATGTACCCCTGGCAACCAATCAGGCAACTGAACCCTGTAAGCGAGAGTTCCAATTCTTTCTAGAATGGGGAATGGGCCAATGAATCTTGGAGCCAACTTCCCAGTCTTCCGAAAGTGGACAACTCCTCTTAATGGGGAAACTCTCAAGTATACTAATCGCCAACAACAAATTCTAGATCCCTTCTTCTTGCATCTACATAGCTTTTCCGTCGGCTCTGAGCTGCTAACAATCGCTTTTTAATAAAATCAACTTTGTCCGAAGCTTCACGGATCATGTTAAGACCCAAAACTAGCCTATTGCCTGGTTCCACCCAACATGCAGGAGATCTGCAAGGCCTGCCGTACAATGCTTCGAATGGCGACATTTCCAAGCTTGCTTGGTAACTGTTATTATACGAGAACTCGACCAAATGCAAGTGGTCTTCCCATGATCTGCCAAAGTCAAGAATACAAGCCCGCAACAAGTCTTCCAGTATACGATTCACCCTTTCAATCTGGCCATCTGTTTGAGGATGATAAGCGGTGCTCAGATTTAATGTTGTCCCCAGTTCCTCATGGAATGCTTCCCAGAACTTACTAGCGAATATAGGGTCACGATCACTTACAATGCTACTGGGGACTCCATGTAGTTGGACAATCTCTTTGAATAAATCTTCGCCAAACTTTGTGCTGTTCTAGTCGATTTAACAAGAATAAAATGGGCAGTTTTTGTGAGATGATCAATAATCACCCATATACTGTCATTGCCTTTTCTAGTTCGGGGCAAGCCATCAATAAAATCCATGGAAATTTGATCCCATTTCCAACTTGGAACTGGTAGTGGTTGTAACAAGCCGACAGGTTTTTGGTGATCACTTTTGACTTGCTGGCAAGTAAAACACCTACTGACATAAATGGAAATGTCTCTTTTCATAGATTTCCACCAGAGCGTGCTCTTGAGATCATGATACATCTTGCTCACCCCTGGATGAATACAAAGCTTGGATTTATGACATTCATCCATTACTTCTCTTCGGAGCTCAGGAATATTTGGAACACAAATTTGGCCTTTCAACCTCAGAACTCCCATGTTATCAATTTGGAAACTCGAGGGTTCGCCTTCCCGAACTCTCTTACTAATTCTATGTATAAATTCATCATCCTTCTGAAGAGCAGAGATTTTGTCGATCAATGTAGGTGTAATGATGAGATTTGCAAGGATAAGATTGGGGACGCCCGCATTCTTTCTGCTAAGTGCATCTGCCACAACATTGGCTTTTCCTGGAGTATATAAGATGTCCAGATCATAGGCTGCAAGGAATTCAACCCAATGTTGCTGCCTCAAGTTCAAATCTCTTTGGGTGAACAAATACTTTAGGGATTTGTGGTTCGTATACAGTTCAAACTTTTCACCCAAAAGATAGTGCCTCCGTATCTTTAGAGAAAATACGATGGCCATTAGCTCAAGATCATGAGTGGCATAATTCTTCTTATGCGGTTTTAACTGATGACTAGCATATGCGACTACTTTGTCCCTTTGCATTAGCACCGCACTGATACCTTCTCTAGAAGCGACTGTCCAGACTTTCAGATCCTGATTGCCATCAATGATGGTCAACACCGGAGCAGTGACCAACTTCTTTTTCAGCTCTTGGAAAGCTGCCTCACATTCGGGTGTCCAAATGAACTTTGTATGCTTCTTTGTAAGCTTCGTCAATGGACAAGCTGTCCTCGAAAAATCTTTAACAAATTTCCGATAATAGCCAGCCAATCCCAGAAAGCTTCTGACTTCAGTAGGAGTGGTAGGCTGCTTCTAATCTTTAATGGCTGTGATTTTGCTAGGATCCACTGAAATTCCTTCCTTCGATACTACATGACCGAGGAACTTCACTTCTTCATGCCAGAATACACATTTAGAGAATTTGGCTTTTAATACGTTTTTTTCTCAGAATCTCCAAAACTTGTTCCAAATGTTTTTCATGCTCAACAGTTGTCTTGGAAAAGATTAAGATGTCATCAATGAAGACCAGCACGAATCTATTCAAAACATCCCGGAATACTCGATTCATCAAATCGACAAAATAGTGCGTTGCATAAGCCGAACGGCATTACTAACCATTCATAAAATATGTCTGGACCTCTGAAGGCTGTTAAAGGAACACACTCTTCAGCAATACGCAATTTATGGAAACCTGTGGCTAGGTCCATCTTTGAAAACATTTTCGCTCCATTTAAACGATCCAACAAATCATCAATACGGGGCAATGGATATTTATTCTTCAGTGTTCGCTTATTCAAATTTCGGTAATCCACACACAGTCTGAGAGTACCGTCTGACTTAGCAACAAATACCACTGTTGCACCCCATTCTGAGAAACTGGGTCTGATCAGACCTTTCCACAAAAGTTGTTTGGTTTGATTGCTCAGTTCTTCTTTATCTTTTGGTGACATTCTCCGAATAGGATGTACAACTGGCCTTGCATTTGGAACCAAATCAATTCTGAAGTCAATTTCTCTACATGGAGTTAAGCGATCAACTTCTTCGAACACATCCGCATAATTTTTGACGATAGGAATATTTTCAAGAGCGGTGGGGGTGACCTCAAGAGCAGCCCAGAATTCTTTTCTATCTGAATCTGAGCCTACACAAGGTATAACAATATCTCCTAGCTTCGTTTTAACTTTGACAAACCTTTCAGCACATTTAACCTCAACTTCATATCTCATTAACCATCCCATCCCAAGAATGACGTCGAACTCGGAAAAATCCATGACGATCAAATTAATAGGGAAACAGTTACAAGAAAATGAGATCGACACTTGGCAATATACACCAAGAACAAGGGAACCACTAACCGGACTATGGACATTAATCGATTCTTTAAGATCCCTTGTTTTAAGATTTAGCTTCTTGACAGTATTACTCAAAATGAAACTTCGTGATGCACCTGTATCAAATAATACCGTGACAGTAATACTTTTAACATTAAGAGTGCCTTTCAAAACATCTGGTCTTTCATGGCTTACTGAGGGTGTTGGAGCTTCTGCCACCTCGTTGACTTGAGCCACCTTGGTTGCTTTCAAAAATCGGCAATCTCTACTTATTTGACCCGGCTTATGGCAAATATTGCATTCCCTGATCTCTTGAGACATCTTATTGGCTTTAGGCCCACCTTTTCTCTGTTTCTTTAGAGATCGACAATTCATCGCCAAATGTCCTTGCTTATTGCAGTTGGAGCATGTGGCAGTCGTTAACGGTTCTTTCCCAGATCTAGTCCTTTTCTTATTAGTTTTAGGCTTCTTGCTGGCCTCAGGCTTTGTACTAGCATCAGGGCTATCAGTTTCAAACTTCCTTTTGCTGCTAGAGCTGCTTTCTTCTTCATCATCCGAAACATTTTGCTTATCATTATCCTCATAGAGACAAGCCATAACTATCATTTGAGAAAAAGGAAGGTGAGTATGTGCAGTTACTCTATTTAGGTATTTGCTTTGAAGTCCTTTGATAAATCTCCGATTCTTCCTCAAAGGATCTTGAATTAGTGCTGGGGCAAAGCGGGAAAGTTCCTCGAATTTATTTTGATACTCCAGAATGGCCATATCTCCTTGTTTCAAATGGTAGAACTCATCATATAGCCGCTCAATTGCTCCTGGAGGAATAAATTTTTTGGTGAAAATTTCTTTGAATTTATCCCAGGTAATATTACCTTCCGGATTCTCCTTTGTAACAGTTTCCCACCAGAATAAAGCTTCACCTTTGAGTACCCAAGCTGCTATTAGTCTTTTCTGATCATCACTCAGCTTTAAGCCTTCAAAAATTCTCTCAACAGAACGCATCCGTGCTTGTGTTTCGATAATGGACTCCTTGCCCGTGAATGGTTCTCCACCCAGATTTCGATATCTCTTTACTAGAGCTTCTAGATCTGGTTCTGGTTGTGGGAGCATGAATGGCTCATTAGGCTGCTGAACCAAAGATTTACTTCTTCTATTTTTGCCACTCATTTCTACTCTGTCTGCAAATAGCAGACAAAGAGTCAGGCCAACAGAATAGATATTGTAAAGTATAGAGACATATATTTAGATGTAAATGAATCTATGGGGGTATACTTTTACTCATTCTAGGACATTACTAGTCCTATCTATGATGAGTTACTCATTTTGGGATTACGATGATTCTATCTCTGATGAGTTTTTTAATATGTTATACTCTGAGCTAAGTTTAACCTAGGCTCTGATACCAAATGTGATAACCCCAAACTCCGTGTATACGGAAGTAAGGATAACCATTGGAATATAACACAAAACAATAGCAACATAACAGAAATAGAGAATTACAACAGATAATGTTCATCAAATTACACCGGAAATAATACATCATCAGAGTTACACAGCATAATCGGATCATACTTAGCATAGAATATAGTTTCAGCTTAATATAAAATGGCTGCAGCAGAATAAAAACATAATATACCAAGTGAAGTGTGAACAGCAAAATAGAAATGAGAATATCCATCTTCAGTTCCATAGCTATCCAGAATGAATCTGTTAAACCTGTATACAAGGTTGCCCATGTGGAAAAGAGGGCACCCGAGTTTGCAAAGTGAAACAAACTACGAGTCAGTCATGGGACTGGTATGAGAAATCTTATTTAACCTATTTAATAATAATAAGGCTAATCACAGGACCACGCCGCTAACGCGGAACGGGTTTACTCTATTGGATTTCCAGTGCATAAATAAAGTAAATCGCCAAACAACGCAATGCTTTTAGAAAATGAAACCATTATAAGACTCAAGTCCCATCACACAATGCAACGCAAACCGGAGGATAGAGTTTTACCTTATAATGGTCAAAAATGCTTGATACGATAAAATGGATTTGATATTATAATTAGTGTATATATGTTTTGAAAAACATTTCAATCATAATATATCAATCCTAGACGGCATAGCTATCATATACTATGTCGTACTAGTAATATAATCAAAACCGCATGGGTCGTATTGGGAGTTGGATTTCCATCATGAACCAAGGCAAAAGATAGTCCTTATCGAATTTGAGACACTCTAGCCCGTGCCTCAGGATACAGTCGCAACTGCATCTAGATCTTCAGGGCCGGTCCACAAATATGTTAGTGGATTAATAATGCATAAACAATACGTTTCCCCGCCCTATGGGGCGTAAATGGAGCCACAAGGGACTCAAATAACCGAGGCGCCTCATTCCATTATCCACATAAGTAAAATATAAGGGCTGGTAAGTCGCTGACACCACTTCTAGCTAGAAAGAAACGTATGTCCTCCCTGCAGTCCTTACTCCCGTTTCTGGTTCATACCGGGGTGTGAGGCTCGCGAAGTAACGCTATACACAAAGCTATTCTATTTAAAGTTGTGCTTTGATCATCAACCACAAGGGTTTGCTTTTCAACAATAAGGCTTGATCATTTGCGTCTTGGCATGCTACACTGACAATTCACGCCATGCGATTGATGTCTATTAATAAATAACCTCAAAGGGTGTTAAGTAAGAGAATAAATTCTCCGCCACCAACGGATAAATATTAATAGAGATCAATCAGAACATAATAAAATCCAATGTCATACATACATCCATTTACAAGTCCGTATTGGGTCTGAACGAAACTGGACACGTCGAGTCTATCCTGACAGTCTACAAATACATCCGGACAACTACCACTGTAACCCCTCCTGGGAGATAACCGATCCAGGGCATCAGTAGTCATCCATTCGATGTGAAGATCGTCGGTCTTCAATCACCGTCTTCAAATCTTCGACTTCCAATCGTCGTATAATTATTTGAAATGAGATTTAACTCGGACTTTTCAAATAATCCTCGAATATATATAGTTTAAATCAAATTTTCCATTCCATATCATTTATAATATTTGATAACGATTTATCGCTATTTTTATTTATTTAAAAATAGCCATTTTTAATTAAACGACGCTTCGGGTCATTACATGGCCCCGGCGCTGTTTTCATCGAAATTTGATTTACACTTTTCTCCAAATCCAACCATTGGATCTTGACAAATTTTATATCGTTGGAAAGATCTTTTCAAAACGAACCTAACGGTTCCAGTTTTAGAAAAATCCGACAGTCGGATCTTTCGGTGTAATCATTTGAAGTTATGATTTCAAAATGCAAACTGCAACAACGCGATTCGTTTTATTTTAATTTTAATTTATATATATATATATATATAAATAAATCGTTCAATGATTTATGTGAAATCATACATTACGTTAAAAATGCAATTTGTTTTTATCACTTGTTAATTTACATTGAAAAATGTAAATTCCTATTCATTCTTTAATTCACATTGGTAAATGTAAATCTTGATTCATTCTTTAATTTACATTGAAAAATGTAAATCTTGATTCATCGATTACATTAAAAATGTATTCCTTTTATGTCAACTTGTTTTCCTTTTTTTTTATTTAAATTAAAAATGAACTTTTTAATGTTAATCATGTTTCATTTTAAAACTAAGGTACATTCTCATATTTTCATTCACTACATTAAAAATGAGATTTTTAATGTAAACTAATTTTCATTTTCAAACAATGTTCATTTTTTTGTATTCATACATGACATTAAAAATGAGAATTTAAATGAAATCATATTTTCATTTTTAAGTTATGATCATTTTTCTAATTTACTACTTTACATTAAAATGAGGATTTTTAATGTAATTATTTCTATTCTAAAAACATGAATATAATTTCTATATTCTATATTCACTTTAAAAATGGTATTTTCAATGTAATTATGTTTTATTTTAAAACCATGAGCAATTTTTCCTATATTCTATATTTATATTAAATCAACATGTAATCTTTTCTTTTCCTTTATTACATAAGAATGTAATCTTTTTCTTTATTCTCTTTTATTACATAAGAATGTATATGTAATCTTTTATATCTTTTTATCACATTATACAAAATGTAACTTTTGTATTCTTATATTACATTATACAAAATGTAACATTTATATTCTTATATTACATTATAGAAAATGTAACCTTTATATTCTTATATTACATTATAGAAAATGTAACCGTTATATCCTTATATTACATTATAGAAAATGTAACTTTTCTTACACAATAAAAATGTTATTTTTATTGTCAACATATTTTTATCTTCAGACGATGATCATCTTTATGATTTATACAATCACAATAAAAATGGGAATTTCTAATATTCAAACAATTTTCATTTTATATATGAATATTTTCTAACACATGAATATTTCAGAAAATTTCAGCAGCATAACGGCAGGGTAGTTTTAAACCGGCACCATCCCGATGTACGGCTCCTCGCTCTACCTTAAAGCTTCACAGCTTTTGATAAGGGGGATTTCAATAATCTAGTTCGTACGTAGACGAATTTTTCACAATATCAATCAACTAATATTTCTTTTTCTTTCTCTTTTCCAACCAAAAACAGACACCAAAATTCAACCAATCACACATCACAAATCAATCAAGTCATCCATGGTCTGTGGACGACGGGTGTCGGAGTTTCTAAACTCCCACTGCATCCTAATATATTTTAATCCATTTTATCTCTGAATTCAGATATCCCACCTTGATTTGACGATGCCAAAAATTGTAGCGAGCTCTAAAAATTCTGCGGTCCCTTCTGAAATGTAGATCTCGTCGTTGTGATTCCAACGTATTCAGTTTCGTCGAATTCTGATAAGAAATGAACGAGATATGAATTTTTAAAGACTCATGATAATTTTATAATTAATTAAGGAATTAAAAGAAAAGGATTAACCTTTCTTCCCCAAATCAAATTCAGGCCGACAGATTCACATTACAGTTCGATTCTAGGGCTCATCGTTTCACGCTGATCGAAGCACGATGGAGTGATCGAACGCCACCACCTGGAGGGGCCTCGAGAGGCGCAGCCGATGGTGGTTACGGCGTCAAACTCGCACGCAGAATGGAGGCGGGGCGGAGCTCCAAATGGCACGACTTCGAGGACCTGGAACTCGTTCAACTCGCGACGATAAATTCTGAGATTGGTATGGATGTGTAGAGGAAAGGTTTCTCTACAAATTTCCTAACTGAAGACTTCGATTTTGTTGAGTGGATTGAGATTTATCGGAGGAGGAACGATGGAGCAGTGATGGCCATTGAAAGAAGGAATACGACGACACTACAGGAAATGTATTTTAGGGTTATACGAACCGTATTTATACGCGTATTTTCTATTTATTTTATTTATTAATTAATTCTATTTAATTCAAACAAGGCCCATCCATTCATCCAAGCTCCGATTCAAACCCAACGAGTGTCGCCCCTAGCTAAATACCCCACTCCGGACACAATGGGATATGTCCCGTCAGCCAACTCAACCGTTTCGATAGGTTTTTCTTTAAATTAAATAATAAAACATTTAATTATTTAATTTGATCGAACATTTTAATTTACCGGAGCCACAGACTGATCCTAAAAATCCCAGAAAAATTATATCTGGCTTTGTTTTGACGATACGGTCTCAACAAAACTGATTTTGTCGAATTTGAAGACCGATTGTAAAATGGCCATTTTCTGGTCGATCGAAATAGACATAATTTGACATTCCGGTTCTAACAAAAGTGGTTTTGTCAAAAACAGAGGTCGTTTGCAAAATGACTATTTATACGGGCTATTTATATATATTAAATATATATAAATTCTATAGTGACCTTTCTGAAAATCCAACTGGCCATAACTTTTGATCCCTGCTATGAAATTTCAATTTTTTGGATTCATTGGATAGATAATCTTAAACAGATTTAAATATTTTTGGTTTCACTAAAATCCGATCTATTTTGCATCCTGTACGGTCAGTCAAAGTTTGAATTCGAATTTTCAGAATGACGCGCTATTTCTAACTCCTTTTAGAATTAAAATAAATATATTTGTTCAAACTTCGATCCAAACAAATTTTTAATCGTTTTTATTTAAAATAAATTATTTCAACTATTTAAAATTCAATAAAATAACCAAAATAAAAATTTTAAATTGGCTTAGATTTTCCGGGTTGTTACATGCCAGGAACCATCTCGTTGGAAATCTAATGACCAATACGAGCCTTTCGCTTTGTTTGTAAACTATGTATGTGGGCATAGTCACTATGCTTGCTAGATTCATAAATTTATTCGCAAAATGTTTTAAATTGTTATTATTAGTAATAATACACACTGTCAACATATATCATGGATTTGACATTATAAGGCTAGAAACTCGTCTATATGTGCGCTTGCATTTGCATTTTGTTTGGTGTGTTCAGGGTGAGCCTTATAATAGTCTCATTTTTCAAAACTCATGTATGATTTATGCACTAGTAGTCATAAGAGTAAACCCGTTCCGTATTACACGGCGTGGTTCTGTGATTTACCTTAATAAAGTATAATGTTTTATGTACTCACACCAGTCCCATGACTGACCTGGAGTTTATTGTTCCTTCTTAAACTTTGGGTGCCCATAATTTTCACACAAGCAGCTAGTGATTTTATTTTACAGTTATAGATCCTTGGAGAATGATTCGGAGTGCTTTTTGGGTTGGAGTTTCGACCTAGAGTTGGAGTTCTTCCACCATATTGTATTTCTACTTCCGCTGTGTATTCCATTGTAACTCTGGTAATGTAAACTCTATTGTAATAAAATGTTGTGTAATAAAAGTTTATTTTATTCTGTTCTAATGTGTAATACCCTAGCGAATCCGATTTTCAAACATCTGGGTTTGGTTTAAACATCGACTCGAGGTGATTGGAAGTTGGGTCGTCACATGTGGTATCAGAGTTGTGGTTGAACCCAGCTCAAGGGGTATATTCATTAGTATCAGAATAACGGAGTAATAAACTCATTAGAGATAGGGTAATTAGTACCCTATAATGAGTTTAAGAGTGTTTCGTATGTAAGAACGATTTTTGAAAAATAAAATAAACTTAAAGAATATACTTTGAATATAAAGAAATATGCTTTTGAAATGTTTGAATTGGATAACTTGATTAGGTATATTAGGAATAAGATAATTAGTCCAAAGAATAGTTTGAATAGTCCAGAAAGGAATAACTGAAGATTAAAGAATTTGGTAGAAAGGATTTAACATTATCCTGAAGAAATTAGTGAGAGATATATAATGATGATTAGGATGATTTTGAAACTAGTTGGACATATTTTAGAAATATAAATTACGTTGAAATTTAATAAACCATTTTGAGTAGTGTAATTGTTTGAATTATAATTTATGATAAGGGTTTTGAGAAATTTATTTGACGTCAAGATTGGACTGTCAAGTATGTACGAATTTTGAATATACGCCTAGCTAACATATATACAAAATCCAGCATGTACTAGATAGATATAGAATCGCATTCTAGTCACTCGAGGATGATTCTGATGATTGATGCATCATCATCAGAATTTATTTTCGAGTTTCGAAAATGGGATGACTGTATGGTTCTAATCAAAACATCGAAAAATACTAAAAACCATTTACACAAGTAATTGAAATTGTTTGGATTTATTCAAATAAAATGTTTTGATATGAATTAGAATAACTAAGCAAAATTTAAATAAGTTCTGCTAGTAGAATATTAACGGAATTTGCAAACGAATTGAGATGGGTTGGGAATAGTTAGGAATCTAGAAAATTCGATAGACTTAAATTAAGAAGAGTTCAATTTAGAGATTTGAGTTAGAATTTATCGATGATTTTTGGACAATTGATAGGTTTTGATAAACTATAGAGTAGTAATAATTAGAAAACGATAAGGCTGGAAATCACTTAAGATGAGTTAAGAAAATGGAATATGTGAGAATGAGTTTGAAGAGTAAAATGAATAACAAAATTTGGTTTTATGAAATATGGAAATTTAGGGAAAAAGGGTATAAATTTCAAATTTAGGAGTTGAACAAAACTAAGAGGTTTGAAATGGAGAAGGGTGAAATAAATTGGTTTGAAATATTCTAGAATTCGAATAACCTTAAATTTATAAACCTTGAATATGATTAGGTAAATAATAAACACCTGGCAGATAAATGGTGCAATGTGATTATAAAATATTTAGGTTATACTTGAAATTCAATTGTTTAAATATAAAGAGGCTAGTAGAAAATTTTTGTGAATGTGTATAGAGCGAAGAACTTGTGTATATAAGTCAAGAATGATTGTATGGATGTTTGTGTTGATCTAAATTTTTATATAATATTGTTGTGGGTTTATTTTCTCTATAATTTAAATTTTTAAACAAAATATTAGAATTTAGACACTAATTCAGATTTGAAAAAGGATTTTGGTAAAAATTTATGAAGCAATAGTATTGATTATGGTAACTTATGTTCTTCTCTAAACTTCATTCCAATTTCGAGGACGAAATTTCCTTAAGGGAGTAGAATGTAACGATCCAATATTTTCTGAAGTTTAATTTGAATTTAATAAATTTTGGAAAGTTTAAATGATTTTTGAATAAAGTTTTAAGGCTATATGTAACGACCCGTATTTTTGGCCGTCAAATATTTTATTTAATTTATTATTTTAAATATTATATTTGGAATATTAATGGATTTTAATATTCAATTCGTTGTTCAAAAACGAAGTTTGAACGATAATTTTATTTATACTATAAGTCGAGCTCGAAATCGCGCGACAGTTCGTAAAATGGAGTTTTGAACTTCAATTTGATATACAGGATCCGATATAAGTCGGATTTCTGTGAAACGAGAAACGTTGGAGCCGTGTTGATTATAATTTTCATATGAAAGAGAAAAATTCATATTTCGTATTTTAGTTTGTTAGTTATGGCCAAATCAAATTTTAAAATAGTCGCTGTGAAAATCGTTATTTAAAATACAGGCCTTTAAAATAGCGATTTTGCAAACGGTCACCGTTTGCGACAAAATTAGTGTCATTGGAACCGTAACGTTAAATTATTGTACGGTGTTGAATTGCGTGGCAAACCGATGTCGTATGTGGCCACGGTAGCCGTAAATGCCCAGTTATTTTCTATAGCGCGTAATTAAATTTATTTAATTTAATAGAGAGATATTTGAATGTAACTTGAGCAGACAACCAAATTAAGCCACGAAACTAGTTCCGTTGAATTCGTATCGTCGATTAGGGTCAGGATAGGTATATAGTTTATTAATTTTGATGACCGGGTAATTTGGTGTCCAAAATGGCATTGCGGTGCGCGTGAAAATAGCCTACCGGGAAAACAGTCTCAGAATGCGACGAAACTAGTGTCATTGGGTTTGTATTAATTAATTATTGTAGGATTTCAAAGTTTCAGGTTGATTGGGTTTATTTAGTGATCGTGGAAAATTTAAATGCGTGTTTTTCGCTGGTTTTATAAAGGAATTTTTTCAAACGATGTCGGAATTCGACGAAACTTGTCCCATTAGGTCCGGAATATTTTTCTATGCTAGGATTAGCATTTATATCAGAAAACAGAAATCGATTGTGGGTACTTTCAGTTGTTACTTTGCGGCGAAGTATCGAATAATAATAAAATAATCCACCCTTCACTATATACCCTAAGTCAACAAAACACGTGGTCGACAGACCTCAAAACTTCCGCCTCCACTCATAAATGGACGTCCAGTATTTCACCGTGACTTTCTCCTTTGTAATCTCACGATCTAAGCCTTGAAAAAAAAATACAACTGCAAAAGCACAAGCTCGTCGAGCTCTCCCTGATGGACGGCGGTGATGGGTGTTGGTGATGGATATCGATCGGAATCTTGTCTGAAAGGGAGATGACTTCGGGGTATATAACTTCGGAAGGAGCGCGCCGAGTGTCCTGGGGTTTCGGGCAGTGAGGGAGTGATCTGCGGTGAGCTCACTGATGGTGTCAGATCGGAGGATGGTGATCTGTAGGGTGGTGCGGCGGCAAGGCTTTGAGAGCAGCATGAGTTTCTGAATGGGTTCGAAGCAGTAAACCGAAAGCAAAGGAACGGGTTTGGCTTGTATTGATTTTAAAACTAGGTGATTAAGTTTACTAATTAGAATTAAAACATTGGTTAGAATTAATTAAAACATGTATTAAAATAGTTTTAAAATTCTGCAGAACAGAAGCATCGTGGAGCTGCGATCAAACAGAAGGGTATGCAAGCGAATAAAGTAGGACGTTAAGGGAAGCAAAGTCAACAGAAGCACACCCGTTTGTTTGTGAAGCAGGCAATTCGAAAAAAAAAAACAGTTGATGTTTGGGAAAAAGGAGAAAGTGTGATGTGGATGGAAATGAAACTGAAGAGGATGGAGAAGTGGAGGAAGTGATGGTGAACAACATGATGCTCTCGGTTCTGAAAATGGTACTGTGAAGCAGTTTAAACAAAGCAGTGAATCTATTGGGAAGTAATAAAAACTGCCAGGCTCATCCTTTGCTTATATATATAAAGTAAATCATGCAGTTACTTATTATAATATAATTAATAACAATATTAACTAATTAAACCTTAATCGATGCAGATGGGAAAAGGGCAGTGTTGAGCGTATGTCTTTTGACCGGAGGGGAATCAAACTGAGTAAGGTCAGTTGATCAAACTCCTTGGTTTGGACCAGTATGTGAAGTCAAGTATATGGTTGACCAGTTATAATCTAAATTACTTAATTGTTATGGTAAACTAATTTCAGTTTTTAAACCATCATAGGTCCAGTTGAAACGAGAAGAATGAAGGGTAGTAAAGGTTAACACGAAGCAGTATCAGGCAATCAGACCTTTGTCTATTTCAAATGGGTTCAGCCTAATACAAAGTAATCAGTTAAACAGTGTAATTAAATTACCTAATTATATTCAAATGATAAATTCGTTTAAATAGTAAATCATCGCAGGTGTACAACAAAGGAAACTCGAGAAAGTAGTATAAACAAAGGGCATCGGTATAACATTCAGACCCGAAATTCTTATTACTGAGGAGTAAAAATGTAATCAATATTATCAAGCAGTGATTTAGAGATTATTTATTTATTTAATAGTATTAACTTAAAATAATTTATAATTCGTTAACATCTTAGCAGAATCGGACAAACCATACATGGTTGAATTCGGTTAGACAAGCACTACATCTTAGAACTGTTCTGGACAGAAGTGGGAATAACATGAAATTACAGTTAAATTAAAACGGTTGTTTTATTTAACTTTAACCAAACCGTTCCAACAAATCAGATCAAGGTGAGTTAAACTCACTCAGTTTTCCCATTTATATTTTATATAAATTGGGTTTTTATTTTGTGTGCTCTGTTTGCTATGGTTGACTGTCTGCTAGTTATATATTTATTTGTTGATTTAACTGATGAAATTAAACCGTCGTTTAATTTCAGTGAAATACCAAATCGTTATTCTAACGATTGGTTCCAATAAAGGTAACTTACCTTGTTGGTCACGTTTATTAAATAAACGTGTTTAATTGGTTGAATTGATTGAATTGCTTGTGGTTGGGATTAAATGGTCGTTATTTATTATTAACAGTTAAATGAAATTGAACAATCTGTTTGGAGATAACCATTTGTAAACAAGGAAGAACAGGTTGGAGGGATCCAACCGGATTCCTCATATATATTATTTATTTTCATATTATCATATGAACTGTCATGTTTGGGTGATAGATTTGAGTATTGACCATTGTAACACCCCGCCTCCGCTAGGGTCACTCGCAAAGGAATGCACTAGCTTTAGAGGGGCATTATTGGTAAACATGCACAGAAATATCACAAGACAGAACATATAAAATAGCGGAAGTAAAATCGAACTTTCATAAACATTAATAATTAAGGTCTAAAGCCTTTTACATCAGAGTACATCAAAACCTATCTTGCAATAGTAAAGAAGCATAAAGACTTTTTCATAAATTATTCCCCAAGTAAAAACAGTAAAGTAGCCATAGCCAAGAACAGTCCAAGCCATCCATGATGACCTTCAAGCAGAAGAAGTCCGAACTAAACAACAGTATTTCCTCCCTGTAACCTAGGGGGGGGGGGGGAACGGAAGAAAAGAGGCGAAACAAAACGGGTCAGTCAAAAAGACTGAGTAAGCCCTATCTACTATCAGCATAAAAACTAGTAAAGTTAACTGACATGAGAAATTGAGATGAACATAAGCATGATGACAAGATAGATAAGGTAAATCAAAATAACATGATGAACTACTGAACTCAGACAAACTAAGGTGTCATGATAAATTACGATGTCAAGATAAAATAAGGTATCCCATCGTCAGGTTCCTATCAAGTATAATATCCCCAAGATATCTATTACGTATAACGTCCCATGGTATCTATCCTGTATTTTAGCTCTGCACCTACCGTACTAGTATCCCCACCGTATCATGTGTTAACCATGAATGACCCTTACTCAAAAGTCGTGTAATGGTCCATGTCAACCTAATATATCGCATATATAGGTTACTCAACTCGTATGTTTTATTCCATATAAATGTTCAGTCCCTTGCCGTAGACCATACGGGCTTTCCCATGAGATTCTATACTACTTTAACATAGTTCCATGATCCTTAAGATCGTTTTGGATTGTCACCCTATATCTAACTAGGGTCTTTCAACATGAATCATCGTTTGTACAACTAGGACTTATGCTACCTAGGGCTACTAGGGATTATGCTTACCTATTGCACGTTTTCGTATCTCGGTTTTGGTTCAACCACCCAGGGCCACTAGGATTTACGCTAACCGTCAACCGCGCCCTTTTTCCCACGCATTCATCGTGAATCGTTTTTCCATGACTGTATGCACATGTATCACATCGTGCCGTCCGAGTCCTGTCACAGGGCAGACCAGGAAATACAGGACTCGGTCGGGAGCTTTCGATTTATCTGCCGATGCAGATGCTAAGGTCTGTTTTTCTTATACGTGGCTATGGTCCCACGAGACCACTCCCTCAACTAGTGAAAGACAAAACAGGATAAATCCTGTATGAGAACACAACACTGGCCAACCCACATCCAAGCCTTACCGCACCCATAATTAGATAGCAATTATGGTCTTTTGGGTGTTCTCTGCCTTTCCGTACGTACACGCTTGACCAAAGATGGTAGGTTGCCTGACGAAATGCTATCTAGGGTACGACCGTGTATCGTCGACTATCCCCTATCCATCCCCGTCTTTAGGTCGCTCGTATAGCAACCAAGGCATACTCTTGGTTCTTCTAACGCAGACCTTAACCTCTCATGAGCCTAGTATAATCACCTGGCAGCTCATAGAGGGATACCAAGAATATCCTCACGTTCCCCGAAGCCGCTGCTTCGTTACCCAGTTCGCTGGAGCCTTTATCTAAATCAGATACTTGCTCCCACTCGAATACTTAAACGATGACCTACCGTATCAGGTTACTCATCTATTTATGAACTGGTCTAAATTTCCTTGACTAAGAATCATTACTTAGTTATTCTTCAACTAAGGTTTACTGCTTAGCCTTATTCCCGTTATCCTTGTTAACTACGGTTATCCACCTAATCCTCAGAACTAGGGTTTACATAATGGATTAAGTGTCACTTAAGTTCATGACTTAACCCGTCTACAAATCATGTCAAAATTGGCTAAGTATCCAAGTTCAAGACTTAACCCTACAAACCATGCTCAAGTTGGTTAAGTATATATTAACTTGACCTTATCAAATTACCGAGTCAAATCGGTCAAGCGTATTTAAGCGATTCGTGACTTAGCCTTATCATGTTATCACGTTAGATTGGTTAAGTATTGGTTAACTTAACCTTATCAAATAACCGAGTTGGAGTGTTTAAGTATAGGTTACTTAATCACTTCAAAATTACCGAGTTAGATTGGTTAAGTGTTGGTTAACTTAACCACTTCAAATCATCGTGTTAGGTTAGTTAAGTGTTTAACCTAACCCCATCAAACTACCAAGTGGGATTAATTAAGTCTAGGCTAACTTAACCCCATCCGATTTCCATGTTTAGACTAGTTGAGTCTAATCTTAACCCCATCCATTAACTGTATCTTTCGGTTAAGTGTCATTAAGAAAACTTACTTAACCTTACCAAATTATCGTGTTGGATTGATTAAGTGTTTGTTAACTTAACCCCGTCCACTAGTCGTATAAAAATGGTTAAGTGTCATTAGGCAAATCAAGTTACTTAACCTACCCAACCTTGTCATGTTTTGTTAGGTATCATTGGCCTAATCAATTTACTTAACCCATTGTCCATGTCATATTTGGTTAAGAGTCATTAATCAAATTAACTTAACCCTATCATGTGGCATTAATTACTTAATGCACTTCAACCTCTCACATTAGACTTTGTTGTGGTTAATAGTTAAGCCGGTCGGTTCCGGGTAGCTTTACACCACAACTTGGTCTAACCTCAGGTTCAAGCACAACATGACCAACTTCTCACATTGGGTCCTATTGTTTGCAACTACTAGTTAGGCCGGTCGGTTCCGGGTAGCTTTATGTTGCAAACTCAACCCAACCTCGAGTTGGTCATACTTATATTTTCTAAGTGTCATGTCCATTATGTTTCCAAAACATATTACGTTACATGTTGTCATGTTTATACCCATTTACCCAAATCATGTTCATGTCATTATGTTTTCCCATAATGTGACCCCAACGCTTTTAAACTCGCATAATGGATTCAAAGAAGGATCTTGTCAAAGGCATGACAAAAGGGGGTATAAAGCCACTAGTTGAACATGGTGGCAAATGAGACATAATGTGTTCATTAACTTGCATGTTACATTCTTAAGCCTCAAAAACATGCATAAACCCAAACTTGGCACATAAGCGAATCATGGTGACAAAAGACATGGAATGATGACTAGTAACTCGCATATATCATCACATAAGGGTTATGACTTCATATGCAAGTTGACATAAAGGTTATGAGGGTTCTCATGTTGCATAATGCAACATTTCAACATAAAGGTTGTAGCTTTTAGCCCACAAGATCAAGATAATAACTTCATAAACTTGCATGACATGATAGCATGTATCATACTCAATGATCAAACCCAAACTTGCAACATGAACATTTAACTTCATAGTTAATATCTAAGAGTAGGGAAAGGGCTTACATTGCTATGAAGGCACAAAAGATATGACAAAGCCCTTATGCAATCAACTAGACCCAAAATGCAAGCTCTAACATAAAAACCCTTGAGCCAAAATGATCAAAACCCTTGCTTTATGATGCAAATATAGAAACTTGACTTGAATGCAAGCTAATGACACTCATACAAGCTTGAAAACACTTGTATGCATGAAAAATCTCTCATAGAAACAATTTAGAAATTTTATGAAGAAGGTGGAGGCCATGAGAGGTAAAATTTTGCCATAGTTTAGTTGCATGAATGAATAATGATGATTTAGGGTTAGGTTAGGGTCTTATTTATAGATTAGGCAAGTGTTTTAGGCCCTAGGATTAAACCCAAGTTGCAATCTCAACCCTTAAAACCGAATCTGGCCCCCAAACTCAACACAAACCCAAAATGGTGCACCAGGCAGAACTGCCCGGCTGGACCAAGTCGACAGCCAAGTCGACAGGGCTGTCGACTTGGGTCCAACCAAGTCGACTCCCAAGTCGACAGGGCTGTCGACTTGGGTGCTCTGGCAGGAATTTTCCCGCCTGGTCCAAACTGGCCCAAATTTCCAAATTCAAACTTGAATTTGAAATCTGTTTTTACTTTGAAATTTTCTGAAAACTTCGTTGGGCTTTAATCGGGTCATACGGACTCCGATTTTCGAAAACTCGGACTCTATTTTGCGTATTTTTCCGAGACGAACGCAATGGCATAGCCCGTTTTACTTGATTCAGAATTTAAAATTAAATTCAGCCTTGATTCTCGTTTTAACATGTTATCGAAATACGGGTTGTTACATTCTCCCCACCTTTTAGGATTTCGTCCCCGAAATCTCCAAGTTAGGAAGAACATATCCTACCATCCATCATTCATCTACTCAAAACATCATCCACAAGCAACCATTGTCCTTAGATGATTTCTAATGCTGTATGAATATATGCAAAACGTGTGTGTACATGTTCCTTAGCTAATGCTAATGATCAGGCCTGAATAATCTTTCTAATGCAAGATATGTATAGTGCCATGAATCCAACATGTATGCAAATAATCCTAGTCATATAGATACTATATGCGTGCACAATCATTCATTCATATGCAACAACCGCATGATAATACATTCGATTTCATCCATAAACAAGTATAAATTCTCGTGCATATGCAATATGAAATGTGACCGAGTCGAGCTAGTATCTAATGTGTATTCGCGCATCCACGAGCAACCACTTGCAACCATAACATGTTTCAAATACATGTTTACATCCATAGGGTTCTACCTAGGATTCCCTGAAATAGGGTCGAGAAGATAAACAAGACAAACTCCTTACGGTGTTTGTAACAGAAAATAGGACCGAGAGGATGTCCACGAAAGATAGCTTACAAGTAAGCTCTACAGAAAACAGGGATCAAGGATATACTCCCAAAAAGAGATATCATGCGCGTATCTAGTCTTTGACCATCAAAATTGTATTTCCTTGAGCTTAATTCCATTGTGCCTTGACCGTCTTTTAACTTTGCGATTTCGTAGCTTCTTATTTCCTGTTTCCATAACATGAGCTGCAACTCATTTCTTCGTCGCCTCTTGTTCCACTTGCACTTATCCTTTTCCTAGAATACTTGGCGCAAACATGACTGCGTACTCATGATCTCATGCAAGCTTCCCAAAATTCACTAGTGAATCTTGGATCTCGTTTATATGCTATAAGGTATTCCATGTAGAAGAACTTTCTCTTGAAAGTAAACAGATGTCGACCAGGTTATCATGAGCACTTACTAGGATGATCTCTATAACCCATGCATAAATGAAGTAAACCATCCGTCTTATCGGCGAACACCCCTCGATCGGGCTTCAAATTTCCAATAAAAGCATCAAGGGATTCTAAGTAACCAGTCATGACAGAACCTCAAAAAAAAAGGTTACACGATACTTCGAGGGTATTACCAAGGCTAGTCAAAAGGTCTAACTACCCTCCTATCAAAACCGAGAGTGGCACCCCCTACTGGATAACCACTTCATCCCTAGAATCCATCCATAGCTTATAAACATAAGCATTATTTCCAAACTCAACATTTGGCATAGACATTCTCAAATCCAAACAAGTCATGTATAAATGGACTGATTCTCCAATAGGACTTTGAGACAAAAATGGGATTCTCTATTACGCTAGTACTTAAGGTGCAAGACTCAACTATCGAAGCAGACTAAAATGATACGAAAAACGAAGTCCTAACGGGATGATAGAGAAGAAAAGCTAAACCTTTAACAAGATCGTTACCCTCCTTCCGAGGTACCCTAGAAATGAGAGCATACTATTGCCCCCCCGATGATCTTGTCCTTGTCCCATAATACTTAACTATCCGCCCCGTTTTACCATGCCAAAGGTATACTCTCGTCATGGGTTTCATTGTTCATCTTTCTCCCTCCTTTGAGGACTAAGCCATACCCACAAGTTGCTCATCCTTAAGCTCGTATCCTTTATCCTCTTTCTCACTATCCTTTCTTATAACGCGGCCACTGGTCTCTCGAGAACCACCTCCATCGTATGGAAAGCACTTTCGTAGATAGAAAAGACTAGTCGCAGTTAAAACCACTGTGACTACATATGGAGGAAAGAAAGGAAAAGAGATTCAATTAAGGAAACAAGGATAGTGCTAATGGCCTTTGGGGAATAGCCTTTTTCTTTTAAAAGAAAATTTTCTTGAAAAGTGCTTCTTTATAAACGATTTTCAAATAGTTTTCAGAAGGTCTTTAAAAACTTTTGCCCAGTCTGGTAGCCTTCTGCTCTGATACCACGTGTAACACCCCGCCTCCGCTAGGGTCACTCGCAAAGGAATGCACTAGCTTTAGAGGGGCATTATTGGTAAACATGCACAAAAATATCACAAGACAGAACATATAAAATAGCAGAAGTAAAATCGAACTTTCATAAACATTAATAATTAAGGTCTAAAGCCTTTTACATCAGAGTACATCAAAACCTGTCTTGCAATAGTAAAGAAGCATAAAGACTTTTTCATAAATTATTCCCCAAGTAAAAACAGTAAAGTAGCCATAGCCAAGAACAGTCCAAGCCATCCATGATGACCTTCAAGCAGAAGAAGTCCGAACTAAACAACAGTATTTCCTCCCTGTAACCTGGGGGGGGGGGGGAAACGGAAGAAAAGAGGCGAAACAAAACGGGTCAGTCAAAAAGACTGAGTAAGCCCTATCTACTATCAGCATAAAAACTAGTAAAGCTAACTGACATGAGAAACTGAGATGAACATAAGCATGATGACAAGATAGATAAGCTAAATCAAAATAACATGATGAACTACTGAACTCAGACAAACTAAGGTGTCATGATAAATTACGATGTCAAGATAAAATAAGGTGTCCCATCGTCAGGTTCCTATCAAGTATAATATCCCCGAGATATCTATTACGTATAACGTCCCATGGTATCTATCCTGTATTTTAGCTCTGCACCTACCGTACTAGTATCCCCACCGTATCATGTGTTAACCATGAATGACCCTTACTCAAAAGTCGTGTAATGGTCCATGTCAACCTAATATATCGCATATATAGGTTACTCAACTCGTATGTTTTATTCCATGTAAATGTTCAGTCCCTTGCCGTAGACCATACGGGCTTTCCCATGAGATTCTATACTACTTTAACATAGTTCCATGATACTTAAGATCTTTTTGGATTGTCACCCTATATCTAACTAGGGTCTTTCAACATGAATCATCGTTTGTACAACTAGGACTTATGCTACCTAGGGCTACTAGGTATTATGCTTACCTATTGCACGTTTTCGTATCTCGGTTTTGGTTCAACCACCCAGGGCCACTAGGATTTACGCTAACCGTGAACCGCGCCCTTTTTCCCACGCATTCATCGTGAATCGTTTTTCCATGACTGTATGCACATGTATCACATCGTGCCATCCGAGTCCTGTCACAGGGCAGACCAGGAAATACAGGACTCGGTCGGGAGCTTTCGATTTATCTGCCGATGCAGATGCTAAGGTCTGTTTTTCTTATACGTGGCTATGGTCCCACGAGACCACTCCCTCAACTAGTGAAAGACAAAACAGGATAAATCCTGTATGAGAACACAACACTGGCCAACCCACATCCAAGCCTTACCGCACCCATAATTAGATAGCAATTATGGTCTTTTGGGTGTTCTCTGCCTTTCCGTACGTACACGCTTGACCAAAGATGGTAGGTAGCCTGACGAAATGCTATCTAGGGTACGACCGTGTATCGTCGACTATCCCCTATCCATCCCCGTCTTTAGGTCGCTCGTATAGCAACCAAGGCATACTCTTGGTTCTTCTAACGCAGACCTTAACCTCTCATGAGCCTAGTATAATCACCTGGCAGCTCATAGAGGGATACCAAGAATATCCTCACGTTCCCCAAGCCGCTGCTTCGTTACCCAGTTCGCTGGAGCCTTTATCTAAATCAGATACTTGCTCCCACTCGTATACTTAAACGATGAACTACCGTATTAGGTTACTCATCTATTTATGAACTGGTCTAAATTTCCTTGACTAAGAATCATTACTTAGTTATTCTTCAACTAAGGTTTACCACTTAGCCTTATTCCCGTTATCCTTGTTAACTACAGTTATCCACCTAATCCTCAGAACTAGGGTTTACATAATGGATTAAGTGTCACTTAAGTTCATGACTTAACCCGTCTACAAATCATGTCAAAATTGGCTAAGTATCCAAGTTCAAGATTTAACCCTACAAACCATGCTCAAGTTGGTTAAGTATATATTAACTTGACCTTATCAAATTACTGAGTCAAATCGGTCAAGCGTATTTAAGCGATTCGTGACTTAGCCTTATCATGTTATCACGTTAGATTGGTTAAGTATTGGTTAACTTAACCTTATCAAATAACCGAGTTGGAGTGTTTAAGTATAGGTTACTTAATCACTTCAAAATTACCGAGTTAGATTGGTTAAGTGTTGGTTAACTTAACCACTTCAAATCATCGTGTTAGGTTAGTTAAGTGTTTAACCTAACCCCATCAAACTACCAAGTGGGATTAATTAAGTCTAGGCTAACTTAACCCCATCCGATTTCCATGTTTAGACTAGTTGAGTCTAATCTTAACCCCATCCATTAACTGTATCTTTCGGTTAAGTGTCATTAAGAAAACTTACTTAACCTTACCAAATTATCGTGTTGGATTGATTAAGTGTTGGTTAACTTAACCCCGTCCACTAGTCCTATAAAAATGGTTAAGTGTCATTAGGCAAATCAAGTTACTTAACCTACCCAACCTTGTCATGTTTTGTTAGGTATCATTGGCCTAATCAATTTACTTAACCCATTGTCCATGTCATATTTGGTTAAGAGTCATTAATCAAATTAACTTAACCCTATCATGTGGCATTAATTACTTAATGCACTTCAACCTCTCACATTAGACTTTGTTGTGGTTACTAGTTAAGCCGGTCGGTTCCGGGTAGCTTTACACCACAACTTGGTCTAACCTCGGGTTCAAGCACAACATGACCAACTTCTCACATTGGGTCCTATTGTTTGCAACTACTAGTTAGGCCGGTTGGTTCCGGGTAGCTTTATGTTGCAAACTCAACCCAACCTCGAGTTGGTCACACTTATATTTTCTAAGTGTCATGTCCATTATGTTTCCAAAACATATTACAAGTTTTCAAGAATTTGGGTAGACCTAACTCAATAGGTAAATTCCCAACGGGTAGACCTAACTTAATAGGTAAATTCCCAATCTTATGTTTTCAAGCATACTTACATGTCAACTTCCATGTTATATTTCAAGTCATGTTTTCAAGTATAAACACATGTCATATTTAACATTACATGTTGTCATGTTTATACCCATTTACCCAAATCATGTTCATGTCATTATGTTTTCCCATAATGTGACCCCAACGCTTTTAAACTCGCATAATGGATTCAAAGAAGGAACTTGTCAAAGGCATGACAAAAGGGGGTATAAAGCCACTAGTTGAACATGGTGGCAAATGAGACATAATGTGTTCATTAACTTGCATGTTACATTCTTAAGCCTCAAAAACATGCATAAACCCAAACTTGGCACATAAGTGAATCATGGTGACAAAAGACATGGAATGATGACTAGTAACTCGCATATATCATCACATAAGGGTTATGACTTCATATGAAATTTGACATAAAGGTTATGAGGGTTCTCATGTTGCATAATGCAACATTTCAACATAAAGGTTGTAGCTTTTAGCCCACAAGATCAAGATAATGACTTCATAAACTTGCATGACATAATAGCATGTATCATACTCAATGATCAAACCCAAACTTGCAACATGAACATTTAACTTCATAGTTAATATCTAAGAGTAGGGAAAGGGCTTTCATTGCTATGAAGGCACAAAAGATATGACAAAGCCCTTATGCAATCAACTAGACCCAAAATGCAAGCTCTAACATAAAAACCCTTGAGCCAAAATGATCAAAACCCTTGCTTTATGATGCAAATATAGAAACTTGACTTGAATGCAAGCTAATGACACTCATAAAAGCTTGAAAACACTTGTATGCATGGAAAATCTCTCATAGAAACAATTTAGAAATTTTATGAAGAGAGTGGAGGCCATGAGAGGTAAAATTTTGCCATAGTTTAGTTGCATGAATGAATAATGATGATTTAGGGTTAGGTTAGGGTCTTATTTATAGATTAGGCAAGTGTTTTAGGCCCTAGGATTAAACCCTAGTTGCAATCTCAACCCTTAAAACCGAATCTGGCCCCCAAACTCAACACAAACCCAAAATGGTGCACCAGGCAGAACTGCCCGGCTGGACCAAGTCGACAGCCAAGTCGACAGGGCTGTCGACTTGGGTCCAACCAAGTCGACTCCCAAGTCGACAGGGCTGTCGACTTGGGTGCTCTGGCGGGAATTTTCCCGCCTGGCCCAAACTGGCCCAAATTTCCAAATTCAAACTTGAATTTGAAATCTGTTTTTACTTTGAAATTTTCTGAAAACTTCGTTGGGCCTTAATCGGGTCATACGGACTCCGATTTTCGAAAACTCGGACTCTTTTTCGCGTATTTTTCTGAGACGAACGCAATGGCATAGCCCGTTTTACTTGATTCAGAATTTAAAATTAAATTCTGCCTTGATTCTCGTTTTAACATGTTATCGAAATACGGGTTGTTACAACCATCGATTGGGAATTCAACCTGTGTTTGGTTTTAACCAATGGGCAGTATTGGTTGAGTAATCGACAGTAAATGGCCTGAAAGTAAATTGTTTTATTTATATCGATTTACCGTCAGGTAAATTGATAGAGTCGAAGTTATGAAATTTATTTTTATAACTGGAAATAGATTTTGAGATATGTTATTTTGAATAAGAGTTACAAAAGAAAATAAATATTTAGTACTTATTATTTATGTTTATAATTAATTATAAATTGATTTTATAAAGATAATTCTGATGTAAATCAGATTCATAAACAAGTGAATAGAAATTAGTGTGTTTGAATAAAATAGCTTAATGAATATTGTTTAAATTTAAATAAGGATTTTTGGAGGATTTACTATTTATTTTTGTTAATAAAGCAATTAACTACGGAAGTAGTTAATAATCAAAGTAAATTATTATTTTAATTAATAATAATTTAGAAAATTCTTTTAAATGGAAATCCATTTAAAAAGGTATTCGAAGTTGAAATGAAATCCAATTGGATGGTGATAGGAGTTTACGAACATGTTTTGTTTAAAACCTGAGTCTTTATAAAAAAGTTATAAAAGGGAATTTTAAGCGAATATTATAGCTTAAAATAAGTGTTACTTAATTATTTGAATTAAGTAAAAGGAAATTTAGGTATAAGGGTTTTATAATAAACCAGAGTTATATAAAAGAGGTTTGAGGTGTTATATCGTTAATTCTAAATTAACGTTACTAAAAATGAGATTAAGGAAAAAGAGAAATTGAAATGAGATTTCCAAAGTGGGATATAGTCGAATGGATTTGAAAGGGGATGGGTAAAAGTAAATTTGATAGGAGAAGTAAATCATAAGATTTGTAAACCAACCCGAATTATAAAAGGAATTTGTTTTAAAAAGAGGGAAGTGTTAAAAGTGGCGTTTTGATAAGAAGTTGCTTAATTATTGAATTAAGAAAGAATGGCTATATCCAAGAAAGAGATTTTCAAAATGATAAGAAGGTTTATGAAACCGAATTTTGAATAAATTAGTTAAATGGAATTTGATTTGAGATTGGAATGAAATACTGGTTTTTGGATTACAACTTATATTTATCTTTAGATATGAACGTTGTTGATCAAGGTCTGAGAGGTAATTAAAATATCCCAACTTGAACGACTTCAGGATTATCTGAGGATGATACAAGTTGTAATGGTGAAAGAGGTTAGTAAAATTTATTATTTCAGTAGAGAAATAATAATGCAACATTTTTGATGAAGATTTGGAAAATATATAAAATGGTGATTTCAAAGTAAAAGGGTAAAAAGGGAGCTTGCATAAAATTATAACGATATCCGCAAGGTTAAAAGGAAATGTAAAGTTGAGTATTAAAATAGATTTATTCTATAAAATAAGCGTTGGTTATTGTTTTCAAGTAGTAAATAAATGATATCTCGTACCGTTGTTTTACGAGTAATGAGTTAAAATGATTCCCCAATATTATAATAACGTGGCTAATGTTTTGAATGAGAAAATAGGCAAACTGGATATGATAGAGAATTTTCCTAAATATTAAAATGAATTTGTGTAAAGAATATTCTTATGTTAAATAAGAAGACAAAACTATATTCGTAATATCGAGATATTTAAGAGTTTTGAATTTACATTTGTTTTTAAATAAAAAGGCCAAGTGATGCTGAATACTGAACCAGTGAACTCACTGGATTGTCATGATTGAAACACTGATTATTTTGATAGTTAAATCACCGACTATCAAATCTGACCCATACGATTGTTGGTAAGGAAAGACCGAGATCGAATATATATTCGAAAACCATTCCGACCAACAAATACGTGAAGATATTAGAAGATGATCGAGATGGAGCATTGAAGACTGTAGATCTTCATTACACGGAAGAACTACTAATAATCTCTGGTTTAGCGGCCAGAGATAAACTGTGGTTCTGTCGTGGTTGGAATCTATGGGCTGCAAGGACTTCTCGCTACTGATCCATGGGGTGATACCTATATTGGATGCAGTAGGAGAGTACCTTACGTTCATCCTGTTCCTGGATGACTTGTATGGACGGATGTCTGACAGAGTATTTCCAAAGGGATCACGTACGTTGATTTCTTCAAATGTGTTATAGTTGGGTAGCTCCCAACTAGAGTATTTTTGTGGACGTTAATTAGTGATATCTAGCGGATTTGACGATGTGGCATTCAAAGTGAATGGTGACCAGATGTTTTAAAAGTAAATTCTGACCTCAAGCCTCATCAACCGGGAAATGACAAAAAAATCGGGCAGGCAGCATGGCTATGTGGGTCGCTCCCATTAGGGTGCATAATCACATACCTAGAGAAATTTTGTTTGCTTCTTTAATCTATTTCGATGCTGTCCCTTTCGGGAAACGGTGGTTTGAGCCCAACCGTTGGTGATATATATTCGAGACACTCAAGCGAAATGATTGGTTGGTCATGTGAGGCCGGGTTGCAAGACGTTCTTGTTGAACCCAGTGTATTCGCCTCTAGAGATACACTATCGGAAGGTGGTCCCATACCTTGTCACAGTCGGAATCCAATCTCCAATAAGCGCCCGCGGTTTTGTTTGTATACTATACATGTGGATCGTGAGATGCAAGCGTTCTGCTAGATTGATATTTACTTGTATTTAGACACAATTATAATATCAGAAAAGATATGGTTTTCAAAAATGTTTTGGGTTATCGTAAGGTAAAAACCGTCAGTATTTATGTGTGGATTTGGTCTTACGATTATCCTTTTCTTTCGAAAAGACTTTAACTTTAAAATCAAGTTGTGTGATACCTTAATTGTAACGACCCAGAAAATCTGAACCAATTTAAAATTTTTAAATTGGCTAAAATAATGGATTTTAAATATTTAAAATAAATATTTTAAATAATGGCGATGAAAACTAAGTTTGAATCGACAATTGAAAACGAATATAATTAAATATAATTATAGACAAGGCCTGAAAGGGCGCTGTAGTTTCAAAAATCGAATTCAAACTTTGTCGGACTATACCGGGTGCAAAACCAAACGGATTTAAGTGAAACCAAAAACATTTAAATCTGTTACAGAATACCTTTCCAACGAATCTGACAAATCGAAATTTGATAGCGGGAATCAAAAGATATGTCCAGTTGAAAATTCTGAATAGTCGCTATGGAATTCAGGCCCTTAAAAATGGACATTTTGCAAACGACCTCGACTTTTGTTGGATCCGTGATGTCAAATTATTGCTAGGTTTCAAATTTCATAATTTTTCGAATCAATATGTGGGCGGGGCAAAGGAAAACGCGTTTGACCAGTTTCAGTTGATTTTAATCGACTGGAAATTGGCCATTTTTCAAACGGTCTCAAAATTTGACAAAACTAGATTTGTTAGGACCGTATCGTTAATACGAAGCTAGAAAATATTTTTCTGGAATTTTTCGAGTTCGTATGTGGCCCCACTAAATTGAAATGTGCGTTTAAATTGAATATGTAAAGAATTACACTGTAAATTCAACGGAAACTGATTCAAACGATCGAATCAGCTTACGATACATATCCCATTGTGTTCGGAATGCGGGTAGAACGCTAGGGACGACAGTCGGTGGGTCTCATTTCGACTTCGAATAAAAAGTCAACTTTTAATAGAAATTAAATTAAATAAAATAATAATATATAACCCCTTACCCTTACTCTCTCTCTCTTCCTCCCCATTTCCCCGTCGTTCAACGAAAAGGAAAAAAACCTAAAACAATCGACGATGGCGCCTCCGCCCAGGCCTCCCCCCTTCCCTCTCTTCGATCTTCTCTCTCCCCTTCTCTAGTTGAACCCCGCGCCCGAAAACCCCGCTGACCAACGCGCCCGACAGCCATCGCCCCTCCCAGACCCAGCGCCGCCGTCGCTGGCACACCCACGCCCCAACCTCGCCCCAGTACCTCGCCCCGTTCCCTCTCACCTTCGAACCCCTAAATCCTTGAAAGCCCTAGCTTTTGTTCAGCGCTACCCCGCCCCTTCTGAGGGACCGCCGCCGCCTGAAGGAGGCACTCCAGCTCCGACACCTTAGCAGCAGCACCACCACGACATCTCCTCCTTTTTCGAACGATGTGAGTCTTTAATTTTTATTTTTAGCAATGAAAATATATGACCTCAACGATGAAAAAAATACGATTTTCGAATAGCAAAAAGCTATGATTTTTACAAGGAAAAGGAGTGATTTTAAAAGCGAAAAGTTTAAATTTGTAAAAAGGAAAAGTTTGGATTTTTTTTTAAGGAGAAAAGATTATATTTTTATAAGTAGAAAGTTTATATTTTTATATTGAGAAAAAAAATAGTATTTTTATATATATAGGAAAAGAATATATTTTTATAACGAAGTGGATTTGAATTTGATAAGTAAAAGATATAATTTTTCATAGTATAAAATTTTGATTTTTAGATAATAGAAGATATGATTTTTTTTTTAAAAAAAAATATAAAGATATGATTTTTCTATGTATGAAAAATAGGGTTTTTAATATGTAAAGATTATATTTTGAAAGGAGAAAATATTATATTTTTAAAATAGAGAAGTTAGGATTTTTAGAAAATAAAAAGAACGAGATAAAAATATGATCTTTTAATAGATAAGCATCATGTTAAAAATATAATTTTTTATAAAGATAAAGATATGATTTTTATTGTATGTTTGAGATATTTTTATAAAGGCGAAATCTATATTTAAAAAAAAAAAAATCGATTTTTATATATTGAATAGCGAAGAAAAATTCGATTTTTATATATCGAATAGCATAAGAAAAATTCGATTTTTATATATCGAATAGCATAATAAAAATTCGATTTTTATATATCGAATAACATAATAAAAATTCGATTTTTATATATCGAATAGCATAAGAAAAATTCGTTTTTTATATATTGAATAGCATAATAAAAATTCGATTTATTGGATAACGAAGTAAAAATTCGATCTTTACATATGTAGTGAATACGGGCAACGAAAGCGACAAAAGGCAAGAACGGTGAAGATTTATGCAAAGAAGAGTCGTGGGATTGAATTAGCTAATCGGTGAGAATTTCTCACTCTTCAATTTCTTTTTCTAGCCATATATATATGTGTGGAAATAAAAGTGAATTGCTATATATAAATATATATATATATACGCCCCCTCGTCCACAAACCATGGACGATATTTATTGATTGAAATTGTTGTGAAAATTGATTGATAGCGAATGGTTGTTTGGGATTGTTTGTGGTTGATATTGGTTGATTGTGGTTGAAAAATACCCATTTGTGATTGAGAAATATTTGATTGAAACCACATAGGATTAGTTTGTGGAAATGAAATAAATATATACATGCCGCCTGCGTGCGAACTAGATGCATGATCCCCATTGTCAAAAACCGCGAGGTTTTAAGGTAGAGCGAGGAGCCGTACTAGGGACGGTCCCGGTTTTAACTACCCTGCCGTTATGCTGCCGAAATTTTGAATAATATTCGTGTGTTTGAATTATTTTCATTTGCTTAAACTATATTTATTCATTGAATAGAAAACCTTCATGTGTTGAATTGATATTCATTCGTTGATTAGAAATTCATGTGTTGAATGGTATTCGCGTTTTAAATATAAAAATCACATTTCTATCTATATATAGAAACTATAGAAAACCTTCATGTGTTGAATCGATATTCATTCGTTGATTTGAAATTCATGTGTTGAATGGTATTCATATTTTGAAATAAATTGTTTGATAATAAAAAATCACCTTTTATCGACTATATGAACGGTGTAAAATAATCTCGTAATAAAAGAAATTGTTTTATGATAAAAATCCTATTTTTTTCACCTATATGAACTATATAGAAAAATAGTGTTTTGAAATGAATTGTTTTACAATAAAAATCACATTTTTATTATATACAGGAATCGTTGAAATGTGAAGTGTTAAAAATAGCCACTTGTTCAAATAAATATATATGAGTTGAAATATTCACTAATTAGATAATGATATGATTTGTACCTATGTATGTAACATTAGAATGAATGGTGTTTTTAAAACGAATAGAAATCAAATATGAAGTTGAATAGAAAATGATAAATGGTAAGAACTATATATATGTACATGCATATTCATTGAACAGGTTATAGCAAAGGGGCTAGAGAAGAGGAATAAAATTTTGTTCCCGACAAATAGGTACACATTTACTGTTTTGTTTGGGTGATGATTTTATGAGCCTGTTGGCTAGTCGCTTGGCTTTTTCTTTTTCTTTTTGAGATTAGAAGGACTGGGAAAGCTATTTGCGATTTCCCGATGCTCCCGGTGCAGGGGAGGTTATGGCGAAATTTTCCAAAAATTTAAGGCGTTAGTGAAATATTTGAAATGAAAACGATATAGGAATTTTTGAAGAAACTATATTTATATAAATATATAAATATAAATAAAATTAAAACGAAATGAAGCCGTGCAGTTCGTATTTTGAAACCGTGATTTCAAACGACTGGTGCGGGAAATCCGACCATTGGATTTTCCCGAAACCTCAACCGTCGGGTTCGCCTTGGAAATATCTTCCCAACGGCACCAACCTTGTAAAAATCCAACGGTTGGATTGTCTGGAATTTTTAATTCAAATCTGATGAAAAACAGCGCCAGAAGCGATTATATTTATATATATATATATATATATATATAATTATATATTAAATCGAATAACGACGCTGCAGTTCGTATTTTGAAATCGAAAATTTAAACGATTGTACCGGGAGATCCGACCATCGGATTTTCCCGAAACTGGAACCGTTGGATTCGTTTTGAAAAGACCTTCCTAATGATGCAAATTTTGTGAAGATCCAACGGTTAGATTTTCAGATATGTGTAAATCAATTCTAAAGAAAAACAGCGCCACGGCCGCGTTATGGCCCGAAGCGTCGTTTTGAATAAATTGGCTATTTTAAAATAAATAAAAATAGCGATAAATCATTATAAAATATCATAAACGATATGGAATGGAAATAAACTAAATTTGCTCGATTTATGTGGTATTTGATGGTTGTATGTGTTTGGTGTGAAAATTACATTAAAGAACAAAATTGGTGTTGTCGAATAATTTAACCATTGAAATAAATTGATTTGAAATTTTAAATATACGTGAATTATTTGAAAAGGCCGAGTTAATTCTCATTTCAAATAATTGACCGACGATTGAAATTCGAAGATGAAGACGATGGTCGAAGACCGGAGATCTTCACCTCGTTTGGATGGTAACCGAGGTCCTGATTGGGAGGCATCCCGAAATATGGATAATGAGTGGTGATCGTCCAGATGTACGTGGTGATCGAAGGGTTTGCGAGGTATTTAGTGCCTCTGGTTTCGTTCAGACCCAGAACGGACTTGTAAATGGACTGTGTGTCTGACATTGGAGTTTATTCTGTGTTGATTGATTTCTGTTAAATATACATCTGTTTGGCGGCGGAGAATTTATTCTTTTGCTTAACGCCCTTCTCTGAGATGCACGAGCTCAGAGGTTGTATATCGATGGACATCAGTCACATGGCATGAATTGCCTGTGTGGCATGCTAAGATGCAGTGATCAGGGCTTCTGTTGAAAAGCAAAGTCTTGTGGTGATGATCAAAGCACCGCCAGTGTGGCGTAGCTTTGGGTATAACGTAGAATCGCGAGCCTCACACCCCGGTATGAACCAAAAACGGGAGAGGACATCAGGGAGGGCCTGCGTTTCTTTCTAGCTAGGGTGGTGTCAGTGACCTACCAGCCCTGACATTTATATACTTTTCACATATGTGGTTGTTGCTGTTGCGAGGCGCCTCGGTTTGATCGGACGATCCGGGTCCGATGGAGTCATTCGTTGGCTCGTTTACGCCCCCAAAGAGCGGGGAGACGTAGTGTTCAGGCATAATAATCCACATCGGTGGACCGACCCTGACGATCCAAGGGGCAGTTGCGGCTGTTCCTGAGGGGCGGGCTAGAGCGTCTCGAATTCGGTAAGGACTATCTTTTGCCTTGGTTCATGACGGAAATCCAATTTCCAAATACGTGACTGTGCGGTTTTGATTGTATACCTATATATATGGCGACATAGTGGTATGGGGCATTAATGCCGTCTATGATTGATAGTTATGATTTGAAATTGTTTTCGAAACATATAAACACTAGCAATAATATCAAATGCCCTTGTTTTATTCGTATCAAGCATATTTTGGCCGTTATAAGGTAAAAACTCTATCCTCCGGTTTGCGTTGCATTGTGTGATGGGAACTGAGTCTTATAACGGTTTCATTTTTATAAAAAGCATAGCGATGTTTAAAAGAAAGATTTGTTTTAAAGCACTGGCAATCCAATGGAGTAAACCCGTTCCACGAAAGTGGCGTGGTCCTGTGATTTGCCATAATTATATATGTGTTGAATAGATTTCTCATACCAGTCCCATGACTGACTCGTAGTTTGTTTCACTCTCAAACTCGGGTGCCCCTTTTTCTACACGGGCAGCCTTGTATTCAGGTTTAGCTGGTTCTTCTGGATAGCTGGAGCTGAAGATGGATTCTATCATTTATCCCTTTTTATGCTGTTCAGCTCCTATTGTACACGTTATGTTTGTTTTCCGCTGTAGACATTTATGTATAGCTGAACTGTATTTGTACTAAGTAAGATCCTGTATACTGTGTAACTCTGATGATTACTTCTATCCAGTATATTCTATTGTTCATTATCTGGTGTATTTATTTAATTTTGTTCTGCTATTATCTGTTTCTGTGTTATATTCCAAAGATAACCCTTGTTTCCGTCTGAACGGGATTTCGGGTCGTCTCATTAATACTGTGCGAGTTTATCTCACTCTGGTTCACCAGACTGACCCGGTGTTTTGTAAATGCTCGGGTTAGCCCGGGGTGTACAGGTTCAGGTTATTGAATGCTGTGAAGTCTAGAGACGAGCTGGAGATGTTCAGACGTATGATATTATATAGCTACTATTCCCCTGTGTGATGTATATGGGAACGGGTTATTATAAATGTCCCACTATGTGATGTACTATGATATTGTAAGTATTTTGAAAGCTCTCAATAAAGTTTTATTTCTGTATTATATTTTGCTCCGCTGCAATGTGAAACTCTGATTCTGTGTTGTGTTGGTTCTTCTTCTTCTTCTATTCTTATATTTCTTTCTTTCTTATCTCACCCTCTAAATTCTTTCTAATAACGTTTCGGTGTTTGGAAGGTTGGCATGAGGTACGTGAAATGTATTTATGTCGATTTTCTGGGCCGAAAATCCTTGGGTCGTTACACTATATTATTTTCTTAAAATCATTGAAACAAATTTTTAGTGTGAAATTTAGTTATAACAATGTTTGTTTGGAAAACGTTTCGTCAAATGATCAGAATTTGAAATTTAATTATAATTAAATATCCATTTCAAATTCTTGTTAAGTTTTAGTTCGCGTAGTCTTAAAATATTTCATAGAATTTTACAGTAATTTTTATTTTGGAAAATAAGCATATATTTTTCTAACATATTTTAGGGTAACTGTGGTCCTTTTGACACTTTACAAAACTAATCAATCGGTCTATTTTATTACTGTTTTGGGATCGGGTACGATGTTTTACACGATTTTATTATTACTTGTGCTTATCTGCTATTTATATAGTTATAAAATAAAATAAAGCAATGAAATGATAAATGCACAAGACACGAATTCATGTTACACAGTTCACTGAAGCTACAAACATTTGCACGCTAGGTATGAGACTAAAAAAAACCCTATGCTTATTTTAGAAGCTTCGAACACTTGGAGATTTGTATTTGAACCGTTCCGCCATGTGTAAAAATAATCGCTCTACTTGGCTTTGTTTTACAGCCCCTAAAATATTATATGTTGTTCTTCACGCAACCTATTATCTTCTTCGAACATTTCTACCATCTCCCTCCTTCCTGAAAGCTCCGTCACCTCTTGCCTTTCATGTAAACTAACCAAGCTAGTATTGCTCCATAAGAGGATATACACAGCATGCATGCAGGCGATTACATGCAAAAAAGAAAGATGAAAACAAAACAAAAAAGTGGAAACCTGCATGCATTCAAGCCTCACCAAAAATTTCTCCCCTTCCCTTGCATTCCCTCTCGTTCCCACTTGCAAGACATCACCCATTCCATCCTCTCCCCTTCCCCATTTAACCCGTTTGTCATTGAAGATATTAAAAAAAAGGAAACAAAGAAGTGAACGAATGAAGGCTTGCGCTGCATGCATGCGACAATTTTTTTTCCACTGAAACTTCCTCCCTTACCCAGTCGTGAATCCAAAATTTTCCCCTCTTTTTATAAAAAAAGAAAGGCATGCATGCACTTCCAATCCATGCGCGTGACTGTGCGCGGGCAATAAAAGAAGAGTTAAACTTTCGCATTGCATGCAAGGACCAGACCGGGTGTCATGCAAATTCATGCAGAATTTTTCGTTTCCAGTTAAAGACATTGTGTAAAAATAAAACCGCAAGAAGAAAAAAGAAGAAGAGGCAGAGGGAGCCAAAAAGGAAGAAGTGAAGAAAGGCTACAAGGACAGAGGAATGTTTACAATGCAGCTTGGGAGGGTCCTCCACTGGAATGCAAATAGTGGTGAGAACTTATGAATTTAATTTTTAATTAAATTAGTACGATAAAACTTGGGTATAATATGGTTGATTTGGTGGACGTAACACCATGTGTTGACAATAGACAGTGGCTGGTTGCATGCATGTTAATTGATAATCATAGAAAATAATGCATATTTAGTAAAACCGCATATGGACACTCGTTATTTTTATAAAGCGAAATTATTGGCTACATAAATATGAATATAGTAATTCGATGATAGTATGGCTATTGTTGTGATTGTTGTTGATATAAATGTATATCAATGCGCGTTAGTATTATAACGTGTGTTCGTAAATTGGTTGTTGTGCGCAATTGAGAAATGGATGCATAAGTGATAATTGAATGTGTGAATATACATATGTACTGATTTTCGATGGAAAATTTTGTAATTCCCTAAATTTAATTAAAGAGCGATTTATGGGTAAATGACATTTAAATGAGTATGTATTTACTAAAAATATTGATTTAACAATGTTATAAATATTTTTTTGATTTGAAAATATTTTGTTAACAAAGTAAAATTTGGTTATTAAAATAATAATAATTGACATTTTATTTAATGATATTAAATTAATTTGATAATATTGATTTAATGGTATGGTATTTTTCAACGTCTCATTAACCAAGATATGTTAAGAACATGTTAAAATGTTGAATGAAATAATGGTTGGTTAGTGCTTGGGAAAAAGTGTTAATTTGATAAATAATTTGATGGTGGAAACATATCAACATGTTATTATCAATGTAAATTAATTTAAACTTTAATTTGAAAGTACCTTGAGTTAGAATTGTGGATTTTACCTTAATTACCGTTTGATTAATATATTGTTGTAAAATTTAGGCAAACTTGAACTATGTGATGTTCGAAATCCAATATGACTTTAGATTTTAAATTTGTAGTAATATTATAAATTTGTTTATAAAGAGGTTTAAACTTGAATTTTGGTTTTGAAAGTTGATATAATCTTAGATAAATATTTATGTATATAAATTATAAATTTCTTTGAGGAAGGTTTTGAATTTGAAGATTACGTAAGGAGTGAAACATAAAAGTTCGGATTAACAAGTTTGTTCCATTACTAGTTCTGGAATAGTAGACGGGATGTGTAACTAAGGCAAGCCATGCAGCGACCAGTTCGCTGAACTTACCTGGCCTACGTTTACTTATCTAGGCTAGTATAAGAGCAAACTAAAAATGAAATCTCGAACATCGTAAAAGGTAACTATAATAAATAATTTCACAATTTATAAATTGGTTAAATTTGATGAAGGTGACCTTCAGATATCTAATATAAGTTCTGTAAATGATGACGAATACTATTTAAGGAATTAAACAGTGAACATATCGGAATTCCGCTTATAGTATTAGTTTAATACACAATATATATTGGATATAAGAGGTTCCGATTTCTAACCAAATGGTATATCTAGTATAAATCGTTGGACTTAACTCCAAATTATATGATAATAACTTTGCTTTACCGAGCAAAGCTTAGGTTAATTATGGAAGCTTATGCCGAACTAATTAAGAAAAAGTAAGTAAGTTGAATTTCTTTGAAATTAATTTGAATCAACTTGAGATATTGAAGTCAATTCTACTCTTTTGAATGTGAATATAGATTCAAGTCATCGGTAATGGGAAGGGAACAAATTTCTGTTTAATGTATTGTATATTTATATAGGTTTTCAACCATTTAAAACATAGTATGTTGATTTTAAAAATATTTAAATAAGAAACATTTGATTTAAAAAGGGATATGTATATGTTTAAATTATTCTATTCATATGCTTCTTTAAACTTTAAATATAGTAAGTAATTATTTCAACCATTTCTATTTTAAAATTTTCCAAACTTATATATATATATATATTAGTCTGTAACAAATCTATTTTTTTTCAATTATTATTTTTAATTAAATTGGGATTTTTCCTGTCTTGAAACCTTTGATTTGAATGTAACTAACCCTTGTTTGAATGAATACAACAAGTTGTATCAATGAAATAGCGATGATCTTGTACTTTGTTTTATAAGTGATGATTGAAAGTAAAAAGTTAAGAAAGAGAACTATTCGATTGTATATAAGCGATCATTCTAAATTTAAAATGAATTTAGCTAAGTATATATATGATAGAAAAGACTTAGTTCGAAATACGTATTCCATATGAATTACTGGTTATTTGGAATGACCGGAATCAGAATTTAATTCTTGAAACCATTTCAAATAACCATACGAAGAAATAAATGAATACATAAGAATGACGATTAAAGACCGCAATTCTTCATATCGAACAGGCTCCATACTGATTGGTTTCTTTACTGAATTGCTACAGTAGAGAGATGATCCTATTACCAAAGTGGCAGAAAGCCCAATCCTATTTGGAGAACATTCGGATTGCAAGGGCCTTCGTGCTCAAACTTGAGTTGTGAAATAAGGTGCCTTCGGTTTCATTTGAACCTGGAATGAACTCGTATGGATGTGTGTCTGACACTGTATCTTAGAGTGTGTTAACTGATTACTACCGAACATATTTCTGTTGGTGATGGGAATTTATTCCCATAACTAAAAGTTATTTGGTCGGTGCTTATTAGTTGTCCATTATGAAATGACAGTGTGGCATGTGAAGTGCTACAGTTGAAGAAATGATCAAAGCATGGCTTAGTGTAAGAGCGTAGCTTTGTGGTACGAACCCTCGCTAACCTCACAACCCGACATGATGGGAAACTAGCGGTTAGGTTGTACACATAATCTTTAGTGAAAATCAAAAGCTACGGCGGTAGATCTACCTCGAAACCTGGGCGAACCTCACAACCCAAAATGATGGAAAAGTGCATATTACCCATCTTCTAAGGTAAATCCACTCTATAAGAGAGCTTTCCAATATGCTTGATAATCGGAAACGACCCAACAAACCTTGGTGCTAAATTTCCTTTGCTTCCAAAACAAACAACATTCCTTACAGGAGAAATCTTGACAAACACTAAATCTTCGATTGAGAATTCCAAATCCTTTCATCGTTTATTGACATAACTCTTCTGACGATCTTGGGATGCCTCCATTTGTTGTTGTATGATCTCTATATTATCCATCGTTTCCCTTATCACCTCAGGCCCAAGTAAGAACTTTTCACCAGTTTAAACCAATAAGATTGAAAATTACACGGTCTACTATATAATGCCTCATACGGTGCCATTCCAATACTCGACTGGTAGTTATTATTATAAGCAAACTCGACCAAATGCAGATGGTCTTCCCACAATCCTCAAATATCCAGGACACAAGCTCTAATAAGATTTTCAAATACTCGATTAACCCTTTCGGTTCGACCATCTGTTTGGAGATGATAAGTCATACTCAAACATAGCTCGGTTCCTAACGTCTCTTGTAAACTCTTCCAAAATTCACTAGTGAATAACGGATCTCAATAGCTAATAATACTCTCCGGAATACCATTGAATCGAACTTTTCACTTAAGATATAACTCAGCCAACTTTGATGCAGTCCTAGTCGATTTGGTCGGAATAAACCTTGCAATTGGTCAAGAGATCCACAATAACCTAAATACTATCAATTCCTGCCCTTGTCCTAGGTAATCCATCGATAAAATCCGTCGACACTTGCTCCCATTTCCATGTGCAAACTTCTAACGGTTGTAAAAATCCCCTCGACTTCTTCTGTTCAGCTTTAACCAACTGACAGTTTATACACTTTGAGATAAATTTCCGGACATCTTCATACCTTCCTAGTAATAAACTCACTTCATGTCTCAATAAATCTTATTCCCCCAGGATGAATCGTCAACCTAGTTTGATGACATTCCCTCACAACCTCATCTCTCAATCCATCTATATCTGAACAACTAATCGTCCATTATTACGAAGCCTACCATATCGATCGATTACTAAATTCATAATTTCCTATGATTCCACTCTCATTTCTAATCTCCGTACGGTTTCCATAGGCTTATCGTCTTGCTTTTGGCCTTTGCTAATCCTTTCGATGAGAGTTGGTCTAATCGATTAGTTTTCTAACATCTCGGGATCTAACTCACAATGAGGTATAAAATCAAATCCTGCAAAATAATCGATATGCTTCAATTCTGAAAACTTGATTCCCAAATTTGCATGTCTTCTACTCAATACATTGACCACTGCGTTACCTTTTCCTGGAGTATAGGCTGTTCCAATGTCGTACGATGCCAAAAAGTCTAACCATCGTTGCTGCCAAAGATCTAAATCCTTTTAGGATAAAAGATACTTCAACGACTTATGATCCATGAATAATTCAAACCTAACTCCCAACAAATAATGCCTTCAAAAGTTCAGACCAAACACTATCGCCGCTAACTCTAAATCATGAGTCGGGAAATTCCTTTCGTGCGGCTTCAGTTGTCGACTGCCGTAAGCCACAACTTTATCCTTCTGCATTAGCATCGCTCGAAGTCCAGTGCCACATGCATTGGTGTATACCACCATTTCTTTGTTTCCACTCAGAATAGTTAGCATAGGAGCAGTCGTCAATCTTTCTTTCAAAAGTCCAAAAACTTGCTATCACTTCGCATTCCATAAGAAGAGTCGATTTTTCTTCTTTAATCCAGTAATGGTGTAGCTAGCTTCGAGAAATCTTTGATAATCGTCAATAGTATCTAGCAAAACCAAGGAAACTCCTCACATCCATTTTGCTCTTGGGTCGATCCCAATCCCGTATTACTGCCACCTTAGCGGGGTCCACAGCTATTCCTTGTCCTAACACGACATGACCCATAAATCTCACTTCTTCCTTCCAATAATGACACTTCAAAAACTTAGCCTTCAGGTGATGTTTCCGTAAGATCTCCAAAACAACGCTTAAAAGCATCTTGTGTTCTTCCTCATTCCTAGAATAAACCAATATATCATCCCCAAACACAAGCACAAACTTGTTCAACTGTTCTCTAAAAACCCAATTCATTAGATCCACAAAATAGCTGGTTCGTTAGTCAATCCAAATGGCATCACCAGCCATTCATAAAATCCGGACGGTTCCCTAAAGGTAGTCTTCAGCACACTATCCCTAGCCACTTTCAGTTGGTGAAATCCCGTTGCCAAATCCATTTAGGAAAACACCTTGGCTTTGATAAGATGATCAAACAAGCCATCTATTCTCGGAAAAGGATATTGTTCTTATTGGTCACCTTATTTAGCTCACGATAGTCTATGCACGATCGTAACGATCCATCGGTCTTAGTCGCAAACACAACCTGTGCACCCACTTGGATGTGCTTATCTGAATGAACCCCTTACTCAAAAGTTCGTTCACTTGCACCTCTAAATCTCACTGTTCCTTATGTGCTATCCTTCTAAGAGGCATAACAATAGGTCTGGCTCTATCCACTAGATCAATTCGGAATTGAATCTCTCGATGCGACAACCGTCTACTAACCTCATCAAAAACTCTTGAACGATTGGCACAAATGACAACCCATCCCATGGAAACACAAGCGAATATAAAACGTTAACCAGATTCCATCCTCTAGTAGACAATGTTTACCACAATCGTTCGCCCTTTCACATTCCCGATTATCACCTCAAGCCTCTTGCATACCACAATAGCTGCATAACTCTTGAGCCAGTCCATACCTAAAATAATCCTAAACCCAGCGAAGTTCAAAACAAAACAATCACACACAAAACAACAACCATGACTCGATAAAATTAGACCATGAAAAAGCATACAAAGACTAGACGAACTAGACGAACCCCCTACTGGCTTAGTCAAAAATAATGGTCTGTCAACAATTTCATATTCTAAACCTAACTTCGCAAGCTCGTTGCAGATAAAAGAATGTGATCCTCTTGTATCAAATAAAAATCAAACTAAAACGACTTTGATAGAAAGCATGCCTTGCATACCAACACTCTTCCCCTTTTCCACAATAGTCGGACCCCATGAGGGAGAAGGCACAACATCCAAAGCATATTCTATCACAACCGGCTTATCCTTCGGTGGTTCTGGAAAATTCTTCTTCATATGTGTAGGCTTGTCACAATTAAAGCACTTCCTTTCCACCTTGGGCTTTTTACAATCCTTGGAATAATGAGCCTTCTCTTGACAGTTATATCAAGTAACCTCACCATTTTGCTTCTTCTATCCATTCTTACCTTTTTGTTGTTGTTTTCATTTACCATTCCACTTTTTCTTATTTACATTACCTAGTTGTGGCTTTGACCTCCGTCTTCTATGGAAACAAACACTCCTTCCACAAAGCCTTCTCGACTAGCTTCTCATAGGAATCATCAATATGGTCGATCAGTTGTTTCCCAAGTCCCTCATCCAGACGTAATATAAACTTCTTATTCTTCTGAGAAGTAGTTTAATTATACGAACTAGCATACTTGAATAAAGCTTCGAACTCAGCCACATACTCAAATAGTGGTCTGCCTCCTCGCTTAAGCTCAACAAACTTCTTAAAGAGTATCGACTTCTGGACTGTAGAAATGAATTTCTCCTCAAAGTTTGTTATAAAATGATTTTAGGTGATCTGGTCCTCTGGAGTCTCCAAAGTAATAGAGTTCAACCAATCCATTGCTCCACCTTGCAGCTGCCTCGATGAAAGCTTCTTATAAGTTGCATCATCAATTCCCAAATCTTTGAAAATACGAATGCAAGTATCCAACCATTTCTGAATCTCAACATAAGTTCCATACAAACAAAGGGCTTTCCACCCAGAGAAGAATAATCCTTGCAGAGATTTGCAAAATCAAAAACCTTAGGTGCTTGCATAGAAACATCACGCTCTACTACCGCTTCTGGAGTAGGCATCCTTCTTGTGATCGCTGCTATCATAGCCTCAAACATAGCATGATAATAGGGTATAACAAGTGCACCTCAAGTAGCTACCCTCGCCTACCCCTTCAGTAGCAGGCTCGTCCTTAGCAGTGTGTTCTCGAAGTTTGTTGACTTATTCTCTTTCTGAAACGAGAACGAACAATTCACAGCAAAAAAAGGCTGCATTGGTGTTCAAGTGCTTACTACCGTACTAAACTACATATTATAATATATCAATCATCCTTAAAAATTACAAGTAGGTCTCTAATACGGTTTTAGGCTTGCTAACTTTAGCTAAAATCGATTAACTATAGCTCTGATACCAAATGTGACGAACGCCTCATATCTCTTACACCAAACTATGAAGAAGCGCGTTGTATGCCGTGCAAGGCCGATATGGGATGATCAAGAAGGAAGAATAACTCGAGATAACCCTATCATATAACTCACAATGCATGGACAACATAAAATAGAAAAATATACAACAAGATATAGTAGTGAAGCATAACATAATGGAACCTAAAATCTTTATACCATCTCAAAGTCACTGGTACAAATCAACTTTATAAATGAGTAATTTGTAATACTCCATAATTTAGTACACCATAATTATATAATGAAGATAATAAAATGAATATTAATTAATATAATATTCATAATTGAGTGCAGACTTTACTGTTGCATTCATTACTAAATTTTGATTCAGATAGACTCTTGGTTTTCCTAAAATGATTAAGTATGAAGGAGTTACGAACTAAAGAAGATTGAACTGAAAAAATATATATAATATAAAAACTGAACGTAGAAAAACCCGGTCATTGGGAGACCCAGCAGCACATGGGTCGACCCGTGTGTCAACCCATGTTGAAGGTGGGTCGGCCCACCTTCATGCAAGGTGTAACAACCCGGAAAATCCGAACCAATTTGAAAATTTTATTTTGGCAATTTTAATGAATTTTGAATATTTAAAATGATTTATTTTAAATAATAACGACGAGAAATTTATTCTGAATAGAATTAGAACGGAAATATTTATATAAATTGAAATTAGAATATAATTTTTTTTATTATAAAAGGAATTGGAAATGGCACGGTAGTTTGAAAATTCGATTTCAAATTTCAAATGAGTGTACAGGATTCAAAATAAACCAAATTTTAGTGAAACCAAAAATATTTGAATCTGTTTGAAAATGTCTTTCCAACGAATCCGAAAATTTGAAATTTCATAGCAGGAATAAAAAGTTATGTCCCGTTGAAAATTCAGAATAATCACTATGGAAATATAGCCCTTAAAAATAACCATTTTGCAAACGACCTCCGTTTTCGATGAAACCAATATATGAGCGTGGCGCATTTAAACGCGTTTGACTAATTTCAGTTGAATTTTATCGACTAGAAAATGGCCATTTTTCAAACGGTCTTCAAATTCGATGAAATTAGTTTTGTTAGGACCGTATCGTCAAAACAAAGCTAGAAATAATTTTTCTGAAATTTTTAGAGTTTGTATGTAGTCCCGGCTAACTAAAATGTGCGTTTAAATTAAATTTATATTGATTTATATTTTAATTTAAATAAAAACTGATCAAAATGATAGAACTAGGTTAAGAAACATATCCCATTGTGTTCGGAATGAGGGTAATAAGCTAGGAGCGACAGTCGTTGGGATTGATTTGGAGTTTTGGCATTATACAGGATATTTTGCGAATTAATGATTTAAAAAATATAAAAATATGGGTCAAAACCCTAATCTCAACACAATAGGCGGTCAAACGTTTGACCCGTCGTCACCCACGATCCGAAAGCGGAAATCACTCCCGATTAAAGCCCCTTCGATCTTGAAATCTATGCAATGAATCCAATAATTTTCTGATGAGAAATTGAAGAGCACTTCATGATCTTGAAATCCAACGGTTGAGATCTAAAACCTTTTTGTTTTGGGCGTGAATTTCCGCCTCGAACTGGGCTCGTTCGCACGAGCTTTCCCATCGCCGTGGGGCCTCGAGTTGGCCTCCCTCCCTGGCGGTGGTAGGCGGCGCCACCCCCTTCATGTCATAACCTCCGATCCCCTTCCGGTCAAGCGTTGCAACGGCTGTTTGGAGCCCTAGATGTCGAGCTCTAATTGGGTTAGTTCCAGGAAGTATACAGGTGGAAGAAGGATTAGCCAAGTTGATTATTTCCTTAATTAATTTAGTTAATTCTTTATTTAATTATACAATGTATTGATGGCCGTATCTTTGTGAAACGGAATCAGAAATCAGTGAAACGAGTTGCTTTGGAACCGTCTTGAAGAGCACTACATTTCAGGACCGACTAGATCAAAAACGGAGCAAATCAGAATTTCAAGCAAATTCAAATCCAAATAGAACTGAAATCATCATTTAAAGACTGAAGGAGTGGAAACTGACTATGAGAACTTCTCACTTTAATTTATTTTCTAGTTAGAAATATATACTAGGATGAAGACGGTGCTTAGCAGCACCCGACACCGTCGTCCACAGACCATGGACGACTTGCTTGATTTGATTGTGCTGTGAAAATTGTTTGTAATGTGAAATGGAATGTATAAAATATTCATGTGTTGAATAAAGTTTTAGAACAATAAAAATATCATTTTTATTGCATAAACGAATTATATAAAATATTCATGAGACGAAATAAATATTTTATAGTTAAAAATATAATTTTTAACTTGGATATGAATAAAATTAAATAAATATTTTTAATTTGGAAGATATATATATCATTATTCCAATACGATGTTTGTTGAGTTCAGAATTTGATGTTGAATATAAGCCAATATATTTTCTATTCAGAGCCTTGTATTTAATATCAAATAGGATTTTGGGTTTGTCGTGAATGGTGTCTTCACTAACACTGTTCTTAAACCTAGTTGAGAAAAGTTTAATTTTTTTCATTAATATTTAATGAAGTTTACCAATTAATTAACATTTAATTGGAATTGAATTGAAATTGTTTTTTGCGTTTATCGTGAACGGTGTTTAGATAGCACTTGTTCTTTAACCCGATCAACAATTGAATGAGATTTTGGGTTTGTCGTGAATGGTATCTTTAATAATACTGTTCTTAAACCCAATGGAGTCAAGGAAATTAGAAACTAACTGGAGATTAGCTAAGTTGAATGGTTTACTGGGTATTGATCTGATATTGGTTTCGGCCTTCAGGATTAATACTTAGGGAATTGTTCTCTTACTAATTTACGGTTAGAGACTGATCGAATGGTGTCTTCATTAACTCTGTTCTGAAACCCCGTATGAAAAGAAAAAGTCTTTTAACTAAGATTTAAAGAAGAATTACCAATTAATTAAACATTTAATTGTAATTGAAGTGGACTGTGAATTGGGTTTATTGTGAACTATGTTTTTAACGACATTCGTTCTTTAACCCGATTCACAGTGAAATATGATTTGGAATTTATAAATCTTTTAATTGAGATTTAAGGGAAATTCCTAAACAAAAAATTTTTAGTTTAATAAAATAAATTGGAATGGAATGGAATTCGATTCGGTAATAATCGAAGTGAACTTCTGTGGAGGAAGACTGTTACTATATATGGAATTTAAGAGGCTTTGCCGTTATTCCATTTATATTATCAGTTGGATATGGAAGTTTATATCGATTATATATATTGATCTGTTTTCCGTGAAGATTCCATAATTAATGGAATGGGATTTTGGGTTTATCGTGAACTGTGTTTTAAATGACATTAGTTCTTTAACCCAGTTAAAGGTAAGATTAATTTCTTAACTTTGAATAAAAATTAGGTAATGATTTTTGAGATTAAAACTGGAATTTTAATAAATCTTTAAATAGATTGAAAAAGAGGATGTGATAATTTAAATTATCAAATTCGGGAAATGATCGGGAATGGAGTAGCACCGGTTTTTCTCCAAGCGATAGTTAAATCTTTAATTAGATTTGATCGTGAAATGGTAATTAACTTTACCGATAACATAGTGGTGTTAGATACGAAGTATCTCCAGTTTTGCTTCATGGGATGAATAGGTTGGGATTGGGAAATTAAACAAATGATTACTTTGGTAAGGTTCGCTAATCCCGACTAGTTTGGATAAACCATAATTTGGTTTGAATTGATATCCAAAGGAAGATTAAAGAATAAATTTAAAGAATTTATCTTTGATAAAATTAATAGGAACCTTTCCCAAAGGATATGAATATTTAAATAAAAGAATATTCATAATTGCAATGAGGCATATGTTGCGTTTTTTCATTGCACATCTTTATTATATACGCGAGTTATTCGGAAAGACCGGGTTTATCCCATTCTGAATAAATGAATCGGCGATGAGTCGACGATGAAGACGGTGGTTGAAGACCGGAGGTCTTCACATTGTTTGGATGATTATTGATGTCTTGATTGGGCTGTACACCCAAGACAAGGTAATAAGTAGTGATCGTCCAGACGTACTTGGAGATCGACCAGATATGCGAGGACCTCTCACCTGTATTGGACATATGGGATGAGGAATAAGGTGCCTCCGGTTTCGTTCAGACCCAGAACGAACTTGTAAATGGATGTGTGTCTAACATCGGATTTCATTCTGTGTGATTGATAGACATCAGTTGCATAGCGTGAATTGCTTGTGTGGCATGCTGGGATGCAAATGATCAAGGCTTCTGTTGAAAAGAAGAGTCTTGTGGTTGATGATCAAAGCACGGCTTTAATATAGCATAGCTTTGTGTAGCATTAATTCGCGAGCCACGCACCCCGGTGTGAACCAGAAACGGGAGAGGACCTCAGGGAGGGCATGTGTATCCTTCTAGCTAGAGTGGTGTCTGGGTTTTGCATGCCCGGATGTTTTACTTATGTGGATGATGGATAGCGAGGCGCCTCGGATATATCGGCACTGCGGGGCCGATGGATGATATGGTCTTTATACAGACCAGATTTACATACCATAGGGTGTGGAAACTTAGTGTTCAGGCATTTTAATCCATATCGAGTGGACCAGCCCTGACGATCTAAAGGCTTGATTGAGTACTTGCCTGAGGCTCAGGCTAGAGAGTCTCGAAGCGGCAAGGATGATCCCTTGCCTTGGTTCACAGATGTAAATCCAACTTCCAATACGTGACATTTCGGTTTTGATTTGTAGAACCTAGTATTGGCGACATGATGTATGGTACCCATGCCGTCTAGGATTGATACATTTATATTTGAAGTTGTTTTATACACTATGCACTTATAATAGTATATAATGATTTGTTTTAAACGTACCGAGCATGTTTGGCTATTATAAGGGAAAACCCTATCCTCCGGCTTGCGTTGCATTGTTTGATGGGACTTGGGTCTTATAATAGCTTCATTTTTCCAAAAAGCATTGCGCTGTTTGTTATATGCACTGGTATTCTTGGGAGGAAACCCGTTCCGTGTTATACGGCGTGGTCCCTTGATTTACTTTATTTTAAAGTAAAGTTTTAAATAACAGTTTTAGTTTTCACACCGGTCACATGACTGACCTGGAGTTTATTGTTTTTAACCTAAACTCTGGGTGCCCCTATTTTCCACACGGGTAGCAAGTAGTTTTTGTTTTGCAGATTTATATTCATAGGATCCTGATTACAGCTGGAATGATATTCAGAAAGCTCTGTATCTGTTTATTCCTTTCAGTTGTGTTTGTATTAGTTTTCCGTTGCTATGTATTTAAATGTAACCTTAAATCTCTGATATTTATCGAATGTATATTATTTATTCATACTCTGTTATATTCTTGTATTATGATGGAATTGTTGTAATAAGCAATGAAATGTTCTTCTGTTTGTGTTCTGATTTGTCGTGTTCTCAACTCAATCCGGGCTTTCCTTTACGGGGAAGTTTGGGTTGCTTCATTTGGTATTAGAGCTTTGGTTTACAGAGCTCGAGAACAAGGCACATTAGAACCGAACGAAAGAATTCATCAGAGATTGGATTAGTAATATCCAATGAGAATGACTCGTTAGGATCAGCAGTATCCTAGAACGAGTGTTAAGAGGGATATTTTTAAAATAAAAATGAAAACAAATTTTGTTTTGAAATTTAAATCTTATTATTCGTATTTGAATGTTTATTTTATATTGAATTTGGGCAATTGAGTATATGGAGATTTTGAATACATGTGTAATTAACGTGTATTCGAAGTTAATATACTAGATAGATATAAGATCACGCTCTCGTTGCCCAGAGATGATTCTGATGATAGTCGGTACATCATCAGAATTTGTGTTCGAGTTTCGAAAGTGGGATGTCTATATATTTCCAATTGACTGGTGTGAGAACCAAAACATTGTTAGAATACATTGTTGTAAATTGGCATCAAAAACATGATTTTCTGTATATATATATATACATATATCAAAGTTATGAATTTGAAAATTTCTCCACTAATTGATTGATGTTTGTGTTGTATGAATATTCATTTAAATCAACATGTGAATGAAAGGTGAATTAGGCTAAATTGAATCAAAATATTGAATTGAATTGAATTGAAAATTGTTTGCAATTGCATACATGTACATGCATTTATAATGGACATGTCATAGCAAGGAGGCTAGAGAAGAGGAATAAAATTGTATGCCCGACAACTAGGTACATGTTTACTGTATTTCTTGGGTTTGGATGATTTTATGAGCCGCTTGGCTTTTCCTTTTTCTTTTCGAGATGAGAGGACCTATGTGGCAGTTTGGGGATTTTCTCGGTGCTCCCCGTACAGAGGAGGTTATGGCAAAAAAAATCGAAAATTTAGGGTGTTAGCCAAATTTTTGAAAAATTATAAATTCTTAAAAATTGAAAAGTTGAAGAATGAAAGCCAGAATGAAAGTTGAGTTGATTAGTTAAACAACTTTCAGCTCTGTTCCTTTTCGAGGACGAAAAGATTTTAAGTGGGGAAGATTGTAACAACCCGGAAATTCAGAACCAATTTAAAATTTTTATTTTCGCAATTTTAATGAATTTTGAATATTTAAAATGATTTATTTTAAATAATAACGACGAGAAATTTATTCTGAATAGAATTAGAATGGAAATATTTATATAAATCGAAATTAGAATATAATTTTTTTATTTTAATTGTAAAAGGAATTGGAAATGGCACGGTAGTTTGAAAATTTGATTTCAAATTTCAAATGAGTGTACAGGATTCAAAATAAACCTGATTTTAGTGAAACCGAAAATATTAAAATCTGTTTGAAAATGTCTTTCCAACGAATCCGAAAAATTGAAATTTCATAGCGGGAATAAAAAGTTATGTCTCGTTGAAAATTCAGAATAGTCGCTATGGAAATATAACCCTTAAAAATAGCAATTTTGCAAATGACCTCTGTTTTCGATGAAACCACTTTTGTTGGATCCGAAATGTCAAATTATTGCTAGTTTCCAATTTTCATATTTTTTGGGATTAATATATGAGTGTGGCGCATTTAAACGCGTTTGACCAATTTCAATTGAATTTAATCGACCAGAAAATGGCCATTTTTCAAATGGTCTTCAAATTCGACAAAATTTGTTTTGTTAGGACCGTATCGTCAAAACAAAGCTAGAAATAATTTTTCTGAAATTTTTAGAGTTAGTATGTGGTCCCGACAAATTAAAATGTACATTAAAATTAAATATATATTGATTAATATTTTAATTTAAAGAAAAACTGATCAAAACAATAGAATTGGGTTACGAAACATATCCAATCGTGTTCTAAATGGGGATAATTAGCTAGGAGCGATAGTCGTTGGGTTTGATTTGGAGTTCGTGACATTATACAGGATATTTTGCAAATTAAATAATTTAAAATATATATAAATATGGGTCAAAACCCTAATCTCAACACAATAAGAGGTCAAACTTTTGACCCGCCATCACCCACGATCCAAAAGCGGAAATCGCTCCCGATTAAAACCCCTTCGATCTTGAAATCCATGCAATAAATCCAAAACTTTTCTGATAAGAAATTGAAGAGCACTTCATGATCTTGAAATCCAATGGTTGAGATCTAAAACCGTGTTGTTTTGGGCGTGAATTTCCACCTCAAACTGGGCTCGTTCGCACGAGCTTTCCAATCGCCTTGGGGCCTCGAGTTGGCCAACCTCCCTGGCGGTGGTAGGCGGCGTCGCCCCCCTTCATGTCACAGCCTCCGATCCTCTTCCGGTCAAGCGTGGCAACGGCTGTTTGGAGCCCCAGATGTTAAGCTCTAATTGGGTTCGATCCAGGAAGTATACGGGTGGAAGAAGGATTAGCCAAGTTAATTATTTCCTTGATTAATTTAGTTAATTCTTTATTTAATTATACAATGTATTGATGGTCGTATCTTTGTCATACGGAATCAGAAATCAGTGAAACGAGTTGCGTTGGAACCGTCTTGAAGAGCACTACATTTCAGAATCGACTAGATCAAAAATGGAGAAAATTAGAATTTCAAGCAAATTCAAATACAAACAGAACTGAAATCATCATTTAAAGACTGACGGAGAGGAAACCGACTGTGAGAACTTCTCACTTTAATTTATTTTCTAGTTAGAAATATATACTAGGATGCGGACAATGCTTAGCACAGCCGGCACCGTCGTCCACAGACCATGGACGACTTGTTTGATTTGATTGTGTTGTGAAAATTGTTTGTACTGTGAAATGAAATGTATAAAATATTCATGTGTTGAATAAAGTGTTAGAACAATAAAAATATTATTTTTATTGCATAAATGAATTATATAAAATATTCATGAGACAAAATAAATATTTTATAGTTAAAAATTATATTTTTAACTTGTATATGAATAAAATTAATATTCATTTACAAATCAGACGATTTGTTTACGTACACACATTTGACTGATATGGATTGGGATGATATATTTTTTCACATCGCCCAACTGCACAAATAATAATCAGTGTTTGTTGTTTGAAAACCCCACACGGGTATTGGGATGATATTAGACGTACACTAATCCCAATATTTAGTTGTATGTCAATCGATGGGTTGACAGGCAGTCGTAAGCGTTAATTATCTATAATTAACGCTTATAGAGTTGTGTAATGCACTCTGGATGATGGTTGACTGTGTTTTTTTATTGTTGTGTACATGTGTGTATGAAATCCATATAAATAAAATTATATGGTAATTGACTGTGTCTAATTCCAATTCAGAATTAACGAATATTTTAAAATAATATTCAGTGAATATTGAAATGTGAAGCCATGTTAAGTAGTTAAACGCCATTTTGACGTGAACAATATTTATATCGATTTTATTCATTTTTATAATGAATAACGAAAAAGAAGTGATTTCAAAATCTAATGTTTTAAAAATACTATCATTTATATATCGATGATATGGAGTATTAATTTTTGATTTGAAATTCAATATGAAGTTGAAATCATTTTGAAAACGAATTTAAAACGATTTATAAAATACATTTTAAGTGGAAATTGACGAAATATATATATATATATATTATATGTATATATATAATGGCCTGAATAGAATGCGCCGCGCCGCGGCGGTTCGCGAATTTCGACCGTTGACTTCGAATGGACATTACGGGAGATCCGACCATCAAAATCTCCTAAAACCGAGACCGTTCGGTTCGTATTGGAAAGAGCTTTCTAAAGAATACAAGAAATTTGAAATCTAACGGTTGGATTTGGAAATATGTGCAAATCAAATTTGGAAAAGGTCGTTGTAAGTGCAGTTCGATGGCCGTTTACAGAAATCGACTGTACGGGCCCTGGTAAAATTATTAAAAATATCAATAATTTGTGTAAAATCATAATAAATGATTTGGAAAAAATTGAGATGAAAAATTCCATATTTGAAAAGATAAAAATATATTTTTATCGAAATGAACTAGTTATGAACTAGAATTATAATCAATATTTTTAAATAAATAAATTGGATTTGAAATGATTTTAAAAATAACCAGAATTTCCAATATATGGATTGGAATGGATTTGAATCGAAATTATCTTTGGAATATTTCAATATTGGATTTCGTGATTATACGGATATTGTGGAGGAATTTGGAAGATATATATATACATTATTCCAATACGATGTTTGTTGAGTTCAGAATTTGATGTTGAATATAAGCCAATATATTTTCTATTCAGAGCCTTGTATTTAATATCAAATGGGATTTTGGGTTTGTCGTGAATGGTGTCTTCACTAACACTGTTCTTAAACCTAGTTGAGAGAAGATTAAATTTTTTTATTAAGATTTAATGAAGTTTACCAATTAATTAACATTTAATTGGAATTGAATTGAAATTGTTTTTTGGGTTTATCGTGAACGGTGTTTTAGATAACACTTATTCTTTAACCCGATCAACAATTGAATGAGATTTTGGGTTTGTCGTGAATGATATCTTTAATAATACTGTTTTTAAAACCAATGGAGTCAAGGAAATTAGAAACTAACTGGAGATTAGCTAAGTTGAATGGTTTACTGGGTATTGATCTGATATTGGTTTCGGCCTTCAGGATTAATACTTAGGGAATTGTTCTCTTACTAATTTACGGTTAGAGACTGATCGAATGGTGTCTTCATTAACTCTGTTCTGAAACCCCGTATGAAAAGAAAAAGTCTTTTAACTAAGATTTAAAGAAGAATTGCCAAATAATTAAACATTTAATTGGAATTGAAATGGAATGTGAATTGGGTTTATTGTGAACTGTGTTTTTAACGACATTCGTTCTTTAACCCGATTCACAGTGAAATATGATTTGGAATTTATAAATATTTTAACTAAGATTTAAGGGACATTACCAAAGAAAACTTTTCCAGTTTAATAAAATAAATTGGAATGGAACGGAATTCGATTCGGTAATAATCGAAGTGAACTTCTGCGGAGGAAGACTGTTACTGTATATGGAATTTAAGAGGCTTTGTGTAACGACTCGAACTTCCCCGTGAAGGAAAGCACGGATTGCTTTGAGGACAAGACCAATCAGAACACAAATAGATGAACATTTCATTGTTTATAACAACAATTCCATCAGAATACACGAATATACAGAGTATGAATAAATAAAATACATACGATAAATATCAGAGATTACAATAAATTAATAGCAACTGAAAAACAATACAAAACACAACTGAAAGTAACACACGGGTACAGAGCTTTCCGAGCATCGTTCCAGTTGTAAATCAGGATCCTATGAATATAAATCTGCAAAACCAAAACTACTAGCTGCTCGTGTGGAAAATAGGGGCACCCAGAGTTTAGGTTAAAACAATAAACTCCAGGTCAGTCATGTGACTGGTGTGAGAACTAAAACAGTTATTAATCTTTATTTTAAAGTTAGGTAAATCAAGGGACCACGCCGTATAACACAGAACGGGTTTCCTCCTAAGAATACCAGCGCATAAAACAAACAGCGCAATGCTAAATAAAGAAAAATGAAGCTATTATAAGACCTCGGTCCCATCACACAATGCAACGCAAGCCGGAGGATAGGGTTTTCCCTTATAATAGCCAAAGAATGCTTGATACGTTTAAAAACACATTATTTTGATATTACTATATCCTATCAGACCTATATAATGGTCTGTACGTCGGCTCACATAGTGCCAGTTATCGACCATATATTCGAGGCTCCTCGCATTCCAACAACCACACAGGTGAAAAGTATATAAATGTCAGCCAGTTTAAGCACTGACACCACCACTAGCTAGAAAGAAACGTCGTGCTCTCCCTGCAGTCACTATCCCGTTTTTGACTCATACCAAGGTGTGAGGCTCGCGAGTTAACGCTATACACAAAGCTGCGCCACACAGGCCGTGTGTAAAAACCCGTAACTTCCCCGTAAAGGAAAGCGTCGGATAGTACGAGAACAAGCCACAACAGAACGCATACAGAAGAACATTTCATTGTATATTCAATTGAAATTAGAAATCGAATTTTCGAACTACCGCGCCATTTTCAATTCTATTTATAATTATATATAAATATTTATATTCTAACGACGACGTATATAATATATACGTTCGATTTATATTCAAAATAAATTTCTCGTCGATATTATTTAAAATAATTCATTTTAAATAATCAAAATTCGCTAAAATTGCCACAATAAAAATTTTAAACTGGCCCAGATTTTCGGGTTGTTACAATCTCCCCCACTTAAAACTTTTCATCCCCGAAAAGGAACGAAGTCGAAAGTGGTTTGATTAATCAACTCTACGTTCGATCTGGCTTCCATTCTCCAACTTTTCAGTTTCTGAGAATTTTCAAAATTTCAAAAATTTGGCTAACACCCTAAATTTTCGAAAAATTTCGCCATAACCTCCCCTGCACCGGGAGCATCGGGGAATTTCAAATAGCTTCCCCGGTCCTTCAGATCTCAAAAAGAAAAAGAAAAGGGTGCGTTTTTTAGAGGTCCCTATTAGGTTTCAAAATATAAAAAAAAACCCGGTTATAAACTTATTGTAAATTTAGTCCCTGTTTTTCGAAAATTCATAAAAAAAATATTAAAAAAATATAAAAAAATCACGTAAATTCGTATTTAAATAAAACATGTACTCGCCCAAAAATTCAGATCATAATAAAATCAAAACAAGCATCAAAATCGAAAAAATACAGAAAACAACGAAAAATGCAGTAATTTGCATCAAATCATGCACATATTTGGAATACTTGCATTCATCTGTGCAAGTATTTCTCTGTTATATTTTTACATGCAATACTTGCATACATGTGTGCAAGTATTTCAAATAGTTGCATACATGTATGCAAGTTTCTGCACACATTTTATTTTCACATGTAAATACTTGCATACATGTGTGCAAGTATTTCAAATAGTTGCACACATGTATGCAGGTTTCTGCATGCATTTTCAACTAAAACAGCTTCAGAAATACTTGCATACATGTATGCAACTATTGGCAAAAGTTGCATACATGTATGCAACTATTTTGCAAGTTTTAAATTCACAATACATCCCTGTAATTAATGTTTTCTCTGTAAACCCGCCCCCTATTTTAGCTGCCGCCTGGAATCTTCCGCCTGCCACTTTCCATACCTCCGCCTCTTTCGTTTTCTGTCCAAATTTTCAGGCGCTATCACTTAAAAAAAAAAAAAAAAAATTTCTAAAATCTGTAAATATTCTCGGAAGTCCACAGAAATTAAAAAAAAAAAGTTGCATCAATGTATGCAACTTTTACGAATAGTTGCATACATTTATGCAACTATTCGAATACACATGCATATATTTATGCACGCCTGTTTGAAAAATTGCATACATGTATGCAGTTTTTCTATATAACTGCATACATGTGTGTATATATGTCAAAATACATGCAAACGTGAATAAGTTGCACGCAGGTATGCAGTTTTTAAACAAATGCATCAGCAGATGCATGTTTTAACAATATGTGCATACATGTATGCATTTATACTGCAGTTTTGACGCAGATTTGAAATAAATGCATACATGTATGCAACTAATCGATTTATATGCATGTTTTGATGCAATTTACTGCATTTCGTTGATTTTCTGTATTTCATGATTTCGACGTTGTTTTTAATGTTTTTTTGATCTGATTTTTTTCACGATTAATTGTTTTAATTAAATACGAATTTACATGGTTTTTTAATATTTTTTTTATATTTTTTTATATGTTTTTGAAAATAGGGACTAAATTTACAATAAGTTTATGACCGGGGGTGAGCCTAATTAAGTTTCGTTTTAGGGATGTGTGCCAAGCGGCTAGCCAATAAGCTCACAAAATCATCATCACCCAAACAAAACAGGAAATTATGTAGTAAACATGTACCTATTTGTTGGGCAAACAAATTTTATTCTCTGCTCTAGCCTCCTTGCTATGACCTGTTCAATGTAAGTGCAAGTATATGCAAGCAAATGCGACCAATCTTCAATACAATTCAATATTTGATTCAATTAGGCTAAATGGCTAAAAATTAGCAAACAAATAAACAAACAACACAAATATCAATCAATTAGTGAATTTAACGTTTTAAATTCATAATTTTGATACGTATACAAAAATTAGATTTTTGATGCCAAATCACAACAATAGGCCCTATCTAATTTTGGTTCTCACACCAGTCAATAGGAAATATATAGAAAGCCCACTTTCGTCACTCGAGCATAAATTCTAATGATGGAGCTCCATCATCAAAATCATCTCCGGGCGATTAGAGTGTAATTCTATATCTATCCAGTATATTAAAATTTCGAATACACGCGGATCAGACGTATACGCAAAATCTATATATACTGGATTGTCCACATCAATATAAATAGATAATCAAATACGAATAATCGATTTAAATTTTCAAAACAAAAATTTGTTTTCACTTTCAAAAATATACTCTTCACACTCGTTCTAGGATACTACTGATCCCATCTCTAACGAGTCATTCTAATTGGATATTACTGATCCCATATCTGATGAATTCTTTCGTAGGGTTCTAATGTGTCTTGTTCTCTAGCTTTGTAAACCAAAGCTCTGATACCACGTGTAAAAACCCGTAACTTCCCCGTAAAGGAAAGCGTCGGATAGTACGAGAACAAGCCACAACAGAACGCATACAGAAGAACATTTCATTGTATATTCAATTGAAATTAGAAATCGAATTTTCGAACTACCGCGCCATTTTCAATTCTATTTATAATTATATATAAATATTTATATTCTAACGACGACGTATATAATATATACGTTCGATTTATATTCAAAATAAATTTCTCGTCGATATTATTTAAAATAATTCATTTTAAATAATCAAAATTCGCTAAAATTGCCAAAATAAAAATTTTAAACTGGCCCAGATTTTCGGGTTGTTACACCGTGCTTTGATCATCAACCACAAGACTTTGCTTTTCAACAGAAGCCTTGATCATCTGCCACTTAGGCAATGCACACAGGCAATTCACTCCATGCGACTGATGTCCATCGATATACAAACTCTGAGCTCGTACGTCTCAGAGAAGGGCGTTAAGCAAGAGAATAAATTCTCCACCGCCAAACAGATGTATATTTAATAGAGATCAATCAACACAGAATAAAATCCAGTGTCAGACATACAGTCCATTTACAAGTTCGTTCTGGGTCTGAACGAAACCGGAGGCACTTTCCTCGCATATCCATCGATCTCCAAGTACGTCTGGACGATAACCAACTGATTCCCTCCTCTTGGATGTACAGCCCAATCAAGATCATCAGTAATCACCTAAACGATGTGAAGACTTCCGGTTTTCAACCACCGTCTTCATCTTCGACATATCGTCGAATCGGTTATTCAGAATGGGTATAAACCCGGCCTTTCCGAATAACCCGCGTATATAATAAACAAATGTTACACAAACCCAACATACGCCTCATTCCAATTCAGAATATTCTTTTATTCAAAATTTCACATTCTTAGGGAAAGGTTCCCATTAATTTTATCAAAGATAAATTCTTCTAAATTTATTCTTTAATCTTCCTTTGGATGTATTTTCAAACTATGTTAAGGTTTTCCAAACTAGTCGGGATTAGCGAACCACACCGAAGTAATTATTTATTTTGTTTCCCAATCCCAACCTATTCATCCCATGGAGCAAAACTGGTAATACTTCATATCTAACACCACGGTGTTATTGGTAAATATTAATTACAATTTCACGTTCAAATCTAATTAAAGATTTAACTATCGCTTTGGAGCAGAACTGGTGATGCTCTATCCTCGATCACTTTAATCTAATTAAAGACTCATTAAAACCCAACTTAGTTTTAATCTTCCCAAAATCAATATCCTATCTTTAACTGGGTTAAAGAACCAATGTCATCTAAAACACGGTTAACGATAAACCAAAAATCACTTCCCATTGTTAAATGGGTTAAAGAACAGATGTTATTCAAAACACCGCTCATGATAAACCCAAAACCAATTTAAATTCAACTCCAATTAATATTATTTAATTGGTACACTTCATTAAATCTAAATAGAAAGATTTAATCTTTTTCTCAACTGGGTTTAAGAACAGTGTTAATGAAGACACCATTCACGACAAACCCAAATCACGTTTGATATTAAATACAAGGCTCTGAATAGAAAATATATCGGCTTATATTCAATATCAAATTCTACGACCAACAAATATCGTATTGGAAATAACGATATAAATATATCTTTCAAATTTCCACAACCATCTCTGTATAATCACGAAATACGACATCGAAATATTCCGAAGATAATTTCGATTCAAATCCATTTCCACTTTATACATTGGAAATTCTGGTTATTTTCAAAACCATTTCAAATCCACTTTATTTATTATAAAAATAAATGGAATTACAATTCTAGTTCAAAACTAGTTCATTTCGATAAAATTCTATTTTTATCTTTTCAAATTTGGAATTTTTCATCCCAATTCTTCACAAATCATTTCTTACGATTTTACAAAATTATTGATATTTTTAATAATTTTATCAAGGCCCATACAGTCGATTTCCACCAATGGCCATCGAACTGCACTTACAACGACCTTTCCCAAATTTGATTTGGACATAATTCCAAATCCAACCATTAGATTTCAAATCTCTAATATTCGTTAGAAAGCTCTTTTCGACACGAACCCAACGGTTTCGGTTTTAGGAGAATCCGACAGTCGGATCTCTCGCAACGTCAATTCGAAGTCAATGGTCGAAATTCGCGAATTACCGCAGCGTGGCGCGTTCTATTTAGGCCATTATATATATATTATATATATTTCGTCGATTTCCTTTTAAAATGTATTTTATAAATTGTTTTAAATTCGTTTTCAAAACAATTTCAACTTCATATTCAATTTCAAATCAAATTTGAATATTCCATATCATTACTATATAAATGATAATATTTTCAAAACGTTATATTTTGAAATCACTTCCTTTTCTATACTCATTATAAAAATGAATATAATCGATATAAATATCGTTCGCGTCAAAATGGCGCATATCTAATCAACACAGCTTTATATATTTCAATAACTTCGTTATTCTATTCAACAAATGAATATTTTCTTCAACACATGAATCTATATTTCTTTCAACACATGAATATTCTCAACACATGAGCATCGTCAACACATGACTATTTTTGTTATTTAATATATTTTAAAAAGTTATGATAAAGATGTAAATTTTATTGTTTAAGATATTTTACTCAACACATGAATATTTTCAACACATGAATATATATATTTTATACAACACATGAATATTCATTATTCTATTCAACAAATGAATATATATTCTTTATTTTCCCAATTGGAATGAGGCCCGATCAATTACCACATAATGTTAACTATATGGATTCCATACAACACATGTATATAATAGCAACGATAAATAATCAACCCTCATCCAAAGTGCACCACACAACTGCATAAGCATTAAATATAATTAATTGACGCTTTCACAGTCTGTCGACCAATCGATCGACATACAACTAAATAATTGGGATTAGTGTACGCCAAATATCATCCCAACACCCGTGCGGGGTTTCAATCCACAAACACCGAATATTCTTTGTGCAGTTGGGCGACGTATAAAATTTATCGTCCCAATCAATATCAGTCAAATGGGTGTACATAAACAAATCGTCTGATTTGTAAATGAATATTTATTTATTCACCTTCACGTTAAAATTTATATTTTTAACTATATAATATTTATTTCAACACATGAATGTTTTTTTATCCATTTCACATCAACATCACAAACAAACTTCACAACATATCAAACAAGCATACAAGTCGTTCATGGTCTGTAGACGACGGGTGTCGGGTGCTACTAAGCACCGTCTGCATCCTAGTATATATTCTAAATAGAAAACAAGATTTAAAGTGAGAAGTTCTCACCAAGAGCTAAACCAAACCCCGCGTCTCTTCATATGTAGGAAATCTTCATCGTGTCTCCAACGAGATCTGTTTCACGCGGTATATGTTAAAAATCATATTTTTAATACCATTAAAAATCACATTTTTATAACTTCGCTACATATATAAAAATAGAATTTTTACTTTCCTACCATATACATAAAGATTCAATTTTTATACGCTATTCACATAAAGAAAAATCTAATTTTTATATCGCTACCTCTTAAATAAAAATCATATTTTTATTCCACTATCTTTAAAACAAAAATCACATTTCTATTTCGATGTTTATAAATAAAAATCCACATTTTTAATTCACTTCACATATAAAGATCCTATTTTTATCGAAGTAAAAATCATATTTTTACTTTACTACTTAAATAAAATTATATTTTTATTACTCTACATAAATAAAAATTATATTTTTAATCTTCACATATAAATAAAAATCATATTTTTAAAAATTGTATTTTTATCATTATGAAAAATCATATCTTTGTTAACATAAAAATCTTATATTTCTAGCGATTAAAAATATAAACTTTATGGCAATTAAAAATTTAACCTTTTCTTTATAAAAATCAAATTTTTATACCACTAAAAATCGTATTTTTATAAGAAGCCATTTAAATCAAAATCACATTTTTAATGGCTATTCAAACAAATAAAAATCACATTTTTATTTCACCTATATAAACAAAAATTCTATTTTTAACCGCATTACTAAATCTTGCAAAAATAAAGACTCACTTTTCGATTGTAGAGGGGTGTCACGCGTTGCTAGTGGTCGGGAGGGGCCTAGGGTTTGCTGTGGGGTTGATTTGGGGCTGTGGAGCTCGCATTGGAGAGGGAGAGAGAAGAACAGGCAGAGGGGGAAAGGCGGGGTTCGCATCGGGGTCTGGAGGTGGCGCATGTCGGTGGGAGGCGGCTTCAGGTGGTCGGGGCGGGGCTTTATGGTTAGGGCTTGTGGTATTTTGGGTGGTTTGGGGCTTGAATCAATTGAGAGGAGAGGAAAGAGGGAAGAAGAAGGGGAGGCGCACAACTAGGTGGTGCGGCGGTGCTCCTCCTAGAGGCGGCGGCTTCCTCCCCCCGTCGATCCCTTTTTTTTCTAATCTTGAACTGATCGTGAAAGAGAGAGAGAGAGAGTGGGGGGCTTAAGTGAAAGAATTTTTAATTAATTTAATTTATTTTCTCCACTTAAAGTTGACTTTTCACCCGAACTCGAAACAAGACCCAACGACTGTCGTCTCTAGCTAATTACCTCCATTTCGAACACAATGGGATATGTTTCGCAAGCCAATTCGCTTGTTACGGTCAGTTTCCATTCAAATTAAAATATAAATCAATGTATATTGAATTTGAACGCACATTTCAATTCATCGGGGTCACGCACTAAATCTAAAATTCCCGAAAAATTATTTCTAGCTTCGTATTGACGATACGGTCCTAACAAAACTAATTTCGTCAAATTCTGAGACCGTTTGAAAAATATCCATTTTCCAGTCGATTAAAATCAACTTAAACTGGTCAAACGCGTTTTCCTTTGCCACGCTCACATATTGATTCAAAAAATTACGAATTTTGGAATCTAGCAATAACCTGACATCACGGATCCAACAAAAGTGGTTTCGTCGAAAACCGAGGTCGTTTGCAAAATTTCCATTTTTAAGGGCCAAAATTCCATAGCGACTATTCTGAATTTTCAACTGGACGTATCTTTTTATTCCCACTATGAAATTTTGATTTTTCGGATTCATAGGAAAGATATTTTCAAATAGATTCGAATATTTTTGGTTTTGCTAAAATCTGGTTTATTTTGAATCCTGCACATTCATTTGAACTTTGAAATCAAAATTATCGAACTACCGCGCCATTTTCAATTCCTTTTATAATTAAAATAAAATATTTATATTCTAACGACGATTTAAATAAATAAATACATTCGAAATCTATTCAAAATAAATTTCTCGTCGATATTATTTAAAATAATTCATTTTAAATATTTAAAATTAACTAAAATTGCCAAAATAAAAATTTTAAATTGGCTCGGATTTTCCGGGTTATTACACTTTGCCGTTATTCCATTTGTATTATCGGTTGGATTTGGAAGTTTATATCGATTATATATATTGATCTGTTTTCCGTGAAGATTCCATAATTAATGGAATGGGATTTTGGGTTTATCGTGAACTGTGTTTTAAATGACATTAGTTCTTTAACCCAGTTAAAGACAAGATTAATTTCTTAACTTTGAATAATCATTAGGTAATGATTTTTGAGATTAAAACTGAATTGGAGTTTTAATGAATCTTTAAATAGATTGAAAAAGAGGATGTGATAAATTAAATTATCAAATTCGGGAAATGATCGAGAATGGAGTAGCACCAGTTTTACTCCAAGCGATAGTTAAATCTTTAATTATATTTGAACGTGAAATGGTAAATAACTTTACAGATAACACCGTGGTGTTAGATATGAAGTATCACCAGTTTTGCTTCATGGGATGAATAGGTTGGGATTGGGAAATTAAACAAATGATTACTTTGGTAAGGTTCGCTAATCCCGACTAGTTTGGATAAACCATAATTTGGTTTGAATTGATATCCAAAGGAAGATTAAAGAATAAATTTAAAGAATTTATCATTGATAAAATTAATGGAAACCTTTCCCAAAGGATATAAAAATTAAATAAAAGAATATTCGGAATTGGAGAGAGGCACATGTTGTGTTTTTTTATAGCACTTCTTTATTATATACGCGAGTTATTCAGAAAGACCGGTTTATCCCATTCTGAATAACTGAATCGGCGATGAAGACGGTGGTTGAAGACCGGTGGTCTTCACATTGTTTGGATGATTACTGATGTCTTGATTAGGCTGTACACCCAAGACAAGGTAATAAGTGGTGATCGTCCAGACGTACTTGGAGATCGATCGGATATGCGAGGACCTCTCTCCTGTGTTGGACATATGGGATGAGGAATAAGGTGCCTCTGGTTTCGTTCAGACGCAGAACGAACCTGTAAATGGATGTGTGTCTGACATCAGATTTCATTCTGTGTGATTGATAGACATCGGTTGCATAGCGTGAATTGCCTGTGTGGCATGCTGAGATGCAAATGATCATGGCTTCTGTTGAAAAGCAGAGTCTTGTGGTTGATGATCAAAGCATGGCTTTAATATAGCATAGCTTTGTGCAGCGTTAATTCGCGAGCCACGCACCCCTGTGTTAAACAAAATCGGGAGAGGACCTCAGGGAGGGCATGCGTTTCCTTCTAGCTAGGAGTGGTGTCTGGGTTTTGCACGCCCAAATGTTTTTCTTATGTGGATGATGGATAGCGAGGCGCCTCGGATATATCGGCACTGCAGGGCCGATGGATGATATGGTCTTTATGCAGACCATATCTACGCCCCATAGGGCGGGGAAACGTAGTGTTTAGGAAATTTAATCCACATCGAGTGGACCGGCCCTGACGATCTAAAGGCTTGACTGAGTACTTGCCTGAGGCTTGGGCTAGAGAGTCTCAAAGCGGTAAGGATAATCCCTTGCCTTGGTTCACATATGGAAATCCAACTACCAATACGTGACATTTCGGTTTTGATTGTAGAACCTAGCATTGGCGACATAATATATGGTACCCATGCCATATAGGATTGATACATTTATGTTTGAAGTTGTTTTATACACTATGCACTTAAAATAGTATCAAATGATTTGTCGTAAATGTACCAATCATGTTTGGCATTATAAGGTAAAAACCCTTCCTCCGGCTTGAGTTGCATTGTGTGATGGGACCTGGGTCTTATAATAGCTTCATTTTTCCAAAAAGCATTGCCTTGTTTGGTATATGCACTGGTATTCTTGGGAGGAAACCCGTTCTGTGTTATACGGCGTGGTCCCTTGATTTACTTTATTTTAAAGTAAAGTTTTAAATAACTGTTTTAGTTCTCACACTAGTCACATGACTGAGCTAGAGTTTATTGTTTTTAACCTAAACTCAGGGTGCCCCTATTTTCCACATGGGCAGCTAGTAGTTTTGGTTTTGCAGATTTATATTCACAGGATCCTAGTTTACAGCTGGAATTATATTCGGAAAACTCTGTATCCATATATTCCTTTCAGTTGTGTTTGTATTAGTTTTCCGCTACTATGTATTTAAATGTAATCTTATTTCTCTGATATTTATGGAATGTATATTATTTGTTCATACTCTGTTATATTCTTGTATTCTGATGGAATTGTTGTAATAAGCAATGAAATGTTCTTCTGTTTGTATTCTGATTTGTCGTGTTCTCAACTCAATCCGGGCTTTCCTTTATAGGGAAGTTTGGGTAGCTTCACAAGGCAGATTCCTGTGCCAGAGCACGCTTTACTGATCTGGATTGTAAGAGGTTCAAAATTTGGAGGAATGTACGAGCACGTTCCGGCGGAGTCATGAGCGTGTATGGATCCGATTAGGGGAAACTAAAATGCTGTAACACCGGCGAATAGGGCCGTGTCTTTTAAGTTGGCGGCTTAGGGACTGATATCCCCTATTGCCGTGGCTGGCACAGGTTATTCGTGTCTCTAGGGACCTGATCGCTGGGTAGTAATTAGTGTAACACTTAATCCTGATATTACTATAGTTAGAGAAAAAACTTGTTCTTGGGATATGAATGAGAAGCTTACTTAATCTTTACCTTGTCTACTTATCTTGTTTACTTCATACTTATACACTTCACTGTATTTTCTTATCCAATATTGTTGATATGTATTGATACTTTCTATCTTATGCTTATGCTAAAAATCACTGGAACTCATTAGACTTTATGTCTGACCTATTTTGTTTTTCTTCTCTCTCTTCCTTTCCCCCTCAAGTTCTTAGGGTGGTGGACAGTAGCAGTGACCATGATTCTATTCAGCTTGGACTTAGATTACTTCTCTTTCCATGTATTACTTCAGTTTTTTTTATGTTTATTATTATGGCATATGAGGAATATTACTTTATAGTTTTGAACTCTAAAGGTTTATGAGACAGATGTTTATGGTTATGACATTGATGGTTTATTTTGAAAATTGTAATGCTATATTTGGTTTGAAATAAAAGTTGAAGTTTTCCGCTGCATTTTATATTGTGTCTTGTTAAAATTAGTCTCTATATTATTATTGTGCTTCACAGAATTTAAAGCATCCGCATATAGGTGACATTACGTGGGGTGTCACACTCCGTACATCATGCCTCGCTATATATCTCTCAGAATAATCATAAAATATTAACAGACAACCGTAATAACAAAACAACACAATAGTAGGTAGTAGTAATATGGCAGACATATGCTCGTCGCCGCAGAACATCGTCGGCACCAAAACCTACTGCCTGCTATCTCAGTCAGCTCACCATCAATGCTGATGAGTAGCCCAAGGTAGTAAAAGGGAAACATAAAACCTTGAGTCAGACAATAATCTTAGTGAGTGATAAAATAATTAACAACGGTTACCATGTATATGAGTATAGAAGGTTCAATCATCTGATCCGTCGTAGCAGCAAAAGTATTAGCATAGGATAATCATATATCATATGGCACACTAGAATAGGAAAGGGCATCCTCCAATCTCACTCCTTCTTAATGACCTAGAGTGATAGCATACCCAAAGAAAACAGAGAGGAAAACACACAATCAACCATAGCATCCATAGCAATCAATATCCTAGCTACCACCAACTAAAGTCTTGAATACATCAATCATCGAATAATCGGCCATTGCCGTCTGTCAAGGGCTAATAAAGAAACCCCAGACCTAGTCAGACTACCATACATCCATCTTATGTATATTTTCCTCCATCTGAGACAACTAGATCACTCTCAGAGATCGATCCAGGGTACACAATCCTACCTGATCCTGATGAGTGTCCCCACGATACCCCTGCTTTGAGCCTGCAAGAACCTTCAATAACCAATGATTCCTTGTCACTTCAAATCTGTTGGGCCTTCCTTTTCGACAATCACGTCTTTAGTTCACGCGACTTCTCAAACCAATTCCATTATCATCCACGATCTACTCCCAGCAGAGTCAATCTATCATCTTACTGGATTGCGCATTATTCCGTGACTAGTATCACATCAATCCAGCTTCGACCACTCTAACTCGAGTTCAAAATCAAAGCCTTATTCAACATTGAGTTTCACATCACTCATCTGAAGTCCATTCATTGCCAAACTTCGTCAGCAACCCCAAGAGGCCATCACAACCGAGCTCCCAAAAATTGATCCCCATCCTCCTTAATATGACGAATTGGTACCGGCCCATCGGTTATAGACCGGCCTCGGTCCATATACTTATCCAAAAATGGCTAAGTGCTTTCACATTTTAGTTCCATTCCCCAAATGCTATACATCAGTCCAATCTTGAAGTATTTCACCCATCCAGTTAAAACTCTGCTGGTCCATCATTGCACTTAAGCAATCAATCTTCAACCCATTCAAAAACATATCCGAATGACTTGAAAATTTACAGTACACTTTGATTTATCACCATGACACCTCGCCCCAAAATTCATTGTCATCTGACCACCATGCATGGGTCGATACTTGTCCATCGAGCATGGACCGGTGCTAGTCCATATACTTATTGAGTTTCGATATGAAATTTCTTGTGTTGCCTCTTTTCGTCATCCAGAGCTCCTCCGCCAAGTTTCATTTGAATCGGATCAACTGCACCTCTGATGTTCTCTGTTCTTCAAATGTAAGATCTGTGACACACAATTCTAACAAACAATTCAAGCAATGCATTAAATTCAATAGAAACAAATAACGATTCATCAAATCTTGATCATACAAACATGCATATATCATAAACATAACATAAATAAATGGACCTAACATAATTTGGATCTAAACATAAACAAGAACATGGTAGATCTAACAATTATTCGATTTATATGGTTAAATTAAGTTTTCCTAGGGTGTCTAAATTTGAATTAAACCTATATGATTAGATCTAGGTTGAATCTAACATTTAACATATGAATTTGATCCTACTTTACACATATAATACGTAGTTTCCATGTGAGAGACATCTATCACTCACCAAATCTAAGATCCAATGCAAATATGAGGAATTCGAATCTAGACAGCGATGAAGAACCTTAAAATTAGTGCAGCGTGATGTAATTTAATTTTCTTGATGATGATCTGATCTCTAGATGCAATCTATGATGAATTAGGATAGATAGGATGAAGAATTTAGGGTTAGGTTGAATCGGAGATTCAAAGGCACCCATCCTAATGTTTGAATGAAGAGAGAAACCATAATTCCCTTCCCAATCTCCCTATTTGTAGCCATAGTTCATTATCCTAACAGGAATAACTAATTCCCATTAGCAGTTAATTAGTCTGCCTAACAGAAACTGAAACTGAAACTTAAAACAACAATTCCTCCGAAATCGCTGAATCAAATCTTTAATGTGACCACAATACTGAACCGTAAATCACAACTATGATCCAATGAGACCAATTTTAGCACTCGGTTTGATCCTTATCAAAATTTATAGCTAAAAAAAATATTTGTAGGGGAAAAATAGACCCAAGTCGACTCAGTAAAAATCACGAACATGTATCAGATCCCCATAAACAATATATTAAAAATCCGAGAATGATCCAACCAGTAGGGAATATTTTTTTTACGATCCACCGATACGGGACGTTACACAAATCTCATAATATTTCTCAACATTGTCCCCTTAATGAAGACCGAATCCCCAATCTCGAACTTCAAATTGTCCTCTTGTCAGAGTAAGTCTTTTGCCTATCTTGGATCGTTTTGATGTGGAAAAGTGGTTTTTCTCACATGCCAAACCCAAGAGTGGGTTTAAAGCAACCCAAATAACCAAATACTAAAATGTAAAGGGACGCACAGCTTTTTATAGTGATTTCGCACTAACATCTACATCCACTTTATAGTAATCATTCATTATCATTGTATCGATTATAATGTTCATCCAAGTTCGGACACTTTGAGTGCACAAAGTTGTACAATAGAATAACAAATATCTAGTTATTTCCCATCTTTGACCAGAATGCCCATCTTCTTCTTCCTCCTTAGGCCAAAGTGTGTTAAAGTGAACACTAATGTCCAGTGAAAAGCTTTAAAGTCCAAGAATACCCAAGTATGTCCAAATATACTACAAAGTGTAAGTTTCAACACTTGGAGTTGTGCAAAGCAAGCAAAAAGTCTAAGTGAATGCCAAACAGTTGTAGGAAAACTTCTAGATGAAGTTTACAAGTCCAAGAAGTATCTCAAAGTCATAGGAATGATCATGAAAGCCATTAATGAGCTCTAAAGAAATCTCTCTCGTATGCCTAAAGTCCAAAAATACCATGCCAAGTCAACCCCATTTGAATACGAAGAGAGGGGGTATTTATAGGTGAAGTTTGTGGGTCCCAACAAGAATTTTGCATCCCAAGGGATGCGAATTTTTTTCCCCAAAACATACCTAAAATTTCGACTCCCTCATGAAAATTTTGATTCTTGAGGAACATGCTAAAAATTGCTGATCGGTACATGCAGATCGCCTAAAACAAAGTAATCCACATGCACCAAGTGAATTTTCCATTTGCTAGACAAAAAAAGAACACTGTGCCTGAGATGATTTTTCATCCTGAAAACCAGTGATCGACATGAGTCGATCACTGAAAACCAAGTGACCCACTTGCTCCAACCATATGCCTTGCCAATTTGAATCCGTGCCAAACCAACTTTCGCATCCCCAAAGTCACGCAGTGCTCAAGTCAAAAAGGCAGATAACATGCGATGCTTAGGGAATTTCGAGTTGCCAAATCCTTAATAGGAGATTTCTAATCTTGATCCAGCAAAATGCCAAACCCTAAATCCCTATGGAAAACCAATGAAAATATGCGATCGGCCAAGATTGCTCAACTTTTTTGAGCTTGCCAAAATTTATGTATCGTATCCCTGAAGGGATACGATTTCGTATCCTGAAAGGGATACAATTTCATATCCCTAGAGGATATGAAATATGGTGTTTTGTATCCCATATGGGATATAAAAACTGTATATTAGTATCCCTATGGGATACAAATATCCTCGAAGCCGTTCCAATTATGATAGCTGTCGAGGCCGATGCGCATACGAGAAAACCGTGACACTCTGTTGATCAGCCTGTTTTGAGTGCCAAAACTTGGTTTGAGTAAATGGCTGATTCGAAGCTCTGTGCTTATATGAAGAGTCACACACATGATTTTTCTTGATCGTGCCATGTCCATTTGCAGATTTTGAGTGATCAATTCCGGAATTTGACAAAATCAGTATATTTTTCTTCGACAAGTTTTGCCACATGACCGGACCGAGGTGCTTAAGGATTTTAAGCTGATCGGACCGAGTCGATCACGTATTTTCACCCTGCCATTTCTTCCAAGATTATTAACAACTTTTCCAATCTGATTATGCCGTCCCGTGAATCGACGATATTTCCAACCTATTCTGAACACTTCGCAAATTCGAACAGGTCGCTTTGTGTTTTCCAAGGAACGTTATTGAAACTCGAATGCGTCGCTAACCACAATCTTAACGTGTGACTGCTTTACCAAAAAGCATGTCGACATTTTGCCCCCCAAAACATATCTTTATTGATCGAAGGAAGATGTGGTTTGCGGGTAACCAAAAAACCAGAAATCCGTAAACCAAAGCCAGGAGAAGTCCAAAGAGAATTCCAATAACCAGAAAGCCGAAGAGCCACGGTTGCACCAGATCGCATTAACCACAAAATCAGCAAACCAGAAATCCAAAGAACCTAAAAGACGCGATCTCGCCAGATCATACTAACCAGAAATCCACGATCGCTCTAGATCATATTAATCATAAAATCGAAACTTGAAATCCAAAGAAAGCGGACGATTGCTTTAGATCATTTCTTCAGAGATAACCAAAATAATCGAAGTAACCAGAGTAACTGAAGTAACCAGTATAACTAAGATTTTCCGAATAACCGAGGGTCTCAAGGGTCCGAAACCTGAGTACCAGAATAACCAATAATCAGTGGACCAAAGAGGCCTAAAATCTAGAATAACCAGAATAGCCATAGCCATGAAATTAAGGAAACCCAAAATATGTAAAACCAAAGTAACCAATAGCCGGATAACAAGATGGATCACTATGGTAAGACATTCCAAAGCTAAGAGTGAGCAATTGTCGTACCAACGACAAGGCACTCGAGTTTTAACTAGGTAAGTTGCCTGCTGTGAACCAACGGTACGACCCAAAGCCAAATAAGTAAAGAACTTACCCAACACAATCAAGGTGATGTTGTCAAGAGCTGACAAGGCAACCGTGATAGCCAAATGAGTTCAAGGCGGCCTTGCGGGGGAAAGATGACCAAGAAATGTCAGAATGCAAACCTGGCGAACCAAGTCCAAAAACCATGGACCGTAGTCTTTAGATTTCGCAATCCAATTCCAGATTTCCTTACTTCATAATCAACGTCCCGACAAATGAAGTAATTTTATCAAAATTATAAAAATTTGGAGTTTTCAGCAAAACCGAAGAGAAAACTCAATGGTTTATCATCCGTAAAGAGCATACATAGGGACTTGCCGTTCTCGTAGATTGGTATGCGGACATATCTGTTTTTCAATTTTAAATTTATTCGTAAAGGAGGTTGAATGATTTATCGTTTGCGAAGAGCATGCTTAGGAACTTGTCGGTTCCTGTTACGTGGGTAAGCAAACTTAGTCGTTCAAAATCCAAAACCAGAAAGAATTCAAGGCGGCCTTGCTATAACAAGACAACCAAGAAAAGCCAGAGAGTTTCAAGGCACACTTGCCGGAGCAATAGGACCAATAATCGCCAAAAAGTTCAAGGCGGACTTGCTAGAGTAAGACGACCAAGAAAAGATAGAAAAGTTAAGTTTATTAATAACCAGGGGGTGATGGTGTATTGTCGAGCCAAGAGCATACCTAGGTATTATAACAACTCCCGTACATAGGTAGGTGGATTTAACCATTTGAAACCAGGAAACCAAAAGGATACATCACGAGGGCAAAAGCTTATGAGGGCAAAACCATGGGCCAAAGCCCGAAAAGCCAGAATCATGGGACGAACCCCCGAATAACCAATATCTAGAAGAACCCTAAAGAAAACCATAAGCTAGAGAAACTGTGAAGACCGAAAGCCGAAAAAACAAGAACTGGAAATCCAAACACGAAAACCTGAGATACCGAATCCGTTAAGCCAAAGAATACCAGGATTTATGTGATCAAAGAGGCAGCAAGAGAAAAAAGGATGGACTAAAAGCCAAGACCATAATCCAAAGAAACAATCAAACCAAAAGCCCAGTAACCAAAGAGTCCATATCACCATAAAACTAGAAACCACAAGCCAGAAGATACTGATGTCAGAAAGGCCTGAATACAAGACATGAGAGTCAATACCAAGATCAGTTAATAATAATGCTGCCACGGGTGCTGCTCCCGGGCCTATCCTGAGTAGCATAAAGGGGTTGTGCCTGTCCTGGAACCATGGTCTGAGTTCGAACAAACCGTGCCAGCTCACCATGCCCGACACGCTCTTCAACCATATTCCAAAGATGTCGACAATCACTCGTGTTATGACCGTCGAGAACATGAAACAAGCAATGCCAACCAGAATCCTTTTTCTTTGAGTCAACTCCCTTGTGGGAGGCTTTTTTGAAAGGTGTATTGGGATGAATTTCCAAGTAATTCTCTTCGAGAGTGTGAGTAATTTCCGAGTAAGACGAGGACTTAGGTTCCCTCCAAGCTATGTTCCAATCATTCCCCAAAGAAGGTTTACCCTTTCCAGAATCCTTAGCCTTACCAAAGTCGGGTGATGCTTCGCCCTTGACCATATTAGCCTCGTGAACTTTTTTTTATCAGTCCTCGCATCCTCCTCACGAAGAAACATTTCCGCTTCAAAATAAATCTCACCAAGATCCCTCGACGGGCCCAATTGCAGTGAGATCTTAAAGTTGGTCTTATCCAAAACATTTGAGACTATAGCCATCAAAACCATGGACGAATCGAGTCTATCGACCGACGCCACCATCGTGTTAAACCTTTTTAAGAATTTGCACAAAGTCTCATTGGACTTTTGCTTGATCGTCGTTAGAGTCATAATGCTTTTTGGATGAGCAATGTGAAATTTGAACTGCTCGACGAACTTCCCAACCAAAGCATTCCCAGAATGAACTGAATCCGTTTCCAACTGTTAAAACTACATGTCAGCAATGTCTGTCTAGTAAAGCAGAAAACTCTTTTCCATGACATTATCTGAAGCTAAAAGAACTTCCATACGGTGCACTTAGCGCATCAAGTGAGCAGTCAGATCCTTCTGACCATCATAAGCTTCCAACACCGGTAATTTAAAGTCCGGTGGATTTCGAGAATTCCTGATATCCAAAGAGAATGGACTGCGATTAACACCATCCAAATCCAAGAGAAGGCACCGCCTCGAATGAATAGACGAATGACGTCCACGATTTGAGAACCATTACCGAAAGCGAGCAACTGATTCAAATTATCCAAGCCGACACTGGAGCCCCAGTGTTTATGTCTATATTAGCAACCGGCTAATACACAATAAGAAATTCTGATTAAATCCCAACCTGAGAAGTCGCTACGGGTGCAATCCTTATTCTCGGTACCACGGGAACGCTACCATCCAAACCTATGCACTAAGGCGCTTGAGCCACATTGGCAATGCCAGAACCCCCGACTTGACCAACTAAAGCGTCACGGTCCTGGGCAACATCGAGAATAGGGGTATTGTCTTCGATTGTAGAGGGAACGACACTGATCTAAGGATCGACGTTGCACTACTGTTGAGTTTGTAAGGTTGCCTCCAAGTCCCGAGTCGCGACTTACAAAACACTATTACTTATTTCTATGATATCTTCCTGGCCTGTCATCCTTCCAACACTTCCAAGTTTAGCCTTAATACAAGCAAGAACAGTATTCATATTTTCCACTTGTCGCTTAAGTCGAGCGTTCAAATCCATAGCTAAACCCTTAATGATCTCATCCACATCCTCTCGAGTAAAAAAGTTCGAGGGATTCCCAGTCGATTGGAGTTCTTGACTTCCTTCATTACTAGTTCCTTGTGCCTCGGCAATAGCGTCGAGCATATTTGATTTAACTATGATGAAAAGTGAGCAAATTGTGTTTTTGAAACAAAAGTCGAATCCAAAACCAAAAAACCAAATCTAAGAACCAAAACCAAAGCTGAAGTCGAAGTTATCGTGTTTCCTACCTAGCATGCTAAAGTGTTGAAGTGGAAAAGTGGTTTCTCTCGCATGTCAACCCCCAAGAGTGGGTTTAGAGCAACCCAAATAACCAAATACTAAAATGTAAAGGGGCGTACAACCTTTTATATTATTCAGCACTTACGCCTACATCCACTTTATAGTAATCAATCATCATCATTATATCGACTTCAATGGTTATCCAAGTTCGGACACTTTTAGTGCACAAATGTGTACAATAGAATAACAAATATATTTATAATTTATACTTTTGACCAAAATCCCCTTCTTCTTCCTTAGGCCACAGTGTTTTAGAGTGAATACTAAAGTCCAATGAAAAGGTTCAATATCTAAGGATATCCTAGAATGTTCAATATCTAAGCAAGCCAGAAGTCCAAGTGAATGCCAAAAAGTTATAGATCCTTAATATGAAGCTTACAAGTCCAAGAAGTATCTCAAAGCCATAGAAATGACCATAGAAGCCATTAATGAGCTCCAAAGAAAGCTCTCCTGTATGCCCAAAGCCCAAAAATACCAAGCCAAACCAACCCCTTTGAATTCCAAGAGAGGGGTATTTATAGGTGAATTTTGTGGGTCACAACAGGAATTTCGTATCCTGAGGAAAGCTAAATTCGTATCCCCGAAACATAGCTAAATTTCGACCCCCTCATAAAAATTTCGAATCTTGGGAAACATATCGAAAATTGGTGATCGGCCTGTGCAAGTCACCCAAAAACAAGTGATCTGCATGTACCAAGTGAATTTACCACTTGCTAGACCAAAAATCGAACCCCGAGCCTGGATGATTTCTCATCCCGAAAACTAGTGTTCTACACGAGTCAATCACCGAAAACAAAGTTATCCGCCTGCTACTGCCATTTGTGTTGCCAATTCGAACCCGTGCCAACTCTGCTTCCGCATCCCTAAATTCAGACGGTGCTCAATCCAAAAAGGTGGATCCACAAGTGGCATAGGGAATTTCAAGTTGCCAAATCCTTGCTAGGGGATTTCAAATCCCAATACTTCCAAATACCAAACTCCGAATCCCAGTGCAAAACCAATGAAAATATGTGATAAACGCGGAGTGCTCAGCTCTTTTTAGCTTGCGAAAACTTGTGTATCAAATCCCTTGTAAGGATACAATTTCGTATCCCCAAGGGAGTACAATTTAATATCTATCCCTTGGGTATGAAATACGGTGTTTCGTATCCCGTATGGGATACGAAAACCGTATATTTATATCCATGGGGGATACGAGTATCCTTGAAACTGTGCCAATTCCGATAGTTGCAGGGGCCGATGTGCACACAAGAAAGCCAATGATCCTACTATGTTAATCAACATGTTTTAATTGCCAAAACTTGGTTTGTGTAAATCGCTAAACCAAAGCTCTATACTGATCCGAAGAGTCATGAACATAATTTTTATTGATCATGCCATGTTGATCAACAGATTTTGAGTGATCAATTCCAGAATTTACCAAAACCAATATATTTTCTTTCAATGGTTTTTGCCATCTGACCAAACTGAGGTGCTCAAGGATTTTGGGCTGATCGGCCTGAGTCGATTCCGTATTTTCACCATGCCAGATTTTCCAAGATTATTTTCAATTTTTCCAATCCGATAATGCCAACCCAAGAATCGACGATATTACCTTTTTCGAATATTTCGCGACTTCGACCAAATCGTTTTAGGTTTTCCAATGCACATTCTCTAAACTTAAGTACGTCGCCAACCATAAACTTCACATGTGATTGCTTTGCCAAAAAGCATGTCAATGGATCGCTTTCATTCTTCTTTGAATTAAATCATTCCTCCCTGATGTATTTTAATTCATGTCTGGTCCAAGTAGGAGTATATATGTAGTATCCTGTCAATAAGAAAGTGATATGCATGGTCTTTCATAGAGAACCTCGAAAGGAGCCATTCAAATATTTTCTTGAAAAATATTATTGTAGGTGAACTCTAAATAAATGCTCCTCTAAGTCCCCATTCAACCTTTTCGTTTGATAGTCTGAAACTGATAGACTGTGCTTATATTCAACTTAGTACCCAATTCCTCAGGCAGACATTTCCAAAATTCGCTTGTGAAAATTGGAGCACTATCACTGACTATACTGGAGGGGACTCTATGTAGTCGAATGAACTCTCTAACATAAAGGGATGCCATTGATGTTGTTGACCTCTTACTCCAAACCGGTATAAAGTCAGCGTTTTTAGTCAAGCCTGACTAATATATGCTAGTATTCCCCCTTCCTAGATTGGGGTAAGCCGTCTACAATGTCCAGTGAGACACTGTTCCATTTCCATTGCTGAAGGGATGGAGCAATCATTCAGGCATCTTTTTCTCCACTTTAACTCTTCGTAGGTTATATATCTAGTATGAGTCCTACAATATCTTTCGTTATGTCAAACTAAAAGAAAACCCACTTCTCATCTTTATAGATTTTATCACCACTGAAATGGATGATCATCCTCGAGTGGTGTGCCATAGATAATATCACACCCTACAAACAATCTATGTAGGGTATATATAACCTCCCATCTCTTCTCAAGCACCCCTTGGAATCTTATAATAGCCTTGGAGATGCCCTGAGACCTTTCCTATGCCTATCCAATCAATGATGTCTACTAATTCTATGCCCATTTTCTGCTTGGAACCAATTTTATCTATACGAGTAGGCTGAATCTCTAATGATGCAAGTGATCTGTAAGTAAAATCCAAAGAGGGCTTAAAGTTAAATATGGTTATAAACTCTAAATTCCTCTACTCTATGAGCAATGTACTATAAGATTGCTATATTTTAAATTAGCGCATCTACTCCTACATTTCCCTTTTTCGGGTTATATGAAGTTTCAAAGTCATAAGATGCTATGAATTTCGTCCATCGCTACTGCCGTAAATTTAAGAACTTTGAGAAAACAATCACTTAAGTGACTTATGATATGTAAACAGATCAAAGCTCTCAGCAAGAAAATAATGTCACCAAGACTAAAGCACAAAAACGATGGCGGTTAACTCTAAATCATGGGTATTGTAGTTTCTCTTATAGGTCTTCAACTACTTACTACCTTAACTCTCTACCCTCCCTTTCTATAGCAACACTACATCATGACTGGTACCATATGCATTAGAGTAGACTGTAAAGCACTTAGTACCATTTGGAATTGCTAGCACCGATGCACTTATAAGAGCTATCTTCAGTTTCCCAAAGGATTCCTTGCAATCTTCATCCTAAGAAAATACTAGGTTCTTCTTGGTAAGACCTGTCAAATGTACTGAGATCTTCAAAAAATCCTTGATAAACTTCCAATAATAACCTGAAAAACTCAGAAAGATTCTGATCTTTATAGTATTTTTAGAGACTTACTAATCTTGCATCGCTACTACCTTAGCGGGATCTGTGGCTAATCCTTAATTAGAAACTATGTGCCACAAGAAACGCACCTCCTCTTTCTAGAAATGTCATTTAGTGATTTTCTCCTTAAGCTTATGCACTAAGAGGATGTTGAGAACCTTCTCCAAGTGCTTAACATACTCCTACTCATTCCTCAAGTAAATCAAAATGTCATCCACGATGACTATAACAAATTTATTCCAAAAATCCAGATACACCGCACTCATCAAATCTATCAAATAAGCTAGAGCATTGATTAGTTCAAAGGGAATAATTAACCACTCAAAGAATCCATTGGGTATTCGGAAAGGAGCATATTCTCCGCTGCCCTCAACTGGTGGAAACCGGTAGCTAGATCCAACTGGGAGAAAAACTGCAGCTCCTACTAAGTGGTCAAAATGATCATCAATATGAGGAATCAGGTCATGGTTTTTCTTGGTCGGGTTATTCGATTCTCGATAATCTACACAAAGTCTTAAGGAAGCATTTCCTTTGTAGCAAAAACGACCAGTGCTCCCCACTTTGAGATAGTTCTGCTAATGAAATCCTTCTTTGAAACTCTTCACTATACTTCTTGATTTTCTTTTTTTCTCTAAGTGCCATATGCCTTATTATAGTGCCACTGGTCAGGCATTGTCTATAGGGTATATCATAATCTCAATTTCTTTATTCGAAAATAGCCCTCTCACGTCCTCAAAATATTAAGAAAATCTTGAACTACAAGCATAAAACTGATCTCGTTTAAGGCTATATCTAGGGAATACAAGTAGCTCAACATGAATGACCCACTCAGGTCACACGAAATAACAATGGTGCACCCATGGCAAGTACTAATCTGATGACCCTCCTCTCATAGTCAAGGATAACCCCATATATGGCTAATCTATCCATCCTTAATATCATCTCATACCCTGAGAAATCAAATATATATGCATCAAAATCAAATTATGTATCTGAAATCATAATTTTTAAACCTTGGAATATCATACATAAATGTGTAGATCCTCTCATGAGTTAGATACTAATACTACTAGAGCTATAACTAGAGATATGTCGAAGTGCAAAAAATAAACTAGAGTACTAGAAATAAAGGAGTGTGACTCTCTTGATAATAATAAAGCATGAATAAAAAAATTCAAAATAGAAAGCACATATTCAACAATTACTTTCTTTCCTCTATCCTGCTTGTTGCTAATGGGCGGGCAAGCATTAAAAGCAAGAACCTACGCTGCCTAAGTGCCAGCTCATTGTGTTGCTTCAGTCCTTTAAGGGGAAACTTACTGTTGTGCTTAGGCTGCTAATAAACAAAACTTTTTCCCTTGAGGCGATCCATCATGCATTCTCTGGCGTAGTACCTAAATCTTCCGTAATTATTTCACTTTAAATCTTTTTAAATATGAACTTGCCGAGGTCCTCCAACTTCTTATTCTTTTTATCCTTCAAGAAAATTTTCTAGCTTGAAGATGCCTCTAGAACTTCGTTCTTTCCTACCTCTGCCATAAGTTTCATCTCTACCAATGTCTCAAATGTATCCTTATGAGCACATGGCTAAGTGCTAATGCTTATAGGGGTTAGTTCAACACTTTTGCAAGCTTAAGGGTCTTTTGTGCAGGATGTTGACTAGCTCCAAACCAAATCTCGATAGCTCATTAAATTGACTATTATACTCTTTGATCGATATCTCTCATCACTTAAGATTGATGAACCACTCTAACTGAGATCCTTCCTTCGCTTTGATTGAAACTTTCTCCCAAATCTTCTTTCGAAACCATCCCAAACAAATTCTCCTAACTTCACCTTGAGCACATCCTATCATTATGGAGTCCCTCCTTTCAGCTAAAAGGTAGCAAGCTAGATCCACTTCCCATCTCCTAACCTCATCAACCCAAAGATTTTCTCACAAGTAGGGGTTCCAACCATGGTGTTTCTGCTTGCATATTAACTTAAGGCTCCACGAGTGTCAGGACTGCAAGTACCTACTGAACCATACATGGATAGTGACGCTTGAAATGCTAGGGAGATCTGGGGCATCATTAAACTTATGCAAGAGAAAAGGTAAAGACTTAGATACGATTGGAAAGAATCAAAGGAAAGGAGTTTGGATTTGAGGGTTTTAAATAAAACCTTTATACTTTTCAAAATATTTTTCTTTTGCTTTTTTTTTCTTTAAAACAAATTTTAATTTTAAAATATGTTTTAGAAATTCTGAAACCTTAGGATTTGATACTAAAAGTGACCCAAGACCTTTAACCTACACCTATTGAGTCATATCAAATATTGTTGACCATTTGGGTATGCTGAAACGTATAAAGACTAATGTCACAAGATATAAAAATATGAACAATTTACAACGATAACATTTATCAGAATTAAAAACATTACATAGAAATACCAAAATCTTAAATGTCTACATCTTAGTCTCAGAATACCAATATCAAAGTATATGCATAAAATATACTCAAACAAATCGAACACAACTAAACCAAATAAAAGGATAAAGATGGAATAAATACATGAAGAAGAAATGGAGCTTGCAAACTATGATCAAAGTTGTCCAAACATCAGGCACTACTTTGTGAGCATAATGGGAGAAAAGTGAAAAGAGAATGGATCAGACATAAAAGTCCGGTGAATGAAATTTAACTACTAGAAAGTGAAGAACTACGAAATAACCGTCTTAAAAGATGTTTTAAGTGTTTAGTATTCATGCTTTAGTTAAGATGATTGGTTGCACTAAAGTTCTTGCAATAAAATTAACTAGTAGAAAGAGAAGAACTACTCTCTACCGTCAACCTATCATGGTAGTCGATGCCCATAACAAAAAAATTGAATCTACCCAAATAAGAATCTATAGAACTAGCCACCCTAGCTATAGAGTCATTTATTTCCTGCTATAGAGTCATTTATAGCCACTTATTTCCTGCTATAGAGTCATTCGCGTATCTATTCAGATTGACATCAATTTGTTAGCGCTAAGAACCGACAACGTCTTATTCCAGCACCGATGCTTGCATGCCTGATCATCGTGTAGACACACTATCTCCAATTCTTTCTCTACTGGGTCACTTACTTCCTTCGTCGACGTGCTTGTCCGTTCTCCGTTAGGATAGGCCCCCACACAAATATCTAGTTGAGCTCCCTACTTAACCCTTATGACTGAGTTTCAAATTATGACCACTTATTTCCCGTGCCAACGTGCATGTTCATTCGTCGTTGAGACCGGCCCCCAAACTATGTTGTGCTAAACTATGGGTCGCTTATTTCTCGACCAACGAATAAACAGTTCGTTGTTCGAATGGACCCTAGCTGTGTGTAATTGTTACTATGGGTCACTTGTTTCCTGCCTCCGACGAATATCTAGTTTATTGTTAGGACGGGCCCCAACAATGCTTTTTTCTTTTATTACAATATTCTTAATATTTTTGGATTCTTTGCTTTTCTAACGATAATCATTGTCTATAAATTTCTATCTACCTATCATGAACTACTTATCATAATTATACTGTTATTTTTCGCTTTTTCTTTTATGATAACTAATGTTATAATTCTAATATAGGCATAAAAACTTGTCTCTTTAGTTCTATTATAACTTTTTATAATAGTTAACTCTCTTCTTTCAAATTTACATGAATAAAATCTATATTCAATCTTTTCTGATAATTCTGTATTTTCTATTTAAATCCGTATTATGTGAAACCTTTCTCGTTTCCTATTATTTCCGCATAAATTAAACAAAATTAATACTATTTTAAATCTAAAAGTTACATAGTTATTAACTACTTAATATATGTAAATGAAATGTAAATTAACAGTAAATCTAATGTACTTAATTGTAAATAAAACCGTAAATTACGGTGAACTAAACTGTAAACTAAAACTACTTTTAAGCCTATATATTTGATTTTTCTGATTCTAAAATGTAGAAACTATCCATTCACTTGTGGTTCTAAGCTGACATATCTTAACCATCACTGATCCTCCTTCTGTAAAGTCTTCTAATATTTTAGTTTTTATCTTCTTCTACAAGAAACTATTTATTTTGCTTCAATCTCTAAAATTAAAAGGATAACTTGGGAATGGAGAAAGAAGATAATGTGTGAAATGAAAGGGTTAGCTTTGGCTCCTTTTTGTAGGTTTAGTTGAGGATCTTGGGCCATTGGACCTATCCAGATCTAATCTTAGACTGCCATGTCATAGTTTTATTCCTAGTCTTTAGATCGACTTTTAAGTTCACATCTAGATCGACATTTAAGTTCACATCTAGCGTTAGATATATCGAACCTTCCAGATTAAATCATGGCCTCTATTTTAATTATGTTAAGCCTCTCAAAACCTCTTCACAAATAAACTTCATGTTCATTACATACTTGACCAATTTAAAGGCAAGTTATCACCCTTACTGATTGACCGTTGCATAGGACGGTTGACCACTACGGTCGACGCGCCCTAAGGCGATCGACCTATGAGGCTTATAATCAAACTTCTTAATTTATGGCTTCTAAATTCTTTCATAACTTCTCTGTTTTAGCTTGGATTAAGATAAGTTATATATAAAAATTATCCGAGAAATCTACGCGGACTCAATGGTAAAGCTTCCTTAGCCAAATTTGGTCATCTTTATAAGTTTACTTCTTTTCTAATTCATTTATTAATTAATATTTTTATTCTTAAAATCTTGGAGAGCTACAGATTTTCCTTAAGAGGATTTGGTCGGCGTTGCTCGGTTGGCTTGGCCTTAAGAAGATTTGATTTGCTTAGACAAAGACTTTTAGGGGCTTCATGTTGATATGATAAGAATTTGGACTTAAAAGCCGAAAAGCACCTTGATTACCCAAACAGGTTTGCTTGGATTATGTTTGAACCAATCAAAGGACTTGACACTATTTCGGACTTGCCAAAGAATACAACTATTGGAATTTGAGTAGGGACTTAGAAGGGAAAGTAGTTGGATAGATCAATCATCAAACTTGGATTTCGTGGACTTTTTCTCATTCAGAGCATGTGTTTCTTACAAAAAACATAATTTTAAAGGGTAATTGTTTACCTATGTCCGGAGCAAAATAACTTCAGCTAAACTTGGAGAATTCAAACAAGACAAATTGGAATCAAACGTAATGGAAGTACTTATAAGACATGAAAATGCAACTTGGAAAATTTTGGATAAGACCGAGGTAGATGGTATGGACCAACATTTATCTACACCCTCTGGATCAACACCTATTTGTAGTTGTGTGTTGATAGGCCACATGATTCATTGTGTAGGCTCACCACACCTCTGCATTGCACAAATGAAGTTTTATGTGATTTATGTTGTATATAACAATTATATGATTTTTTTTGATGATAACATGTGTGTGTGTGTATATATATATATTATAAATGTGTTTGCAATTGTACTATTCTACTACATCACATACATAAATAGATATTTGTATTTAAATAGGATACTATTGCACAATAATTTAAATATTCAAATAGTATTTTATTTAAATATAAATATTTTATTTCAACATTTCAATAGTACAAACTTCACAACTCCACTATTGTACCGTTCCACTGATATAATAAATTCAATTTCATATACATTTGTTCCTCACTATAGTTCACTCACACTATAATTCACTCGTTTCACTCTATTACATATTCACTCAGTTACATTCACTCTTTCATGTAAACACATATGCACATATAATTGTGTGTGTGTGTGTGTATTTGTGGATATGCAAGCAAAATAGAGCAATCATGGCTGCTCAGTAAAGAATATTAATACAACATAGACAGAGGAGCATTTATGTGCAACATATCAATGAACAAGGGAAAGTGTAACAACACTTCTCAAAATTGTGTAGTCAATGAAGATAATGCATGAAGGTTAAATTGCATGGAGCATGACAAATGTACAAGAAAGCACACTTGCATGCACATGAATATGGTGCAGTAGCTAGCTTTTTCAAAGGATGTGCTACACCAATACAAATGGTTCAAGTGAGGCAACGTAGTGGACAAAGGGGAAATCACATGAGCAATGGAGTGCACAAGAGTGTGCAAAGTGGCATGCACAATACTGGTCCAGGTCAAGCCTAATTCCGTAACTCGGCCAATGTAATACAACTGAACAAAACATTAGTGCATACCATGCATAGCAACAACAATTAAAGAATAACCAACACAAGAATGCAATCTGGCTAAAGAAATATTTGAATGGTCGAATTGGTAAAGAAAAGTGTTTTTTTTCTTTTAAACAATTCACTGGTTAAAATTTTTGGAAAAGATTAATTTTGCAAATATATTTTTTGGCAATTCATTCTCAAATCCAGCGGTGACAATATCACAATGACCAAAGCATTGAACAATACAAATCAAGGCCAAAATATTTGGAATATATTATTGTTGAAATCATGTTGAAAGCATCTCAAGGCAATACAAGTTTCCAAGAATCATTTCATGCAAAATCGGCATGCAAGAATTAAGGCGAGAAATAAAATCAGCATGCATGAAATTGGGAAAGAGATTAAATTTGCAATCTTGGCAAATGTTAATTTGGCATGTATGAATTCACATTTTTTAAAAGCTTCCAGAAAATTGCAAGTATAATTCATTGGCAAGAAATTCAATTTCAACACTAGATAACATCGCAGGATAATATCTGCATGTGTTATTTATGGTAAAAAAATTTTCATACAATAAAAGTTATACTCGGCAAAGATTTACTCTCCGAAAATCGGTAAGCAGTTTATTCCTAAATTCACCGATCGAAAAATGAAGAAAGAATTTAATTTTGCATGGACTGGTTCATATATGGAATGAACAAAAATTCCTAAATCTTGGCAAATAATTTTTCGATAAGAATTTTTTTTGTCAAACCATATCTACCATACATGCACCAGTAATTGCTAGGCATTAATGTAATTTATTATTGCCAAATTATGTTTCCAATATGCACAGCATGCATGAAGAAGTGAAGGAATTATTCTTATCAATATTTCAAATGAATGCTCATAGTAAAGGAAAGTAATATCAGTAGCATGCAAGAAAAATAGGAAGAATTTATTGTGAATTTTTCTTGGCAAATGATATTTTCGATAAGAAGACATTTCAAATTTGTTTCCAGGTTTAATGAAACCATCATTGTAACAACCCAAATTCCGATAGACCGATTTTTTTTCAAAAGTCCCAATCTATCGAAGCTCAAGTCGACTTGTCTGGTATCCTGCAGAAAAGACAGAGATAATAAATATATCAGAGCTCAGAAAATATCCCACAACAGAATGGATAAAATATAATATAATCAAATATAGCCTTACCGATGCAATAATACTGCCTAACCAGTATCCAAAGGTATCCTATCTGTGACGGCCCGCCTCGCACCAACTGACATTTACTCCAAAAGTGCGCTATACACATATCCAGTTAGCATGGGACGGTCGTCAGAAGAAAAGAAAGAAGACGAAGAATCAACAGAGAACCTGTAGAATGTCTCACAGCGCATGGAACAAAATATAATAACAACATACTTGACATAAAATAGGTGAGACAGTGCATGAGCTGAAAATAAACTAACATAGCAGCGGAAAATCCAAGTACAGCTTATGATCCAAAGCCAACATTATTACAACTTTTCAAACTGTCTCTAAAAGCAAAAGCAAGATAAAGGAGGTACACTACTGATGCCCAAGTAGCGACCACCAACGACACAGGGAGAATATCTATGTATCATACGTAGAAGCCTCCTGCTCGCCTCCGAATCAGCTACACGCGCATCACCAGCTAACCTGTCTCTAGTCTACTCGTGTGAGCACCCAGAGTAATAAGAAGAGACATAAAACTCTGGGTCAGACAAAAAGTCTGGTATTAGCGATAAGCATCTAAATAGAACAATAACAGGTATACTAAACCATACCTGAACCTGGACCTGCAACCAAAGAGTTAGCACTATATACTGTACATACTCTAAGGTGTCACTAACACATGGTGTGAATAGTATGGCGGTGGGGGTGTGCATGTCATAGTGATGGAAAACAATCAAGCATAGCAACCATCCTCACATCTCTCGCTTAAGTGCGTAAAGCATACGATATTCACCACTTCGATCACCTCAATACTTTGCTATGATCACCTTACCCCATGAAGTCATAAATGGCTTCACTGCACTGATACATAGCCACTAATCCTTCGCTATGTCCACTTGTCCCATGGAGTTATTCACCCCATCTGCGTTGGCTCATAGCCTTACCAATCCTTTACTATGTCCACTTGCCCCATGGGGTTGTTCGCCCCATCTGCGCTGGCTCATAGTCTTACTACGATCACTTTGCCCCTCGAGTCATAATGACTCTACTGCACTGATAACGTAGTCTTGCTACCATTACCTTGCCCCTCGAGTCATAGTCACTCTACTGCACTGATAAGTAGCCCAACATTCATTTTCAGTGGTGAATCGAAGTTATGAACGTCGACAACCCTTGGCACACATCCCGCAGCAAAGCCCAACCATGAAGTGAACTCATTGGTTCCCAACTGGATCCTGAGCTCTAACTTGCCATTTGGACTACCATTGCATCTCGGGTTATTAGTCATCACCGGGTCGGTTCGGATCTCCCCCTAACCATCGGATCAGTTCGGGTCCCCAGCACAAGCCTTCCCCTCTGCTCCGGATCGGATCGGGTTCTCCAGCACGCCACGGTTTAGATCGTCGTCGTCATCATCGGATCGGGTCGGTTCTCCAAGTCCATCTCCATCCATGGGTTCGGGTCGGAGCTGCTGGCGGAGTCGTGGACCATCTTCGGATCGTGCTCCATGCTCCACGGTTCGGATCGTGCAAGCGGATCGGGTGCTCCAGTACGTGACGCGGTTCGGGTTCGAGCTCCTTCCACCATCAGGTCGTGATCTCCGATCCGGATCATTGCAAATACCCACGAATCGGTTCGGGTCGGGTAAGGGAAGTGGTTCGGATCGGGTCCTTTCCTCTGTTCTGATCCGGATCGGCCAATTTCCTGCACTTTCTCCAGCAAGCAGTTTACGCCACTCGACGGCGTTTTCGACCATTCCAACTATTCTAATCAATCACAAAGCATACCATACAGTCATAACAACATGTATAATCAACCACAAACACCAAAACAACAATATGATAAGCTAAAATGGATCAAACATAGCCAAAACCCCATATTTTCCCTTAAGCATGTTTAGGTGAAACTAATGATATGATTAGCAAAACTTAACCAAACTAACCCAAATTCATGCCAGAGGTCTAAAACATCATTTCAAATTTTATGAATATTTTCCAGAATTTATTAGTGCATAAATTCGCTAATCTTCACTAATTACCCTTAATTAACCGTAATTAGTGCAAAACTATGCAAATCACTCACCTTAGCCACAAATAAAACCTCAAACTGAAATGATTCTCTGTTTGGGCATGAACATCAATGCTAAACAGCAGCTCAAATCTTGATTTGGTGAAGATCTCCCTTGATTTAATGTTGCTAAGCTTAATCCTTGATTAGAAGGTGATTTGGAGGTGATTTAGAGGTTGGAGGCCATTTTTAGGGTTTCTAAGAGGTAAGTGGAGGCTAGAAAACTGAAATGAAATGAAACCCTAACTCATTTCAGCCTCCCCATAACCCTAATCCTGAAATGGGTTATGGGCTCACTCACTAATCACCCTTTTTGGCCCGGTTAAGCAGTTTTTCACCTTCCAAACCTTATTTCAGCCATATCTCCCAAAAGGTAAGTCCGTTTCTCACATGTGACCACTCTACGGAAAGGTAAACAATCAAACGAATTAATGGAGGTGGTTTCAGGTCAAAATTCCTTTCCATTCAAAAGTTATGGCCGAAACAAGATCAGCTAGGGGCAAAACGGTCATTTAAAAATCGGCAAAAATCATGAACATGGGAAATGACTCTAATGGTTGTTTCCCAAAGTTACATGACCATAGGACTTCACATGGGAAAGAAATAAATATTCTACGATCCTCCGATGCGTAGAATGCGGGTTGTTACATTCTCCCCCCTTAAGAAATTTCGTCTCCCAAATTCCCTAACCAAAACACACAAAGGGTCCCGCATGCCTATCAGTCATAAAACAACAATCAAACATGCCAAACATGCAAAACAAGTCTATCCTAGCATGCAGAATAACTAAATCGTAAAGTAAATCTTACCAAGCAAAGAGTTCTGGATACGTCTTCCTAATGCTCTCCTCTGTCTCCCAAGTACTGTCATTCTCATTCTCGCCCCAATGAACCTTAACTAGCTTCACCGCCTTCCTTCGAAGTTGCTTCGTATCGTTCTCGACAATACGAATCGGCTTGCGGATCCCAACCGCCTCGGGTTCCACTTCGAAGTCCTCTAACTGATTAGGTGAAATAGTCATATCTGGGTCGTGCACGAACTTCCATAGTTGGGAAACATGAAATACGTTGTGAACTCCCGCCATCTTTTCTGGTAAGTCAACTCTATATGCCAAATTCCCAACTAGTTTAAGAACTGGGAATGGGCCAACAAATCTTGGTGCCAACTTGCCTCTCCTGCCAAATCGTATCACGCTCTTCAACGGAGAAATCTTGATAAACACCAAGTCACCAACGGAGAATTTTAAGTCTCTTCTCCTCTTATCAGCATAACTCTTCTGCCTATCTTGGACAGCCTTCATTCGTTGTTGAATGATCTTAATATTGTCTGAGGTTTCTCTTACCACATCTGGTCCAAGCATAAACTTCTCACCGGTCTCTATCCAGCATGATGGTGAGTTGCACGGTCTTCCGTACAAAGCTTCATATGGAGCCATACCGATACTGGATTGGTAGCTATTATTATATGCAAACTCTACTAGATGCAAATGGTCATCCCATGATCTACCAAAATCCAATATACAAGCTCTTAAGAGATCTTCCAATATACGATTCACCCTCTCTGTCTGACCGTCGGTCTAAGAATGATATGCGGTACTGAGATGTAATTCTGACCCTAGAGCCTCTTGTAAGCTCTTCCAAAACCCACTAGTAAACAACAGGTCTCGGTCACTCACAATGCTTTTAGGTACTCCATGAAATCTCACTACCCACTTCATATACAATTCTGCTAACTTAGCTGCCATTCTGGTCGATTTGACTGGTATAAATCTTGCACTCTTGGTCAATCGATCCACAATTACCCAAATGCTATCATATCCCGATCTAGTCCTTAGTAAACCATCGATAAAATCCATCGAAACTTGCTCCCATTTCCATTCGCTAATTTCTAATGGTTGCAACAATCCACTAGGCTTCTTTTGCTCGACTTTAACTAGCTGGCAATTCATGCATTTGGATATAAACTTCCCAACGTCTCTTTTCATCCCTTCCCAGTAGTAAGTCTGTCTCATGTCTCGATACATCTTATCACCACCGGGGTGTATAGTCAGTTTTGAGTGATGACATTCTCTAAGCACTTCATCTCTCAAACCATTCACGTTGGGTACAACTAGTCTTCCATTCTTTCTAAGCCATCCACCTCGATCAAGCCCATACTTATTCATCTCCTTATCGATACCCATCTCTAACTTGGAGATGATTTCCAATAGGTTAGGATCGTCCCTCTGACTAGAGCCAATCCGCTCAATCAAAGTGGGTCTGATCGTCAAACTTGCTAACATTTCTGGATCCAATTCGCACTTTGGTCTGAAATCATACCCAGCGATGTACTCCAGTTGCTTCCATTCAAGAAACATAGCCCCTAAACTGGCATGTCTTCTACTCAATGCATCAGCCACCGCATTGCCCTTCCCAGGTGTATATGCGATATCAAAATCATACGAAGCCAAGAACTCTAACCATCTCTGCTGATTCAGATCTTTTTGAGAGAAGAGATACTTTAATGATTCATGATCGGTAAACAATTCAAATCTCTCTCCCAAGAGATAATGTCTCCACATCTTCAGCGCAAACACAATCGCTGCTAGTTCCAAATCATGGGTAGGGTTCATTTTCTCGTGTGTCTTTAGTTGCCGACTAACATAAGCTACAACACTACCTCCTTGCATCAATACAACACCTAGTCCGGTACCACAAGCATCCGTGTATATCGTCATTTCTTCATTCCCTTTAGGAATGACTAGCACTGGCGCACGCGTCAACTTTTCTTTTAGACTCTTGAATGCATTCTCACTCACTCCGTCCCACACGAAGGCCTGATTCTTCTTAGTCAACTGAGTCAACGGTGCTTCTATCTTGGAGAAGTCCTGGATAAACTTACGATAATACCCAACTAACCCCAAGAAACTTCTTACATCTGTTGCATTCTTGGGCGTAGGCCAATCCTGTACCGTAGCCACCTTCGCAGGATCCACGGTAATACCATTCTCTGAAACAACATGGCCCAAGAATCTCACTTCCCTTCTCCAGAAGTGACACTTAGAGAATTTCGCTTTCAATTGGTGTTTCCTCAACACCTCCATCACTATCCTCAAGGGTCCCTTGTGTTCCTCCTCTGTCCTTGAGTAAACAAGGATGTCGTCTACGAACACAAGAACAAACTTATTTAACTGATCTCTGAATACTCGATTCATAAGATCTATGCTGGTGCATTGGTCAACCCAAATGGCATGACCAACCACTCATAGAATCCAGACGACGTCCTAAATGCCGTTTTCGAAACATTCTCATCTGCTACTCGGAGCTGATGAAATCCTGTCGCGAGGTCCAACTAGGAGAACACTCTTGCTCCTTCTAGTTGATCAAACAAATCATCTATCCGCGGTAGAGGATACTTATTCTTCCTCGTCACCTTATTCAACTCGCGATAGTCCACACACAAACGAAGGGAACCATCTGCCTTAGTGGCAAACACAACTGGTGCTCCCCACTCGGAGACACTTCTTCTAATAAACCCCTTCTTCAAAAGATTGCCGACTTGCACCCCAAGCTCTCGCTGCTTCCTTGGTGCCATACGACGAAGTGGCATCACTATAGGTCTGGCATCTTTCACTAAATCAATACGAAACTCAATCTCTCGGGGTGGTGGAAGCCCGGTCACCTCCTCGAAGACGTCCGGATACTGGCCAACCACGGGCACATCTGACAACTCATCATGCGGGATGTCGAGGGAATTTATAAAACTAGTCATTACCCCATCACTAGTTAGACTACAAACACTACCCTCCGCCCATCATCCGCCCTAACTGTCACCAAAAAGGCCACACAGTCTACCACCACCCCGTATCTTTGGAGCCAATCGACCCCCAATATAATGCCATACCCAATAAAGCCCAAAACAAAGCAATCACAAACAAACATACATCCATAACTCGATAAGACCAAATTTCGGCAAATCATACTAAGGTTAGTCGAACCACCAATCGGGTTCGTCACAACCAACGGTCTATCGACTATCTCGAGTTCCAGTCCCAACCTATCCACCAGGTCACTAGATATGAAGGAACGGAAAGCCCCAGTATCAAACAAAACTCGAACTGGTACATCATAAATAGAAAGCATACCATGAATGACGACGTTCTTTCCTTTCTCCGCCGCAGTTGGGGCATTCGACGAAGAAGGAACAACATCAATAGCATATGCTTTCATAATTTGCTTCTCTTTAGGAGGTTGTGGACACTTATCCTTGAAATGTCCCACTTGGCCACAGCTGAAGCACTTCTTATCCGCTGGCTTGGCCCGACAATCTTTGGCGTAATGGCCCTTCTTACCACAGCTGAAGCACTCAACATCTTTCTTTCTCTTTTTCTGACCATCCTTAGATTTGTTCTGCTTCCTCTTATTCTGAGAGTTATCCTTGCCTCCACCGCCTGCTTGCGGCTTCGGACCTTCTGCAGATGCAACCTCAGTCTTTGGCTTAGGGTAAAGACTTTCTGACCTCAAAGCTTTCCCCACAATCGATTCAAAAGTCTCATCGATCTGGTTGATAAGCCTTACCCCCAAGTATCCATCCAACCCAGTAATGAACTTCTTATTCTTCTTCTCAGGAGTATCGATAAGAAATAGTCCATACTTTGACAAAGTGTCGAACTCAGCAATATAGTCAGAGACTGCCCTACCGTTCTGCTTGGGTTCCAAGAATCTCTTAAACAACACTGACTTCTGGGCAGCTGGAATGAACTTCTCGCTAAAGGGAGCCTTGAACTGATCCCAAGTAACTTGATCTTCTAGAGTAGCTGTTCTAATGGCATTCCACCAATTCATCGCTCGCCGTTGCAGCTGACGAGATGCTAGCCTTCTCTTCATCGCATCCTCAATACCCAAGTCATCGAAGATACGATCACAGCTATCCAACCAATCCTGAACATCTGTGCCCGACTCCGTTCCATGGAACGACTTCCCACCAAGGTTAGTGTAATCCTTGCACAACTTGGCGAAATCGACCCTAAGCGCCTGCACTACTGGACCACCACCATTTCCGGGATTGGGAACTGCTCCATGAACATCCCTAAGCATCCCTCATGAAGTTAGTGAACATTGTCCTCATGTCAGGAGCATTCCCATGATTGGTCCCTCGACCAGCACCCATGGTGTCTCGACTCATCGTTCAATCTGTAAAGAGAAAACGATTAACGACCTCATAGTGGTGTTGGTGCAGTGCGACTTCATTCTTATACTACTAATAGTATATACATATATATAGTTTTTGAAAACCAAAATAATCACAAATACACGCTCTCATATACGTACTATCTCTCCCTAGTGTCTTTCCCTAGGTTAACTACGCAATCTAGAGCTGTGATACCAAGTGTGACGGCCCGCCCCGCACCAACCGACATTTACTCCAAAAGTGCGCTGTACATATGTCCAGTTAGCACGGGACGGTCGTCAGAAGAAAAGAAAGAAGACGAAGAATCAACAGAGAACCTGTAGAATGTCTCACAGCGCATGGAACAAAATATAATAACAACATACTTGACATAAAACAGGTGAGACAGTGCATGAGCTGAAAATAAACTAACATAGCAGCGGAAAATCCAAGTACAGCTTATGATCCAAAGCCAACATTATTACAACTTTTCAAACTGTCTCTAAAAGCAAAAGCAAGATAAAGGAGGTACACTACTAATGCCCAAGTAGCGACCACCAACAACACAGGGAGAATATCTATATATCATACGTAGAAGCCTCCTGCTCACCTCCGAATCAGCTACTCGCGCATCACCAGCTAACCTGTCTCTAGTCTGCTCATGTGAGCACCCAGAGTAATAAGAAGAGACATAAAACTCTGGGTCAGACAAAAAGTCTGGTATGAGCGATAAGCATCTAAATAGAACAATAACAGGTATACTAAACCATACCTGAACCTGGACCTGCAACCAAAGAGTTAGCACAACATACTGTACATACTCTAAGGTGTCACTAACACATGGTGTGAATAGTACGGGGGTAGGGGTGTGCATGTCATAGTGATGGCAAACAATCAAGCATAGCAACCATCCTCACATCTCTCGCTTAAGTGCGTAAAGCATACGATATTCACCACTTCGATCACCTCAATACTTTGCTATGATCACCTTGCCCCATGAAGTCATAAATGGATTCACTGCACTGATACATAGCCACTAATCCTTCGCTATGTCCACTTGCCCCATGGAGTTATTCACCCCATCTGCGCTGGCTCATAGCCTTACCAATCCTTTACTATGTCCACTTGCCCCATGGGATTGTTCGCCCCATCTACGCTGGCTCATAGTCTTACTACGATCACTTTGCTCCTCGAGTCATAATGACTCTACTGCACTGATAACGTAGTCTTGCTACCATCACCTTGCCCCTCGAGTCATAGTGACTCTACTGCACTGATAAGTAGCCCATCATTCATTTTCAGTGGTGAATCGAAGTTATGAACGTCGACAACCCTTAGCACACGTCCCGCAGCAAAGCCCAACCATGAAGTGAACTCATTGGTTCCCAACTGGATCCTGAGCTCTAACTTCCCATTTGGAATACCATTGCATCTTGGGTTATTGGTCATCACCGGGTCAGTTCGAATCTCCCCCTAACCATCGGATCGGTTCGGGTCCCCAGCACAAGCCTTCCCCTCTGCTCCGGATCGGATCGGGTTCTCCAGCACACCACGGTTTGGTTCGTCGTCATCATCATCGGGTCAGGTCGGTTCTCCAAGTCCATCTCCATCCATTGGATCGGGTCGGAGCTGCTGGCGGAGTCGTGGACCATCTTCGGATCGTGCTCCATGCTCCACGGTTCGGATCGTTCAAGCGGATCGGGTGCTCCAGTACGTGACGCGGTTCGGGTTCGAGCTTCTTCCACCATCAGGTCGTGATCTCCGATCCGGATCGTTGCAAATACCCACGAATCGGTTCGGGTCGGGTAAGGGAAGTGGTTCGGATCGGGTCCTTTCCTCTGTTCCGATCCGGATCGGCCAATTTCCTGCACTTTCTCCAGCAAGCAGTTTACGCCACTCGACTGCGTTTTCGACCATTCCAACTATTCTAATCAATCACAAAGCATACCATACAGTCATAGCAACATGTATAATCAAACACAAACACCAAAACAACAATATGATAGGTTAAAATGGATCAAACATAGCCAAAACCCCATATTTTCCCTTAAGCATGTTTAGGTGAAACTAATGATATGATTAGCAAAACTTAACCAAATTAACCCAAATTCATATCAGAGGTCTAAAACATCATTTCGAATTTTATGAATATTTTCCAGAATTTATTAATGCATAAATTCGCTAATCTTCACTAATTACCCTTAATTAACCGTAATTAGTGCAAAACTATGCAAATCACTCACCTTAGCCACAAATAAAACCTCAAACTGAAATGATTCTCTGTTTGGGCATGAACATCAATGCTAAACAGTAGCTCAAATCTTGATTTGGTGAAGATCTCCCTTGATTTAATGTTGCTAAGCTTAATTCTTGATTAGAAGGTAATTTGGAGGTGATTTAGAGGTTGGAGGCCATTTTTAGGGTTTCTAAGAGGTAAGTGGAGGCTAGAAAACTGAAATGAAATGAAACCCTAACTCATTTCAGCCTCCTCATAACCCTAATCCCGAAATGGGTTATGGGCTCACTCACTAATCACCCTTTTTGGCCCGGTTAAGCAGTTTTTCACCTTCCAAACCTTATTTCAACCATATCTCCCAAAAGGTAAGTCCGTTTCTCACATGTGACCACTCTACGGAAAGGTAAACCATCGAACGAATTAATGGAAGTGGTTTCAGGTCAAAATTCCTTTCCATTCAAAAGTTATGGCCGAAACAAGATCAGCTAGGGGCAAAACGGTCATTTAAAAATCGGCAAAAATCATGAACATGGGAAATGACTCTAATGGTTGTTTCCCAAAGTTACATGACCATACGACTTCACATGGGAAAGAAATAAATATTCTACGATCCTCCGATGCGTAGAATGCGGGTTGTTACAATCTCCCCCCTTAAGAAATTTCGTCTCCCAAATTCCCTAACCAAAACACACAAAGGGTCCCACATGCCTATCAGTCATAAAACAACAATCAAACATGCCAAACATGCAAAACAAGTCTATCCTAGCATGCAGAATAACTAAATCGTAAAGTAAATCTTACCAAGCAAAGAGTTCTGGATACGTCTTCCTAATGCTCTCCTCTGTCTCCCAAGTACAGTCATTCTCATTCTCGCCCCACTGAACCTTGACTAGCTTCACCGCCTTCCTTCGAAGTTGCTTCGTATCGTTCTCGACAATACGAATCGGCTTGCGGATCCCAACCGCCTCGGGTTCCACTTCGAAGTCCTCTAACTGATCAGGTGAAATAGTCATATCTGGGTCGTGCACGAACTTCCATAGTTGGGAAACATGAAATAAGTTGTGAACTCCCGCCATCTTTTCTGGTAAGTCAACTCTATATGCCAAATTCCCAACTAGTTCAAGAACTGGGAATGGGCCAACAAATCTTGGTGCCAACTTGCCTCTTCTGCCAAATCATATCACGCTCTTCAACGGAGAAATCTTGACAAACACCAAGTCACCAACGGAGAATTTTAAGTCTCTTCTCCTCTTATCAGCATAACTCTTCTACCTATCTTGGACAGCCTTCATTCGTTGTTGAATGATCTTAATCTTGTCTGAGGTTTCTCTTACAACATCTGGTCCAAGCATAAACTTCTCACCGGTCTCTATCCAACATGATGGTGAGTTGCACGGTCTTCCGTACAAAGCTTCATATGGAGCCATACCGATACTGGATTGGTAGCTATTATTATATGCAAACTCTACTAGATGCAAATGGTCATCCCATGATCTACCAAAATCCAATATACAAGCTCTTAAGAGATCTTCCAATATACGATTCACCCTCTCTGTCTGACTGTCGGTCTAAGAATGATATGCGGTACTGAGATGTAATTCTGACCCTAGAGCCTCTTGTAAGCTCTTCCAAAACCCACTAGTAAACAACAGGTCTTGGTCACTCACAATGCTTTTAGGTACTCCATGAAATCTCACTACCCACTTCATATACAATTCTGCTAACTTAGCTGCCATTCTGGTCGATTTGACTGGTATAAATCTTGCACTCTTGGTCAATCGATCCACAATTACCCAAATGCTATCATATCCTGATCTAGTCCTTAGTAAACCATCGATGAAATCCATCGAAACTTGCTCCCATTTCCATTCGCGAATTTCTAATGGTTGCAACAATCCACTAGGCTTCTTTTGCTCGACTTTAACTAGCTGGCAATTCATGCATTTGGATATAAACAAGGATGTCGTCTACGAACACAAGTACAAACTTATTTAATTGATCTCTGAATACTCGATTCATAAGATCTATGCTGGTGCATTGGTCAACCCAAATGGCATGACCAACCACTCATAGAATCCAGACGACGTCCTAAATGCCGTTTTCGAAACACTCTCATCTGCTACTCGAAGCTGATGAAATCCTGTCGCGAGGTCCAACTAGGAGAACACTCTTGCTCCTTCTAGTTGATCAAACAAATCATCTATCCGCGGTAGAGGATACTTATTCTTCCTCGTCACCTTATTCAACTCGCGATAGTCCACACACAAACGAAGGGAACCATCTGCCTCAGTGGCAAACACAACTGGTGCTCCCCACTCGGAGACACTTCTTCTAATAAACCTCTTCTTCAAAAGATTGCTGACTTGCACCCCGAGCTCTCGCTGCTCCCTTGGTGCCATACGACGAAGTGACATCACTATAGGTCTGGCATCTTTCACTAAATCAATACGGAACTCAATCTCTCGGTGTGGTGGAAGCCCGGTCACCTCCTCGAAGACGTCCGGATACTGGCCAACCACGGGCACATCTGACAACTCATCATGCGGGATGTCGAGGGAATTTATAAAACTAGCCATTACCCCATCACTAGGTAGACTACCAAACACTACCCTTCGCCCATCATCCGCCCTAACTGTCACCAAAAAGGCCACACAATCTACCACCACCCCGTATCTTTGGAGCCAATCGACCCCCAATATAATGCCATACCCAGTAAAGCCAAAAACAAAGCAATCACAAACAAACATACATCCATAACTCGATAAGACCAAATTTCGGCAAATCATACTAAGGTTAGTCGAACCACCAATCGGGTTTGTCACAAGCAACGGTCTATCGACTATCTCGGGTTCCGGTCCCAACCTATCCACCAGGTCACTAGATATGAAGGAACGGGAAGCCCCAGTATCAAACAAAACTCGAACTGGTACATCATAAATAGAAAGCATACCTTGAATGACGACGTTCTTTCCTTTCTCCGCCGCAGTTGGGGCATTCGACGAAGAAGGAACAACATCAATAGCATATGCTTTCACAATCTGCTTCTCTTTAGGAGGTTGTGGACACTTATCCTTGAAATGTCCCACTTGGCCACAGTTGAAGCACTTCTTATCCGCTGGCTTGGCCCGACAATATTTGGTGTAATGGCCCTTCTTACCACAGCTGAAGCACTCAACATCTTTCTTGCTCTTTTTCTGGCCATCCTTAGATTGGTTCTGCTTCCTCTTATTCTGAGAGTTATTCTTGCCTCCACCGCCTGCTTGCGGCTTCGGACCTTCTGCAGATGCAACCTCGGTCTTTGGCTTAGGGTAAAGACTTTCTGACCTCAAAGCTTTCCCCACAATCGATTCAAAAGTCTCATCGATATGGTTGATAATCCTTTCCCCCAAGTATCCATCCAACCCAGTAATGAACTTCTCATTCTTCTTCTCAGGAGTATCGATAAGAGATAGTCCATACTTTGACAAAGTGTCGAACTCAAAAATATAGTCAGAGACTGCCCTACCGTTCTGCTTGGGTTCCAAGAATCTCTTAAACAACACTGACTTCTGGGCAGCTGGAATGAACTTCTCGCTAAAGGGAGCCTTGAACTGATCCCAAGTAACTTGATCTTCTAGAGTAGCTGTTCTAATGGCATTCCACCAATTCATCGCTCGCCGTTGCAGCTGACGAGATGCTAGCCTTCTCTCCATCGCATCCTCAATATCCAAGTCATCGAAGATACGATCACAACTATCCAACCAATCCTGAACATCTGTGCCCGACTCCGTTCCGTGGAACAGCTTCCCACCAAGGTTAGTGTAATCCTTGCACAACTTGGCGAAATCGACCCTAAGCGCCTGCACTACTGGACCACCACCATTTCCGGGATTGGGAACTTCTCCCTGAACATCCCTAAGCATCCCTCATGAAGTTAGTGAACATTGTCCTCATGTCAGGAGCATTCCCATGATTGGTCCCTCGACCAGCACCCCTGGTGTCTCGACCCATCGTTCAATCTGTAAAGAGAAAACGATTAACGACCTCATAGTGGTGCTGGTGCAGTGCGACTTCATTCTTATACAACTAATAGTATATACATATATATAGTTTTTGAAAACCAAAATAATCACAAATACGCGCTCTCATATACGTACTATCTCTCCCTAGTGTCTTTCCCTAGGTTAACTACGCAACCTAGAGGTCTGATACCAAGTGTGACGGCCCGCCCCGCACCAACCGACATTTACTCCAAAAGTGCGTTGTACACATGTCCAGTTAGCACGGGACGGTCGTCAGAAGAAAAGAAAGAAGACGAAGAATCAACAGAGAACCTGTAGAATGTCTCACAGCGCATGGAACAAAATATAATAACAACATACTTGACATAAAAAAGGTGAGATAGTGCATGAGCTGAAAATAAACTAACATAGCAGCGGAAAATCCAAGTACAGCTTATGATCCAAAGCCAACATTATTACAACTTTTCAAGCAGTCTCTAAAAGCAAAAGCAAGATAAAGGAGGTACACTACTAATGCCCAAGTAGCGACCACCAACGACACAGGGAGAATATCTATATATCATACGTAGAAGCCTCATGCTCGCCTCCGAATCAGCTACTCGCGCATCACCAGCTAACCTGTCTCTAGTCTGCTCGTGTGAGCACCCAGAGTAATAAGAAGAGACATAAAACTCTGGGTCAGACAAAAAGTCTGGTATTAGTGATAAGCATCTAAATAGAACAATAACAGGTATACTAAACCATACCTGAACCTGGAGCTGCAACCAAAGAGTTAGCACTACATACTGTACATACTCTAAGGTGTCACTAACACATGGTGTAAATAGTACGGGGGTGGGGGTGTGCATGTCATAGTGATGGCAAACAATCAAGCATGGCAACCATTCTCACATCTCTCGCTCAAGTGCGTAAAGCATACGATATTCACCACTTCGATCACCTCAATACTTTGCTATGATCACCTTGCCCCATGAAGTCATAAATGGCTTCACTGCACTGATACATAGCCACTAATCTTTCGCTATGTCCACTTTCCCCATGGATTTATTCACCCCATCTGCGCTGGCTCATAGCCTTACCAATCCTTTACTATGTCCACTTGCCCCATGGGGTTGCTCGCCCCATCTGCGCTGGCTCAAAGTCTTACTACGATCACTTTGCCCCTCGAGTCATAATGACTCTACTGCACTGATAACGTAGTCTTGCTACCATCACCTTGCCCCTCGAGTCATAGTGACTCTACTGCACTGATAAGTAGCCCATCATTCATTTTCAGTGGTGAATCGAAGTTATGAACGTCGACAACCCTTAGCACACGTCCCGCCGCAAAACCCAACCATGAAGTGAACTCATTGGTTCCCAACTGGATCCTGAGCTCTAACTTCCCATTTGGACTACCTATGCATCTCGAGTTATTGGTCATCACCGGGTCGGTTCCGATCTCCCCCTAACCATCGGATCGGTTCGGGTCCCCAGCACAAGCCTTCCCCTCTGCTCCGGATCGGATCGGGTTCTCCAGCACACCACGGTTTGGATCGTCGTCATCCTCATCAGGTCGGGTCGGTTCTCCAAGTCCATCTCCATCCATGGGTTCGGGTCGGAGCAGCTGGTGGAGTCGTGGACCATCTTCGGATCGTGCTCCATGCTCCATGGTTCTGATCGTGCAAGCGGATCGGGTGCTCCAGTACGTGACGCGGTTCGGGTTCGAGCTCCTTCCACCATCAGGTCGTGATCTCCGGTCCGGATTGTTGCAAATACCCACGAATCGGTTCAGGTCGGGTAAGGGAAGTGGTTCGGATCGGGTCCTTTCCTCCGTTCCGATCCGGATTGGCCAATTTCCTGCACTTTCTCCAGCAAGCAGTTTACGCCACTCGACGGCGTTTTTGACCATTCCAACTATTCTAATCAATCACAAAGCATACCATACAGTCAAAGCAAAATGTATAATCAACCACAAACACCAAAACAACAATATGATAGGTTAAAATGGATCAAACATACCCAAAACCTCATATTTTCCCTTAAGCATGTTTAGGTGAAACTAATGATATGATTAGCAAAACTTAACCAAATTAACCCAAATTCATATCAGAGGTCTAAAACATCATTTCAAATTTTATGAATATTTTCCAGAATTTATTAATGCATAAATTCGCTAATCTTCACTAATTACCCTTAATTAACCGTAATTAGTGCAAAACTATGCAAATCACTCACCTTAGCCACAAATAAAACCTCAAACTAAAATGATTCTCTATTTGGGCGTGAATATCAATGCTAAAAAGCAGCTCAAATCTTGATTTGGTGAAGATCTCCCTTGATTTAATGTTGCTAAGCTTAATCCTTGATTAGAAGGTGATTTAGAGGTTGGAGGCCATTTTTAGGGTTACTAAGAGGTAAGTGGAGGCTAGAAAACTTAAATGAAATGAAACCCTAACTCATTTCAGCCTGCCCATAACCCTAATCCCGAAATGGGTTATAGGCTCACTCACTAATCACCCTCTTTGGCCCGGTTAAGCAGTTTTTCCCCTTCCAAACCTTATTTCAGCCATATCTCCCAAACGGTAAGTCCGTTTCTCACATGTGACCACTCTACGGAAAAGTAAACCATCAAACGAATCTAATGGAAGTGGTTTCAGGTCAAAATTCCTTTCCATTCAAAAGTTATGGCCGAAACAAGATCAGCTAGGGGCAAAATGATCATTTAAAAATAGGCAAAAATCATGAACATGGGAAATGACTCTAATGGTTGTTTCCCAAAGTTACATGACCATACGACTTCACATGGGAAATAAATAAATATTCTACGATCCTCCGATGCGTAGAATGCGGGTTGTTACACTATCTCTACCACAAGCCTAACCTTCGAGTGTGTTATGAGGGGGGGGGGGGGCCTAGAACACAAGTTCTGGCGAGTGGACTTAAATTACTCATTCTAAAATAACCCTACATATACCGTTCAATTACATTTTCTTGTTTATTTGGTTTCTTTGGGTTAACAACACTTAAGGCTCTACACTCACGTTGTACCCATCTACATCCCAGTAGATTAACCAAACATGGTATATATGTAGTTACCTCCAACATATCACGGTACTACCCATGGTAACCTCCTCGCACGGTCCTCATCGTCATGCCACGTAAGAGTATCCTATGCCGAACGACGTACAAAGATCATAACGCCACATTACCGCGCAAAACCATCCTTGTTTTGCCACACAAGCGTACAGAGTAATGCCCAAACGTTTACGATACACCATCCAGTACGGTGTGCATGTACCTAGACTGTAATATCCCGTATTTTTGGTAGTCAGATATTTATTTTATTATTTTAAATATTTAATTTGAATTATAAATGGATTTATAATATAGAATTTATTTATATAATGAAGTTCAAATGTATAATTTATATTTAATTATAATTCGAGCTCGTAATGTCGCGGTAGTTCGTAATTTACGTTTTAAACTTCAATTGATATACATGATCTGATGTAAGTCGAAATTCTTTGAAATAAGAAACCTTTGAATCTATTAGATAATAATTTTCTAATGAAAGAGAAAAATAGAGATTTCATATTAAAGATTGTGAGTTATGTCCAAATCAGATTTTCAAATAGTCGCTCTGGAATCGTTAATAAATGATAATGTTTTTTTAATAAATTGAATAGGAATTTCTATATAATATTAATATCATTTCACTCAAAGACAGTATGTTGAGTTATAATTCCTATTGGGTTATATTTGAAGTAATATATTTTTCAAATTGGATATATATATAAAGATAATTTATCATTATTATTTAGTTGAATTATTTTGGATTTATTTATAATATATTGATATTATATAAGCCTTAAAAATAGCTATTTTCCAAACGATCTCCATTTTTACTGAAACAAATTTTAATGGAATACGTATGGTTAACTATTGTTAGATTTTCAATTTGGATCTAATCTGAGTTCCTTTGTGAGCAAGCACTATTTAAATTAGGAACCAATAAATAAATTAAAGTTAAAATAACGCCATTGTGCAAACGGAGTCAGTTTTCAACAAAATTAATTTCATTGGGACCTGAATATTAAGACATGGCGGTCTGCCCATTTTCATTACGATTGGGTGTCGTTTGAAACGGTACAATTATTAAACATTCAACGACAGTTGGCGGAAGGATTAAAAAACCGAATAAAATATAGTGTTAAATTAAAACAAAATAAAATATAAATTTAAAAATGCACATAGGCACATGCGAACTACTGCACACCCTGTATCTTCTTCAGCTACTTCACATACCCATTTTTATTTTTTGCCTTCGCACGTAAGTCTTCCAAAAGCACACCTACCTTATATCACACAATATTCTTGTTTCCAGCTAACCTAACCTGTTTATTTCTCTATATTGATCCTACGCACATGCGATGTCAATCAAGGAAATGTATACACATCCTATTTTCTACCCAATTAGATAAGTACATGCTTGTACGTACATTTCCTTTTCTCCAGCGGGACTTTGCACATGCCTAACTGATATGCAAGTCACATTCTAAAATTTAATATGCACACATTCCAACTTCTGAAAACCCCACATGCTAAAAACCAAATGTGCATCTACCCTAACAGCTAATGAAACGACGTAGTTTTTATCCATTTATTTCCTTTTATAAATAACGTGCAACCTTCTTCGCATTTCCAGAAAAATAAAATGAAAACTGTACCCTTTTGATACAAGAAACGATATAAAGCTCCTCACGTAATTCATGTTAGCTAATAGATTCAACATAAGAAGTGGCGAGGGAGTTGAGCTTGACGTGCGGGTCTGAGGATTGGAAGTGCACCACAAGGTTGCAGCGTCAGGCGGAGTTCAGTGGCCTTGGGGTGAGCAGCAATGACGAACAGGAGATGGGAATATTGGTTCAAATGAAATAGTATTACAAGTGGGAATGGAAAAAGAAAAAGGTAGAAGAAAAAAACGTTGGGGAAGGGAGTAATAAATATATGGGGAAGTTTTCATTCAAGAAAGAAGAAACCAAAAACGTAGGGAAACAAAGCAACATAGGCGGTGAAGTGGTGTTCGAAACAGTAACAACATGCACTGTAGTATATGGAAGTAAAAGGTCGATCTGTTGGAGGGAGGCGTGATGCATGGGGTATTGTTTGTTCAATGTGAAGGAGATGGGAATATTTGAATGGAGCATCAGTGTAACACCCCGATTTTTTTTTAAATATTAAAGTTAACGAATTAAAGAATACTTAATTTCAAATATGGGAATAAAGGGAAACGGGTTGCGCCATTGCGTTCGTCTCGGAATTCTACTTGAGATAGAGTCCGAGTTTGTGTGAATTGGACTTCGTATGAAGAAGTTATGGCCTTCGGAAGTTTTCGAATTTAAATAAACTAAAAACAGCTCGAATCTGAAATTCAAATTCAAAACAGGGAAGCGGGATAGGCAGGAAAATTCCCACCCAAGGGCCAGGTCGACCAGGGAGTCGACCTGGGGGTCGACCTACCCTACAGGTCGACCAGGGGGTCGACCTGGGTGTCGACCTGCCCCCCGGGCAGATCTGAAAGATGACGCCATTTCGAATCAATGCTGAGTCATTAGGGCTGAGGTGTCATTCTATCTTGACTGGATGGTCTTGATTGATTCCAGGTTAATTTGACGGCTCTTAATTAATTAATCTTCTATAAAAACACCCCTAAACCCCCAACCCTAATCACACAAATTCATACCGAGAGCCGCCATGCCTTTAATGGAGAACCTAGAGTTGCCGCCATACACTTTCAACCCTAAAGCAAGATAAAAGCTTGAATCAAAATCAAATCAAATCTAAGATTAGGATAACGATTAGTCTACATCAAAGGCGAGCAATTCAGTTTCAGAATACAGATCCCAGAAATACAAGACTATTCTTTTTATTTGTGAGTATGATAGCTTTCACAAAATAATTAATTTAATTATGATAAGTTATAATTGGGATTATAAGAATATGATTTTGAATCATGTAATGTAAATTATATGCATGTTTGTGATGTTGAATCATATGTTAGTTCTTATGTGAATCTTATGCAAGTTGAATCATATATGAATCTTATGCAAGTTTGTGATATTGGATCATATGTTCTTATATGAATTTTATGCAAGTTTGTGATACTGGATCATATGTTTTTATATGAATCTTATGCAAGTTTGGGATGTTAAAACATATATGTTTAGGTCTATATGCAAGTTTACATCTTTGTGTTTAGATCCATATGCAAGTTCACACCTTTATGTTTAGATCCATATGCAAGTTCACACCTTTATGTTTAGGTCTATATGCATGTTTACAACTTTATGTTTAGATCTATATGCAAGTTCACATCTTTATGTTTAGATCTATATTTAGATCCATGGCAGTACATAAGTTATGCAAGTTTATGCCCATTGCCTATGCTAGTTTTGTATCATATGCTAGTTTGAATGAAATTCATATGCAAGTTATTGGCTATGTAAACTTATGCCATGATTCTTAGATCTATTTCATGTGTTATGCAAGTTGTGATGTTTCTTTTCTTTTTTATAATTTAGACTATTGCGAGTCTAACATATGTCATATCAAAGCGTACGAATAGCGTGGGGACAATGGGAAAATATTGAATATACATAATTGTGAATTGGCATAAAATGGCCTTAAAAGGCATATAATAAATTTGAGACATTAATTGGCATAATTGGTATTTATGGACATAACTTAAGTGAAAATTATGGACATAAATAAATTTGGAATTTATTGACAAATTTGAATAGGGATATTAATCCAATATGGGGTTAAATAATTATGTGATAATTAATCGCCTAAGACACGAGGTTAGACTCGTTTGTGGTGTAAGACTGCCCGGACCCGCCCGGCAAATCAAGCAGCTACAAATGTCTGTCTAATGTGAGAGGTCAAAGGCACGAATTAAATGCGTAACAATTGTAAATACACGAGGTTAGGCTCGTTTGCGGTATAAGACTGCCCGAACCAGCCCGGCAAATCCAGCAATCGCAAATGTCAATCTAGTGTGGGAGGTCTTTACAAGGTTACGGTTCTAACGAATTAAGTAACACTTAACTAGATAAACATGTGGTGGGACATGGGGGGTTAAGTGGGTGCCTTGGGTGGCATGTGAAATACGATTAGATGCACTTAACCAAGTTGAAACATGTAAGAAGACATGAATAAAAATTGGGTTAAGTGGGAAACCTTAGTGGGGACCAAGCATAGGTGGAAAGCTTGTGTCAGGCATGGGGTCCTTTTTCAAACCAATAACCCATTAAGTATCTTTGTGAGCTCGACCCAAGTCGAGGACGGGACACGCTTACTGGATTTGATTGTAAGAGGTCAAAAGGGGTTAGCGGTGGCAACACAAGTCCAATGGGGTCATCTGCGTGTGTGGGACCAGGCTGGTAGGTAAGACGTTGTTGCATCGTGTAGATATAAGTCGTACATTTCTAGTGGTATCGGGTTGCCACTTTGGGGAGTGATACACCCCACTGTGGGACCAGCACAGGTATCTACAAGTTAGGGCGTCGATCGCATGGGGGTAGTGGGTACAACTAGGGGAGATATGGGCAGACGACACCTATGAAGGCAGCAAGGGGTACACGAAACTACCATTATCATTATTAAGATTTGTAGGCGAGATCAACTTTTAGGGTGACTAGTGGTGGTGCAGTATAGTAATTATCCTATAGTAATTAGGAACGAGATTAACTCCAGAATATTCCTCTTGATTACTTTGTCATGCCCACTTGTTTTATGATCATACCTTATCTTATCAGTTTATGCCTTATCCTAGTTACTTTAATAATTATATTGTTAAAGTTATTATACTCGCCAGACTTTATGTCTGACCCCCTTGTTTTCGCCTCTCTTCTTCCATTCCCCCACCCAGGTTCTCAGGGTAGGGCTAGTACTAGTAGAGCTTGATCTTGGATCTCTTTCTCTCTCTTTTGGAAGTTCTTGGATTGCTGAAAGTAAAGTTCAGCTCATCTCTTTTATGGCTACTTGTGTTGGGGTTTATGCTTTTTTACTTTATGTACTCTGAAACAATTTATCAAGATAGATATTAAGTGTACTTGGGTTATGAAGTTGTTGTAATCAAACTATTTCTCCGCTGTAATAAAAGTTGTTTTAAATTTTCCAAGTACCATTATTTGTATCTGTCTTGTTATATTATGTTCTATACACTAAATACGCTCCATGGAAGTTAATGCATTCCCTTTGTGAGTGACATTAATGGACGTGGGGTGTTACACGTGGTATCAGAGCGCAAGGTTACCAGATCAGATATGAATTTTGAAAAACAGTTTTTCAAAAAGTATTTTATAAAGAAATACTTTCAAAAATATGTTTTAAGGAATGTATTTTCAAGAGAAAAGTTTGTTTTAGAAACATAACCCCCAAGAGCCACATATCTTTCTTTCGATTCTCTGTTTTGAATCCCTTTCCTTTTTCTTTTCAGCATGTCTGGGGCACCTGAAATACCGGAGGGCATACCTATACCAGGCTGGTTTAGAAGGTATTGTTTGCGAACAAATTTTACAATTGTAAACAACTGTAAGATCCATTTGGCTTTCCTAAACAACAAGGATTGTTGTAGAGTGTGTCGAACTCTGGGACCAAAAATATTTTAATCAATAAATCCAATCAAGTTATTCCATGATTTTGATTGATTGAAAACACAGAAAATAATAGCAATTAAATAAAAAGAGAGATTTATATAATAAGAGAAAGCAATTAGGGGATAATGACATAGATTGGATTCATACTCATCAATAGCCAACAAGTAAATATAAATCTAATTCATATTTCTGTCACAAACAAGAATCAACGACAATTAGGTTCTTAGAAACAAATAAGTAAATAATGACAAGAATAGCCTATGCAGGAGCTGAGCACTTAAACAACCATAGGCTACAAGGACAGATTCACTAATTAATTTCTAAAACCCTAAAATTAGATTTAAATCTGATAATTGTTAGATCGAACACGAATATACCCTGTGAAGGAGCATAGCTCTTAAACGACACAAAATATGAAGGTTCAGATCTAACCCTTGATTCAGATCCAGATCTACATGTATAAAGTCCCCATCTATTGGTTATGTGATTCATGTTGAATCATATCTATTAGCGTCATCACCCCCTAATCAAAGGAGATTAGCTAGGCATAACTAAAGAAGAAGAGAAAAAGAAACTAAATAACATGAACATAAATAAAATAAAATAACAACTGGGAGAAAGGGAGAAGAAGAGTTTTATTCCAAGAAGAGAATTACAGAATAAAACTAAGTGTGTTTTTACATAAATAAGATACAAGGTATTTATAGTTGTATTGGCCAAGGCTAAGAGGCTCATTACACAATGTGGAACAAAATCCCTTTTTCAAAATAACACATAAACCAAGTAGCTAAGTGTGAACGCATGTGAATGGAAGGCCTTTCAAATGAGCCAATGTGAATGCAGTATGAGTGACATGCCTTGCAAATTACATGATATGGGACAAATAACTTAGCCCAATTAGCAACTAGACCAATGTGAATGCATGCAGATGTCATGGAAAATAGGTTGCGGGCTTCAACTCTAATTGCCTTGAGAATGAATAACAACTACAAGTGATCATTATGGAAAAGCATTGAATCTTGTCTTTAAAATATGCAGCAGAAGGCGATTGAATAGCAACCTTTCTTCAGGTCTTCAAGCTTTAATCCAGCACTAAAATTCAACACTCTTCTTGCACAAATTCTTCAAGCTTTTCAACAATTAAGTGCATTAATCCATTCATCAAAAATAATCTGTAAACACAACTATAAATGCACAGTATCAATTATTTAAAAGATAAAATAAGATAAATATGCGGATAAAATATACACATTTACGTGTATATCAAATGCCCCCACACTTATCTTTTTATTCGTCCTCGAATAAACTAAATTAAGATATGTCACACTTTCATAGGAAACACGATTGCATTTAGCGTATGCAACAAGCCGTTAAACCCCTAGGTGTCCCTAGTAGGATGAGTGTTGTCTCGTGAGGGTTTTCAGCTGATACTACCCACAAAATCCAAAGCGTCTTATGTACGCGGATTAATCAAACAATATATTTAAGGTCTTTCACATTCCAAGGACTTTACCTAACTTCAATAATAAGGTTTAGTTCCAAATTGTCCATCCCATAATTGGTGCAAAAATGAATAAAAATTTTCAAGCTGAATCGTAATTCCTTGATAACACTGTAATTGTCTTGAAGCTTAAGAGCGTGGTGTCAACCAAAGTTCTACACATCGACAATGTGCACCCAATCATTTATTCCCTTTTTTTTGAATAATTTTGTACCAATGTAACTGTAATGTATTGGATGTTAGATTTGCATAGATGAAGGAGAATTTTGTAAGTTCTAAAAATATTATAGATAAGAGGGCAAGTGTATTAGTTGAATTTCAAGCTACAAAAGATAAAGTAATACTAAGGCACACATGGACGTTTTGTTTCCTTTCATCTCCTCAACTACAATCCTTGCTTCTAAGTACGGTATGATGGATGTGGATGAAAATGGATGCTTCATAGTCAAGATGATAAATGACTATTTTATTCTGAGAGATTTTCTCTTCATTGCATTTTTTTTTGCATGATGAATGATGAGTGGAGATGGAATGGAATGATACCGTATATTATTTCATTTGATTCCTCCTCTACTAAGCAAATCATAACCAACACTTCATGAAAGGAAAGTTTTGTGCCCTAGTTACTCTACTTCTATAACCCTAATTCAACACACAAGTCTGGATTAATGTTATATAAAAAGCTGAAGCGAATGATATGAAAAGTTTCGTAAAATAGATAACCCATACAAAATAAGGTGTGGTATATGGTTATTCTACCTTAAAACAAGCACGGAGTGGGGTAGTGTAATATTGGTATAAAAGTGACGTTTCTAAAACTTTTGAAAATAAATCAGTACAAGGTTCTTAAGTATACCAATATAAGAACAACTTGTCGAAACATGGATGTAATTCGACTAAAACTTGGTTTGAATAATGTGGGGTATCGAAGAAGAAAGCTACAATGAGTCATTTCTTCTTAATTGGGCCAAGTGGATTTTAGAACTTACGATTTTGAAAATTTGAGTGGAAAAGAAAATATTATGCATGAAAACGAACTTAGAAAATCCAACAAATGTAAGTGCAAAATCATTATTATTTGATTTTTTTTTTGATTTTTTTACTTGCACATTCTAACATGTATAACAAGGGTTGACACGCTTACTCCAGAACACGACTAACGTCTGCACAGTCTCAAGCTAGCATCTTAAAAAGACACATTATGACTCAATGAATAAATAATGTTCATTCCCATCACCCAACAATTCAACTTATCAAACAAGAACCAAGGTATTATTTATGAATTTTAAGTTAATCCTTGTTCAATGAATGACCTAGTTCATAAAATTTGATTGCTGATGTAATGTAAATTCCCCCCACACTTGAGTGTGACTGAGTTCTCACAGTCGTTAAACAGACATATCTTAGTGAAAGGGAAACACAAATAAGAGAATATTTACATATGTACAAAAGAGGGTTAGTGCGTCTTACCGAATGTAATGTGGCTCATGGAGGACCATGAGCTCTTCCTCGTGGTTGTGTATTGGTTCCAAGTAAGGTTTAAGGCATTGACCATTAACCTTATAGGATGATCCATCGGTTGGATTCTCAATTTGTAACAACCCGTATTTTTCGATAACATGTTAAAACGAGAATCAAGGCAGAATTTAATTTTAAATTCTGAATCAAGTGAAACAGGCTACGCCAATGCGTTCGTCTCGGAAAAATACGCGAAATAGAGTCCGAGTTTTCGAGAATCGGAGTCCGTATGACCAAGTTATGATCCGTCAAAGTTTTCAGGGTTTTCAAGTTTGAAAATCACCTAGGAAGTTCAAGTTTTGGGGTAGGCGGGAATTTTCCCGCCAAAGCCCATGTCGACAGGGGAGTCAACAGGGCTGTCGACACCCCTGGACCCCAAGTCGACAGGGCTGTCGACTTGGGTGTCGACTGGGTCCAAAAACACAACTCCGTGTTTTGTGGCCTGGTGCACCTGGATGCAGTCTTGGTCTATTCTGATGGGCCTGTGACGATTTCTGTGGCCTAGATTAATCCTAGATCTAATCCTAGGGCCTAAAACTATCCTAATCTCTATAAAAAGGACCCTAAACCTAACCTAAATCCCTAAAAATCAAACCTAGCAACTAAGTGCTGCCAAAATCAATCTTGATCATGGCCTCCATCTCCAATCCTTAGAGCCTATGCATTCAAATCGGGTTCAAATCAAAAGGTGCAAGCTTGCTACACCAAATAGAGGCCAAATCAACGTTGCTATGCGAGTTTCATGACGGATCTTCATCAAAGGAGCCACCTTTCTTCGCCAAAACGATTCATGCTCCTAGTCCTCTTGCCATACTATGTAAGTTCTAGCTACTTTTGGATCAAAACGGTATTTTTAATGTTGACATGGGATAAAATGAGGCTAAACATGATTATGCGAACCTATATGAACTTACCTTGCCTCTTGTGTTCATGTTTATGATTTTAGGCCATGAGAGTGACTTAATCATGCTTCTCATGCTATGCATAACCTAGTTTAACTTGCAAGTTTGGATCTTTATGCATGAAATGCTAGCATGAACCTTTAGGAACCACTTTACTTGTGAAACATGGGCTAAGACAAGATTTTGGGCTTTTTTATGAACCCAAACCCCTTATGCTAACATGCAAGTTTGTGGTCAAATCCTTTATGAGATTATGCATGCTCGTGGCCAATTCCCCCTTTTTAAGTTGTGCATGTTTATGGCCAAACCTTTTTTGATAATATGCATGTTTGTGGCCGAATTCCCTTGTGACATTTTGTGTGTTTGTGGCCAAAACCCTTTTTATGACACTATGCATGTTCGAGGCCAATTCGTAGTCATAGTATTCCTACTATGTTGACTCGTCTATACTTACGTTGGAAATACGTCTTGGGGTTGGGTTAGACGAGCGTGAATATACATGAGCAACTTAACTTGAAGTTCCATGAAATATGATGTGAAACATGATTTGGGTTAAATGGGTATAACATGACAACATGTAACATTGAATATAGCATGTAAGTTAACATGTAAATATGCATAAAAACATGAGCTTGGGAATTTACCTATTAAGTTAGGTCTACCCTTTGGGAATTTACCTATTAAGTTAGGTCTACCCAAATGCTTGAAAACTTGTAACATGTTTTGGAAACATGATGAACTTAGATAATACAAGTGTGGCCAACTCGAGGTTGGGTTGAGTTTGCAACGTAAAACTACCCGGAACCGACCGGCCTAACTAGTAGTTGCAAACAATAGGATCCAATGTGAGAAGTTGGTCATGTCGCGCTTAAGACCCGAGGTTAGACTAGGTTGTGGTGTAAATCTACCCGGACCCGCCCGGCTTAACTAGTAACCACAACAAGGTCTAATGTGAGAGGTTAAGAGTGCATTAATTGAATTGATGCCACATGATAAGGTTAAGTAAATTTGACTAATGACACTTAACCGATATGACACGAATGGGTAGGTTAGGTGGGACCGGGCTTGATTTCCTTAATGACACTTAACCATGCAAGATGATTAGGAGATGGGGTTAAGTAATTTACACTTAACTAATCCGACTGGGTAATTAGATGAGGTTAAGTAATTAAGACTTAACTAACCTAACCACGGTAATTAGGGGATGGGGTTAAGTAATCCACACTTAACTAATCTAAACACGGTAATTCGATGGGGTTAAGTTAGCCTAGACTTAATTAATCCAACTTGGTAATTTAATGGGGTTAAGTTAAACACTTAACTAATTTAACACGATGATTTGATGAGGTTAAGTGACCTATACTTAACCAATCTAACTCGTTAATTTGATGTGGTTAAGTTAACCTATGCTTAACCAATCTAACGTGAAAACATGATAAGGCTAAGTCACGAATCGTTTGAATGCGCTTGACCGATATGACTCAGTAATTAGACAAGGTCAAGTTAATTTATATAATTAACCAATCTAAAATGATAATTAGACGAGGTTAAGTTATGGATTGCTTAATATGCTTAGCCAACTTGACACATAGTTTGTGGGGTTAGGTCTTGGACTTGGATACTTAGCCAATTTTGACATGGTTTGTAGATGGGCTAAGTTATGGACTTAAATGACACTTAACCCATTAGAGAAAACCCTAATTCGGAGGATTAGGTAAATAACCATAGTTAACAAGGATTATGGAAATAAGGCTAAGTGGTAAACCTTAGTTAAGGGAAACTAAGTAATAATTCTTAGTCAAGGAAATTTGGACCATTTCTTAGATAGATCAGTAACCCGATACGTTAGGTCAACGTTTAAGTATGCGTGTAGGAGCAGGCTATCTGATTTAGATAAAGGCTCCAACGAACTGGGTAACGAAGCAGCGGCTTCGGGGAACGTGAGGATATTCTTGGGATCCCTCTGTGAGCTGCCAGGTCATTATACTAGGCTCACGAGAGGTTGAGGTCTGCGGTAGAAGAACCAAGAATATGCCTTGGTTGCTATGCGAGCGACCTAAAGACTGGGGTGGATAGCAGTGAGCCGACGAATACATAAGGTGCCCGAGATAGCAAGTTCGCCGATCATCTACCATCTTGAGTCAAGCGTGTACGTACGGAAAGGCAGGGAACACCCAACAGACCATAATTGCTATCTAATTATGGGTGAGGTAGGCTGTAGGATGTGGGCTGGCCGGAGTGTAATTCTCATGCAAGATTTTCTCTTGTGTTGCCTTTCACTAGTTGAGGGAGGGGTCTCGTGGGACCATAGCCACGTGTAGAAAAGCAGACCTTAGTATCTGCATCGGCAGATAAATCTAAAGCTCCCGACCGAGTCCTGTATTTCTTGTTTTGCCCTGTGACGGGACTCGGATGGCACGATGTGATACATGTGCATACAGTTATAGAAAAACGATTCACGATGAATGCGTGGGAAAAAGGGCGCGGTTGAGGGTTAGCGTAATCCCTAGTGGCCTAGGTGGTTTAACCCAAACCAAAATACGGAAGCGTGCAATAGGTAAGCGTAATCCCTAGTGGTGCTAGGTGGCGTAAGTCCTAGTAGTTCAAACGATGATTCATATGGAAGAGCCTAGCTAGGACAAGGGTGACAGTCCAAACGATTTCAAGGATAATACGACATGAGGAAGCCCGTACGAGGTACGGCAAAGGACTGAACTTATATACATGGAAAGAAACATATGATTTGAGTAACCTATATATGCGGTATATTAGGTTGACATGGACCATTACACGACTTTGGGCAAGGGACATTCATGGTTAACACATGACGCGGGTAGGGATACTAGTACGATAGGTGCAGAGCAAGTATACATGTTAGAACTAGGAAGAATATACATAATAGATACTGTGGGATGTTAGACGGGGTAGATACCTTGGGATAATGTACTCGATAGAAATTTGACAATGTGGTACCTTGACTTATCATGACACCGTAGTATATCATGATACCTTAGTTTACCTTGCCACAGTAGTTCAACCGGCTACCCTGGTTTATCGACCTTGTAGTTATCCTTATGTTTACTTTCAGTTTATGCATGTCATGTTACCTTTACCTGTTTTTATACTGGAAGTAGATAGGACTTACTCAGTCTTTTTGACTGACCCGTTTTGTTTCGCCTCTTTTCTTCCGTTCCCCCCCCCTCCAGGTTTCAGGGAGGAAACAATGCTGTTTAGTTCGGACTTCTTCTGCTTGGAGGTCATCATGGATGGCTTGGACTTCTCTTGGCTATGGCTACTTTACTGTTTTTACTTGGGGAATAATTTATGAAAATTTCTTTATGCTTCTTTACTATTGCAAGACAGGTTTTGATGTACTCTGATGTAAAAGGCTTTAGACCTTATTTATTCATGTTTATGAAAGTTTGATTTTACTTCCGCTATTTATATATGTTCTGTCTTGTGATATTTCTGTGCATGTTTACCAATAATGCCCCTCTAAAGCTAGTGCATTCCTTTGCGAGTGACCCTAGCGGAGGCGGGGTGTTACACAATTTCTACCGCACCATGCGGGAAAACAGTCCGTATAGTGTAAGGTCCTATCCATCTAGATTTTAACTTACCCGGAAATAAATGCAGTTTTGAGTCATACAACAGAACTTTTTGACCTGGCATGAAAGTTTTACGTAAAATTTATTTATCATGAAAAACTTTCGTCCTGTCCATGTAAATTCGTTCATTTTCATAGGCATCATTTCGAATTTCATCAAGTTCATTAAGTTGAAGCTTCCTATGTTCACTTGCTTGCTCTAAATCAAGATTCAATGTTTTTATTGCCCATAACGCCCTATGTTCTAGTTCAACTGGCAAATGACATGGCTTACCAAAAATCAACTGATAAGGGGACATACCTAAGTTCGTTTTGAAAGCGATGCGGTATGCCCAAAGAGCATCGGTTAACTTTTGGGACCAGTCTTTGCGACTTCGATTCACAGTTTTCTCAAGGATTTGCTTAATCTGCCTATTTGATACTTCAACCTACCCACAAGTTTGAGGATGGTAAGGAGTGGATAACTTGTGGGTTATCGAATACTTTCTCATGAGGGATTCAAAAGAACGATTACAGAAGTGTGTTCCATTATCACTGATTATTGTGCGAGGTGTGCCAAACCTGGAAAAGATGTTTTCTTTCAAGAAGTGCACAACAACCTTGTTATCGTTTGTTTTGCATGGAACAGCTTCGACCCATTTAGAAACAAAATCGACAGCTAAGAGGATGTAAAGGTTCCCAAAAGAATTAGGGAAGGGTCCCATGAAGTCTATACCCCAAACATCAAAAATTTCATCCTCTAAAATGGGGTTTAGGGGCATCATATTCCGTTTAGAAATTTTCCCTAAAAATTGACATCGATCACAAGTTTTGCAAAATTCGTACGCGTCTTTGAAAAGGTTGGGCCAGTAAAAACCCGATTGGAGAACCTTTTCGGCTGTCTTTTTGGGACCTAAGTGACCACCACAGGCTTGGTCATGACAGAAAGAGAGGACACTGTGAGTTTCAGTGTCGGGAACACACCTTCGAATGATTTTATCGGGAATACTTGAAAAGATAGGGGTCATCCCAGAAAAAATGTATAACTTGGGAAAAGAATTTGTGTTTATCCTGCTTGGACCAAAAATAAGGGGTCTGCTTGGTGACTAAGTAGTTGACAATGTCAGCGAACCAAGGATAAGTGGATAAAGAAAATAGCTGTTTATCAGGGAAATTCTCATTGATCGGAAGAGAAGAAGATGGGGCATTTGGAAGACGAGACATGTGGTCCGCAATAACATTGTCAGATCCTTTTTTATCCTTAATGGTGAGGTCAAATTCTTGAAGTAAAAGGATCCAACGAATGAGACGGGCCTTAGCATCCTTTTTAGAGAAAAGGTACCTAAGTGTGGAATGATCAGTATGAACAGTGATGTGTGAGCCAACTAAATAAGGTATGAATTTTTCTAGAGCGAAAACAACTGACAAGAGTTCCTTTTTAGTTGTCGTATAATTGATTTGAGTGTCTTTCAGAGTCTTACTCGCGTAGTAAATGACATGAAGAATCTTATCGATACGTTATCCTAAGACAGCGCCAACAGCGAAATTCGAAGCGTCAAACATGATTTCAAAAGGAAGCTTCCAATTGGGAGATCAGATGATAGGAGCAGAGACAAGTTCATTTTTGAGTTGCTCAAAAGATGAAATGCAATCAGAATTGAAGTCGAAAGGAACATCTGTACCAAGAAGACTGGTCAAAGGTCGAGTGATTTTGCTAAAATCCTTTATAAAGCGACGATAGAAGCTAGCATGACCTAAAATGGATTGGATGTCCTTAACGGATTTGGGAATGGGAAGATTAGAGATAACTTAGATTTTGGCTTTGTCAACTTCAATTCCTTTATTAGAGATGATATGTCCTAGAACAATGCCATGTTTGACCATGAAGTGACAATTTTCCCAATTAAGAGTCAAGTGTTTATCCTTGCAACGGTTAAGAACAAGATCAAGTTGATGTAAACACGCAGTGTAAGAATCACCAAATATGGAAAAATCATCCATGAAAACTTCTAAAAATCGCTCGATCATATCAGAAAAAATGCTAATCATGCACCTCTGAAAGGTTGCAGGTGCATTACAGAGACCAAAAGGCATACGACGGCACACAAATGTACCAAAGGGACAAGTGAAAGTGGTTTTCTCTTGGTCTTCAAGAGCGATGGGGATTTGATTATAGCCCGAGTACCCATCTAAGAAACAATAGTACACATGACCGGCTAATCGTTCTAACATTTGATCGATAAATGGCAGAGGGAAATGATTCTTACGTGTTGCAGCGTTAAGTTTCTTGTAGTCAATGCCAACACGCCAACCGGTCTGGGTGCGGGTTGGGATAAGCTCGTTAGCTTCATTTTGGATCACGGTAATCCCTGATTTCTTAGGTACGACATGAATCGGACTAACCCATTGACTATCGGAAATTGGGTAGATGATTCCATTGTCAAGACATTTAAGGATTTCAGCACGAAATGCTTCTTTCATGATAGGGTTTAGTCGACGCTGGGGATCACAAGTGGGTTTGGCATCATCTATAAGGCGGATTCGATATTGGACTATCGAAGGACTAATCCCCTTAATATCAGACATGGACCAACCAATTGCTTCCTTATTTTTCTTAAGGATGGGAAGGAGCAATTGTTCCTACTCTAAAGTAAGGTCAGAAGCGATAATGACAGGAAAAGTTTCATTGTCTCCTAAGTAAGCGTACTTAAGATGACTGGGCAACACTTTGAGTTCAGATTTTGGGGATGACTCAACTAAAGAAACTGGTTGAGAGACAGACTAAATTGTGAGCGGCTCGATAGGAATCGAATCAGAGACATTCTCTGGAATATCTTGAAACAAGGTGTACTGAATGAATTTCAGAAAACTGATCCACGTAAGAGTTAAGAGAGTTTTCGGTTCTAAAGATGTTTAGCTCAACAGTCATGTTACCGAAAGAAAGTTTCATAGACCATTTCTGTAGTTGATAAGCGCATTAGAGGTTGCTAAGAAGGGCCGTCCTAGAATCAAAGGGATCTGGTTTGCAGGATTGCTTACCTGTTGAGTTTCTAGGACAATGAAATCAACTGGAAAAATAAATTCGCCTATTTTGATCAATACATCCCCGATTTCGCCCACAGGCTTCTTAATTGAACGGTCAGTAAGCTGAAGGGTAACCTTGGTGGGTTTTAATTCTCCTAGCCCTAATTGGTGATAGATGGAATATGGAAGCAAGTTAACACTTGCACCTATGTCTAGCAGGCATCTATCGATTTTCTTATCCCCAATAGTACATGATGAGGGGAATTTATCTGAGGTGAGCAACCTATTAGCGCAAATGACTAAGCAAAGTGTTGAAAATCAAAACAAGTTAGACAACTCCTTGCAATCATATATGCAAAACACGAATCAACAAATGAGTGAACTTCAAAAACAAATGTCTCAACTTAACGCTAGATTAAGTGAAAGGGAAAAGGGTACATTTCCAAGTCAACCCATTCAAAACCCTAGAGGACAAAATTCAAACCCCAACCAAATTCACATCATTCAAGATTCAAATGTTAGTCAATTGAATTATGCCACGACTCTTAGATCCGGCAAAAAGATTGACAACCACGTGGTCAACCAAAATGTTTTACCGGACGTTCTTCCAAACCCTATTGAAAATTCGACCAACTCAGATCAAAACGTTGAGCCAATTTCCGACTAGGACCATCCTCAAACTCAAATAGCCCAACCTACTGAGCTGTCTGCTCCATTTCCTCATAGACTCCGACCTAGGAAAAAGACAGATCAGCTAGAAAAGATCCTTGTAATATTTAGACGGAATATGGAAACAAGTTAACACTTGCACCTAAGTCTAGCAGGCATCTATCAATTTTCTTGTCCCCAATAGTACATGATATTGTAGGGCAGCCAGGATCTTTGTATTTCACTGGCATTGATTGGGACAAGACCTCGCTTAGAGTTACCGCCAGAAACACTTTCTTAGGTACATGTATATGAAGTTTTTGAGTGCACAAATCTTTTATAAATTTTGCGTACTGTGGAACTTGTTGTATAATATCTAAAAGAGGAATGTTCACTTTAACTTGCTTAAATATTTCAAGGATCTTTTCTAGCTGATCCGTCTTTTTCCTAGGTCAGAGTCTATGAGTAAATGGAGCAGACAACTCAGTAGGTTGGGCTATTTGAGTTTGAGGATGGTCCTTGTCGGAAATTGGCTCAACGTTTTGATCTGAGTTGGTCGAATTTTCGAAAGGGTTTGGAAGAACGTCCGGTAAAACATTTGGGTTGACCACATGGTTGTCAATCTTTTTGCCGGATCTAAGAGTCGTGGCAGCTTCAATTGACTAACGTTTGAATCTTGAATGATGTGAATTTGGTTGGTGTTTGAATTTTGTCCTCTAGGGTTCTGAATGGGTGACTTGGAAATGTACCCTTTTCCCTTTCACTTAATCTAGCGTTAAATTGAGACATTTGTTTTTGAAGTTCACTCATTTGTTGTTTCATGTTTTGCATATATGATTGCAAGGAGTTGTCTAACTTGTTTTGATTTTCAACACTTTGCTTAGTCATTTGCGCTAATAGGTTGCTCACCTCAGATAAATTCCCCTCAATCGTAGAAAGGCTTTTTTCATATTGGGGTGTTACCGTTTGATTGTTGAAAAGTGCCTGGTTCGAAGTGTACTGATTTTTCCTAAGAGGAGGGTTCACAGCATTGTTCGGAAATGCTCGATTCGAGGGTCTGTTCATCAGAGGGTTATTTGGACCATAAGAAATATTTGGGTGGTTATTGGGTCTGTTGAAAGCGTTTACTTGCTCAAGGGACTGGGGACAACCATCAGCCATGTGATTAGTATCAGGACATATGTGACACATAGCTTGGGAAACGTTATTAGACTGAGTGTGTGTTCTAACAACGTTAAGGATGGCATCAATGAGAGTATTAGAAGAAGAAGAGGATTCGACATAATTACTACTGGAACACGAATAGAGAGATTTTTCATTGGTTCGTTCCCATTGTTTCGATTTTTCTGCTAACTCGTCCAGAAATTCCCAAGCTTCTACATCAGTCTGTTTTAGATAATAGCCCTGACACATGGATTCTAACATTTGTCTAGAACTATTATCGAGTCCATCATATACAGTTTGACATAACGACCATGTTTCATAACTATGATGGGGAAAACTTAACAACAGTTCTTTAAATCTTTCGAAGTATTTCCAAAAAGATTCACCCCCTTTTTGGTGGAAGTTACTGATTTCATTTCTGACTCTAGCCGTTTTTTCTGGGGGATAGAACTTTTTTAGGAAAACTAATATAAATTCATCCCATTTTTTAATCGAATTTGGGGGCAAGCTGCGAAACCATTTTTCTGCGGAGTCAGTTAGTGCGAATGGAATCAAACGAAGTTTAATACCATCCTCACATAATTGTTGTAATTTAAAGGTTGCACAAGCATATACAAATTTCGTTAAGAAACTTTATGGTTCATCATGAGTAAAATTTCCTAATTTGGGAAGGAAGTTTATCTGACTCGATCAGATATCAAAGTGGTTACCCACAGGATTGGGTAACTGAATGCAAGAAGGGATAGAAACTCTATCGGGAAGAATTCTATCCATCAGGGTGCGAGGTGCGGGTTCGTTAGCCATTTCTAAAGGTTGGTCGAGTAAATTGGGTTTTGAGGAAAGAGACGGTGGTTCGACTCTAACCAAACGACGAGTTTCTTATTCACGAGTCCAAGTTTGCATGCACTAGAAACAAGAAGAAGAAGAGAGTTCGTCAAGGAAATTTAGACAATGGAGGAGTTCGAAAAGAGGTGAGAAGGAAAAAGGGTTTTGAAAATGGGAGTTTTTTTTTTGGAAAAGTACGACCTACAGACTAGCGAGGTTTAAAAGAAATTGTTTTTTTTATTTGTTATTTTTTCAAATTTTTATTTGTTTTTGAGGAATTTTGAATTTTTTTTTATACACAAAACAATAAAATACACAGAGATTGACTATGATAAAATTTTCTGTCCTTAATGGCTCCTAACCCAAAATTATACAGTGACACATTTGATTACTTAGATCAAAATATTTCTCAGCCAGTTAACGGACATGAGTTATTGGTGCACTAGGAATCACCCTAGCAATGCAGCCGAAGGTTTAAGTACCTTCAGAGTAACAACCGATATAATATCTACGAATCACCGTAATATTTATAAACAGTTATTTCTCTACCATAGTCTAGACACCAAGAAATAATTCGTTCCAAATAAATCAACTATCAAAATACAATTAAGCCCTAGATGAGCCCGCGACTCCCTTAAGTCCAATGTCTAACCGTTATTATTAGTCAGATTCAACGATGAAATGCAATTTGTGGGCTAAGGAAAGGGTGATGAAATCCCTCACCTTATTTGAATTAGGGTATTGCCCTTAACAGAATGAATACAGATGCAGAAATAATAATCACAAAAATTAAAAGATTTTACAAGTAAGCCGCTGCCCCTATAGAAGATTTTTACAAGCAATGTCTATATTTTTTTTATATGCAGCAGCAGTCCCTGTAGAGTTTAGAAAAATCTTACCTAGATCGGCAGTCCGTCCAGTGCAATTGAGAAGCGCTAGCGCGTCCACACCCCACTTGGTGTGCAACCGCTCGAACCCTGAATTGTTCGCTGCTTCCTGTTGTTGTCGCCTCCTATTAATTGTTTGACTGCGCTGCGGCATGGGTTCGGGCTAGGAGGCCGGAAAAAAAATTACGATCTTTTTCAAATTACTGTTGTACCTGTTTTTGAAAAATCTTCTCCCTTTTTTTTAATGAAAATTAGAATGAAAATAAAATGAGTGAAAAATAAAATGGAAACAAAACTAAACCACCAAACCCTAATTAAATAAATGAAAGACAGTTTTTTTTAAAGAAGAAGAATATGAAAAATTAAACCACGGGACAAACTAAGAAGAAATTGAAATTAACCCGAGTCACTCAACGCAAAATGAAAATTCAATTCTTTTTTTTCTTTTTGACAGTTTTTTAGAAGGAAAAAAAACAATGGAAAGAAAACGAAATGGAGATTAGAACAACAACAAAGGGGGCCACACGAGATGTATCAGGCTAAAAAGCCCAAACCCATTCAATAACCAGCATATATCTTTCCACACCACGAATTAAAACTCCCCAAACAAATTCGACCTCAGATCTCAATCCCAAATTTCTATTTCTTGTTCTTAGCACAAAACCAGGCGATTAAACAATTCCAAAAAAATATCACGAATTCAAAACTGATCAAATTGGCTTAGGCGCTGGGGATTTGGTTTGTGCTGTTCAAAGGATTTGGGGAAGAATAGAGTGGACGGTTTAGTATGGATTTGGGATAGCGACGCAATGGAGATTCGAAAGTTCTGCGAATATTGTGTTAATGTGGAGCGGCTTCAGGTGCTCGACTGATTTGCTGTTGGGTGTGCGTGATGCAGGTTGAGGGTTTTGCTGATTTGCGGTGGGTATGGGTAAGGGCGGACGGAGTTGTGGTGCTCGTGAGGGGATGGTTTGTAGTTGTAGAGTTGTTTTGTACGAGGTAGAGAGGTTTCGGTGATAGACAGAGGGGTGCTGTGAAGAGGGATGGTGTTATGTGTGACTGATGACGTTTTGGGTAAAAGGTGATTTGTGAGGTGAATCCGAAACAGAGAGAGATGGGGAACAGTACTGCAAAGAAGAATTGTAAAATTCCTCTTTTTTTTCTTTTTTCTTTTTTTAGAAATTTGAGAAAAGGAGAGATTTATTTGATGAACGTGAGGGATGATGGAAAGATGTGAATGGTTGTATGGATGGCAGAGGATTGAAGATGCAGACTGTTGTTCGATTTTTGTCGAGGAGGCAGTGATGATTGTGTGTCCGTAATGTGAGAAGCGTCGTAATTGGTTAAGAGGAGATTGCTTGTTTAGTTATCGGACAACAGTTTTAAAGGTGGTAGGATGGGGCTGATTGCAAGGGGAGGTATTGATGCAGTGAATGAAGCCTGTAACTTTGTTGAAGTGGTGGAAGGATGTTGAATGGAGGAAGGATGTTGAATGGAGGAAGGGTGTTGAAAGTTATTTTCTTTGCAAGTATGTTGGTATGAAAGGAACGTAGACGGGAACCTTGTTTGGTTATAGATTGAAACAGGGGAGGTCTGAGATTGTGGCAATGGTTTGAGTGGTTTAGTTTAGTTGTGAAGGGTGGTGGTGGGTATAAGCGACAGTGGAGATCAAGGGGAATGGTAGAGGAAATTTGGTGTAGAAGTAGAAGTTGTGAACAGTCTGTAGCAGATGAGTTTTTGTCAGAGGATGATAGAAGGATATTGTCTTGGACGAGGGATGTGATGTATTTGTAAGGTTTGTGCGTGGATTGTGGTATAGAAATAAGTAAAGAAGGGAACAAAATATCACAGATGAAGTAAAAGGAAAGCAATAAATTTTATTTTGTACAAAAAAAAGGAAAGAAATTTGTAGAGAGTTAGAAAGAAATAAATGAAAGAAAATGGAAAGAAATTGAAAACAAAACGCAATAAAAGGGGAAAGAACTCAAACAGAAAATTGCAATTTTTTTTCTCTTAATTAGAAGACAAACAATACCAAATCAAAGCTAATCAAGAGATTTTTTTATAAATGAAGGTAAATAAAATAAAACTAGCAAAAAAAAAAAATTTTGGGTTTTTTTTATAATGGAAAAATAAGAAAATAAAAGGAATAAAAATATTTTTTGTGTTGTTTTTTTATATGAAGGAAAACTAAAGGGGAAAAATTATAACCCGAAGGATTTAAAAATAAAAATTAGTTTGGTCCCCGGCAACGGCGCCAAATTTGTTTGCGAACAAATTTTACAATTGTAAACAACTGTAAGATCCGTTTGGCTTTCCTGAACAAAAAGGATTATTGTAGAGGGTGTCGAACTCTGGGAACAAAAATATTTTAATCAATAAATCCAATCTAGTTATTCCAGGATTTTGATTGATTGAAAACACAGAAAATAACAGCAATTAAATAAAAAGAGAGATTTATATAATAAGAGAAAGCAATTAGGGGATAATGACATAGATTGGATTCATACTCATCAATAGCCAACAAGTAAATATAGATCTAATTCATATTTCTGTCACAAACATGAATCAACGATAATTAGGTTCTTAGAAACAAATAAGTAAATAACGACTAGCATAGCCTATGCAGGAGCTGAGCTCTTAAACAACCATAGGCTATCAGGACAGATTCACTAACTAATTTCTAAAACCCTAAAATTGGATCTAAATCTGGTAATTGTTAGATCGAACACGAATATACCCTGTGAAGGAGCATAGCTCTTAAACGACACAGAATATGAAGGTTCAGATCTAACCCTTGATTTAGATCCAGATCTACATGTATAAAGCCCCCATCTATTGGCTATGTGATTCATGTTAAATCATATCTATTAGCATCATCACCCCCTAATCAAAGGGGATTAGCTAGACATAGCTAAAGAAGAAGAGAAAAAGAAACTAAATAACATGAACATAAATAAAATAAAATAACAACTAAGAGAAAGGGAGAAGAAGAGTTTTATTCCAAGAAGAGAATTATAGAATAAAACTAAGTGTGTTTTTACATTAATAAGATACAAGGTATTTATAGTCGTATTGGTCAAGGTTAAGAGGATCATTACACAATGTGGGACAAAATCCCTTTTTCAAAATAACACATAAACCAAGTAGCTAAGTGTGAACGCATGTGAGTGGAAGACCTTTCAAATAAGCCAATGTGAACGCAGCATGAGTGAGATGCCTTGCAAATTACATGATATAGGACAAATAACTTAGCCCAATTAGCAACTAGACCAATGTGAATGCATGCAGATGTCATGGAAAATAGGTCGCGGGCTTCAACCCTAATTGCCTTGAGAATGAATAACAACTCCAAGTGATCATTATAGAAAAGCATTGAATCTTGTCTTTAAAATATGCAGCAGAAGGCGATTGAATAGAAACCTTTCTTCAGGTCTTCAAGCTTTAATCCAACTCTAAAATTCAACACTCTTCTTGCGAAAATTCTTCAAGCTTTTCAACAATTAAGTGCATTAATCCATTCATCGAAAATAATATGTAAACACAACTATAAATGCACAGTATCAATCATTTAAAAGATAAAATAAGATGAATAGGAGGATAAAATATACACATTTACGTGTATATCAGGTATCTAGAAGCTAGGGCCAATGCCGCAGGCCCAACAAATGTTCCTCCTCCCCTAGTTGCAGTCGCTCCTCCTCCTCCCCCGCCTCGCGTTGATACTTTTTCAAAGATATGCAAAGATTTTAGGGCAATGGGTGGGAAAACTTTTCACGGATCAGAGACGTTTGTGGAAGCTCGAAATTGGCTTAAGGAGGTGGAAGATCTATTTGGTATTTTCAAGGTAGAAGATGGAAGAAAAGTCCAATTAGCTGCTTGGCTAATGAAAGACGAAGCCTCGTTTTGGTGGGAGGTCACGAATGGAGAGCGTCCAGTGGAGACGTGGATGGATTTCAGGCGTAGGTTCAAAATGAAATTTCTCTCACGGGCAGAAGAAAACATATACATGGAAAGGTTCTTAGCATTGAAGCAAGGGGATTTATCAGTAAAGGAGTACGTCAACAAGTTCAATCAGTTGGCGAGATTTGGCTTGGAATTGGTAAACACACCTGAGAAGAAGGCCCTAAGGTTCGTTAAAGGTTTGAATGAGCCGCTATATGGGTTGGCTATGACCCACATTCCGATGGGAGCTACCTTTGATAAACTGGTTGACATGGCGCTTATGCATGAGGAAGAGAAAGGTGCTAATACTAATAAGGCACCGTAGAAGAAAGGGGACCAAAAGAAACCACAACAGCAAAACAAGAAAGGCGTGAAGAACAATAATAGCAAGGGAAAGAAAACTGCTTTAATTGTTGAACAACAGGCCATCTGAACAAGGACTGTAGGAAAAAGAAGAAGAATGGTTGTTTCCACTGTGGAGAGGCAGGACATCTAGTTAAAGATTGCCCAAGGAAACAGGGGCAAGGGCAGAGAACAGGGTCCACTTCTGGAGGGCAACTTCAGGCTCTCATGGCACCAGGGCAAGCAAGAGGGCAGATTCAGGCTCTCATGGCACCAGGACAGGAGAGAGGTAGGAACATTTCCATTGAAAGTTTAGTTTTTCTGTTTGATCATCCTGTTCGTACTTTGTTTGACTTTGGCGCTTCACACACATTTGTATCTACTTCATTAGTTGAAACACTGCACCTAAATACTAGTCTAGTTATGGATCCTATAGTAGTCTCAAATCCTATTGGTGGGCCAGCTAATCTTTCTATGATTTGTCAGGATTTGAGAGTGTCTACTTGGGCGTTGGGTTTGAATGCAATGCCTTCGTTCTTGGCTTCATGGGCTATGGCTTGATTCTAGGCATGGATTGGCTAGCTAGATACGGTGCCATCCTAGATTGTGAAAGAAGGGTAGTTAGATTGTTGACTCGTTGTGGAAAGACCCTCGATATTTCTTGTGACCCTAGAGGTCCGGTAATGCTTAGCTACCTAGAATCCCTTGACGCATCCATTGATTATTTGAAATCTGTTCGTGTGGTTCATGAATTTAGTGACGTCTTCGATGAGGTTCGAGGTTTACCCCCGAGGCATGAGATAGACTTTCGAATATACTTAGTAGATAATGCAAAGCCAGTTGCATTACCAGTGCGCCACATGGCTCCGAGAGAGAGAAGAGAACTCAGAAAGCAAGCGAAAGAATTGCTTGAGAAGGGGTTCATAAGAAGAAGTATTTCGGAGTGGGGTGCTCCAGTCGTTTTTGCTACGAAAGCTGATGGTTCACTTAGATTGTGCATGGACTATAGAGAGCCGAATAAGCTAACAAAGATGAAAAGACACCCATTGCCGAGGATAGACGATTTATTCGATCAGTTGGTGGGTGCTTCGGTTTTCTCGCAACTGGATTTAGGTACAGGGTTTCATCCGCTAAGGGTGGCTGAAGATAGCATCGATAAGACTGCATTTAGAACTCCTGACGGTTTCTTCGAGTGGCTCATCATGCCTTTTGGTTTGACGAATGCACCCACATACTTTGTTGACCTAATGAGCAGGGTATTTAGGGAGTTTCTAAACAAGTTTGTGGTAGTTTTATGGACGATATTCTGATTTTCTCTAAAAATGAAGAAGAGCATGCCTTACATCTTAGGGAAGTCTTAGAGACCCTACGTGCGCATCAACTTGAAGCTAAGTTCTCCAAGTGCCATTTTTGGAGAAAAGAAGTGAGCTTCTTAGGACATGTTGTCTCTAAGGAAGGGATAGCTGTGGATCCCGCAAAGGTAGTGGCAATCCAAGATTGGAAAACCCCTAAGAACGCAACAGAAGTAAGAAGCTTTTTAGGGCTGGCTGGCTATAATAGGAAGTTCATTAAGGACTTCGTGAAGATATCAGCCCCACTCACTCGATTAACGAAAAAGAATTTGACTTTTACTTGGGACGTTGACTGTGACGATGCTTTCCAATGTCTGAAGAGGGCTTTGACGACAGCTCCAGTTTTAGTTTTGCCAGACGGAAGTAAGCCATTCACTGTATATACCGATGCTTGCGGGATAGGGTTTGGCGTAGTTTTAATGCAAGAGGGAAGGGTGATATGCTATGGTGGAAGGCAGTTGAAAGCCCACGAGAAAAATTACCCTACCCACGACTTAGAGTTGGCAGCCATAGTCTTTGCACTTAAGTCATGGCGTCATTATTTGCTTGGCGAGAGGTTTGAGTTGTTCACAGACCATAAGTCGCTAAAGTACTTATTCTCTCAGAAGGATCTAAACTTGAGGCAACAGAGGTGGATGGAGTTTTTGGCATCCTACGATTTTGAGATCGCATATACCCCTGGCAAGCGTAACGTTGTAGCCGACGCCTTAAGTAGAAAGAAGTTAACTTTAAGTCCTTTGTTCGTAAAGCGGCAGAGTTTGGAGTATATATCTACTTTTGACTTCAGACCCTCTGTCGATTATGTACCCGGATTATTGGCATCATTAGAGGTGCAACCTACACTTTTGGGTCGAGTTGGAGAGGCACAGCGAAATGACCCACAGTTGGTTGAGATAGTTGGCAAGCTTATAGGAGGGGAGTCCTTGAGTCATCTTAATAGATATGCTATAGATGAAAGAGGCTGGCTACGTATAGATGGGAGGCTTTGCATACCACAAGACGAGAGTTTGAAGAAGGCAATTCTTGAAGACTCACATCGCCCTAAGATGACCATACATCCCGGTGGTGATAAGATGTATAGGGATATGAAGCGAGTTTTCTTTTGGGCCGGAATGAAGAAGGACGTGGCCAAGTTCGTTTCTAGATTCTTAGTGTGCTAGCAAGTCAAAGCAGAGCAAAATAAGCCTGGAGGTTTGCTCCACCCCTTAGAGATTCCGCTTTGGAAATGGGAAAGTGTTTCCATGGATTTTGTAGATGGGTTACCAAGATCAAGGAAGGGTAATACGGGGATTTGGGTAGTTGTAGACAGACTTACTAAAAATGCCCATTTTATTCCTGTTAAAAGTAGAAGGACCGCCGCATGATTAGCATCTGTTTACCTTCGAGAGATAGTTCGTTTGCACGGCATACCTTCTAGCATTGTGAGCGATAGAGATCCCATTTTCACAAGCGAATTTTGGAAAATCTTACAAGAGACGGTTGGAACACAATTGTGCTTAAGTACTGCTTATCACCCTCAGACAGATGGCCAGACCGAGAGAGTAAATCGGATTCTAGAAGACCTTCTGAGGTTATGCATCCTAGACTTTGGAGGAACATGGGAAGAACATCTTTCACTAGTGGAGTTTGCCTATAATAATAGTTTTCAGGTGAGCATTGGCATGACGCCTTTTGAGGCCCTTTATGGACGAACGTGCTGATCACCTACATGTTGGTGGGAATCCATAGATAAGGTTTTGCTTGGACCCGACATGATTAGGGAGACTTCGGAGAAGATAGACCTGATTCGACGGCGAATGAAGACGGCACAGGACTGACAAAAGTCATATGTTGATAGGAGACGAACCGATCTTGAGTTCGATGTCGGGGACATGGTTTTTATTAAGGTGTCACCAATGAGAAACGTAGTCTGTTTTGGATCAGTAGGGAAGTTGGCACTGAGGTTTGTAGGACCCTTTTCAATTACAGAGAGGATTGGGCAGATGGCGTATAGAGTAAAGTTACCAGAGAAGCTCAGTGGAGTTCATGACATGTTTCACGTTTCACATTTGCGCAAGTGTTTACATGATACGACGGAAGTGGTAGAGCCGAGCAAACTCGAAGAAGTGGAAGTAGAGCGCAATGCCACGATCAGACGAGCTCCTACACACATTCTCAGATCGGAGGTCAAAAAGCTTCGCAACAAAGAGGTCAAGTTGGTCAAAGTGCAATGGGGAGATGATCAAAGAGACGCGACTTGGGAGATGGAAGATAAGATGCGTACGCTGTACCCTTTCCTTTTTAGGGGTATGTTTTTTTAACTTCTCCTTTTTCTACCACTTTGTTGATACTTGTCCTATCATTTAGTATTATCTTTGAGATGACATCTTCGATCTTTAGTTAGGAAGAACCTTATAGTTGCAAACATGTGTTTGAGACATGTTATGTTTGGTGGATGCAAATGGATGCAAGTGGTTGCTCGTGGATGCATGTACACACACCTAAGGCACTAGATCGGCTCAATCACCTTCGCGTTGCATATAAATGTGTATGCATATCTAAATTAATGGATGTATAATGGTTGTGTTATCATATGGATGTTGCATTTTGATGAATGGTTGTGCACACATGTAGAAATAATATGTATCGATAGGATTCTTTCGCATACATAATGGATGCATGGCACTATCATGATTTGCATTAAAGAGGTCAACTGAATCAGTAGACCGCCTGATTTTGCATTAGATAATGAACATATACACACACTTCTTGCATATGTTCATACAACATTAGAAATTTTGTAAGGACAATGGATGCCTGTGTTTGATGGTTGAGTAGATGGATGATTGGATGTTAGGATATGCATTCTCCTTAACTTGGAGATTTCGGGGGCGAAATCCTTTAAGGAGGGGAGAATGTAACACCCCGTAATTTTTCAAATATTAAAGTTAACGAATTAAAGAAGACTTAATTTCAAATGTGGGAATTAAGGGAAACGGGTTGCGCCATTGCGTTCGTCTCGGAATTCTGCTTGAGATAGAGTCCGAGTTTGTGTGAATTGGACTTCGTATGAAGAAGTTATGGCCTTCGGAAGTTTCCGAATTTAAATAAACTAAAAACAGCTCGAATCTGAAATTCAAATTCAAAACAGGGAAGCGGGCTAGGTGGGAAAATTTCCGCCCAAAGGCCAGGTCGACCTGGGGGTCGATCTACCCTACAGGTCAACCAGCGGGTCGACCTGGGTGTCGACCTGCCCCCCCGGGCAGATATGAAAGATGACGACATTTCGACTCAGTGCTGAGTCATTAGGGCTGAGGTGTCATTCTATATTGACTGGATGGTCTTGATTGATTCTAGGTTAATCTGATGGCTCTTAATTAATTAATCTTCTATAAAAACACTCCTAAACCTCCAACCCTAATCACACAAATTCATACCAAGAGCCGCCATGCCGTCAATACAGAACCTAGAGTAGCTGCCATACACTTTCAACCCTAAAGCAAGATAGAAGCTTGAATCAAAATCAAATCAAATCTAAGATTAGGATAATGATTAGTCTACATAAAAGGCGAGCAATTCAGTTTTAGAATACAGATCCCAGAAAGACAAGACTATTCTTTTTATTTGTGAGTATGACGACTTTCACAAAATAGTTAATTAATTTAATTATGATAAGTTATAATTGGGTTATAAGAATATGATTTTGAATCACGTGATGTAAATTATATGCATGTTTGTGATGTTGAATCATATGTTAGATATTATGTGAATCTTATGCAAGTTGAATTATATATGAATCTTATGCTAGTTTGTGATATTGGACAATATGTTCTTATATGAATTTTATGCAAGTTTGTGATATTGGATCATATGTTCTTATATGAATCTTATGCAAGTTTGGGATGTTAAAACATATATGTTTAGGTTTACATGCAAGTTTACACCTTTATGTTTAGATCCATATGCAAGTTCACACGTTTATGTTTAGATCCATATGCAAGTTCACACCTTTATGTTTAAATCCATATGCAAGTTCACACCTTTATGTTTAGGTCTATATGCAAGTTTACATCTTTATGTTTAGATTTATATGCAAGTTCACATCTTTATGTTTAGATCTATATTTAGATCCATGGTGAGACGACCCCAAACCCCGAGCTGACGATGGCAAGGGTAATCCGTGGAATATAACACAGAAACAGATAATAGCAGAACAAAATTATTAAATACACCAGATAATGAATAATGGAATATACTGGATAAACGCAATCATCAGAGTTATACAGCATACAGGATCATACATAGTAAAAATTAAGTTCAGCTATACATAAATGTCTACAGCGGAAAACAAACATAATATGTACAATAGGAGCTGAACAGAATAAAAAGAGAAAAATGATAGAACCCATCTTCAGCTCCAGCTATCCAGAAAGAACCAGCTAAACCTGAATACAGGGCTGCCCGTGTAGAAAAAGGGGCACCCGAGTTTGAAAGTGAAACAAACTACGAGTCAGTCATGGGACTGGTATGAGAAATCTACTCAACACATATATAATTTGGCCAATCACAGGACCACTCCACTTTCGTGGAACGGGTTTACTCCATTGGATTGCCAGTGCTTTAAAACAAATATTTCTTTTAAACAACGCAATGCATTTTATAAAAATGAAGCCATTATAAGACTCAGTTCCCATCACACAATGCAACGCAAACCGGAGGATAGAGTTTTACCTTATAATGGCCAAAATATGATTGATACGGATAAAACAAAAGCATTTGATATTACTACTAGTGTTTACATGTTCCAAAACAACTTTGAATCATAACTATTAATCATAGACGGCATGGGTACCATATATCATGTCGCCATATGTATTTACAATCAAAATCGGACGATGTCGTATTTGGAAATTGGATTTCCGTCATGAACCAAGGCAGAAGATAGTCCTTACCGACTTCGAGACTCTCTAGCCCGAGCCTCCGGAACAGCCGCAACTGCCCCTTGGAGCGACAGGGCCGGTCCACATGGAGTGGATTATAGTGCCTGAACAATACGTTTCCCCGCCCTTTGGGGCGTAAATGAGCCAACGAATGACTCCATCGGACCCGGATCGTCCAATCAAACCGAGGCGACTCGCAACAGCAACAACCACAGAGGTGAAAAGTATATAAATGTCAGGGCTGGTAGGTCGCTGACACCACCCTAGCTAGAAAGAAACGCATGCCCTCCCTGAGGTCCTTCTCCCGTTTCTGGTTCATACCGGGGTGTGAGGCTCGCGATTTTACGTTATACACAAAGCTACGCCACACCGGCGGTGCTTTGATCATCACCACAAGACTTTGCTTTTCAACAGAAGCCCTGATCACTGCATCTTAGCATGCCACACTAGCAATTCTTGCATGCGACTGATGTCCATCGATATACAACCTCTGAGCTCGTGCGTCTCAGAGAAGGGCGTTAAGCGAAAGAATAAATTCTCCGCCGCCAAACAGATGTATATTTAATAGAGATCAATCAACACAGAATAAAATCCAGTGTCAGACACACAGTCCATTTACAAGTCCGTTCTGGGTCTGAACGAAACCGGAGGCACTAAATAACTCGCAAACCCATCGATCACCACGTACGTCTGGACGATCACCACTCATTATCCATATTTCGGGATGCCTCCCAATCAGGACCTCGGTTACCATCCAAACGAGGTGAAGATCTCCGGTCTTCGACCACCGTCTTCATCTTCGACTTTCAATCGTCGGTCAATTATTTGAAATGAGAATTAACTCGGCCTTTTCAAATAATTCACGTATATTTAGAATTTCAAATTAATTTATTTCAATGGTTAAATCATTCGACAACACCAATTTTGTTCTTTAATGTAATTTTCACACCAAACACATTCAACCATCAAATACCACATAAATCGAGCAAATTCAGATTATTTCCATTCCATATCGTTTATGATATTTTATAATGATTTATCGCTATTTTTATTTATTTTAAAATAGCCAATTTATTCAAAACGACGCTTCGGGCCATAACGCGGCCGTGGCGCTGTTTTTCTTCAGATTTGATTTACACATATCTGAAAATCTAACCGTTGGATCTTCACAAAATTTACATCATTTGAAAGGTCTTTTCAAAACGAATCCAACGGTTCCAGTTTCGGGAAAATCCGACGGTCGGATCTCCCGGTACAATCGTTTGAAGTTTCGATTTCAAAATACGAACTGCAACGTCGTTATTCGATTAAATATAATTATATTTATATATATATATATAATCGTTTCTGGCGCTGTTTTTCTTCAGATTTAAATTAACCATTCCAGACAATCCAACCGTTGGATTTTTACAAAATTGGTGCCGTTGGAAAGATTTTTCCAAGGCGAACCCGACGGTTGCGGTTTCGGGAAAATCCAATGCTCGGATTTCCCGCACTAGTTGTTTGAATCACGGTTTCAAAATACGAACTGCACGGCCTCGTTTCGTTTTAATTTTATTTATATTTATATATTTATATAAATATAGTTCATTCAACAATTTCAATATTGTTTTCACTTCAAATATTTCACTAACGCCTTAAAATTTTGGAAAATTTCGCCATAACCTCCTTTGTACGGGAGGGGCTGGGAAAATTCCCAAATAGCCACACGGGCGTCTCATATCAAAAAGAAAAAGAAAAAGCCAAGCGGCTAGCCAACAGGCTCATAAAATCATCACCCAAACAAAACAGTAAATGTGTACCTATTTATCGGGCACAAAATTTTATTCCTCTTCTCTAGCCACTTTGCTATAACCTGTTCAACAAATATGCATGTACATATATACAGTTCTTATCACTCATCATTTTCAATTCAACTTCATATTTGGTTCCATTTGGTTTAAAAACACCATTCATTCTAATGTTGCATGCATAGGCGAGAATCATATCATTAGCTAATTAGTGAATATTTCGACTCATGCATATTTATTTGAATGAGTTGCTATTTTTAACACTTCACATTTCAACGATTCATGTATATAATAAAGATGAGATTTTTATTGTAAAACAATTCATTTCAAAACACTATTATTTTATATAGTTTATATAGGTGATAAAAGAGTGATTTTTATGATAAAACAATTTCTTTTAAGACGAGATTATTTTACATAGTCCATATAGTTAATAAAAGGTGATTTTTATTATGAAACAATTTATTTCGAAATATGAATACCATTCAACACATGAATTTCTAATCAACGAATGAATATCGATTCAACACATGAAGGTTTTCTATAGTTTATAAATATAGATAAAAATGTGATTTTTATATTTAAAACACGAATACCATTCAACATATGAATTTCTAATCAACGAATGAATATCGAATCAACACAAGAAGGTTTTATATATAACGAATAAATATAGTTTCAGCAAATGAAAATAATTCAAACACATGAATATTATTCAAAATTTCGGCAGCATAACGGCAGGGTAGTTAAAACCGGGACCGTCCCTAGTACGGCTCCTCGCTCTAACTTAAATCCTCGCGGTTTTTGACAATGGGGATCATGCATCTAGTTCGCACGCAGGAGGCATGTATATATCTATTTCATTTCCACAAACTAATCCTATGTGGTTTCAACCAAATATTTCTCAACCACAAATGGGTATTTTTCAACCACAATCAATCAATATCAACCACAAACAATCCCAAACAACAATTCGCAACCAATCAATCTTCACACCAATCACAATCAATAAATATCGTCCATGGTTTGTGGACGAGGGGCGTATATATATATATATATATATATATATTTATATATAGCAATTCACTTCTATTTCAACACATACATAATTTTTACAACGCATATATAACTTATACATCGAACATACAACTTATACAACGCTTATACATGAGGTGTACAACGCTTATATAACTCATACATCGAATATATAATTTATACATCGTCGTTTTCCATATTTTTTTATAAATTAGAAATCTCACATTGGGTTCCACTCCACCAAAAATAGCAGAAGGCTCAGAAAAATACGCGGTCTCTTCTAAAATGTAGAAGACGTCCACACGGTCACGGTGTTTCCTGTTTCATCGAATTTCGTTAACACAGTAAAAAGATATTATTTTTACAAGGTTTGCAACGCTTTTAGAAGTTGAAAACAGTTTAATTCATACAGGCCGACACCTTTCAGTAATGTTCAAATCTAGGTCTTCAATTTTCTTTGAATTCGAAGCACTTGAACGTGATCGGCTTGTGCCACGTTGACGGGCTAGGAGAGGCGCACCACCACCTGGAAGCGCGGCCAACTCGGATCCACGGTAGGGGAGAATCGGTGGCTTGAACGTCGAAACTTCAGGAGGGCGATTCTCGCGGGATACGAAACCAGAAGGGGCGAGACTGGTGCGGATTTGAAGAGTGGAGGATGCTCTTCAAAAAGTTCAACTGGGGGTGGAGCTGAAAATGAGCGTGGCGGCTAGAAATTGCTTGGGAAGTGGTGAAAACGGCTTCCGTCGATATCAGGAGGGCAGCGAGGGTTTTTTCGATTTTTTTTTATTTTAATTTATGAAGAAATAATTCTATTGGCCGATGGTATATAAAAAAGGGTTTTCTTACCCGACCCCCAATCCAAACCCAATGACTGTCGTCCCTAGCGTTTTACCCCCATTCCGAACACAATGGGATATGTCTCGAAGGCCCATTCGAATGTTTCAGTCAGTTTTCCTTCAGATTAAAATATAAAACATTCAATATTTAATTTGAACGTACATTTCAATTTGCTAGGGCCACAAATTGATTCGAAAAATTCCAGAAAAATAAATCTAGCTATGTTTTGACGATACGGTCCCAACAAAACTACTTTCGTCGAATTCTGAGACCGTTTGCAAAAAGGCCCATTTCTGGTCGATCCAATTTAACTGTAATTGACCAAAACACATTTTCCTTTCCCACGCTCACATACTAGCTTCAAAAATTATGAAATTTGAAACCTAGCGATAACTTCACATCCCGGATCCAACAAAAGTGGTTTCGTCGAATTCCGAGGTCGTATGCAAAATGGCCAATTTCCCGGGCTATATGAATTCGATAGCGACCTTTCTGAAAATTCATTCGGCCATAACTTTTGCTTTCCGCTATGAAAATTCGATTTTTCAGATTCGTTAGAAAGGTATTCACTAACAGATTTAAATATTTTTGGTTTCGCTAAATTCCGTTTTGTTTTGCACCCGGTACAGTCCGACAAAGTTTGAATTCAATTTTTGAAACTCCAGCGCCATTTCTGGCCTTGTTTATAATTAAAATTAATTATATTCGTTTTCAATTGTCGATTCAAACTCACTTTTCATTGCCATTATTTAAAATATTTATTTTAAATATTTAAAATCCATTATTTTATCCAATTTAAAAATTTTAAATTGGTTCAGATTTTCTGGGTCGTTACAATCTCCCCCACTTAAAACTTTTCGTCCCCGAAAAGGAACAAAGTCGAAAGTGGTTTGATTAATCAACTCTACGTTCGATCTGGCTTCCATTCTCCAACTCTTCAGTTTATAAGAATTTTCAAATTCTTCAAAAATTTGGCTAACACCCGGAATTTCCCAAAAATTCGCCATATAAATCATTTCAGAAAAGGGGAGCTTCACGTTCCTCATTACACTGTTCTGATATTTTCTTTGAAGCCCGTTGATAAATCTCATATTCTTCGGATTCTCAATTAGATGAGGAGCAAAGTGAGAAAGTTAATTGAATTTCTTATGATACTCGGGAATGGTCATATCTCCTTGTATCAAATAAGAAAATTCATCACATAGTCGCTCAATCGCTTCTGGAGGAGTAAATCTTTCCAGAAAAATCACCTTGAATCTATCCCAGGTGATATCACCTTCTGGATTATTCTTAACAACAGAATCCCACCAGAATAAAGCTTCGTCTTTGAGTGCCCAGGAGGCCAGTAATCTTTTCTGGTTATCCCTCAGCTTTAATCCTTCAAAGATTTTCTCAGCCGAACGAATCCAGGCTTGTGTTTTCATAATAGATTCTTCACCCGAGAATGGCTTTCCACCCAGATTTCTATATTTCATATATAGGGCTTCTATATCCGGGTCAGTATTACTTCTTCTGTTTCTGGCACTCATTTTCTAGAGCGTCTGCAATTAGCAGACAAAGCGTCAGGTCAACAGAAAAGATAATTTAAAATATAGAAACATATACTTCAATGTAAATGTGTCTATCGAGGTGTTATTTCATTCTGCTACTCATACTAGGATATTACTGACCCTATCTGTATAGAGTTACCCGTCCTAGAAAACTACTGGTTCTATTTCTGACGAGTTCGTTCAAATGTTATATTCCAGAACTAAGCTTAACCAAAGCTCTGATATCAAATAAGACGACCCCAAACCCCGAGCTGACGATGGCAAGGGTAATCCGTGGAATATAACACAGAAACAGATAATAGCAGAACAGAATTATTAAATACACCAGATAATGAACAATGGAATATACTGGATAAACGCAATCATTAGAGTTATACAACATACAGGATCATACTTAGTAAAAATACAGTTCGGCTATACATAAATGTCTACAACGGACAATAAACATAATATGTACAATAGGAGCTGAACAGCATAAAAATAGATAAATGATAGAACCCATCTTCAGCTCTAGCTATACAGAAAGAACCAGCTAAACCTGAATACAAGGCTGCCCATGTAGAAAAAGGGGCACCCGAGTTTGAAAGTGAAACAAACTACGAGTCAGTCATGGGACTGGTATGAGAAATCTACTCAACACATATATAATTTGGCCAATCACAGGACCACGCCACTTTCGTGGAACGGGTTTACTCCATTGGATTGCCAGTGCTTTAAAACAAATCTTTCTTTTAAACAACGCAATGCATTTTATAAAAATGAAGCCATTATAAGACCCAGTTCCCATCACATAATGCAACGCAAACCGGAGGATAGAGTTTTACCTTATAATGGCCAAAATATGATTGATACGGATAAAACAAAAGCATTTGATATTACTACTAGTATTTACATGTTTCAAAACAACTTTGAATCATAACTATCAATCATAGACGACATTGGTACCATATATCATGTCGCCATATGTATTTACAATCAAAATCGCACGATGTCGTATTTGGAAATTGGGTTTCCGTCATGAACCAAGGCAAAAGATAGTCCTTACCGACTTCGAGACTCTCTAGCCCGAGCCTCCGGAACAGCCGCAACTGCCCCTTTGAGCGACAGGGCCGGTCCACACGGAGTGGATTATAGTGCCTGAACAATACGTTTCCCCGCCCTTTGGGGCGTAAATGAGCTAACGAATGACTCCATCGGACTCGGATCGTCCGATCAAACCGAGGCGCCTCGCAACAGCAACTACCACATAGGTGAAAAGTATATAAATGTCATGGCTAGGAGGTCACTGACACCACCCTAGCTAGAAAGAAACGCATGCCCTCCCTGAGGTCCTTCTCCCGTTTCTGGTTCATACCGGGGTGTGAGGCTCGCGATTTTACGTTATACACAAAGCTACACCACACCGGCGGTGCTTTGATCATCACCACAAGACTTTGCTTTTCAACAGAAGCCCTGATCACTGCATCTTAGCATGCCACACTAGCAATTCATGCCATGCGACTGATGTCCATCGATATACAACCTCTGAGCTCGTGCGTCTCAGAGAAGGGCGTTAAGCGAAAGAATAAATTCTCCGCCGCCAAACAGATGTATATTTAATAGAGATCAATCAACACAGAATAAAATCTAGTGCCAGACACACAGTCCATTTACAAGTCCGTTCTGAGTCTGAATGAAACAGGAGGCACTAAATACCTCGCAAACCCATCGATCACCACGTACGTCTGAACGATCACCACTCATTATCCATATTTCGGGATGCCTCCCAATCAGGACCTCGGTTACCATCCAAACGAGGTGAAGATCTCCGGTCTTCGACCACCGTCTTCATCTTCGACTTTCAATCGTCAGTCAATTATTTGAAATGAGAATTAACTCGGCCTTTTCAAATAATTCACGTATATTTAGAATTTCAAATCAATTTATTTCAATGGTTAAATCATTCGACAACACCAATTTTGTTCTTTAATGTAATTTTCACACCAAACACATTCAACCATCAAATACCACATAAATCGAGCAAATTCAGATTATTTCCATTCCATATCGTTTATGATATTTTATAACGATTTATCGCTATTTTTATTTATTTTAAAATAGCCAATTTATTCAAAACGACGCTTCGGGCCATAACGCGGCCGTGGCGCTGTTTTTCTTCAGATTTGATTTACACATATCTGAAAATCTAACCGTTGGATCTTCACAAAATTTACATCATTAGAAAGATCGTTTCAAAAAGAATCCACGGTTCCAGTTTCGGGAAAATCCGACGGTTGGATCTCCCGGTACAATCGTTTGAAGTTTCGATTTCAAAATACGAACTGCAGCGTCGTTATTCGATTAAATATATTTATATTTATATATATATATATGTATATATAAATATAATCGTTTCTGGCGCTGTTTTTCTTCAGATTTAAATTAAACATTACAGACAATCCAACCATTGGATTTTTACAAAATTGGTGCTGTTGGAAAGATTTTTCCAAGGCGAACCCGACGGTTGCGGTTTCGGGAAAATCCAGTGGTCGGATTTCCCGCACTAGTTGTTTGAAATCACGGTTTCAAAATACGAACTGCACGGCCTCGTTTCGTTTTAATTTTATTTATATTTATATATTTATATAAATATAGTTCATTCAACAATTTCAATATCGTTTTCACTTCAAATATTTCACTAACGCCTTAAAATTTTGGAAAATTTCGCCATAACCTCTTTTGTACAAGAGGGGCTGGGAAAATTCCCAAATAGCCACACTGGCGTCTCATGTCAAAAAGAAAAAGAAAAAGCCAAGCGGCTAGCCAACAGGCTCATAAAATCATCACCCAAACAAAACAGTAAATGTGTACCTATTTGTCGGCACAAAATTTTTTTCCTCTTCTCTAGCCACTTTGCTATAACCTGTTCAATAAATATGCATGTACATATATACAGTTCTTATCACTCATCATTTTCCATTCAACTTCATATTTGGTTCCATTTGGTTTAAAAACACCATTCATTCTAATGTTGCATGCATAGGCGAGAATCATATCATTAGCTAATTAGTGAATATTTCGACTCATGCATATTTATTTGAATGACTTGCTATTTTTAACACTTCACATTTCAACGATTCATGTATATAATAAAGATGAGATTTTTATTGTAAAACAATTCATTTCAAAACACTATTATTTTATATAGTTTATATAGGTGATAAAAGAGTGATTTTCATGATAAAACAATTTCTTTTAAGACGAGATTATTTTACATAGTCCATAAAGTTAAGAAAAGGTGATTTTTATTATGAAACAATTTATTTCGAAATATGAATACCATTCAACACATGAATTTCTAATCAACGAATGAATATCGATTCAACACATGAAGGTTTTCTATAGTTTATATATATAGATAAAAATGTGATTTTTATATTCAAAACACGAATACCATTCAACACATGAATTTCTAATCAACGAATGAATATCGAATCAACACATGAAGGTTTTCTATATAACGAATAAATATAGTTTCAGCAAATGAAAATAATTCAAACACATGAATATTATTCAAAATTTCGGCAGCATAACGGCAGGGTAGTTAAAACCGGGACCGTCACTAGTACGGCTCCTCGCTCTACCTTAAAACCTCGCGGTTTTTGACAATGGGGATCATGCATCTAGTTCGCACGCAGGCGGCATGTATATATCTATTTCATTTCCACAAACTAATCCTATGTGGTTTCAACCAAATATTTCTCAACCACAAATGGGTATTTTTCAACCACAATCAATAAATATCAACCACAAACAATCCCAAACAACCATTCGCTATCAATCAATTTTCACACCAATCACAATCAATAAATATCGTCCATGGTTTGTGGACGAGGGGCGTGTGTATATATATATATACATATATATATATATATGTATATATAGCAATTCACTTCTATTTCAATACATATATAATTTTTACAACGCATATATAACTTATACATCGAACATACAACTTATACAACGCTTATACATGAGGTGTACAACGCTTATATAACTCATACATCGAATATATAATTTATACATCGTCGTTTTCCATATTTTTTATAAATTAGAAATCTCACGTTGGGTTCCACTCCACCAAAAATAGCAGAAGGCTCAGAAAAATACGCGGTCTCTTCTAAAATGTAGAAGACGTCCACACGGTCACGATGTTTCCTGTTTCATCGAATTTCGTTAACACAGCAAAAAGATATGATTTTTACAAGGTTTGCAACGCTTTTAGAAGTTGAAAACAGTTTAATTCATACAGGCCGATACCTTTCAGTAATGTTCAAATCTAGGTCTTCAATTTTCTTTGAATTCGAAGCACTTGAACGCGATCGGCTTGTTCCACGTTGACGGGATAGGAGAGGCGCACCACCCCTTGGAAGCGCGGCCAACTCGGATCCACGGCGGGGGAGAATCGGCGGCTTGAACGTCGAAACTTCAGGAGGGCGATTCTCGCGGGATACGAAACTAGAAGGGGCGAGACTGGTGCGGATTTGAAGAGTGGAGGATGCTCTTCAAAAAGTTCAACTGGGGGTGGAGCTGAAAATAAGCGTGGCGGCCAGAAATAGCTTGGGAAGTGGCGAAAACGGCTTCCGTCGATATCAGGAGGGCAGCAAGGGTTTTTTCGATTTTATTTTTAATTTATGAAGAAATAATTCTATTGGCCGATGGTATATAAAAAAGGGTTTTCTTACCCGACCCCCAATCCAAACCCAACGACTGTCGTCCCTAGCGTTTTACCCCCATTCCGAACACAATGGGATATGTCTCGAAGGCCCATTCGAATGTTTCAGTCAGTTTTCCTTCAGATTAAAATATAAAACATTAAATATTTAATTTGAACGTACATTTCAATTTGCTAGGGCCACAAATTGATTCGAAAAATTCCAAAAAAATAATTCTAGCTATGTTTTGACGATACGGTCCCAACAAAACTAGTTTTGTCGAATTCTGAGACCGTTTGCAAAAAGGCCCATTTCTGGTCGATCCAATTTAACTGTAATTGACCAAAACACATTTTCCTTTGCCACGCTCACATACTAGCTTCAAAAATTATGAAATTTGAAACCTAGCGATAACTTCACATCCCGGATCCAACAAAAGTGGTTTCGTCGAATTCCGAGGTTGTATGCAAAATGGCCAATTTCCCGGGCTATATGAATTCGATAGCGACCTTTTTGAAAATTCATTCGGCCATAACTTTTTCTTTCCGCCATGAAAATTCGATTTTTCAGATTCGTTAGAAAGGTATTCACTAACAGATTTAAATATTTTTGGTTCCGCTAAAATCCGTTTTGTTTTGCACCTGGTACAGTCCGACAAAGTTTGAATTCAATTTTTGAAACTGCAGCGCCATTTCAGGCCTTGTTTATAATTAAAATTAATTATATTCGTTTTCAATTGTCGATTCAAACTCAATTTTCATTGCCATTATTTAAAATATTTATTTTAAATATTTAAAATCCATTATTTTAGCCAATTTAAAAATTATAAATTGGTTCATATTTTCTGGGTCGTTACAATCTCCCCCACTTAAAACTTTTCGTCCCCGAAAAGGAACAAAGTCGAAAGTGGTTTGATTAATCAACTCTACGTTCGATCTGGCTTCCATTCTCCAACTCTTCAGTTTCTGAGAATTTTCAAATTCTTCAAAAATTTGGCAAACACCCGGAATTTCCGAAAAATTTCGCCATATAAATCATTTCAGAAAAGGGGAGTTTCAAGTTCCTCATTACACTATTCTGATATTTTCTTTGAAGCCCGTTGATAAATCTCATATTCTTCCTCTTCGGATTCTCAATTAGATGAGGAGCAAAGTGAGAAAGTTCATTGAATTTCTTATGATACACGGGAATGGTCATATCTCCTTGTATCAAATAAGAAAATTCATCACATAGTCGCTCAATCGCTTCTGGAGGAGTAAATCTTTCCAGAAAAATCACTTTGAATCTATCCCAGGTGATATCACCTTCTGGATTATTCTTAACAACAGAATCCCACCAGAATAAAGCTTCGTCTTTGAGTGCCCAGGAGGCCAGTAATCTTTTCTGGTCATCCCTCAGCTTTAATCCTTCAAAGATTTTCTCAGCCGAACGAATCCAGGCTTGTGTTTTCATAATAGATTCTTCGCCCGAGAATGGCTTTCCACCCAGATTTCTATATTTCATATATAGGGCTTCTATATCCGGGTCAGTATTACTTCTTCTGTTTCTGGCACTCATTTTCTAGAGCGTCTGCAATTAGCAGACAAAGCGTCAGGTCAACAGAAAAGATAATTTAAAATATAGAAACATATACTTCAATGTAAATGTGTCTATCGAGGTGTTATTTCATTCTGCTACTCATACTAGGATATTACTGATCCTATCTGTATAGAGTTACCCGTCCTAGAACACTACTGGTTCTATTTCTGACGAGTTCGTTCAAATGTTATATTCCAGAACTAAGCTTAACCAAAGCTCTGATACCAAATGAGACGACCCCAAACCCCGAGCTGACGATGGCAAGGGTAATCCGTGGAATATAACACAGAAACAGATAATAGCAGAACAGAATTATTAAATACACCAGATAATGAACAATGGAATATACTGGATAAACGCAATCATCAGAGTTATACAACATACATGATCATACTTAGTAAAAATACAGTTCAGCTATACATAAATGTCTACAGCGGAAAACAAACATAATATGTACAATAGGAGCTGAACTGCATAAAAAGAGATAAATGATAGAACCCATCTTCAGCTCCAGCTATCCAGAAAGAACTAGCTAAACCTGAATACAAGGCTGCCCATGTAGAAAAAGGGGCACCCGAGTTTGAAAGTGAAACAAACTACGAGTCAGTCATGGGACTGGTATGAGAAATCTACTCAACACATATATAATTTGGACAATCACAGGACCACGCCACTTTCGTGGAACGGGTTTACTCCATTGGATTGCCAGTGCTTTAAAACAAATCTTTCTTTTAAACAATGCAATGCATTTTATAAAAATGAAGCCATTATAAGACTCAGTTCCCATCACACAATGCAACGCAATCTGGAGGATAGAGTTTTACCTTATAATGGCCAAAATATGATTGATATGGATAAAACAAAAGCATTTGATATTACTACTAGTGTTTACATGTTTCAAAACAACTTTGAATCATAACTATCAATCATAGACGGCATGGGTACCATATATCATGTCGCCATATGTATTTACAATCAAAATCGCACGATGTCGTATTTGGAAATTGGATTTCCGTCATGAACCAAGGCAAAAGATAGTCCTTACCGACTTCGAGACTCTCTAGCCCGAGCCTCCGGAATAGCCGCAACTGCCCCTTGGAGCGACAGGGCCGGTCCACACGGAGTGGATTATAGTGCCTGAACAATACGTTTCCCCGCCCTTTGGGGCGTAAATGAGCCAACGAATGACTCCATCGGACCCGGATCGTCCGATCAAACCGAGGCGCCTCGCAACAGCAACAACCACATAGGTGAAAAATATATAAATGTCAGGGCTGGTAGGTCACTGACACCACCCTAGCTAGAAAGAAACGCATGCTCTCCCTGAGGTCCTTCTCCCGTTTCTGGTTCATACCGGGGTGTGAGACTCGCGATTTTACGTTATACACAAAGCTACGCCACACCGGCGGTGCTTTGATCATCACCACAAGACTTTGCTTTTCAACAGAAGCCCTGATAACTGCATCTTAGCATGCCACACTAGCAATTCATGCCATGCGACTGATGTCCATCGATATACAACCTCTGAGCTCGTGCGTCTCAGAGAAGGGCGTTAAGCGAAAGAATAAATTCTCCGCCGCCAAACAGATGTATATTTAATAGAGATCAATCAACACAGAATAAAATCCAGTGTCAGACACACAGTCCATTTACAAGTCCGTTCTGGGTCTGAACGAAACCGGAGGTACTAAATACCTCGCAAACCCATCGATCACCACGTGCATCTGGACGATCACCACTCATTATCCATATTTCGGGATGCCTCCCAATCAGGACCTAGGTTACCATCCAAACGAGGTGAAGAACTCCGGTCTTCGACCACCGTCTTCATCTTCGACTTTCAATCGTCGGTCAATTATTTGAAATGAGAATTAACTCGGCCTTTTCAAATAATTCACGTATATTTAGAATTTCAAATCAATTTATTTCAATGGTTAAATAATTCGACAACACCAATTTTGTTCTTTAATGTAATTTTCACACCAAACACATTCAACCATCAAATACCACATAAATCGAGCAAATTCATATTATTTCCATTCCATATCGTTTATGATATTTTATAACGATTTATCGCTATTTTTATTTATTTTAAAATAGCCAATATATTCAAAACGACGCTTCGGGCCACAACGCGGCCGTGGCGCTGTTTTTCTTCAGATTTGATTTACACATATCTGAAAATCTAACCGTTGGATCTTCACAAAATTTACATCATTAGAAAGGTCTTTTCAAAACGAATCCAACGGTTCCAGTTTCGGGAAAATCCGACGGTCGGATCTCCCGGTACAATCGTTTGAAGTTTCAATTTCAAAATACGAACTGCAGCGTCGTTATTCGATTATATATATATATATATATATATAATTGTTTCTGGCGCTGTTTTTCTTCAGATTTAAATTAAACATTCCAGACAATCCAACCGTTGGATTTTTACAAAATTGGTGCCGTTGGTAAGATTTTTCCAAGGTGAACCCGACGGTTGCGGTTTCGGGAAAATCCAATGGTCGGATTTCCCGCATTAGTTGTTTGAAATCACGGTTTCAAAATACGAACTGCACGGCCTCGTTTCGTTTTAATTTTATTTATATTTATATATTTATATAAATATAGTTCATTCAACAATTTCAATATCGTTTTCACTTCAAATATTTCACTAACGCCTTAAAATTTTGGAAAATTTCGCCATAACCTCCTTTGTACGGGAGTGGCTGGGAAAATTCCCAAATAGCCAAACGGGCATCTCATGTCAAAAAGAAAAAGAAAAAGCCAAGCGGCTAGCCAACAGGCTCATAAAATCATCACCAAAACAAAACAGTAAATGTGTACCTATTTGTCGGGCACAAAATTTTATTCCTCTTCTCTAGCCGCTTTGCTATAACCTGTTCAATAAATATGCATGTACATATATACAGTTCTTATCACTCATCATTTTTCATTCAACTTCATATTTGGTTCCATTTGGTTTAAAAACACCATTCATTCTAATGTTGCATGCACAGGCGAGAATCATATCATTAGCTAATTAGTGAATATTTCGACTCATGCATATTTATTTGAACGAGTTGCTATTTTTAACACTTCACATTTCAACGATTCATGTATATAATAAAGATGAGATTTTTATTGTAAAACAATTCATTTCAAAACACTATTATTTTATATAGTTTATATAGGTGATAAAAGAGTGATTTTTATGATAAAACAATTTCTTTTAAGACGAGATTATTTTACATAATCCATATAGTTAATAAAAGGTGATTTTTATTATGAAACAATTTATTTCGAAATATGAATACCATTCAACACATGAATTTCTAATCAACGAATGAATATCGATTCAACACATGAAGGTTTTCTATAGTTTATATGTATAGATAAAAATGTGATTTTTATATTCAAAACACGAATACCATTCAACACATGAATTTCTAATCAACGAATGAATATCGATTCAACACATGAAGGTTTTCTATATAACGAATAAATATAGTTTCAGCAAATGAAAATAATTCAAACACATGAATATTATTCAAAATTTCGGCAGCATAACGGCAGGGTAGTTAAAACCGGGACCGTCCCTAGTACGGCTCCTCGCTCTACCTTAAAACCTCGCGGTTTTTGACAATGGGGATCATGCATCTAGTTCGCACGCAGGCGGCATGTATATATCTATTTCATTTCCACAAACTAATCCTATGTGGTTTCAACCAAATATTTCTCAACCACAAATGGGTGTTTTTCAACCACAATCAATCAATATCAACCACAAACAATCCCAAACAACCATTCGCTATCAATCAATTTTCACACCAATCACAATCAATAAATATCGTCCATGGTTTGTGGACGAGGGGCGTATATTTTTATATATATATATATATATATATATATTTATATATAGCAATTCACTTCTATTTCAACACATATATAATTTTTACAACGCATATATAACTTATACATCGAACATACAACTTATACAACGCTTATACATGAGGTGTACAACGCTTATATAACTCATACATCGAATATATAATTTATACATCGTCGTTTGCCATATTTTTTTATAAATTAGAAAACTCACTTTGGGTTCCACTCCACCAAAAATAGCAGAAGGCTCAGAAAAATACGCGGTCTCTTCTAAAATGTAGAAGACGTCCACACAGTCACGATGTTTCCTGTTTCATTGAACTTCATTAACACAGCAAAAAGATATGATTTTTACAAGGTTTGCAACGCTTTTAGAAGTTGAAAACAGTTTAATTCATACAGGCCGATACCTTTCAGTAATGTTCAAATCTAGGTCTTTAATTTTCTTTGAATTCGAAGCACTTGAACGCGATCGACTTGTGCCACGTTGACGGGCTAGGAGAGGCGCACCACCCCCTGGAAGCGTGGCCAACTCGGATCCACGGGTGGGGGAGAATCGGCGGCTTGAACGTCGGAACTTCAGGACGGCGATTCTCGCGGGATACGAAACCAGAAGGGGCGAGACTGGTGCGGATTTGAAGAGTGGAGGATGCTCTTCAAAAAGTTCAACAGGGGGTGGAGCTGAAAATGAGTGTGGCGGCCAGAAATTGCTTGGGAAGTGGAGAAAATGGCTTCCGTCGATATCAGGAGGGTGGCGAGGGTTTTTTTGATTTTATTTTTATGTTTAATTTATGAAGAAATAATTCTATTGGCCGATGGTATATAAAAAAAGGGTTTTCTTACTCGACACCCAATCCAAACCCAACGACTGTCGTCCCTAGCGTTTTACCCCTATTCCGAACACAATGGGATATGTCTCGAAGGCCCACTCAAATGTTTCAGTCAGTTTTCCTTCAGATTAAAATATAAAACATTCAATATTTAATTTGAACGTACATTTCAATTTGCTAGGGCCACAAATTGATTCAAAAAATTCCAGAAAAATAAATCTAGCTATGTTTTGACGATACGGTCCCAACAAAACTAGTTTCGTCGAATTCTGATACCGTTTGCAAAAAGGCCCATTTCTGGTCGATCTAATTTAACTGTAATTGACCAAAACACATTTTCCTTTGCCACGCTCACATACTAGCTTCAAAAATTATGAAATTTGAAACCTAGCGATAACTTCACATCCCGGATCAAACAAAAGTGGTTTCGTCGAATTCCGAGGTCGTATGCAAAATGGTCAATTTCCCGGGCTATATGAATTCCATAGCGACCTTTCTGAAAATTCATTCGGCCATAACTTTTGCTTTCCGCTATGAAAATTCGATTTTTTAGATTCGTTAGAATGGTATTCACTAACAGATTTAAATATTTTTTGTTCCGCTAAAATCCGTTTTGTTTTGCACCCGGTACAGTCCGACAAAGTTTGAATTCAATTTTTGAAACTACAGCGCCATTTCAGGCCTTGTTTATAATTAAAATTAATTATATTCGTTTTCAATTGTCGATTCAAACTCACTTTTCATTGCCATTATTAAAAATATTTATTTTAAATATTTAAAATCCATTATTTTAGCCAATTTAAAAAATTTAAATTGGTTCAGATTTTCTGGGTCGTTACACATGGCAGTACATAAGTTATGCAAGTTTATGCCCATTGCCTATGCTGGTTTTGTATCATATGCTAGTTTGAATAAATTCATATGCAAGTTATTGGCTATGTAAACTTATGTCATGATTCTTAGATCTATTTCATCTGCTATGCAAGTTTTGATTTTTCTTTTCTTTTTTATAAGTTAGACTATTGCGAGTCTAACATATGTCATATCAAAACGTAGGAATAGCGTGGGGACAATGGGAAAATACTGAATATACAAAATTGTGAATTGGCATAAAATGACCTTATAAGGCATATAATAAACTTGAGACATTAATTGGCATAATTGGTATTTATGGACATAATTTAAGTGACAATTATGGACATAAATAAATTTGGAATTTATTGACAAATTTGAATAGGGATATTAATCCAATATGGGGTTAAATAATTATGTGATAATTAACCGCCTAAGACACGAGGTTAGACTCGTTTGTGGTGTAAGACTGCCCGGACCCGCCCGACAAATCCAGCAGCCACAAATGTACGTCTAATGTGAGAGGTCAAAGGCACGAATTAAATGCGTAACAATTGTAAAGACACGAGGTTAGGCTCGTTTGCGGTATAAGACTGCCCGGACCCGCCCAGCAAATCCAGCAACCACAAATATCAGTCTAATGTGGGAGGTCTTTACAAGGTTACGGTTCTAATGAATTAAGTAACACTTAACCAAAAAACATTTGGTGGGACGTGGGGGGTTAAGTGGGTGCCTTGGGTGGCATGTGAAATACGATTAGATGCACTTAACCAAGTTGAAATTTGTAAGAAGACATGAATAAAAATGGGGTTAAGTGGGAAACCTTTGTGGGGAACAAGCATAAGTGAAAAGCTTGTGTCAGGCATGCCCTTTTCAAACCAGTAACCCATTAAGTATCTTTGTGAGCTCAACCCAAGTCGAGGACGGGACACGCTTACTGGATTTGATTGTAAGAGGTCAAAAGGGGTTAGCGGTGGCAACACAAGTCCAACGGGGTCATGTGCATGCGTGGGCCCGGGCTGGTAGGTAAGACGTTGTTGCATCGTGTAGATATAAGCCGTGCATTTCTAGTGGTATCGGGTTGCCACTTTAGGGAGTAATACACCCCACTGTGGAACCAGCACGGGTATCTACGAGTTAGGGAGCCGATCGCATGGGGGTAGTAGGTACAACTAGTGGAGATAGGGGCAGACGACACCTATGAAGGCAGCTAGGGGTACACGAAACTACCATTATCATTATTAAGTTCTGTAGGCGAGATCAACTTTTAGGGTGACTAGTGGTGGTGCAGTATAGTAATTATCCTATAATGATTAGGAACGAGATTAACGCCAGAATATTCCTCTTGATTGCTTTGTCATGCCCACTTGTTTCATGATCATACTTTATCTTACCAGTTTATGCCTTATCCTAGTTACTTTAATAATTATATTGTTAAAGTTATTATACTCGCCAGACTTTATGTCTTACCCCCTTGTTTTCGTCTCTTTTCTTCCTTTCCTCCACCCAGGTTCTCAGGGTGGGACTAGTACTAGTGGAGCTTGATCTTGGATCTCTTTCTCTCTCTTTTGGAAGTGCTTGGATTGCTGAAAGTAAAGTTCATCTCATTTGTTTTATGGCTACTTGTGTTGGGTTTTATGCTTTTTACTTTATGTACTTTGAAATAATTTGTCAAGTTGGATATTAAGTGTACTTGGTTTATGAAGTTGTTGTAATCAAACTATTTCTCCGCCGCAATAAAAGTTGTTTTAAAATTTTCAAGTACCATTATTTGTATCTGTCTTGTTATATTCTGTTCTATACACTAAATACGCTCCATGGAAGTTAATGCATTCCCTTTGTGAGTGACATTAATGGACGTAGGGTGTTACAATCAGGATCGGCAAGAAAAAGAATGCTGGAGCGTTGCATATGCAGGGGAAGGGGAGCTGCTGGAAAGTTTTGGGAAAGGATCTATTGTGTGAGGATTAAAGGAAGCTACATGGGTAAGGTAGGTAAAACAAAGCAGAAGAGAAAACATATAGGGTGATCTGTGTGCACGAGCGAAGCAGGGGAGGAGTGTTGCCAGAATAGAGATAGAATAACCTGGAGAATGAACATGACGTAGTAGGGAAAGAAGAAGATGAACATTATCATTCAGGGTGTAATTAGAAATATGCCTATTCGTTTTTTATTACTATGCCTAATTAAGTTTAAGTTTAATTTGCCTAATCTCCTTTTTATTAAATTTCAAATGTGCCTATCCCATTTATACAGTGCCTAAACAAAGTTGTGAATATGCCTGGATATATTTATAACTTGAATTGTGCCTAACCAGTTTATACCCATTTATAAATAGTGCCTAACCCATGTTTTTATGTGCCTAAATGACCTTATAACATAAATTTGGAAATGCCTGATGATATAAACTGGATATAAAAACTATTTTAGTATAAACTGGATATTGTGCCTTGTGTACTGTTTAAACGTGCCTCTGTAACATTTTATATTTGCCTAACTATATTAATATAGTGTTTGATAGAAATTCAATAAGTGCCAAAATCATATACTAACGTGTACGCATAGGTATGTTTATATGTGGCCTAAGTTTTGAATTGGGACTAAACAGCTTTTACCGTGCCCCAGTACATTATATATTAAGTTTATAACGTGCCAAACCTTAATTATATTAGACATTAATTGCCGATTAGGTTAATAAAAATATTATTTAAGTTTTAGTAATAGTGAACACCGTATTAAATTATATCTTGGTCATAAGGTAACAAAGTGGAACAAACCAAAGGATGTTGGGACCGTATCGATAGGAGTAATATTTAGGAGCTGGTTTGGACAGAGTGGAGCACAAACGGAAGTTTTAGTTAACTTATACACATGTTTAATTAAATTAAAACAAAATCGTTTTGACAAAAAATGGAAACCCAAGGTGAGTACAAATGTTTAATTAAATTAAAACAAAGTCATTTTGACAACAAATGGAAACCCAAGGTGAGTACAACTCACTCAGTTTTATCCCACTTATATTTTATATAAGTCGGGTTAAAATTTTTGTGTGCTATGATTATTAATTGTTTGATGGATGTTGAATATATATTTATATGTGTTGACTTAACTGATTAAATTAAACATTCGTTTAATTTATATCAATCGTTATTTTTAGTGACTGTAACCAATTAACGAAACTTACATCGTTGGTCACGTTTATAATAATATAAATGTGTTAAATTTAAAGATGAATGTTTGGATTGCTGTTAATTGTTGATGGATGAATATTATATCTGTATATTGAATTGATTGATGTATTTTGAGGTAACTGGATGCATGAAAAAAAATTGGTTGGAGGGATCCAACTAGATACCTCAAATTTATTGTTTAATTTCATATTACAATTATACGAACTGATTAACCGATATGATTGGATAATTGACTTGATTATTGATTGTTGAATCTAAAATCAACGTTTGTTTTATTATTAACCAATGGGCAATATTGGTTGAGTAATTGGTAGCAGTTTGCCTAAAAATAAATCATTTTATGAATGTTGATTTACCTTTAGGTGAAGCAACGTTAATGAAGTAAAAAAAAATTATGTTATAACTGAAGATAGATTTTAAAATCTATATATTTGGATAAAGGTTTAATAAAAGGAAATTTATATTGTATTATTTATTATTTAAGTTGTTTTTGTTTTTAGTAAGTACGATTTTGATATTTATAAGCAAATGAGCATAATTAACGTAACGGTTAATGGTTGGATAAATTGTTTCCAAGAGATAATTAAATGGGATTATTTAAAATTAATATATTATTAATTAATTTAAAGGTTGAATTAATTGGAATTGTTTAACGAAATAATCGTATTTTGAGATGACTAAGTCGATCGTTTTAACTGGGATTGATTGTTAAATTAGTTGTTGTCAATTAATCTAGAGAAATAATTAACGAATATTTGTTTTAAGTTTAATAAGATTTTTAAAAGAAATTTAACATGTGTTCCAGTTAATGATGAATGAAAATTTTATTTTAATTGATAATAATTTAAATAATTACGTTTTAAAAGAATTTCATTTAAGTAAGTAATCAAAGTTGATAGTGGAATCTAGTTGAATTTTGAAAAGAGTTAATGAACGGGTTTTATATTAAACCTAAGTGTTATAAAAAAGATTTATAAAGAGGTGTGAAGCTAAAATGTTAAGTTTAATTAATGTTACTTAAAAATGGAATTAATTGAAATAAATGGGATTGAGATGGAAGGGGTAAAAGGAATGTTTGTAATTTAATTTGGTAAAAAAAATTAGAATAGAATTTTATAATAAAAATCCGAGTTATAAGACGAATTGTTTTAAAGGAACTAAAATTAAAAGGTGATGTTTAAAAAGCAAGTACTTAATCAACAAATTAAGTAATAATAATTATATTTGAAAATGAGATTTCCAAAAGATAATATGGGTTTTATAAAACTATAATAAAATAGTTAAATGGGATTTGTTTTGATATTAGAATGAATTTCGTTTTTTGAATAACAACTCATATCTATCGTAAGACAAGAACGTTGTTGATCAAGGTCTGAGAAGTAAATAAAATACTGTAACCTAAACGACTTCAGGATTATCTATGGATGATATTAGTTTGTATGAGGAGGTTAGAAGAAATTTATTATTTCCATGTGAGAAATAGTAATGCAACGTTAACAAAAGGAATCTAAGGAAATATATATATATTGATATTTCCAAAGTAAAGGAAATACAATGGGTTTTAGAATATGAAATGATATTTCTAAAGTAAAAGAAATGAAAGGAGATTTTGTCGAAATATAATGATATTTTCGAAGTAAAGAGATGAGTTTTATAATGGGTTTATTGTAAATAGATAAGTGCCGATTATTGTTTTCATGTACTGAAACAAAAGAGATTTCATAATGTACTGTTACAAATGATAAGTTAAATTATTTTCCCAATTATAGATAATGAAAATTGTTGCAACAAACGTTTTGAAATGAGAGCTAAATGGAAAATTGAATATGGTTATAAGACATTTCCAAAAAAATTTATAATATTGAGAATATTAGTATATTAAAATAAGAAGTAAATATTGTGTTTCAAAATATTGAAAGATTTAGAAGTTTTTAGTTATTCATTCATTGATTACTTTTTATTAAAGAGGCTAAGGGATGCTGAGTAATTAACCAGTAAATCCATTTTATTTTCATGGTTGCAAGGTTTTTTATTTGATAATTAAATAACCAACTATCAAATCTGGCCAATTATCGCTTGTTGGTATGGAAAACCTGGGATCAAATTTATATTCGAAAACCATTCCAACTAGCAAATTCGTAAACGGGAAAGATATTTGATGGTGATCAAGATGGAGCAATTGAAGACTGTGGATCTTCATAAAACAAAAGAACTACTTAAAATCTCTAGTTGGCCCCTTGAGATATATTGTGGTTCTATCGTTGTTGGAATCTACAGATTGCAAGGACTTCTCGCTACTGATCCTTGGGGTAATTCCTATAGGATGGGATAGAAGGGTGCCTACGGTTCATCCTGTACCTGGATGACTTGTATGGATGAGTGTTTGACAGAGTATTTCCAAATAGTCACGTACATTGATTTCTTTAAACTGTAACAACCCTGATTTTTAGCCATTTAATTTTGAACATTTAAATTATTTTAAATGTTGTATTAGAAATATAAAAGGTTATTCATAAAGAATTTATTTATTAAAAACAACATTTGAACATATAATTTATAATTAAATTTAAAACGAGCTCGTAACATCATGGTAGTTCGTAATTTAACGTTTTGAACGTCAATTGGATATACAGGATCCAATATAAGGCAGGTTTCTTTGAAACAAGAAACGTTCAGATATATTTTATTATAATTTTCTAATAAAGGTGTAAAATCGAGATTTCGTTTTATATATTGTGAGTTATGTCCAAATCAAATTTTCAAATAGTCGGTATGGAATCGTTTATAAATTATAACGATTTATTATGTAAATAAATCAATTTTAAATAATCTGAACGTCGTTTAGTTTGAAATATCGAGTTACAAATCTAGGTATGTTTATTTTGGAGCTATATGATGTTCTAGTCGAAGATATACGATAATAATACTTTATTATTGTTCAATTGAATTGATTAATATTTTAATCGATTTATTAAGCCTTTAAAATAGCCTTTTTGCAAACGATCCCCGTTTTCGAGGAAACCAGTTCCATCGTGTATGGAATATTGAGTTATGCTAAGATTTCAATTTTTCATTGCGATTAAAAGCCGTATATAGCGGTTTTAACATGAAGCTTCCGCCGTAAGTTTCAAAAATTAATAAAACAATATATATACTCTTTATATATATGTTTCCCAAGTCAACAACCCTAGCTCACTATCCAAAAGCAAAATCGTGTGGTCAACCATGTCGAGTCGCCACTTCACTATTTTTTTCCAACAAAATTTCACATTCTAAATTACCAAACAAATTGGATAAAATTCTAAAAATACTAAAACTAGATTTGTGAATCTCCTCTTGCTAACAGCCTCCCGTTGGCACCAATATGGTTCAGCTCAATCACAATTTTCCGTGTCATTGTTTCACCGAGCCTAGGATTGCATTTACTGGTGAACTCCATGGGTATTGGTCAAATCTGTTTCAGGTGGAGGTGTGGGAGAACGCTGCGCCTCGATTGGTGGTGGAGTTAGAGGTTTAAATTCAAATGGCCGACGATCTTCGCTGTGTTGAGTTGAACTACATTTTTCATGTGGTTGGTCACGTTGGAAGTCAGTGGACAGGGTAACAGGGATGTCCGATCAAACATGGGTGAAGGGTGGTCTCGGCGTTGGCCAGCTAGCGGCATTGTTTAAGAGGGTCCCGGTGGCACACAGTGACAGTGACGATGGGTTTTCCATCGGTTAATAAAGTGGGGGAGGCTCTGTATCGCGATTTTTGGAAGGAGGGTTTGGAGAGTATCACGAGTAAAACTGTGATTAAGGGGTGAAAGACGGGTCAAACTTCAAAGCCACATTTTAGGAAATCATGGAATTTTAATTGGGGAAGAGTGCGTGATTTCAAATTTCAATGCCTGGAACCGAGTATTCCAATTGGAGAAAAAAGTGGCAGATAAGATATTAATTTTGGGTTAAAGCTTAATAACCAGTTAAGAACTTACTAATGAGGTATTAAAGTTTTAATGACATAATTAAAGAAGTTTAGGTCCTATTATTATAAATTAAACCCTATAACACATATAATCTGCCTGTATGTTATCAAAATTTCGTAAAGCATGCCAATTGGAATCGTAGCGACGAGAGCTACATTGTGGAACTTATTTCACTAAGAATCTAGCTTTTGGAATTTCATGATAAAATCAAATGGTTGTTTGATTTTAAACGAAATAAATGCAGAATTGTCAAATGCAAACAAGGTGAGTAAACTCACTAACTCTGGCTCATTTATATTTTTATATAAACAAGTTTTAAATTTATATATAGTAATTTTATACTGTGTGATTGTTGTTTAGAAGAATGGTTGATAAATTGGTTGGAATGATTGATTAGTTATATATACTTTAATCGTTGATTGAATATTAATTATGTTTACCATGATATCTTATATTGAAACGAAATTGATGTTACTTATGTTGATTAACATTTGTGGATGCAGGGACATAGGTTGGAGGGATCCTACTGGATTCCTCAACATTTATATTACTGTTATCGTTGATTGTGATATATGATGAGATATATAAATGGTGATTGATTATATTGTGTTTGAATTATCCTGGCCCTAGAATTTTGGTACTTAAACATCGTAAAATATTTTCGAATGCAGAAAAGGAATTTGAGATTTAAAATGGCAATATATTTTCAAAATAGAAATTAAATTTCAAATAGACTGGAAATAGAAACTTGTTCAATTGGATTAAATTAGAAGTTGATTATAACGATGTTTATAAATTAAATAAAATATTTATCATAGGATAAATTAAAATATAAATTCATGTTGAATTTATATAAGAGAAGTGGAAATCAGTGTTGACACCGATATTTGTAGTGGGATTTATACCTATTAGTTATAAAAGAAATTTGAATTGGAAGAAATGAATTCAAATGGAAATTTGAATGAGAAGGGAAATGGGAGATCGTTTTCAAAAGTAAATGATGGGTTTTATTCCAAAGTTTGGGATATAAAATAAATTGAGATAAATAAAAATGTTTTATATTTAGAATTCGACTATGTCGAATCTTATTAAAATAATTTATTTCAGAAAAGATATTAACACTCCTTTTAGTGTGAATCTATAAATTAGATGAAATATGTTAAAAAACTAATATTTCAATATGTATAACTATGTAAATAGGATTATATGTTTTGGAATAATATTATTTCAAATTAAATTTATTAAATGAGAAGGGAATAGTAGAAATCAAATGGCATTGATTTTGGAAGTTATGGAATGTATAGCTTGTGAATATATTAAAAATGGAAAAAATTGAATTGTTTTATATAAACATAAAGTGATTAGCAACAATTTTATAAATGGAATTTATAAATTGATTGAGAGTTATAAAGTAACTCGATTTGAATCTAAATTGATATTTTCAAATAAAAATCATATTGAGTTGATAAACGAGCCTCGATTCCTTTTAAGGAATGATATTTTATTTGGAAGTGAATAACTATTTGAAAGCAAACGTTTTGCAAATGGGTATAGTTATAAGTGAAATTTGAGTTAAACGGATATGATAGAATATTCCGAGTTTGGAATATTAATCGAATGTAGAATAATTAAAAGAGAGTTATTCATCGAAATTCGAATATATCGAATTCAGGAAAGTACGTTTTACTTTCCAATTTAATCAAGATTAATTTTTATTTATCTATTAATTAAGATATTTATTTATTTAAATTTAATGAATAAAAGATATATTTTAGAAATTTAATATTTTGGAAATAGGGATTATAACGCTATCGTCATAATCAATGTTTTTCGTAAAAGAAGTGGATTCTTAAATTGAATCCGAGAGTTGTGTAAGCAATGTTTTTATTGGAAATTGAAGTTGTGAGCTTTGACTATTTTGAAGTTGAGAATGTTGTTTAGTTAAGGTCTGAGAGGTAATTATACCCCAACTTGATTGACTTCGTGATTGACGGAGGAATAGTTAAGGTTCGGTAGTGAAGATTGGTTAGTAATACGTTTAGTTAATGAATGATTATTGGTTTGAGTTATAATAACGATGTTTTTATTACATCAGTTTAATTTAAATGATTTTGAAACGTTTCCCAAATAAAATGAAAGATGAGCATAGAAAATGAAATGAATTGGCAAATAAGGAATTAAGAAATGGAATATGGAAATGTTTCCCGATATTAATAATGTATATTTCCTGAGTATAGAAAATAAGGATTCATGAATATATGGAAATATTTTTCGAAAGTGTGATAAGAGGTATTTTCTGGAATATAGAAAATAAAGAGTTTATAATATTAGAAATGATTTCCAAGAATCGGAATAGACTAACGAATTATGAGAAATATCTGGAAAGATATGGGAAGTTGGGAAATTAATAAGTAATTAATTTAAAAAGGGCCTAGTGTTGTTTGATGGATGATCGGTAAAATTTCCATTTGAAAATAGGATCGTTGATTATATGGATGTTCCATTGGTAGTTAAATAAATGACTATCAAAGTTTTGGTTTACTTTATACCTCTGTTGTCAATACGGAGAGACCAAGATCAGGTTATTTTCTGAAAAAACACTCTGTATGGGCATAAGCATTATGAATTAACTTATGTGGAAGATGAAGTAAAATGCAAGGGTTGTTATGTTAATCCTAGGTAGAAATTGCCTAAGATGGATTAATAGAATGGTGCCTTCTGTTTGTCCAGTCCCAGGACAACGTATATGGAAGAATGTTTAACAGTATTTCTAGATGGTCACGTACATTGATTTCTTCAAATATACCAAGTTTGGTGGCGAAGAAGGAAACTTATCTAGGCTTAACACTCAGAGTGTATTTGTAGACGTCAATTAGTGATTTGACGGATTGGACGATGTGGCATTCAAAGTAAATGATGCCAAGAGTTCTGAAAGATAATCGTGACCTCAAACCTCATCAACCGGGAATAACAAAAAAGGGCAGGCAGCATGGCCAAGTGGGCCATTCCCATTAGTGGTATTATCACCTGATCTAGAGAAAATTCATTTGCTTCTTATTCTATTCGCTGTTGTATGCTTTCGGTAAGAGTTGCTGATCACAACACTTGGTGATAATATGCACGGTACACTCAAGTTAAATGAGTGACTAGTCATGTGTGGTCGGGTTGCAAGATGTTCTTGTTGAACCCAGTGTATTCCTCTCTAGAGATACACTATCGAAAGGTGGTCACGTACCTTGTCATAGTTGGAAATCCATTCTCCAATAAGCGCCCTGAAGTTTTTGATTTTATATTACATATAGAGTGTGAGATGCAAGCGTTCCGCTAGATTTCTATTTATTTGATTTAGACACTATTATAATATCACTGGATTTGGTATCAAAAATATTTTTGGTTATCATAAGGTAAAAACCATCCATGTTTATGTATGGATCGGTCTTACGGTTATCATTTCTTTCAAAAAGTTTTTTTTTTGAAAGCTAAACAAATGATTGGAGTTTACTACACCAGTCCCATGACTGACCCACAGCTTATTTTGTTTTGTTTTACCCTAAACTCTTAGGTGCCCAAATTTGTACGGGCAATCAAGTAGTTAGGCTTGCTTTCAGATACACTTGGAGGAGCTTAAAGCAGTAGTCTTCATCAGTTAACTACTGACTATCATATTTTTTTCGCTATGTACTATGTTGTATATGGAAATAGGTGTTTATAACTATTCCAGAAAATAGCGGTTGTGCTCTGATGATGGTTTTTATATATAGTTACCAAATTTGTATTTCAAAAGTTATGTTATATAATATATTTTATGTGTTTTTCTGTGATATTGTGTTCTTCGCTTTCTTCTATTCTAATATTTCTTTCTTCTCCTCACCCTCTTTCTATTAATGATCTACCAATTTCTGATGCTTGGTTAGTCGACGTGGTGTTTTGTGTCGATGAACAAGATTGGGAATAGGTTGGTTCATTATAGTGGTATCAGAGCTGAAGTTTGAGTAGTAGCCTTGGCTCTGTGGCGTAACTCAGTAGAGATGGGGTTAGTAATACCCTACATTGAGTTTGAGTGTGTGTATATGTGAGAGCGTATTTGTAGAGTTGACATAAAATTGTTATACATTGTGTTGACTGGTTTGTTGAGTGGTTTTTGAATTCTGGTCGATATGGAATATACAACTATATTGATAGGTGTTTCTAAACTCTCGAACAAAGCAATTCAATATAGCATTTTTTTAAGAGGGGCAAATGAATTATTTTTTCCCAAAAACTATTTTTGATATAAAAGGGAATAATTTTCTGAAATTATTGATTTGGTTTGGTTGTTATTATAATCAAATGGGATTTTAATATTTGAATGGTTATATAAAACCAAATTGAATTTTTATAAGAATGGAATATACAAAAAAGTTGAATTACAACTGGATTCAGACCAGAATTTGGAATTAAAATCTCGGAAGTTTAGAAATATTTTCTAAAGTATTTTCAAAAGTGATATAACATTATTTGAATGATTTTTGAATAAGAATGATTTTAATGGATTTTGAAAGTGATTAAGCAATGAAATCACTTCAGTGGCGAGAAAATAATTCTGAGAATGGATCGCAACATTATCAGTATTAATTTTCAAATTTCTAGGTGACGGATTGCTGCCATAATAATTCGTTAATGGAAAATTTGTTTGAACTGAACAAGATGTTTTAAAACAAATTCAAATGTTTGAATGTGTAGACGATTATAAATATATATATGTATAACTATATGGTTCCGAACAGATTTGGAAATAAAAGCCAGGAATTTGAATTCTGAATTTTTATTTAACATGTGTAAGTTAAATGAACTGGAATGGTATAAGCAAATGGAATAGATTAAAAATTTAGCTTAAGTTAAGTTAAATAGAATTATATTGGATTGGAAATTTAATTTTGGAACGAATCGACATTTTCCCGATCCTGATTATCAATACCATATCAACTAACCAAACACCAGAAATTACCGGATCTTTAATAGAAAGAAGTTAAAGGGTGAGAAATATAAAGAAAGCAATATTAGAATAGAAGAATAACATAAAACAACAACATATAATCTCACATCGCTGCGAAATAAAATATAATATATATGACAATCTTTGAAATACAGAATTTTACTTACATATATTATCAGTTATTAATTCAATTACTACTCCATTTCTATTATTAATTTCCAATTTCATTAGGAATAAATTATTTTATAAAATTCGATGATATCGAATTCTAATTATAATCAGTTGGATTTTCTCAGTTCAGTTTATATCCTGAATTCCAGAGTATAATCAGTCGTTTTTTAACATGGTTTCTAATTCACTTTTAAGTTCACACTTGAATTTAAACTTCTAAATTATCTAATGATAATTTATTTCACTTGATTTATACACATCGTTTATAAATTCAACTTCCTTGTTTTATCTATTAAAACAAGTTTCATTTCAATATCTATTTGAAACTCAATTCATTTTATATTCCGAAATCTGAAATAAAAACCATCATTCCCTTTTCGAAATGATTTCAATTTCTATTTTTAAATCCATACTTGAATTTAAAATATCAAATTATTTCTTGATAATTAATTCACTGCGTTTATAAACATCATTTATAAATTTACTTGTTTTATATATATTCAAACAAGTTCCATTTCAAACCAAAATCTTATTTTGGAATATTCTATTTATTACAACTTATCTATATATAACATATAATCTATTTTAATATTTAATTCTAAATCTTAGTTTCTTATTAATAAAATTCCAATATCATTTCTAGATATAATTTATTTTATAATTTCGGCATAATCTAATTAAATTATACAATTAAATTAACATTCCGAACATCGGAATAACTTTCATTGTTTTCTGTTTAAAACGATTCCTAATTATCATTTTAGATTCATAATTGAATTTACTCTTTAATTATCCAATGATAATTATCCATTTTATTTATAAATACTGTTTACAAATTCACCTCAATTACCCGCATTATCCAATGAAAATAATTCCATTTAATTTGTAAACACCGTTTATAAATTCATCATGTGTTTTTATTATTCAAAACAAGTTAATATTTTTATAGCCCATTTGAAATTCAAATTCTATTTTTAGAAAAATAGATTTCCCTTTTTTATCTTAAAATCCCTTTTATGATATTTTTATAAACCAACATTTAGGCCCAGTGATATTTAAACATCTAAACACCGAATTATCAATCACAGGTTTCCTAACACATCATATATGATAATAAATATATGAAAACAAACAAATAATAAATTTTTGAGGAATCCATTTGGATCCCTCCAACCTATTTTCCTTTGTCCATAGATGTTAGCCAACATAAATGATACCCATCTTGCTTATCGCAGTACAGAAGGTCATCTACTATAATATATTGTGGGGCGCTGAAACACCCCACCTCCGTTAGGGTCACTCTCAAAGGGAATGCCCTAATTTTGGTGGAGGTTTTTAAGTATAAGTCACGGATATACAAGACAGATATAAGAACACATATTTTTGAACAGCAGAAACCAACAACAACTTTTATTTCATTAAAATACGTGTTACACAAGCCGTGGCATAATTGTCTTACAATACTTCCAAAAACATAACATCTTCATAACTGTCTTGATTACATTATTTAAAGAAGCATAGAGAAAACATAAATAAACTGCAAAAGTCCCATAATTGATGTCCAAATCCATAGTCCAAAACGGAAAAGATCTAACCAATACATTCATTCTCTTCAAGCTGGATGTGAAAACTGGTCAAGCTGCGGTATTCCCTCCCTGTGGACCTGGGGGGGGGGGGGGGAACGAAAGAAAAGAAGGCGAAAGAAAAGAAGGCGAAAGAAAAGTAGAGTCAGACATAAAGCCTGAGTAAGTCTAGGACTATTCAGTCTATGAATAAAGAACTGGGTATGATAAGTATAAACTGGAAATGGGAAAGCATTATAAACTAAGTTAAGTGGTCTAGGGTCGAATACTATCGTACCCCATATTAATCTCTGTACCCATATAAACTAGTTCCCAACAGGCACCCCATTATCAGGGTGAAGTGATCCTTTTTCTGATGATCGGCTCCTACTCGCATAGTTACATGTTTCGTATGGCCCCCGATGTTGTAGTTACCTATGCTGGTCCCACCATGGGGTGTATCAAGTCCCATGTTGGCGGCCCGACACAATCCTAGAATACACAGGTATGCTACTGGTGCCCAGTGCCTTATTTTTCTACGCCGGAGTGTGTGCACGCCCGCACCCCGTTAGAACCTACACTGCTACACCACCGCCGTCGATTTGACCTCTTACAATCAGCCCAGTAATCGTGCCCCACCCTGCCTAGTTCAGGGTATCCTGATACACCTTGTAGGGTTACTGCTGAAAAGGGTCCCCCGCTACTAGGTTTTCTATTTCTAGCCAACATGCTAAGTTGGTTAAGTGTTTTATAAACCTAACCCCCAATCAGTCTGTTTAGTTTAGCATGTTCCATTTTGATTAAGTATTAATATAATTTACTTAATCCTATCAATCCTGACTCAGCCTTAATTGTCTTATTAAAGCCTTGACCTCTCACATTAGACAGGTATTGTTGTGGCTACCTGTTTTCGGTTGCGTCCGGGCAGTCTTACGCCACAACTCAGTCTAACCTTGGGTCCTTATTGGGCTCCGTGTTTAACCACCCACATTGGATAGGTATTGTTGTGACTACTGGACAGCCGGGCGGTTCCGGGCAGGTTTACATCACAACTCAATCCAACCTCGGGTTAAACACATCGTATTTTCTACATTTACATATTTTGTCTCTTTTCTTTTTATATGTAAATATTTGCGGCCCATTATTCAAATTTACCTTTATTGATTAGAATTCATTTATGCCACTTAATTTCTTTTCAAGGTTGTTGGCATGCGTCAAACATGCCAACACATATGTTCTATATTTTAGCCCAAACGTCATTACCCCCATTTTACATGTTCGCTCCAATGTAAGATGTGTTGGGTTTAATACTTAAACCCAATTTAGCCAATTGAAAAGGGGAGGCTTATAACATGGTGTTTATAAGTTAACATGAAAAAAGGGAGTGTGAACGCATGAACTTGCAACGAACGATTCAGTTAACATAAAGTAGGCACATGTGAACTTGCAATTGTAACATCATATAATCATGGCATAACATGAATCATTTTATTCATATAATCATGGCATAAACAATACTTAAACATGAATCATTCTATTCATATGATTATGGCATAGACAATACTTAAACATGAATTATTCATATGATTATGGCATAAACAATACTTAAACATGAATCGTTCTATCCATAGAATTATAGCATAAACATACCTAAACTTAAATCATGGTTCTTAATCTATCTATATAAACTTGCAAGTGGAATGTAATTCTAATGTAATTCTAATGTAATTCTAATGTAACTTATGTGTCATATATATTATCATATGATTATGCTAACAACATAAGCCTAAAAACATTTTTTTCAATTAGGCATAACAACAAACATAGTTTAGTCATGTTCATAAAATTAATACAAGTTCACAATGATGCTTGTTTTTGTCACTATCACAATAGCATGATTTTTATACTTGAACCATGATGCCAATTCCAACATATATGAATCATAATACTCAAATGGATCCCATTACACTAAAGATGACCATAAAATTATACATCATGTTGGCATAACAGTAAATCATATATTTGTATGAATCTCAAATAAACTATTACAACATATAGTTATTACTTTCAACATGAATCATATACTTGCAATTACCAAATGGGTGTTGTAAATAACTACCACAAACACGTAGTTTTCAATATGAATCATATGCTTGCGAATATCAAATCGTATACTACAACATTCCCAAATCGTTTATAATCAAAGCAACATACAAATATAGATTATTATCGCCACAATTCCATTTCATACTTTACACAAATCAACACAATTATTTAATTCACATCGGAATAGCACTCTACTTACAACGTATGACGAATCTTCAATTTAGGAATCTGAATTCTGAAATTGGAGATGCTATCCTTTGTTGTAGGCGTTGCTTTGATTTGATTAACGTTGCTTTAAGCTTTCAAATTATCTCCTAATCGTCTCCCAATTTCTGGCGGCTATTCCTAGTCTCTCCTCAGCAGCATGACGGTCTCATCTCCATTTTAGTTTGTGTGAATTAGGGTTAGTCTTAGGTCCTTTTTATAGAGTTTGTGAGTTGATTTAGACCGTCGATGAAGCTTGGTTTAATAATAGCCGTTCGTTCAAAGGAGAGACCAACCAGGAGCTGACACCTAGCCCCAGTGACAAGGCAAGGCTCAGAAAATCGACCAAACACAGACCAGGCCAGCCAGGGTGGGCTGGGTTAGACCTAGCTCAGGGGCCAGGTCGACTCCCCAGTCGACCCCCAGGTCGACTCTAGAGTCGACCTGCCTGGGGCAGGTCGACCCCTAGGTCGACTCACAGGTCGACCTGGCCTGGCAGGTCGACCTGGTGGGTTGGGCGGGAACTTTTCCTGCCTACTCTGATTGGGCTGAAATTCAAATCTGTTTTCGAAATTTGAATTTTCAGAAATTTCATCGGGCCATAATTTGGTCATACAGGCCCCGTTTTTCGAAAACTCGGACTCTATTTCGCGTATTTTTCCGAGACGAACGCAATGGCATATCCTGTTTCCCTTAATACTTTGATTTGAAATTTATTATACTTTAATTTGTGAATTTCACTGTTATAAAATGCACGGGGTGTTACATTCTCCCCCACTTAAAAGGATTTCGTCCCAAAATCTTCAAGTTCTGGAAGAATGTACATCCTAACGTCCAAACACCCATCTACTCATCCATCAAACACGAGCATCCATTGTCCTTAAAAGACTTCTAATGCTTCATGATAATATGCGAAGTGTGTGTGTACATGTACTTATCTAATGCAAAATCAGGCGGTCTACTGATTCAGTTGACCTCCTTAATGCGAATTATGTAAGTGCCATGAATCCATTATGTATTCAAATCCTCTTATTCATGATTCTACATGAGTTCACAATCATTCATACACATGCAACATCCATATGACAACACATTAAAGTTCAACCATATACGAATGCAAACATATATGCATATGCAATATGAAGTGATTGAGCCGATCTAAAACCTAGATTGTGTGTGTATATATGCAACCACGAGCAACCACTAGCAATCACTTGCAACTGCTTGCAATCATCATCCATAACATGTTTCAATTACATGTTTTCATCCAAAAGGTTTCTACCTAAAAGATAGGGTCGAGGAGATATACCTAAAAAGATAGATAAAAGCACAACTTAAGAAAAGATCAAAGATGTACCCTCGAAAAGAAAAGGGTAGGCCGCGCGTATCCTAGCTTCAGTTTCCCAGGTTGCATCTCCCTCAGCGTCGCTCCACTGCACTTTGACGAGCTTGACTTCGCGGTTGCGTAGTTTCTTAACTTCCGTCCCTAATATGCGGGTTGGAACTTTCCTTACGGTTGCTTCGCGTTCCACTTCAGCTTCTTCTAGGATATTTGGCTCTACCAATTCAGCTGACTCATGTAGACATTTTCGGAGATGTGAAACATGAAAGACGTTGTGAACTCCGACCAATTTTTCGGGTAGCTCTAATCTATAGGCCATTTTCCCATTTTCTCGATGATAGGGAATGGCCCTACGAACCTTGGTGCTAGCTTTCCTGTGGTTCCAAAACGAACAACGTTCCTTAGCGGAGATACCTTAAGAAAAACTCTGTCCCCAACCTTAAATTCAAGGTCGGTCCTCCTCTTGTCGGCGTATGACTTTTGTCTGTCTTGGGTCGTCTTCATCCTTCTTCGTATTAAGTCTACTTTTTCTGAAGTCTCTCGGATCATATCTGGTCCAAGTATGAGCTTATCAGTAGACTCCCACCAACAAGTGGGTGATCGGCACGGTCTTCCATATAAAGCTTCGAAGGGTGCCATTCCGATGGTTGCTTGATAGCTGTTGTTGTAGGCAAATTCCAACAAAGGAAGATGGTCTTCCCATGTCCCTCCGAAGTCAAGGACGCATAGTCTTAGAAGGTCCTCCAAAACTCTGTTCACTCTTTCTGTTTGGCCGTCGGTTTGGGGATGATAGGCTGTGCTCAAGCATAATTGTGTGCCTACCGCTTCTTGCAGACTCCGCCAAAACTCACTTGTGAAGATAGGGTCTCGGTCACTAACAATGCTGGATGGTATTCCATGGAGTCGAACAATTTCCTTGAGGTAAAGAGATGCTAGAGATGAGGCAGTTCTTTTACTTTTGATAGGTAAAAAGTGGGCGCTTTTAGTAAGCCTATCCACTATTACCCAAATGCTAGTGTTGCCTCTCCTAGACCTAGGCAGCCCATCAATGAAGTCCATTGAGATGCTATCCCACTTCCACTACGGGACCTCTAGAGGATGTAGCAGACCGCCAGGCTTTTTCTGTTCCGCCTTAACTTGTTGGCACACCATACACTTAGAAATGAAATCTGCCACGTCCTTTTTCATGTCGTTCCAAAAGAAAGTTCTTTTTATGTCCTTGTACATTTTATCTCCGCCTGGGTGTATCGTCATCTGGGAGTGATGTGCTTCCTCGAGAGCCTTCTTTACTAAATCCCTTGTTTGTGGGACGCATAGTCTTCCATCTCGCCTTAGCCAACCCTTATCATCAATGGAGTATCTGTTGAGGTGACTCGAAGTCTCACCCCTAATTAGCCTATCTATCGTTTCCACAAGCTGAGGGTCTTCGTGTTGTGCTGTCCCTATTGAGTCCACTAAAGTCGGGCGTACTTCGAGAGATGCTAGCAAGCCTGGTACAAAATCGGAGGAGGGCCTAAAGTCAAAGATGGCTATAAACTCTAGGCTTTGTCTTTCAACAAACAACGGGCTTAGAGTTAGTTTCTTTCGGCTCAACGCGTCTGCCACTACGTTGCCTTTGCTCGGAGTGTAGGAGATCTCGAAATCGTACGAGGCAAGAAACTCCATCCATCTCTGTTGCCTCAAGTTAAGATCTTTCTACGAGAAAAGATATTTCAACGATTTATGGTCAGTGCAAAGTTCGAACTTCTCACCTAGGAGATAGTGTCGCCAAGACTTGAGTGCAAAGACGATGGCAGCTAACTCAAGATCGTGGGTCGGGTAGTTCTTTTCATGCACTTTCAATTGTCTCCCGCCATAAGCTACTACCCTTCCTTCTTGCATTAAGACAGCGCCTAGCCCTGTCCCACATGCATCTGTATAAACTGTGAACATCTTGCTTCCATCTGGCAATGTTAAAACTGGGGCTGTTGTAAGAGCCCTTTTTAGTCGTTGGAAAGCAAACTCGCAATCCAAGTCCCAATTGAACACTAGATTCTTCTTGGTCAGCCTTGTGAGCGGAGCTGAGATTTTTGCAAAATCCCTTATGAATTTTCGGTAGAAACCTGCTAGACCTAGAAAACTTCGGACCTCAGTTGCATTTCTTGGTGTCTTCCAATCCTGTACCGCTACTACCTTGGCAGGGTCCACACCTAACCCTTCTTTGGATATTATGTGCCTAAGGAACCTCACTTCTTCTCTCCAAAAGTGGCATTTGGAGAATTTGGCTTTTAGCTGATGGACTCGCAGAGTTTCCATGATTGCCCTTAAGTGCTGAGCATGCTCTTCCTCATTCTTTGAGAAGATCAAGATATCGTCTACGAAGACCACTACTAACTTATTGAGGAAATCTCTGAATACCCTACTCATCAGGTCCAGGAAGTAAGCAGGTGCATTTGTCAAGCCGAAAAGCATGACAAGCCATTCAAAGAAGCCATCTGGGGTTCTGAATGCCATCTTATCGATACTATCTTCAGCCACCCTTAGCTGATGAAAACCGGTCGCTAAATCGAGTTGGGAGAAAACAGACGCTCCTACAAGCTGATTAAACAAATCGTCAATTCTGGGGAGAGGGTGCCTATTCTTTTTCGTTAGCTTGTTGAGCTACCTATAGTCAACACATAGACGGAGTGAACCATCCGCCTTTGTTGTGAACACCACTGGAGCGCCCCATTCTGAAATGCTCCTCCTAATGAACCCCTTTTCTAGAAGCTCTTTAATCTGTTTACTGAGCTCTTTTCTTTCCCGTGGAGCCATGTGTCTAACGGGCAACGCAACGGGCTTTGCATTATCTACAAGATATATGCGGAAGTCTATCTCCCGCTTCGGAGGCAAGCCCTTCACCTCTTCGAAGACATCCGGATATTCCCTGACCACTCTAACCGATTGCAAATTTTCAACGGAGGCATCTAGCGATTCAAGATAACTAAGCATAACCGCATACGAGGGATTACAAGTAATTTCCAAAGTGTTACCGAGCTGGGTCAGGAGCCTAACAACCCTTTTTTCACAATCAAGAATGGCCCCATTACCGGATAGCCAATCCATGCCCAAAATCAAACCATATCCCGAAAAGCCCAAAACAAAGGCAATACATTTAAATTCTACGCTTAGAATAGAAATTTTCAATCCCAAACAGATCATAGACAAATGAGCTGGGCCCCCAATTGGGTTTGAAACAATTAAGGGGTCCTCTACCATACTAGTTTTTAGGTGCAGAGATTCTACTAAAGCAGACGAGATAAAGGAGTGTGATGCGCCAGAATCAAATAAAGTGCGAACGGGGTGATCATAAAGATAAACTACACTTTCTACAGAAGTATTTATACCTCGTTGTTGCAGAGGTGGCGCCTCTAGCACATGAACTTGTGCCCCTGAGGTGGATCCAGCCCTCTGCCCCTGTCCTCGTTTCTTTGGGCAGTCCTTAGCCATGTGGCCTGTCTCACCGCAAGAAAAGCACCCACCATTCATCTTGGCCTTCTATTTCCGGCAATCTTTCACTAAGTGCCCCACTTTGCCACAGAAATTACACTTCCTCTTCTCTTTGTTGTCTTTTCTGCCCTTCTTAAAGTCTGTCTTCTTAGGCTATAAACCCTCTTTCTTCCCTTGAGAGTTTTCTGCCTTTGTCTCCTTCTTGCCCTTATCCTCTTCGTTCAGCAATGCCATCTGTACCAACCTTTCATACATAGCTCCCATGGGTATAAGGGTCATGGCCAAACTGTGTAATGGCTCATTCAACCCTTTCACAAAACGGAGAGCCTTCTTGTGCGGGGTGTTGACTAGGTCCAGTCCGAACCTAGCCAGCTCATCGAACTGATTAACATACTCTTTGACTGTCTTGTTCCCTTGCTTAAGAAATAAGAATTTTTCCAACTGCAAACTCCTTTCGCGTCTGAGAGAAATTTAGCCTCAAACCTTGCCCTAAAGTCCTCCCATGTTTCCACTGGTCTTTCTGCATTAGTGACTTCCCACCAATAGGAAGCCTCTCCCTTTAGTAGCCACACTGCCAGTTGTACTTTCTGCCTATCTTCTACCTCAAAGATGACGAATAAGTCCTCGGTTTCTTTCAGCCAATTCCTAGCTGCCACGAAGGACTCAGTTCCATGGAAGTCCTTTCCTCCCATAGCTTTAAAATCTTTACATATCTTAGCAAAAGTGTTTCCCCGTGGAGGAGGTGGAGGAAGAGGTGCTGCTGCAGCTGGATGATTTCCTGCAGCTGGGGGAGGAGGAACGGTAGGACCTGGCTGAGTGGCCCTTGCTTCTAAGAACCATCTAAACCAACCAGGTATTGGTACACCCTCAGTCAAGTTAAGTTCTTCGGACATGCTGAAATAAAAAGGGTAGATTCAAAACGAAGGATAAGAGATAGTACCTATGGCTTAGGGGGACTTTGCCTTTTTAAAATAAAATAATATTTTATCTTTTAAAAATGCTTCTTTAAATTTCTTTTTGAAAAATAAATTTTCAAAACTTTTTATCTTATCTGGTAAACCTATGCTCTGATACCAAGTGAAACACCCCACCTCCGTTAGGGTCACTCTCAAAGGGAATGCCCTAATTTTGGTGGAGGTTTTTAAGTATAAGTCACAGATATACAAGACAGATATAAGAACACATATTTTTGAACAGCAGAAACCAACAACAACTTTTATTTCATTAAAATACATGTTACACAAGCCGTGGCATAATTGTCTTACAATACTTCCAAAAACATAACATCTTCATAACTGTCTTGATTACATTATTTAAAGAAGCATAGAGAAAACATAAATAAACTGCAAAAGTCTCATAATTGCTGTCCAAAGCCATAGTCCAAAACGGAAAAGATCCAAGCAATACATTCTTTCTCTTCAAGCTGGATGTGAAAACTGGTCAAGCTGCGGTATTCCCTCCCTATGGACCTGGGGGAGGGGGGGAACGAAAGAAAAGAAGGCGAAAGAAAAGTAGAGTCAGACATAAAGCCTGAGTAAGTCTAGGACTATTCAGTCTATGAATAAAGAACTGGGTATGATAAGTATAAACTGGAAATGGGAAAGCATTATAAACTAAGTTAAGTGGTCTAGGGTCGAATACTATCGTACCCCATATTAATCTCTGTACCCATATAAACTAGTTCCCAACAGGCACCCCATAATCAGGGTGAAGTGATCCATTTCTGATGATCGGCTCCTACTCGCATAGTTACATGTGTCTTACGGCCCCCGATGTTGTAGTTACCTATGCTGGTCCCACCATGGGGTGTATCAAGTCCCATGGTGGCGGCCCGACACAATCCTAGAATGCACAGGTATGCTACTGGTGCCCAGTGCCTTATTTTTCTGCGCCGGAGTGTGTGCACGCCCGCACCCCGTTAGAACCTACACTGCTGCACCACCGCCGTCGATTTGACCTCTTACAGTCAGCCCAGTAATCGTGCCCCACCCTGCCTAGTTCAGGGTATCCTGATACACCTTGTAGGGTTACTGCTGAAAAGGGTCCCCCGCTACTAGGTTTTCTATTTCTAGCCAACATGCTAAGTTGGTTAAGTGTTTTATAAACCTAACCCCCAATCAGTCTGTTTAGTTTAGCATGTTCCATTTTGATTAAGTATTAATATAATTTACTTAATCCTATCAATCCTGACTCAGCCTTAATTGTCTTATTAAAGCTTGACCTCTCACATTAGACAGGTATTGTTGTGGCTACCTATTGTCGGTTGGGTCCGGGCAGTCTTACGCCACAACTCAGTCTAACCTCGGGTCCTTATTGGGCTCCGTGTTTAACCACCCACATTGGATAGGTATTGTTGTGACTACCGGACAGCCGGGCGGTTCCGGGCAGGTTTACATCACAACTCAATCCAACCTCGGGTTAAACACATCGTATTTTCTACATTTACATATTTTGTCTCTCTTCTTTTTATATGTAAATATTTGCGGCCCATTATTCAAATTTACCTTTATTGATTAGAATTCATTTATGCCACTTAATTTCTTTTCAAGGTTGTTGGCATGCGTCAAACATGCCAACACATATGTTCTATATTTTAGCCCAAACGTCATTACCCCCGTTTTACACGTTCGCTCCAATGTAAGGTGTGTTGGGTTTAATACTTAAACCCAATTTAGCCAATTGAAAAGGGGAGGCTTATAACATGGTGTTTATAAGTTAACATGAAAAAGGGGAGTGTGAACGCATGAACTTGCAACGAACGATTCAGTTAACATAAAGTAGGCACATGTGAACTTGCAATTGTAACATCATATAATCATGGCATAACATGAATCATTTTATTCATATAATCATGGCATAAACAATACTTAAACATGAATCATTCTATTCATATGATTATGGCATAGACAATACTTAAACATGAATTATTCATATGATTATGGCATAAACAATGCTTAAACATGAATCGTTCTATCCATAGAATTATAGCAAAAACATACCTAAACTTAAATCATGGTTCTTAATCTATCTATGTAAACTTGCAAGTGGAATGTAATTCTAATGTAACTTATGTGTCATATATATTATCATATGATTATGCTAACAACATAAGCCTAAAAACATGTTTTTCAATTAGGCATAACAACAAACATAGTTTAGTCATGTTCATAAAATTAATACAAGTTCACAATGATGCTTGTTTTTGTCACTATCACAAAAGCATGATTTTTATACTTGAACCATGATGCCAATTCCAACATATATGAATCATAATACTCAAATGGATTCCAATTACACTAAAGATGACCATAAAATTATACATCATGTTGGCATAACAGTAAATCATATATTTGCATGAATATCAAATAAACTATTACAACATATAGTTGTTACTTTCAACATGAATCATATACTTGGAATTACCAAATGGGTGTTGTAAATAACTACCACAAACACGTAGTTTTAAATATGAATCATATGCTTGCGAATATCAAATCGTATACTACAACATTCCCAAATCGTTTATAATCAAAGCAACATACAAATATAGATTATTATCGCCACAATTCCATTTCATACTTTACACAAATCAACACAATTATTTAATTCACATCGGAATAACACTCTACTTACAACGTATGACGAATCTTCAATTCAGGAATCTGAATTCTGAAATTGGAGATGATATCCTTTGTTGTAGGCGTTGCTTTGATTTGATTAACGTTGCTTTAAGCTTTCAAATTATCTCCTAATCGTCTCCCAATTTCTGGCAGCTATTCCTTGTCTCTCCTCAGCAACATGACGGTCTCATCTCCATTTTAGTTTGTGTGAATTAGGGTTAGTCTTAGGTCCTTTTTATAGAGTTTGTGAGTTGATTTAGACCGTCGATGAAGCTTGGTTTAATAATAGCCGTTCGTTTAAAGGAGAGACCAACCAGGAGCTGACACCTAGCCCCAGTGACAAGGAAAGGCTCAGAAAATCGACCAAACATAGACCAGGCCAGCCAGGGTGGGCTGGGTTCGACCTGGCTCAAGGGCCAGGTCGACTCCCCAGTCGACCCCCAGGTCGACTCTAGAGTCGACCTGCTTGGGGCAGGTCGACCCCTAGGTCGACTCCCAGGTCGACCTGGCCTGGCAGGTCGACCCTAGGGTCGACCCCCAGGTCGACAAGGTGGGTTGGGCGGGAACTTTTCCCGCCTACTCTGATTGGGCTGAAATTAAAATCTGTTTTCGAAATTTGAATTTTCTGAAACTTCATCGGGCCATAATTTGGTCATACGGGCCCCGTTTTTCGAAAACTCGGACTCTATTTCGCGTATTTTTCCGAGACGAACTTAATGGCATATCCCGTTTCCCTTAATACTTTGATTTGAAATTTATTATACTTTAATTTGTGAATTTCACTGTTATAAAATACACGGGGTGTTGCAGGCGCATAGGGTCATCCGCTAATGATATTGCGGGTATCCGCTAATGGCACTAAGGGAAATATCCAACCACCAATATATATATATATATATATATATATATATATATATAATATCCACAGACACCAAGCGTGAATATAACTAACATATATAATAGCCACAAAAATATTTAAATGCATCCAAACAACTAGCAACCAACATATAACATTATTTAAATAAAATTCAGAGAGTGACTTTATTTACCTTGATTTTTATTGTCGAAATAACGGTCAATTTCAATTAAATTAAATAAGTGTTTAATTTAATTAAAAATCCAAGTTGGCCTCAAGTCGCTTAAATTTGACTCTGTGGTGTAGCTATTGCTGATTCGAGTTCATTGCACATTAAATTGCTCAAATTTGACTTTGTGCGATAAAGATATGTATTTTATAAGTTTTGATTCTACAAGTTTGAGTGTATACATATAAATCAACAATTTAGTTAATGTAATTATCAATACACTAATTAATTACCTTATTAATCAAATACATATTTATTTTCCCAGTAAATCGTAGGGCCGAACTATACATACAGTGTAACACCCCACCTCCACTAGGGTCACTCACAAAGGGAATGCACTAGGTTTGGTGAAGCATTATCGAGGTAAACATACACAGAAATATTACAAGACAGAACATATATAAAACAGCGGAAGTAAAACAAATTTCATTTACCTTATAAAACAAGGTCTAAAACCTTTTACATCAGAATACATTAAAACCTGTCTTGCAATAATAAAGAAGCATAAAACCTTTTCATAAATTATTCCCCAAGTGAAATAGTAAAGTAGCCATAGCCAAGAAAAGTCCAAGCCATACAAGATGACCTTCAACAGAAGAAGTCCGAACTAACAACAACATTTCCTCCCTGAAACCTGGGGGGAAACGGAAGACAAAGAGGCGAAAGAAAACGGGGTCAGTCATAAAGACTGGTAAGTCCTATCTACTTCCATCATAAAAACAGGTAAAGGTAACATGGCATGCATAAACTGAAAGTAAACATAAGGATGACAACAAGATAGATAAGCTAAACCAAGATAACTGGATGAACTACTGTAGCAAGGTAAACTAAGGTATCATGATAAACTACGGTGTCAAGAATCAAGGTATCACATCGTCAGGTTTCTATCAAGTATACTACCACAAGGTCTCTGTCATGTATAACATCCCACGGTATCTATCATGTATAACATCCCAAGGTATTTGTCATGTATATTCGCTCTGCACCTCTCGTACTAGTATCCCTACCCGCGTCATGTGTTAACTATGAATGTCCCTTGCCCAATGTCATGTAATGGTCCATGTCAACCTAATATATAGCATATGCAGGTTTCCCAACTCGTATGTTTCTTCCCATGTATAAGTTCAGTCCATTGCCGTAGGCCGTACGGGCTTTCCCATGTAAATTTATACCACCTCAACGTAGTACCATTTTATCCTTGATGTTGTTTTGGACTGCTACCCTTGATCTGGTTATGTTTTCTTACCATGAACTATCGCGTGTTCACTTAGGATTTATGCCACCTAGGACCACTAGGGATTATGCTACCTAATGAACGTTTTCGTGTCTCGGTTTGGGTTCAAGCCACCTAGGGCCACTAGGGATTATGCCGCTTGTCAACCACGCCCTTTTATCCCACGTGTTTATCGTGAATCATTTTCCATGTCTAGCCGCACATGTATCTCAATGTGCCATCCGAGTTCCGTGCGAGGGGAAATCAAGAAATGCGGAACTCGGTCGGGAGCTTTGAGTCGTCTGCTGATGCAGATATCAAGGTCTGTTTTTGTATCCGTGGCTATGGTCCCACGTGACCCCTCCCTCAACTACTGAAAGGCAATCCAAGAAAAATCATGTATGAGAACTACATCCCGGCCCCACTATAGCCCCACTTTCCTATGGGCCAACCTCACCCATGACTCGATAGCAAGAACATGGTCTGTTGGGAGTTCTCTGCCTTTCCGTTCGTGCACGATTGACTAAAGATGGTAGGTAGTCGGCGACGTGCTATCCAGGGCAAAATCAAGTATCGTCGACTCCACGCTAATCCATCCCAGTCTTTAGGTCGCTCGCATAGCAACCAAGGCATACTCTTGGCTCTTCTATCACAGATCTTAACCTCTGTGAGGCCGGGTTTCATGGACCACCTACCACCTCACAAAGGGATACCAAGAGTACCCTCACGTCCCCCGAAGCTACCGCTTCGTCACCCAGTTCGTTGGAGCCCTTATCCAAGTCGGATAATTTGCTCCTCCTCGTGTGTTTAAGCGATGACCTACCATATCGGGTTACTCATCCATTCACGAACTAGTCCCATGTCCTTGGCTAAGAATTATTACTTAGTTATACTTAACTAAGGTTTACCACTTAGCTTCTTTTCCCCGTTACCCTTGATTAACCACGGTTTTCTACCTAGTTCCTCTCACTAGGGTTTTGTCTATTGGGTTAAGTGTTGTTATTCAGGTTCATGACTTAGCCCGCCTACGAATCATGTCAAGATTGGCTAAGTGTTTAAGTTCAAGGCTTAGTCCTACAAGTTGGTTAAGTATACTAAGAAGCGAATGACTTAACCCTATCAAGTCAAATTGGTTAAGCATTGGTTTGTCTTAACCCTATCAGATCATCGTGTTAGATTGATCAAGCATAAATTATCTAAATCGCATCAGATCATCGAGCTGGATTGGTTAAGTATGGGTTAGCTTAACCTCATCCACTCATCATACTACAAGGGTTAAGTATATTCAAAAGGTCTTGTGACTTAACCCTATCAAGTCCACATGTTGGATTGGTTAAGTATAGGTTACTTAACCTCATCAAATCATCATGTATAATTGGTTAACTATAAGTTACTTAACCCCATTAAATTATCATGTTAAGTTGGTTAAGTATTGGTTGCTTAACCTCATTGAATTACCAAGTTTAGATTGGTTAAGTGTTTAACTTAACCCCATCAAATTACCGTGTTTAGATTAGTTAAGTATAGGTTACTTAACCCCATCTAATTACCGTGTTTAGATTAGTTAAGTCTAAATTACTTAACCCCATCTAATTACCAAGTCGGATTAGTTAAGTGTAAATTACTTAACCCCATCGAATTTACCGTGTTAGATTAGTTAAGTATGGATTACTTAACCTCATCGAATTTACCGTGTTAGATTAGTTAAGTATGGATTACTTAACCCCATCCCCTAATTGTCTTATATGGTTAAGTGTCATTAAGGAACCAAGTCCGGTTTAACTTAACCTACCCATTCGTGTCATATCGGTTAAGTGTCATTAATCAAAATTACTTAACCTTTTCATGTGGCATTAATTAGATTAATGCACCCCAACCTCTCACATTAAACTTTGTTGTGGTTACTGCTCGGGTTTTAAGTGCTATGTGACCAACTGCTCACATTGGGTCCTATTGTTTGTAGCCACTAGTTAAGCCGGGCGGGTCCGGGTAGATTTAAGCTACAAACTCAACCCAACCTCAAGTTGGCCACTTTCATGTTTGGTCTAGTGTCTTATTACACTTACAACCCACCAGTGTCTAGTTCAAGTTCCATGTTTTCCCACGTGTCATGACCATATTTAAATGTATCACGAATGTCATGTTCTCACGTAAACCCCATGTCAAGTTTTTCATGTCATACCCACGTTTTTCCTAAGCTACCCAAACGTATTTCCAACCCTAGTGGAAGCGAGTCACATAGTAGGGTATTATGCCAACATATTGGCCACAAACAAGCATAATATCATAAGGGAATTTGGCCACAAACATGCATAGTATTATAAGGGAATTTGGCCACAAGCATGCATAGTTTCATAAGGGAATTTGGCCACAAACATGCATAGTATCATAAGTGAATTTGGCCACAAACATGCATGATACATAAGGGTTTTGGGTTCATTTACATGCATAAGCCCCAAAGTCAAGTCTTTGCCAATGTTTTCACATGTCAAGTGGTTCCCAAAGGTTCATGCTAACATTCCATGGATAAAGATTCAAACTTGCAAGATATACTAGGTTAAACATAACATAAGTGGCATGATTTAGTCACTAAGCATAGCCCAAAGTCATAGGTTCAAGCAAAAGAGACATGACAAGGTTCATATAGGATAGCATACTTATGTTTCATCACATTTTATCCCATGTCACATTAGAACCACCGTTAGAATCTACAAGTAGCTAGAACTTACATAGCGAGGCTTAGGGAAAGATCATGAATCGTCTTGACGAAGAAAGGTGTCTCCTTTGTTAAAGAATCGTCATGAAATTTGCGTAGCAACATTGATCTCTCCTCGATTTGGTGTAGAAAGCTTGCACCTTTTGATTTGAATCCGATTTGAATGCATAGTCTCTAGGAATTGGAGATGGAGGCCATGATCACTTGGCATTTGGGCAGCACTTCGTGGCATGAGTGATTTGTGAGGGTTTAAGCTAGGTCTAAGGGTCTTTTTATAGAGATTAGGAGTAGTTTAGGCTGTAGGATAAACCCTAGGATAGATCTGAACCCTCAAAAATCGTCACAAGCCTCCAAAACAAGACCCAGGAGCCAAAACAGGTGCACCAGGCCGACCTGGCCGACCAGGGAGGTCGACACCCAGGTCGACTCTAGTGTCGACCTGGTTGGGGGGAGGTCGACCCTAGTGTCGACCCCCCTGTCGACCTGTCTGGGCGGGAACTTTCCCGCCTACCCTGAATTCTGAAAATTTTGAATCTGTTTTCGAATTTGAATTTTTCGTGAAACTTTGCGAGGCCATATCTTGGTCTTACGGACTCCGATTTACGAAATTTCGGACTCTATTTCGCGTATTTTTCCGAGATGAACGCAATGGCGCAACCATCTTTCCCTGGTTTAGATTTTAACATTTAATTCTGCCTTGATTCTTGTCTTAACACGTTGTTAAAAATTCGGGTTGTTACATTCTTCCCTCCTTTAAGGATTTCGTCCCCGAAATCTCCAAGTTAGGAAGAACGCATCCTACCATCCATCATCCATCTACTCAAAACATCATCCACAGGCAAACATTTTCCTTAGACGATTTCTAATGCCATATGAACATATGCAAAACGTGTGTGTATATGCTCCTTAGCTAATGCTAATGATCAGGCCTGAATGATCTTTCTAATGCAAAATATGTTTAGTGCCATGAGTCCAACATGTATGCAAATAGTCCTAGTCATATAAGTACTATATGCGTGCACAAACATTCATTTATATGCAACATCTGCATGACAACACATTCAATTTCATCCATAAACAAGTATAAATACTCGTGCATATGCAACATGAAACGTGACCGCGTCAATCTAGTATCTAACGTGTATTCGCGCATCCACGAGCAACCACTTGCAACCATTTGCAACCATATCAATCATAACATGTTTCAAATACATGTTTACATCCATAGAGTCCTACCTAAGGTTCCCAAGATAAGATCGAGGAGATAAACAAGACAAACTCCTTATGGGGTTTGCAACAGAGACAGGACCGAGAGGATATCTACCAAGCGATAGCATGCAAGTAAGCTCTACAGGTGAACCAAGGATCAAAGATATACTCTTAAAAAGGGACATGATGCACGTGTCTAAGCCGCATTTCCATGAGCTTAATTCCATTGTGCCTTGACCGCCCCTAACTTCATGATTTCGTAGCTCCTTGATTCCTATTTCCAAGGTATGAGTTGAAACTCATTTCATTATCGCTTCTCGTTCCACTTTCACTTATTCTTTCCCTAGTATGCTCGGTTCAAACATATCTGCATACTCATGCAAGCTCTCCAAAATTCACTAGTGAATTCTGGATCTCGTTTTCCGATGTCAATCCATGTTAACACGTGCACTTACTAGGGTGATTCCTATAACCCATGCTCAAGCGGAATGAACCATCCGTCTTATTGGCGGACGTTACTCGATTGGATCAGAGATTTCCGATAAATGCATCAAGAGATTCTAGGTAACTAACCATGACAGAACCCAAAAGGTTATACGAGACTTCGAAGGTATTACCAAAGCAAGCCAAGAGTCTGACTACCCTCTTTTCAAAACCGAGAATGGTATCCCTTACTGGATAACCACTTTACCCCTAGAATCCATCCATAGCTCAACAGTAGAAGCATTGCTTCTAATCTCAACACTTGGCATAGACGTTCTCAAATCCAACAAGTCATGAATAAATGGACTGACTCTCCAACCAGATTTTTGGGACTAAAGTGGGATCTTCTACCATGCTAGTACTAAGGTGCAGAGACTTAACTATCGAGGCAGACTTAAATGATGCGATGATCAAAACAAAGTCTAGACGGGACGATAGAAAAGAAAGGCTAAGCCTTTAACAGAAACGGTACCATTCCTCTTAGGTACGCTAGAAATGAGAGCATACAATTGCCCTATCGCTGATCTTGTCCTTGTCCCATAATTCTTAACTATTCATCCCGTTTTTCCTCCATTGTGGCTTAAGCCATACCAACAAGTTGCCTATCCTTAAGCTTGTGTCCCTTATCCTTATTCTTGCTATCCTTTCTTATAACGCGGCAACAGGTCTCTCGAGAACCACCTCCATCGCACGGAAAACACTTCGTAGCACGAAAAGATTACTCGCAGTTAAAACTACTGTGACTACAGATGGAGGAAAGAAAGGAAAAGAAATTCAGTCAAGGAAACGAAGGATAGTGCTAATGGCTTTTGGGGAATAGCCTTTAAAAACTCTTCTTAAAAAATGCTTCTTTGTAAACGGTTTTTCAAATAGTTTTCAGAAGGTTTTAAAAACTTTTTCCCAGTCTGGTAACCTTCTGCTTTGATACCAAATGTAACACCCCACCCCCGCTAGGGTCACTCACAAAGGGAATGCACTAGGTTTGGTGAAGCATTATCGAGGTAAACATACACAGAAATATTACAAGACAGAACATATATAAAACAGCGGAAGTAAAACAAATTTCATTTACCTTATAAAACAAGGTCTAAAACATTTTACATCAGAATACATCAAAACCTGTCTTGCAATAATAAAGAAGCATAAAACCTTTTCATAAATTATTCCCCAAGTGAAATAGTAAAGTAGCCATAGCCAAGAAAAGTCCAAGCCATACAAGATGACCTTCAACAGAAGAAGTCCGAACTAACAACAGCATTTCCTCCCTGAAACCTGGGGGGGACGGAAGACAAAGAGGCGAAAGAAAACGGGGTCAGTCATAAAGACTGGTAAGTCCTATCTACTTCCAGCATAAAAATAGGTAAAGGTAACATGGCATGCATAAACTGAAAGTAAACATAAGGATGACAACAAGATAGATAAGCTAAACTAAGATAGCTGGATGAACTACTGTAGCAAGGTAAACTAAGGTATCATGATAAACTACGGTGTCAAGAATCAAGGTATCACATCGTCAGGTTTCTATCAAGTATACTACCACAAGGTATCTGTCATGTATAACATCCCACGGTATCTATCATGTATAACATCCCAAGGTATTTGTCATGTATATTCGCTCTGCACCTCTCGTACTAGTATCCCTACCCGCGTCATGTGTTAACTATGAATGTCCCTTGCCCAATGTCATGTAATGGTCCATGTCAACCTAATATATAGCATATGTAGGTTTCCCAACTCGTATGTTTCTTCCCATGTATAAGTTCAGTCCTTTGCCGTAGGCCGTACGGGCTTTCCCATGTAAATGTATACCACCTCAACATAGTACCATTTTATCCTTGATGTTGTTTTGGAATGCTACCCTTGATCTGATTATGTTTTCTTACCATGAACTATCGCGTGTTCACTTAGGATTTATGCCACCTAGGACCACTAGGGATTATGCTACCTAATGAACGTTTCCGTATCTCGGTTTGGGTTCAAGCCACCTAGGGCCACTAGGGATTATGCCACCTGTCAACCACGCCCTTTTATCCCACGTGTGTATCGTGAATCGTTTTCCATGTCTAGCCGCGCATGTATCTCAATGTGCCATCCGAGTTCCGTGCCAGGGGAAATCAAGAAATGCGGAACTCGGTCGGGAGCTTTGAGTCGTCTGCTGATGCAGATATTAAGGTCTGTTTTTGTATCCGTGGCTATGGTCCCACGTGACCCCTCCCTCAACTACTGAAAGGCAATCCAAGAAAAATCATGTATGAGAACTACATCCCGGTCCCACTATAGCCCCACTTTCCTATGGGCCAACCTCACCCATGACTCGATAGCAAGAACATGGTCTGTTGGGAGTTCTCTGCCTTTCCGTTCGCGCATGATTGACTAAAGATGGTAGGTAGTCGGTGACGTGCTATCCAGGGAAAAATCAAGTATCGTCGACTCCACGCTAATCCATCCCAGTCTTTAGGTCGCTCGCATAGCAACCAAGGCATACTCTTGGCTCTTCTATCGCAGACCTTAACATCTGTGAGGCCGGGTTTCATGGACCACCTGCCACCTCACAGAGGGATACCAAGAGTACCCTCACGTCCCTCGAAGCTACCGCTTCATCACCCAGTTCGTTGGAGCCCTTATCCAAGTCGGATAATTTGCTCCTCCTCGTGTGTTTAAGCGATGACCTACCATATCGGGTTACTCATCCATTCATGAACTAGTCCCATGTCCTTGGCTAAGAATTATTACTTAGTTATACTTAACTAAGGTTTACCACTTAGCTTCTTTTCCCCGTTACCCTTGATTAACCACGGTTTTCTACCTAGTTCCTCTCACTAGGGTTTTGTCTATTGGGTTAAGTGTTGTTATTCAGGTTCATGACTTAGCCCGCCTACGAATCATGTCAAGATTGGCTAAGTGTTTAAGTTCAAGGCTTAGCCCTACAAGTTGGTTAAGTATACCAAGAAGCGCATGACTTAACCCTATCAAGTCAAATTGGTTAAGTATTGGTTTGTCTTAACCCTATCAGATTATCGTGTTAGATTGATCAAGCATAAATTATCTAAATCGCATCAGATCATTGAGCTGGATTGGTTAAGTATGGGTTAGCTTAACCTCATCCACTCATCATACTACAAGGGTTAAGTATATTCAAAAGGTCTTGTGACTTAACCCTATCAAGTCCACATGTTAGATTGGTTAAGTATAGGTTACTTAACCTCATCAAATCATCATGTATAATTGGTTAACTATAAGTTACTTAACCCCATTAAATTATCATGTTAAGTTGGTTAAGTATTGGTTGCTTAACCTCATTGAATTACCAAGTTTAGATTGGTTAAGTGTTTAACTTAACCCTATCGAATTACCGTGTTTAGATTAGTTAAGTATAGGTTACTTAACCCCATCTAATTACCGTGTTTGGATTAGTTAAATCTAAATTACTTAACCCCATCTAATTACCAAGTCGGATTAGTTAAGTGTAAATTACTTAACCCCATCGAATTTACCATGTTAGATTAGTTAAGTATGGATTACTTAACCTCATCGAATTTACCGTGTTAGATTAGTTAAGTATGGATTACTTAACCCCATCCCCTAATTGTCTTATATGGTTAAGTATCATTAAGGAACCAAGTCCGGTTTAACTTAACCTACCCATTCGTGTCATATCGGTTAAGTGTCATTAATCAAAATTACTTAACCTTTTCATGTGGCATTAATTAGATTAATGCACCCCAACCTCTCACATTAGACTTTGTTGTGGTTACTAGTTAAGCCAGCCGGGTCCGGGTAGATTTGCACCACAACCTAGTCTAACCTCGGGTTTTAAGTGCTATGTGACCAACTACTCACATTGTGTCCTATTGTTTGTAGCCACTAGTTAAGTCGGGCGGGTCCGAGTAGATTTATGCTACAAACTCAACCCAACCTCGAGTTGGCGACTTTCATGTTTGGTCTAGTGTCTTATTACACTTACAACCCACCCATGTCTAGTTCAAGTTCCATGTTTTCCCACGTGTCATGACCATATTTAAATGTATCATGAATGTCATGTTCTCACATAAACCCATGTCAAGTTTTTCATGTCATACCCACGTTTTTCCTAAGCTACCCAAACGTATTTCCAACCCAAGTGGAAGCGAGTCACATAGTAGGGTATTATGCCAACATATTGGCCACAAACGTGCATAATATCATAAGGGAATTTGGCCACAAACATGCATAGTATCATAAGGGAATTTGGCCACAAGCATGCATAGTTTCATATGGGAATTTGGCCACAAACATGCATAGTATCATAAGTGAATTTGGCCACAAACATGCATGATACATAAGGGGTTTGGGTTCATTTACATGCATAAGCCCCAAAGTCAAGTCTTTGCCAATGTTTTCACAAGTCAAGTGGTTCCCAAAGGTTCATGCTAACATTCCATGAATAAAGATTCAAACTTGCAAGATATACTAGGTTAAACATAACATAAGTGGCATGATTTAGTCACTAATCATAGCCCAAAGTCATAGGTTCAAGCAAAAGAGACATGACAAGGTTCATATAGGCTAGCATACTTATGTTTCATAACATTTTATCCCATGTCACATTAGAACCTCCGTTAGAATCTACAAGTAGCTAGAACTTACATAGCGAGGCTTAGGGAAAGATCATGAATCGTCTTGACGAAGAAAGGTGGCTCCTTTGTTGAAGAATCGTCATGAAATTTGCGTAGCAACATTGATCTCTCCTCGATTTGGTGTAGAAAGCTTGCACCTTTTGATTTGAATCCGATTTGAATGCATAGTCTCTAGGAATTGGAGATGGAGGCCATGATCACTTGGCATTTGGGCAGCACTTCGTGGCATGAGTGATTTGTGAGGGTTTAAGCTAGGTCTAAGGGTCTTTTTATAAAGATTAGGAGTAGTTTAGGCCGTAGGATAAACCCTAGGATAGATCTGAACCCTCAAAAATCGTCGCAAGCCTCCAAGACAAGACCCAGGAGCCAAAACAGGTGCACCAGGCCGAACTGGCCGACCAGGGAGGTCGACACCCAGGTCGACCCCCAGGTCGACTCTAGTGTCTACCTGGTTGGGGGGAGGTCGACCCTAGTGTCGACCCCCCTGTCGACCTGTCTGGGCGGGATATTTCCCGCCTACCCTGAATTCTGAAAATTTTGAATCTGTTTTCGAATTTGAATTTTTCGTGAAACTTTACGAGGCCATATCTTGGTCATACGGACTCCGATTTACGAAATTTCGGACTCTATTTCGCGTATTTTTCCAAGACGAACGCAATGGCGCAATCCGCTTTCCCTGATTCAGATGTTAACATTTAATTCTGCTTTGATTCTTGTCTTAACACGTTGTTAAAAATTCGGGTTGTTACATACAGTTCACTTTTTTTATAACTAAATTAACCATACTTAATATCATTTTTTATTTACTGAATGGATATTAAGCTAATATCCAATCCCTGTTTATATCTTGTCCATATTTAACTGGAGTTGCAGAGTACACAGTAAATTAAGGTTTCCAAAGATATACTTACATTAGTAATCAAATCCTTAATCTTCCACGATTAACTTATAGGTCTTTTTTTTCCCCTCCCAGTATCAGGTAAAATAATGAACTAAATCCCTTCCAAAACCATCACAACCATTATTTCATCACCTAACATCGGTTTCACATCACCAATTATGGCCATCGAACCCAAGCTTCACTGCCTTTACTGCCTTGACCTCGAGATCTACCTCAACACCTACCCCGATCTGTAGCTTCCCATCGCGCCACCCTGAAACCGACGAAGTGCTTGCTACTTACCTCACGATCATGAGCCTTAACTCACACTGCCCCAAGTAAAAGGTAACGGGAAACTTATAATGTCGCCCAAATTGTTGATGAAGGAAGAAGATAACGCGGTTTTTAAATAAAAGGGTTGCGACACCTTTTGATTTGGGGTTCGAAAATTTCAGTTCGAACATCATTTTTACATTAAATCTTATGATTGATTTTAGCAAATGAAAATGGAAAGGATACAAGAAGGGTATGTCGCGTTTGTATAGGTGAAAAGAATACTTTGCGTAGAAGTAGTAGGCCTGAGGAAGGGTACAAGGTAGCTGGTGGAAGTAAAGAAAATAGGGTGGCTCGGGTACAATAGGATTTGATATTTATTTATTTTGATTTGATTTAGTACTTGTCCACTTAATTTTAAAAATCAATATATATCGCGGTTTTGAACTCCTATTTAAGCGTAACAACCAGCGTTATACCACTATTCTGAACTCAACGAAATAGATTATGAAATTTAATTCGAACGTATATACAACAAAATAACCATATTAAATCGATATAATATAATTTAAATTCGAAAACAATCAATTCCATAATAATAAATTATTAATATCGTTTATATATTCAAATAAAATGTATATTGGTAAACTAAATAGTTCTGATTCAATTTTAACTCAGAATTAAATTATGAGTCATTTCGTATTACGCTAATTCAATATATTTGAAATTAAATCGTATTCGATTATTAAATCGTTAAACTCCATATAAAAGTCCAATTATATTATCAACTCAACATCTAAAACAATATTAAATGTTTAAAATTAATTGTTCAAAAATCCGGATCGGTACATTCTTCCCCCTTAAAAAAAATTCGTCCTCAAAATTACTAAGGTAAGAAAGATGTGTAACAACCCGGAATTTCTGAACCAATTTAAATTTTTTATTTTAGCTATATTAATGGATTTTAAGAATTTAAAATGATTTATTTTGAGAAATAACGATTTAAAATTAATTGAAATAGAAGTTAGAATGTATAAATTTATTATAATTATAAATTGAGCATGAAATGGCGCGATAGTTTGAAATTTTGATTTTAAATTTCAATTGAACGTATAGGATTCAAAATAAATCGGATTTCAGTAAAACAAGAAATGTTGGAATATTTTGAACTGTAATTTTCTAAAGAATGTAATAAACTGAGATTTCACTATATAAATTGTATATTATGTCCAGTTTAAAATTTAGAATTGTCACTATAGAATTTATATATATTTTTATTATATATAAAGCCCTTAAAAATAGCCATTTTGCAAACCACCTCCGTTTTCGATGAAACTAATTTTGTTGGATCCGGAATGTCAAATTTTTGTCAGGTTTAGAATTTCATAATTTTTGGAACTAATACATGAGCATGGTAAATTTAAACGTGTTTGCAAATTTCAATTTGAATTTAATTGACTGGAAAAATGTCATTTTTCAAACAGTCTCCAAATTCGACGAAATTAGTATTGTTAGGACCGTATTGTCAAAATATAGTTAGAATTAATTTTTCTGTATTTTTTAGAGTCAGTATGTGGCCCCGGTAAATTAAAATGTACGTTGAAATTCAATAGATATTAATTTATATTTTAATTTTGATGAAAACTGATCAAAACAGTAGAATTGGCTTACGAAACATATCCCATTATGTCTGGAATGGGAGTATTTTGTTATGAACGACAGCCATTGGGTTTGATTTGGAGTTCGGATTGATAAACAACTATTTTTAAAAATTAAATAATATTTAATATATATATATATATATATATATATTATCACCAACCCTAATCCCTTAAACTCAGAACGCGCCGCTAGTCGAAATGGAGGGATGAGATTTACGATTTTTGATCCCCAATTTTCTTTAAATCCAAACAATGAAATTCTAAACTTATTGAACAAACTTTGTAGGGCTTCTTGAGCTCTTTCGATCCATATGAGCAAGATCGTTTCTCAAAGGAAGGAGCAAGAATTTCAAGCAGGAAGTTTTCTCCTTTGAGTGTGAATCCCGAGGTGCTGACGCCACTGAGTGTGGCGAGATTAAAGGTGTGAGTGGGCGAGTCGATGCCACGACGTTGGGAAAGGGTTGATCGACATCCGGCGGCGTCTGGTGAGCATGGTGGTCAGATGGAAGAAGCGACGATGATTTTAACTGTCATGAATTCCAGAATGATGGATTAGGTTTAAACGATGGATTAGGAAATAAAATTAGTTTAATTATTTATTAATGTAGTTAATATATAAACTCGTGTATCTTTTTCATACGAGTTCCGAATTCAACGAAACAAGTTACAATGCGATCGTGAAGATAAACACTACGCAATGGAACTGACCCAAACGAAAACGGAGCACGTTAGAATTTCAGGTAAATTTTAACCCAAACTGTACGGAAATCTTCAAATAAAGACTGATGGAGTGGAACCCAATGTGAGAATTCTCTCACTAAAATACTTGTACTAGTTATTTATTTTTTAACTGAGATTATATGCCTATTTTGATTTTAATCTGTTGTATATTATTTATTTTTGGAGTTCAACACACGAACTCACACAAATCATTGAAATAGAATCAATTTATGGATATTAGTGACACTCTCATTTCGTACTTCGCAGATGGTCACTTATGGCATCGTAAATGGCATTGGATAGTTGAGTATTTATTTATATTGATGATTTGGTGATGTGTGTTGTGATTGTCATGATTAACATATTAATAATAATGTTAATATTAATGTGGTAGTTGAAATTAAATTATAAATCTCCATTTATAATTTAAACAGCGAAAATTGGTTAAGTAGAAAAATAATTTAAACCGAATTAGAAATGGTTAAATTTGTTAACCAATAATTTATTTAAATAGACTGTTTTTGTTTGAAACCCCATACGTGTATTGGGATGATATTTGACATACACTAACCCCAATATTTAGTTGTATGTCAATCGATGGGTTGACAGACTGTGATGAGCATTATTTATTTATTTTAATGCTCATACAGTTGTAAATTGCACTCTGGATGTGAATTGACTGTTTAATGATCATTTATCATTATTGTTGAATACATGCGATGCATGAAATCCATATAACTAAAATTATATGGTAATGATTGGGTCTGATTCTAGTTCAGAAATAACGAACATTTTAAAATAATATTCAGTAAAGAATCAAAATATGATTTTGATGCCCGATTTTGAGTGGACATGAAAATATATAAAAATATGAAGCCGAGTAAGTATAGAAACGCTATTTTAACTTGAACGAATTTTTATATCGACTTTATTCGTCTTTAGAATGAATATCGAAAGAATTAATTTCAAAATCTGATATTTTGAAAATACTATCATTTCAATGTAATAATTATATAGATTATTCAATTTTGGTTTAAAATTGAAACGGAAGTTAAAATCGTTTTAAAACAAATTTATAAATATTTTATAAAATACGTCTTAAATGGAAATCGACGATATGCATATTATATGTATATATATATAATTGTTTGAATAGAATGCGTCACACAGCGACCGTTCGCAAATTTCAACCATTAACTTCAAATTGATGTAATGGGCGATCCATATATAATAACGGTCTTCCTTTATATATGGATGCAGTTCGGCGGCCATTATTGGAAACCGACTGTAAGGGCCTTAATAAAATTATTAAAAAAATGGAAAAATTGTGTAAAATCACAATGTATGATTTGGAAGGTTTTTGGATGAAAAATTCCATATTTGGAAAGATAAAAATATATATTTATCGAAATGAACTAGTTATTAACCGGAATAATAATCCAATATTTTTAAACAAATAAATTGGATATGAAATGGTTTTGATATAAACAGAATTTTCCAATGCATGAATTGGGATGGATTGGAATGGAAATAATCTTTGGAATATTTCGATATTGGATTCCGTGATTATACGGATATTGTTGAGGAATTTGGAAGATATAAATATCGTTATTCCCAATACGATATTTGTTGGTTTCAGAATTTGATATTGAATATAAGCAGATATAATTTCTATTCAGAACCCTGTATTTAATATGAGATTGGATTTTGGGTTTATCGTGAACAATGTTTTAAACAACATTTGTTCTTTAACCCAATTAACAGTGAAGGTATTATTTGGAATCTATAAATCTTTTTTTAAGATTTAATGAAATTTTTCCAAAGAAAAGTTTTCCTATTTAATATATTAAATTGGAATTGAATGGAATTCGATTGGGTAATAATCGAGATGAGCTTATGTAAAGGAAGACTGTTACTATATATGGAATTTAAAAGTATTTGTCGTTATTCCATTTATATTATTAGTTTGATACCGAAATTTATATCGATTATATATTGGTATGTTTTCTGTGAAGATTCCACATCTAATGGAAACTGATTTGGGTTTATTATGAACTGTGTTTTTAATAACATTGGTTCTTTAACCCAGTTAAAGAAAAGATTAATTTCTTAAAGTTGAATAATCATAAAGTACCGATTTATGATATTAAAACCAAGTTGGTGTTTTAATGAATCTTTAATTAGATTGGAATAAGAATGGGATAGTTAAATTTATCGAATTCATGAAATGATCGAGAATGGAGTACCACAAGTTTTACTCTAGGCGATAGTTAAATCTTTAATTATATTTGAACGTGAAACGGTAATTAAACTTACCAATAACATGTGGGGTATTAGATATGAGTCCTACCAGTTTTGCTCCAAGGGTTAAATAGGTTGGGATTGGAAAATAAAATATATGATTACTTCGGTAAGGCTTGATAATCCCGACTAGTTTTATAAACTTTAATTTGATTTAAAATTGCTAAAGGATAAAATAAAATCTTTTGAAAATGATATCCAAAGGAAGAATAAAGAATAAATTTAAAAGAATTTATCTTTGATAAAATTAATGGGAACCTTTCCCTAATGATATGAATATTTGAATAAAAGAATATTCTGAATTGCAATGAGGCGTATGGTGTGTTTTTGTAGCACTTGATTATTGATTATAAAATACACGCGTTATTCGGAAAGACCGGGTTTAACCCATTCTGAATAACTAATACGACGATTAAAAATCAACGATGAAGACGGTGGTTGAAGAGCGGAGATCTTCACATCATTTGGATGATTACTGATGTCTCGATTGGGCTATACCCCCAAGACAATGTAATAAGTGGTGATCGTCCAGAAGTACTTAGAGACCGGCTGGATATGCGAGGACCTCTCTCCTGTATTGTACATATGGGATGAGGAATAAGGTTCCTCCGGTTTCGTTTAGACCCAGAACGGATTTGCAAATGGATTTTATGTCTGACATTGTATTCCTTTATGCTGTATTCGTTGATCTCTGCTAAATATATATATCTGTTTGGTGGTGGAGAATTTATTCTCTTGCTTAACACCTTTCTCTGAGCCGTACGAGCGTAGAGGTTATATATTGGTGGAAACCAGTGGTACAGTATGGATTTTCAATGTGGCATGCTAAGCTGCAAATGAACAAGGCTTTTGTTGAAGAGAAGAGTCTTGTAGTTGATGATCATAGCACGACTTTAATTAGCGTAGCTTTGTGTATAGCGTTAATTCGCGAGCCTCACACCCCGGTGTTAACCCCGTTGTTAACGCGGTTCAGTAATACGTCGACCGTCCAATGAAGCAATCGACCGCGCTTCATAATGTCGGATCGGTCAATCGCATTGTACGCGAATGGTCGGTCAATGGCACCAGAGCCCGGTCAGTTACGTACAAATGAAATATAATGTAACCGGTCGGAATCAAGCAAAGCGTACCGGATGGTCCATGAACTAGTTTATGTAGCATACAATCTTATAGTGGGACACGTGTGCTGCACAGATGAAGTACACTTCATAAGTCAGTCCACATTGCTCCACCTCAAGGAATAACGTTGCATATCAGCACAAAGTGATTCAGTGATTCAATATGAGGCGGTCAGTACTTCAATAATCAAACAGTGAGCATTCACATACAAAATAGCATGGGAATACTGTTCGGTTCCAGGTGGTTAAAACATGAAGTACAACATGTTTTGCGCAAGGAACAACTTCATGCGTTGATAAGATCATGGCATGTGCAACACTTATATACCAGTCGGTATCACGAGGGTGTGAATGGCATATAAAAGGGGAATGGATGCGATCAGTGCGCGAAGACTGGGACCGATCGGTTGTAAGTTGAGTGCATTCAGCGAGCGTTTGTATGGCAGAATCAAGACAACATGAAGACCAGGTGACACATATTGGACACCATAGATATTGATCGGTACATATATGAATACACGCTGGATGGTATTTAAGAAAAGCAGGATGGCTTCAGTGTAATACACGTGGATGGCTTTAGAAGAAAAGGAGGCGCTAAAGGACAAAAGGGACAGTGGCGTAAATATGTGGTAGTGGCATGAAAGTATAAAGGTGGCAGCAGGTCAGTATTGAAATGTATAAGGCGGACAACATCAAACATTTTAATAACCGACTGGTGATTCATCTCTATAACCGATCGGTACCTCGTTTCTATGAACGACCAGTGTCTTAGTTTGCGACCGATCGACCAGTGTCTTGGTTTATGACCGACCGACCGGTACCCGGTGGCATTTCTGTAAATATATTACAGACCGACCGGTTCCCTACACCATATATTTTGACCATTCTCCTCACTTCCTCGACACCTATAGAGGTCCAACCCCACTTTAAAAGGAGAGGAATTTTATGACCCCGAAGGGTTGTCCAACCTCATTCTCAATCATTTCTAATTGTTTTCATCATATCCAAAGATCTCTAATCGAAGATCCGACTCCGAATCCATCATCGAAATATGGAAATCCAATCAAGGGCTCTAAGAATTCTAGATCTATTCTACCATTTGCTAAGCCTGAAGGATCTCGCCAATTTCTCCAACCATTTCTATTAGATTAAAAAGTGAAGATTGAGAGATTAAGGATGATCTTAAAAAGAGAATGTTCATGCATTGCAAATGAAAATGTGATAATGGAATCATTCTCAAAGTGGACGTAGATCTTATAGAGATCGAACCACTATAAAACTTCGTGTTCTTTCTTTTATGCTTTTTATATTTGTGATCGTGTTTCTACACTTTAATCTTACAAAATTGGTGAAGTGCTACATTAGCACCTTTGGTGTTGAAGTCGATTTTCAGTTTCAACATTTAGCGCCCACCGTGGGGCCGCGTTCGCAACTCCTTCCTTCATACACGACCACAAGGTAGAGCGTCTTGCAATTAAAGTTCTAAACCGCATCCTCCTCTGAAATCATGGAAGAATACAAGAATTCCGCTAGTAAAACCATGGTTGAGGCCGATAATGCTACTAATGTAAACACCGATCGGCCACAAAAGAATAAGTGATAGCGAGGATCAACAAATAATGAGCACGTTAGAATGTATACAAATTGCTGTATGAAGCATATGATTTCCACATGGATACGCACAGTCCATGTTTAAAAGCAGCACAATAAACTTATCATTGGAAAGAACATTGCATCACATAAATCCTAAGAGATGTGATGTTCATGTTGAAATGGCAAGAGGTGTATATAATGCACCTACAATAGAAAGGTCGCATGGACTGAAATATGACACGTTGTCTACCAAATACAAGTAAGTAGATCGATTGTATTAACTAACGTGTGAGGCACATCATATATAAAATCATTCAGTATATAGGTCTTCATTTTATAACGTGAGCATTTGCACTTGCACGCCTTTGGACTAAGCAAATACAAATTGGATCCTATTATAGTTACCCTATTGAATGCTCTACATAGTTTCCCTATTTTTGTTCGTGGCAAGATGTTTATCATAGCATCATTTGGTAATATACATTCTTAAATTAAAAAGGTGCATATTTGGGTTCATTTCCGCAAAATCCCGCTCATTGCATCGATTTGATGGGGACTAACTGACTTGCGTGTTATATTGTGAGATGATATGCTTTAATGAAGCAACGTAAGAAATGATGCACTTATAATAGACTATATTTGTGTTGGGTCATTAACATGTTGAGGATGGTCTGCACTTGCTCACAATGTATGCATTTTGTAAGATTGAGGAACCAACTACGAGTAGCATGTATCAAATGCTGATCAGCATATAGAGTATATAGGGACTGGTCGGTATTCAAGTATGGATTAACTGTTTGATATGAGAAGTACACATATAGCGTGGCTGTGATAGAATAAAGGAAGATGGCTGCATGTAGTACCGATCGGTACAAATGAAAAAGCAATATCCTCAATCATTAAAGCTTGACATGATGGCAACGCATGGAACAACTACGGATACCACATACAAATATTGCTGTGCATTAGGATCAGTTAAGCATATACGTGATATAACCCCTAGTTAAACCAAGCCATTGCAGGAACATGAAGTAAACTACACATATGTTGTTGTAAATTCCAAGCCGTTATATGTTACATTGGAAGCCTGCTGATGTGACACGTAGCAATATATGAATGGACCGCATATCACCAAGTTGCAACCCATATGCGTTTAGCTCGTTAACTCAAACCGGTTGGTCCATCGCATGATATAGCTGTGCTCATAAATAAATGGCACGACATCAACAAAATATCACAAACTACATGATAACATGAATATGTGATTGAACAGATATTTGCGAACAATGTGATTGGTGAGGAAAATATACCTGGGTCGGTTCCAATGTGATAATACACACATAAAAGACAATGCATATGGGAAGGCTTCACGTTGTACTGGTAATATCAAAAGCACTAGTGTAAAGACCCGAAAATCCCCACCCTTTGAATCGACCATAAACCATACAGGTCTGAACCAAAGATTGGAAATCTTTGAATACTTTAACTTTGGGAATACAATACATTAGGTCAAATAACAGCAGACTTTTATTACATCATGATAATATAACATCAGAGTACAGAATATATCAGAGTACATTGAGAATAATACAGCGGAAGATAATTTACAAAAGATTTAATACAATGTAACGTAAATAACTAAACTGATACAGTGGAAGTCTATCAATATTCTGGACACAGCTTTAAGCTTCGATCCAGAATCCTGGTCAATATATCTGCAAAACGAGCTACTCGACTGCCCGTGTGGAAAAGAGGGCACCCGAGTTTTCAAGTGAAAAAAACTACAGGTCGGTCATGGGACTGGTATGACAAATCTTACTTAACTTATCTAATAATAAGCCTAATCACAGGACCACGCCGCTAACGCGGGACGGGTTTACTCCATTGGATTGCCAGTACATAAATAAAGAATCATTAAACAACACAATGCTTTTTAGAAAAATGAAACCATTATAAGACTCAAGTCCCATCACACAATGCAACGCAAACCGAAGAATAGAGTTTTACCTTATAATGGTCAAAAGATGCTTGATACGATAAAACGGATTTGATATTATTGTTAGTGTATATATGTTTTAAAAATAATTTCAATCATAATGTATCAATCATAGACAGCATAGTACCCCATCCTACTATGTCGCCATACTAGTTATACAATCAAAACCGCATGGTGTCGTATTGGAAGTTGGATTTCCATCATGAGTCAAGGCTAGGAACAATCTCCTTACCGATTCGAGACACTCTAGTAATGTCTCAGGATTCGGACGCTGGCGAACCGTTGGATACAGCAGGGCCGGACCACAAATACTTTAGTGGATTGGCAATTCCTGAACACACGCTTCCCGATCCTATTGGACCTATAAATTGGCCATTGGCGACCAATAAAAATAATCCAAGGCGCCTCATAATCCATCAACCACATAAGTAAAATGTCAGGGCTGGTAAGTCGCTGACACCACTTCTGTAACACCCCTCCGTTAAGGTCACTCACGAAGGGAATGCCTTAACTTTGATGGAGCGTTTTAGTAGACAGAACAAAAATTTACAAGACAGATAAAACAGTACTTGAAAAATTTATAACTTTATTACAAACAGAAACCGAAGCAAGTTTGGTTACATCTTTTCAAATCACAATATCAGAATTCAAGTACAAAAATATCAGTCTTGTACAAAAGCCTTCAAAATGCATAGTTTTTAAAATCATAATCCCCACAGAAGCTGCCATAAGGAGTCAAGCCATACTTTAAGCACTTTAAGTACTTCAAGCAGAAGAAATCCGGATTAAGCTAAAGTATTCCCTCCTTGGAAACCTGGGGGGGAAACAGAAGAAAAAGGGGCGAAAACAAGCAAGGTTAGACATAAAGTCTGGCAAGTCCAGTGACTTTCAGCATATGAACAGATAATAATAATTATGACATGAAAATAAAACTGGATGCGAGATAACAATAACAGGAGTAGCAGATATACTTAGGTTAAACACAAAAAGAACAGAATGATGTAAGCTACTACTTTTCACCTCTCTGCACCAATACTAGTATAACTGGATTAGGTACCACCCCAATGTCTAAACTGAACAGAAACAGGAACAGAATAATTTCCGCAGAAGAGAATGCAAGTAATGGGCCTTTACCACCCCAACAGAAATAGACGGAAACAGAATGCTAATAATGGGCCTTTACCACCCGAACAGAAGGTACAGAAACAGATTAATCCCTACGGAAACAGAATGTAGAATTAGGTGTACACCAGTAAATGGGCCTTTACCACCCGAACAGACGGTACCACGCAGAAACAGACAGGTGTTACCACCCAACAGAAACAGACGATACCAACAGAAACAGACAGGACTAAGTGTACCCTAAAACCCTACCCCAAGCGATCGGCTCCCTAATACATAAATACCCTGTGCCAGCCCCACAAAAGGGTGTATCACTCCCCAAAGTGGCAATCTTTAAATGACACAGACCTATTTACAGATGTCACGGCATCTTACATCCTCAGAGGCAGACCGGGATCCATGCACGCACATGACCCGGTTGGAATGCACCATCAACACCCCTCGCCATTATCAGAATGAACCGCTTATAATTAGTTCAGTAAGCGTGCCCGGACCCTACCTACTATTGGGTCAAAGTTTTGATACCAGAAAGGGTTATTGACTAATATGGGTCCCAAACAACAGATGACACAAGTAATTTCCCTCCTAACCTTGTGTCCCCAGACTAACAGATTTCAGATTAACTTGTTTACAAGTTCAGACATACAGAGTTCAGATCAACTAGTTCATAGATCAGACAAGTTTTCAGACTAACGGATCAAATATACGGATTTAACAGATTTACAGATTTGTCTAACTTTTGTAATTGGGCCTACAGATTCACGAAACGGGTTTGTTAAGTTCATTAGTCCAATTGGTTCAACCCTATCCACCCAAAACGTTTTAGACATCATATTTATCTTAGATTTGTATTAATTAAAAATTAATGTGCAAACCTCTCACATTAGACTGACAATTTGCGGCCACTGGTTAGGCCGGTTGGTTCCGGGCAGATTTCTGCCGCAAACTGAGTCTAACCTCGGGTTTCAAGCACGTTATGACTAACTTCTCACATTGGAACCTATTGTTTGCGGCCATTGGATGTGCCGGGCGGTTCCGGGCAGGATTACGCCGCAAACTCATTCTAACCTCGAGTTAGCCATGTTTCATATTTAGCCAATGCATTCATTCACAGAATATGCTAATATCAGACTAATCATGCTAATTTTAACAAATTAACTTCTGTACAAGTTATAGCAGATTATTCGAGATTCTAAATTTTGCTCAATTTTAAATCGAGCCTACAGATATTCATACTCAAATTTCAATAATCAGTTTTCAACAGATTTAGCAGATTAGGCAATATAACAGATCTAGCAGATTAGGCAATATAATAGAACTAGCAGATTAGGCAATATAACAGAACTAGCAGATTAGGCAATATAACAGAACTAGCAGATTAGGTAATATGACAGATTTAATCATTCCTTAAAGTTTCATAGACATATCTTGCCTAATTATAAATTTGGCCTAAGTTTGCATGCCTAAATAGTTGTCATCATTCACAATATGATCATATACCCCACGTTTGCATTGAATTTACAAGGCACAGATTAGGGTCATAATTTACCATATAACACATGTCCCAAGTTTATTTAAACTTGCCTAGTACAAAATATTCACATATAGATTATACCAATTATAGCCATTGATTTCAATGCATGTCATGTATTCAAAAATCTCCCACTTAGGTGTTATTCACATTTAATAGTTATCAAATCTTAATATAGATCTTCACACCTAAGTCATATTCTCTTTTTATCTCAAGTCATGAATCGTTATATAAAAATATACCCAACAATCTAGAACTTTAAATTATAACAGATCTTAATTCAAAATATGTGTTAGGTCCAATGTCTCAAGTCACATGTAACATACAATGATTCCTCTTCTTCCAATTCACGGAATATGCATAGATCTAAATCTAGTTTACAACATATGTCCTTTCAGTCACAGATTAGACATGTCCAATTATGCCATCATTCATTATTTGTCCCAAAGTTTAGCGTTTGTGCGTTAATCTCTTATGAGATTTGGCGCAGGCTCGTGGTAGCCTGGCTATAGAACAGAAAGAAGAAAGAGATACAGAATAAAATAGATCAGAACAGAACATACACAACCTCAAATTCAGATTTACAATCATGTCACAATTATAATTAAAGTTTATATCGGAAAATAACTGTACTTGCCTTTCGTGGTTTTAAGAAAGGATAATAAATTGGTGTTGATGCAGAAAGGCTGAATTACTCTTCTTTAATTGTAGCACTAAACTTTGATTTGAGAGTTGATTTAGCTTTTAATTCTACTCAGGTTGGAAGATGATGCATCAGTACAAGTTTTGATTCCAGTAGAATAGCGACGCCATTTTTATTTTTTATTTAGAACAGAGACAGAGTATAGACAGAATGGAATTGTGTAGAGAAAATGAGGCTAGGGGGCTGTTTAAATAGGATTAGGCGGACGAATCTAGACAGAAAACGTGACCAGATACATCAGAATGAAACCGTTCAAAAACTGGGTTTCGGGAGCAGGTCGACCCCCAGGTCGACACTATGGTCGACCTGGTCTGGCCAGGTCGACCCCCAGGTCGACACTATGGTTGACCTAGTCCATGGGCATGAATTTTCCTGCCCAGCTTGTTCTGGGATTTTGAATTCGAATTTGAATTCGAATTTTCGAGCTGTTTTCGATTCTGAAATTCTCTGAAATTTCAGAGGGCCATATCTCCCTCATACGGACTCCGTTTCTCGAAAACTCGGACTCGTTTCCAAGCAGAGTTTCGAGACGAACGCAATGGCGCAACCCGTTTTCCCTTGATTCTTATTATATAATTTAATTATTCTTTGATTTGTTACTTGTACGATCACAGAAAATACGGGGTGTTACATTCTCCCCTCCTTAAAGGATTTCGTCCCCGAAATCTTCAAGTTGAGAAGAATGTGTCCTACCATCCAGTCATACATCTACTCAACCATCATCCACAAGCATCCATTTTCCTTAGAAAACTTCTAATGTTGTATGAACGTATGCAAAGGTGTGTGTATATGTTCCTTATCTAATGCAAAGATCAGGCGGTCCACAGATTCAGTTGACCTCCTTAATGCGAATTATGTTAGTGCCATGAGTCCAACATGTATGCAATTTTCCTATTTGATATCATTCTTATATGAGTGACAACCATTCATTCATATGCAACATCCTTGTGATGAGTCAATCATTTTGTATCCACAGAAATTGAAAATGCTCACACATCCATATGCAGTATGAGAGTGTTTTCGAGCCGATCTAGTGCCTAGTGTGTATATATGCATCCACGAGAAACCACTAGCAACCACTTGCATCCACTTGCAACCATCAAACATAACATGTCTCAAACACATATTTACACCCATTGGTTTCTACCTAAAGTTCGAAGATTCGATCGATAGGATACAGTCGAATGATGGAAGCGAGAACAGATAAAACAAAAACTTGGTTTCCATTAGGCATTGGTTGAGAGAATAATTCCCCTAAGTATCGGTCCCGAAGACCGAAATCAACATCAGATTGATACCCAGAGGATTACCCTCTTTAGACAATGTCAAAACTGGAAATCTTAATCTTATCAGAAATATTCAGATACTTACAGACTACTGGTACAGATCAGATCACCAAATGATTCTTAGGAAACTAAGCATGATAAAACCCAGAATGTATGCGTCCTACTTGACGCCTAACACAGATATCTCTCAAACCCCAATCTATCACAAGCAAATGAGTCATAACCCTTATGGGTTTGAGCCTACAGTGGAATCAGAAACAATACTAGTATTAAAGTGTAGAGTATCGGTTACAGAATCAAAATGCCAGAATCAGAAAGAGTTTCAACTCAAAAATCATATAAAGAAATTAAACCTCCCACAGAAAGTTTTCCTAATTCTATCCTATCCACTAGCCTCGAGAGTGTTTGCCTGCCCTCCAGATGTTGGTCCTGCCCTCTGCCCTTGCCCTCTTTTTTTCGGGAAGTCCCCAGTGAAGTGTCTCATCTCACCACAGTTAAAGCAAGTGCCCTTCCTTTTTCTGCAATCCTTGTTCAGATGAGTCGAGCTTCCACAAGTAAAGCACTTTTTCTCCTTCTTATCTTCAGACTTCTCAGTCTTCTTTTGTGTTTCCTTTTTGGGCCATGCTTTCTTGTTCTGTGGTTCTTCCTTCTTTGCCTCTTCCTTGCCCTTGTCTTCCTCATGCAGTAGTGCCATGTCCACTAATCTATCGTAAGTTGCTCCCATGGGTACATGGGTCATGGCTAGACTGTGTAGTGGCTCGTTCAATCCTTTAACAAGGCGGAGAGCCTTTTCATGCTGAGTGTTGACTAAATCCAGTCCGAACCTAGCCAGTTGGTTGAACTGGTTGACATATTCCTTGACCGTCATACTCCCTTACTTAAGAGATAAGAACTTTTCCAGTTGTAGACTTCATTCAGCTTGCGAGAGGAATTTCGTCTCAAACCTTGTTCTGAAATCCATCCATGTTTCAACTGGCCTCTCGGCGTTAGTGACTTTCCACCAATAGGAAGCTTCGTCCTTGAGTAACCATACCGCCAATTGTACCTTCTGCCTATCGTCTACCTCGAAAATGACGAACAAATCTTTGGTCTCCTTCAGCCAGTTCCTTGCTGCCACGAAGGATTCAGTTCCACAGAAGTCTTTTCCACCCATAGCCTTGAAGTCTCTACACGTCTTTGCGAAAGCATTTCCACGAGGAGGAGGAGGAGGAGGTGGTACCGCTGCCACTGGGGGAGGAATATCTGCTGGGCCTGTACCATTGGCCCTAGCCTCTAAGTACCTCCTGAACCAGCCAGGTATTGGCACACCCTCTGGAAGGTTAAGATTCCCAGACATGCTGAAACGAAAGAAAAAGGATTCAAAACGGAGAAACGAAAAGATAGATATATGGCTTTCGGGGATTATGTTTTTCAAAATCAGCTTTATTTTTGAAAATATTTCCTTTCTAAACCTTTTTGAAAATAGTTTTCAAAAACTTTACCCAATCTGGTAACCTTCAGCTCCGATACCAAGTGTAACACCCCACCTCCGTTAAGGTCACTCACAAAGGGAATGCCTTAACTTTAATGGAGCGTTTTAGTAGACAGAACAGAAATTTACACGACAGATAAAACAGTACTTGAAAAATTTATAACTTTATTACAAACAGAAACCAAAGCAAGTTTGGTTACATCTTCTCAAATCACAATATCAGAATTCAAGTACGAAAATATCAGTCTTGTACAAAAGCCTTCAGAACGCATAGTTTTTAAAATCATAATCCCCACAAAAGCTTCCATAAGGAGTCAAGCCATAATTTAAGCACTTTAAGTACTTCAAGCAGAAGAAATCTGGATTAAGCTAAAGTATTCCTGTAATGACACGGATTTTGAGCGACTTTGGTTATCGACATAAACACGATGTCGATAACCAAAACACCGAAAAATCCTGGTAATTAGTGAAAGAAATTAGAGGGTGAGGAAAGATAAGATAGAAACTTAGAATAGAAGAAGAAGAAGAACACAACATCAGAGTAACACGAATCTCACAGCGGAACGAATAACATATAATATATGTAACATAACTTGAAATATACATCTGTACTTGAATATACATCAATATCAAAGTACATCACTTACAACACAGCGGAAATAACTATAGCTATATGATCCTGAAGCCTCCTGCTCCAAGCTCTTCCAGTATATCTGTAAATCCTGACTACTTGACTGCCCATACAAATTTAGGCACCCAAGAGTTTAGGGAAAACAACAAAGTAAACTCCAGGTCATTCATGGGACTGGTATAAGTAAAACAGTTTAAAAACAGTTCGAACAAGTACACGATATCTCATAAGACCACGCCGCATAACGGAACGGGTTTTTCCCTTATGAGAATCCAAAATATCTTTATATCAAAAACCTTTTGATATTATAATAATGTCTATCAACCACAGTATATATAATCATCTAGCAGAAACGCTTTCATCTCACGTTCTACATATATAGTATACAATCACAACCGCAAGCACGTATTGGGTAATGGATTTCCAACTATGACAAGGTAGGGAACCACCTTTCGCTAGTGTACCTCTAGAGAGGAATACACTGGGTTCAACAAGAACGTCTTGCAACCCGGCCACACATGACCGACCACTCATTTCGCTTGAGTGTATCGAATGTATATCACCAACGGTTGGGATCAACAACCGTTTCCCGAATGGGACAGCATCAACAATAGATTTTTAGAAATAAATGAAACTCTAGATCAGGTGATTATACACCCTACTTCGGTGCGACCGACTTAGCCATGCTGCCTGCCCGATTTCTGTCATTTACCGGTTGATGAGGCTTGAGGTTACGCTTCATCATCCCATCAGATTCACTTCGAATGTCACATCATCAAATACATCTAATCACCGATTGACGTCCTCAACAATACATTACGTGTTAGCTAAAAGAAGTTTCCTTCTCCGCCTCCACTCTTGGTACGGTTGGAGAAATAAATATACGTGATCGTCTGAAAATACTCAGTCAGACATCCGTCCATACAAGTCATCCAGGAACAGGATGAACCGAAGGCACTATTCAGTACATCCATCTTAGGTAGTGTTATCTAAGACTTATACAATAGCCCTTGCACTTTACTCCATCTTCAATTATCTTTGGCATATATGATTCGCAACGCTTATGCCAATACAGAGTGGTTCTTTGGATAATAATCCAACCGGTCTCTCCATATTAACAACGTTAAAATGGTCAAAACTTCGATAGTCTATGATTTAACTATCGAATAAAAACAAGTGTGCAAACAACGATATTATTTTCCAAATGGAAATTATATCGATCAAACATCATTTAACATTTATATCCTTAGTTCATTTTTTCATCTCATGTTTCCCTATATTCAATATTTCTTATTTTCTAAATTTGGAAAATATATGTTATTACCAATGGAAAACATTTCCATTTATTGTTTTCTTTATTAGAAAACATTTCTGGTTTCTTATTTGGAGAACATTTCCAAAGCTTCTTCATTGGACTTAGACAGATGTTTAAACAAACCATCGCGATGCCAACTCAAACCATTCCCTTTTACTGCCGAACCTTAACTATTCCCTAGTTAAAAACGAAGCCAATCAAGTTGGGGTAGAACTACCTCTCAGACCTTAACTGAACAACATTTCTAACTTTGAAATAGACAAAGTTTACTTTATATCCCTTTACTAACTTCCTTACTTAACCCTCCTTCGAATAGCTATATTCAATTGACTCTTTTCACTTAACTCTATTCGATTAACCCTTATCAACTAACTCTATTGGACTAACACTATTGGATTAACTCTATTTGACTAATGCTAATGATTTACTCATTTCACTTAACTCCTTTCGAATAAACTATATTCGATAACTCCTTTTACTTTCTTTGAATAAACCATATTCGATTAACTCGTTTTACTTTCTATTCGAATAACTATATTCGATTAACTCATTTTACTTTCTATTCGAATAACTATATTCGATTAACTCATTTTACTTTCTATTCGAATAACTATATTCGATTAACTCATTTTACTTTATCTCTAATTGATTAAACTAACATCGATTAACTCCTTTTACTTTAACTCTAATCGATTAAATTAACATCGATTAGCTCCTTTTACTTTTACTCTAATCGATTAAACTCACATCGATTAGCTCCTTTGCTTTAACTCTAATCGATTAAACTAACATCGATTAACTATTTTCTTTAACTCTAATCGATTAAACTAACATCGATTAACTATTTTCTTTAACTCTAATCGATTAAACTAACATCGACTAACTATTTTGTTTAACTCTAATCGATTAAACTAACATCGATTAACTATTTTCTTTAACTCTAATCGATTAAACTAACATCGATTAACTATTTTCTTTAACTCTAATCGATTAAACTAACATCGATTAACTATTTTCTTTAACTCTAATCGATTAAACTAACATCGATTAACTATTCATTGATAAAGATTTACTTTTAGTAACAGTTCTTCACTTTACAAATGATTTTCCTTTTATAAAACTCTATTCATTTTAAAAACATTTTTCCCCTTTATTTACTTTCGAAATATTTCCTTTAATAAAATCTGTTGATTTTATAAAATCCCTTTATTTCAATATACATTGAAATAATTCTTTTTACATCCCAGTGTCTTTTATGATATTTAAAATATCGAATAACAATGATCAATATCATTCCAACACACATAATCCATAACAGATTATATAACACATCATATATCACAATATATGAAAAACAGTAAAATAAATGTTGAGGAATCCAGTTGGATTCCTCCAACCTGTTTCCCTGGATCACAGATGTTAAACAATATAGATAACATCACTTTCAGTTCCATATGATATATTCTGTTAAACAGAATCAATATAGAAATTCAACTAACTGACTAGCAGTTCAATCAAACAGTCAACAAACAGTCAATCAGCCAATATCTAACAGTTCTAAAAATACAACATGAAATTATAAACTGTTCAGAGTTAGTGAGATTTACTCACATTGGCAGTTCATCGTTAAAGAACGATAAACTGTTATTTGGTTTGAATCAAACAATTTATTTCGCCATAAGTTCATACGAGCCCCAATCCACTTCCAGTCAGTTCCATGGCGTAGCCACCGTCCCTACGATCCCAACGTGACTGATGGTTCGTAAAACTAACACTGTATGAATGAGTTATTGCATTTATAAGTTAGTAGACAAATTAAAAATTAAATTTAACTAAATAAAAGTTTAGCGGGCCTTACCCCAAAATAAAACACAAAGGCCCATTCAAAACTTTCACCGGCCTACCCTTAAATCTTCTTGTAACGACCCGGATTTTGCGCGACTTTGGTTATCGATATACGACACATATGGATAACCAAACCATCAAAAAATCCTGGTTGTTAATGAAAGAAATTAGAGGGTGAGAATAGATAAGGTAGAAATTTAGAATAGAAGAAGAAGAAGAACATACAACATCATTAGAGTAACACGAATCTCACAGCGGAACGAATAAAATATAACATAACTTTTGAAAATACAAAGTTATAACTGTTTATACATACCATTTTCAGAGTACAACATATAACATCACAGCGGAATAAATAATAACTATCGACTGCTGAAGCCTCCTGCTCCAAGCTCTTCAAGTATACCTGTAAATCCTGACTACTTGACTGCCCGTACAAATTTAGGCACCCAAGAGTTTAGGGAAAACAAAATAAACTCCGGGTCAGTCATGGGACTGGTATGAGTAAACTCAAATCATTTAAAACAGGTACATGATATCTCATAAGACCACGCCGTGAATACGGAACGGGTTTTTCCCTTATGAGAATCCAAATAACTTTGTAAAGCAATATCATTCTGATATTATAATAATGTCTAAGTACAAATAAATATCAATTTAGCAGAAACGCTTGCATCTCACGTTCTACATATATAGTATTCAATCAAAAACGCAAGCACGTATTGGGTAATGGATTTCCAACTATGACAAGGTATGGAACCACCTTCCGATCAGTGTACTCTAGGAACGATACACTGGAGTTCAACAAGAACATCTTGCAACTCAGCCACACATGACCGAGCACTCATTTCGCTTGAGTGTATCGAATGTATATCACCAACGGTTGGGATCAGCAACCGTTCCCGTATATATATATATATATATATATATATATATATATGGGACAGCATTGATAGATTTAAGAAACAAATGAATATTCTCTAGATATGTGATTATACACCCTACTTCGGTGCGACCGACTTAGCCATGCTGCCTGCCTGATTTCTGTCATTTACCGGATGTGAGGCTAGAAGCTACACTTATCTTTTCACATGCCATATCCTCATTCACTTAGAATGTCACATCGTCATATCCTTTAAATCACAAATTGATTTATCCAAAATAACACGGGTATACAGCTAGAGAAACGAATTCCTCCGCCACCAACGTGAATATGTTTGAAGAGATCAACTTACGCGATATATTAGATATACTCTGTCAGACCTTCGTCCATACAAGTTGTCCTGGGGCTGGACAAACCGAAGGCACTATTCAGTACATCCATCTTAGGCACTGTTATCTAAGACTTATACAATAGCCCTTGCACTTTACTCCGTCTTCAATATATTCAGCATACTTGACTCGCAATGCTTATGCCAATACGGAGTGGTTCTTTGGATAATAATCCAACCGGTCTCTCCATATTAACAACGTTAAAATGGTCAAAACATTGATAGTCTGTGATTTAACTATCAAAGAAAACACGTGTGCAAACAACGATATCATTCCATATGGAAATTCTATCAATCAATCATCATGCATATATCTCTTTGGTTCATTAATTTACTTATCTCCTGTTTCCCTATATTCAACATTTGCTATTTTCTAAGTTTAGAAAATATATGTTATTAACACTGGAAAACATTTCCATTTCTTGTTTTCTATATTAGAAAACATTTCTGATTCTTCTTTGGAAAACATTTCCAAAGCTTCTTCATTTGGTTTTAAACAGATGTTTACATAAAACATCGCTATGCCAACCCAAACACTTTACTAAACCACTTAACCTACTTTTCACTATCAACCTTACCATTCCTTAGTTAAGAAGGAAGTCAATCAAGTTGGGGTATAATTACCTCTCAAACCTTAACTGGACAACGTTTTAACTTCGAAATGGTCAAAGTTTATCTTTTAACTCTTTAACAAACTTCTTTACGTCTCTCTCGAATAATCTCTATTCGATAACTCCTCCATTCGAATAACTACATTCGATAACCTTTCTTCGAATAAACTATATTCGATTTACCCTATTCAACTAACTCTCATTGATTTAACTCTAATCGATTAACTCTATTGGATTAACTCTATTTGATTTAACTCTAATCGATTTATTCTTTTCACTTAACTCCTGTCGAATAAACTATATTCGATAACTCTTCTAACTCTATTCAAATAAACTATATTCGATTTACTACTTTCAAATATCTAGATTTGATAACTCCTTTCGAATAAATAGATTCGATAACTCCTCTCGAATAACTAGATTCGATAACTTCTTCTCGAATAACCAATATTCGATTATCTTACTTCGAATAACTTATATTCGATTATCTCACTTCGAATAACTTATATTCGATAATTCTTCTTGAATGAACTATATTCGATTTCTCTTCTCGAATAAACTATATTCGATTACTCTTCTCTTCGAATACACTATATTCGATAACTCTATCCGATCAACTCCTTTTGAATAACTCCAATTAGTTAATTCTAACTCTAACTGGTCAACCCTCAATGATTTACTCTAATTAATTAACTCTACTGATTAATTCTAACTGTTTAACTCTAACCGGTCAACCCTAGTTGGTTTACTCCATCGAATAACTAATATTCGATTTAACTCCATTCGCTTGAATCTAGATCGCAACGATCACAATGGTTACGCCTGATTCCCTCAGGAAACATCCGACCGCCTTAGGCTATCTGCAGCCCTGCGAATAACGCTAGCAGTCGTGCTAAATGGCAACTTATCCCGAGTAACTACATTTGACCAACTCTATTTGTTTAACTTTATTCGAATAACAAATTCGAATAACTTATTTGTTTCAACTCTTATCGAATAACTAATTCGATTTACTTAAATTGTTTTAACTCTTTTTGGATTACTCTAATTCGAATATCTATATTCGATTAACTTAACTCGATTATCTTAACTTGGTTATCTTAACTCGATCGGTTTACTTAACTCGATTATCTTAACTTGATTTCTCAACCCGATAATCTTAACTCGAATTGATTAACTTAACTCGATTCGATTAACTAATACTTCGAATTTCTAATTCGATTTAACTCCTTTTAATAACGTTTATCCCTTTATAAAGATTTACTTTTCAGTAACGGTTCTTCACTTTATATATGTTCTTTTCATAACGTTTTCTACTTTAAAAGTGTTGAGTTTACCTTCTATTTAAACTATCGGTGTTAAAATAATTTCTATTTCTCTATATAATTTCAGACTTATATATTCCATTTATCGAATGATAAATATTTTCTTTAATTTATAAATATCATTTATAAATTAATCTCCTTCTTTTATCTGTTAAAACAGATCCTATTTATCTTCCAAACAGGTGTTCCTTTATTTATTCCCTAAAAAAATATTCCTTTATCCTATTTATTTTCTAAATAAATATCCCTTATTTCTTATCTTATTCAGTTTCTAATTGAATAATCCTTTATAACTTATTCGATTTCTAAGTGAATAACACATTTATAACTTATTCCATTTCTACATGAATATCTCCTTTTAAATCTCTTATTCAAGTTTCTAAGTCAATAATCCATTTAATAACATCTTATTCAATTCTAAATGAATAAGTCCTTTTATAATATCTTATTCAAATTCTAAATGAATAAGTCCTTTTAAATCTCTTATTCAAGTTTCTAAGTGAATAAGTCCTTTTATAATATCTTATTCGATTTTTATTGAATAAGTCCTTTTAAATCTCTTATTCAAGTTTCTAAGTGAATAAGTCCTTTTATAATATCTTATTCAATTTCTAAATGAATAATCTCTTTTACAATATCTTATTCAGTCTCTAAGTTAACTTCTCCTTTATAACTTAGTAAATATCTTATTCAATCTCTAATTGAATAACTCACTTTATAAATATCTTATTTATAAAGATTTCCTTTTTTAAATAATTCTACTCAACCGTATTTCCTATTTAAAAATATTCCATTTTTAAATATTTCTATTTATAAATATTCTATTCATAAATATTCGATTTCCAATAATCTGGTATGTTATGGTGTTTAACATATCAAATTTCAATGTCCAATATCGTCCATACACACACAATCAACAACAGATGATAAATCACATCATATATCAAAATATATGAAAATCAATAAAATGATTGTTGAGGAATCTAGTCGGATTCCTCCAACCTGTTTCCCTGCATCCACAGATGTTATACAATAAAATCAACATCACTTTCAATTTCATATGATATATTCTGATAAACAGAATCAATACGGAAATTTAACTAACTGACTAGCAGTTCAATCAAACGATCAACACACAGTCAAACAACCAATATTTAATAGTTCTAAAAATACAACATGAAAATATAAACTGTTCAGAGTTAGTGAGATTTACTCACAGTTGCGCGTTAACCGTTGAATAACGGTTTGCGTTCGTTGATTTGAGTCAGACAATTTATTTCGCCATAAATTGTAACTGGCTCGGATTCACTCCCAGTCAGTCTCATTGTGTTGCTCCCGTCCATACGATCCTGTCGGATCTTGTTTCGCTCAATTCTGATTAAGTATGACCCAGTTATACCCTTTTAAAGTTTGAATACAATTTAAATTAATTAAACTTGGAATTAATTAAATAATCGGGCCTTCACCTTCTAAATACTCTGGCCCATTTCCCTTACTACCAAGCCCATTCATTTTCCCCTTCTTCCCCCAACTCAACCGTCGCTCCCAGGAAACGAAATTCAACACATTTGACCGACGGTTGACCCACCTTACCTCCTCCACCGTTCATCGACCAATACCGCCGATGCCACCAATCTCCTCGCCGTCGAACACCACACCTGGCCAATCACACCTCGTCGAACTCGACGCACCCACTTCCCATCGCAGTCTCACGCAAAACCGACGACTCAGGCAAAAGCACCGAACAAAAGTTCCCCCTTTTCTGACCAAAAACCCACAATCCCTTCGAAATCCCATCACGAACTAGAATCTAACCCTGGTTTCCAGAATCGATGCGCATACCACCGGATTCGTCGAACCCTAGGCGATTTGAAATAGCCGGCTTCCACTGAATACCATCGAGCGCTACAAAACGTATACCAGAATGAAGAGTGCATCCTCAGGAACACAACCATATACCCAGAATGATTTATAGATTTTTGTCATGATTGTTTTGATTTTCTTTTGAGGATTCTTTGTTGCGGTTCATTTCAGAATTTTGGCGGCTGAAGAAATGAGGTTGTGGACTTTTTCCATTAGGTTTAGGAAAAGGATGGTGTACTTATAGCAAGTTAGATATTTTTTTATTTATATTTTAATATTTTATTTTGTCCTTTTATATTTGTTTCGTCTTCTAAAAATCTCTGCGACTACATACGATACCCAAAAATCACGAAACTGGACATGTAGCTAGAGTTCGACATTACGGTCCCAACGAAACTGGTTTCGTCGAATTCCGACTCCGTTTGCTCACACAGCGTATTTTTAACTGTCCAGATACTGACTGTTTTACACTCTAAAAATCCGTACGACCACACAGTGACTCTAAAAATCACGAAACTGGAAATCTAACAACTATTTGACATTGCGGATCCAACAAAATTAGTTTCGTCGAAAACGGAGGTCGTATGCAAAACTGGCTATTTTTCAAGCGCTGAACAGACCGTTTAAATATATAAATATATTTAAATATAATTAAATAAAATATTAATAAATTAATATTATCGTGTACATATTCGTATACGATATCATCCAGCTCCAGAATATCACATTAGATTTTATAACACGATATTTCAGAATTCCATATTATCCCGATATTCAATTTATATTGAAAATCGATTTATAACGTAATTAAAGCGTCGCAAATTATAAAGGAATTCCACAGCAACTTTTCTGAAATTTGATTTTGACGTAAATCAAAATCTACACGACGAAATCCAGATTTTTCTCTTCCACTAGAAAGCTATACTCCACCAGCTCCACACGTTTCTTGTTTCACTGAAATTCGGCTTAAAATGAATCCTGTACATTCAGTTGAAGTCTGAATCGCCAAATAGCGAACTGCCGCGTCGTTACGCGCTCGATTTTAATTAAAATATAATTATACGTTCCAACTGACGTCGATTGAATATATTCGTCAATATAATTCAACTCTAAGCTGAATTACATTTTAGGGATGACCCCGTTCACAGAATATTGTGATTTCCAATATTTTTTATTATTTCGACGTTATAATATATTTTATTATATTATAATTATTAATTAAATATTCAATATTATTAAATTCACGTTCTCGATATCGATAAATCGATATTTAATAATTAAATAAATTAATTATTCAACAGCTAAAAATGCGGGTCACTACAATCTTCCCCACTTAATAAAATTTCGTCCTCGAAATTGCTAAGCTAGAGAAATGCTACACACCCTACTGACTAGATTCAAACATCTTTTGGTTTACTTATTAACTTCCATCCCAATCGAATCAATCCAATTTCAATTCAATTGATAATTTATTTCGTCTAACTAAAATTTTCAAAATCATGAAAATTTTCTAACACCTTAAATTTTCGGAAAATTTCGCCATAACCTCCTTTGTACCGGGAGCATCGGGAAAATCCCCAAACTGCCACACAGGCCTCTCCAATCCAAAAGATAATCAAACAGCCAAGGGGCTTGCCAATTCGGCTCATAAAACTCCAAACTCATATATAAAATAAACTTGTACCTTTTTGTCGGGCATATCATTATATCCTTTCCATCTGTTACTAATTCAATATATATCAATATCAATCCAATCAAACTCCTGTCAGTTTGTTCTCAACCAAATCATTCGCTTATACTTAAGTCAAATTCCATTCAAACTCTAATGTCAAATTTCAAACTCTTAACTCATCAATGAAATTCCATCCCAGATTATTTTCCAATCAAATCTGTCTTATTTAACTTAGTTCAAGTTAAATTTAAATTTATTTATTCATTTTCACTATTTTAATCCATTTAACTTCATTAGTTAAATTTAATTCCAGAATTTAAATCCCTGGGCTTATTTCAAATCAATTTGAAATCATAATACCAATTCAAAACATTTGAATTTCTAAACCACTTGTTTTCTCAAAATAATTCAAAAACAAAGCCTTTGGTAGTAATCCGTCACTTACAAACTCGAAAATGAACACCGATGATGCACCATCGGAGTTTATTTTCCAGTGAACAAGTGAGTTCAATACTATATCACTTTCAGATTGAAAAACAAATTTCAAAATCTCCCAGGAACTTAAAATTTCCTTATTTTAATTCCAAGTCTGATTTAAATTCAGATTTACTTCATCTTATTTCATATACTTTACTTATATGATTCTGATTAGTTATTTATAATCATTTCACTTTTATAACCTTACTCGATTATATTACCAATCAACACAACCAATATACTATATCAAAATATATTCGGGTAAAATTATTTCTTTTACCCTTCTTTCGAAACATACCATGACGGTTCATCGTATTTGAGTGTTTAGTAACCCCTATTGATACAGTGGATCAAACAGATCGACCAGAATTCACAAAATACTCATCCAATAAATCTCCACAATATAAAATCATTTTATATTAAATAACATATACGTTCACTCGTATATATACACTCAACTCAATCTAGGATATTACTAACCCTATCTCTACCGAGTCACGCCATAGAGCCAAGGTAATTCTTAACTTAAGCTCTGATACCAACTGTAACGACCGGGATTTTTCGATGGTTTGGTTATCGATATGTGTCGTATATCGATAACCAAGGTCGTTACACTTCTTCCACAAACGATACCTGCTCCAGACAAAATCAACCGAACACCGTTCTCCTATTTTAAACACCAACCGTACCTCCATAACAGCCGAAGCACCATCTCAAATCCTTTTCCACAAACAAATTTACATTCGCACCCTCTCTTCTATCATCTCAATGCAAACCCACCATCCATATGCTGTCCACGCCTATCCCCTTTCACATCCATCCATCCTTCCCGCGACTTGAAAGCCCATCCACACCCTCACAAATGAAAACATGCTTCAGCACTCCCTTTCTCCACTAAGAAAAACACGCACAGCTTTTAACTCCTCCTTCTCCTTTCTATATTTCTCAAACTCCCCTACAAACCCGCCTGCCTCCTTTCACGTTTAAATGGTAGAAGACTTTACAACTTTGGCCTCTTCTCTTCCACAAACACTTCTCCGAACGTGAATTGCATGTCTCCACTAATATCAAAACCGCACTCTTGCTTCTCATTTACTACTGCTCACGAAAACCACCCAGATCCTCCCTCACTGAAATCTCCTTCTACTCCTACTCCATGCAACATAATGGACAACCGCTCCTGCTACTCCCCTCTTTAAACTTCCGCCTGTACAAAAAAGCTGCACCCAAAACCACCATATACTCCAGTACACAATGCACATGTTCCCCTGATCCGCTTCGAATGGCTCCAGACTTCGCACCCATGTTGCTGCGTCTTCCAGTCCAATATTCTTCACCCTTTTCCGCACCTTAACATGCATGCGAGCTCCTTCATTTTCTGAACTGAACAAAGAGGAGTGCAGTGTGTACTATATATAGTTTAAAAATGAAGACGTGGTCCTTGCGACTTCAATCATGGTTTTGTGGTTAAGGGAAGAATGCACGTGGTCGTTCTTTGATCACGGAAAATGAATGGTTATGAATTATACACACTTCAAACTAAATTAAATATTCCATTTTATTTACCAATCGTTACGGACAGAGATAAACACACCATCGTGACGAGCGAGGTTTCCCGACTCCAGAAATATAATAATACCGGTAGGTTGGCTTATTCTGTGAAACCCCGAAATGTCGATTACAGGGTGCAAAATACTTCAAATAAAAAGTTGCTTATTTAATTAATTAAAAATTACAGTAAAATTCTAAAAATTAAATTATACCTACGTCTCAAAAGAACCTTGTCTAAATTCAAACCCGATATTCAAATATGTTGAAAACCCTTTTATAACGTAAATAAAGCATTACTAATTATAAAGGAATTCCACGGCGACTTTTCTAAAATTTGATTTGGACATAAATCAAAATCTATACGACGAAATCTCGATTTTTCTCTTCCGCTTGAACAACATACTCCACCAGCTCCTAACGTTTCTTGTTTCACAGAAATCCGGTTTAAAACGAATCCTGTACATTCAGTTGAAGTTCAAATCGCCAAATTACGAACTACAGCGCCATTTCAAGCTCGATTTTAATTATATTATAACTCTATGTTCAAACTGTCGTTTATATAATATATTCATTATTCAAATTCAATTCCAAGCTGAATTAAATATCACAGATGATCCAGTTCACAACATATCGCCATTTCAGCCAATTCTGATTATTTCAGAATTAAATATATTATTTAATTTATTATTTTTAATTAAATATTCACTATTATTTTATTCCACGACCATTATATTCTCTAAACCACCATTTCAATAATTAAATAAATAAATTATAATACCTCTGCCAATGCGGGTCATTACAATCTTCCCCACTTAAAATAATTTCGTCCTCGAAATTGCTAAAAGGTAGAGGACGACCCTATCGACTGGTTAGAACATATTTGTTCACTTCTTAACTTCAGTTTCGATTGAACCAATTTAATTTTAATTAAATTATTAATTAGTTTTTATCAACGAAAATTTTCGAAAATCCTGAAAATTTTCTAATGCCTTAACTCTTCGAAAAATTTCTCTACCTCCTCCTTTGTACTGGTCAATAGGTCAAACCACCACTCGCCTCTCTGGGCCATCTCCATCCCAAAAGAAAATCGAACAGCCATGCGGCTTGCCAATTCGGCTCATCAACATCTCAAACCCATATATAATATAAACTAGTACCTTTTTGTTAGGCATATCATTATATCCTTTCCACCTGTTATCAATTCAGCATATACCAATGTCATGTCAATCAAACTCCAAATCAGTTTTATCTCTAACACAACCATTCGTTTTTAACCAAGCCAAATCCCATTTCAACTCAAGTTCAATTCTTGATTTTCAATTCCTTAACTCCTCAATCTAATACCATTTCGGATTCTAATTTCACAAATCCAATCTTATTCGTTTTCAATTCAACTTCAGTTACCACTTAACTGACTTTACTTTAATTCAAATCTGCTTTCACAAATTTCTGTTAAATTTGTTTTTAATTTAAATAGAAATTTCCCTGGGAGTTTTCAAACAGTTTACTCTTTTCAAAAATCAAAATTTCCTTTTGAATATGTCACTGAACCTTTAATTAATATTCCATTAGTTAAATCACTTCTCTATTTCTTTATCAATATTTGTTAACCAAATATTTTCAATAACCATATTGGCTTTTATGTTATTTGGAAAGCATTTCCGAATATCGCCTTCCTTTATTTTCTAAACTTTAGAAAATATACGCTATTTATAATTGGAAAATATTCCAATTACTTATCTCTTTTCCGATCTCGTTTATTTCTATACTTAGGAAATATTCTTTATTATATTTCCAAGCTTACACTTATTTGGGTTAAAACGGATGTTGTGTAAAACATCGTTACGACAACCCAAATACTATATTCAACAAATTCTTATTCAACATTGATCTTCAAGCCTGAAATCTTACTATTTATTTGTTAATAATGAAATCAATCAAGTTGGTTATAACTACCTCTCAGACCTTGATTGAATAACATTTATAACGTCAAAACAGATATGACTACTTACTCGAGTAATCAATACCGTCCAACTACTTATTCACTTTTAAACACGTATACGCTTCCTCTTTCTATTCTTTCGAGATTTTATTCCTAGTCTTTTTTTTTTTATTTTACTATTCTATTTCTTAGTTCGTTTCCTTATCGACTTCTATATATATATCGATATGTTGATTTCTAACTATCAAATTATCTTAAAAATATTCTGACTCCTTAAATTCCCGGAAAAATTCGCCATAACCTCCTTTGTACTAGGAGCATCGGGATATTTCAAATAGCCTCCCATGGCCCTTACCAATCCAAAAGAAAAAGAAAAAGCCAAGCGGCTAGCCGATACGGCGCATAAAATCTCATATATGAATTAAATACATACCTTTTCGTCGAGCATTCTATTTATATACCTTCATACCTTATCCATACCTATCTCACGTATATTTATACCTACCCAATCTATTTTAACTATACCTGATCGTTTTAACTCAATTCGTTAATTAATTTGTTAATTAACTCTTTAGTATATTTCACTTTTATATTTGAACATGACATGTTCAAATATATTCTAACTTGCTTATTGACTAATTTGAATCCAAATTTCAAATTTAAGTTCTATATTTGATTTTGAATATCCATTTACAAATCCAATTCACCTTTCAAAGTTCAACTTCAAATTCAATACTCTATTAACTAATTCCTCTTCGACTTAGTTAATTCTATTCAATTTCTATTCAAATTTTATATATTCAAATTCTATATATTCAAATTCTATAGTTTAAATTCCCTTTTGAATTCTATATTCAAATTCCATTATATTCAAATCCTATATTTGAATTCCATTTGAATTCTATATTCCAATTCCCATTTCAAACTATTTGAATTCTGTATTCAAATTTCATTTCAATCTATTTGAATTCTATATTCAAATTTCATTTCAAACTATTTGAATTCTATATTCAAATTTCATTTCAAACTATTTGAATTCTATATTCAAATTTCATTTCAAACTATTTGAATTTTCTTTATTCAAACTCTATATTCAAATCTATTTTATAAATCCCATTTTGAAATTCAACACAACTTGTCTTTCCCAAAACAAATTCAAAACAGTATCTCTGGTAGTAATTCGTCACTTACAACTCGAAAATGAATACTGATGATGCAGCTGTCATCATCAGAATCTATTTTACGGTGATCGAAGTGAGTTCAATACTATAAAACCATTTCTAAACATTTCCACTTTGAAATTCACTTCAAAATAATTCATACTGCTTGTAAAATAATTTAAAATCTCCCAGGATCTTAAATTTTCCTTATTTTTAATCCAAATCCATTTACAAACACTTATCCAATTGTCCAGAGTTTTAACTCAATTTCTGGTTTAAATTTCAGATTTAACTCATCTGATTTCACGTATTTCACTTATATGAATTCTGATTGGTTATTTACATAACCATTTTAATTTATAATCTTACTTGATTACAATAACAACCAATATATATTCATTCCAATATATACATCTTCTTTATATCAAAATATAATTTGGGTAAAATTATTCTATTTACCCTCTTTCCAAAACATACCATGACGGTTCATCGTATTCGAGTGTTTACAAAATCCCTACCGATACAGTGGATCAAACTGATCGACCAGAACTCATAAACTACTCAACCAATAAATCTCCACAATATAAAATTATTTTTTTATATCATCTACAAGTACGTTCACTCGTATATATACACTCAAACTCAGTCTAGGGTATTACTAACCCTATCCCTACCGAGTCACGCCACAGAGCCAAGTTAATCAATTAACCTTCTGCTCTGATACCAACTGTAATGACATGGATTTTGAGCGACTTTGGTTATCGACATAAACTCGATGTCGATAACCAAAACACCGAAAAATCCTGGTAATTAGTGAAAGAAATTAGAGGGTGAGGAAAGATAAGATAGAAACTTAGAATAGAAGAAGAAGAAGAACACAACATCAGAGTAACACGAATCTCACAGCGGAACGAATAACATATAATATATATAACATAACTTGAAATATACATCTGTACTTGAATATACATCAATATCAAAGTACATCACTTACAACACAGCGGAAATAACTATAGCTATATGATCCTGAAGCCTCCTGCTCCAAGCTCTTCCAGTATATCTGTAAATCCAGACTACTTGACTGCCCATACAAATTTAGGCACCCAAGAGTTTAGGGAAAACAACAAAGTAAACTCCGGGTCAGTCATGGGACTGGTATGAGTAAAACAGTTTAAAAACAGTTCGAACAAGTACACGATATCTCATAAGACCACGCCGCATAACGGAACGGGTTTTTCCCTTATGAGAATCCAAAATATCTTTATATCAAAAACCTTTTGATATTATAATAATGTCTATCAACCACAGTATATATAATCATCTAGCAGAAATGCTTTCATCTCATGTTCTACATATATAGTATACAATCACAACCGCAAGCACGTATTGGGTAATGGATTTCCAACTATGACAAGGTATGGAACCACCTTTCGCTGTGCACCTCTAGAGAGGAATACACTGGGTTCAACAAGAACATCTTGCAACCCGGCCACACACGACCGACCACTCATTTCGCTTGAGTGTATCGAATGTATATCACCAACGGTTAGGATCAGTAACCGTTTCCTAAATGGGACATCATCAACAATAGATTTTTAGAAATAAATGAAACTCTAGATCAGGTGATTATACACCCTACTTCGGTGCGACCGACTTAGGCATGCTGCCTGCCCGATTTCTGTCATTTACCGGTTGATGAGGCTTGAGGTTACACTTCATCATCCCATCAGATTCACTTCGAATGTCACATCGTCAAATCCATCAAATCACCGATTGACGTCCTCAACAATACATTATGTGTTAGCTAAAAGAAGTTTCCTTCTCCGCCTCCACTCTTGGTACGGTTGGAGAAATCAATATACGTGATCATCTGGAAATACTCTGTCAGACATCCGTCCATACAAATCATCCAGGAACAGGATGAACCGAAGGCACTATCAGTACATCCATCTTAGGTAGTGTTATCTAAGACTTATACAATAGCCCTTGCACTTTACTCCGTCCTCAATTATCTTTGGCATATATGATTCGCAACGCTTATGCCAATACAGAGTGGTTCTTTGGATAATAATCCAACCGGTCTCTCCATATTAACAACGTTAAAATGGTCAAAACTTCGATAGTCTGTGATTTAACTATCGAATAAAAACAAGTGTGCAAACAACGATATTATTTCCAAATGGAAATTATATCGATCAAACATCATTTAACATTTATATCCTTAGTTCATTTTTTCATCTCCTATTTCCCTATATTCAATATTTCTTATTTTCTAAATTTGGAAAATATATGTTATTAACAATGGAAAACATTTCCATTTCTTGTTTTCTTTATTAGAAAACATTTCTGGTTTCTTATTTGGAGAACATTTCCAAAGCTTCTTCATTGGACTTAGACATATGTTTAAACAAACCATCGCAATGCCAACTCAAACCATTCCCTTTTACTGCTGAACCTTAACTATTCCCTAGTTAAAAACGAAGCCAATCAAGTTAGGGTAGAACTACCTCTCAGACCTTAACTGAACAACATTTCTAACTTAGAAATAGATAAAGTTCACTTTATATCCCTTTACTAACTTCCTTACTTAACCCTCCTTCGAATAACTATATTCGATTGACTCTTTTCACTTAACTCTATTCGATTAACCCTTATCAATTAACTCTATTGGACTAACACTATTGGATTAACTCTATTTGACTAACGCTATTGATTTACTCATTTCACTTAACTCCTTTCGAATAAACTATATTCGATAAATCCTTTTACTTTCTTTGAATAAACTATATTCGATTAACTCATTTTACTTTCTATTCGAATAACTATATTCGATTAACTCATTTTACTTTCTATTCGAATAACTATATTCGATTAACTTATTTTACTTTCTATTTGAATAACTATATTCGATTACTATATTCGGTTAACTCATTTTACTTTCTCTCTAATTGATTAAACTAACATCGATTAACTCTTTTTACTTTAACTCTAATCGATTAAACTAACATCGATTAGCTCCTTTTACTTTAACCCTAATCGATTAAACTAACATCGATTAGCTCCTTTGCTTTAACTCTAATCGATTAAACTAACACCGATTAACTATTTTCTTTAACTCTAATCGATTAATCTAACATCGTTTAACTATTTTCTTTAACTCTAATCGATTAAACTAACATCGATTAACTATTTTCTTTAACTCTAATCGATTAAACTAACATCGATTAACTATTTTCTTTAACTCTAATCGATTAAACTAACATCGATTAACTATTTTCTTTAACTCTAATCGATTAAACTTACATTGATTAACTATTCATTGATAAAGATTTACTTTTAGTAACAGTTCTTCACTTTACAAATGATTTTCCTTTTATAAAACTCTATTCGTTTTAAAAACATTTTTCCCTTTTATTTACTTTCGAAATATTTCCTTTAATAAAATATGTTGATTATATAAAATCCCTTTATTTCAATATACATTGAAATAATTCTTTTTACATCCCAGGGTCTTTTATGATATTTAAAATATCGAAAAACAATGATCAATATCATTCCAACACACATAATCCATAACAGATTATATAATACATCATATATCACAATATATGAAAAACAGTAAAATAAATGTTGAGGAATCCAGTTGGATTCCTCCAACCTGTTTCCCTGCATCACAGATGTTAAACAATATAGATAACATCACTTTCAGTTCCATATGATATATTCTGTTAAAAAGATTCAATATAGAAATTCAACTAACTGACTAGCAGTTCAATCAAACAGTCAACAGACAGTCAATCAGCCAATATCAAACAGTTCTAAAAATACAACATGAAATTATAAACTGTTCAGAGTTAGTGAGATTTACTCACATTGGCTGTTCATCGTTAAAGAACGATAAACTGTTATTTGATTTGAATCAAACAATTTATTCCGCCATAAATTCATACGAGCCCCAATCCACTTCAAGTCAGTTCCATGGCATAGCCACCGTCCCTACGATCCCAACATGACAGATGGTTCGTAAAACTAACACTGTATGAACGAGTTATTGCGTTTATAAGTTAGTAGACAAATTAAAAATTAAATTTAACTAAATAAAAGTTTAGCGGGCCTTACCCCGAAATAAAACACAACGGCCCATTCAAAACTTTCACCGGCCTACCCTTAAATCTTCTTCCACAAACGATAACTGCTCCAGACAAAATCAACCGAACACCGTTCTCCTATTTTAAACACCAACCGTACCTCCATAACAGCCGAAGCACCATCTCAAATCCTTTTCCACAAACAAATTTACATCCGCACTCTCTCTTCTATCATCTCAATGCAAACTCACCTTCCATATGCTGTCTACGCCTATCCCCTTTCAAGTCCATCCATCCTTCCCGCAACCTGAAAGCCCGTCCACACCCTCACAAATGAAAACATGCTTCAGCACTCCCTTTCTCCACAAAGAAAAACACGCACAACTTTTAACTCCTCCTTCTCCTTTCTATATTTCTCAAACTCCCCTACAAACCCGCCTGCCTCCTTTCACGTTTAAATGGTAGAAGACTTTACAACTTTGGCCTCTTCTCTTCCACAAACACTTCTCCGAACGTGAATTGCATGTCTCCACTAATATCAAAACCGCACTCCTGCATCTCATTTACTACTGTTCACGAAAACCACCCAGATCCTCCCTCACTGAAATCTCCTTCTACTCCTACTCCATGCAACGTAATGGACAACCGCTCCTGGTACTCCCCTCTTTAAACTTCCGCCTATACAAAAAGGTTGCACCCAAAACCACCATATACTCCAGTACACAACGCACATGTTCCCCTGATCCGCTTCGAATGGCTCCAGACTTCGCACCCATGTTGCCGCGTCTTCCAGTCCAATATTCTTCACCCTTTTCTGCACCTTAACATGCATGCGAGCTCCTTCATTTTCTGAACTGAACGAAGAGGAGTGCAGTGTGTTCTATATATAGTTTAAAAATGAAGACGTGGTCCTTGCGACTCCAATCATGGTTTTGTGGTTAAGGGAAGAATGCACGTGGTCGTTCTTTGATCACAGAAAATGAATGGTTATGAATTAAAACACTTCAAACTAAATTAAATATTCCATTTTATTTACCAATCGTTATGGACAGAGATAAACACACCATCGTGACGAGTGAGGTTTCCCGACTTCAGAAATATAATAATACCGGTAGGTTGGCTTATTCTGTGAAACCCCGAAATGTCGATTACAGGGTGCAAAATACTCCAAATAAAAAGTTGCTTATTTAATTAATTAAAAATTACAGTAAAATTCTAAAAATTAAATTGTACCTACGTCTCAAAAGAACCTTGTCTAAATTCAAACTCGATATTCAAATATATTGAAAACCCTTTTATAACGTAAATAAATCGTTACTAATTATAAAGGAATTCCACGGCGACTTTTCTAAAATTTGATTTGGACATAAATCAAAATCTATACGACGAAATCTCGATTTTTCTCTTCCACTTGAACAACATACTCCACCAGCTCCTAACGTTTCTTGTTTCACAGAAATCCGGTTTAAAACGAATCCTGTACATTCAGTTGAAGTTCAAATCGCCAAATTACGAACTGCAGCGCCATTTCAAGCTCGAATTTAATTATATTATAACTCTACGTTCAAACTGTCGTTTATATAATATATTCATTATTCAAATTCAATTCCAAGATGAATTAAATATCACAGATGATCCAGTTCACACCATATCGCCATTTTAGCTAATTCTGATTATTTCAGAATTAAATATATTATTTAATTTATTATTTTTAATTAAATATTCACTATTATTTTATTCCACGACCATTATATTCTCTAAACCACAATTTCAATAATTAAATTAATTAATTAAAGGGGAGAAAACAAGCAAGGTCAGACATAAAGTCTGGCAAGTCCAGTGACTTTCAGCATATGAATAGATAATAATAATTATGACATGAAAATAAAACTAGATGCGAGATAACAGTAACAGGAGTAGCAGATATACTTAGGTTAAACAGAAAAAGAATAGAATGATGTAAGTTACTACTTTTCACTTCTCTGCACCAATACTAGTATAACTGGATTAGGTGTCACCCCAATGTCTAAACTGAATAGAAACAGCAACAGAATAATTTCCACAGAAGAGAATGCTAGTAATGGGTCTTTACCACCCCAACAGAAACAGACAGAAACAGAATGCTAATAATGGGCCTTTACCACCCGAACAGAAGGTACAGAAACAGATTAATCCCTACGGAAACAGAATGTAGAATTAGGTGTACACTAGTAAATGGGCCTTTACCGCCCGAACAGACGGTACCACGCAGAAACACACAGGTGTTACCACCCAACAGAAAAAGATGGTACCAACAGAAACAGACAGGACTAAGTGTACCCTAAAACCCTACCCCAAGCGATCGGCTCCCTAATACATAAATACCCTGTGCCAGCCCCACAAAAGGGTGTATCACTACCCAAAGTGGCAATTTTTAAATGACACAGACCTATTTACAGATGTCACGGCGTCTTACATCCTCAAAGGCAGACCGAGATCCATGCACGCACATGACCCGATTGGAACGCACCATCAATACCCCTTGCCATTATCAGAATGAACCGCTTATAATTAGTTCAGTAAGCGTGCCCGGACCCTACCTACTATTGGGTCAAAGTTTTGATACCAGAAAGGGTTACTGACTAATATGGGTCCCAAACAACAGATGACACAAGTAATTTCCCTCCTAATCTTGCGTCCCCAGACTAACAGATTTCAAATTAACTTGTTTACAAGTTCAGACATACAGAGTTCAGATCAACTAGTTCACAGATCAGACAAGTTTTCAGACTAACAGATCAAATATACGGATTAACAGATTTACAGATTTGTCTAACTTTTGTAATTGGGCCTACAGATTCACGAAACGGGTTTGTTAAGTTCATTAGTCCAATTGGTTCAACCCTATCCACCCAACACGTTTTAGACATCATATTTATCTTAGATTTGTATTAATTAAAAATTAATGCGCAGACCTCTCACATTAGACTGACAATTTGCGGCCACTGGTTAGGCCGGTTGGTTCCGGGCAGATTTCTGCCGCAAACTGAGTCTAACCTCGGGTTTCAAGCACGTTATGACTAAATTCTCACATTAGAACCTATTTTTTGCGGCCACTGGATGTGCCGGGTGGTTCCGCGCAGGATTACGCTGCAAACTCATTCTAACCTCGAGTTAGCCATGTTTCATATTTAGCCAATGCATTCATTCACAGACTGTGCTAATATCAGAATAATCATGCTAATTTTAACAAATTAACTTCTATACAAGTTACAGCAGATTATTCGAGATTCTAAGTTTTGCTCAATTTTAAATCGTGCCTACAGATATTCATACTCAAATTTCAATACTCAGTTTTCAACAGATTTAGCAGATGAACAGATCTAGCAGATTAGGCAATATAACAGATCTAGTAGATTAGGCAATATAACAGAATTAGCAGATTAGGCAATATAACAGAACTACCAGATTAGGCAATATAACAGAACTAGCAGATTAGGTAATATAACAGATTTAATCATTCCTTAAGGTTTCATAGACATATCTTGCCTAATTATAAATTTGGCCTAAGTTTGCATGCCTAAATAGTTGTCATGATTCACAATATGATCATATACCTCACGTTTGCATTGAATTTACATGGCACAGATTAGGGTCATAATTTACCATATAACACATGTCCCAAGTTTAGTTAAACTTGCCTAGTACAAAAGATTCACATATAGATTATACCAATTATAGCCATTGATTTCAGTGCATGTCATTTATTCAAAAATCTCCCACTTAGGTGTTATTCACATTTAATAGTTATCAAATCTTAATATAGATCTTCACACCTAAGTCATATTCTCTTTTTATCTCAAGTCATGAATCGTTATATAAAAATATACCCAACAATCTAGAACTTTAAATTATAACAGAACTTAATTCAAAATATGCGTTAGGTCCAATGTCTCAAGTCACATGTTAACATACAATGGTTCCTCTTCTTCCAATTCACAGAATATGCATAGATCTAAATCTAGTTTACAACATATGTCCTTTCAGTCAAAGATTAGCCATGTCCAATTATGCCATCATTCATTATTTGTCCCAAAGTTTAGCGTTTGTGCGTTAATCTCTTATGAGATTTGGCGCAGGCTCGTGGTAGCCTGGCTATAGAACAGAAAGAAGAAAGAGATACAGAATAAAATAGATCAGAACAGAACATACACAACCTCAAATTCAGATTTACAATCATGTCACAATTATAATTAAAGTTTATATCGGAAAATAACTGTACTTGCCTTTCATGGTTTTAAGAAAGGATAATAAACTGGTGTTGATGCAGAAAGGCTGAATTACTCTTCTTTAATTGTAGCTCTAAACTTTGATTTGAGAGTTGATTTAGCTTTTAATTCTATTCAGGTTGGAAGAAGATGCATCAGTCCAAGTTTTGATTCCAGCAGAGTAGCGACGCCGTTTTTATTTTTTATTTAGAACAGAGACACAGTATAGACAGAATGGAATTGTGTAGAGAAAATGAGGCTAGGGGGCTATTTAAATAGGATTAGGCGGACGAATCTAGACAGAAAACGTGACCAGATACATCAGAATGAACCAGGTTCAAAAACTGGGTTTCGGGAGCAGGTCGACCCCCAGGTCGACCCCTAGGTCGACACTATGGTCGACCTGGCCCCTGGGAGGTCCACTTGGTCCATAGGCGGGAATTTTCCCGCCCAGCCTGTTCTGGGATTTTGAATTCGAATTTGAATTCGAATTTTCGAGCTGTTTTCAATTCTGAAATTCTCTGAAACTTCGGAGGGCCATATCTCCCTCATACGGACTCCGTTTCTCAAAAACTCGGACTCATTTCCAAGTAGAATTTCGAGACGAACGCAATGGCGCAACCCGTTTCCCTTGATTTTATAATTTAATTATTCTCTGATTTGTTACTTATACGATCCTAGAAAATACGGGTTGTTACAACTTCTAGCTAGAAAGAAACGTGTGCACTCCCTGCGTTCCCTTGCTCCATTTCTGACTCATACCGGGGTGTGAGGCTCGCGAAGTAATGATACACAAAGATATTCTAATTAAAGCTATGCATTGATCATCATCCATAAAGCTCTGCTTTTCAACAAAAGCCTTGATCCATGCATCTTAGCATGCCACATTGTCAATCCCTACCATTGATTTCTGCCAATGTATAACCTCTGACCTTATACGTCTCAGAGAAGGGTATTAAGCAAGAGAATGAATTCTCCGCTACCAAACAGATATATATTAGCAGAAATCAACAGATACAATGTAAAGGAATACAACGTCAGACATGCCATCCATTTACAAGTCCGTTCTGGGTTTGAACGAAACCGGAGGAATATTCCTTGCATATCCGAACAATCAACAAGTACGTCCGGACGGCTACTACTGTAACCCCTTAAAGGTAGCTACTCCTATCATGAGCGTCAGTAATAACTCATCCATTCGACGTGAAGATCGTCGGTCTTGCACTGTCTTCAATTTCTTCGACTGTTAGCCGTCGAATTCATTATTCAGAATGGGTTAAACCCGTTCGTTCTGAATAACTCGTGTAATTTATAATCAAGTGCAATAAAAACACATCCAACGCCTCATTCCAATTCAGAATGTTCTTTTAAAAAAATATTCACAATATTAGGGCAGAATCCCCTTTAATTTTATCAAAGATAAATCCTTTAAAGTTGCTTTTTAAATCTCGAAATCATTACTTAAAGATTATTCGAATTTAAGAAATTAACCTTATCTTTAACTGGGTTAAAGAACCGATGTCATTTAAAACACAGTTCACGATATAACCCAAGATCATCTTCCATTAAATATGGAATTTCCACATAAATTGAATCAATATATAATCGATATAAATTTCTGTATCAGACCAATAATATAAATGGAATAACGACAAAGCCTTTTAAATTCCATATATAGTAACAGCCTTCTTTTACAGACTCATCTCGATTATTACCGAACCAAATTCCATTCAATTCCAATTAAATGAAATAAATTGGAAAACTTTATTTTGGAAAATTTCCAATTAAATCTTAATAAAAGATTTATAAATTCTGAATGATATTTTCATTGTTAATTGGGTTAAAGAACAAATGTCGTTTTAAAACACAGTTCACGATAAACCCAATTCACATTTCACTTTATTTCAATTACTAAATATAATTTGAAAACTCTATTAATCCTAATTAAAAGATTTATTCTTTTTACACGGGGTTTTAAGAATAGTGTTATTTAAGACACCATTCACGATAACCCAAAATCCAATTTATTTATTTTAAAACACTGGATTATCTGTCCAGTTAATCACTAGTTCATTTTGATAAAAATATATTTCACCTTTTCAAAATTTGAGTTTTTCATCTTAAAATCTTTTTAAATTATTTATTATGATTTTACATAATTTTTCTGTATTTTAAATAATTTTATTAAGGCCTTTACAGTCGACTTTTATGACGGTCGGATCTCCCGTTACGTCAATTTGAAGTTAGTGGTCAAATTCGCGAATGGTCGCTGCGCGGAGCGTTCTATTCATGCCATTATATATACTTATTATATATATCGTTGATTTCGATTAAACGTACTTTATAAAATATTTATAAATTTATTTTAAAATGATTTAATCTTCATTTTCAATTTTAGAGCAAAATTGAAAATTCTATAATTTTTCATATTAAAATATTTATATTATCATAATATTAGATTTATAAATCACTTCTTTTTATATTCATTTTAAAATGAAATAATCGGTCGATAAACTCGTTCGGGTTAAAAATAGCGTCCCTACGTAACACGGCTTCATATTTTATATTTTTGTATCCATTCTAAAACGGTCATAAAAATCATACTTTATTCTTCCCTAAATTTATTTTAAAATATTCTTTATTTTAAAATATTCTTTATATTAAAAAATTTCTTTGTTCTAAGATGTTACCTTTCTAAAATGTTCCTTTTTCTTTTATATTCTTAAACATTAAAATGTATTTTTACATTAAAATGATCTTTTCATTCTTCTACATAAAAATGTATTTTCACATTAAAATGACCTTTTTCATTAAAATAATTCTGAATTGGAATGTGACTCAATCAATTACCATATAATTACAATTATATGGATTTCATACATTGCATATATCCTACGATAATGACAAACAATCATCAAACAATACATTCACATCCAGAGTGAGATTTATAACTGTGTGAGCATTAAAATAAATAAATAAGTAATGCTCAACACAGACTGCCATTCCATCGATTGTCAATTAATTAAATATTGGGGCTAGTGTATATCAAATGTCGTCCCAACACCCGTGTGGGGTTTCAACCAACAAACAATAAAAGATTATTTGTGTACTTGGGCGATGTGTGAAAAATTATCGTCCCAATCACATAAACAAGTCGGACAACTTGTAAATGGAAGTGTAACATTTCAACAATGAGAATTTTTAATGATTCCTACATACGAAACAAAGATGTATATTTTTATTGTTCACTTATTCCATTTTAATATCTAATTCTTTTTAATGCATATAAAAGGACAATAAAAATATAACACTAAAATCTATCCTTTTTATTGTCTCTTAAATGACAATAAAAATGAAATATTTTAAACCTGTTCTTTTTATTTCATATAAAATGACCATATAATGTGACATTTAATTCCAATTTTTTTATTGTCTTTAAAATGACAATAAAAATGTAGCTTTCAATTCTATTCTTTTATTTTAACTAAAATGTAAATAAAAATGTAATTCTTTAATCTATTCTTTTATTTACATCTAGAATGTAAATAAAAATTATAACTTTTTAATCTACTCTTTTATTCACATCTAAATTGTAAATAAAAATGTAACTTTTTAATTTAAGCTTTATTTACATCTATAATGTAAATAAACATGCAACTTTTCATTTTATCGTTTCATTTACATTTACAATGTAAAAAAATGTACTTTTAATTCCACGTTTTTATTTACATCTAATATGTAAGTAAAAATGTAACTTTTAAACTATGTTTTATTTACATCTAAAGTGCAAATAAAAATGTAACTTTTTAATTTATTTCTTTACTTACATCTACTTTGACAAATAAAGATGCCACCTTTAATTCTATCATTTTAATTACAACTAAAATGTAAATAAAAATGTAACCTTTTATTTTAATATATATTTGCATCAAAGAATGCAAATAAAGGAACAGCTTTTTGATTCATCATATATTTGCATCAAGGAATGCAAATAAAAGAATAACTTTTTAATTTATTGTTTATTTGCATCAAGGAATGCAAATAAAATAATAACCTTTCAATTCAATGCTTATTTGCATCAAAGAATGCAAATAAAAGAATAACTTTTTGATTCATTGTTTATTTGCATCCAAGAATGCAAATAAAAGAATAACTTTTTAATTCAATGTTTATTTGCATCAAAGAATGCAAATAAAAGAATAACTTTTTAATTCTAAAAAGAAAATGACAATAAATGTGTTCTTTTTATTCTAAAAAGAAAATGACAATAAATGTGTTCTATGTAAACAATAAAATTGAATATTTTATTGTTATTCTAATTTCAAAACAAAACCATATTTTAATATAGACAATAAAATGAATATTTTCTTGTTGGTCAAAAATTTGACATAACCATTCATAACTAGATGACAAACTTGATTTACGAACATTTTCCTATGTATTCTAATGACAAATAAAAGCATATTTTGTTTGTTAACAATTTGTATTCAACATAACAAATAAATAAGGATAATTTATTTGTTACAATTTCTAATTTAACCTAACAAATAAAAATGATAATTTTATTTGCTCACGATTTCTGATTTAAAATGATATTTGTTTTATCTAAAAAATTTAAACAAAAATGAGTATTTTGTCCAATCATTATATTTTGCCAAAATGAAAACTCTAATTCAAATTTGTCAAAGATTACAATTTTTAATTCAACTATTCAAATTTGTCAAATATGGCAATTATGATACTACTATTCAAAAATGACCATTATGATAATTTTAATTATCTTATCATAACAAACATGAATACACACAATTCAAATCAGAGGTTCATCACAATCACGAAACAATCAACATTTCAATAGATACATTACAACACTAATATGAATTATATATACAATAAATATATAAATTTCACAATGAAATAAATAATTAATTTTTAATTTAAAACAGAAATCTCACCGTCAGTTTTTGTCTGAATTTCTGTTCGCGTTCAAATTTGGCTGAATTTCCAAAGTGCTCCGAATTGGACAAAATTACTGCTAGCTCGAAGCTCTTGACATAACGATCTCAACGGATTCAGTTTCATGCAATTTCGATAACGTGACAAAAATTTATGCACTTGCGAAGTTAACAAATTGATTAAAACAATATTTGAATTTGTAAAAATTACCCAAAATTTCAAATTCCTCCAAACTGGACAAACTTGGTGTCCACGCGAAGCTCTCGTCGCCACGATCGCGGCGGATCTGAAATCGTCAAATTTCGACTTAGTATGAGAGAGTTATACAATTTCGAACTTTGAATACATTAAATAATTAATTAATTAAAAAGTTACTATTCATCATCTTCTCAAATTCGGTCAACCCTTCCCTCATATGCTTTGACCGCTCGCTGCACCTTCCTCAGACCTCCAGACGACCGACCACCACCACCAACGGCTTCGCCTTGGCGAGGCGCACCCACGCTGTAAACCTCCGCCGCCGTTATGCCTCCGACCGCCGCCACCGTGCCCAAGAACGGATTTCCGTTCGCGCGTCCCACAAGCCGCCTCGCTGATCCAAACACCATGAAAATTCGTGAGCACGTTCCCCTCACATAGACAAACAACTTCCGTGTTAATACTTCCTCTGATTCTTCCTAGATTCGCCGGAAATCGATCATCTTTGTTCTGAGCTTGCCGGAAATTTCTGTTTTGGTTCATCTCGATTTTCGTGCAATTCCGTCGACTTTCGGACAAAACTTTCTGAATCAAAGTTGTTCGTTTATCTCTCGGCTACATTTTCTTCTTTGACACCATCGTCTAATTCTCGACGGTTTGGCCGGAATTCACCAAAATCCGAAACTAAAATTTTCTGCTCAATCTCAGATCCCGGTGAATCCGTGCGACGATAGGTCTTGTATTTTTCGTGGTATGTAGTGGTTATTGATATGAACAAAACCCAGAAAGGGTTTGGTCTGATTTTGTTCTGATTTGGAGTTATAAATCATTGAATTCTAGGGTCTTATTTGCAAAGAAATTTTTTGAGGAAGAAGGAGTGTAGCCGCCATGAAAATGAAGAAGGAGAGATTAGGTTTTAGAATTAGGTTAGGGTGGGCTAATGAGATATTATATAGACGTTAGGAAATTGTTTTAACACCCCTGGATATTTAATCATGTTTTAAATATATAATGATTACCCCTTATGTTATATTATTTTATTCATTTTAAGTCCTTTTCAAGGTTTTAAAATCCGTACAAATACATACCTTATTCAATTTTGTTGAAAAATGGAATACCACTATTTCTTGATGATACAAATCCAAAGAAACTGGTTTCGTTGAATTCTGAGTCCGTATGAATTAGTAATGAATTTTTAAAGTCTGAAAATTGACTGTTTTCATTGAAAAATTAATAACGACCACATACTGACTCCAAAAATTACGAATTTTGGAATCTAGCAATAACTTAATATTCTGGATCCATAGAAAGTGGTTTTGTCGAATTCGGAGGTCGTTTGCAAAATTTCCATTTTTAAGGCGTATATATTTTAATAATAAAAATACATATTTCAATCAATAATTTCCGAATCTTGGAATATATCGATGTTTATACTTTTCGGATTTAGAAACGTCATTTTGAACTCAATGGAAGGGTTTCGAGTCCAAATTCGATCGTATGTGAAAAGTAATTTTTTGGGCCATTAATATTTTATATATAATTTTTTTCGTAATTTTATAATATTTTGATTTGGACATAACATACAAATTATAAACTAAAATTTGGATTTCTTATATTCTTTGGAAAGATATCGTCAATACGCTCCCAACGTTTTCAGTTTCATCCGATTCTGATTTATTTTCAATTTTATATGATTTTCCAAAGTTTAAAATCGAAATTCAAAACTACCGCGCCATTTCAGGCTCGTAATATATAAATTATAAATTTATATGTCGCAGCGTCGTCGAAACTAAATATTTCGTCGTTATTATTTAAAATAAACTATTTTAAATATTAAAAACCCATTAAAATAATTGAAATAAAAAATTTAAATTGGTTCAAAATTTGCGGGTTGTTACAACCAGGTTGTTTTAATATATGAACCATAAGCCTCGTATTCACATCGAAGAATAATGTGCAAAAGATTACGTACATGTTAACTGAAGCTCACATATATATTTGAGTAATATGTTGTTGGACTGGAAACGTTAGTTTCATTGAATGGAACACGTGATATCACTAAAGAAGGGACAAGATCGTTACCTTCATGGTCGGTCGGTCACCCAATGTTACCTAGTCAGTTGGTACTAACCTGTGCAGTAGCCATATGAGCTGATCGGCCATTGGCATGGTATCTCGAAAAACATAGCTGATTGGGTGCAGGAAAAATACACAGCAGGTTCTAAGAGCTCCACGTGGTAGCTAAGTAAGATATGGATGAATGCAAGCGGTCAGCTTCAAAACACAAAGTGGACTGTATCACATGGTGTAGACCGAAAGGTGGTTTGTGTTCGTAACCGAACGGTGCTAAATATTTGGGACCGATTGGTACCTTATTTATAGAGCCGACCGGTATCAGACTGACCGGTATGGAAACAGTGCAGAGGTCGGTCCTGAAGCATAATAACGTGATCGGTCATCAAGCTAAAAGCATAGATCAGCAGGTAAGAACCGGTCGGTTTGTGAAATAGAATGATACGGTGGCACACTTGTAAATTCCACACCCATAAAATAGTTTTGCACGATAAAATGAAGATCACGTGATACTACTATAAGAGCATGGACACAAAATAGTGCCAGTTACGTAAATGGTGTGCCATGCAAAACGTGAGTCAGATTCATTTAATATGCGCATACCGATCGGTATGAAATGTTGCAAACTTGATTAGTCATTCACAAAAAAGCTGATCGGTTGATAGTTGCTCATATATCCGGTAATGAAGGTTGGTCGGTTTGTGAAACAGGAAGTTATATAAAACAGTGGTATGTTGCATAATTTTCAATCCCATTTTGGAAACAGTAGAACAAAGAAAAGCCACGTGAATTAATATACAGAATGCTAAAGGACAAAAGGGTATAGATATAATAAAGGAGAAACAAGAAAAGCGGCAGCAAAGTGAATTAATGTAGCAGAGTATAGCCGATCGGTTCCTCATGTTTTGGGCCAATCGGTGTCCCATTTCTATGACCGATTGGTACCCTATCAATCGGTACCCAACGCCAGCTGTCGCCAAGTATACCCGATGGCAATTTTGTAAATATTGCTAGCTGTCGCCAAGTACCCTGAACCCCATAGTTACGGCTATGCCACGTGTAACATTATATACCATGTAATATAATCAATCTACACACATTCAGATGAACACAACTTGATTATGCTTGCATCATGGATGGCGCTAACGGCATGGAAGTTTGTAGGACAGTTTGTTGTATTGTTTGGATGACATGAACAATCTAAGATGCTTGTTCAACGTCCTGCTATGCCAACGGACTGACTTGCTTTGCTCAGAATTATGATACGTCACTACATATGACTGGCTTGAGCCATTCTGTGTCATCATGTTTACCTCTAGAAGCTAGTGTCTTACAATGACATCCCATAGATGAAGTCGCAAAGCTAAATCACCATCACCTGACATGAGAATGATGAATGCATTGTTTTGCAGTCCAGTTCGATATCATTTACATCATCAAGCATAACCAAGGACTACATCCACGAAGCATGGCATCATGGTTCAAATATGATTCAATGTTGAACCGGCTCCACCTTAACTAATCATTCTTTCTTGCATCAACCTCACTGACAACCTTCGACTGTGCAAGTTGATACGTCGTTATCTCCATACACTGAGCACCTCGATGTCGTCCAAATCGATCTCATTTCAAATGGAAACTTCAAATAAAATTCTATTGGATGTTAATTAGGCTTTAATGGACAAAATAAATGTTCTTCTAAATGCTCAAGCCAAGCCCGCTCTTCCTCCGAAGATCCATATGAACCTTGAAGAGAACACGGGTTGATAACTTCTGATCAAATCACTGCAATGATACGGAAGGTATTGGAAGTTGAACAAACGACAAAGACGGGTTCAACGTCAAAGGCAACAATCCACGTGAAGTCACTCTGATCGAAATACTCGAAATGTTGCTAGTCCCGCACAAGGGGCACTTCTTCGATTTTTGAACCGCGGTATATTACCAAGGCAATGATCCGGTAATGAAATCGAAATTGGCCCTACGGAACAACACAACACTGAAGAGTATATCACGGACATGACAAAACATATCATGAGGAAAAATCAAACTCGCGATGACGGTGGAAAGTAAGGGGACTTCCCTCCTAGTGAAACTCCATTCATCGAAAGGGTCTTTCAAGCATAATGCCAAGAGGAGCTCACTCCTCCTATCCTACCTCCATACAACGACCTTATTAATCCAAACTACTTCTCATTCAGATATGAGTAGCAAATGAATGAAGCTAAGGCAATGGATGAGATGGAATGCACATACCTTCCTCTCTGCTTAAAAGGCGCTGCGTCAATATGGTTCACGAAGCCGCCGCCTAAGTCCATAGACCGGTTCTCTGATCCGATCAAAAAGTTCAAAGAGCAGTTCTACATGTAGGGTACCAAAGCAAAGGATGCTAAAGCGTTCTCGTAAACCAATCGAATCAAGGAAGCAAGAATCCACCATGGAATGTAGCGACACCAAATCTCGCTATCATGGCAAACAGTTCTTGCTCAACTAAGAAAACCTGGAAGAGAGTGAAAGGTCGCTCAAATACTCTGGAAAATAGCCATACGGGTCTATCATTTCCTACAGAAGATAAAAGCAACTTTAAAGATTTACACTTTAAAGACTGTTGATGGAGTTTACATCACAGAAGTCTGCCCTAGTGACCAATTGTGACATTTCTATGAATAATGCACTCTTCGTATCCCAGGGGAAAACTTATATATTCCTTTATAATTGTAAACCTCCTATGGTAAAAAGGGGAGAGTTGTAACAGGATATCAACTTTATTACTAATGCACTCTTATTTCGATCTTATATTTATGAAATTTTCATTAAAATAAATTGAAAAAGAATAGCTAATGATTGAGTGAATGTTGCAAATTACTCAAATGAACCTTGCCCCACCATGAACTAGTAAAATCATGCAACTCTTGCCATGCATTCAAACCATGATAACTCAGACGTCATCTGTTGCATTATCCACCAAAGGAAGTACCTCATGAGAGGCGGGGTCCGAGCCACTAGTTTTATAACCAAGATCACTCGTTAAAACAAGCATCTAATTAAAAACCAGTGTCGGCCTCATGGAACGATGCAACAGCATGCAGCATCACATGGAGAAGCTTACCAAAAGGCGACATCTAGCTGTGAAAGTGGGAGCAAATATTCGACTCGAACTTCGGAGAATCTGAAACTACCTGGTTCTTAGGGCACAACAAACCATACCAAGATTGAAGGAGCTTGGTCAAATCATGGATACCATCATAAAACCAGGATCATGATGATCCCAATCAACTCCTATCTCATCAATAGGAGAACCTAGCAGAGCCTGGTGATCATTGAAGTGCATCCCGATTGGGATAGCTCATGCGCTCATTGCTCAGTATTCAAAACATTATTCGCGACAAATACGAAGATATGGAGCACAGCCTGGTAAATAATGGGAACCAGCTGAACAGTCAAATGATGTAACGTTCAGATTACAAACAAAGTTGTAAGTTTCACTGAAGGGGACACCTTCTTAATTGCAAGGTCTCAGGCCCTAGTTCTAATAAATCGTGGCAAAGCCCGATAAATGAACTAGCGTCTGCCTCGTGAGACGATGCAATCCTAAACTAAATTCCTCCCCGAGGGGCACCCGGTTGATCGCCGACGCCATTGATACGTGGCCGGATTGCGACAATCACTGGGCCTTTAAACAAAAGTCCTCCCCGAGGGGCACCCGGTTGATCGTCGCCGCCATTGATACATGGCTGGATTGCGATAAACACTGGGCTTTAAAACCAAAGACCTCCCCGAGGGGAACCCAGTCAATCGCCGACGCCATTACCACATGGCTGGATTGGGACACACACTGGGCTCATAAACCAAAGACCTCCCCGAGGGGCACTCGGTCCATCATCGATGCCATTAATACATGGCTGGATAGTGATATATACACTGGGCTACAAAAGACCTCTTCGAGGGCATCCGATCATAAGTCGGGTCTTCCAAATTCGGTTAGTGACGGACCCAATGACCATCTCGGAGGCGCCCTGCAAATTCTATAAATGGCCGAGTTGTTCAGTCATAACGAATAATGGGTTTACAAATACTTCTTCAGAAGAACGAAAAATAAGACCACTCCGGGGGCATATGTTCAAACCTAATCTCTGATGGGCCTGGATTTCCAGGCTAGCGAGAAAAATGATTGAATATATAAAATATAAGATCTCTCAAGAAGGGGCACAGAAGCAGAAATTCATCCTCACCAAAAGGTATGAGTTGGATCGACTAGACCGGAAACCTTTAGTCATGATCATGCCAAGAAATTCAACAATGGCGAAAACACATGACCAAAAGATTCCAGATGAAGTGGGTCACAAAATGTCGTGCCTAACCTTGAAAGTTTGTGACAAATTTTGGTATGGGGGTACTACCATCGCATTAAAGAGATTTAGTAATGCTCACTTCTTAAACATACCACAAATTTGTCACAATCTTAAATCAAAGGTTTAACATCTGCAAGGGTTCCCTTGACCAACAAAGTGGAGCCTTGAAATGGCTATAACAAACTTGAAAACTTTGATACCGAGATAAGCGCAAAGGTGATTGTCCACGAAAAAAAGTCTCAAAAATTGCTTTAGTCAGAATCAAGGAAATTCAACAGAAAAATTGGTTAAGTAAATCCAGCTAATAATGATTCATGGCTATAATGAAACCCATTTTACGAAAGAGTTCCAAGAAATCATTTTAAAGTAAAATCTCCAATGGAGTTTTCCATTGTCGCATCTCCGTCAGAGGCTGGGGCATCTAATGCTTTGGGCACACAACGGAAAGCAGGAAGAATTCCTCGAGAGAGAAAGGATCAAGTTGGTGCAAGTAGTCCAAATTCACGGAGAAACCCTTCTGTGATTAGAAATTTCTTAGTCTTATTTTTCTCATCAATAGCCTTCAAAGACTCAAACACATAGTCAACTACTAAAGTCGGGTTACATTGGCATGCTCGGAAGCTCTGATAGTCGATCAAAGCAAAATCCTTTGCTAACAAATTAGAAGCTTCTAGTGTGACAATCTAAATCATGAAAATTCGGCAAAGTTGATCGTATTTATCTTATGCAATTCGCTACAACCTGTGATAAAAGAGTAACATGACCATATGAAGAACTGGACAATGTTCAGAACACATATCACAGGTTCACCACGACATCGCAATAAACAAAAATCTGATTTGTACTCAACAAAAAGGCAAATATACTCAGAAATAATAAGCCAAAGTGTGCAAACAACGGGAAATCCATCCTCAAAAGCTCGTCAAAAAGGACTATACCTTCAAAGAGCATCCGGAAATTGTGACAAAATCAATATGACTTGATACGTCAATAAAAAGCAACCCTGAAGTCTCGATTAGTTAAACATCGACCTGTACAGTGGAGGAAAAAAGGGTAGGTACATCGGTCAAGATAGATCAAAAGCAATCTCCTGCAAGAATGAATTCATTGGCTAAGAAAATCTAGAGTGCCCCACAAAAAATTCCTTGACGACAAAGCTCTAATCGTACATAACTTAAAGAACTTGATGGTACTCTACTTCAAACCCAAAATAAATGATGCTGAAAGGCGACTACGCTAATATGGCATAATCTCATAAAACGATGGCATTTCTCTAGGAATTGAAGCTGGTATCCATCAACGGTATCAATATGAGTTATAACAAAGGTTGAGCAATAACCATGCACTGGGACAAAAAGTTGTGAAGCGAAAATTCAAAGTTTTCTCTAGTCCGGGATGATCTATGATATCAAATGCGGTTGGAAGATACAACAATAACGCGAGGTTGCAATATACAACAAAGCATCTCGGAGCACGAAAAAGTTGATGTGGGCAAATGCAGAAATAATGCATGAAGTGATGCATTAATGAACAACATTCAAATTCCAAAAAACCTAGTTCCAAGGCTCGTGGTCCTCAGAATGGATACTGCAAAAGCATTGTATAAAGAGATAGCCTGGCATAGCTTACTAAGTAATGCCCATAAGCTACTCATTTTACCAAAAATCCTACGGTCATGACCACCCAAGTGGATTGGCTAAGAACACGAGTCAAGCTGACTGGGGCAACACTAATAATTAAACAAGGCAAGCCAAATTCGGAATTCCATCAAACAAATTGTCGGGTGCACGCATTTCATATGTACTAAATCTAATACAATGATAATTTGAAAGATAATACTTAGAATTAGCAGTCCAAAACCGAGACTGACTAATCTCGAGTGTTATCGATAAACAAAATGTATTATCAGTGTGAACTGTATTTACCAAGTTATAAACTCCTAAATAGAAGCAGCTTCACATTGATAGCACATTCAAATCTGAATGTTTCTCGTGATTTATCTCCTTTTACTGGACTAACCCGTTGTTATCTTGAGCAATCGACAACGAATTTGTCGCTGAATGTGCACAAAAGCTCATTATTATAAGTTCTCTAAAAAGTCTCTTATGCTAAGAGAAACCCTCCAATGAAAATGAGCCTGCATTGCACCATCGTTCATCGAAATAAGGCAAAAGAGGCCAAACAAGTCCAAGGTGCAAATTCAAACTGAAGTTTCTGACTCCAACCAAGTTATGGCTATAAAGGTCAAAGGGAGGATAATCAGCAAAGATACTTCCCACAGTGAAGCCTCACGGTGACTTCTCAGACAGGGCACGAATACCTGGAGCTTTCCCAAGAAGAAGTAGAAAATAAATCATAGATATGTACTTTCCACCATCATATGAGTCATTAAAACAACAGCGCCTGAAATTCACAGTCAGATTATACAAATTAGATCATTTTGAGTGTCAGTGCAAATTCGAATTAGAATGTCATGTTTTTACAGATAATATTCGACAAAGTTTAAATTGTTGAATCAAACAAGTCTGTGAAAATACTTCATTCAATTCAGAAATTCGCTATGCCTAAGTTTATAGCTGACCAAACTGTTGTCGATATGGGCAGTCAATAACAAAATGTTAGTCCGGAGATGCGCAACGCTTTTGTTGTCATAGAACAGGTTGTAGCGGTGAAAAAAATCGAGTTAAAACCGGGGCAATCATACACTAGCACAAATTGTCAATGACAAATTCTGGAATTCAAAACTCGAATCGGAGTGCGAGTTCCATGTCTGACCAAGCAAGCAAAAGTATACCAACGACAACATTCATTTCGAAGCCCGCACTTTTTGCAAGCAGAAAAATACAAGCTTCGAGGGGCAAATGTTAACCCCTTTGTTAACGCAGTTCAGAAATTAATACGTCGACCATCCAATGAAGCAATCGACCGCGCGTCATAATGTCGAATCGGTCAATCGCACTGTACGCGACCGGTCGGTCAGTGGCACCAAAGCCCAGTCAGTTACATACAAATGAAATATAATATAACCGTTCGGAATCAAGCAAAGCGTACCCGATGGTCCATGAACTAGTTTATGTAGCGTACAATCTTACAATGGGACACATGTGCTGCACAGAAAAAGTACACTTCATAAATCATTCCATATTGCTCCACCTCAAGGAATAACATTGCATATCAGCACAAAGTGATTCAGTGATTCAATATGAGGCGGTCAGTACTTCAGTAACCAAACAATGAGCATTTACATACAAAATAGCATGGGAATACCGTTTAGTTCCAGGTGGTTAAAACATGAATTACAACATGTTTTGCGCAAGGAACAACTTCATGCGTTGATAAGATCATGGCACGTGCAACACTTATATACCGGTCGGTATCATGAGGGAGTGAATGGCATATAAAAGGGAAATGGAAGTGATCAGTGCACGAAGTCTGGGACTGATCGGTTATAAATTGAGTGCATTCAATGAGCGTTTGTATGGCAGAATCAAGACAACTTGAAGACCACATGAAACATATTAAACACCATACATACTGATCGATACATACATGAATACACGCTGGACGGTATTTAAGAAAAGCGGGATGGCTTCAGTGTAATACACGTGGATAGCTTTAGACGAAAAGGAGGCGTTAAAGAACAAAAGGGGCAGTGGCGTTAATATGTGGTAGTGGCATGAAAGTATAAAGGTGGTAGCAGGTCAGTATTGAAATGTATAAGGCAGACATCATCAAACATTTTAATAACCGACCAGTGCTTCATCTCTATAACCGATCGGTACCTCATTTCTATGACCGACCGGTGTTTTAGTTTACGACATACCGACCGGTGTCTTGGTTTATGACCGACCGACCGGTACCCAGTGGCATTTCTATAAATAAATTACAGGCCGATCGGTTCCCTACACCATATATTTTGACCATTCTCCTCACTTGCTCGACACCTATAAATAGAGGTCCAACCCCACTTTAAAAGGAGAGGAATTTTATGACCCCGAAGGGCTGTCCAACCTCATTCTCAATCATTTCTAAGTGATTTCATCATATACAAAGACCTCTAATTGAAGATCCAACTCCGAATCCATCATCGAATTATGGAAATCCAATCAAGAGCTCTAAGAATTCCAGATCTATTCTAACGTTTGCTAAACTTGAAGGATCTCGCCAATTTCTCCAACCATTTCTATTAGATCAAAAAGTGAAGATTGAGAGATTAAGGATGATTGTAAAAAGAGAATGTTCATGCACTATAAATGAAAATGTGATAATGGAATCATTCTCAAAGTGGATGTAGATCTTATAAAGATCGAACCACTATAAAACTTCGTGTTCTTTCCTTTATGCTTTTTATATTTGTGATCGCGGTTCTACACTTTAATCTTACCGAATTAGTGAAGTGCTACATTAGCACCTTTGGTGTTGAAGTCGATTTTCAGTTTCAACACCCGGTATGAGTCAAAAACGGGATCGTGACTGCTGGGAGTGCATGCGTTTTTTTTAGTTAGAAGTGGTGTCATGGTATGGAGCCCAGACATTTTTACTTATGTGGATTATGGATTGCAAGGCGCCTCGGATATTGGGTTATATGCTCATAGGGTCGACGTACTGACATGTTTGTAGGTCTGATAGGACCGGGAAACGTGTGTTCAGGAATAACCAATCCATTATAGTAAGTGTGGATCAACCCTAAAGCATATAAGAGCTCACGAGAGTGTGATTCCTGAGGCATTTGCTAGAGTGTCTCGAAATCGGAAGGAGCCATCCCTAGCCTTGACTCATGATGGAAATCCAATTTCCAATACGATATGGTGCGGTTTTGATTGTAAACCTATATGGCGACATAGTATATGGTAGCTATGCCGTATAGGATTAATACATTTATATGGAAAAGTGATTTAAACTGACTAGACACTAATAATAATATATAATGATTTTGTTTTATGCGTATTAAGCATATTTGGCCATTACAAGGTAAAACTCAATCCTTTGGTTTGCGTTGCATTGTGTGATGGGACCTGAGTCTTATAATGGCTTCATTTTTCTAAAAAGCATTGCATTGTTTTATTTTAAACTGAGGTTCATAGGGGATAAACCCGTTTCGTGTTATACGGCGTGGTCCCATGATTTCCCCTCTTTTAAAGTAAAAGTTTAATTACTGATTTAGTTCTCACACCAGTCCCATAACTGATTCGGAGTTTATTATTTCCTCCTAAACTTTGGGTGCCCATATTTTCCACATGGGCAACTAGTAGTTTTGGTTTTCGTAAATATTTCTTTCCCCAGGATCCTGGATTACAGTTGGAGCTATATTCAGAAAGCTTTGTACTCGTGTATTTCTTTCAGTTGTGGTAGTTGATGTATTTCTGCTGTACATTGCATATTTACATTTCATATATATGTAATTTAAGTCTTTGATATTTTTCCGCTGTATATTATTTATTCTTTCTCTGATATATTCTTATACTCTGATGCAAATTGTTGTAATAGCAATGAAATGTTCTGCTGTTTGTGTTCTGATGCATCATGTTTTCAAAGCAATCTGGGCTCCTCCGTCTTCTCGGGGATCGAGAAGTCTGGGTCGTTTCATTTTGGTATCAGAGCTTTTGTGTACAAAGCTAGAGAACAAGACACATTAGAACCGAACGAAAGAATTCATCAGAGATAAGATTAGTAACATCCTATAAGAATAGATCGTTAGAGATAGGGTTAGTAATACCTTAGAATAAGTACGAAGAGTATTATTTTTTAAAAATGAATTTGGTTTTAAAATTATATCTTATTATACGTATTTGAGTATTTTATTTTATATTGATTTCGGACTATCGGGTATAAAGAATTTTTAATATACGTCTAGTCCACGTGTATTCGAAGTCTCAAATATACTAGGTAGATATAGAATCACACTCTAGTCGCCCGGGAATGATTCTGATGATGAGGCCTTATCATTAGAGTCTATGTTCGAGTTTCGAAAGTGGGATATCTATATATTTCCAATTGACTGGTGTGAGAACCAAACTTAGTTAGAATTTATTGTTTGTGATTTGGCATTAAAAATATGATTTTTGAGTATATAAAAGTTATGCATTTGGAAAGCTTATAAAACAATTTATTGCTGATTGTGTTGTTTGATAATTAATTTAACTAATAAAAATATTGGATTGATAAAACCAATAAATGGATGAATGATAAAACCCATATGAGAATGAAAGGTAAATTGGGCCAAATTGAATCAAATATAGAACTGAATTGAAAGTTGATTGGAATTACATACATAAACATGCATATATATATATATATATATATATATATATATGTTGAGCAGGTAAATGGCTTCGCGTTGAATAAAGAAATAAATTGCGTGCCCGACAAACAGGTGCACCTTAATGAGTTGGTTGCGCAATTTTATTTATTATATAAACTACTATGAGTGTTTTTGGATGCGTTGTGATGGTTGTTCTGTGTGAGATTATAAACATAAGCCATAGGATAGTAACTAATAAATTATGAACTACACTGCATCGAATACTACATGAATACAACACATCATATCATATTCCATATAAGCATTTGGCGCTTATATGACGAGGTTTGGATTACCATACGAGCGATACACTTGTATGGCAATGACTGAATTACAGGTTGAACAGAAGACTGATTATAGACTTCATTAAATACATATAAAGGTGCTATGGGAAGGGTTTAATAAAAATCCTACACAGTCCCGAAGATGAAAAAAAATCACGTCTCTCTTATTTTTAATTACGGCACATGGATTATTTTATTTCCAACACTAGGGCAAGGTATGAGATTTCGACATTTTTACACGTCTCCCTTGGGCATACATAGATCATAAAAATTGTATATGTTTTTTATTAATTTATTGGATGGCTAATACAACCCAATAAAATTTTCAAACCCTCCCTGTACAAAGGAGGTTATGGCGAAATTTTTCAAAAATTTAGGGTGTTAGCCAAATTTTTGAGAAATTTGAAAATTCTTAGAAACTGAAAAGTTGAAGAATGAAAGCCAGAATGAAAGTTGAGTTGGTTGGTTAAACAACTTTCCGCTCCATTCCTTTTCGAGGATGAAAAGATTTTGTAATGGCCTGCAAATCCATACTACCTGAGCTGACTAATACACCACACGTCCAACTCAAATAATACAGAAATACGAGTCAATAGGGTTAAAGAAATGGAAATAGATAGAAGATAGAACAAAAGAAAACATCAGAATCTCACAGCAGAACGAATAAAATATATTATATAACATAATCTTTGAATACAAAATTTTGTATCATATATACATACCATCATCAGAGCATAATACAATATTTGATACAGCGGAAAATAACTCTTAAATATCTAACGGTGAAGCCTCCTGCTTCAAGCTCCTCCAGGTGTATCTGTAAAAGCCTGAAACACTTGACTGCCTGTACAAATTTGGGCACCCAAGAGTTTAGGAAAAACAAACAAAATAAACTCTGGGTCAGTCATGGGACTGGTGTGAGTAAACTCCAACCATATTGCTTAACTTTGAAAATCCTTTGAAAGAACAGGTAATAGTAAGACCGGCCCACACATAAACATGGACGGTTTTTCCTTACTATAACCAAACCATTTTTGATATCAAAATCCAGTGATATTATAATAATGTTTAATCAGATTAATAACCAAATAGCACAACGCTTGCATCTCACGCTCCACATACATAGTATAAAATCAAAAACCGCAGGGCGCTTATTGGAGATTGGATTCAAACTATGACAAGGTATGGGACCACCTCCCGATCAGTGTACTCTAGAGGGGATACACTGGGGTTCAAAAAGAACATCTTGCAACCCGGCCCACACATGAATGACCACTCATTTAGCTTGAGTGTATTGAATATATTGTCATCCACGGTTGCCGACCTCCAACCGTAATCCGTAAGATACAGAATCAAAAGAAGAATAAACAATAATTTTTCTCTAGATTGGTGACAAATATACCCTGCTTGGGAATGACCCACCAAGCCATGCTGCCTGCCCTATTTTTATCATTTCCTAGTTGTGAGGCTTGAGGCTACATTAGTCTTTATAGAACATCTGTGTAACGATCCAGAATTTTTAACCAATTTAAAATTGGAATTTTTATTACTTAATTTGAATTTAAATTTGAATTTGATATAAATATATATGGTTAAAAGTATTTAATAATTTTTATAAGTTATATGATAGATTTTACTTGAATTAAATGAGAATGATTATTAATGAGTTTGGATTTATTGATATTATTTGTCGTTCGATCGAATTTGTCAAACCGTAACATAAATCAGTAGTGTTAGAATTAAGTGTGGCCTTAAGTTTTCATAACATTTAAAAGAAAGTGCTACCAAAAGTTCCTTTTTATTCTTAAGACAAGTGTTAAGACACATGTCTTTATGCATGCTCCCTTTCATGCATGATTTCCACTTGCCTCCTTATATGTCTTTACCTCCTTACTCCTCCTTTCCTATATAAGGAGGCTCTTTCTCCATTTTTTACCATTCCATTTCCATTTCTTCCTTTCCACCTTCTTCTTAAAGCTTATGGCCATGGTTTCCATGGCATAAGTCTTCCTCTTTTCCACCACCACCTTGCCAAAGTTCATCATTCTCCTCCTCCTCTTATAATATAAAGAGAGATTAGTGTATATTATATTATATATATTTAAGTGAAGAAGACGTTGTGCTGAAATACTGTCTGACGGTTCGCTTAGCAAGGCTCGCCTACCGTGACGATTTGGAAAGATGTTAGGTGAGAACTCTTTAACCACGGTTATATATTTAATTAGTAGCGAGACTAATTTAAATATAGTGATGAATTATTATTGGTTAATGATGATTGATATTTGTTGTGATGGATGATGGATGCGAAGTTTAGAACGCACACTATTAAGCGTTAGTGTTATAACGCTTGTGCACAATTATGATTTATTGAATCATGTTGATGATGGTTGCTATGGATGTTTAAATGGTTGTTGATGTTGTTTTGCATACACTATGACATAACAATTATGGTATCACATTGGTGATCGACAAATCTCCTTCATAATTAAAAGCAATATCATTATTGAAATTGAAGGTTAATAATTGGAAAAGACCATATGTATGAATTCATATATATTGTTAAAGTCCTTTAAATGAATAAATAAATACTGGAACATTCTAGGATGGCAGAGAGGATAGTATCTAGGCTTGGGTTTGGAAATAAAGTTTCCTGCTCTCCCTGGCTATCCCTAACTGATCCGACGAATGGGAAGGTTAATTTGAAGTTATTTGAATTTAGAAATAAATTGGAATTTATGAAAATTGAATTTTAGATCCAAAATAATTTGGAAAGTTAATTCAAATGATTTAAAAAAGGGTTATATAAGGATATAATGGTTTTCTAAGATATTTTGAACTATCATAGAATAATGGTTATTATGGTCATAATAGAGCTTGTTGCACAACGGCAATTTACGTATTTTAGATGCAAACTTTAAACGCTTATAACTTTTGTAATCTAAATCGGATTCCCAAGAAATGAAAAAAATTGATTTATATTAACAAGAGCTTTTAAATGAGTGAAAGAAGATTTTAAGTTCAAGTTATAATTTTCAAGTTATGTTTAAAACCATTTTTGAAAAGATCGTTGTAAGAGAAGTTATCGACCATAACCGTAAACAACCATTTTTAATGTTTCTAAAAATATGGAAAAAAATGGCAAAATCATTATAAATTATGTAGAAAATGTTTTGAATTGTAGAGTTTAAGTTTTGACTAAGAAAAGAGATATTTTGATCGAAGTAATTAAGATAACTATTTTGTAACGCTTTCTTCGAAAACAATCTATTTTGAAGTTTTTAACCCGCAAACTATTTTCCGAACTACAAGTAATCATTTTTAAATGATTTGTGGAATGTTTTCAAAGGTTCAAAATTATTTAAAATGCTTTATATGGAATTCAAATTGATTTATTTAATATTAAAACGGGTTTTAGTAATTGGATATGGTTGGAGATAAATCTTCAGATATTTGATATTAATCCGGTAGATGATGAATCATACTATTGGAGGAATTTAAAAGGTAGTTCACCTTTATTCCGCTTATAGCATGAGTTGGATATAGAGATTAATATTAAGCAAAAGTGGATGGTATTTCTATCCAGATATAATGTCAAAGGTTTGGATAAATCTTTAAATTAAGATACGGGTTTCCCAATTTGATTGGGATAAGTTGGATAGAAATAATCTTCGGATATTTGATATGAAATTCTTTGGTGTAAGCGTATACCATTTGATGAATTTGGAAGATACTATTATTATATCGTTATTCCACTTATAGTATTCGTTGATTATGAGAATTGATATCGAATATAAGTTGATACAATTTTTGTGTAACTTAAGTTCAATATCAATTGATTTGGGTTTTGTCGTGAATCATATCTTCAATAATATCATTCTTGAAACCCCATGAGATTGAGTTATGGAAATTCATATCGTAATTTGAGGATTTAATCAGATCTTTGATTTGAGGAAATTAAAAATAAGGAATTGGGAAGGAAGAATAACCTTTTAGTTAAGAATACATAATTGAATGTTCGGAAACCAATTTAGTTGGAAACTAGGGTTGAAATGTGGGGTAAGGGTTTTCAAAGGAAACTGGATTTTTGATAACGAGTTATCAAACGGAAAATTAATTAAGGCTTTGGGGCTAGATTATCTTGGATTTAAGGGATGTGTTTTAAAGAAGAAGAGTTAAATATGGATTTTGTTAAAGATAATTTGAGAATAGATTTAAAGAAGTTTAATTTAGTGAAATCCAAAGTGGAAGGAGATTTGGTGGAAAGCCTGTGTGTTCCGTGATTGTGTTTTTAATTGTGCTTATTATTTGGAAAGACCGGGATCGGAATTATGTCTGAAAACCATTCCAAGTAATAATACGACGTTGTGGAGAAATTGAAGACATTGGAGGCGGCATTGAAGATCGGGACCCTTCGTGTCGTAAGGGCGACTTGCTAAATGTCTCGAATGGCTGGCTCCCATTCGCAGATGGATTTTATATTTCAGCTAAGTGGCAAGAAGCCTGAACGTATGTGAAGGAATTCCGGAGTGTTGTTTCGTTCAAACCTAGAACGGACATGTATGGATTGTGTGTCTGACATTGTAATTGACTGCGTAGCACTGATCTTTTTTAATATATATCTGCTTGGTGGCGGAGAATTTATTCTCTTGCTTAACACCCTTATCTAAGACGTATAAGCTTAGATGTTATATATTGATAGAAATCAGTGATGCATAGTGAGTGGACAATGTGGCATACTTATGTTATGTGATGAGCTATGGATGATCAAAGCATGACTTATTTAAGCGTAGCTTTGTGTATATCATGACCTCGATGAACCTCACACCCCGGATTGATGGTAAACTGGTGGTCAGATTTTTATGTTTGTTTTGTATGTTCGGTGCACCAGGATGTGATGATGAAAGGGTACTACGAAGTCCCCAGTCTGGGACGCTATTTGTTGGGTACTCTGATTCATGTATAGTGGGTTAGTATAACGGAGTCCGAGTGTGGACGTTATCCGCGAGTACTGGGATGATGCACGCAAGAAAGTTTGTGAGCCCACGAATGATCTTTCGTACCAGGAACCATCATGTTCGAAATCCAATCTCCACTACGAGCTCGTACGGTTTTGATTGTATAGCCTGCTGGTTACCGGCAGGATTGTCAGTATAATAGGATGGGGCATTATGGTGGCTAGGATTAATACATTTATTTGCGAAAAGGTTTTCACACTATATATAATAGTAAAAGAGGATTTTTCACGTATGAAGGCATTTTTGGTTATCATAAGGCAAAACTCGCCCATTTGGTGTGCGCTTGCATTGTGTGATGTGGGACGAGCTTTTGATAGCTTCATTTTTTCAAAAAGTCATTGTGGATTTCTATGCACTGGTATTCACATGGAGTAAACCCGTTCCGCATTGGCGACGTGGTCAGGTGAATTACTTAACTTTAAAATTAATACTAAACACAACTATTTTGAGTTCTCACACCAGTCCCATGACTGACTTGGAGTTTATTGTTCCCACACCTAAACTCTGGGTGCTCATAATTTTTACATGGGCAGCCTAGTAGTTTGGTTCGCAGATTTAGCCTTGGAGTTAGTTGGAGCAGAATTCTAGAGCTATTATGTTTGGAGCATTCGCATTCTTCCATTGAGTTTAGTATCTTTTCCGCTGTGTAAACGATGTACTCTGATGTACCTCTTGTAACTCTGATGTAATATTATTTTAATGATAATGGATAAGTTATTTTTATTTTGTGCAAATGTGTAAGTGCCCCTAATAATCCGTCTTTGTGAACGGTCTAAGTTGGTTTAATTACCGACGAAAACCGAGCAAAAAGCCGGGTCGTTACATAGTGGTATCAGAGCTTTGGTTTATACAAAGCAATGGGGTTCGACACATTTGAACAAATGGAAAGACTCGTCAGAGTTATATATCTCATTAGAGATAGGGTTAGTAATGCCTTAGAATGAGATTTTTGAGTATTATATTTGAGAGAGCATATTTGAAAATTTGAAATGAGCTTTGAAAAGTTTTAATTTAAGAAACAAACATATTTTGGAAATATATGATTAATTATAATCTGAATACTTAATCAAATGATTAAGGTTAAGTTCACATTTTGTGATTATAATTACACATAAAATACTTCTTATGGCATGGTAATTAAGCCCCTTTCACTGATCAGGAAAACGATCCGAGTACAAATGCCTTTTGGATTTAATTTCACTATTGGGGATTTTGAAATATCGATAAACTTGAGTCAAATTTGTTAAGGTAACTAATCAATATGGTTAGAAATTAAAAATTAGAATTTAAGTATTGTATTCGATGTTGAGGTTGGACTATTGGGTATAAGAAGATTTTGAATATACGCCTAGCTAACGTATATACGAAGTCTTGAGTATACTAGATTGACATTGAATCACACTCAAGTCACTTGAAGATGATTCTGTTGATGACTGCTGCATCATCAGTATGTATTTTCGAGTTTCGAAAGTGGGATGACTATATGATTCCGATTAAAACATCAATATATACTTAAATCCATTTAGATAAGTGTTTGAAATTGTTTGGTAATTGATATGAACTTAAATAGAAAAGTGAAAATTTGATTGGGTTTTAAGAATTATACCAGGTAAACTTGTTAGTTAGGGATAATCCATTAAATTAAGTGGAGGGTAAGTTGAACTTTTCAACCAAATTTCCTTATAGGAACAAAGATGGAGTTTGGTTTATCAAGTACTGAATAGTGGATGACCCTAAAACAAGAAAGGAAATCTCATAATCGAAATGAAAAGGAAGAAAGCCTTAGATTGGGGAAATTGAAAGGTATCTATTGTTATAGATGTAGTCAAGAAGGACATTTTGCTGTTTTATGCCCAGAAAGAATAAAAAAGAAAACAATTCGAGAAGACATAATTTGTTTCAAATGTAAGAAGAAAGGACATTTTATACGTAAGTGTCCTAAAACAAAGAAGAAACCCATGAACCTAACAAAAGAAAAGAAGTGATATCAACGCAGAAAAGTTGGGCATGTAGTCCAGGATTGTCAGTTAAAGAAGGGAGAAAGACCAGCTAAAGCAACACCACCCGCCGTCATAAGTGAAGAAGAAGGAATGCAAGAATTATGTAATCAGAGCAAGCTCTTTGACCCCTAGGGAATTATCTCTGAAAAGTTGGATGCATGAATAAATGTATATATATGATGTTAATTAATTATATATATATATAAACTTCTTTTATAAATCTTTTTAATGTATTCTATCATCTAAATAGATTCTATTCTAATGAGAAAGTTATTGAATTTAATTAAAGGTGTAGATAGGAAGATTGGAATTATCGCCGATTTTGGACAAGTCAATAAGTTCTAAAGAATATTGTGGAAACAAAAGGAACTATTTAAGCAAGCATAAATACCTTGTGAATTAAGTTTCACAATTTGATTAAAGGATTTTGGCAAGTGGGAATAGTAAGAACTAATTACCTAAACTGAAACGTTTAGACAAGCTGAGTTCGGAGATGATCAAGTTTTTCGTGTAACGAATAATAGTAAATTTTGGAAACTGAAAAGGAATAAGTTTCATAACCTTTGCATTTGTAAGTTTAGATCTAAGAGCATAATTTATAAGTCTGATTTTTTTTTAAGGTAGTAAATGGTTGAGTATAAGTAACTGGCCAGTAAACGATGAATCAAATATAATAGGTAACTGGAGGTTATCGTAGGAGAACATGTAGATATGGTTATCCGTTAATACATGTGAGAACATGGAGCTTTGGTATAAATAATTTTAATCTTGAATTTGTCGAATAAGTAGTTACGATTCCCTTTCCTTTTTGAGGACGAAAAGTTTTAAGGGGGGTGAATGTAACGATCCTGAATTTTTAACTAATTTAAAATTGGAATTTTTATTACTTAATTTGAATTTAAATTTGAATTTGATATAAATATATATGGTTAAGAATATTTAATAATTTTGATAATTTATATGATAGATTTTACTAGAATTATAAATGAGAATGATTATTAATGAGTTTGGATTTATTGATACTATTTGTTGTTCGATCGGATTTGTCAAACTATAACACGAATTAGTAGCGTAAGAATTAAGTGTTGCCTTTAGTTTTCATAACATTTAAAAGAAAGTGCTACCAAAAGTTCGTTTTCTTCTTAAGACAAGTGTTAAGACACATGTCTTTATGCATGTTCCCTTTCATGCATGATTGTCACTTGCCTCCTTATGCGTCTTTACCTCCTTACTCCTCCTTTCCTATATAAGGAGGCTATTTCTCCATTTTTTACCATTCCATTTCCATTTCCTCCTTTCCACCTTCTTCTTAAAGCTTATGGCCATGGTTTCCATGGCATAAGTCTTCCTCTTTTCCACCACCACCTTGCCAAAGTTCGTCATTCTCCTCCTCCTCTTATAATATAAAGAGAGATTAGTGTATATTATATTATATTATATTATACATATATATATATATATATATTACTGAAGAAGATGTGCTGAAATACTGTCCGACGGTTCGCTTATCTAGGCTCGCCTACCGTGAAGATTTGGAAAGCTGTTAGGTGAGAACTCTTTAACCACGGTTTATATATTTAATTAGTAGCTAGACTAATTTAAATATAGTGATGAATTATTATTGGTTAATGATAATTGATATTTGTTGTGATGGACGATGGATGCGAAGTTTAGAACACACACTATTAAGCGTTAGTGTTATAACGCTTGTGCACAATTATGATTTATTGAATCATGTTGATGATGGTTGCTATGGATATTTAAATGTTTGTTGATGTTGTTTTGCACACACTATGACACAACAATTATGGTATCACATTGGTGATCGACAAATCTCCTTCATAATTAAAAGCAATATCATTATTGAAATTGAAGGTTAATAATTGGAAAAGACCATATGTATGAATTCATATATATTGTTAAAGTCCTTTAAATGAATAAATAAATACCAAAACATTCTAGGATGACAGAGAGGATAGTGTTTAGGCTTGGGTTTGGAAATAAAGTTTCCTGCTCTTCCTGGCTATCCCTAACCGATCCAACGAATGGGAAGGTTAATTTGAAGTTATTTGAATTTAGAAATAAATTGGAATTTATGAAAGTTGAATTTTAGATCCAAAATAATTTGGAAAGTAAATTTAAATGATTTTAAAAAGGGTTATATAAGGATATAATGATTTTCTAAGATATTTTGAAGTATCGTAGAATAATGGTTATTATGGTCAAAATAGAGCTTGTTGCATAACGGTAATTTACTTATTTTAGATGCAAACTTTAAACGCTTATAACTTTTGCAATCTAAATCAGATTTCCAAGAAACGAAAAACAATCGATTTATATTAACAAGAGATTTTAAATGAGTGAAAGCAGATTTTAAATTCGAGTTATAATTTTCAAGTTATGTTTAAAACCATTTTTGAAAAGATCGTTGTAAGAGAAGTTATCGACCATAACCATAAACAGCCATTTTTAATGTTTCTAAAAATATGGAAAAAATGGTAAAATCGTTATAAATTATGTAAAAATGTTTTGAATTGTAAAGTTTAAGTTTTGACTAAGGAAAGCGATATTTTGATCGAAGTAATTAAGATAACTGTTTTGTAATGCTTTTGAAAACACTATTGTAATGCTTTCTTCGAAAACAATCTATTTTGAAGTTCTTAACCCACAAACTATTTTCCGAACTACAAGTAATCATTTTTAAATGATTTGTGGAGTGTTTTCAAAGGTTCAAAAGTATTGTAAATACTTTATATGGAATTCAAATTGATTTATTTAATATTAAAACGGGTTTTTAGTAATTAAATATGGTTGGAGATAAATCTTCGGGTGTTTGATATTAATCCGGTAGATGATGACTCTTACTACTGGAGGAACTTAAAAGGTAGTTCACCGTTATTCCGCTTATAGTATGAGTTGGATACAGAGGTTAATATTAAGTATAAGTGGATGATATTTCTATCCAGATCTAATGTCAAAGGTTTGGATAAATCTTCAAATTAAGATACGGGTTTCCCAATTTGATTGGGATAAGTTGGATAGAAATAATCTTCGGATATTTGATACGAAATTGTTTGGTGTAAGCGTATACTATTTGAGGAATTTGGAAGATACTATTATTATATCGTTATTCCACTTATAGTATTCGTTGATTATGAGAATTGATGTCGAATATAAGTTGATACAATTTCTGTGTAACTTATATTCAATATCAATTGATTTGGGTTTTGTCGTGAATCATATCTTCAATAATATCATTGTTGAAACCCCATGAGATTGAGTTATGCAAATTCATGTCGTAATTTGAGGATTTAATCAGACCTCTGATTTGAGAAAATTAAAAATAAGGAATTGGGAAGGAAGAATAATATTTTAGTTAAGAATACATAATTGAATGTTTGGAAACCAATTTAGCTATAAACTAGGGTTGAAATGTGGGGTAAGGATTTTCAAAGGAAACTGGATTTTTGATAACGAGTTATCAAACGGAAAACTAATTAAGGCTTTGGGGCTAGATTATCTTGGATTTAAGGGATGTGTTTTAAAGAAGAAGGGTTAAATATGGATTTTGTTAAAGATAATTTGAGAATAGATTTAAAGAAGTTTAATTTAACGAAATGCAAAATGGAAGGAGATTTTGTAGAAAGCCTGTGTGTTCCGTGATTGTGTTTTTAATTCCGCTTATTATTTGGAAAGATCGGGATCGGAATTATTTTTGAAAACCATTCCAAGTAATAATATGACGTTGTGGAGCAATTGAAGACATTGGAGGCGGCATTGAAGACCGGGGCCCTTCGTGTCGTAAGGGCGACTTGCTGAATGTCTCGAATTGCTGGCTCTCATTCGCAGATGGATTTTATATATTAGCTAAGTGGCAAGATGCCCAAACGTATGTGAAGGAAGTCCGGATTGTTGTTTCGTTCAAACCTAGAACGAACATGTATGGATTGTGTGTCTGACATTGTAATTGACTGCGTAGCACTGATCTTTATTAATACATATCTGCTTGGTGGCGGAGAATTTATTCTCTTGCTTAACACCCTTCTCTAAGACGTATGAGCTTAGAGGTTATATATTGATAGAAATCAGTGATGCGTAGTGAATGGACAATGTGGCATACTTAAGTTATGTGATGAGCAATGGATGATCAAAGCATGGCTTATTTAAGCGTAGCTTTGTGTATATCGTGACCTCGACGAAGCTCACACCCCGGATTGATGGTAAACTAAGGGTCATATTTTTATGTTCGTTTCGTATGTTCGGTGCACCGGGATATGATGATGAAAGGGTACTGCGAAGTCCCCAGTCTGGGACGCTATTTGTTGGGTACTCTTATTCACGTATGGTGGGTTAATATAACGGAGTCCGAGTCTGGACGTTATCCGCGAGTATTGGGATGATGCGCGCAAGAAAGTTTGTGAGCCCACGAATGATATTTCGTACCAGGAACCATCATGTTCGAAACCCAATCTCCACTACGAGCCCGTACGGTTTTGATTGTATAACCTGCTGGTTACCGGCAGGATTGTCAGTATAATGGGATGAGGCATTATGCTGGCTAGTATTAATATATTTATTTGTGAAAAGGTTTTTCAAAATATATACAGTAGTAAAAGAGGATTTTCACATATGAAGGCATTTTTGGTTATCATAAGGCAAAACTCGCCCATTTGGTGTGCGCTTGAATTGTGTGATGTGGGACAAGCTTATGATAGCCTCATTTTTTCAAAAAAGTCATTGCGGATTTCTATGCACTGGTATTCACATGGAGTAAACCCACTCCGCACAAGTGGCGTGGTCCGGTGAATTACCTAACTTTAAAATTAACCCAAAAGACAACTATTTTGAGTTCTCACACCAGTCCCATGACTGACCTGGAGTTTATTGTTCGCCACCTAAAGTCTGGGTGCCCATTATTTTTACCCGGGCATCCTAGTAGTTTGGTTCGCAGATTTAGCCTTAGAGTTAGTTGGAGCAGGATTCTGGAGCTATTATGTTGGGAGCATTCGCATTCTTCCGCTGAGTTTAGTATCTTTTCCGCTGTGTAACCGATGTACTCTGATGTACCTCTTGTAACTCTGATATAATATTATTTTAATGATAATGGAAAAGTTGTTTTTATTTTGTGCAAATGTGCAAGTGCCTCTAACAATCCGTCTTTGTAAACGGTTTAAGTTGGTTTAGTTACCGGCGAAAACCGAGCAAAAAGCCGGGTCGTTACAATCTGGTCACCATTCCCTTTGAATGCCACATCGTCAAACCCGTCAAATCACTAGTTGATCTTCCCAAAATATTACGGGTATAAAAAGATAAGAGAAACGAATTTCTCCGCCACTAGACGTAATACCTCGGAAAGATCGTCTTATGTGATCTGTTAGGAATACTCTGTCAAACATTCTTCCATACAAGTTGTCCTGGGTCTGGACAAACAAAGCACCTCTTGCTGTTTACTCCATCTTCGATTTTTTCTTCAAATAATCTAATTCTCAACGTCTATGCCTATATGGAGTGGTTTTCGAATATTAAATCCAATCGGTCTCTCCGTATTGACAACGATGGTCCAAAAATTCTTTGATAGCCGGTGATTTAACTATCAAAGGAAAAACAAACATCCATCAACAATCAAACAATCACTGGCCCCTTTTAATTAATATTCATTCATTAACTATTTTCCAATTTCCTTATCGAATTCTATATATTTCGATATATTGATTTCTATTTTCAAATTTTGTTAAAAATATTCTAACTCCTTAAATTTCCGAAAAATTTCGCCATCACCTCCCCTGTACCAGTCAATCGTTCAAACCCTAACTCGCCTCTCTAGGCCCTTTCCACTCAAAATGAAAATCAAAAACCAAGCGGCTTGCCGATTCGGCGCATCAAACCTCATATGGAAATTTAAACATGTACCTTTTTGTCGGACACTTAAATTAAAATCTTCATACTCTTCATTTACTTTATCCCATACCTGTCTAATATACATGCACCTGCATTTTTCACTTTATTTCAATCCATACAACTATTTGGATTTAATAACATTCAGTTCCACTAATTAATTCTTTAATTAGTTCAATCGCTTTATTCACTTATAGTTCGAAATGGTAGTGTTCAAACATATTTTTATCCACTTATAAACAAATCGAATTTCATTTATAGCTCAAGCCACATATTCGATTTTAAATTCTACTTTACCAATCCAATTTACTTGACCAATCCAATTTACTTGACACCCCGTTAAGTTCCTTTCAAATTCCATTAACTAATCCCTTTTTTTAATCAGTTAATATCATTCCAAAATCCAAAATCTGATTTTGTCCCAAAATCACTTTGTCTATTCGATTTGACTACATATTTAATTTATAACTCAAATCTGGGTTTTCTAGTGGAAACTCAGATTTTTATTAACTAAAAATCCCTTTACTGAATTAATTAAATCATTATGGTTTTTAAACGATTTTACAACGACTTTTCTAAAATTTGATTTTGACGTAACTCAAAATCTTTAAGACGAAATCTGGATTTTTCTCCTCCACGAGAAAATTATTATTCAATAGGTCCAAACGTTTCTGGTTTCAACAAATTCCGACTTATATCGAGTTCTATATACTCGATTGGAGTTCGGAATGCCAAATTACGAATACCGCGCTGCGGCGAGTTCATTTTAATTAAATATAAACATTTAAAAAATTCGTTTATAAAATAATTCCAACTCCATTTTCATTAAATTAAAAATAAATTAAGCCCGTTATCCCAAATCTAACTTCACAATTTAGATTATTCAATTGTCGATTTGTTTATGCCATATTCATAACTCGGTTATGAACTTGTTCAACACTCGATTTCTATGTTCAATTTCAATCCCTCTGGGGTTAAATTATTTATAAAATCCAAAATAATCGAATTCCAATTATAATTTCTTTTATGAAAAAATCAATTAATTCAACATACTTCACCGTTACAAACTAATATCATCCCTTGATAATAGTGAAGTCATTCAAGTTGGGGTATTTTATTTACTCTCAGACCTTGACCGACAACGTTCTTATCTTGAGATAGATACAAGCTTGTAATATAAAAACTCAATTTAAATCCCACCTTTTCATTCCATTTATTGCATTAAATTTCCAAATTACTCAATGGCAATTTTCTTCATCATATTTATAAATGTTGTTTATGAATTAACCGCCTTATAAAAACAAACTTCTACTTTATAATCTTTTTAAACTCAATCCTCATTTTGGAATAGTATATTTTTACAACTTATATATATACATATATACATGGAATTTTATTTCCATTTTAGTTTTACTCAAAATAATCCCAATATCTTATTTGGAAAATAATTTATTTGTTTAATAAATTCAACATGATCAAACTTTAATTATAAGTCGGTATGGATTTATTTCAGATCATTTTACATTCTGAATATCAGAATAAATTTCATGATTCCCCTTTCCTGAAAAGATTTCAAATTAAAAATCCCTTTTTACTCTCACATTAAAATTTCAATATATTTCTTATGATAATTATTTATAAATGTTGTTTATAAATTTTACTTCTTGTTTTAAATATTTAAAACAAGCTTATATTTCAAATTCCATTTGAAAATCCTATTTGCACTTCGGAAAATAAATTTCCCTTTTTAAACTCAAATTTGAATTTAAATTTATAAATTATTTAATGAAACGTTATAAATTCCACTTCTTATTTTAAATATTTAAACAAGTTCCTATTTCAAAATCTTATTTGAAATCCAATTTCCTTTTGGAAAATAAGTTTTCCTTTTTAAATTCAGATTTGAATTTAAAATCTAATATTATTAGCGATAATATTTCTTTCCATTTATAATATTGTTTATAAATTCAGCTACTTGTTTTCATTATTGAAAACAAGTTAATATTTCTCAGTTTATTCGAAATTCCATTTCTATTTTGAAAATTAAATATTCCCTTTTTAAATCTAAAAATCCCTTTGTATAATATTTTTAAATATCAACATCTAGGGCCACTGATATTTAATCATCCAAATACAAAACCAACAATCAAATTCAACACATCACATATATATAAAGATGTAAACAACAATAAATAAAATTTGAGGTATCCAATTACTCCTCCAACCTGTTTTCCTACATCCACAGATGTCAGACAACATAAATAATACCAATCCTGCTTCAAGGCAAGATATCGCGGTAAATAAGGTCATCCACTCATATATCGCGGGGTGATAGGGTCATCCGCTAATGATACTGCGAGCATCCGCTAATGGTACTGCGGGAAATCCAATATATATAATAATAGCCACAATTACCAAGCCGAATATAACTAACATATATAATAACCACTGTAATTCAATAATTCATGCATGCATCTAAACAGCCAACAATTTATTTTTACGATAAAAATAAATTTTTAAGTGAGATTTACTCACCTTGATTTTTAATTCGATCCATTCTGATTTCAATTCAAATCCCATAGTGTAATTGACGATATTACGAATTCAACATAATTCCTTTCGCCTTATTCTGATTCTGAAATAAAAGGATTTACTTGTTATTGGTTTATACAAAATTAGAGAACATTTACTATTTCAATTATAATATAAATTTGCTTAATTACCTCTTAGTCCTGTTTAAGAATTCACGACTTCTTTTACATTCCCAGGCCAACCGAGCATTACCCACACACTAATATGATTGTTGTTCCTCTTTACAAATCCGCAGCATCACATAGCAGCTCTGAACTTCCTTATAACCACAACATGAACCTCGAACTCCAACTAGATCATCATTATCACTATCACACCTGAATCTGCCTACTCAAGCCATCACAGCAACTACAGTATTTCCATTCCCATTACTCACCATTATCCGGCCATCATCAAAACCAATCATCACCAATGAACTATATCCTTCTCATTTCCAGTTCGAATTAATAGCAACCAAACCCCTTTTGCCGATCATAATTTCCACTTGAACACTTCCAGGTTCACTACATGATCCTACTGTCGTGTTCATTGCAACCAACAGACTACAACAATCACCCAAACCTCTACTGTCCAGTTCGCACCCCTCCCTCTTCGTTCTGTTCTTAGCATCTTCACACAAACTTCCACGCACTACTTCCCAAACCCAAATTCGAAACTTGCACCCCCATACGTAGCGACAATCAACCTTATCGCAAGCTTCAGTTTCAACCTCACATGCTAAAATCGCAAGTGACTCCACTCAGCTACGATCACGATATCCTCTTCTACATTGCGGGCCTCGACTGAGTCGCGAACCCTCGAGTTACAGTCATGCCGAAAACCCTCTTGTCATCGCGACTTTCGAAATCAAGGAAAAAACCTAATTCACGCTTAGCAAACCCGAGCATCAGGTTGGAAATCGATTTCGATTTCAACAGCTATTTCCTCTTTTTTTTCTTCTTGAATGCGATTTTCATTTGAGGATAAAAAGTAGAAATGGTTTTTGATTTTATTCGAGTGGTTTGAGAGGAGCAGCTTCAGCCGTTTCAATTGCAGAAGGAAGGAATGGTAGCGACTGTTTTATAATGGTGATAAGGGAGACAAACGTACTTAAGCCATTAAAAATGTGTTTCCTTTGCGATGAAGGTTGGGGACAGTAGTTTGTGCTCGAGAAGAAAATAGGCTGCGAGATTTTAATGTGTATAGGTTGGCTCATTTATCTTCGGATGTGAATTTGATTTGATTTTTTTTATGGTTAAAATATCTTGCCATCCCTGAACTGCTATTTTGAAGGAACGACCAACTTCACTAGATTATAAAGCTATTCTGGACTTATGGAACTGATTCTGAAATTTAATTCAGTCGTATATATGGAATAACACTATTAAATTTACGATTTAAATTAAATTCGATTTAAAATATAAATCGATCTCAAATAATTAAATTCATCGAAAAAATTATCATTATTTTTCTAATTCAATATTTATATTAATCGTCTGAATTGTTTCGATCCAGTTTTAAATTCTGAATTCAATTACTATCATTTCGTATTACGATACCCGATATATTTGATATTAATTCTTATATTGATTATTAAATCGATAAATTCAATATAAAAATTCATTTATAATTAAAATTAAATATTTAAAACTAATTTAAATATTCATTATAAAACAGCTGAAATCTGGACATTACAGATTTTAAGTGGGAGAGATTGTAACAACCCTGAATTTCTGAACCAATTAAATTTTTTTATTTTAGTTATTTTAATGGATTTTATGAATTAAAATGATTTATTTTGAGAAATAACGATTTAAAATTTATTTAAATAGAAGTTAGAACGTATAAATTTATTTTAATTATAAATCGAGCCTGAAATGGCGCGGTAGTTTGAAAATTCGATTTTAAATTTCAATTGAATGTATAGGATTCGAAATAAATCGGATTTCAATAAAATAAGAAACATTGGAATATTTTGAACTTTAATTTTCTAACGAATGTAAGAAAGTGAGATTTCATTGTATAAATTGTAAGTTATATCCAGTTTAAAATTTAGAACAGTCGTTATACAAATTGTATATATTTTTATTATATATAAAGCCCTTAAAAATAGCCATTTTGCAAATGACCTCCGTTTTCGACGAAACTTCTTTTGTTGGATTCGGAATGTCAAATTATTATCAGCTTTAAAATTTCATAATTTTTGGAACTAATATGTGAGCGTGGTAAATTTAAATGTGTTTGCAAATTTCTGTTTGAGACGAAATTATTTTTTTTAGAACCGTATTGTCAAAACATAGTTAGAATTAATTTTTCTGTAATTTTTGAAGTCAGTATGTGGCCCGGTAAATTAAAATGTACGTTGAAATTCAATAGATACTAATTTATATTTTAATTTTGGCGAAAACTGATCAATAAAGTAGAATTGGCTTAAGAAAAATATCCCATTATGTCCGAAATGGGGGTATTTAGTTAGGAACGACGGTCCTTGGGTTTGATTTGAAGTTCGGATAGATAAACAACTATTTTTAGAATAAAATAATATTTAAAAATTATATGTTTATTATATCACCAACCCTTAACCTCAGAATGCGCCGCCAGTCGAAATGGAGGGCTGCGATTTATGATTTTTGATCCCTAATTTTATTTAAATCCAAGCAATGTAATTCTAAACTTATTGAACAAACTTTGTTGAGCTTCTTGAGCTCTTCCAATCCATATAAGCAAGATCGTTTCTCGTGAAGTAAGGAGCAAGAATTTTGAGCAGGAAGTTCATGCCGTTGAGCGTGATTCCAGAGGTGCTGACGCCACCGAGTGTGGCAAGGTCGAAGGTGTGGGTGGGCGAGTCGAAGCCGCGTCGTGGGGAGGGGGTTGATCGATGTCCGGCGGCGTCTATTGAGCGCAGTGGTCAGATGGAAGAAGCGACGATGGTTTTAACTGTCGTGAATTCCAGAACGATGGATTAAGGTTTAAACGATGGATTAGGAAATAAAATTAGTTTAATTATTTATTAATGTAATTAATATATAAACTCGTGTATCTTTTTCATATGAGTTCCGAATTCAACGAAACAAGTTGCAATGCAATCGTGAAGACAAACACTACGCAATGGAACTGACTAGAACAGAAATGGAGCACGTTAGAATTTCAGGAAAATTTTAACCCAATCTGTACTGAAATCTTCAAATAAAGACTGATGGAGTGGAACCCAATGTGAGAGTTCTCTCACTAAAATATTTGTACCATTTATTTATTTTATAACAGATTATATGCCAGTATTGATTTTTATCTGTTGTATGTTATTTATTATTGGAGTTCAACAATCGAACTCACACAAATCATTGAAATAGAAGTGACGTATAGATATTAGCAACACTCGCATTTCACACCTCGCGGATGGGCACTTATGGCGCCGTAAATGGCACTGAGTAGTTTAGTATTTATTTATATGGATGATTTGGTGATTTATGTTGTGATTAACATATTAAAAATAATGTTAATATTAATGTGGTAGTAGAAATTAAATTATAATTCTCCATTTATAATTTAAACAATGAAAATCGGTTGAGTAGAAAAATAATTCAAACCGAATTAGAATTGGTTAAGTTTGTTAACCAATAATTTATTTAAATGGACTGTTGTTGTGTGAAACCCCACATGGGTATTTGGATGATATTTTACATACACATCCCAATATTTAGTTGTATGTCAATCGATGGGTTGACAAACTGTGATGAGCGTTATTTATTTATTTTAATGCTCATACAGTTGTAAATTGCACTCTGGATGTGAATTGATTGTTTAATGATTATTTATCATTATTGTTGAATACATGCGATGTATGAAATCCATATAACTGAAATTATATGGTAATTGATTGGGTCTGATTCCAGCTTAGAAATAAAGAATATTTCAAAATAATATTCAGTAAAGAATCAAAATATGATTTTGATGTCCGATTTTGGATGGACATGAAATATATAAAAATATGAAGCCGAGTAAGTATAGAAACGCTATTTTAACTCGAACGAATTTTTATATTGATTTTATTCATTTTTATAATGAATATTGAAAGAATTGATTTCAAAATCTGATATTTTGAAAATATTATCATTTTAATGTTATAATGGTATAGAATTTCAATTTTGGTTTAAAATCGAAAAGAAAATTAAAATCATTTTAAAATGAATTTAAAGATATTTTATAAAATACGTTTTAAATGGAAATCGACAATATTATATATATATATATATATATATATATATATATATATATATGTAACCCCCCACCTCCGTTAAGGTCACTCACAAAGGGAATGCCATAACTTCGGTGGAACGTTATAAGTAAACATAACAGAATATTACAAGATGGATACTTAAAGTAGTACTTGAAAATTTTTATAACTTTATTGCGGCGGAAACAGAAATAAGTTTGGTTGCATTTTTCAAAACCACAATACCGAAATTCAAGTACATAAATATCAGTCTTGTACAAAAGCCTTTAGAGTACAAAATTTTAAAGGCATAATCCCTAACAGAGAATGCCATAAGTAGGTAGAATCAAAGCCAAGCAATACTTCAAGCACTTCTAGCACTTCAAGCAGATGGAATCTGAATCAAGCTCCTATGTTTCCACCCTGAGAACCTGGAGGGGACGGAAGAAAAGAGGCGAAACAAAATAGGCCAGACATAAGTCTGGTGAGTCCAGTGACTTTCAGCATATAAACAGATAACAGTATCATGACATGTAAATAAAACTGGATGAGAGATAACCATAACAGGAGTAGCAGGTTAACAGAAGAGACAGAATGATATAGGCTAAACTAAGCTTCTTACTTGGTTTTCACTTCTCTGCACTAATACCAGTATAACAGAATTAGGCGTTGTCCTAATGTCCAAACAGAAAACAGAACGATCTCTTCAGAAACACGATGCTAGTAATGGGCCTTTACCACCCTAACACAGACAGACGTACAGAAACAGAATGCTAGTAATGGGCCTTTACTACCGAACAAAGACAGACGTACAGAAATAGAATGCTAGTAATGGGCCTTTACCGCCCTAACAGAGACAGACGGTACAGAAATAGAATGCTCGTAATGGGCCTTTACCACCCTAACAGAGACAGACGGTATAAAAACAGAAGCAGAAACGGAATCAGAGACGGAAACAGAATATTAGAATTAGGTGTACACTAGTGACGGGCCTTTACCACCCAAACAGACGGTACCACGCAGAAACAGACTGGTGTTACCACCCCAACAGAAACAAACGGTACCCCAACAGAAACAGACAGAACTAGGTGTACCCTAAATTCTACCCCAAGCGATCGGCTCCCTAATACATAAATACCATGTGCCGGCCCCACAGAATAGTGTATCATTCCCGAAAGTGGCAACCTATAGACACAGACCTATTTACAGATGTCACGGCGTCTTACATCCTCAGAGAAGACCGGATCCATGCACGCACATGACTCGGTGGGAATGCACCATCAACACCCGTCGAGATTATCATAATGAACCTCTTATAATTAGTTTAGTAAGCGTGCCCTGGACCCCTGCCTAGTGTTAGGTCATAGTTTTTGATACCAGAAAGTGTTACTGACTAATATGGGTCCCAAGCAACAGATGACACAAGTAATTACCCCTCCTAACCTTGTGTCCCCAGACTAACAGATTTCAGATTAACTTGCTTGCAGATTTCAGATGTACAAAGTTCAGATTAACTAGTTCTCAGATCAGACATACAGGTTAACAAGTTTTTAGACTAACGGATCAGATAGACAGATTAACAGACTTACAGATTGTTTCACCTAACCTTGTATTGGGCCTACAGATTTACGAAATGGGTTTATTAGATTCATCCGTACAGTTGATTGAACCTTATCCACCCAACATGTTTTAGGCATCTTATTTATCCTAGATTTGCATTAATTAAATATTAATGCATAGACCTCTCACATTAGGTCGATGGCTTGTGGCCGTTGGATGTGTCGGGTGGTCCCGGGCAGACTTCTGCCACAAGCCAGACCTAACCTCGTGTCTAAGCATCTTTTAGTTATGCCTATGACCTCTCACATTAGACTGACAGTTTGCGATTGCTGGTTAAGCCGGTTGGGTCCGGGCAGGCTTCTACCGCAAACAGAGTCTAACCTTATGTCTCAGCATTCTTATTTTTACCTAAATTATTCATTCACAGATTATGACAATATCATACTAATTATGTCAATCCAACAAATTAACTTATTTACAATTTACATCAGATTATCCAAAGTTCTATTAACATGTTTTGCTCAATTTTAGACCAAGCCTACAGATTTTCATACCCTAAATTACCGTATTCAGTTTCAATAGATTTAGCATATTAGGCAATTTAACAGATTTAATCATCCCTTAAAATTCCATTGACATACCTCACTTAATCATAAAATTAAGCTTAATTTTACATGCCTAAATTATGGTCATAATTCACAATATAGCAAAAGCCCCAAATTTTTAGTAAAATTTACACAGTACAGAATGTTCTCCAAACACCCCAAATCATGATATACAATACGAATTATGCCAAATTATAGCCTTTGATTTCAGCGTATGCCAAATATCCAAAATCCCCATTTAGCCATATTCACAATTAATAGTTATCCTATTTTAATATAGATCTTTGCGCCTAAGTCATATACACAATAATTCTCCTTCTTCCAAATCACAGACTATCATATATAGTATGTCCAGATCTAGATCTTAAATTACAACATATGATCTTTTCTCAAATTAGTCACAAATCAGTCATATCCAATTATGTATCTGTAACACCCCGTGATTTTAAATATTAAAATTAACAAATTAAAGAATACCCAATTTCAAATGTGAGAATTAAGGGAAATGAGTTACGCCATTGCGTTCGTCTCGGAATTTTGCTTGAGATAGGTCCGAGTTTGCGTGAATTGGACTTCGTATGAAGAAGTTATGGCCTTCCGAAGTTTCAGAATTTAAATAAATTAAAAACAACTCAGGTTCAGAAAATTTGAAATTCAAAATTCAAACAGGAAGCGAGCTGGGCGGGATTTCTCCCGCCCAAGGACCAGGTCGACCAGGGGGTCGACCTACCCATAGAGGTCGACCAGGGGGTAGACCTGCCCCCCTTCCCCCAGGCAGATATGAAAGATGACGATATTTTGACTCACTGCTGAGACATTAGGGCTGAGGTCTTATTCTATCTTGTCTGGATGGTCTTGATTGCTTCTAGGTTAATCTGACGGCTCTTAATTAATTAAAATTCTATATAAGCAACCAAACCCTCCACCTAAAATCAAAATAATTCATACCAAGAGCCGCCATGTTGTTAATGGTGAACCTAGAGGAGCTGCCGCTCCCTTTTCAACTCAAAAGCAAGATAGAAGCAAGAATCAAAATCAAATCTAAACAAAATTAGAATAACAATTAGTCTAAATCAAAGGCGAGCAATTCAGTTTCAGAATACAGATCCCAGAAAAACAAGACTGTTCTTATGTGAGTACTATTTCTTTCACAATATAATTAATAAATTAATTATGATGGGTTGTAATTGGAATATGAGAACATGTCTATTAAATCACGTGATGATTGTTTAACTTTGTTATCTTATGTTGGTAGATCTATTTAATATTTAATTTGATTCATCTTATGCAAGTTTGGGATGTTAAGCCATATTTAATTTGTGAATCTTATGCAAGGTTATGCTATGTGAATCTTATGCAAGTGTGGGATGTTAAATCATATGTTAATTCGTATGTGAAACCTTATGCAAGTTTAGGATGCTAAATCATATGCGAATCTTATGCAAGTTTGGGATGTTAAAACATATGTGAATCAAGTATATACATATGCTAGTTTGTATGCAAAACATGTGACATTAATTTACATGTTTAGATCCATATGCAAGTTTGTAGGAATCTATATGCAAGTTCACATTTTTATATTAGATCTATATTTAAGATCCATGGGTTTAGGTGAAAAACCATATTGATGCACAAGTTCACAATTTTATTAGATCTATATTTAGATCCATGGCAGTAACATACTTATGTAAATTTATAACCATTTCCTATGCTAGTTTTGTATGTGAATCATATGCCAGTCTGAATGTAAGTTTGTATGAAATTCATATGCAAGTTATAGGAAAACCATATCCATATATGCAAGTTCACAATTACATGTTTAGATATATACATTTAGATCCATGACAGTACATAGTTTATACGAATTTATGTTTTATGACTATTGCCTATGCAAGTGTTGATTATGCAAATTTATGTTAATATGAATCATAACCACGCCAGTTTTGATCCTTGTTATCTTTGTTAGATCTATTTTGTGTGTTATGCAAGTTGTGATGTTTCTTTCCTTTTTATGAGTTAGACTATTTGCGAGTCTAACATATTTCATGTTCAACGTACGAACGACATGGGATAATGGGAAAATATTAAATATGTATATTGTGAAAATTGGCATAAAGGGGCTTAAAGGCATATAATTAATTTGAGACATTAATTGGCCTAATTTACATGCATAGTAATTATGGAAATAATTAGGTGACAATTATGGACATGGATTAAAATTGGAAGTTATCGGCAATTTGGAATAGGGATATTAATTCAAATTGGGGTTGAATAATAATGTGTAATAATAAATGCCTAAGACACGAGGTTAGATTCATTTGTGGTGTATGACTGCCCAGACCCGCCCGACGAATCTAGCAACCACAAAAGGTAGTCTAATGTGAGATGTCAAAGGCATAAATTAAATGAGTAATAAAGGCCTAAGACACGAGGTTAGACTCGTTTGTGGTGTAAGACTGCCCGGACCCGCCCGGCAAATCTAGCAACCACAAACAGTAGTCTAATGTGAGAGGTCAAAGGCGTAAATTAAATGATGCTTAGACACGAGGTTAAGTCTGGCTTGTGGTGGAAGTCTGCTCGGAACCGCCCGGCATATCCAACGGCCACAAGCAATCGACTTAAGGTGAGAAGGTCTGTGCATTAATAATTAATTAATGCTGATCAAAGACGAATAAGAATGACAAACATAAGTTTGGTTGAGTGAATAATTCTCTGGGTACCAATCTGATGTTGATTTCGGTCTTCGGGGTTTATACTTAGGGAGTTATTCTCTTAACCAATGTATCTATGAACTAAGATGTACTTAATCATAAATTAAGTAAAACATGATAAGTGGGTAGTGTGACACCCTATCTCCATTAAGGTCACTCACAAAGGGAATGCCTTAACTTTGGTGGAGCATTTATTGTGTATAGAATAGAAAAGTAAACAAGACAGATAAGTATATTGGTACTTGGAAAATAAAAACAACTTTTATTGCAGCAGAGAAATAGTTTGGTTGCATCACATCAAAAAAAACCAACTACAAAACCAAATACACTTATTATCCATCTTGACAAATAAGTTCTGAGTACATAAAATAAAAGACATAACCCCAGCATAAAATAGCCATAAATAAGATAGATTGAACTTTACTTCAGCAATCCAAGCAACTTCTAAAAGAAAGATGTAAAGCGGTCCAAATCAAGCTCCACTAGTACTAGTCCCACCCTGAGCACCTTGGGGGGGGAGGAAGAAAAGAGGTGGAAAAAGGGGTCAGACATAAAGCTTGGCGAGTGCAATAAATTTAACAATATAATCATTAAAGTAACTAGGATAAGGCATAAGCTGGAAAACAAGGAACGACTGTGAAAAAAATGGGTATGACAAAGCAAACAAGAGGAATATTCTGGCGTTAATCTCGTTCCTAATCACTATAGGATAATTACTATACTGCACTGATGCTAATTACACCGCATCATTACTAGTCACCCAAAAAGTTGATCCTGCCCACCGAACAAAATAATAATAATGGTAGTTTCGTGTATCCCTAGCTGTCTTCATAGGTGTCGCCTGCCCCTATCTCCACTAGTTGTACCCACTACCCTCCCCATTCTAATTACAATGTTTATTCATAATATGGTAGTTATACTCCTAGCTGTCTTCATAGGTATTGTCTACTCCTATCTCTGCTAGTCGTACCCACTACCTTCCCCATTCGATCGGCTCCCTAACTCGTAGATACCCGTGCTGGTCCCATAGTGGGGTGTATCACTCCCCAAAGTGGCAACCCGATACCACTAAAGATGCACGACTTATATCTACATGATGCAAAAACGTCTTACCTACCAGCCTGGGCCCATGCACGCACATGACCCCGTTGGACTTGCGTTGCCACCGCTAACCCGTTTTGACCTCTTACAATCAAACTCAGTAAGCGTGTCCCGTCCTCGACTAGGGTCGAGCTCACAAAGATACTTAATGGGTTACTGGTTTGAAAAGGGTCCCCACACAAGCTTTTCACCTATGCTTGGTCCTCACTAAGATTCCCCACTTAACCCCTTCTTATTCATGTCTTCATGTTTTCAACTTGGTTAAATGTTTATAATTATATCCCACATGTCCCCCATGTTATCCACTTAACAAATCAACATGTGTTATTGTTTAAGCTTGTCTTAACCTTATCCTCTTATCAGATCAATATATTATTGGTTAAGCTGGTCTTAACTCCATCCACTTATATCTTATTGGTTAAGTTGGTCTTAACCCTATCCGCTTATCAGATCAATATATTATTATTAGTTAAGCTTGTCTTAACCCTATCAGATCAATACATATTATTGGTTAAGTTTGTCTTAATCCTATCCACTTATCAGATTAATATATATATTATTGGTTAAGCTGGTCTTAACCCTTCCCACTTATCAAATTATCGGTTAAGCTGGTCTTAACCCTACCCACTTGTATATTATTGGTTCAGCTGGTCTTAACCCTATCCACTTACCATGTTTTACTTAATTTATGATTAAGTACATCTTAGCTCACAGATACATTGGTTAAGAGAATAACTCCCTAAGTACCAACCCCGAAGACCGAAATCAGCATCAGATTGTTACTCAGAGAATCACACTCAAACAAACTTCTGTTTGTCATTCATACTCGTCTTTAATCAGCATTAATTAATTATTAATGCACAGACCCCTCACATTAAGTCGATTGCTTGTGGCCGCTGGATATGCCGGGCAATTCCGGGCAGACTTCCACCACAAGCAAGACTTAACCTTGTGTCTAAGCATCTTTTAATTTATGCCTTTGACCTCTCACATTAGACTACCGTTTGTAGTTGCTGGATTTATCGGGCGGGGCCGGGCAGTCTTACACCACAAACGAGTCTAACCTCATGTCTTAGGCCTTTATTACCCATTTAATTTGTGTCGTCGGATGAACCTAGAGTTAAACACAACCATTCAGTCAAGATAGGGTGACACCTCAGCCCTAATGACTCAGCAAGGAGTCAGAAAGGACTCAGCAATGACTCACTGTCCAGACCAGAACAATCCAGAAACCTGTGCATGTTTTTAGCCCGGCCTGGGCGCACTTGGCAAGTGCGCCAGTGCATTTTTGTACTGGCGCACTTGTGAAGTGTGTCTGTGTATTCTGGTTGACTTATGGTTTTCTTGCCTAACTTCGTTCGTCCATATCCCCCTCATAGGGTGTCCGTTTTACGGAAACTCAGACTCTATCTCAAGCAGAATTCCAAGACGAACGCAATGGCGTAACCAGTTTCCCTTAGTTCTCAAATTTGAAATTGATTATTCTTTAATTCGTTAGTTTAATGTTAATAGAAAACACGTGGTGTTACAGATAGGGTTAATACCAGCTTAACCAATAATATATAAGTGGATAGGGTTAAGACCAGCTTAACCAGTAATTTGATAAGTGGGTAGGGTTAAGGCCAGCTTAACCAATAATATATATATTAATTTGACAAATGGATAGGGTTAATACAAACTTAACCAATAATATATATTGATCTGATAGGGTTAAGACAAACTTAACCAATAATATATATTGATTTGATAAGCGGATAGGGTTAAGACCAACTTAACCAATAAGATATAAGTGGATGGGGTTAATACCAGCTGAACCAATAATATATTGATCTGATAAGCGGATAGGGTTAAGACAAGCTTAACTAATAACACATGTTGATTTGATAAGTGGGTAACATGGGTGACATATGGGATATAATTATAAACACTTAACCAAGTTGAAAAATGTAAGAAGACATGAATAAGAGGGGGTTAAGTGGGAAATCCTAGTGGGGACCAAGCATAGGTGGAAAGCTTTTGTCAAGCGTGGGGACCCTTTTCAACCATTAACCCATTTAGTATCTAAGTGAGCTCGATCTAGATCAAGGACGGGACACGCTTACTAGGTTTGATTGTAAGAGGTCAAAACGGGTTAACAGTGGCAACGCGAGTCCAACAGGGTCATGTGCGTGCATGTGCCTGGGCTGGTAGGTAAGACGTTGTTGCATCGTGTAGATATAAGCCGTGCATCTTTAGGGGTATCGGGTTGCCACTTTTAGGAGTGATATACCCCACTGTGGGACAAGCACGGGTATCTATGTAACGGCTGGAAATTTCCGACTCCTCGAGAGTCGGAAATTCCGAGACGTTAGTGAAAGAAATTAGAGGGTGAGAAAGAAAAGATAGAACTAATTAGAATAGAAGAAGGAAAGAAGCACTTACATCATCAGAGTAACACGAATCTCGCAGCGGAACGAATAACATATAATATATAACATAACTTTGAAATACAACAGTTATGTATACAATAGCACTTATCAGAGTACAGCACTTACAACACAGCGGAAATAAACTATAGCTATATGATCCTGGGGCCTCCTGCTCCAAGCTCTCCAAGTATATCTGTAAATCCCGACTACTTGACTGCCCGTACAAATTTAGGCACCCAAGAGTTTAGGGAAAACAACAAAGTAAACTCCGGGTCAGTCATGGGACTGGTATGAGTAAAACAGTTTAAAACAGGTATATGATATCTCATAAGACCACGCCGTGAATACGGAACGGGTTTTCCCTTATGAGTATCTGAACAACTTTGACAAGCAATATCATTGTGATATTATAAATAATGTCTATATACAAATAGATGGCAATCTAGCAGAACGCTTTCATCTCACGTTCTACATACATAGTATAAAATCATAAACCGCAGAGCGCTTATCGGAGAATGGATTCCAACAGACAAGGTATGGGAGCACCTTATGATCAGTGTACTCTAGAGGGTATACACTGCAGGTTCAACAAGAACGTCTTGTAACCCGGCCACACATGACCGCTCACTCATTAAGCTTGAGTGTCGCGAATATATTGCCACCGCGGTTATAGGCCATTAAACCGTCATCCGAAGATACAGAATCAAAAAGAAGTATAAATATGGATATTCCCTAGATCGGTGACAATACACCCTGCTTGGGAATGACCCAACTAGCCATGCTGCCTAGCCCAACTTTTGTTACTTCCTGGTGTGAGGCTAGAAGTTACGCTTTATCATCACATCAGATTCACTTCGAATGCCACATTGTCAGATCCATCGAGATCACTAATTTGACGTCTACAACCATACATTATGTGTTAGCTAAGAGAAGTTTCCTTCTCCGCTTCCACTCTTGGTACAGTCGAAGAAATCAAGGTACGTGACCTTTTTGGAAATACTCTGTCAGACATCCATCTTCATTCACTTAGAATGTCACATCGTCATACCCGCCAAATCACAAATTGACTTGTCCAAAAATAACACGGGTATACAGCTAAGAGAAACGAATTCCTCCGCCACCAAACGTGAATACGTTTGAACAGATCAACTTACGCGATCCATTGGATATACTCTGTCAGACCTTCTTCCATATACGTTGTCCTGGGACTGGACAAACCGAAGGTACTATTCAGTATATCCATCTTAGTCACTGTTATCTAAGACTTATACAACAGCCCTTGCACTTTACTCTGTCTTCAATTTATCCTTGGCATATATGCTTCGCAATGCGTATGCCAATACAGAGTGGTTCTTTGGATAATAATCCAACCGGTCTCTCCATATTAACAATCGTTAAAATGGTCAAAACTTCGATAGTCTGTGAGTTAACTATCAAAGAAAAACAAGTGTGCAACCAACGATATTATTTCCAAATGGAAATTATATCGAACAAACATCATTTAACATAAATCACTTTAACTCACTTATCCCCTGTTCCCCTATATTCAATCATCTGCTATTTTCTAGATTTAGAAAATATATTTATTAACGCTGGAAAACATTTCCATTTCCTTGAATTTCTACATTTACTTAACCATCCTTTCGAATAACTATACTCGTTTAACTCCTTTCAATTTAACTCAATTGGATTACCCAACTAACTCCTTTGGATTTCTTACTAACTCCTTTGGATTTAACTTCGACTAACTCCCTTGGATTACCCAACTAACTCCTTTGGATTATCCAACTAACTCCTTTGGATTTCTCTTGACCAATTCAATTAGACTAACTCGACCACTACACTTGGTTGACCCGACCAATTCACTTAGACTAACTCGACCACTTCACTTGGTTTAACTACTAACTCCCTTGGATTACCCAACTAACTCCTTTGGATTTCTAACTTCGAATAACTCCTTTGGATTAACTCTCCGACTAACTCCTTTGGATTAACTCTTCGATTAACTCCTTCGGATTAACTAACTTCGAATAACTCCTTTGGATTAACTAACTTCGACTAACTCCTTTGGATTAACTAACTTCGAATAACTCCTTTGGATTAACTCTCCGACTAACTCCTTTGGATTAACTCTTCCAATACTGTTCGAATAAACTATATTCGATTTACTCCTCCAACTCTATTCGAATAAACTATATTCGATTAACTCCTCCAACTCTATTCGAATAAACTATATTCGATTAACTCATCTCAAATAACAAGATTTGATTTACTCACCTCGAATAAACTATATTTCTACTCAACCTTTTAGATTGAACTACAACCATTCCTTTGTTAATTCTGAAGTCAATCAAGTTGGGGTATAAATACCTCTCAGACCTTAATTTAACAACGTCCTTTACTATGAAATAAATGAAGCTCAATACTCACTTGACTTTACTTATCTTTGATTAGCTGAACTAATCACTTTGATTAACTTAACCAATTCATTTTGATTTACTTAACTAATCTACTTAGTTTAACTTAACAAATTCACTTTGGTTAACTTTACCAATTTCTTTGATTTACTCGACTAACTTGCTTTGGTTAACCTAACCAATTTCTTTGTTTAACTCGACTAACTTGCTTTGGTTAACCTAACCAATTTCTTTGTTTAACTCCACTAACTCGTTTTGGTTAACCTAACCAATTTCTTTGTTTAACTCGACTAACTTGCTTTGGTTAACCTAACCAATTTCTTTGTTTAACTCTATCTATTTATCAAATAAATATTCCTTGATTCGATTTATTTTATCAAATAAATATTCCTTTATTTTATTTATTCTATCCGATAAATATTCCTTTATACTTTTATTTATTCCCTAAATAAATACTTTTAACTCTTCATTTATTTCCTAAATAAATAATTCCTTTAATCCTTTATTTATTCCCTACATAAATAATTTCTTTTAATCCTTTATTTATTCCCTGAATAAATAATTCCTTTTATATTTGCTTTTAAATATATTTCCTATATATTTGCTTTCAAATATATTTCCTTTATATTTGGTTTTCAAATATATTTCCTTTATATTTGGTTTTTCAAATATATTTCCTTTATATTTGATTTCAAATCCCTTTTCTTTATATATATATATATATATATATATATATATATATATAATCTATCGATTTTATATAAATAAATGGTTTCAAAATATACTTTGAAAATCTCTTGTTCTACATTTTGGTATTTCTTATGGTATTTGACACACCATATGACAACGATAAATATCGTCCAAACACACATAATCACAACAGATTATATACATCACATTTTACATCACAACATATAAATCACAGTAAAATAACTGTTGAGGAATCCAGTCGGATTCCTCCGACCTGTTTCCCTGCACCACAGATGTTAGACAATACAACAACATCGATTTCACTTCACTGTGCAATATTCTGATAGCAGAATCAACATATGACTATTTAACGGTTTATATATATACGTAAATATATATATAAAATCTCTACTAACTGACTAGCAGTTCAATTAAACAGTCAACACACGGTCAAACAGTCAAACATATAATATTTTAACAGTTCTAAGAATACAACGTGAAAATAAAACTGTTTAGAGTTTGTGAGATTTACTCACATTTGCGCTTTAACCGATAAATATCGGTTTGCGTTCATTGATTCAGTCGAACAATTTATTTCGCCATAAATTGTAACGAGCTCGGATTGACTCGCGGTCAGTCCCATTGTATTGCTCCCGTTCATACCATCCCAATGCAACTTACGGTTCGTCAATCTGATTTCATATGACCGAGATATAGCGGTTACAAGTTTAACACTTATTGAAATTGAATTAAAACGTATATAAAAACTTTGTTGGGCTTTAACCTTAATTCATCTTGGCCCAGTACGCTTTAAACCCGAACCCGCTATTTAGCCTTCTTCCCCAAATCGTGACAGCCGAACTCAAAAGAACACCCATCACCGAACTTTGCCATCACCGTCCACCCACGTTACTTCACCGATCACCACATCGTCCTCCCCATTCATCTCCTAGTCGACTACTCTTTCACCCTAGCACCACCAGCCCGAACTCGGTTCCCTCTCGATTGCTGCGACCCCCGACGAGCTGCTACAGGACCCGCAAATTCCTGGCATCGAACTCCCCAAAACTTTGACCACCGAAGCAGTTTTCGACGACAAACTCGAATCTCAACCTCAAACGAGCTCAAACCCTTTGTATTTGTTTTAAACTCCAGCCCTAGTTTACTGCTCAAACCCCAGACGACGGAAAAAAACGCCGAACCCACAACTACTCACATGCTATCGAAGAGAATCATAGCAGGATTCAAGCTATACTCATCTCGTAATTTATAGGAATTTCTTTGAATTGATCTTGGATTTTCTTTGTGGGAAAATTCACTGTAAAGACCATCGGTGCTCTTGTATAGTTGTATTTGTGGTAGGTGTCTTTTGTGGTTGAGAAACATGCCTGCGTGGCCTTTCTTGTTACCAGAAAAATGGTTGGAGATATTTTTGAATTTATTTTATATTTTATTTTAATGATTAGATCCTCGTATTCGTCTTCTAAAAATCACAGCGACTACATACGATACCCAAAAATTACCAAACTGGACATGTAACTAGAGTTCGGCATTACGGTCCCAATGTAACTGGTTTCGTCGAATTCCGACTCCGTATGTTCAAACTGCATATTTTTAAAGGTCGATTTCTCGTCTGTTTCTCAGTCAAAAATCACGTACGGCCATATATGATATCCAAAAATCACCAAACTGGTACTCTAACAAGTATTCGACATTCCGGATCCAACAAAATTAGTTCCGTCGAATTCTGACTTCGTCTGCTCAAACTGCGTATTTTTAAAGCTCTGGATGACCCATTTAAATATATAAATATATTTAAATATTATTTAATTAAATATTATTAAATTAATATTATCGTATATATCCATATACAATGTTGTCCGGCTCCAGAATATCACCTCAGATTTTATGACTTGATTTCCTGACTCCAGATTATCCCGATATTCAGTTCGTATCAAAAAAGTCGATTTATAACGTATATAAAGCGTCGCAAATTATAAAGGAATTCCACAGCGACTTTTCTGAAATTTGATTTGGACATAACTCAAAATCTACACGATGAAATCCCGATTTTTCTCTTCCACTAGACAGATATACTCAACCAGCTCCACGCGTTTCTTGTTTCACTGAAATCCGGCTCAAAACGAATCCTGTACATTCGGTTGAAGTTCAAATCGCCAAATCGCGAACTGCAGCGCCATTTCAAGCTCGATTTTAATTATAATAAAATTATAATTATACGTTCAACTATCGTTTATAAAAATATTCGTTATTTAAATAATTAAATAACTTAATTATTATACCTTACAAAACGCGCCATTACAGACTTCCCCACTTAAAATAATTTCGTCCTCGAAATTGCTAAGTTAGAGGATGACCCTATATATTGGAACTCCTAAGATTGGTTTACCCCTTATTTCTGATTTTAACCGAACCAATTAATATCGACTGAAATATTTATTCTTCCGACTAACTAAAATTTTCAAAAATTTTGAAAATTTTCTAACACTTTAAATTTTTCAGAAAATTTCGCCATAACCTCCTTTGTACAGCCCTATCGGTAAAACCACAACTCGCCTCTCTAGGCCATCTTCAACCCAAAAAGAAAATCAAACAGCCAAGCGGCTTGCCAATTCGGCTCATAAATCTCATGCTTATATCAAATATAAACTTGTACCTTTTTGTCGGGCATATTAACCTTATCACTTTCACCTGTTATCAACCCAACATCTACTAATGTCATCTCAATCCAACCTTCAACCCAACACTTGGTTTTATCCAAGTCAAATTCCATTCAAACTCCCATATCAGATTTCAAACTCTTAACCTGTCAACTTAATTCCAATCCAGATTATTCTCTAACCCAATCCCGATTTATTTAACTTGGTTCAAGTTAAATTTTAATCTACTTATTTGTTTTTACCATCTTGATGCATTTAACTTAACAAGTTAAATTTTAAATTTCAAGATTTAAATTCCTGGGTTTTATTTCAAATCAATTTCAAATCCTAACACCAATTCAACACTTTTGAATTTCTAAACAACTTGTTTTCCTCAACACCATTTGAAAACAAAACCATTGGTAGTAATCCGCCACTTAGAAACTCGAAAATTACACCGACGATGTATCGATCCATCCTCGGAATTATTTTCCAGTCATCCAGGTGAGTTAGATACTATATTTATTTCTAATTGAAAAACATTTTCAAAATCTCCCAGGAACTTAAAATTTCCTTATTTTAATTCCAAATTTTGATTTAAATTCAGATTTACTCATCTGATTTCACTCATATGAATTCTAGTTGGTTATGTATAACCATTTCACTATATAATCTTGCTCGATTATGATTACAACCAATATATCTAATATATTATAATTTTGATATACATATATATACCTCTATATCAAAATATACTTTGGGTAAAGTTAAATTCACTTACCCTCTTTCAAAACATATCGTGACGATCCATCGTATTCAAGTGTTTATTTACTCCTACCGATACAGTGGATCAAACTGATCGACCAGAACTCATAAACAACTCAGCCAGTGAATCTCCACAATATAAAACAGTTTTATATCAAATACAAATACGCACTCATATATATACACTCAAACTCAATCTAGGGTATTACTAACCCTATTTCTACCGAGTCACGCCACAGAGCCAAGTAATTCTTAACTTAAGCTCTGATACCAACTGTAACGGCTGGAAATTTCCGACTCCTCGAGAGTCGGAAATTCCGAGACGTTAGTGAAAGAAATTAGAGGGTGAGAAAGAAAAGATAGAACTAATTAGAATAGAAGAAGGAAAGAAGCACTTACATCATCAGAGTAACACGAATCTCGCAGCGGAACGAATAACATATAATATATAACATAACTTTGAAATACAACAGTTATGTATACAATAGCACTTATCAGAGTACAGCACTTACAACACAGCGGAAATAAACTATAGCTATATGATCCTGGGGCCTCCTGCTCCAAGCTCTCCAAGTATATCTGTAAATCCCGACTACTTGACTGCCCGTACAAATTTAGGCACCCAAGAGTTTAGGGAAAACAACAAAGTAAACTCCGGGTCAGTCATGGGACTGGTATGAGTAAAACAGTTTAAAACAGGTATATGATATCTCATAAGACCACGCCGTGAATACGGAACGGGTTTTCCCTTATGAGTATCTGAACAACTTTGACAAGCAATATCATTGTGATATTATAAATAATGTCTATATACAAATAGATGGCAATCTAGCAGAACGCTTTCATCTCACGTTCTACATACATAGTATAAAATCATAAACCGCAGAGCGCTTATCGGAGAATGGATTCCAACAGACAAGGTATGGGAGCACCTTATGATCAGTGTACTCTAGAGGGTATACACTGCAGGTTCAACAAGAACGTCTTGTAACCCGGCCACACATGACCGCTCACTCATTAAGCTTGAGTGTCGCGAATATATTGCCACCGCGGTTATAGGCCATTAAACCGTCATCCGAAGATACAGAATCAAAAAGAAGTATAAATATGGATATTCCCTAGATCGGTGACAATACACCCTGCTTGGGAATGACCCAACTAGCCATGCTGCCTAGCCCAACTTTTGTTACTTCCTGGTGTGAGGCTAGAAGTTACGCTTTATCATCACATCAGATTCACTTCGAATGCCACATTGTCAGATCCATCGAGATCACTAATTTGACGTCTACAACCATACATTATGTGTTAGCTAAGAGAAGTTTCCTTCTCCGCTTCCACTCTTGGTACAGTCGAAGAAATCAAGGTACGTGACCTTTTTGGAAATACTCTGTCAGACATCCATCTTCATTCACTTAGAATGTCACATCGTCATACCCGCCAAATCACAAATTGACTTGTCCAAAAATAACACGGGTATACAGCTAAGAGAAACGAATTCCTCCGCCACCAAACGTGAATACGTTTGAACAGATCAACTTACGCGATCCATTGGATATACTCTGTCAGACCTTCTTCCATATACGTTGTCCTGGGACTGGACAAACCGAAGGTACTATTCAGTATATCCATCTTAGTCACTGTTATCTAAGACTTATACAACAGCCCTTGCACTTTACTCTGTCTTCAATTTATCCTTGGCATATATGCTTCGCAATGCGTATGCCAATACAGAGTGGTTCTTTGGATAATAATCCAACCGGTCTCTCCATATTAACAATCGTTAAAATGGTCAAAACTTCGATAGTCTGTGAGTTAACTATCAAAGAAAAACAAGTGTGCAACCAACGATATTATTTCCAAATGGAAATTATATCGAACAAACATCATTTAACATAAATCACTTTAACTCACTTATCCCCTGTTCCCCTATATTCAATCATCTGCTATTTTCTAGATTTAGAAAATATATTTATTAACGCTGGAAAACATTTCCATTTCCTTGAATTTCTACATTTACTTAACCATCCTTTCGAATAACTATACTCGTTTAACTCCTTTCAATTTAACTCAATTGGATTACCCAACTAACTCCTTTGGATTTCTTACTAACTCCTTTGGATTTAACTTCGACTAACTCCCTTGGATTACCCAACTAACTCCTTTGGATTATCCAACTAACTCCTTTGGATTTCTCTTGACCAATTCAATTAGACTAACTCGACCACTACACTTGGTTGACCCGACCAATTCACTTAGACTAACTCGACCACTTCACTTGGTTTAACTACTAACTCCCTTGGATTACCCAACTAACTCCTTTGGATTTCTAACTTCGAATAACTCCTTTGGATTAACTCTCCGACTAACTCCTTTGGATTAACTCTTCGATTAACTCCTTCGGATTAACTAACTTCGAATAACTCCTTTGGATTAACTAACTTCGACTAACTCCTTTGGATTAACTAACTTCGAATAACTCCTTTGGATTAACTCTCCGACTAACTCCTTTGGATTAACTCTTCCAATACTGTTCGAATAAACTATATTCGATTTACTCCTCCAACTCTATTCGAATAAACTATATTCGATTAACTCCTCCAACTCTATTCGAATAAACTATATTCGATTAACTCATCTCAAATAACAAGATTTGATTTACTCACCTCGAATAAACTATATTTCTACTCAACCTTTTAGATTGAACTACAACCATTCCTTTGTTAATTCTGAAGTCAATCAAGTTGGGGTATAAATACCTCTCAGACCTTAATTTAACAACGTCCTTTACTGTGAAATAAATGAAGCTCAATACTCACTTGACTTTACTTATCTTTGATTAGCTGAACTAATCACTTTGATTAACTTAACCAATTCATTTTGATTTACTTAACTAATCTACTTAGTTTAACTTAACAAATTCACTTTGGTTAACTTTACCAATTTCTTTGATTTACTCGACTAACTTGCTTTGGTTAACCTAACCAATTTCTTTGTTTAACTCGACTAACTTGCTTTGGTTAACCTAACCAATTTCTTTGTTTAACTCCACTAACTCGTTTTGGTTAACCTAACCAATTTCTTTGTTTAACTCGACTAACTTGCTTTGGTTAACCTAACCAATTTCTTTGTTTAACTCTATCTATTTATCAAATAAATATTCCTTGATTCGATTTATTTTATCAAATAAATATTCCTTTATTTTATTTATTCTATCCGATAAATATTCCTTTATACTTTTATTTATTCCCTAAATAAATACTTTTAACTCTTCATTTATTTCCTAAATAAATAATTCCTTTAATCCTTTATTTATTCCCTACATAAATAATTTCTTTTAATCCTTTATTTATTCCCTGAATAAATAATTCCTTTTATATTTGCTTTTAAATATATTTCCTATATATTTGCTTTCAAATATATTTCCTTTATATTTGGTTTTCAAATATATTTCCTTTATATTTGGTTTTTCAAATATATTTCCTTTATATTTGATTTCAAATCCCTTTTCTTTATATATATATATATATATATATATATATATATATATAAAATCTATCGATTTTATATAAATAAATGGTTTCAAAATATACTTTGAAAATCTCTTGTTCTACATTTTGGTATTTCTTATGGTATTTGACACACCATATGACAACGATAAATATCGTCCAAACACACATAATCACAACAGATTATATACATCACATTTTACATCACAACATATAAATCACAGTAAAATAACTGTTGAGGAATCCAGTCGGATTCCTCCGACCTGTTTCCCTGCACCACAGATGTTAGACAATACAACAACATCGATTTCACTTCACTGTGCAATATTCTGATAGCAGAATCAACATATGACTATTTAACGGTTTATATATATACGTAAATATATATATAAAATCTCTACTAACTGACTAGCAGTTCAATTAAACAGTCAACACACAGTCAAACAGTCAAACATATAATATTTTAACAGTTCTAAGAATACAACGTGAAAATAAAACTGTTTAGAGTTTGTGAGATTTACTCACATTTGCGCTTTAACCGATAAATATCGGTTTGCGTTCATTGATTCAGTCGAACAATTTATTTCGCCATAAATTGTAACGAGCTCGGATTGACTCGCGGTCAGTCCCATTGTGTTGCTCCCGTTCATACGATCCCAATGCAACTTATGGTTCGTCAATCTGATTTCATATGACCGAGATATAGCGGTTACAAGTTTAACACTTATTGAAATTGAATTAAAACGTATATAAAAACTTTGTTGGGCTTTAACCTTAATTCATCTTGGCCCAGTACGCTTTAAACCCGAACCCGCTATTTAGCCTTCTTCCCCAAATCGTGACAGCCGAACTCAAAAGAACACCCATCACCGAACTTTGCCATCACCGTCCACCCACGTTACTTCACCGATCACCACATCGTCCTCCCCATTCATCTCCTAGTCGACTACTCTTTCACCCTAGCACCACCAGCCCGAACTCGGTTCCCTCTCGATTGCTGCGACCCCCGACGAGCTGCTACAGGACCCGCAAATTCCTGGCATCGAACTCCCCAAAACTTTGACCACCGAAGCAGTTTTCGACGACAAACTCGAATCTCAACCTCAAACGAGCTCAAACCCTTTGTATTTGTTTTAAACTCCAGCCCTAGTTTACTGCTCAAACCCCAGACGACGGAAAAAAACGCCGAACCCACAACTACTCACATGCTATCGAAGAGAATCATAGCAGGATTCAAGCTATACTCATCTCGTAATTTATAGGAATTTCTTTGAATTGATCTTGGATTTTCTTTGTGGGAAAATTCACTGTAAAGACCATCGGTGCTCTTGTATAGTTGTATTTGTGGTAGGTGTCTTTTGTGGTTGAGAAACATGCCTGCGTGGCCTTGCTTGTTACCAGAAAAATGGTTGGAGATATTTTTGAATTTATTTTATATTTTATTTTAATGATTAGATCCTCGTATTCGTCTTCTAAAAATCACAGCGACTACATACGATACCCAAAAATTACCAAACTGGACATGTAACTAGAGTTCGGCATTACGGTCCCAATGAAACTGGTTTCGTCGAATTCCGACTCCGTATGTTCAAACTGCATATTTTTAAAGGTCGATTTCTCGTCTGTTTCTCAGTCAAAAATCACGTACGGCCATATATGATATCCAAAAATCACCAAACTGGTACTCTAACAAGTATTCGACATTCCGGATCCAACAAAATTAGTTCCGTCGAATTCTGACTTCGTCTGCTCAAACTGCGTATTTTTAAAGCTCTGGATGACCCATTTAAATATATAAATATATTTAAATATTATTTAATTAAATATTATTAAATTAATATTATCGTATATATCCATATACAATGTTGTCCGGCTCCAGAATATCACCTCAGATTTTATGACTTGATTTCCTGACTCTAGATTATCCCAATATTCAGTTCGTATCAAAAAAGTCGATTTATAACGTATATAAAGCGTCGCAAATTATAAAGGAATTCCACAGCGACTTTTCTGAAATTTGATTTGGACATAACTCAAAATCTACACGATGAAATCCCGATTTTTCTCTTCCACTAGACAGATATACTCAACCAGCTCCACGCGTTTCTTGTTTCACTGAAATCCGGCTCAAAACGAATCCTGTACATTCGGTTGAAGTTCAAATCGCCAAATCGCGAACTGCAGCGCCATTTCAAGCTCGATTTTAATTATAATAAAATTATAATTATACGTTCAACTATCGTTTATAAAAATATTCGTTATTTAAATAATTAAATAACTTAATTATTATACCTTACAAAACGCGCCATTACAATCTACGAGTTAGGGAGTCGATCGAATGGGGAAGGTAGTGGGTACGACTAGCGGAGATAGGAGCAGACGACACCTATGAAGATAGCTAGGAGTATAACTACCATATTATGAATAAACCTTGTAATTAGAATGGGGAGGGTAGTGGGTACAACTAGTGAAGATAGGGGCAGGCGACACATATGAAGACAACTAGGGGTACACGAAACTACCATTATTATTTTGTTCAGTGGGCAGGATCAACTTTTTGGGTGACTGGTAATGGTGCGGTGTAATTAGCATTGGTGCAGTATAGTAATTATCCTATAGTGATTAGGAACGAGATTAACGCCAGAATATTCCTCTTGTTTGTTTTGTCTTGCCCACTTGTTTCACAATCATTCCTTGTTTTACCAGTTTATGCCTTATCCTAATTGCTTTAATAATTATATTGTTAAAGTTATGGTACTCGCCAGTCTTCATGTCTGACCCCCTTTGTTTTCGCCTCTTTTCTTCCTTTTCCCCCCTCCAGGTTCTCTGGGTGGGGCTAGTACTAGCGGAGCTTGATTTGGATCTTTTTCTCTCTCTTTTGGAAGTGCTTGGATTGCTGAAAGTAAAGTTCAGCTCATCTCTTTTATGGCTACTTATGTTGGGGTTATGCATTTTACATTATGTACTAAGAAAACAATTTGTCAAGATGGTTACTAAGTGTACTTGGTTTTACTGTTGGTTTATGAAGTTGTTGTAATCAAACTATTTCTCCGCTGCAATAAAAGTTTTTTGAATTTTTCAAGTACCAATATATGTATCTGTCTTGTTATATTCTATTAAATACACTAATATTACTCCATGGAAGTTAATGCATTCCCTTTGAGAGTGACATTAATGGACGTGGGGTGTTACACGTGGTATCAGAGCCGAAGGTTAATAGAACAAATAACGGGTTTTAAAAAATTATTTTTCAAAAGCGTTTTTATAAAGAAATACTTTCAAAAATATATTTTAAGGAGATTATTTTCAAGAGAAAAGTTTGTTTTAAAAACATAACCCCCAAGAGCCATATATCTTTCCTTCGAATCTCCGTTTTAAATCTCTTCCTCTTTCCTTTTTGAATTTCTTCCTCCACGCATAAACGCTTTTTCTAAGATATGTAAGAACTTCCGTACGGTGGGCGGAAACCCGCTTTATAGGACTGGGACGTTTGTCAAAGCTAGAAGGAAGTGGAGGACTTGTTGGTACCTTTAAGATGGACGATAGGAGGAAGGTTCAATTAGCCACTTGGTTAATGAAAGACGAAACCTCATTTTGGTAGGAGGTCACGAATGGAGAATGTGCAGGAGAGACATGGATAGTACAGACGATAAGAACGTAGATCCAAAGAAAGGAGGTAAGGACAACAAGGGGCCAATAGAAAAGGAAGGGACACACTTGTGAAATACACGACTACTTAAATAAAGACGTTAGAAAGAAGAAGAAGACTAGTTGTTATCGTTACGGAGAAACAGGACATCTTATTAGGATTGTCCAAAGAAGCAAAAGGCAAAGGTAAGGGCAAAGTACAGAATCTTCCAAGGGGAAGACGCGTTCCCTCACGGCTGGCATACCTGATAGAGGTAGAAATATCTTGGTTGGAAGTTTTTTTTTTGATCATCCTGTTCGAAATTTGTTTGAATTCTGGCGCTTCACACTCGTTTGTATCTGATTTGTCAGTTGAAAACACTACACCTAAGTACTAGTCTAGTTACGGATCCCATAGTAGTCTCAAATCCTATTGGTGATTCGGCTCATCTTTCGATGATTTATCAGGATTTGAGAGTGTCTATCTTGGGCGTTGGTTTTGAATGCAACGCCTTCGTTCTTGGCTTCATGGGCTACGGCTTGATTCTAGGCATGGATTGGCTTGCCAAATACGGTGCCATCGTAGATTGTGAAAGAAGGGTAGTTAGATTGTTGACTCGTTGTGGAAAGACCCTTGATATTTCTTGTGACCCTAGAGGTCCGGTGATGCTTAGCTACCTAGAATCTCTTGACGCATCCAACGATGATTTGGAATTTGTTCGTGTGGTTCTGAATATGCTGACGTCTTTGATGAAGTTCGGGGTTTACCCCGAGGTGCGAGATAGACTTTTTGTATATACCTTGTAAATAATGCAAAGCCAGTTGCATTACCGGTGCGCCACATGGTTCCGAGAAAGAAATGAGAACTCAGTAAGAAAAGGAGTTGCTTGAGAAGGCGTTCATAAGAGGAAATATTTTGGAATGGGATGCTATAGTTGTTTTTGCTACAAAGGCTGATGGTTCACTTAGATTTTGCATAGACTATAAAGAGTTGAATAAGCTCCCAAAGAAGAATAGACACCCATTGCCGAGGATAGATGATTTATTCGATCAGTTGGAGGGTGCTTCGGTTTTCTCGCAATTGGATTTGGCTACAGGATTTCATCAGTTAAGGGTGGCTGAAGACAGCATAGATAAGACTACATTTAGAACTTCTGACGGATTCTTCGAGTGGCTTGTCATGCCTTTTTATTTGAAAAATGCACCCGCGTACTTCATTGACTTAACGAGTAGGGTGTTTAGGGAGTTTCTAAACAAGTTTGTGGTAGTCTTTGTGGACGATATCTTGATATTCTCTAGAAGCAAAGAAGAATATGCCCTACATCTTAGGGAATTCTTAGAGACCCTACGAGTGCATTAACTTAAGGCTTAGTTCTCCAAATGCTATTCTTGGAGAAAAAAAGTGAGGTTCTTAGGACACGTGGTCTCTAAGGAAGGGATAGCTATGGATCCCGCAAAATGTGGTGGCAATCCAAGATTGGAAGATTCCTAAAAACGCAACAGAAGTAAGAAGCTTTTGAGGGCTGGTTGGTTATTATAGGAAGTTCATTAAGGAATTCGTGAGGATATCAGCCCCACTTACTCGGTAAACGAAGAAGAACTTGACATTTGCTTGGGGATGTTGACTATGATGATGCTTTCCAGCATTTGAAGAGGACGTTGACGACAGCTCCAGTTTTGGTTTTGCCAGATGGAAGTAAGCCATTCACAGTGCATACCGGTGCTTGCGGGATAGGGATTGGAGCAGTTTTCGAGGCAAGGGGAAAAGGTGATACGCAAAATGCGGCAAGTACGAGCATCGCTTATCATCCACAGACGGATGGACAGACAAAAAAGGTGAGTAGAATCCTTAAAGATCTTTTGAGGTTATGTATCCTAGATTTGGAGGGACATGAGAAGAGGTAACGAGCTTAGTGGTGTTCACGATGTGTTTCACGTATCACATTTGCAGAAGTGTTACAAGATACTGCGGAAGTAGTGGAGTCGAACATGCTTAGAGAAGTGGAAGTAGATGGAGATGCCACGATTAGACGAGCTCCTGCGTGCATCCTTGGGTCAGAGGTAAAAGAGCTACGCAACAAAGAGGTCAAGTTGGTCAAAGTACAATAGGGATATGATCAAGGAGACGCGACTTGGGAGGCCGAAGACAAGATGCGTACGCTGAACCCTTTCCTTTTTGAGGATATGTTTTTAACTTCTCCTTTCTCTACCGCTTTGTTGATACTTCTCCTATCGTTTAATATGTCTTTGCGATGATATCTTCGATCTTTAGTTAGGAAAAATCCTATGGTTGTAAACATGTGTTTGCGACATGTTATGTTTGGTGGATGCAAATGGATGCAAAGTGGTTGCTAGTGGTTGCTCGTGGATGCATGTACACACACCTTAGGCACTAGATCGGCTCAGTCACTTTCATATTGCATATAAATGTGTGTGCATATTTAAATTAATGGATGTATAATGGTTGTGTTATCATATGGATGCTGCATTCTAATGAATGGTTGTGCACACATGTAGAAGTAATATGTATCATTAGGATTCTTTTGCATGCATAATGGACGTATGGCACTATCATGATTTGCATTAAGGGGGTCAACTGAATCAGTGGACTGCCTAATTTTGCAATAGATAAGGAACATATACACACACTTTTTGCATATGATCATACGGCATTAGAAATCTTGTAAGGACAATGGATGCCTATGTTTGATGGTTGAGTAGATGGATGATTGGATGTTAGGATATACATTCTCCTTAACTTGGAGATTTCGGGGGCAAAATCCCTTTAAGGAGGGGAGAATGTAACACCACATGATTTTAAATATTAAAATTAACAAATTAAATAATACCCAATTTCAAATGTGAGAATTAAGGGAAACGGGTTAGGCCATTGTGTTCGTCTCGGAATTCTACTTGAGATAGAGTCTGAGTTTGCATGAATTGGACTTCGTATGAAGAAGTTATGGCCTTCCAAAGTTTCAGAAATTAAATAAATTAAAAACAGCTCAGGTTCAGAAAATTTGAAATTCAAAATTCAAACAGGAAGCAGGCTTGGCGGGATTTCTCCAGCCCAAGGCCAGGTCGACCAGGGGGTCGACCTACCCATAGAGGTCGACCACGGGGTCGACCTGCCCCCCGGGAAGATCTGAAAGATGACGATATTTTGACTCACTGTTGAGTCATTAGGGATGAGGTGTTATTCTATCTTGTCTGGATGGTCTTGATTGCTTCTAGGTTAATATGACGGCTCTTAATTAATTATAATTCTATATATGCAACCTAACCCTCCACCGAAAATCACACTAATTCATACCAAGAGCCGCCATGCTGTTAATGGTGAACCTAGAGTAGCTGTCGCTCCCTTTTCAACTCAAAAGCAAGATAGAAGCAAGAATCAAAATCAAATCTAACCTAAATTAGAATAATAATTAGTCTACATCAATGGCAAGCAATTTAGTTTCAGAATACAGATCTCAGAAGAACAAGACTGTTCTTTTGTGAGTATTATTTCTTTCATAATATAATTAATAAATTAATTATGATGGGTTGTAATTGGATTATGAGAACAGGTCTGTTAAATCAAGTGATGATTGTTTATCTTTGTTATCTTATGTTGGTAGATCTATTTCATATTTAATTTGATTCATCTTATGCAAGTTTGGGATGTTCAATCATATGTAAATTTGTGAATCTTATGCAAGTTTATGTTATGTGAATCTTATGCAAGTGTGGGATGTTAAATCATATGTTAATTTGTGAATCTTGTGCAAGTTTGGATATTAAATCATATGTTAATTCGTATTGTGAAACCTTATGCAAGTTTAGGATGTTAAATCATATGCGAATCTTTTGCAAGTTTGGGATGTTAAAACATATGTGAATCAAGTATATACATATGCTAGTTTGTATGCAAAACATGTGACATTAATTTACATGTTCAGATCCATATGCAAGTTTGTAGGAATCTATATGCAAGTTCACATTTTTATATTAGATCTATATTTCAGATCCATGGGTTTAGGTGAAAAACCATATTTATGCACAAGTTCACATTTTTATTAGATCTATATTAGATCCATGGCAGTAACATACTTATGTAAATTTATAACCATTTCCTATGCTAGTTTTGTATGTGAATCATATGCTAGTCTGAATGTAAGTTTGTATGAAATTCATATGCAAGTTATAGGAAAACCATATCCATGTATGCAAGTTCACAATTACATGTTTAGATTTATACATTTAGATCCACGACAGTACATAGTTTATATGAATTTATGTTTTATGACTATTACCTATGCAAGTGTTGATTATGCAAATTTATGTTAATATGAATCATAATCATGCCAGTTTTGATCCATGTTATGCTAGTTAGATCTATTTTGTATGTTATGCAAGTTGTGATGTTTCTTTCCTTTTTATGAGTTAGACTATTTTCGAGTCTAACATATTTCATGTTCAACAAACGAACGATGTGGGATAATGGGAAAATATTAAATATGTATATTGTGAAAATTGGCATAAAGAGGCTTAAAGGCATATAATTAATTTGAGACATTAATTGGCCAAATTTATATGCATAGTAATCATGGACATAATTAGGTGACAATTATGGACATGGATTAAAATTGGAAGTTATTGGCAATTTGGAATAGGGATATTAATTCAAATTGGGGTTGAATAATAATGTGTAATAATAAATGCCTAAGACACGAGGTTAGGCTCGTTTGTGGTGTAAGACTGCCCGGACCCGCCCGGCAAATCCAGCAACCACAAATGGTAGTCTAATATGAGAGGTCAAAGGCATAAATTAAATGAGTAATAAAGGCCTAAGACACGAGGTTAGGCTCGTTTGTGGTGTAAGATTGCCCGGACCCGCCCGGCAAATCCAGCAACCACAAACGGTAGTCTAATGTGAGAGGTCAAAGGCATAAATTAAATGATGCTTAGACATGAGGTTAAGTCTGGCTTGTGGTGGAAGTCTGCCCGGAACCGCCCAGCATATCCAGCGGCCACAAGCAATCGACTTAATGTGAGAAGGTCTGTGCATTAACAATTAATTAATGCTGATCAAAGACGAATATGAATGACAAATAGAAGTTCGGTTGAGTGAATAATTCTCTGGGTACCAATCTGATGTTGATTTCGGTCTTCGGGGTTGATACTTAGGGAGTTATTCTCTTAACCAATATATCTGTGAACTAAGATATACTAATCATAAATTAAGTAAAACATGATAAGTGGATAGGGTTAAGACCAGCTTAACCAATAATATATAAGCAGATAGGGTTAAGACCAACTTAACCAATAATTTGATAAGTGGGTAGGGTTAAGACCAGCTTAACCAATAATATATATATATTAATTTCATAAGTGGATAAGGTTAAGACAAACCTAACCAATAATATATATTGATCTGATAGGGTTAAGACAAACTTAACCAATAATATATATAGATTTGACAAGAGGATAGGATTAAGACCAACTTAACCAATAAGATATAAGTGGATGGAGTTAAGACCAGCTGAACCAATAATATATTAATCTGATAAGCGGATAGGGTTAAGACAAGCTTAACCAATAACACATGTTGATTTGATAAGTGGGTAACATGGGTGACATATGGGATATAATTATAAACACTTAACCAAGTAGAAACATGTAAGAAGACATGAATAAGAGAGGGTTAAGTGGGGAATCCTAGTAGGGACCAAGCATAGGTGGAAAGCTTGTGTCAAGCGTGGGGACCCTTTTCAACCAGTAACCCATTTAGTATCTAAGTGAGCTCGATTTAGATCGAGGACGGGACACGCTTACTGGGTTTGATTGTAAGAAGTCAAAACGGGTTAACGGTGGCAACGCAAGTCCAACGGGATCATGTGCGTGCGTGGGCTCGGGCTGGTAGGTAAGATGTTGCATCGTGTAGATATAAGCCGTGCATCTTTAGGGGTATCGGGTTGCCACTTTTGGGAGTGATATACCCCACTGTGGGACCAACACAGGTATCTACGAGTTAGGCAGCCAATCGAATGGGGAAGGTAGTGGGTACGACTAGCGGAGTAGGAGCAGACGACACCTATGAAGCCAGCTAGGAGTATAACTACCATATTATGAATAAACATTGTAATTAGAATGGGGAGGGTAGTGGGTACAACTAGTGGAGATAGGGGCAGGCGGCACCTATGAAGACAGCTAGGGGTACACGAAACTACCATTATTATTATTTTGTTCAGTGGGCGGGATCAACTTTTAGGGTGGCTAGTAATGGTGCGGTGTAATTAGCATTAGTGTAGTATAGTAATTATCCTATATTGATTAGGAATGAGATTAACGCCAGAATATTCCTCTTGTTTGTTTTGTCTTGCCCACTTGTTTCACAGTCATTTCTTGTTTTACCAGTTTATGCCTTATCCTAATTACTTTAATAATTATATTGTTAAAGTTATGGTACTCGCCAGACTTCATTTCTGACCCCCTTTGTTTTCGCCTCTTTTCTTCCTTCCCTCCCCTCCCCCCCAGGTTCTCAGGGTGGGACTAGTACTAGCGAAGCTTGATTTGGATCTTTTTCTCTCTCTTTTGGAAGTGATTGGTTTGCTGAAAGTAAACATCAGCTCATCTCTTTTATGGCTACTTATGTTGGGGTTATGCTTTTTACTTTATGTACTCAGAAAAAAATTTGTCAAGATGGTTACTAAGTGTACTTGGTTTTACTGTTGGTTTATGAAGTTGTTGTAATCAAACTGTTTCTCCGCTGCAATAAAAGTTGTTTTGAATTTTTCAAGTACCAATATATGTATCTGTCTTGTTATATTCTGTTCAACACTAATAATACTCCATGGAAGTTAATGCATTCCCTTTGAGAGTGACATTAATAGACGTGGGGTGTTATAGTATATTCACAATTTTCCCCAAATTTAGCGTTCATGCGTCGATCTCTTATGAGATTGGGCTCAGACTTGTGGTAGCCTAGCTATAGAACAGAAGGAAGGAAGAGATACATAATAGTTACAATAATATTAATAAGATAGATCTACACAGAAAAACAGATCTGATAAACAAGAATATGCATAATCTCTAATTCAGATTTATAACCATGTCAAGATCATAATTAAATTTTATATCTGAAAATAACTGTACTCACCTGGGTTGGATTCTAAAAGAAAAAGGGGGCTGTAGTTGTTCTCTTTTAATCCTATTCAGATTGGAAGAAGAAGGTGCACTAGTTCTAGCTTCGGTTTCAGCCGAGTAGCGACGCCATTGATTTATTTTAATATGAATTAGGGAAGAGTATAGGCGTACTGAAATTGTGTAGAGAAAATTGTAGCCTTAGGGGTGTTTATATAGCATAGGGATCAACGAATCTGGTCAGAACGGGCGTCCAAATGCAGAAAAATGAACTTGTCCTTGGATCTGGAAATAGGTGGTAGGTCGACCTCGAGGTCGACCCCCTGGTCGACCCCCTGGTCGACCTGGGTTCTGGGCGGGAAATTTCCCGCCCAGGCCGGGTGTGTTTTGAATTTCGAACTTTTAAATTTTGAATTCGGGCTAGTTTTTATTTAAGATTCCTGAAACTTCTAATTGTCATAACTTCTTCATACGGAGTCCGATTTACGCAAACTCGGACTCTATCTCAAGCAGAATTCGGAGACGAACGCAATGGCGTAACCCATTTCCCTTAATTCTTCTTTTAAAAATTAAGCATACTTTGTTTTGTTACTTTATGTTCACAGAAAATACGGGTGTTACATTCTCCCCTCCTTAAAGGACTTCATCCCCAAAATCTTCAAGTTAAGAAGAATGTGTCCTACCATCCAATCAATCATCTACTCAACCATCATCCACAAGCATCCATTGTCCTTAGAAAACTTCTAATGTTGTATGAACATATGCAAAAGTGTCTGTATATGTGTCTTATCTAATGCAAAGATCAGGTGGTCTACTAATTCAGTTGACCTCCTTAATGCGAATTATGTTAGTGCCATGAGTCCAATTATGTATGCAAGAAATCCTATTTGATACACATCATTTCTATATGAGTGCATAACCATTCATCCAAATGCAACATCCATGTGATGAGTCAATCATTTTTCATCCACAAAAATTGAAAAATGCACGCACATCCATATGCAGTATGAGAGTGTTTTTGAGCCGATCTAGTTCATAGTGTGTGTATATGCATCCACGAGCAACTACTAGCAACCACTTGCATCGACTTGCAACCATCAAACATAACATGTCTCAAACACATGTTTACACCCATTATTTTCTACCTAAAGGTCGAAGACTCGATCGATAGGATACAGCCGAGTGATAGAAGCAAGTACAATTAAAACAAAAGTTCTGTCCCCATTAGACATCGGTTAAGAGAATAAATCCCTAAGTATCAACCCCGAAGACTGAAATCAACATCAGATTGACACTCAGAGAATTACTCCCATTAAACAATGTCAAAACTGGAAATCTACTTCACGCTTCGAGTAAAAACCCCTATCCTTTTCAGAAATATTCAGATACTTACAGACTACTGGTATAGATCAGATTATCAAATGATTCTTATGAAACTAAGCATGATAAAACCCCACCATATCCCATAAAACCTAGAATGTTTGCGTCGCAGTCAACTTAACGCTTAACAAGGATACCTTCAAACCCCAACTTATCACAAACAGATGAGTCGTAACCCTTATGGGGTTTGAGATTATAGCGGGATCAGAAACAAGACTAGTATTAAAGTGCAGAGTCTCAACTACAGAATTAAAATCCCATAATGATCAGATAAGGAAATTAAACTTTCTACGGAAAATTTTCCACCTCTATCCAGTCCACCAACTACGAGGGCATTCACCTACCTTCCAGAAGATTCTGCCCTTTGCCATTGCCTTCTGGGGCAATCCTTGATCAGATGTCCTGTCTCACTGCACTGAAAACAACCAGTCTTCTTACATGTTAACAAGTCTTTCTCTAAAGTTGCCCCCATCGCACGGAAAACCCTACGAAGCTCGAAAGAGGATTAGCCGTAGGTGAAATTACTGCGGCTATAGATGGAATTCAGGCACACCGTATCCTCATCATGCCTACGGAACCATGTCACGATGAGGTTACCTCCCAGAAAGCCAGGAGCCCCGGAGACTTAGAAAAGAAGGAAACATGGGTTAAACAGAAAATCAAAGGATATATATATATATGGCTTTGGGGACTAAGTTTTTCAAAATAAACTTCCCTTTTTAAAACCTTTTTTAAAATAGTTTTCAAAAACTTTTTATCAAATCTGGTAACCTTCAGCTCTGATACCAAGTGTAACACCCCACCTCCGTTATGGTCACTCACAAAGGGAATGCCTTAACTTCAGTGGAACGTTATAAGTAAATAGAACAGAATATTACAAGATAGATACTTAAAGTAGTACTTGAAAATTTTTATAATTTTATTTCAGCGGAAACAGAAATAAGTTTGGTTACATCTTTCAAAACCACAATACCGAAATTCAAGTACATAAATATTAGTCTTGTACAAAAGCCTTCAGAGTACAAAATTTTAAAGCCATAATCCCTAGCAGAGAATGCCATAAATAGGTCGAATCAAAGCCAAGCAATACTTCAAGCACTTCAAGCAGATGGAATCTGAATCAAGCTCCTATGTTTCCACCTTGAGAATCTGGGGGAAACGGAAGAAAAGAGGTGAAACAAACTAGGTCAGACATAAGTCTGGTGAGTCCAGTGACTTTCTGCATATAAATAGATAACAGTATCATGACATGTAAATAAAACTAGATGAGAGATAATCGTAACAGGAGTAGCAGGTTAACAGAAGAGACAGAATGATATAGGCTAAACTAAGCTTCTTACTTGGTTTTCACTTCTCTGCACTAATACTAGTATAACAGAATTAGGCGTTGTCCTAATGTCCAAACAGAAAATAGAACAATCTCTTTAGAAACACGATGCTAGTAATGGGCCAAGTGAAACACCCCACCTCCATTAAGGTCACTCACAAAGGGAATGCCTTAACTTCGGTGGAGCATAAAGTCATTTTATAAACAACTTAATTCAGTCAAGCTTTTACAAAAATTGTCTCAATCATACTTAAAAGTAATACATAGAAATTCTGTCTTGATTCAAAAACTTCCAAGAATAAAAGAAGCATAAAAATAACAATGATACTACTTTATAAGTAAACAGAACAGAATATTACAAGATAGATACTTAAAGTAGTACTTGAAAATTTTTATAACTTTATTGCAGCGGAAACAGAAATAAGTTTGGTTGCATTTTTCAAAACCACAATACCGAAATTCAAGTACATAAATATCAGTTTTGTACAAAAGCCTTCAGAGTACAAAATTTTAAAGCCATAATCCCCAATAGAGAATGCCATAAATAGGTAGAATCAAAGCCAAGCAATACTTCAAGCACTTCAAGCAGATGGAATGTGTATCAAGCTCCTATATTTCCACCCTGAGAACCTGGGGGGAACGGAAGAAAAGAGGCGAAACAAACTAGGCCAGATATAATTCTGGTGAGTCCAGTGACTTTCAGCATATAAACAGATAACAGTATCATGACATGTAAATAAAACTGGATGAGAGATAACTGCAACAGGAGTAGCAGGTTAACAGAAGAGATAGAATGATATAGGCTAAACTAAGCTTCTTACTTGGTTTTCACTTCTCTGCACTAATACTAGTATAACAGAATTAGGCGTTGTCCTAATGTCCAAACAGAAAACAGAACGATCTCTTCAAAAACACGATGCTAGTAATGGGCCTTCACCACCTTAACAGAGACAGACATACAGAAACAAAATGCTAGTAATGGGCCTTTACTACCCGAACAGAGACAGATGTACAGAAACAGAATGCTAGTAATGGGCATTTATCGCCCTAACCGAGACAGACGGTACAGAAATACAATGCTAGTAATGGGCCTTTACCACCCTAACAGAGACAGACGGTATAGAAACAGAAGCAGAAACGGAATCAGAGACGGAAACAGAATATTAGAATTAGGTGTACACTAGTGACGGGCCTTTACCACCCAAACAGACGGTACCACGCAGAAACAGACAGGTGTTACCACCCCAACAGAAACAGACGGTACCCCAACAGAAACAGACAGAACTAGGTGTACCCTAAATTCTACCCCAAGCGATCGGCTCCCTAATACATAAATACCCTGTGCCGACCCCACAGAAGAGTTTATCATTCCCTAAAGTGGCAACCTATAGACACATGCCTATTTACAGATGTCATGGCGTCTTACATCCTCAGAGAAGACCGGATCCATGCACGCACATGACCCTGTGGGAATGCACCATCAACACCCCTCGCCATTATCAGAATGAACCTCTTATAATTAGTTCAGTAAGTGTGCCCTGGACCCCTGCCTAGTGTTGGGTCATATTTTTGATACCAGAAAGGGTTAATGACTAATATGGGTCCCAAGCAACAGAAGACACAAGTAATTACCCCTCATAACCTTGTGTCCCCAAACTAACATATTTCAGATTAACTTGCTTACAGATTTCAGATGTACAAAGTTCAGATTAACTAGTTCTCAGATCAGATATACAGGTTAACAAGTTTTCAGATTAACGGATCAGATATACAGATTAACAGACTTACAGATTGTTTCACCTAAACTTGTATTGGGCCTATAGTTTTATGAAATGGGTTTATTAGATTCATCCATCCAGTGGATTTAACCTTATCCATCCAACACGTTTTAGGCATCATATTTATCATAGATTTGCATTAATTAAATATTAATGCACAGACCTCTCACATTAGGTCGGTAGCTTGTGGCTGAGGGATGTGCCGGGCGTTTCCGGGCAGACTTCTGCCACAAGCCAGACCTGACCTTGTGTCTAAGCATCTTTTAGTTATTCCTATGACCTCTCACATTAGACTGACAGTTTGCGGTTGCTGGTTAAGCCGGTTGGGTCCGGGCAGGCTTCTACCGCAAACAGAGTCTAACCTCGTGTCTCAGCATTCTTATTTTTAGCAAAAGTATTCATTCAAAGATTATGCCAATATCTGACTAATTATGCCAATCCAACAAATTAACTTCTTTACAAGTTACAGCAGATTATCCAAAGTTCTATTAACATGTTTTGCTCAATTTTAGATCGAGCCTTCAGATTTTCGTACCCCAAATTACCGTATTCAGTTTCAACAGATTTAGCAGATTAGGCAATTTAATAGATTTAATCATCCCTTAAAATTCCATTGACATACCTCGCTTAATCAAAAAATTAAGCCTAATTTTACATGCCTAAATTATGGTCATAATTCACAATATAACATATGCCCCAAATTTTTAGTTAAATTTACATAGTACAGAATGTTCTCCAAAAACCCCAAATCATGATATATTTAAACAAATTATGCCAAATTATAGCCTTTGATTTCAGCGTATGCCAAATATCCAGGATCCCCATTTAGGAGAATTCCTATTTTAACATAGATCTTTGCGCCTAAGTCATATACACAATAATTCTCCTTCTTCCAAATCACAGACTATCATATATAGTATGTCCAGATCTAGATCTTAAATTACAACATATGTTATTTTCTCAAATTAGTCACAAATCAGTCTTACCCAATTATGTATCATTCACAATTTTCCCCAAATTTAGCGTCCATGCATCGATCTCTTATGAGATTTGGCTCAGGCTCGTGGTAGCCTGGCTATAGAACAGAAGGAAGGAAGAGATACAGAATAGTTGCAATAATATTAATAAGATATATCTACACAGAAAAACAGATCTGATAAACAAGAATATGCATAATCTCCAGTTCAGATTTATAACCATGTCAAGATCATAATTAAATTTCATATCTGAAAATAACTGTACTCACCTTGGTTGGATTCTAAAAGAAAAGGGGATTGTAGTTGTTCTCTTTTAATCCTATTCAGATTGGAAGAAGAAGGAGCACTAGTTATAGCTTAGGTTTCAACAGAGTAGCGACGCCATTGATTTGTTTTAATATGAATTAGGGAAGAGTATAGGTGTAATGAAATTGTGTAGAGAAAATTGTAGCCTTAGGGGTGTTTATATAGCATCGGGATCAACGAATCTTGTCAGAACGGGCGTCCAAATGCAGAAAAACGAAACTGTCCTCGGATCTGGAAATAGGAGGGAGGTCGACCCCTTAGTCGACCTAGGTCCTGGGCAGGAAATTTCCCTCCCAGCCCGGGTGTGTTTTGAATTTCGAACTTTTAAATTTTGAATTCGGGCTGGTTTTTATTTTAAATTCCTGAAACTTCTAAGTGCCATAACTTCTTCATACAGAGTCCGATTTACGCAAACACGAACTCTATCTCAAGCAGAATTCCGAGACGAACGCAATGGCGTAACCCATTTCCCTTAATTCTTCTTTTAAAAATTAATTATACTTTGTTTTATTACTTTATGTTCACAAAAAATACGAGGTGTTATATTATATATAATGGTTTGAATAGAACGCACCGCGCGGCGACCGTTCGCGAATTTCAACCATTAACTTCAAATTGATGTAATGGGAGACCCGGCCATCAGATTCTCCTAAAACCGGAACCATTGGGTTCGTAACGAAAAGAGCTTTCCAGTGATAAAAAGAGATTTGAAATCTAATGGTTGGATTTTAAAATATGTCCAAATCAATTTTTGAAAAGGTCGCTATGGATGCAATTCGGTGGCCGTTATTGGAAACCGACTATAAGGGCCTTAATAAAATTATTAAAAATATGGAAAAATGTGCAAGATCACAATTTATGATTTGGAAGGCATTTGGATGAAAAATTCCATATTTGGAAAGATAAAAATATTTTTTTATTGAAATGAACTAGTTATTAACTAGAATAATAATCCAATATTTTTTAATAAATAAATTGGAATTGAAATGGTTTTGATATAATCAGAATTTTCCAATGTATGAATAGGAATGGATTTGAATGGAAATAATCTTCGAAATATTTCGATATTGGATTCCATGATTATATGAATATTGTTGAGGAATTTATAAGATATAAGTATCATTATTCCCAATACGATATTTGTTAGTTTCAAAATTTTATATTGAATATAAGCCAATATAATTTCTATTCAAAGCCCTGTATTTAATATCAGATTGAATTTTGGGTTTAGCGTGAGTAATGTTTTAAACAACACTTGTTCTTTAACCCAATTAACAACGAAGGTACGATTTGGAATTTATAAATCTTTTTATTAAGATTTAATGGAATTTTTCCAAAGCAAAATTTTCCAATTTAATATATTAAATTGGAATTGAATGGAATTCGATTGGATAATAATCGAGATAAGCTTCTATAAAGGAAGACCGTTACTATATATGGAATTTAAATGGCTTTGCTATTATTCCATTTACATTATTAGTCTGATATGGAAATTTATATCGATTATATATTGCTATGTTTTCCGTGAAGATTCCATATTTAATTGAAATTGATTTGGGTTTATTGTGAACTGTGTTTTTAATAACGTTGGTTCTTTAACCCAGTTAAAGAAAAGACTAATTTCTTGAAGTTGAATAATCATAAAGTAATGATTTATGATATTAAAACCAATTTGGAGTTTTAATGAATCTTTAATTAGATTGGAATGAGATAGTTAAATTTATCGAATTCATGAAATGATCGAGAATGGAGTACCACCAGTTTTACTCTAGGCGATAGTTGAATATTTAATTAGATTTGAACGTGAAATGGTAATTAAACTTACTGATAACACGAGGGGTGTTAGATATGGAGTACTACCAGTTTTGCTTCATAGGATAAATAGGTTGGGATTGGAAAATAAAAAAATGATTACTTCGGTAAGGCTCGATAATCCCGACTAGTTTTACAAACTTTAATTTGATTTAAAATTGTTAAAGGATAAAATAAAATCTTTTGAAAATGATATCCAAAGGAAGAATAAAGAATAAATTTAAAAGAACTTATCTTTGATAAAATTAATCGGAAACTTTCCCTAATGATATGAATATTGAATAAAAGAATATTCTGAATTGGAATGAGGCGTATGGTGAGTTTGTATAGCACTTGATTATTGATATAAAATACACGAGTTATTTGGAAAGACCGGGTTTAACCCATTCTGATAACTAATACGACGATTAAAAATCGATGATGAGGACGGTGGTTGAAGACTGGAGATCTTCACATCGTTTGGATGATTAATGATGTCTTAATTGGGCTGTACACCCAAGACAAGGTAATAAGTGGTGATCATCCAGACGTACTTGGAGATCGGCCGGGTATGCGAGGACCTATCTCCTATATTTTGCATATGGGACGAGGAACAAGGTGCCTCCGGTTTCATTCAGACCCAGAATAGACTTGCAAATGGATTGTACGTCTGACATTTTATTCCTTTATGCTATATTCGTTGATCTCTGCTAAATATATATCTTTTTGGTGGAAGAAAATTTATTCTCTTGCTTAACACCCTTCTCTGAGACGTACGAGCTTAAAGGTTATATATTGGTGGAAATCAGTGGTATAATATGGATTGTCAATGTAGCATGCTAAGACGCAAATGAACAAGGCTTTTTTTGAAAAGCAGAGTTTTGTGGTTGATGATCAAAGCACGACTTTATTTAGCCTCGCTTTGTGTATAGTGTTAATTCGTGGGCCTCACATCTCGGTATGAGTCAAAAACAGGATCGTGACTACAGGGAGTGCATGCGTTTCTTTCTAGCTAGAAGTGGTGTCATGGTATGGAGCCCAGACATTTTTACTCATGTGGATGATGGATTGCGAGGCGCCTCAGATATAGGGCTATATGCTCATAGAGTCTACATACTGACCTGTTTGTAGGTCCGATAGGGCCGAGAAACGTGTGTTCAGGAATAAGCAATCCACTAAAGTAAGTTTGGATCGACTTGAAGCATCCAAGGGCTCACGAGAGTGTGATTCCTGAGGCATTTGCTAGAGTGTCTCGAAACCAGAAGGAGCCATCCTTAGCCTTGACTCATGATGGAAATCCAATTTCCAATACGATATGGTGTGGTTTTGATTGTAAACCTATATGGCGACATAGTATATAGTAGCTATGCCGTCTAGGATTGATAGATTAATATTGAAAAGTGTTTTGAACTAACTAGACACTAAAAATATTATAAAATGATTTTGTTTTATGCGTATCAAGCATATTTGGCCATTATAAGGTAACTCTATCCTACTGTTTGCGTTGCATTGTATGATGGGACATGAGTCTTATAATGGCTTCATTTTTCTAAAGAGCATTGCATTGTTTTATTTTAAACTGAGGTTCATGGGGGATAAACCCGTTCTATGTTCTACGGCGCGGTCCCATGATTTCCCAACTTTTAAAGTAAAAGTTTAATTATTGTTTTAGTTCTCACACCAGTCCCATGACTGACTCGGAGTTTATTGTTCCTACCTAAACTCTAGGTGCCCATATTTTCCACATGGGCAGCTAGTAGTTTTGGTTTTCGCGGATATTTCTTTTCCCACGATCCTGGATTACAGCTGGAGCTATATTCGAAAAGCTTTGTATCTGTGTATTTTTTAGTTGTGGTAGTTGATGTATTTCCGCTGTACATGGCATATTTACACTTTATATTTATGTAATTTAAATCTCTGATATTTTTCCGCTGTATATTTTTTTGTTCGTACTCTGATGAAAACTGTTGTAATAGCAATTAAATGTTCTGCTGTTTGTGTTCTGATGCGTCATGTTCTCAAAGCAATCCGGGCTCCTCTGTCTCCTCGGGGATCGGGAAGTTTAGGTCATTTCAAGATGCTGCAAACCTGTTAACTTTTCAAAAGCCCACTTTGTTGAAACTCAACAATTTATACTTTTACAGATTTAGTTCCAACCAAAACTTTTGGTTTTCATTTATACTCCACACCATATGTGCTCACATTCATTTAATTTGAATGATTTACATCTGATATATTCACATTCAATTCATATTCCATACATATGCATTTAAATCCATTAAAATTGATTCTAATCAATTTATTTACTTCGATCTATTTAACTTTCTTTAAATTACATTAAAATTTCAAAATCTAAATTCCTGGGTTTTCATTTCAAATCCTTTTGAAATCACATAAATATATACACATATATTTACAACAATCCCAAATTCAAAACATTTGAAATTTTCAACTAACATGTTTCTTTTTCAAACAAATTTCCATCAAAACTTTTCTAAGGTAGCGATTCATCACTTAGAAACTCAAAAAAGAACACTGAGGATGCTGTAGTCATCATCAGAATTATTTTCCAGCCACCGAAGTGAATTCAGTGCTTTATCACTTTCAAAATCAATTAAGAAATGGTTTTCATTCAATTTTTTTCCAAAGTAATGCTACATTATTTTAATTTATTCAGAAAACTATTTTTCCAAACACCCAGGATTTAAATTCTGAATTCTAGTTTGAATTCAATTTTAGTTCATCTCATATGTATATTTTATTCATATACAAAATATATTTGGTTATACATAACCATTCCAATTTTATAATCTCCAAGGATTATGATAATAACTATCAACACATCCATATATTAAAATAATTTCATAGAATTATTCTTTCTATATCAAAATATAGTTTTGGGGTAACATTATTTCATTTACCTACTTTAAACAATATTATGTCCAACCTTCTGTTCAAGTGTTTAGAAATTCTTATCGATGTCGTGGTGTCCCACAAATCAATCAGAATTTATAAGCTACACAATAGACTAGCCAACACAATATGAAATAATATTTATATCAACCTTACAAATACGCACTCTCGTATATACACTCAACTCATTCTAGGATACTACTGACTCTATCTCCAATGAGTTAACCCCCACCAAAGCCAAGGTGTTCGCTCAACCTAAGCTCCGATACAACTGTAACGAACCGACAATTTCCCGATCCTGATTATCGATACCATATCGACTAACCAAACACTAGAAATTACCGGATCATTAATAGAAAGAAGTTAGAGGGTGAGAAATAGAAAGAAAGAAATATTAGAGTAGACGAAGAAGAAGAACATAAAACAGCAACACAGAATCTCACATCGCAGCGGAATAAAATGTAATATATATATATATATAACAATCTTTGAAATACAGAATTTTACTTACGTACATTAGCAGTTATCAATTCAATCACAACTCCATTTCTATTATCAATTTCCAATTTCATTAGAAATAAATTATTTTATAAAATTCAATGAAATGAGTTCAAATTGAGTAGCTTATAAAGTGAAAATGAATAAATTGATTTAAAATCAATTTAGATGAATGTGAATGTTAGTATGTGGATTATGGATTGGATGTGAAAATATAGATTGAAAATCATTGGAAACAAAGTAAATTGTGTGAATTAAAGAAATGAATGATTGTTAAAATGTTAATTATTTAAACTTACTGGTTTGAATTAGTAAGTACGTGTAGATGGAGCTAATAGGCTTGATTGTGGCTGCGTAAACATGCATATAAATTAAGCAAGTTCGATTAATAACGCTTATATAAGGTACGCCTACACAAAATACAAAAATTGGGTTGTGCATTTTGTTTTCCGACCGTGTGGGTCGACGTATATATATTTGTTATTCCTGCAATATCGCAAAAATCCCTCCGTACAGGGGAGACTCTGCCCAATTTTTTCGAAATTTTAAAGTGTTAAAAAAATTTCGTCAGTAAGAATGAATTAATATTTTAATTAAAATTAATTGGTTCAATTGAAGCTGAATTTAAGAAGTAAACTAAGAGACTTTAACCTAGTTAATAGGGTTTGTAGCATTTTTCTTACCTTAGTAATTTCATGGACGAAATTCTTTTAAGGGGAAGGAATGTAACGACCCGAATATTTAGCCATTTAATTTTGAACATTTAAATTATTTTAAATGTTGTAATGGTGATAAAAAAGGATATTCATAAGGAAATTATTTATTAAAAACAACATTTTAAAATATAATTTATAATTAAATTTAAAACGAGCTCGTAACATCGCGATAGTTCGTAATTTAATGTTTTGGACTTCAATTGGATATACAGGATCCAATATAAGGCAGATTTCTTTGAAACAATAAACGTTTGGATATATTTGATTATAATTTTCTGATGAAGGTGACAAATTGAGATTTTGTTTTATAGATTGTGAGTTATGTCCAAATCAAACTTTCAAATAGTCGGTATGGAATCGTTTATAAATTATAACGATTTATTATATAAATAAACCAATTTTAAATAATCTAAACGTCATTTAGTTTGAAATATCGAGTTACAAATCCAGATATGTTTATTTTGGAGCTCTATGGTGTTCTAGTCGAAGATATACGATAATAATTTATTATTATTAAATTGAATTATTTTGGAATTAATTAATATTTTAATTGATTTACTTAAGCCTTTAAAATAGCCTTTTTGCAAATGATCTCCGTTTTCGATGAAACCAGTTCCATCATGTCTGGAATATTGAGTTATGCTTGGATTTCAATTTTTCATTGCGATTGAAAGTCGTATATAGTGGTTTAAACGTGAAGCTTCCACAGTAAGTTTTAGAAGTTAATAAAATAATATATATACTCTTTACATATATGTTTCCTAGGTCAACAATCCTAGTTCACAGTCCAAAAGCAAAATCGCATTGTGATGACCCCAAACTTCCACGGATGAAAGCAAGGGATGATCATTTTTGGAATACAACATAAATACAATAAAACAGAACACAGATACAATATAGCAAAGGAAATTCATAGAGTAATAACATTATAGCAGCGGAAAAATATAATGTCATCAATCACAGAAAATCCACAGTCACAGAAACTAAGCTATTACAACAAGTTTTGCAGAAAAGAAATAAGTTTGATGTCTAAAAAGAAAAGAAATGATGCCAGAGAAACAAAAGAGAAATGTCTTCAAGCTCCAAGTCATCACCTCTCCACAAAAGCAAATCCAAGAAAAATGATAAGCGGCTCCAAGAAAAACTCCAAGCAAAGAATGAACCTGTCTACTTGGCTGCCCGTGTATAAGAGAGGGCACCCAAGTTTGCAAAAAGGTGAAACAAACTATGGGTCAGTCGTGGGACTGGTGTGAGAATTCTTAAGTGAAATAACAATTAGATATAAGGCAAATCCAAAGACCACGCCGCAAACGCGGAACGGGTTTACTCTAATGGATTGCCGTGCATAATTTAAAGTGTCATAACAAATAAATAAGTACTTCGTAAACAACGCAATGCATTTTGGAAAAAAATGGAATCACCATAAGACCCAAGTCCCATCACACAATGCAACGCACACCAGAGGATAGGGTTTTACCTTATGGTGATTAAACATGCTAAATACGGCAAATACGCATCTAATATTATTATTAGTGTATATGAAAGCATTTCAAAGTAAATGTATTAATCTTAGGAAGCATAGGTACCATATACTATGCCTCCGTACTAGTAATACAATCAAATTCGTCGGTTCGTATTTGGATTTTGGTTTCCATCATGAGTCAAGGCTAGAGCGGAGCTCCTTACCGATTCGAGACACTCTAGCTAGTGCCTCAGGATTCCCCGCGGAGAACCCTTGGAAATGGCAGGGCCGGTCCGCAAATACAGCTTAGCGGATTGGTAATTCCTAAGCACACGTTTCCCGGTCCTATAGGACCTATCCGAGGCGCGCCACATACCATCATCCACATAAGTAAAGTATCAGCGCTGGGAGGTACCTGACACTACTTCTAGCTAGAAAGAAACGTGCTGCTTTCCCTGTGTTCCCTTCGCCCGTTTTTGACTCAACCGGGGTGTGAGGCTCGCGAAGTCCCGTTACACAAAGCTACGCCTAAACAGGCCATGCTTTGATCGTCTCCACAAGGTTCTGCTTTTCAACAATAAACCTTGATCATTGCATCTTAGTGTGCCACACTGTCACTCCATACCGTACCATTGATCGTCCGTCAATGTATAAACGGGTGTTAAGTAGAGAATAAATTCCCACAACCAAACATTTATATATTAACAGAAAATCAACGACATGATATTTAACGGGGTACGATGTCAGACACACCATCCATTTAAACTTATGCTCTGGGTCTGAACGAAAGTCAAATCCGTGAAACCAACACGTACGTCTGGGCAATGATCTTGGCCCATGAATTGGTAGCAAGTCAATTCAGGGTCTCGATCGCTGTCCATTCGAGGGAAGATTTACGGTCTTCATGCTTCGTCTTCTTACTTCGATCTTTAACACCGCTGGATTAATTTGGGATGAGAATATCTCGGACTTCCCAAACAATCCTCGTATATATATACATATATATATATTTTGAAAATCCTTCTTATTTGTTAATAATTATTTTTATTAACAATTCATTCTATTTTAATTATTTAAAATAGTCAAACTTCTTATTTAACGACGCATTCTCAAAATCATATTTTTATTTACATTAATTAAAATGTAAACTTTCATTACATATCGCATTCTTGTTTTCTTTACATTTAATAAAATGCAAACTTGAAATTACATGTCACATTCTTACTTATTTACATTGAATAAAATGTAAACTTGCATTTACATGTCGCATTCTTACCTATTTACATTGAATAAAATGTAAACTCATCCTACGGTGGAATTCCTTTATTTTAACATTAAAATAATGTACATTTTTCCCTATGGTATATACACTATTTATATTAACATTTAGAATAATGTTAACTCATCCTACGATGCATATTTTCTTAATTTTAACATTAAAGATAATGTTGACTTATCCTATGGTTAAATTACCCTTTATTAACATTAAAAATAATGTTAACTCACCCTATGGTGTTATTCCTTCTTAATTTCAAAAAAAAAATGTAACATTCCTACGGTCAATTCTCTTTTATGTTAACATTATATAATAATGTAAATTTTCTCCTACGAAGTAATTCTCTTAATATTAACATTAAAAATAAATGTATATTAACCCTATGGTTAAATTATCCTTTATTAACATTAAAAATAATGTAATCTCATCCTATGTTAAATTACTTTATTACTTTATAATAAAAATAATGTAGCTCAATCCTACGGTTAAGTTACTCTTTAATTTAACATTAAAATTATGTTAATTCAACCTACGGTTGAATTTCCTTTATTTTAACATAAACAAAATATAATGTTAATTCATACTACGGTGGAATTCACTATATATTAACATTAAAAACAATGTTAATTCATCCTACGGTCAAATTCCTTATATACTAACATTATAAATAATGTTAATTACCCTATGGTGAAATTCTTTTACTTTAACATTAAAAATAATGTTAAATCCTTCTACGGTGAAATTCTTTTACTTTAACATTAAAAATAATGTTAATCATTCTACGATGTAAATTCTTTTTATTAAACATTAAATATAATGTTAATCATCCTACGGTGTAAATTCTTTTTATTAACATTAAAAATAGTGTTAATCATCCTACGATGTAAATTCTTTTTATTAAACATTAAATATAATGTTAATCTTATCATACGTTTAAATTACGCATCATTAACATTAAAAATAAAGTTAATTTTATCATACGGTTAAATTTTCTTTATATTAACATTATAAATAATGTTAACTAAATCCTACGGTTGAAATTTCTAGTTAATTTACATTAAAAATGTCCACTTCATCCTACGGTAAAATTACTATTTAATTGACATTAAAAATGTCCATTTTTCATGCATTGTAAATTACTTATTTTTAACATAATAATATTATTAATTCCTCATACAACGTAAATTCTTATTTGTATCATTAACAAAATTGTTAATTTTCATTCGATGTGAATACTTATTTTTAACATTGACACAAAAATGTTAATTTATCATACGTTGTAAATACTTTTATATTAACATTAAAAATATTAATGACATCCTACGGTTAAAATTTTATTATATTAACATTAAAAATGTTAATTACATCATACGGTGTTATCTTTAACATTAAAAATGTTAATTTACACATGCGGTGAAATTACTATTTAATTAACATTAAAAATAATGTTAATTACTCATGCGGTGTAGTTTCTTATTATTAACATTTAAAAATAATATTACTGTCTCATACCATGTAAATTCCTTATATTTAACATTAAACAAAATGTTAATTTCTCATTACTTTAATTTTACATAATTAAATGTAAATTTCATGTTAACACAAATTCCTACTTTGGTTTTACATAATTAAATGTAAATTTATGTCATTCCAAATTTCATACCTTAATTTTACATAATTAAATGTAAATTTAATGTTAATACCAATTCCTACTTTAATTACATTGATAAAAATGTAATCTTTTTCCTACGGTGAAGTCCTTGAATATATTACATTAATAAAAATGTAAACTTTATTTACCTATCACATTCTTAATAAAATAAAACGTAAACTTTAGTTACATTTCACATTCTCAATTTGTTTACATAAAATAAAAGGTAAACTTTAGTTACATTTCTAGAAATTTAAATTTCACCTGCGGAGTAAATTCTCATATATATTACATTAATAAGAATGTATATTGTGCATACAGTTAAAATTACCATTTTATTCACATTACAATTTATTCACATTAATAAAAATGTGTTACATGTCTAATAATTTATTTTATTCACATAAGTAAAAATGTGAAATTTTACATGTCCAATATTTAATTTATAATATTAACATTAAAAATGTTAATGTCATCATACGGTTGAATTTTTATAATATTAACATTAAAAATGTTAATGTACATACGGTTGAATTTTTATAATATTAACATTAAAAATGTTAATGTACATGCGGTTGAATTTTTATAATATTAACATTAAAAATGTTAATGTACATACGGTTGAATTTTTATAATATTAACATTAAAAATGTTAATTTCATCCTACGTTTTATTTCTTTTTATATTAACATAAAAAATGTTAATGTACACTTGCGGTAAAATTACAATTTAATTAACATTAAATATGTTAATTTTTCATGCATTGAAAATTACTTATTAACACCAAAATAAATGTTAATTTTTCATACAACGTAAATTACTTATTATTAACATCAAAATAAATGTTAATTTTTCCCTATTTCAATTTTACAAAAAAAAGAATATGTAAATTTCATCACAAGTCGCGTTCTTATTTACATCAAATAAACTGTAAATTCTCATCACGTCGCATAACAACATCCAAATACAACAATAGGATCATATTCGATACTAACATCGAGGTAAATTGCAAGATGGGGTTTCACACAGCATATGTAAAATCAACATGGCATGGTTAAATAAATAACACATAATTAATTTTAATTAATTATGAATTCAGATTTAAGCCTAAAATTTCAGATCTAATCACATGGAACTATAGGCAATTTAGATTCCACATCATATGTTATTAACGGTTTAGATCTATGTTTAAACATCGTGTCATATTAATTCTACTGTTAATAATCATGCAAATAATAATTAAATAAATTAAATTAAATTTAAAAATAAAATTCTCACCCTAATCAGCCTCAGCAAAGCCTACTCGTCGCCACGGTCCTGTCGGATCTGAAATTTTCAGATTCGGGGTTCATACGCATTAGTTATCAATGTTTGAATAATTCTGACTTTTAACAACTGCTACAGCAACGCTTAAAAGCGTCGCAAAATATGAAGCATACCTTATTTTCAAAATTTATTCAAAACTTCAAATTCGATTTTCTGGAGTTGTAGTTGACGAAACGACGAGCCGTTTGTTGGAGAAGGACCGGCTACGAGAGAGCTACGCACGGCCAGAAGGTGGCGAGGTGCGGCGGGACCCACAGGGGGCGGCGGGCTGACATTGGCGGCGGGTTTGAGGGGTTGGTGGCGGCAGCACAGGGCACGGGGAAGGACGGGACTTGTCGGAGATCGAAGAGCTCGCGAAGAGCTTCGAAACGTGTACTCACACGCTAATGTTCGTTGAGAAATGAAAGAGAAATCAAAGAATGAAGAATTCGGCATAATGGGTGCAGCGTGAAGAGGAATGTCGGCTGCAGGAAGAGGATGAACAGTGAATTCCAAATTTTATAATATTATATTAGGGTTAACTAATTATGTAATTAGCCCGTTAAGGCCCGTTTTGGTCCGAACCCCGATTTAAGCCTGCTTACTGTCGTTCTTAAGGTTTTGAGGCCTTCTGAACGCAATGGAACATGTTACAGGACCCAATTCCGAAATTTATTATGAGTTCTGGAATAATTATATTATTTTATTAATATTTTAATGTATATCGTATATGAAAATTCACCGAGGTCACAAATTAACTTCAAAAATTCTCAAAAAATATATTTAGCTATGTTTTGATGCTGTGGACCCATGAAAATTAATTTCGTTCAATTCTGAGCCCGTATGAATTTTTAAAGTAAAAAATTTGCCCGTTTACATTGAAAAATCAATTATAATTATATTTTAATTCTAAAAATTACCAAAAAAATCATTTTTAGCTTTGTTTTGATGATACGAATCCAACAAAATTTATTTCGTTCGATTCTGAGACTTTTTGAAAAATGGCTATTTTCAAGGCGAATATATTTAATATTAAAAATACATTTTTAAACAAATATTTTCTGAAACTCGAAACATATAAGTGTTTACTGTTTTTCAATTCAGAAACATCATTCTGAAACCAATGGAAGTGGTTTCGAGTCGAAATTCCTTTATATGCAAAAAGTAGCATTTTTGACCTATGCAAATTACCCAGCGACCTTTCTAAAAATTGAATTGGCCATAACTTTTGATTTCCGCTATGAAATTTCGATTTTTCGGATTCGTTGGAAAGATATTTTTATATAGATTCTAATATTTTTGGTTTCACTAAAATCCGTTAAATTTTGCATCCTGTATGGTTAGTCAAAGTTCAAGTTTGACTTTTCAAACTACCGCGCTATTTCTAGCTCTTTTTATAATTAAAATTAAATTATTCATTCTAACTTCGATTTGAACCAAATTTGTGATCCTTATTATTTAAAATAGATTATTTTAAATATCAAAACTCATTTAAAATCACTTAAAATAAATTTTAACTTGGCCCCAAAATTTAGGGTCGTTACAGTCTCCCCCACTTAAAAACTTTTCGTCCCCGAAAAGGAAAAAGAAAAATAGAAGAGGAAGAATAAACACAGTCTTCTTCGAATGCACGATCAAGGGAAGAGTCAAAATACATCGGTAATGGTGATTCTAAGAGATAGAAAAGATCGAAGGACGAAAGAAAAGATGACGATAAAGTGACTGGCTATTATGTATCTCATGAAATGTTCGCCGTAGAATATAGTGATTCTACGTAAACGAATTATTATAAATATGTTATATTCCGCTTTGTAAACCAAAGCTCTGATACCAACTGTGATGACCCCAAACTTCCACGGATGAAAGCAAGGGATGATCATTTTTGGAATACAACATAAATACAATAAAACAGAACACAGATACAATATAGCAAAGGAAATTCATAGAGTAATAACATTATAGCAGCGGAAAAATATAATGTCATCAATCACAGAAAATCTACAGTCACAGAAACTAAGCTATTACAACAAGTTTTGCAGAAAAGAAATAAGTTTGATGTCTAAAAAGAAAAGAAATGATGCCATAGAAACAAAAGATAAATGTTTTCAAGCTCCAAGTCATCACCTCTCCACAAAAGCAAATCCAAGAAAAATGATAAGCGGCTCCAAAGAAAAACTCCAAGCAAAGAATGAACCTGTCTACTTGGCTGCCCGTGTATAAGAGAGGGCACCCAAGTTTGCAAAAAGGTGAAACAAACTATGGGTCAGTCGTGGGACTGGTGTGAGAATTCTTAAGTGAAATAACTATTAGATATAAGGCAAATCCAAAGACCACGCCGCTAACGCGGAACGGGTTTACTCTAATGGATTGCCGTGCATAATTTAAAGAGTCATAACAAATAAATAAGTGCATCGTAAACAACGCAATGCTTTTTGGAAAAAATGGAATCACCATAAGACCCAAGTCCCATCACACAATGCAACGCACACCAGAGGATAGGGTTTTACCTTATGGTGATTAAACATGCTAAATACAGCAAATACGCATCTAATATTATTATTAGTGTATATGAAAGCATTTCAAAGTAAATGTATTAATCTAAGGAAGCATAGGTACCATATACTATGCCTCCGTACTAGTAATACAATCAAATTCGTCGGTTCGTATTTGGATTTTGGTTTCCATCATGAGTCAAGGCTAGAGCGGAGCTCCTTACCGATTCGAGACACTCTAGCTAGTGCCTCAGGATTCCCCGCGGAGAACCCTTAGAAATGGCAGGGCCGGTCCGCAAATACAGCTTAGCGGATTGGCAATTCCTAAGCACACGTTTCCCGGTCCTATAGGACCTATCCGAGGCGCGCCACATACCATCATCCACATAAGTAAAGTATCAGCGCTGGGAGGTCCCTGACACTACTTCTAGGTAGAAAGAAACGTGCTGCTTTCCCTGTGTTCCCTTCGCCCGTTTTTTACTCAACCGGGGTGTGAGGCTCGCGAAGTCCCGTTACACAAAGCTACGCCTAAACAGGCCATGCTTTGATCGTCTCCACAAGGTTCTGCTTTTCAACAATAAACCTTGATCATTGCATCTTAGTGTGCCACACTGTCACTCCATACCGTACCATTGATCGTCCATCAATGTATAAACGGGTGTTAAGTAGAGAATAAATTCCCACCACCAAACATTTATATATTAACAGAAAATCAACGACATGATATTTAACGGGGTACGATGTCAGACACACCATCCATTTAAACTTATGCTCTGGGTCTGAACGAAAGTCAAATCCGTGAAACCAACACGTACATCTGGGCAATGATCTTGGCCCATGAATTGGTAGCAAGTCAATTCAGGGTCTCGATCACTGTCCATTCGAGGGAAGATTTACGGTCTTCATGCTTCGTCTTCTTACTTCGATCTTTAACGCCGCTGGATTAATTTGGGATGAGAATATCTCGGACTTCCCAAACAATCCTCGTATATATATACATATATATATATATATATTTTGAAAATCCTTCTTATTTGTTAATAATTATTTTTATTAACAATTCATTCTATTTTAATTATTTAAAATAGTCAAACTTCTTATTTAACGACGCATTCTCAAAATCATATTTTTATTTACATTAATTAAAATGTAAACTTTCATTACATATCGCATTCTTGTTTTCTTTACATTTAATAAAATGCAAACTTGAAATTACATGTCACATTCTTACTTATTTACATTGAATAAAATGTAAACTTGTATTTACATGTCGCATTCTTACCTATTTACATTGAATAAAATGTAAACTCATCCTACGGTGGAATTCCTTTATTTTAACATTAAAATAATGTACATTTTCCCTATGGTATATACACTTTTTATATTAACATTTAGAATAATGTTAACTCATCCTACGATGCATATTTTCTTAATTTTAACATTAAAGATAATGTTGACTTATCCTATGGTTAAATTACCCTTTATTAACATTAAAAATAATGTCAACTCACCCTATGGTGTTATTCCTACTTAATTTCAAAAATAAATAAATGTAACATTCCTACGGTCAATTCTCTTTTATGTTAACATTATATAATAATGTAAATTTTCTCCTACGAAGTAATTCTCTTAATATTAACATTAAAAATAAATGTATATTAACCCTATGGTTAAATTATCCTTTATTAACATTAAAAATAGTGTAATCTCATCCTATGTTAAATTACTTTATTACTTTACATTAAAAATAATGTAGCTCAATCCTACGGTTAAGTTACTCTTTAATTTAACATTAAAATTAAGTTAATTCAACCTACGGTTGAATTTCCTTTATTTTAACATAAACAAAATATAATGTTAATTCATACTACGATGGAATTCACTATATATTAACATTAAAAACAATGTTAATTCATCCTACGGTCAAATTCCTTATATACTAACATTATAAATAATGTTAATTACCCTATGGTGAAATTCTTTTACTTTAACATTAAAAATAATGTTAAATCCTTCTACGGTGAAATTCTTTTACTTTAACATTAAAAATAATGTTAATCATTCTACGATGTAAATTCTTTTTATTAATCATTAAATATAATGTTAATCATCCTACGGTGTAAATTCTTTTTATTTACATTAAAAATAGTGTTAATCATCCTACGATGTAAATTCTTTTTATTAAACATTAAATATAATATTAATCTTATCATACGTTTAAATTACGCATCATTAACATTAAAAATAAAGTTAATTTTATCATACGGTTAAATTTTCTTTATATTAACATTATAAATAATGTTAACTAAATCCTACGGTTGAAATTTCTAGTTAATTTACATTAAAAATGTCCATTTCATCCTACGGTAAAATTACTATTTAATTGACATTAAAAATGTCCATTTTTCATGCATTGTAAATTACTTATTTTTAACATAATAATATTATTAATTCCTCATACAACGTAAATTCTTATTTGTATCATTAACAAAATTGTTAATTTTCATTCGATGTGAATACTTATTTTTAACATTGACACAAAAATGTTAATTTATCATACGTTGTAAATACTTTTATATTAACATTAAAAATATTAATGACATCCTACGGTTAAAATTTTATTATATTAACATTTAAAATGTTAATTACATCATACGGTGTTATCTTTAACATTAAAAATGTTAATTTACACATGCGGTGAAATTACTATTTAATTAACATTAAAAATAATGTTAATTACTCATGCGGCGTAGTTTCTTATTATTAACATTTAAAAATAATGTTACTGTCTCATACCATGTAAATTCCTTATATTTAACATTAAACAAAATGTTAATTTCTCATTACTTTAATTTTACATAATTAAATGTAAATTTCATGTTAACACAAATTCCTACTTTGGTTTTACATAATTAAATGTAAATTTATGTCATTCCAAATTTCATACCTTAATTTTACATAATTTAATGTAAATTTAATGTTAATACCAATTCCTACTTTAATTACATTGATAAAAATGTAATCTTTTTCCTACGGTGAAGTCCTTGAATATATTACATTAATAAAAATGTAAACTTTATTTACCTATCACATTCTTAATAAAATAAAACGTAAACTTTAGTTACATTTCACATTCTCAATTTGTTTACATAAAATAAAAGGTAAACTTTAGTTACATTTCTAGAAATTTAAATTTCACCTGCGGAGTAAATTCTCATATATATTACATTAATAAGAATGTATATTGTGCATACAGTTAAAATTACCATTTTATTCACATTAATAAAAATGTGTTACATGTCTAATAATTTATTTTATTCACATAAGTAAAAATGTGAAATTTTACATGTCCAATATTTAATTTATAATATTAACATTAAAAAAGTTAATGTCATCATACGGTTGAATTTTTATAATATTAACATTAAAAATGTTAATGTACATACGGTTGAATTTTTATAATATTAACATTAAAAATGTTAATGTACATACGGTTGAATTTTTATAATATTAACATTAAAAATGTTAATGTACATACGGTTGAATTTTTATAATATTAACATTAAAAATGTTAATTTCATCCTACGTTTTATTTCTTTTTATATTAACATAAAAAATGTTAATGTACACTTGCGGTAAAATTACTATTTAATTAACATTAAATATGTTAATTTTTCATGCATTGAAAATTACTTATTATTAACACCAAAATAAATGTTAATTTTTCATACAACGTAAATTAATTATTATTAACATCAAAATAAATGTTAATTTTTCCCTATTTCAATTTTACAAGAAAAAAGAATATGTAAATTTCATCACAAGTCGCGTTCTTATTTACATCAAATAAACTATAAATTCTCATCACATCGCATAACAACATCCAAATACAACAATAGGATCAGATTCGATACTAACATCGAGGTAAATTGCAAGATGGGGTTTCACACAGCATATGTAAAATCAACATGGCATGGTTAAATAAATAACACATATTTAATTTTAATTAATTATGAATTCAGATTTAAGCCTAAAATTTCAGATCTAATCACATAGCACTATAGGCAATTTAGATTCCACATCATATGTTATGAACGGTTTAGATCTATGTTTAAACATCGTGTCATATTAATTCTACTGTTAATAATCATGCAAATAATAATTAAATAAATTAAATTAAATTTAAAAATAAAATTCTCACCCTAATCAGTCTCAGCAAAGCCTACTCGTCGCCACGGTCCTGTCGGATCTGAAATTTTCAGATTCGGGGTTCATACGCATTAGTTATCAATGTTTGAATAATTCTAACTTTTAACAACTGCTGCAGCAACGCTTAAAAGCGTCGCAAAATCTGAAGCATACCTTATTTTCAGAATTTGTTCAAAACATCAAATTCGATTTTCTGGAGTTGTAGTTGACGAAACGACGAGCCGTTTGTTGGAGAAGGACCGGCTACGAGAGAGCTACGCACGGCCAGAAGGTGGCGAGGTGCGGCGGGACCCACAGGGGCGGCGGGCTGACATAGGCGGCGGGTTTGAGGGGTTGGTGGCGGCAGCACAGGGCACGGGGAAGGACGGGACTTGTCGGAGATCGAAGAGCTCGCGAAGAGCTTCGAAACGTGTACTCACACGCTAATTTTCGTTGAGAAATGAAAGAGAAATCAAAGAATGAAGAATTTGGCATAATGGGTTCAGCGTGAAGAGGAATGTCGGCTGTAGGAAGAGGATGAACAGTGAATTCCGAATTTTATAATATTATATTAGGGTTAACTAATTATGTAATTAGCCCGTTAAGGCCCGTTTTGGTCTGAACCCCGATTTAAGCCTGCTTACTGTCGTTCTTAAGGTTTTGAGGCCTTCTGAACGCAATGGAACATGTTACAGGACCCAATTCCGAAATTTATTATGAGTTCTGGAATAATTATATTATTTTATTAATATTTTAATTTATACCGTACATGAAAATTCACCGAGGTCACAAATTAACTTCAAAAATTCTCAAAAAATATATTTAGCTATGTTTTGATGCTGTGGACCCATGAAAATTAATTTCGTTCAATTCTGAGCCAGTTTGAATTTTTAATGAATTTTTAAAGTCAAAAATTTGCCCGTTTACATTGAAAAATCAATTATAATTATATTTTAATTCTAAAAATTACCAAAAAATCATTTTTAGCTTTGTTTTGATGATACGAATCCAAAAAAATTTATTTCGTTCGATTCTGAGACTTTTTGAAAAATGGCTATTTTCAAGGCGAATATATTTAATATTAAAAATACATTTTTAAACAAATATTTTCTGAAACTCGAAACATATAAGTGTTTACTGTTTTTCAATGCAGAAACGTCATTCTAAAACCAATGGAAGTGGTTTCGAGTCGAAATTCCTTTATATGCAAAAAGTAGCATTTTTGACCTATGCAAATTACTCAGCGACCTTTCTAAAAATTGAATTGGCCATAACTTTTGATTTCCGCTATGAAATTTCGATTTTTCGGATTCGTTGGAAAGATATTTTTAAATAGATTCTAATATTTTTGGTTTCACTAAAATCCGTTAAATTTTGCATCCTGTATGGTTAGTCAAAGTTCAAGTTTGACTTTTCAAACTACCGCGCTATTTCTAGCTCTTTTTATAATTAAAATTAAATTATTCATTCTAACTTCGATTTGAACCAAATTTGTGATCCTTATTATTTAAAATAGATTATTTTAAATATCAAAACTCATTTAAAATCACTTAAAATAAATTTTAACTTGGCCCCAAAATTCAGGGTCGTTACACGCATGGTCAACCATGTCGAGCCGCCACTTCACTATTTTTTTTCCAGAAAAATTTCACATTCTAAATTCTAAAAAAAACTAGATAAATTCTTAAAATACTAAAACCAAATTTGTGAATCTCCTCTTGATAACAGACTCACGTTGGTAACAATATCGTTCAGCTCAATTAAAGTTCTCCCCGTCATTATTTCACCAAGCCCAGGGTTGCATTTACTGGCGAACTCCGTGGGTATTGGTCAAATCTGTTTCAGGTTGAGGTGTGGGAGGACGCTGCGCCTCGATTGGTGGTAGGTTGGAAGTTTAGATGGCGGACGGTCTTCGCTGTGTTGAGTTGAACGACTATTTGCATGGGATTGGTTTTTGAGCTCGTAAGGGAGCAATAGACCACTAGAATAGGTGAGGGATGGTCGAAGAGAACCGACAGAGGCCGGCGGTGTTGGGGAATGTGACGTAGTGGCCTATGGCATTTTCATGAAGGAGTGGTGATCGGGATTTTAAATGAAATCGTGTCTGTGTTTATCTGGAAGGGGATGTCGGAGTTAAGAGTTATTAAGGATTTTAAAAACCTGGTTAAAGGATTAGTCAATGGTCACGTTGGAAGTCAGTGGACAGGGTAGCAGGGATATCCGATCAAACATGAGAGAAGGGTGGTCTCGGCATTGGCCAACTAACGGCATCGTTCAAGGGGGGTATGGCGGCACACGGTGACAGTGACGATGGGTCTCCATCGGTGAAGAAAGTGGGGGAGGCTCTTTATCGTGATTTTTAGAAGGAGGGTTTGGAGAGTATCACGAGTAAAGCTGTGATTAAGGGGTAAAAGACGGGTTAAACTTCAAAGCCACATTACTAAAAATCATGGAATTTTAATTGAGGAAGAGTGCATGAGTTCAAATTTCAATGCCTGGAGCCGAGTATTCCAATTGGAGAAAAAAGTTGCAGATAATATATTAATTTTGGGTTAAAGCTTAATACCAAGTTAAGAACTTACTAATGAGGTATTAAATTTTTAATGACATAATTAAAGAAATTTAGTTCCTTTTATTATAAATTAAACCTTATAACATATTTAATCTGCCTTTATGCTATCAGAATTTCGCTAGGCATGCCACTTTGGAATCGTAGCAACGAGAGCTACATTGTGGAACTCATTTCACTGAGAATCGAGCTTTTGAAATTTCATGATAAAATCAAACGGTTATTTGATTTTAAATGAAGCAAAAGCATAATCGTTAACTACAAACAAGGTGAGTAAACTCAATAACCCTGGTTGTAATGAATATGTAGTAATTTTATACCGTGTGATGTTGTATGGATGAATGGTTGATAAATTGGTTGAAATGAGTGATTAGTTATATATACTTAATCGTTGATTGAATATTGTCTCTATTTACCATGATATCTTATATTGAAACGAAACTGATGTTATTTATGTTGACTAACATTTGTGGATGCAGGGATACAAGTTGAAGGGATCCAACTGGATTCCTCAACATTTATATTATTGTTTTCATTGATTGTGATATACGATGAGTTATATAAATGGTGATTGATTATATTGTGTTTGAATTACCCTGGCCCTAGAATTTTGGTACTTAAACATCGTAAAATATTTTTGAATGTAGAAAAGGAATTTGAGATTTGGAAAGGAAATTTATTTCCAAAATAGAAACTAAATTTCAAATGATCTGGAAATAGAAACTTGTTCAATTAGATTAAACAAGAAGTTGATTATAACGATGTTTATAAATAAAATATTTATCATAGGATAAAGTAATATATAAATTCACGTTGAATTTATATAAGAAAAGTGGAAATCAGTGTTGACAACAATATTTGAAGCGGGATTTAAACCCACTAGTTATAAAAGAAATTTGAGCTGAAAAAAATGAATTCAAGTGAAAATTTGAATGAGAAGGGAAATGAGAGATCGTTTTCAAAAGGAAACGTTGGATTTTAATCCAAACTTTGGAAATAATAAAATAAGAGAAATCAGTATGATTTATATTTAGAATTCGACTATGTTGAATCTTACTAAAACGATTTATTTCAGAAAAGATATTTAATCTCTATCTCGTGTGAATTTATAAATTAGATTAAATATGTTAAGAAACTAATATTTCAATATTTATAACTACGTAAATAGGATTATATATTTTCGAACAATATTATTTTAAATTAAAATTATTAAACACGAAAGGAATAGTAGAAATCAAGTAGCATTGATTTTGGAAGTTATGGAATGTATAGCTTGTAAATATATGTAAAAAGGCAAAAAAAAATTGTTATATATATAAACATAAATGGATTAGCAACAATTTTAAAATGGAATTTATAAAAATGATGGAGAGTTATAAAGTAACTCGATTTGAATCTGAATTGATATTTTCAAATAAAAATCAAGTTGAGTTGATAAACGAGTCTAGATTCCTATCAAGGAATGATATTTATATTTGGAAGTGAAGAACGATTCGAAAGCAAACGTTTTACAAATGGTTATAGTTATAAGCGAAATTTGAGTTAAGTTGAAATGATAAAATATTTTGTAGTTCGGAATATTAATCAAATATAGAGTTTTCAAAAGAGAGTTATTTATCGAAATTCGAATATATCGAATTCAGGAAAGTACTTTTTACATTCCATTTTTAATCAAGATTAATTATTATTTATCTATTAATTAAAATATTTATTTATTTATTTATTTAAATTTGATGAATAAAAGTTATATTTTAGAAATTTAATATTTCGGAAACAGGGATTATAACATTATCGTCATAACCAATGTTTTCTATAAAAGAAGTGGATTCTCAAATTGAATCTGAGATTTGCGTAAGCTATGTTTTTATTGTGAATTGAAGTTATGAGCTTTGACTATTTCGAAGTTAAGAATGTTGTTCAGTTAAGGTCTAAGAGGTAATTATACCACAACTTGATTGACTTCACCATTGACGGAGGAATAGCTCAGGTTCGGTAGTGAAGATTGGTTAGTAATACGGTTAGTTAATGAATGATTAATGGTTCGAGTTATAATAACGATGTTCTTATAACATCAGTTTAATTTAAAGGATTTTGAAACGTTTCCCAAATAAAATGAAAGATGAGCATAGAAAATGAAATGAATTGGAAAATAAGGAATTAAGAAATGGAATATAGAAATGTTTCCCAATATTAATAATGTATATTTCCTGAGTATAGAAAATAAGGATTCATGAATATATGGAAATGTTTTTCCAAAGTGTGATAAGAGGTATTTTCTAGAATATAGAAAATAAAGAGTTTTATAATATTGGAAATGTTTTCTAAGATTCGGAAGAGACTAGCGAATTTTAAGAAATATCTGGAAAGATATGGGAAGTTGGGAAATTAATAAATTAATCAAAAATTAATTTAAAACGGGCCCATTGTTGTTTGATGGATGATCAGTAGAATTTCCATTTGGAAATAGGATCGTTGATTCTATGGGTGTTCCTTTGATAGTTAAATCACCGACTATCAAAGTTTGGGTTTATTTTATACCTCCGTTGTTAATACGGAGAGACTGAGATCAGGTTATTACCTGAAAACTACTCCCTATGGGAACAAGCATTACAAATTAACTTATATTGAAGATGATTGAAGACAAAGTAAAATGCAAGGGTTGTTCTATTAATCCTAGGTAGAAATTGCCTAAGATGGACTAATAGAATGGTGCCTTTGATTTTTCTAGTCCCAGGACAACGTATATCGAAGAATGTCTGACAGTATTTCTAGATGGTCGCATACATTGATTTTTTAAAATATACCAAGTTTGGTGATGGAGAAGGAAACTTCTTTCATCTTAACACAAAGAGTGTATTTGTGGACGTCAACTACTGATTTGACGGATCAGACAATGTGGCATTCAAAGTAAATGATGGCAAAATGTTCTGAAAGATAATCATGACGTCAAGCCTCATCAACCGGGAATGACAAAAATCGGGCCGGCAGCATGGCCAAGTGGGTCATTCCAATTAGGGGTATTATCACCTGAACTAGAGAATTTTTTTTGCTTCTTATTCTATTCGCTGTTGTATGTTTTTGGTAATGGTTGCTAATCACAACCGTTGGTGATAATATGCTCGGTACACTCAAGTTAAATGAATGACCAGTTATGTGTGGTCAAGTTGCAAGATGTTCTTGCTGAACCCAGTGTATTCCTCTCTAGATATACACAATCGGAAGGTGGTCTCATACCTTGTCATAGTTGGAAATCCATTCTCTAATAAGCGCCCTGTGGTTTTTTATTTATATTATATATGAAGCGTGAGATGCAAGCATTCCGCTAGATTTCTATTTATTTTATTTAGACACTATTATAATATCACTGGATTTGATATCAAAAATATTTTTGGTTACCGTAAGGTAAAAACCATCTGTGTTTATGTGTGGATCGGTCTTACGATTATCATTTCTTTTGAAAAGTTTTTTTGAAAGTTAAAAAAAATGGTTGGAGTTTACTCACACCAGTCCCATGACTGACCCAGAGTTTATTTTGTTTTGCTTTACCCTAAACTCTTGGGTGCCCAAATTTGTACGGGCAGTCAACTAGTTGGGATTTTTTTCTAGATACACTTGTAGGAGCTTGAAGTAGGAGGCTTCATCAGTTAACTACAAACTATCATATTTTTCCTCTATGTACTATGTTGTATCCGGAAACAGATGTTTATAGCTGTTCCAGAAAATAGTTGTTATGCTCTAATGATGGTATGTATATATAGTTACTAAATTTGTCTTTTAAAAGTCATGTTATGTAATATATTTTATGCGTTCCACTGTGAGATTGTGTTCTTCATTTTCTTATATTCTAATATTTCTTTCTTTATTCACCTCACCTTCTAACTTCTTTCTATTAATGATCCGCTAATTTCTGATGCTTGGTTAGTCAACATGGTGTTTTGTGTCGATGACCAGGATCGGGAATTGGTTGGTTGTTACACGAACGTCCCCAATGTATTTTTGAGGACTTCAATTTGCGATTTGACGGATCTGATGATGTGGCATTCAAAGTTTGACATGCTAATATAAAATGGTAGGTAATCGTAGCCTCAAGCCTCATCAATCGAGAAATGACAAAATCGGGTATGCAACATTGCTAGTCGGGTCGCACCCAAGCAGGGTGTATTATCACCATCTATAGAAATTCTTTTTTGCTTCTTCTATCGCTGCTGCAGCTTTAGGTAATGGTTGTTGATCCCAACTGTTGGTGATATTACATTCAGTACACTCAAAAAAAATGAGTGATTTGTCATGTGTGGCCAGATTGAAAGATGTTCGTGTTGAACCCCAATGTATCCCCTCTAGAGTACACTGATCGGAAGGTGGTTCCATACACTATCATAGTCGGAATCTAGTTTCCAATAAGCGCACTGCGATTTTTGATTATAGACTATACATGTAGAGCGTGAGATGCAAGCATTCTGCTAGATGGTTATTTATTTGATTGACACTATTATAATATCACTGGATTTTGATATCAAAAATGTTTTGGGCTATCGTAAGGTAAAAACTATCCGCGTTTATGTGTGGACTGGTCTTACGATTATCCTTTTCTTTCGAAAGGATTTTTGACTTTAAAATCAAGTTGGATGTTACTTATAAAAACCTAGTGAGTTTTCTCACACTAGTTCACCAGACTGATCTGTGGCGTTTGCAATGCTCGGGTCATACCGATTTTACAGGTTCAGATTATTGGATGCTGTCAAGTCCAGAGATAAGCTGGAGAAGTCCAGACGTATGGTATTGTCTAGTATTTATTCCACTGTGTGGTGTACATAAGGACATGTTATTAAACTGTCTAGATATATTGATGTACTTTGATGATTGTAGGTATTTTTCAAGCTCTCAATAAAGATTTATTTCTGTATTATATTTTATTTTGTTGCGATGTAAACTCTGTGTGGTGTTGGTTATTCTCCTTATTCTTTTATTCTAATATTTATTTCTTTCTTTTCTCATCCTTTAATTTTCTTTCTATTGAAGATTTGTATTTTTGTGCACTTTGGGTTGGACGTGTGTAATATTAGTCAACTGATAGGGTGCGGATTTGAGGGCCTTTAAATAGACCCTCACACGCATGTGTTGTCTACTATAACCCAAGTCCTGTAATAGGGCTGCATCCAATGCATGGAACTTGGTCGAGAGCTTTTCCATATCTATATAGGTCCGCCTTTAAGGACCTACAATACAGATATCAAGATTGGTTTTCTTTTTACAGTGGCTATGGCCCCACCTAGGCCCCTCCCTCAACTAGTGAAAAACTGCATCAGGAGCTAAGTGATGTTCCCCTAACAACCAATCTAGCATCCAATTTGGCGCGTCCCTCAACCATGCCTTAATAGTGAAAGGACAATGGTATCTTGGTTTAGCTCTAGTCTTTCCGCATCCCACTGACCGCCGATGACAGGTATCCGACGATTACTATTGTAACACCTCGTGAAATATACATAAAGGCATAAATACTAATAATAAATAAAAATAAACAATTTAATAATAATGCTGGAGAATGATATTTTGCAGCTTTAGGAATTTGGCTACGAAAATCTTTTATTTGGATTCATGGTGAAACTCTGAATCGTTTTCTTATATAATATGCTGAAAACAATGAAAATATAGGGAAGTTATAAACAAATGAAATTGGACAGTAAAACGCATAAATATATATAATCAAATGAGTAATATAAATATATCCAAAATATACTAAAATAAATAAAGTTGAATTTTAAATTCAATCTGAGGATAAGATTATGGGGAGATAGAATATTTTAAGTAAGGAAAGAGATTAGCAAATAAAGTAACATATTAAAATAATTAAACACCTCAGCGCCACATAAACTCATTGGGTGTTTTAGCGACCACGAGGTCGACCCGGCCCCTTTGAAGGAGTGTCGACCACCCAGGTCGACCGCCTAGCGGCTGAGAGGCCCAATGAATCTATGTTGGTTATGGTTTTCTAGGGGAATATATATAAATATAAGGCCAGGATTACATCTAAGTAATCCAACGGCTCACACTTACACGAGCAACTATATATATGCCCTCAAATCACACAACAAAACTCTAGCCATTCTCTTATCTCTACCTCCATATTACCCTCCTACCATTGCTAAATTCAGGAAAGGTTAGGATTTTTTCTTCTATTCCTCTAACCTCTATTCTTATCTTCTCTCTAATCTAAATTCATAGAGATTTTAGTATGAATTCTGGAATTTAGTTTTATATAGGAATAAGATTCTAAATATGATTCTTACATATATATTAGGAGGATTGGAGCAGGTTTATCACGAAGATTGAACAAAGATCTGAATCTACACATGAATCCTATTTGTTCTTCCTTAGATATGTGAGTGGAATATTGTGTTCTTAGGCATATTCTATTTTTTTAATAGATTAACTGGCTGATAGTTATGCCTAGGAGGATTTAGCAAACGATAACACCAATACAAAAACCCCCAAATGCTATATTTTATATTTGCATATGAATTGTCATGTTATTTGGGTTTGTGGATTTGGATCTTAATATTGGGTTGAGGATGAAAGGGGTGTTGTTGTTTCTACTTTGTGTAATTCACCCTTATGAAAACATTTGATTGCAACCAAAAAGGGTTTAAATTTGGTTTGTTCCATAATTTGATTAGGTTTGGGTTCTATTTTGAATCCAAACGTATTCATACTTGAAATATATCAAATGTAAATATTTTTATGTGCAAAACACCGAAAAGAGGTGAATTAGATAAAGTGGAACTTATAAATGTACATGTACATATTATATGTGTATGTTATGCTCGATTCTTAATCCATTATTAAAATCATTACAATAAGCCTAGGATGCAAGTTCAAATTTGTATGTATGTGTATTTTCCATTCACTACTATTTGTTATTATGTTATTATGCCATCATGCCTAAATTGTAGCAGTCAAAATATGGAAAATTAACTTGTATACCTTAATTTAGACAAGTTAACAATTTTTTTCTCGTTATAATGTTCTCTTCTTCATACAAACATTAAGCGTTATTTATGTGTTATAATTATTATATTAATTTAGTGCAATCAACGTAATTTAATATTAACATAATAAATACGGTTAGGATAGGATTCAAATTTGAAATGTCTCCATAAATATATATAGTGATTGCTAGTGTGTGCGTATAGAATGGCTTTACACGTATTAATAGTGACACACAGACACGAGGTTAGTTGCAATTTGTGGTATAAGTCTGCCCAGAACCAACCGACAAATCCATCAACCACAAGTAAGCCTAATTAATGTGAGAGGTCTGGGTGCCATGGGCCATTTCAAACTTAGTACACTATGATACGAGGTTAAAACTACTTGTAGTAGAAGCCTGCCAAGAACCGCCTAGCATATCCAGCATCTACGGGTATACGGTTTAATATGAGAGCTCTAGTGTGTATTTATATAACTATTACTATATATATAAGTCTATTGTGTGTGAAAATAGGAAGGTTTACTACACCTTGAGAAGATCTTAAGTGGCTGACTCTCTTTCTATCCAATTAAAGGCTTAAGTGGTTAGGACTAGGATCCCTCCTAAGGTTTATTCCTTAGAGTGGAACCAAAGTCATAGGATCCACCATTATTAGATTCTAAGTAAGTCTATGGGTCCTCCTTCTCTAAAAGTGGTTACGCATAAGCGGTAACGGAGTAGGGTAGTTCATGGGGTATGTCCACTTACTCTAGAAGCTTGTAAGAGCTCAACTAGGGACATAATTGTAATATAAAAGATATGTGGCCATTGCATGCTCACCAACTGTCTAAGGGAAGTCTTAAGCGACATAGGTGTTCTACCTTAATATTAGTTAAGTAGTAACGTTCGCAATACTACTTCTCATATTATAATTGAGAGTATAGACTTAAGAACGTTGACGTACTAGGATGGGATCTTAAGGGGCAAGGGTCCGCCTCTGGGTTATAAGTGATCATAAGAATCCACCTTTAATAGGGCCATAAGTGACCGAGAATGCCTACATCGTTGGGTCTTGACCCTAAAAACACTAATGAACAATTGGCTTGGATATCCATGTAAGACCCTCAGTTTTGATGCCGACAAACGATATACACATATATCATATGTTTAATGCAGCAACTATACAAGGAGGAGATACACAAGGGAAGAATCAAGATTACAAGGATACTTAGTCATATAGAGTATACAGTTTTCTCATATTATTTAGATAGATTATACGTAACGTCTCCTTGATTAAATATGATAATTTAGTGTGTCTGGACAAGAACAGACATCTGTCCTATGAATAGACAGACATCTGACTAAAGAATAAATTTTTCTTCCTAACTCAGCACAGACGTCTGTCATACTCAAGACAGACGTCTGTCTGAGACTTCGGGTTGAAAATTCATCCTACAGAGACGTCTATCTCATTAATCGACAGACGTCTGTATGTGTATTTTGAAATTTTCAAAGTACACATACAGACGTCTGTCCTACAAGGGATAGACGTCTGAGTGAAGACAGATGCATTACAAACAGGCACCCTTTCAAACTGTCGTATCTTCTCTAAATCTATTTCTCAAAAGATATCTTCTTTCAAAATGAAGAGGTCTCTTTCCTTTTCACTCAAAATTCACAACTCTTGACAACAACTCTTGATCTATTATAAATACATCTAAGATTAAGATCTAAAATCACCTATTCTTTCTTTTAGATCTATAACATATATTTCTGAAAAGCTCTCTACGTTCTTTGCTTAAAATCTTCAATTCAAGTCTTTCAAAATCCTTCTATATTCTCTCTGTTCTTCAAACAATCATATCTACTCAAGGAGACTATAGGAACAATTTGTACAAAGAAGACAAAATCAGTGTTTGTAAAGGACACAAGCTTGTCAAAGTATATTCTTACTGTAAGCCTATTCCTCCGGGCGAAACGAGGGAAGTTTTCTGTGGTTAAAGAAAAGCCGAAGAGGTGCTTTGGGACTGGACGTAGGACGGGAGGTCTGAACCAGGATAAAATATTGGTGTGCATAGCTTTTACTTTACCTTTATTAATTGTTTACACATTTATATCAAGCACTTGCTATATCTCACATTCACACGATCCTAGAATAGACTTTCAATCCACCTCAGTGGTTAGATATTTGGTGTTTGTGTAAATGTTGTGTTCTACGTAGACATACCTTGATATATGTAACATGCTAAAAAAATAGGGTATGTACTTTAAGTAAACACCATATTTTAGTCACACAAAACTTTATGTTCTGACCCCTATCCTTAACATATCCAACAGGTCAGTAGATGGGATAAGGTCCACGGACGAAATAATGATGGAGGCTGAAGACGAAGACGAGGATGTCATGCTTTTATTAATTATTATTATTGTACTTCTTATTGAAGCTTTTGAGATAGAATTTGTTGATGTACCTATGGAACAAATGTAATCTTGACTGTTGTGTTAGAATTTTGTGATTTTTAATAAAGTGATACATCTTATTTCAGTATTATATTTTCTCTTTCCGTTGTGCTAGGTTTCCATTCGAAGTGTATACATATATTATCTATGCAAATGTAATTCCTTACAGTAACTAATGACCCGTTTAGAATTGTTCTAAGTTTCGATGGCCTTTTTCTGGGTCAAAATTTAGGCCTATTCCGGGCAGGTTGTTACATTTGGTATCAGAGCTTAGGTTACCCAATTATAAGGAAATTATACGTATGAGAGGCGTATTGTAATTTGAAAAAGGTTTTTCAACTATATATATAATATATATTTACCCTAATAAGCATACACATACGCATCAATCCTAGGCAACCTTATCGCTTCTTCCCTTTTCAGCTTAAATACTATCTCGGGAGTATCCACTAAAGGATTCATCCTTTTCTTTTCGGATAGTAGAATGGATGATAATCCTAATGAGCAGGGAAACTAGGAAAGGCCCCGATACTTGCCAGAATGGTTCCAATGGTATCTCCGTACTGTGGAACAAGTCCCTGTTGCTAATCCTGCCCCAGCGGCGCCTGCAGCTCCTATTGCTGAGGTAGCCTTTGACTTTTCTCTCTTCTGTAAGAGCTTCATGAATCTTGGAGGGAAATCATTCACTAGGAAGGAAAGTTTTAAAAATGCCCAATCGTGGATAACGGATTGTGAAAGAATTTTTGAAGCTATTGGATGGCCCGATGAAGTAAAAAGGAGAACTACGGCCTGGCATTTTACAGATGAGGCCCTTGAATGGTGGAATTTAGTATCTTTAGACAACATGGGTCTAATATTTACATGGGCCGAATTCTAAACCCCTTTCAATGCAAAGTTCTTGCCAAGAGCTGAAATGACTATACAGTTGGAGAAATTCATCCATCTCAAGCAAGGAAGCTTGGGCTTACAAGAGTATGTAGCCAAATTTACCGAATTATGTAAGTTTTGGAGAGGTTTAGTACACAACCCCATGAACAAAGCCTTGAGGTTTATTAAAAGGTTAAACTCCCCACTCAAGGAAACATTACTAGCCTAAGTAACATTTGGGGCAACTTTTGAAACCATAGTAGAGACAGCTATCCTATAAATGACGAAGGGTTCCAAGGAGGATAAAGAAGGTAAGAAAGGAGAAGGGTGTTCCAACAAGAATAAGAAAAAGGAATGGTGGAAGAAGAAGGAGAATGGAGGCAAATTCAAAAAGGAAGCAAAGACTTGTACGAGGTGCAACTACAAGGGCCATAAGGCCAAGGATTGTTGGACCTCGTTGGCAAAAAAGGATTTCAAAGGAAAGCATTTCAACTTCCATGAAGAAGGACATGTGTCTAAGGACTCTCCAAAGCCCAAAGTTATCAGAAGTGTCCAGAATTATGCAATAAAGGCAGCACCAATTCAATTATGACCCCCAAAAGACCAAGGGCAACCCACACTTAAAAGTATAACTTCTGTTTTAGGAAATTCTGTATACACCTTGTTCAATCCTCAACTTATTCTTTTATCTCTAAGAGATTAGTTAATATGTTGAATGTTCCCATGTCTATTTCTGATAGTCTAGTAGAGGTGACCAACCCTATCGGAGGATCTAAGTATCTTGAGTTGTTTTGCAAAGACCTAGTATTGGAGGTCGACAATGTTGAGTTCCTTTGCGAAGCGTATGCATTGGATTTTATGGGGTATGACCTTATCCTAGGTATGGATTGGCTATCATTTTATGGGGCCATCCTAGACTGCGATAAGAGAATTGTTCGTCTTAGGAGCCGAGGAGGACGTAGCCTATGTATTCCTTGTAATGTTAGGAACAAGGATAAATCCTTATTGTATTCCGTATCTCCTAATCCAGAAGGACCATCTTCGGTCCCTATAGTATGTGAATTCTTGGATGTCTTTGAGGAAGTCACGCGACTTCTACCCCACAGAGAAATCTCTTTTCGTATTGACCCAGAGAAGGACGCTAGACCCTTAACACTTCCCTTGAGGCATATGGCGCCTAAGGAAAGAAGGGAGTTGGATAAGCAAATTTCAGAATCATTACAAAAAGGTTTCATTCGACGAAGTGCCTCAGAATGGGGTGTACCTATTGTGTTTGCCACGAAAACAGAAGGAACTTTAAGACTTTGTGTGGATTATAAGGAACTTAATAAACTGACCAAGAAGAATAGGTACCCCTTACCTAGAATCGATGACCATTTTGACCACTTGGGAGGAACCTGAGTATTTTCTCAATTAGACCTCGCTACTGGATTTCTCCAGTTAAGAATTTCGGTGGACAATAAGGATAAAACTGCGTTTAGAATGCCAGATGGATTATTCCAATGGGAAGTTAAACCCTTCAGACTAATGAATGCACCAGCCTTATTTGTTGACCTCATGAGAAGAGTGTTTAGGGGCATTCTAAATAAGATTGTGGTAGTCTTCACAGATGATATCCTTATATTTTCAAAGGACCATAATGAGCATGAAAATCACTTAAGACAAGTTCCATGAATATGAAGGAAGCAAAATTCTCGAAGTGTCATTTCTGGAGGGAAGAAGTTAGATTTTTGGGACACATTGTGTCAAGTGAAGGCTTGGTCATAGACCCTGCGAAGATCGAGGCAATCAAGGAATGGACGTGTGACAACCCGCCCCGCACTAGCCTGCATTTCCTCCGAAGGTGCGCTGTACACATGCCCGACTAGCACGAAACGGTTTTTAAAGAAAGGAAAGAAGAGAATGAACTAACAAGGAACCTGTAGAATGTCTCACATCGCATAGAACAAAATATAATAATAACATAATCTTGACATAAAACAGGCGAGACAGAGCATAAGCTGAAAACTAAACCAACATAGCAGCGGAAATCCAACTACAGCTTATAACAACTTTTCAAATTTACTGTCTCTAAAACAAAAGAAAGCTAAAGTAGAAGATGCACTACTAATGCCCAAGCAGTGATCTTCAACAACACAGGGAGAATACTATATATATCATACGTGGAAGCCTCCTGCTCGTCTCCGGATCAGCTACCCGTGCATACCCAGCTAACCTGTCTCTAGTCTGCTCGTGAGAGCACCCAAAGTAATAAGAAGAGACGTAAAATTCTGGGTCAGACAACAAGTCTGGTATGAGCGATAAGCATCCAAACAGAACAATAACAGGTATACTAAACCATACCTGAACCTGGACCTGCAACCAAAGAGTTAACACTACATACCGTACAATACTCTAAGGTGCCATAACAAATAGTGTAAAGAATACGGGGGTGGGGTGTGCATGTCATAATGATGGCAAACAAATCAATCATAGCAACTATCCTCACATCTCTCACTCAGTGCGTAAAGCATACGATGTCCACCACTTTCAATCACTAGACCCATCGAAGTAGTGACGGAGTTCAACTTGTACAGCTACTGCTACTACCAAGCTTATCCCATGGAGTCATGACCAAATCTTTACAAATGACCCCACTTCATTGGTCTATAGCTCTTTAGTCATACCTAGGCCACTGTGGCCCTGAATCCGTTCACGTACCCCCTACACAAAGTGATCTAAAGTTACAGACATCGATAACGCCTTAGCACACGTCCCGCAGCAAAGCCCAACTCATAAAGTTCCCTCCTTGGTCCCCATCTAGATCCTGAGGTACAACTCCTCATTTGGACTTCCTTTGCATCTCGGGTTTAGGTCTACTTGGTGTTCGATCCTCCGGTTCGGTTCGCCCCCTCCTGCTTGGTTCGGTTTGAATGCTCCTTTTTAGTTCAGTTTGGGTGCTCGGATGCCTCTATTCGGTTCGGATCCGGTGCCCCTATCCGGTTCGGATCGGGTGCCCCTATCCGGTTCGGATCGGACGCCCCTATCCGCTTCGGATCGGATGCCCCTATCCGGTTCGGATCGGATGCCCATATCCGGTTGCTCCTATCCGGTTGCTCCTATCTGAATGCTCCTATCCGGATGCTCCTATCTGGTTTCTCCTATCTGAATGCTCCTATCCGAATGCTCCTATCCGGTTGCTCCTATCTGAATGCTCCTATCCAGTTTGCTGCAAGTTTTTCCAGCAAGCTATTTTCGCCAAACAACGGCGTTTTCAACCATTCTAACTTTTCTAAGCAATCACAAAACATACCATACAGTCATAGCAACATGTATAATCATCAAAAACACTAAAACAACAACATGACATGTTTATATGGATCAAACATACCCAAAAACTCATGTTTTCCCCTTAAGCATGTTTAGGCAAGACTAATCATAGAATTAACAAAACTTAACCAAATCATCCCAAATTTCTAACAGAGGTATAAAGCAATATTTTTGAATTTATAAATATTTTTCCAGAATTTATTAATGTATAAATTCGCTAATCTTCACTAATTACCCTTAATTAACCGTAATTAGTGCAAAACTATGCAAATCACTCACCTTAGCCACAAATAAAACTTTAAAACTGAAATGATTCTCTGTTTGGCGTTGTTCCCAATGTAACACAGCAGCTCTAACCTTGCTTTGGTGCTATTCCCCCTTAATTTGATGTTGATTTGGCTTAATTAGCGATTAGAAGGTGATTTGGGGTGTTTTAGAAAGTGGAGGCCATGGCTAAACTTGAATGAAGAAAGAGTGGCGGCTAGAAAATGATAGAAACTGAATTCCCTAACCCTATCAGCCTCCCCATAACCCTAATCCCGAAATGGGTTATGGGCCCACTCACTAATCACCCAAATTAGGCCCGGTTAAGCTGTTTTTCACCATCTGAAACTTGTTTCAGCCATATCTCCCAAACAGTGAGTAAGTTTGGCTAATGTGACCACTCTACGGAATTGTATACCATCATCCGGAGCCAATGGATGTGGTTTTAGGTCAAAATTCCTTTCCAGTCAAAAGTTATGGCCAAAACAGTACCAACTAGGGGGAAAATGGTCATTTAAAAATCGGGAAAAATCACGAACATGGGAAATGGCCCCAATAGTCGTCTCCCAAAGTTACATGACCATACAACTTCATATGTGAAAGAAATAAATGTTTTACGATCCTGCGATGCGTAAAATGCGGGTCGTTACACTCTCTTCCCCCCCCCCCCCCCCAAAAGAAATTTCATCCCCGAAATTCCTTAATCCATATCATACAAAAGATCCTGCATGCCTACCAATCATATACAACAATCAACCATGCAAAACAAACAAAGCAAACCTATCCTAGCATGCGGAAAGACTAAATCGAAATTGAAATCTTACCAGATGAAGAGTTCTGGATACGTCTTCCTAATGCTCTCCTCTGTCTCCCAAGTACAGTCATTCTCATTCTCGCCCCACTGAACTTTGACTAGATTCACCACTTTCCTCCGAAGTTGCTTAGTATCGTTGCCAATAATACGCATAGGCTTGCGATTCCCAACCGCCTCGGGTTCAACTTTGATATCACCCAACTGATCAGGTGAAATAGTCAAATCTGGGTCATGCAAGAACTTCCTTAACTGGGAAACATGAAATACGTTGTGAACTCCTGCCATCTTCTCTGGTAATTCAACTTTATATGCTAAATTCCCGATTTGTTCATGAACTGGGAATGGACCAACAAATCTTGGTGCTAACTTGCCTCTCTTGCCAAATCATATCATGCTCTTCAACGGAGAAATCTTGACAAACACCAAGTCACCAATGGAGAACTTCAACTCTCTTCTCCTCTTATCAGCATAAATCTTCTGCCTATCCTGGGCAGCTTTCATTCGTTGTTGAATGATCTTAATCTTATCTGAAGTTTCTCTTACTACATCTGGTCCAAGCACAAACTTCTCGCCAGTTTCTACCCAACAAGACGGTGAGTTGCACGGTCTTCCGTACAAAGCTTCAAATGGAGCCATGCCGATACTGGATTGGTAACTATTATTATATGCAAACTCTACTAGATGCAAATGGTCATCCCATGATCCACCAAAATCCAATACACAGGCTCTCAAGAGGTCTTCTAATATACGATTCACCCTTTCTATTTGACCGTCGGTTTGAGGATGATACGCGGTACTGAGATGTAATTCTGATCCTAACGCCTCTTGTAAGCTTTTCCAAAATCCACTAGTGAACAACGGATCTCGGTCACTCACAATGCCTTTGGGTATTCCATGAAATCTCACCACCCACTTTACATACAGTTCAGCTAGTTTAGTTGCCATCCTGTTTTACTTGACGGGTATAAATCTTGCACTTTTGGTCAATCGGTCCACAATCACCCAAATGCTATCATGGCCCGATCTAGTCCTTGGTAACCCATCAATGAAATCCATTGACACTTGTTCCCATTTCCATTCTGGAATTTCCAATGGTTGTAACAAACCACTAGGCTTCTTTTGCTCAGCTTTAACTAGCTGGCAGTTCATGCATTTGGATATAAACTTCCCAATGTCTCTTTTCATCCCTTCCCAGTAGTAGGTCGGCTTCATGTCTCGGTACATCTTCTTACCACCGGGGTGTATAGTCAGTTTTGAGTGATGACATTCTTTAAGCACTTCATCTCTCAATCCATTGACATTGGGTACAACTAGTCTTCCATTCTTTCTAAGCCGTCCATCTCGATCAAGCCCATACTTGTTCATCTCCTCGTCGATACCCATCTCTAACTTGGAGATGACTTCCAATAAGTTAGGATCGCTCCTCTGACTGGAACCAATCCGCTCAATCAAAGTGGGTCTGATCGTCAAACTTGCTAACATTTCTAGATCCAATTCGCACTTTGGCCTGAAATCATACCCAGCGATGTACTCCAGTTGCTTCCATTCTAGAAACATAGCCCCTAAAATGGCATGTCTGCTACTCAATGCATCAGCCACCGCATTACCCTTTCCTGGTGTATATGCGATGTTGAAATTATAAGAAGCCAAGAATTCTAACCATCTTTGATGTCAGAGATTTAGATCCTTCTGAGAGAAAAGATACTTCAATGACTTATGATCCGTAAACAACTCAAATCTTTCTCCCAAGAGATAGTGTCTCCACATCTTCAACGCGAACACGATCGCTGCTAATTCCAAATCATGGGTAGGGTATCTTCTCTCATGTGGTTTCAGTTGCCGACTTGCATAAGCTACAACCCTACCACCTTGCATCAACACAGCACCTAGTTCGGTACCACATGCATCTGTGTATACCGTCATCTCTTGATTCCCCTTAGGAATGACCAACACTGGTGCACAGGTCAACTTGTCCTTTAGACTCTTGAATGCTTTTTCACACTTCTCGTCCCAGACGAAAGCTAGATTCTTCTTTGTCAACCGAGTCAACGGTGCCGCTATCTTGGAGAAATCTTGGATAAACTTACGATAATATCCAGCTAATCCCAAGAAACTTCTTATGTCCATTGCATTCTTGGGCGTAGACCAATCCTGTACCATAGCCACCTTCGTAGGATCCACGGCGATACCATTCTCTGAAACAACATGGCCCAAGAACCTCACTTCCCTCCTCCAGAAGTGACACTTAGAAAACTTTGCTTTCAATTGGTGCTTTCTCAACACCTCCGTCACTATTCTTAAATGTTCCTTGTGTTCTTCCTCTGTCCTCGAGTAGACCAAAATATCATCCACGAACACAAGGACAAACTTATTTAACTGATCTCTGAATACCCTATTCATAAGATCCACAAAATATGCTGGGGCATTGGTCAGCCCGAATGGCATGACCAACCACTCATAAAATCCAGACAGCGTTCGAAAGGTCGTTTTAGCTATACTCTCAGCTTCAACTCTAAGCTGATGAAACCCTGTCGCGAGATCCAACTGGGAGAATACTCTCGTGCCACTCAACTGAACAAACAAATCATCTGTCTGCGGTAGAGGATACTTATTCTTCCTCGTCACTTTATTCAACTCGCGGTAGTCTACACACAAACGAAGGGAACCATCCGCCTTGGTATCAAACACAACTGGTGCTCCCCATTTAGAAACACTCCTTCTGATAAACCCCTTCTTCAAAAGATCGCTGACTTGCACCCCGAGCTCTCGCTGCTCCCTTGGTGCCATACGACGAAGTGGCATCACTACAGGTCTGGCATCTTTCACCAAATCAATACGGAACTCAATCTCTCGGTGTGGTGGAAGCCCGGTCACTTCCTCGAAGACATCAGGATACTGGCCAACCACGGGCAACCCTGGTAACTCACTATGTGGGATGTCGAGGGAATTTAGAAAACTAGTCATTACCTCATCACCGGGTAGACCACCAAACACTACCCTCTGCCCATCGTCCGCTCTAGCTGTCACCAAAAAGCCCTCACAGTCTACCACCACCCCGTATCTTTGGAGCCAATCGACTCCCAAAATAATGCCAAACCCAGTAAAGCCCAAAACAAAGCAATCACAAACAACATGCATCCACGACTCGATAAGACAACATTACCACAAATCATGCTAAGGTTAGTCGAACCACCAATCGGGTTCGTCACTACTAAAGGTTTATCGACAATCTCGGGCTCCAATCCCAACCTATCTATCAAGTCACTAGATATGAAAGAACTAGAAGCTCCGGTATCAAACAAAACTCTAACAGGAACATCATAAACAGAAAGCATACCTTGAATGACGACATTCTTTCCCTTCTCCGCCGCGATTGAGGCATTCGACGAAGAAGGAATAGCATTAAGGGCGTATGCTTTCACCATCTGCTTTTCTTTAGGGGGTTGCGGACACTTGTCCTTGTAATGTCCCACTTGGCCACAGTTGAAGCACTTCCTATCCGCTAGCTTGGCCCGACAATTACTAGCATAATGGCCCTTCTTACCACAGCTGAAGCACTCAACATCTTGCTTATTCTTTTTCTTCTGGCCATCCTTATTCTGGTTCTGCTTCCTCTTATTCTGAGAACCACTCTTACCTCCACCACTTGCTTGTGGTTTTGGCTCCTCTGCAAAAGCAACCTCAGTCTTCGACTTAGGGTAAAGACTCTCTGACCTTAATGCTTTCCCCACAATCGATTCAAACGTCTCATCGATGTGGTTAATAGGACCCCCAAGTACTGATCCAAACCAGTTATGAACTTCTCGTTCTTCTTCTCGGCAGTATCAACAAGAGATAACCCATACTTTGACAAAGTGTCGAATTCGGCAATATACTCCGAGACAGCTCGGCCATTCTGCTTGAGTTCCAAAAATCTCTTAAACAACATTGACTTATGGGCAGCTGTAATGAACTTCTCGCTAAAGCGAACCTTAAACTGCTCCCAAGTAATCTGATCCTCGGGAGTAGCTGCCTTTATAGCATTCCAACAATTCATTGCCCGTCCTTGCAGCTGACGGGATGTTAGCCTTCTCTTCATCGCATCCTCGATACCCAAGTCTTCGAAGATATGCTCATAGCTATCCAACCAATCCTGAACATCTGTAGCTGACTCCGTTCCGTGGAACGGCTTCCCACCAAGACTAGTATAATCCTTATTCAGCTTGGCAAAATCGGCCCTAGACGCCTGCACTATTGGACCACCACCATTACCATTATTGGGAGCTGCCCTCTGCACAACCCTAAGCATCTCTCTTATGAGGTCAGTAAACATCGTCCTCATGTCAGCAGCATTCCCATTATTGGCTCCACTACCAGTACCCCTCGTATATCGGCTCATCGTTCAATCTGTAAAGAGAAACGATTAGCCATCTCCATAGTGGTGCTAGTGCAATGCGACTTCATCCTTGGCTATACCAATAATATATATATATATATATATAGCTTTTGAAAACCAAAATAATCACAAATACGCGCTCTCATATATGTATTATCTCTCCCTGGTGTCTTTCCCTAGGTTAACTACGCAACCTAGAGCTCTGATACCAAATGTGACGACCCGCCCCGCACTAGCCTGCATTTCCTCCGAAGATGCGCTGTACACATGCCCGACTAGCACGGAACGGTCGCCAAAGAAAGGAAAGAAGAGAATGAACTAACAAGGAACCTGTAGAATGTCTCACAACACATAGAACAAAATATAATAATAACATAATCTTGACATAAAACAGGCGAGACAGAGCATAAGCTGAAAACTAAACCAACATAGCAGCGGAAATCCAAATACAGCTTATTACAACTTTTCAAATTTATTGCCTCTAAAACAAAAGAAAGCTAAAGTAGAAGATGCACTACTAACAGTGATCTTCAACAACACAGGGAGAATACTATATATGTCATACGTGGAAGCCTCCTGCTAGTCTCCGGATCAGCTACCCGTGCATACCCAGCTAACCTGTCTCTAGTCTGCTCGTGAGAGCACCCAAAGTAATAAGAAGAGACATAAAATTCTGGGTCAGACAAAAAGTCTGGTATGAGCGATAAGCATCTAAACAGAACAATAACAGGTATACTAAACCATACCATAACCTGGACCTGCAACCAAAGAGTTAACACTACATACCGTACAATACTCTAAGGTGCCATAACAAATAGTGTAAAGAATACGGGGGTGGGGTGTGCATGTCATAATGATGGCAAACAAATCAAGCATAGCAACCATCCTCATATCTCTCACTCAGTGCGTAAAGCATACGATGTCCACCACTGTCAATCACTAGACCCATCGAAGTAGTGACGGAGTTCAACTTGTACAACTACTGCTACTACCAAGCTTATCCCATGGAGTCATGACCAAATCTTTACAAATGACCCCACTTCATTGGTCTATAGCTCTTTAGTCGTACCTAGGCCACTGTGGCCCTGAATCCGTTCACGTACCCCCTACACATAGTGATCTAAAGTTACATACATCGATAACCCCTTAGCACACGTCCCGCAGCAAAGCCCAACTCATGAAGTTCACTCCTTGGTCCCCATCTGGATCCTGAGGTACAACTCCTCATTCGGACTTCCTTTGCTTCTCGGGTTTAGGTCTACTTGGTGTTCGATCCTCCGGTTCGGTTCGGCCCCTCCTGCTTGGTTCGGTTCGAATGCTCCTTTCAAGTTCAGTTCGGGTGTTTGGATGCCCCTATTCGGTTCGGATCGGGTGCCCCTATCCGGTTCGGATCGGGTGCCCCTATCCGGTTCGGATCGGATGCCCCTATCCGGTTCGGATCGGATGCACCTATCCGGTTCGGATCGGATGCACCTATCCGGTTCGGATCGGATGCCTCTATCTGGTTCGGATCGGATGCCCCTATCCGGTTGCTCCTATCCGGTTGCTCCTATCCGGTTGCTCCTATCCGAAGGCTCCTATCCGAATGCTCCTATCCGGTTGCTCCTATCCGAATGCTCCTATCCGGTTTGCTGCAATTTTTTCCAGCAAGTTATTTTCGCCAAACGACGGCGTTTTCAACCATTCTAACTTTTCTATGCAATCAAAAAACATACCATACAGTCATAGCAACATGTATAATCATCCACAAACACTAAAACAACAATATGGCATGTTTATATGGATCAAACATACCCAAAAACCCATGTTTTCCCCTTAAGCATGTTTAGGCAAGACTAATCATAGAATTAACAAAACTTAACCAAATCAGCCCAAATTTCTAACAGAGGTATAAAACAATATTTTTGAATTTATAAATATTTTTCCAGAATTTATTAATGTATAAATTCGCTAATCTTCACTAATTACCCTTAATTAACCGTAATAAGTGCAAAACTATGCAAATCACTCACCTTAGCCACAAATAAAACCTTAAAACTGAAATGATTCTCTGTTTGGCACTGTTCCCAATGTAACACAGCAGCTCTAACCTTGCTTTGGCGCTATTCCCCCTTAATTTCATGTTGATTTGGCTTAATTAGCGATTAGAAGGTGATTTGGGGTGTTTTAGAAAGTGGAGGCCATGGCTAAACTTGAAGGAACAAAGAGTGGCGGCTAGAAAATGATAGAAACTGAATTCCCTAACCCTATCAGCCTCCCCATAACCCTAATCCCGAAATGGGTTATGGGTCCACTCACTAATCACCCAAATTAGGCCCGGTTAAGCCGTTTTTCACCATTTGAAACTTGTTTCAGCCATATCTCCCAAACGGTGAGTCCGTTTGGCTAATGTGACCACTCTACGGAATTGGAAACCGTCATCCGGAGCCAATATAAGTGGTTTCAGGTCAAAATTCCTTTCCAGTCAAAAGTTATGGCCAAAACAGTACCAACTAGGGGCAAAATGGTCATTTAAAAATCGGGAAAAATCATGAACATGGGAAATGGCCCCAATAGTCGTCTCCCAAAGTTACATGACCATACGACTTCGTATGTGAAAGAAATAAATGTTTTACAATCCTGCGATGCGTAGAATGCGGGTCGTTACGGGAGGATACTTCGAAATGCTACGGAAGTGAGAAGCTTCCTTAGATTGGCCAGATATTATTGGAAATTCGTTAAAGACTTTGCTGCTAAGATTTCTACCCCTATAACCCAATTAACAAATACGAATTTGGTGTTTTCTTGGAGTAACAAATATGACATAGCCTTTGAGAAATTAAAGGAAGTATTAACTAGCGCGCCAGTCCTAATTATACCTGACGATTCAAAATTGTTTACAATTTACACTGATGCATGAGGGACCAGTTCAGGAGCGGTCCTTATGCAAGAAGGAAGATTAGTTTCTTACACTAGTAGACAACTCAAGGATCCATAAAGAAGATACCCAGTTCATGACCTTGAGTTAGCCACAGTAGTATTCGGCCTTAAAGTTTGGAGGCATTATCATTTAGGGGAGAAATTTGAACCTTTTACCGACTGTAAATCCCTAAAGTATTTATTTTATCAACGTGACCTAAACTTGAGACAACAACGGTCGTTGGAATATATTGCCTCGTTTGACTTCATGACTCAGTATACCTCGGGAAAGGGGAATGTTATGGCAGATGCGTTAAGTAGGAAACATGCAAACTTAAATGCGATCTTAGAATGGAAACAATTAGAGTTTCTCTTTGATTTTAATTTGCAACCCTCGCCAATGACTTCTTATGGTTTTCTCAGAGCCATGATAATTAGACCTACTTTAAAAGAGAAATTTCGAAGTGCACAAGGCCTTGACAATGAATTAAGAAGCATAAAGGAGAAAGTGGGAAAGAAGGAGACATTTCCTAATTCGGTTAGATATTTAATTGGCGATGACGGAAGTTTACTTTGGGATGAACGACTTTACGTCCCTAAGGATGAAGGGTTGAGGAAAGGAACTCTAGAGGAATGTCATAGATAAAAAATGACCATACACCCCAGTGGGGATAAAATGTACAAAGATATGAAGAGGAATCTCCATTGGAAAGGAATGAAGAGAGATGTAGCCGAGTTTATAGCCAAATGCTTGACGTGCCAAAATGTAAAAGCGGAGCAAGGGAAGCTCGGAGTATTGCTGCTACCTTTAGAAATTCCCATGTGGAACTGGGAACACATTTCTATGGACTTTGTAGATGGAATTCACATAAGTCAAAAGGGTAATGAAGCCATTAGGGTTATGGTAGATCGTTTAACCAAAAGCGCCCATTTTATACCAATCAAGAAAGCAAGCATTGCAACCTCGTTAACCCAATCATATGTCAAAGAGATAGTTAGATTGCATGGTATCCCATCAAGTATTGTGAGTGATAGAGACCCCTTATTCACAAGCGAATTTTGGAGAAGCCTCTAAGCAGCCTTGGGAACAACAGTTAACCTAAGCACAACCTATCTCCGCAAAACGACGGACATACAAAAAGAGTAAGTTGAACCTTGGAAACTTGCCCAGAGCTTGCATTATCGACTTTGGAGGAGTTTGGGAACAACACCTACCGGTTGTAGAGTTCACTATAACAATATTTTTCAAATGACGAATGGTATGGCCCCTTTTGAAGCGCTTTATAGGAGGCGGTGCAAATCGCCAACTTGTTGATGGGAAATTACCGACAAGCTTCTACTCGGACCAGACTTCGTCCGTGATTCCATGGAGAAGATATCCTTGATTACGCAGAGGATGAAGGCAGCCCAAGACCATCAGAAATCGTATGCCGATAAACGAAGAAGGGAACTTGAGTTTAATGTTGGAGATTTGGTATTCATAAAAGTATCTCTTCTCAAGAAGACACTTCATTTTGAGAAGACTAGGAAGTTAGCTCCCATATTTATTGGATCGTTTCGCATCATCGAGAAGATAGAGTCTTTGGCTTATCGAGTGGATCTCTTAGAGCATATATCGGGGATCCGTAATGTTTTTCATGTATCTCATCTAAGGAAATGCCTTTAAGATTCTACTATCAGACTCGAACTTGATGAAACTGGGGACAAAAAAAATCTCGAGTTGGAGTACAGGGTTACCGGTGCCACTGCAAGGATTATAGAGCATGGAATCAAGAGACTCCGTAACAAAACCGTTCGCCTCGTCCGAGTAAAATGGGGAAGTGATCCTACGGAAAGCACATGGGAGTCCTAAGACAAGATGAGACAGACTCATCTAGAGCTTTTCTCGGGTAATTTTTCCTCAAAATAACATTTATGGATGCATTGTGATTGCTAGATTGGATGTTAGGAAATGGATGCAACACCATTGCACAAGCGCACTCATATAGAAATATATGCATATTTAGTTGTTCCGCATACATATTGCATCACTTATCACACCTAAATGCTTGGATAAAGCTAATTTTAGTGGGTCTACAGTTCATAACCACTGCGAGTCATGGATATTTATGGATGAATTAAAAATAACGTGGATGTACAACATGGATGTTTCGAACGAGTTGTGTTTCGCCCCTTCAAACAGATTTCAGGACGAAATCTATTTTAAGGGGGAAGAATGTAACACCCCATAAAATATACCTAAAGACTTAAATATTAATAATAAGGATGCAAAAGGAGATTGTGCAGCTTTAGGAATTTGGCTACGGAAATCTTTTATTTGAATTCATGGCGAAATTCTGAATCGTTTTAAGATACAATATTCTGAAAATGGTGAAAGTATGGAGAAGTTATAAGCAAATGAAATTGGATAGTAAAATGCAGAAATATATTTATATATAATATATAATGAATAATACAAATATATTCAAAATATATTAAAATAAATAAAGTTGAATTTGAAATTCAAACAAAGGATAAGATTACGGGGATAGAGAATATTTTAAGGAATGAGATTAGCAAATAAAGTAACGTGTTAAAATAATTAAACACCTCAGCACCACATAAATTCATTGGGCGTTTCAGCGACCAAGAGGTCGACCAACCCCTTGAAGGGGTGTCGACTGCTTGGTGGTTGAGAGGCCCAATGAATCTATGTTGTTTAGGGTTTTCTAGGGGAATATATATAAATATAAAGTCAGGATTACATCTAAGTAATCTAACGACTCACACTTACATGAGCAACTATATATATGCCCTCAAATCACAAACAAAACCCTAACCACTCTCTTATCTCTACCTCCGTGTTTTCCTTTCGCCATTGCTGAATTCCAGAAAGGATAGAAATTTCTCTTCTATTCCTCTAACCTTTATTTTTATCTTCTCTATAATCTAAATTCATAGAGATTTTAGTATGAATTATGGAATTGAATTTTATATATGCATAAGATTCTAAAGATGATTACTACATATATATTAGGAGGATTGGAGCACGTTTATCAATAAGATTGACCATAGATATGAATCTACAACAAGAATCCTATTTGTTCTTTCTTAGATCTATAAGTGGAATATTGTGTTCTTAGGCATATTCTATTCTTTTAATAGATTAACATGTTGATAGTTATGCCTAGGAAGATTTGGCAAATGATAACATCAATACAAAAACCCCCCAAATACTCTATTTTATATTTGCGTATGAACTTTCATGTTATTTGGGTTTGTGGATTTGGATCTTAATATCGGGTTGAGGATGAAAGGGGTGTTGTTGTTTCTACTTTGTGTAATTCACCCTTATGTAAACATTTGATCGCAACCTAAAAGGGTTTAAATTTGTTTTGTTCCATGATTTGATTAGGTTTGGGTTCTTTTCTGAATCCAAATGTATTCATACTTGAAATATATCAAATGTAAACGTTTTTATGAGCAAACACCAAAAAGAGGTGAATTAGATAAAGTGGAATTTATAAATGTACATGTTTATATTATATGTGTATGTTATTGTGACACCCCACATCTGTTAATGTTATTCATTAAGAGAATGAATTAAGTTTATTGAAGCATTATAGGTAAACATGAACAGAAATATTACAAGACAGATATAAAGTAGCAGCAGAATTTAAAACTTTATTTAAACAGAAAACATTATGGTTCAAAACATAGTACATCATAAGTTTGAAATACATAAAGCTTAGTACATCGATCTTAAAACTTCTGTCTTGTACTTAAATCATCAGAGTACAATAATAATGAAAAGAGCAAATTCCCCAAAACATAACCATAGTAGAAAGACAAGAAATCGAGCAATACATCTAAGCAGCTCCAAGCAAAGCTAAGAAGAATCCTGATCAAGCATGAGTATTCCCACCCCGAGAACCTATGGGAAATATGGAAGAGGAAGAAGAGGAAACAAAATAGGCCAGACATAAGTCAGCGAGTCCAGTAACTTTTAGCATATAAATAAATAAAAGCATCATTACAGACATACAAACTGGATAAGAGGATAACAACATATAAGGCAGGTATGACAAGGTGCCCAGAATAAACAGTATAGAATAAAAAATGCTTCCTTAACACTTTTCTTTCTCTCTACATCAATACTGATATAACCAGAATGAGATGATCCCAACACTACAAGATGGTAGACTTAGTCGTACATCTAGTGAGAGCTTTAACCCCATACAATCAACAGGCAGCCCAACTAAACATACCGGAGTTACCTCTAAGGGTATTAACGGGCTCCTAAACGTACCAGAGTCTAGATGTACCTTAATTACTACCCCAATCGATCGGCTCCCTACTCCTTAGATACCTTGTGCTGGCCCAAAGTAGGATGTATCACTTCCTAAACTGGCAACTCTTCATTTCCAGGATGTGCACAACCATGTCTACATGTGTCACGGCGTCTTATCTTCCTCTGCCGGACCCATGCACGCACATGACTCCGTCGGTATGCGCCGCCCACACCATCCCCCATGTTTGGATCTCTTACAATCAGCCGAGTAAGCGTGCCCCGACTCCGACCTAGTTCGGAGTACTCGTTTGATACCTATATATGGGTTACTGACTGAAACAAGTCCCACACACACGATGGTACAAGCTTTCCCCTACGCTTGTATCCCTACTACTAGGTTCTCCATAGGTTAATCCATACCAGAGTAAAAGATTGCATAACCCCACATGTTAAGTTTGTGGGCATATATTTAAATATTACCCACCACCCCCAAGATATGCTTAACCCTCCCACTGATTCATACAAGTTTACTTAACCCCTACTCAAGTTAACAAGTTCATATAATCCCTATGGATTCAACTAGATTAAGTATTCCAATTCATTACCATATTCATTTATGGTTATAATGTGCTAGACCTCCCAAATTAAGCCTACAGCTTGTGGATGCTAGATATGTCGGTCGGTTCCGGGCAGACTTCTTCCAGAAGTTGGACTTAACCTCGTGTCTTAGCACATCACGTGTTTTATGCACTTAGACCCCTCACATTAGATTCACCACTTGTGGTCGCTAGATATGTCGGTCGGTTCTGGGAAGACTTCTACCACAAGTGTAATCTAACTTCGTGTCTAAGCGCGATTACAGTTTCTAATTACTGCAATTCTAGGCATTTCCATTATTAACCAATTATTCCTATGTCATTATAGGTTTTCATTCCCTTTTTCCAAGTCATGTTCATAATGAACCATATGCCCCAAATTAAGGTCATTAATCACAATTTTGTTTCATGCCCAAATCCACATTTTAATTCAAGTTATGCCCAAATTTCCCAACATAAGTTATGCCCCAATTTTAACGTTTTCCCCTCTTTCCCAATTTCACGCATTCGTATATTTCAACGGCATGCCTAGGCTCGAAGGTAGCCTGATTATAAAAATAAAAGGGAAAAGAAGAAGGGAAGAGGACAGAAATGAGCATACTCATAAGATTGTCATATAATGGAAAAAATAGGCATAACAACTAATAAACATATATTGATAAAGTTAGGCATAATGACAAGATGGGCATATAGGAATAGATCTGATGAACGTGCAATAATAGAACCGATTCTAACATTATAGGGACATCATAAATAGGCATGATGAAATCTAAACAATGAATTAGATACCCAACTATTAACTGATCTGTGGCAACACTAGAACTGATTTATCCAAAATCGTAATAGGAATAGGCATGATGAGATCTAAACAGTGAATTAGATCTACAAGCAATGATAGATCTGACATGATAAATAGGTACAGGCTTAGATCTAGTTCATAGTCATGTCAGAATAACTTAGATACACAGGTTATAGCCGATTTGATATGATTCAAATAGTCATAGGCTTAGATCCAAGTTATAGTCATGTTAAGATTATATTTTAAGTATTTAGATCTAAAAATAATGTAGACTCACTGTGATTGGATCTAAGAAATAGAAGAGGAATTGCAGATGTTGAATCACAGATCTCTACACTTGAATGATTTGTTTGTTGAAGAAGAAAAGGCTATTCTCAGTCTAGGTAAATGTAGCATCTAATTCTCCATTGTTTTAGAATGAATAAAACACATAGAATAGGTTCTTATTTATAGCCTAGGGGTCACGAATCAGGTCAGAAAACAAGTCCACGTACACAGAAATGATCCTGGTTCGGATCTAGGGGGTGTCGACATGGGTGTCGACACCACTTTATGGTGTCGACCCATGGTTCGACACCTCTACGATGTGTCGACCCCCAACGGGTCCAGTTCCCTCCTAGATCTTGCCCTTCGAATTTGAACTGATTTTTGAATTCTGAGCTTATTTTACACATATATAACTGACTTATATGTATACAAACTTCAAACCTTAATATCTACTTCATACGGTGTCTGTTTTACGCAAACTCGGAGTCTATCTTAAGCCGAATTCCGAGAAGAACGCAATGGAGAAGCCCATTTTACTTAATTCTGAATATTTGATTAAGTGTTTTTTAATTTTATCATCTTTAATGTTGTTAAAATTATGGGGTGTTATAATTATGCTCTATTCTTAATCCATTATTAAAATCATTACTATAAGCCAAGGAGGCATGTTGAAATTTGTAGGTATGTGTATTTTCCATTCACTACTATCTGTTATTGTGTTATTATGCCATCATGCCTAAAGTGTAGTGGTCAAAATATGGAAAATTAACTTGTATACCTTAATTTAGACAAGTTGAATTTTTTTTCTCGTTAGAACGTTCTCTCGTTCATACGAACATTAAGCATTATTTATGTGTTATAATTATTATATTAATATAGCATAATCAATGTAATTAAAGTAATATTAAATTAAAGTAATATTAACTTAATAAATGCGATTAGGGCATGATTCGAATTTGAAATGTCCCCATAAATAAATATAGTAATTGTATGTGTGCGTGTATAGAATAGCTTTACAAATATTAATAGTGACACACAGACCCGAGTTTAGTTGCCATTTATGGTATAAGTCTGCCCGGAACCAACCGGCAAATCCAGCAACCACATGTTGGCCCAACTAATGTGAGAGATATGGGTGCGTAGGGCCGTTTAAAATTAGTACACTATGAAACGAGGTTAAACCTACTTGTAGTGGAAGCCTGCCCAGAACCGTCCAGAATATCCAGCACTTACAGGTATACAGTTTAACGCAAGAGGTCCAGTGTGTATATAAATAACTATATATATAAGTCTATTATGTGTGAAATTAGGCAGATTTACTACATCTTGAGAAGATCTTAAGTGGCTTACTCTCTTTCTATCTAATTAGGTTCTTAAGTGGTTAGGACTAGGATCCCTTATAAGGTATATTCCTTGAAGAGGAACCAAAGCTATGGGACCCCCCTTATTAGATTCGATGTAAGTCTATGGGTCCTCCTTCTCTAAAAGTGGTTAGGCATAAGCGCTAATGGAGTAGGGTACTTTACGAGGGATGTCCACTTCCTCTAGAAGTTTGTATGGGCTCAACTAGGGAAAAAAATTGGCATATAAAAGATATGTTGCCATTGCATGCTCACCAAATGTCCAAGGGAAGTCTTAAGCGACATAGGTGATCTACAATAATATCTGTTAAGCAATAACGTTCACAATACTGTTCCTTATATTACAATTAAGAGTATAGAATTAAGAACGTTGACGTACTAGGATGGGGTCTTAAGAGGCTAGGGTCCGCCTCAGGGTTATAAGTGACCATAAGTGACCGAGAATGCCCACTCGTTGGGTCTTGACCCTAAAAATACTAATAAGCGATTGGCTTGGATATCCATCTCGCTGGTTAGATACTTGGTGTTTGTGTAGATGTTGTGTGTTGCATAGAGAGACCTTGACATATGTAACCTGCTAAAAACAAAGGGTATGGTCTTTAAGTGAACACCATATTTCAGTAAGACAGAACTTTATGTTCTGACACTTCTCCCTAACATATCCAACAGGTTAGTAGATGGGATAGGATCTATGGAAAAAATAAGGATGGAGGCTGAAGACGAAGACGAGGATGTCATGCTTTTATTAATTATTATTGTTGTACTTCTTATGGAAGCTTTTGAGACTGAATCTATTAATGTACTTGTGAACAAATGTAATCTTGACTATTGTGTTGGAATTTTGTTATTTTTAATAAAGTGGCACATCTTATTTAAGTATTATATTTTCCCTTTCTACTGTGTGAGGTTTGCATTCGATGTGTATACATATATTATCTGTGCAAATGTAATTCCTTACAGGAACCAACGACCCGTTAAGAATGGTTCTATGTTTCGATGGGCCTTTTCTAGGTCGAAATTTAGGCCCACTCCGGGCGGGTTGTTACAACTATCCTTAATTTGGTCCTGACCAACCTCCCTCCATGAGCGAGGAAAATTGCCGAATCACCCCTAGTGCCATACCACCACAACCTTCTGACTACCAAACTACTGTTGCAGTCAAGGTATACCCCCTTGGGTGGTACCACGCAGACCCCACCTCTGCTAGTACATCCTGAACATGTACCGTATAAAGGACCACCATAGAGTACCCTACCATGTCCCTCGAAAGCCACATGCTTCCCCCAGTCCCACCAAGAAACCAAGTCGTATGTCGAGCCGAGTAACCAAGTGGACGTGCTCTTCCCGTGTCTCTAGACACCCCCCAATGATATACCCCGTTGGGTTCTTCACCTTCAAACGTGCGGAGTGGTCCAAGCGCCTCACGCTAACGTGTTATTAGACCCTATGTCTAATCTTTTAATCATGCGCTTGCTCTTTCTTATCAGCTTACCAATTAACTTGGTTATCCATATTTTATATTCTATTCAAGTTATCAGGTTTTCTTCGAGCCCTTTATATCTCTAAGGAATAGACCCCCTCCCCCCTCCTCGCATATTAATTCATTGATATAACTTAACCCATTTAAGTTCATTAATAAGCCCATAAAATGTTATTACCTAGATTGTAATTAACGAAAGAAATCTACAACCTTTTCACATTATTACCATGTCATTCATCGTCCAATTTCATGTTTACAGGTTACAATAACATGTTCTACCTAATGTATAATTAACTATATTTTATCCTCATACACATGCTTTCTATTAACATGTTACATTAATATATATATATATATATATATATATACGATTAAATATAACTTATTTCATTCCATAAGTCTACCTTGTTCTTTCTTCTTTAATCATAACCTTATCTTACACTATCATTACAACTTGTTGTTGTTATTTACTTATTAACTTAGTTCTCTTAACTAAGGTTTATTAATAAGTTTCTTTTTCATTTATTATAACCTACGTTAGAATTTCCACTTGTCCCTAGGACAAGCCTACATATTATATCCCATTCTCATTAATGTAATTAATTATAGTAGGTTATATTCCATGTTCATCACATTTTCCCTTTTTAACCAAACTTTTACTGTTGTAACTTCCACTTCATTAACGACTTGTGTGTTTTCACATGTACCCTTTATTTACTTATTTATTCATTTCCTGTTGTACACATATATTTAATAAATGTTTAGACACCAGACCTCTCAAATTAAGTTGACCACTTGCGGATGCCGGATTTGCCGAGCAGTTCCGGGCAGGCTTCTGCCACAAGTTGAACTTAACCTCGTGTCTCTGTGCGATCATCTACAGTTTCCCAATTACTGTAATTTGTACATGCAAATTAGGCATATCTTTGTTTTTTCTATTATTCCCTATTTTTACTGTAATTCTATTTACAATCTTTTGGGTATAATAATACTCTCAAGAAAATATTTGTGTTTATTGTAAATTCCATATTTACAGTAATTCCCAATTCAGATAGATGATTAGTGCAAATAGGCTTTATACAACAGAAATGTTCTCAACATATTCTACGCAGATTTAAAATCAATTACCACAATTATTCCCAATTTCACTATAATTTGATTTACAATATCCAATTTGTCATTAACAACATTTTCTGTAACATATTCACTTTTACTGTAAATTCCACAATTCCAGTATTACAATGATTTTAACCTAAATAATAAATTCATAGAATAGATCTATACAACAGTAATATTCATAACATAACTGAAAATGAATTAAACCTCAATTATCACAATTATTTAACATGTTATGAATGACGGGGAATGTAAACGGAAAATATACCATTATTCAAAATGGTATAATTTAAATCCACTGACCTAACTGCTTTCCAATCCATGATTCCGACCCAGTATTGTTGTTCTATGGCATTCCTAACTGAATCTATTATTTAAATAATCACGGATTCATAAATCTGATGCTAAAAGAAGAGAGAACGGAAGAGAGAAAACTAAATAAATCAGATTCAAGAACTTATCTCACATTGTTCAGATTTCTAAACACATATTCGTATATTTACATTCTGTTATCTTCAAATTTTGAATCAGAATTCACTAAAACTAATATTCTAATTTTCTGAAAAGATTTGGAGAAAGAAGAGAATGGAAGAGCCTAGGCAGCATCTCAGAAAATATGAAATTAAAGCTAGGCCCTGCTAGTCTATTTATAGCTGCACGAGAAAGTATAGACCATTGGATTTAATCAACTAAAATCCGAACCACTGATATCAAAAATCCACATCGCAGAAAATAGATCTGGGCTCATTCGGGTCGACCCCTGTGTCGACCCGCCTTATAGGTGGGTTGTAACGTCTCGTATTTTTAACAATTGAATAATTAAAATTTAATTATTGGAATATTGATTTAGAAATTTAAATGGCTCAAATTAAATATTTCGAATATTTAATTAATATACTTATAATAATAATTTCCCTAAATCTAATTAAACGAATTAGGAAGAGGCCCGTGCTTTGCGCACGGGCAGATATTCGTATTTTCTAATGAAAATTTGTGAGTGGTAAGTAAAGGAAACCATGTAAAAATTAGTAAGGGGTTATTTATTGTTGTAAACCACACATTTGATAACAAACCATGTTTTCAAAGTTTTAATAGTTGTTAATAAATAAAGATAGCAATATAAATTTTAAACTTTTATTTTTATGTGTAACTACATGTAAATTAAGGATAATAATTTTAAATTTAGAAGACAGTTTTACCTTGAAGTACATAATGCATAATACCATTTGGAAACTGATGATTTATAGTGATATTTAGAAAATTTTAAAGCGACCGATCAATAGCATAAGTTGTGGAATTGGACAAAACATCATTAACAACTTGAAAATAATCGTACGTTAGAAAGGAAAGTCAAACTAACATTTTAAGATGTGTAGGATATAAATTGTTTTTGAAATATTTTGTTCGTGAAAATTGTGGAGAACGCACCCAAACTACAGTTTCTATTTCAAACTCTTGCTAAGGCTTAGTAATAAATAGGACAGTCCAACCTTTAATTCTTCACTTCAGCAACATGTGGTGGTACCGACAAACCAAATGTTTTAACCATAACATGGCACTCATGTTTTAATTTAGGTAACACAATTTATTCCTTTTTACGTAACAATGCGGATAATGAAAATGAAAAATCAAATTCTAATACCTTCACCACTAAGTCAACTAAATAAAAATAAAATACCCTACGTCCTTTATCACATGGTTGTACCATATTGTCTATACCTACTTTCAATGCAGACCGTCTTTCAAATGAAAATTCGAACCCATCAAAGAAAAGGGAAATCAAAATCACTGCGAGTCTATATGCAGCTACTACCCAAATAGACAAGTCTTTACGCAGCTACTACTTGGCCATGAAGGTTCCCAAGCTTATAAATACACTATTGCATTATTTCATCTCTGTTTGCTTCAGTAGCTTCAAAAAAAAAGAGTCGTGTCCTTTATGGAGCATGATACGGTCTGGAGCTATGGATGGGGAAGACGCAGTGCAAGTTGTTAATATTTGGCAAGGAAGGCTCAATGTTGCGTTATGGGGAGGGAATGGCAGCTTGCGAACTAGAAAATGGGAAGTGGCCTATTGGAGTCACAGCAGAAGGCATGAATAGTATTAACGTTGGGGAAGAAGAAACACTGTAGAAGTAAGTAGCAGGTCACGAGGTTACGTGATTTTTGTTCGAGGAAGAAGCTTTAAAAAAACGGTTTTGGGTTTTGCATAAGTGGGATTAATGGGTGGGCCGCAAATATGTATAAAAGAAAGAAACAAAAAAGGAAGAAAGCCCAAAATAAAATAACAAAGAGAGATGTTGGGATTGAGAATAGAGAAAGCAGGAGGCGTACATGGTGTGGACGTGCAGAATGAAAGATAAGAGGGGATGGGTAGAAGTATATACGCATGGGACATGAGCAAAAGAATTATTATTTACACATAGTGAAACTGGTTTTAAACAGACGGGAAGACATGGTATGTCTTATGAAGAAGGCTGTTTGAGTTTATAATGAAGAAGAAGAATTATTATTTACCTGAATGGATCGCTCATGTAGGCTGAAGATTTGACAAAAGGGGACCGTGAAAGTGGATTCTATGAAGATAATGGGCCATATAAATTATGATGAGGCCCACGTGTTATTTTTATATATATACAAAAGAAGAGACAGCAATGGAATCTCGAATGGAGCAAAGGGTTTTATTCCAGACGTTAGCATTTGAAGAAGAAAGGGTGCGGGTATGGTTTGAAGAAGAATGGATTGAGCAATCTAAACAACGAGGTTCAAAAAGATTTAATTAGAAGTACGTTTATTTAATTTAAAATAGTATACAAAATATTTAACGCGATATTTCATTCATACATTTTTAGTTTCACAAACGGTCTGATCCGTGGGAATCGTAGGATCATAGGCTTCGTACTGGGACTAATCTAGAGTGATGTGGAGATCATCTGAATTTGTGGCAAATTAAAAACACTTGATCAATGGAGATTAACTGATATTTAATGATTAACAATAAAGATGAGTAAACTCACTAACTCTGTCCAGTTCTATAATTTTATAAACATATTTTAGAACTAATAAATAATGATTTAATATTGTGTGATGGTTGTTTGGATGATTTACAAATAACTTGGTTGTTAGTTATATATATATAAATCATTGATTTGATACCAATTCTATTTATTATTAATTTCATACCGATACGAAATTGGGATTACTTTTATTGATTAACAATTGCAGATGCAGGGAAACAGGTTGGGATCCAACCGGATTCCTCAATAATTTTAATGTTGATTGTCATACATTACATTATATGTTGTGACAAATAATCTGTGGTTGATTATTTTATGGTTGGGATGTTTGAACAACATTGACCTGAATTGATTGGTATTAAAATACCATAAAATATATTTGAATATATCGAAAAAGAAATTGGGGTTTTAAAAAGGATAATCTATTTTTAAATAGAAACTGAATTTCAAATAAACTAGAATATTGTTAACGACATTTTTCGTCAATAGCGGAAGTGGATCAACGGGGACAAATATTAAGGGAAAATCAGGTGGATTGGTTCTCTTCCCCGATCGACCTTAGTGGGGAACTAGGACGCTAGGGCTCTAAGTCGCAGGCTCACTTAGGATTACCAGATCAGAACTAGACTCAGTGATTGAGGTTTGATCGCCATTCGACGGTGTTGATGGATGCGAACTCAGGCTTCTCTGTAGAATGGATAATGAACTGTGACTATTGCAATTAGAGAAATAAAAGTACACACTTACAGAACAATTTTCTTAAGAAGTTCTCCTTCCATTAAGCTTTTAATGGAAATACACAGATGTCATAGAGTGGAATTCTCCATTGATTTTATTTTCTAAATTGCTTTTACGGATACAAAATTGAAGAGAAAAGTCCCCCCACTAATGTGATCCATGGGGTACTATTTATAATGGTTCTGGGCCCCTTCCTTTGTAGGGCTATCGGACCCTCTTGGGCTTTTGGCCGGTCGTTTTATTCCTGGTCTTGGGTGCTTGACCTTTGGGCGCCTTGGGTGCATTTGATTATGGTACTTGAATTCTTGAGAGCAACTTCTGAATGTAGGCTTGCGGACATGAACTTCCAGATGTAGGCTTTCGGCTTTACCATGAATACGTAAAGGGGCTTGACCCCGTGGTATATGTTGATAGCTACCGGGTTGAAACCGCTATGGGTTTTGGTACTAGGTAGGCTAGCATGGGTAGCCTGTAATCCCTATCCAGGTTCCGGCTAGCCCTCCGGTAGGGCCTTTAAAGTAGCCTGTACTCTTGGAGGGTGGCTTTCCGTGTGACCATTTCCGTAGTTATGTAGTAGACGCTTCGGAAGTCGGTTTTGAGTGGCCTTCGCGCTCTTCCGGGTTAGTACCTCCGATATTGTCGTCTTTAGGTGTATTAGTATTTTGGTAGGTTATGTGTTGAAGGTTTCCCTTTGGGCTTTGTCCGTCAGTTCTGTATCTTCTAACTTCCTTGGTTCTGGATCAGAGTGGTTCCTTACACGGGGCCTTTCGTCGAGCTGATACTGCCGGAAGGTCTTGTCGGACTGACTTTGGCAAAGAGGCCGGTTATGGCGGCCTTTCGGATTACGTCGTCCTGCTCTCGCACTTTTCACTGTCGGGTCCTACTTTTTATTAAGCCCTTCCGCGAGCTTTCGGTCATCCGATACCCCTTCACTGCCATCTTTCTTCGAATGTTGATTTTGGTAGTAACATTTGCCCCCCCCTAGTGAAGGGGTGTTTTCAACTTTACTAGTCAAATTTTTTTCTTTTCTTTATAGTGATGCCTTTGTGCCCTCTGCCTTCCTTCAATTGGGAGCATTGATTGATCTCCTTTTGATTGATCAGGATTGCCTCTGCATTCTGAATACAAAGCATACTTCCTTTCCTTTTATCCCTGTGCAGTATCCTTACTTTCTTCTATGAATCTCCTCCGTTGATTCATTCTTAGGTGGAAGGGATGCGAGGTAGTTCTTTTTCTCCTTTTGCCTTCATAGCATTTCACCAAAGCAAGGTTAATGTTCATTTAAATTCGTTGCATTATTTTCCTAGGATTTCAGCTCTAGTTGGTGGTATGTTTTTTTTAGTGTAGCAGTGGATAACTCAACTTACTGACATCGGTTTCCTTAGCCAGGGTTAACCTCTTATAGGATAATGAAATTCCAAATCGTGCATATGCCTACGTGGCATTTTTGTATTTTCATCAAAGAAAATTAGATTGAATTACATGTTTATATTATGGTATCACTTGGCAGGGCTACGTACGAGATTACACAAACTGGCGATTTCATTTTGAATGAGTCCGGGCTTTATTTGACGAAGAAGGAGCTGGGGATGAAGGAACACCAAGTGAGAAATACTTTGTCCCAAGTGTCTTGAATTAGCATTCCAAACTGTTTCTCTCGCGCTTTTCCCTAGGTATATTTATTATTCTTTGGGACAGAATCTTCTAGAACAAACTTTCCCCCTTGTTCTACGTTTCTTGGAGATGTTTTATTCTCGCCTTCCATAGCCGCTTCTTCCCCCGAATTTCTGTCCAAGAAAAGATCTGCTTCAGTTTTTGTCAGTGATTCCCTTCGGCATCACAAAAGGGTAAATTCTGTTTCTCGTTCTTCTGAAGGCGAAATTGTTGCGTCGTCTTGTCATCAGCTACCGCGTATTCCTCTTGTCTTTTTTCCTGGAAGTTTTCACAACATTTGTCTCTCCTCTGCAAAGACCGTTGGGAGTAATTTTATTACCAGTTTCTTAAGATATGATTTTCAGGGAAGTCCGGATTTAAGGGAGCGTGAACCTTCCCTTTCTCCTTATGACCCCGTGGGTCCCTCTTTTCAGGCTTTAGACTTTGATACAATCGTAGGATCTGCTCTATCCTCCATCGATGTTTCTGATATTCGGAAACTGGCTTCTGAAGGATGGTTTGAGTTTTATTTCAATTTTGTTAAACGACAACTTTTGGTTCGTATCCCTGTTCCCTTATGGCTTTTTGTCAGTCTTATTGTCGCAAGGACCAACATTGCATTTCTCTTACCCCCCCCCCCCATCTTTCTTCTTTTCTCTCTCCCACATTTTTTTTAGTTATCCAAGGATTGGCATGTTACCAGATCTATAGCTGCTTCTTCATTCCAGGATAAGGAAGAACTTCAAAGAGAGAAAGCCATATTGGAGTCTAAGGTTCATGATCTAACCTTTGTGAAAAGCAGTAATGAAGAGATTTGTGATCAGATGATGGAGTCCCTTAAGAGGGAAAGGGCTTTCAACAGTTCCCTGACTTCCGAAGTTTTGGACCTCAGGCGTGAGCAGTCAGATCTACTGATGAAGCACGCAAGGAGACTAAAAACAAGGGAGGCGACTCTTTCTGATGCCAGGATAATAATTTACGAAACTCGGGACCGGATTTCCTTGTTCTTGAAAGTGCATTTTCCAGATATGATGTCTGACTGTTATTAGAGGGTTCTCCTCTCAGTCTACCGCGATAACCACGGCAAGTTTCCTGACACGGACTTTCCTTCTCTTCCTTCATTCCTTCGGAACAAAATCTTGAGTAGTGTTATTGCCTTAGATCAGGGTACTGGGGATTCTGAAGCAGAGAAAGCGAAGGTCGAGGACCTTTTGTTTGTTGAAAAGATGTTCGACTGCCAATCATCCGGGGTTGATGAAAATCCGATTTTGCATAAAGAAGGTGGTAGTGTTGTCAGCTCATATGGAGATGATGGATTTGCGGAGGGGGTAAATTTTTTGGAGCTTGAGGAGAGAGAGCAGGTGGTGCATGCATGTTCCCATATTCTCCAGGTATAAATTCCATCCTCTGAATTCTTTCTTTACTTGTACCAGTTGACTTTTGATGGCTTGTTCTTATGGTGATAGGAATGATATCCTTGCTGCTTACCCTTCCTCTTTTGTTTTTATTTTTAAAAATGATCTTCGTTCTCTTTCTAAACTAAAGAGGGAATTTCTCACTAAGCCTGCGTTTAGATCCGGCAGAGAACGCTTCTTGAAAGAACTCAAACATATTTATATGAAGTATCCTCAGTTATCTTTCAACTTCTTGGGGAATGACAAGGAGATAATCTAAAGAAACTTAGGACTCATCATGCAAAGTTAATATGTAACATGAAGGAAAAGAATACTAGGGAAAGATGATCTGTTATATTTATATGTTCCTTGACAGTAACACGTGTGAATGTGAATTGTATTCGTTTTTACCTGTTTTTCTTTTGTCGCATGCTTTTTCCTGGATTTGAACATCCTTGCAAAGATAGATTATCTGCTTATTTAAATAGGATGATTTACCTGAAGACATTTCCCCTTATGTGGATAGAAGTGCATTGTTTCCTTTGTGTTTGGGAGATTTTTCGGGAACTCCTACCACCATAGGTGGGAGATGTGTCCTATCTGGGGATCAACTGGCGCAACATCTTGTAGAACAAATACGTGTATTGAAGACCCAAATAAAGTAAAAAGACAAATATATCCGTGAGGCAAGGAGGATCATGAAGACGAAACCTACTACCGATTTTCACAAAGAAAGGGATGCGCTGCGGCATCAAGTTAGGGACTTAGAGGTGAGATACAAAGACGTACTAGTAAGATGCAAAGAATGGGAGACTATATTTGGGTGTGCCCTTGGGGTCTCTGCCTCTAATGACTCGTGGGTCTCGACGGAATGTGTCTTTTCGGAATGTGAGATAGGGGATCCTCCTCCTGGGATAGATCATTCCTTCACTAACAGGTGGTATAGACGGGTTTAGGCAGGCGTGAAAAGCCTTTATGTCAGGACGGAGATCGAGGGCAATTCTCGTCATGCTAACTTTTATACCTCCAAACTTAAGCAATTACATAAGGAGAAACAGCTCTTGCGCGGAGATGCTTCAAATCTGAGGAAGGAAAATAAAAATCTCCGCGTGATGTGTAAGACTTTCAATTAAGCTTTAAAGTGGCAACCTAAACCCTTGGATGACCCGAGAGAGGTAATGGAAAAGATGCAAAGGGTCAACGAGCTTTTGCATGCCACGATTCGTCGCTCCTCCACTTCCTCTTAGTTCCATTAATAGGGCGCACCCTATCGGAAGTTGGTCTTTTGCTCGTATGGGAGTCGTCGTATTAGAGTGTGCTTTCTTCTCTTTTCTCCCTTTCCTTTTTTTAAAACACCTATGTAATGCGTAAAGTTCGCTATATTTTAATAACGGAGTGTAGCATATATGGATAAGAGTATGACCTATGATGATATGGTTTGGCGTGCAATTGTGTATTTTAATCTAGGTGCTTTCCTTTTAGCCATCGCTACGTTACGACTAGGCATAGAATGATATGTTGGGGGTCCGTCTCGTGGTTTCAAAAATAGTATCTCATACCCTTTTTGGGATTAACAGTGTCGTAGCACGTTCCATCATAAAAGATCCAAAATACTCGTTCGTATTTTGCGTGTTAGTGCGAGTATTTGGCGCATCCATGTAAATCAGGGATATTTTCCTAAGTACAAAATAAAATGATAAAGGCTACCGGTGTGCGATCAGTGTTGTGGTTTATCGTGTAGTCGGAGTTGAATTGCTTCTCCCATCATTTGCAAAGGATTTGGTTAACCCTGATCCGAATACGTACAGAAGACCGGAATCTCCATCTGTATTTGTGAAACACCGAATTATCCCGAATTCGGGTTTTAGCTTAGAAGACTGGAACCATCTTTGGCATCAGCGAAACACTGAGGCTTGCTTAGATTCGGTCAATAATAATAGTTGACGGGAACTTCTTCTGGAATTCCTATAGAGTTGGATCCACCCAGATTCGGGTTTTAGTATTGAGGACTAGAACCCCCTCCGGTATCGGTGAAGCGTCAACTCGGCCTAGATTCGGGTATTAATGTTGAGGATAGGAACCCCCTCCGGTATTGGTGAAGAGCCGAATCGACCCAGATTTGGGTATTAGTATTGAAAACCGGAACCCCCTTCGGTATTGGCGAAGCATCGAATCGAACCAGATTCGGGTATTAGTATTGAAGACCGGAACCCCCTCCGGTATTGGCAAAGCGCCGAATCGACCCAGATTCAGGTATTAGTATTGAAGACTGGAACCTCCTCCGGTATTGGCGAAGCGCCGAATCGAACCAGATTCGGGTACTAGTATTGAAGACCAGAACCCCCTCCGGTATTGGTGAAGCGCCGAATTGACCCAGATTCGGGTATTAGTATTGAAGACCGGAACCCCCTCCGGTATTGGCGAAGCGCTGAATCGACCCAAATTCGGGTATTAGTATTGAAGACCGGAACCCCCTCCGGTATTGGTGAAGTAGGTATTCCCTTCAGATTTTATTCGGAAAGAAGAGGTTGTACGTGACTTTTGATCCTTCCCTTGGGCTTTTGATGTTAATGGAGAGGATGTACGTGCTTTGTTGGCCACTCTCTGGCCTGTGCGTCTGGAGAGCTTGGCTAGCTTATCCACAAGCAAGGCCCAAGGACTTACCCGACCTCCCTCCAGGAGGCACCTTATCCTGACCATCATAGGCGATGATAAGAGCTTAGAAACTTAGAGGGGCCATCGTAGGCACAGAACTGAGGTTTTCTCTTTTGACGCTCTACACAGACCAACGTAGGCACTGATAGAGGCTTATACGCCACCCCCTCCAAGGGATGCCCTATTCTAACCATCGTAGGCGATGATAGGAGTTTGCGTTACCTTCTGCGGGTAACACGGAACATAAGAAGAGGTAGGACATGCTCTTCTGCGAGTAGAGGTAGGACGTGCTTAGTTCTAGCAGAGGCAGGGTATACTCTTCTGCGAGCAGAAGCAGGGCGTGCTAATTTTAGATGCATCATCGCGACCATTTTTGGTGTGAAATTACGGCTTATGCTTTTGATGCTTTAACCGCGCCCCTTCTGGTTTGGGTATGGAGAAAGACTAACACACCATCCCCCTCCGGAGGATGTGTCGCCCCTACCAATTTGGCGATGACAAGGGATTTAATCCATTGGCGATTGGACCTCTTTTGGGCTTTCCGTATATTGGCACATGCATATTAATCCTTTTCATGAGGATTTTCCCAAACTCATCTCGATTTTTGACAAACTCTCATAATTGCCTTGGCTGACGAATCTGACGATGGCCCCTTCAAGAGTTTTGCAGTGATTAGTCTTGTGTCCATTCATCAAGTGGTAATGACAGTAAGGCCCTGCTGTTTTTCTTTCGTATTTAGGCTTCTTCTTCGTAGAGATCCAATAGTCAATTTCGTGTTTGGTTAGGAAGTAAACATTCTCCCTAGAAGTAGTGAGGCAGCATTCCTAGGTATCTTTGGCGTACACTTCCTTTTTCGTTGATGGAGTCTGATCGTCCTGCGAATCATTTTAGTTGTGGTTCCAAAACTTTCATCCTTTCTTTCTGGAACGTACCGGAATCGAGTTATCATCTCTTTAGCCCACTTGTAGGTGAAGCGGTTGAAATCATCCATTATTTCGCGTTAGAGCGTCATTCCTATAACTTTCCTGTAGAGAGCATCCTTTAAGTGGAGAAAAACGCTAATGTCCCCTGATGTAGATCCGCTGGGTGGGAACGCCATGGTTTATTCTATGTGGGAAGAGTTGCTATTCCCTGTCTCGTAAGCATGTAGTTTCATTTTCCTCTTCCACTTTATTACTCGCAAAGCCTCTTCTCTTAACTCTTGCTCCTACATTACTCTACGGCTGATGGTTCTCGACTTATCCACTCGAAATCCTGAAGGTCTTCGTTTGGGTTTTTCGCTCATAACTCCGCTTCTACGAAGCTAGTTCGATCTATTACGGAAGCAACACAGGTATACATGTGACTGTTGACAACAAGGTCGGAGGTTCAGGCCCTCCTTCTAGCGCCAAAATGTTAACGATATTTTCCGTCAACACTGGAAGTGGATCAACGGGGACAAATCTTAAGGGAAAATCAGGTGGATTGGTTCTCTTCCCTGATCGACCTTAGTGAGGAATTGGGATGCTAGGGCTTTAAGTTGCAGGCTCACCGAGGATTACTAGATCAGATCTAGACTCAGTGATCGAAATTTGATCGCCATTCGAGAATGTTGATGGATGCGAACTCAGACTTCTCTGTAGAATGGATAATGAACTGCGACTATTGCAATTAGAGAAATAAAACTACACATACAGAGCAATTTTCTTAAGAAGTTCTCCTTTCATTAAGCTTTTAATTGAAATACACAGATGTCATAGAGTGGAATTCTCCATTGATGTTATTTTCTAAGTTGCTTTACGGATACAAAAAGTAAGAGAAAAGTCCCCCCACTAATGTGATCCTTAGGGTATTATTTATAATGGTTCTGGGCTCCTTCCGTCGTAGGGTATCGGACCTGCCTGGGCTTTTGGCTGGTCGTTTTATTCCTGGTCTTGGGTGCTTGACCTTCGGCCACCTTAGTGCATTTGGTTATGATACTTGAATTGTTGAGGGCAGCTTTTGAATGTAGGCTTGCGTACATGAACTACTAGATGTAGGCTTTCGGCTTTATCATGAATACATGGACAGGCTTGACCCCATGGTGCATGTTGATAGCTGCCGAGTTGAAACCGCTACGGGTTTCGGTACTAGGTAGGCTAGCACAAGTAGCCTGTAATCCCTGTCTGGGTTTCGGCTAGCCCTCGGTAGGGCCTTTGTGGTAGCCTTTACTCTTGGAGGGTGGCTTCCGGTGTGAACTTTTCGATAGTTATGTAGTAGACGATTTGGAAGTCGATTTTGAGTGGCCTTCGCATTCTTCCATGTCAGTGCCTCCGATATTGTCGTCTTTAGATGTATTAGTATTTGGGTCGGTTGTAACACCCCGTATTTTTTTAATATAATTAAAAAAATGAAATAAAATATATGAAAATATGCTTATGATAGGTAAATAATGGTGATGCATAAGGAGAATTAATTAATACATGGAAGAGAAGAAAAATTAGTTCGATAACGACGTATGTAACGGAGAAGATAGTAAAATAAGGATAACTAATTCAAGAATCAGGAATTAGGTAAAATGGACATCACCATTGCGTTCCTCTCGGAAAAATACGTGAAATAGAGTCCGAGTGTTCGAAAATCGGAGTCCGTATGACCAAGATATGGCCAAAACAAGATTTCAGCAGACTTTCTGGCAGACTGACCCAGGTCGACCATAGTGTCGACACTACAGTCGACCTGCCCCCCCTCCCCCAGGTCGACTGTAGCGTTGACTCCCCCTCTGTACAGGTCGACCTGGTCGGCCTGGGGTGGTCTAGAACCCATTTTTGAGGCCCGGGACGAGTTTTGATGGTCCGGATGGGTTTTAGGGTTAATCCGATGGCTGAAATGAAGTGCTACACCTATAAAATAACACCTAGACCTAGCCTAACTCACAAAAATTCATATGACACCTAAATGCTGCTGGAATCTCTCTTGAGCCATGGCCGCCGTCTCCAAATTAAAGCTTAAGTGTTCAAACCCAAATCAAATCAAAGATCAATGCTTCTACAACAAATTCAAGAGGATAGATCAATGACACTGCAACTTTCTACGACAAATTCACTCCCTATTCATTAGCCGTTCTCTGTAAGTTCTAGTTATTTTCAGATTTAAATATTTAATTATAATATGGCGATGAAATAAAGTGAAATTGATGTAAGTTTAGCTATATTTGCGGAATGTGAATTAAGATTAAAATCATGTTTTGCGGTCAAATGAAAATAGTACGATGCTTATTATGTTTGGTTATGTTGTATAATATTATGCCAGTGATTTGATTCTATTATCATGTCGGATTGGGAATTATTGAGTACAATGTTTGTCATGTTGTATAATATGCCAGTGATTTGATTCTATTATCATGTTTAGTTGGGAATTATTGATAAGTTTATTATGCAAGTTTATGTTGTAGATTCATGCGACAAATGGTCAAATCTACATGTTTATGTATAAGAAAAACCTATGCCACACTTATCATATATTTGTGATTGACTTGTGAGTATGTTAATTTAATCTATGTTGCCAAGTAACGCATGTGTATGTTGATTTGCCTATGTTGCAAATTAACATATGTATATTGATTAGTTCATATTGCTAATTCTCATGTATGTATGTTAATATGGCCTATGTGAACAATACACATATATGTTGAATTAGCTTATAATTGCGAGTTCACACTTATGACACTATAATGTTCATAATGGTTATTTTGCAAGTTCACCCCTATAATGTTCATGATGTCATTTTGCAAGTTCACCCCTGTAATGTTCATGATGTCATTTTGCAAGTTCACCCCATTATGTTCACATTAATTATGCCATCAATGTCAAAATTATACATTTGTCATGTTTATGATTGTGTATTTGTGTACATTAAATTAGGCTAAGTTTTTAGCCTAAACTTTATACTCAAAAATCATGCGAACGTAAATTAGGCTAAGATAATTAGCCTAATATTAGACGGGGTAACGGTGGGTTAAAATGATTAATTATAGGAAAACTTGCCATAAATTGGTCATTTATCACATAAGTGATTTATGCCATAAAATGGTATTAATTATATACCTAATTTAATGTGATTGATTGGAAACAAATTGGGCATTAAATCTGAATTTGAACAATTTACATAATAAAAATGTAAATTAGAATTATGGCATAAAATGGTATTAATTATATACCTAATTTAATGAGATTGATTCGAAACAAATTGGGCAGTAATATGAATTTGAATAATTTACATAATTAATGTAAATTGGAAAATACGAATATGCTTATAACGAGGTTGGATTGAGTTGTGATGTAAACCTGCCCGGACCCGCCCGGCTGTCCAGTAATCACAGCAATACCTATCCAATGTGGGAGGCTAAGCATTAGGCCCAATAAAGACCCGAGGTTAGACTGAGTTGTGGCGTAAGACTGCCCGGACCCGACCGACACACCGACAGCCACAACAATATCTGTCTAATGTGAGAGGTTGGTGCCCTAATAAGACAACTAGAGCTGAGCTAGGGTTGGTAGGGTTAAGTTAACTAGAACACTTAACCAATTTCAACATGTTAACTAAATTGGCAGGTAGGGTTAGGATAATCTGGACACTTAACCAATTTAATATGTTGACTACGGGAGTAGGTACGGTTAAGCAAATGTTTAACTATTATTACATGATTAAACTGGACTAGAGAGTGAGGTTAAGTTAATGAGAACACTTAACTAATACAATGGGTTAATTAGACAAGTGATTGCGGTTAAGTAGTAACACTCAACCAACATAACAGGACAAGCGGGTGGTCTAAGTTAACTTGAATAAGTTGATAACACTTAACCATTATAATATGACTAGTGGATGGGTTTAAGTTAACATGCACTTAACAAATCTGATGTGATGCGTGGTAGGGTTAAGTAACACACGGGGTTAAGTTAACAAGAAAATCCTTAACCAATGTAACCAGATAGACGAACGGGGTTAAGCTAATAAACCACACTTAACCAATCAAACACAATAAGCGAGAAAGGTTAAGTTAACTAAAGTAAACACTTAACCATGGTAACATAACGAGTAGGAGGGTTAAGTACATATCGGGTTGGTGGGTAATATTAATAAATATAGGCCCACATACACTTAACCATTAAATACACATGCTTGAATCAGTAGCGGGGTTAAGTATACATCAGGGTTGGTGGGTAATATCAGAGAATATAGGCCCACAGACTTAACCATTAGAAAAACCTAGTAACGGGGACCCATTTCAGCAGTAACCCATATTAGGTATCAACGGAACCCTGAGCTAGGCAGGGTGGGGCACGATTACTGGGCTGATTATAAGAGGTCAAATTAGCGGCGGTTGGTGCGGCAGTGCAGGTTCTAACGGAGTGCGGGCATGCACACACTTCAGCGCAGAAAATTTAGCCACTAGGCATCAGTAGGTATAAAGCTGTGCATCTTGATTGTGTCAGGGTTGCCACCATGGGACTTGATACACCCCATGGTGGGACCAGCACAGGTATCTACAAGTAGGGGGCCGCGTGACACAAACGAGAACTAGGTCAAGTAGGGAGCTGATCGATAAGGTAGTAAGGGTGCATCGAATATATACATGGCCATTGGGGTGATCGAGGTGGAATCCTCATAATCGATGTACACCTGAAGGCTACCATAATTGTGGGGATTGGGATCACGTTGTAATTATTATATAACACGGGCTACTAGTTGGGACACTAGTAGGGGGTACGGATCCTTGTTACATAGGACACTAGGTGGGACACTAGTAGGAATACGGATCATTCAATGTAAGACACTTATGAGGATGCCAGTTAGGTTGTGTAGAGCAAATAGATATCGTTTTAATGGTAAAGCTTAGAAACCTTGCAATGTTATTCTTGATAGAAACCATGCGGTGGGATACTTGATAGGAATTATGGGATGTTATACTTGTTTCATCGTGCCCGAAGTTTATCTTGTTACCTTAGTTTATCTTGTTATCATAGTTTATCTTGATATCTTAGTTTATCTTGCCTACCTTGTTATCATGCTTATGTTTACTTTCAGTTTATTCATGCCATGTTATATTTACCTATTTTTATGCTGAAAGTCACTAGGACTTACTCAGTCTTTATGACTGACCCGTTTTTGTTTCGCCTCTTTTTCTTCCGTTCCCCCCTAGGTTCACAGGGTGGGAATACAGCTTAGTTCGGATCTTACCAAGCTCCAAGGCTCTTTCATGTATGGCTTGGATTTCTCTTGGCTATGGCTTGCTTTGATTTATTGGGGAATACTGCAGTTTGTTTTTATGCTTCTTTGTTTTTGAGCAAGACATATATTTTAACTATGAAATTGGGTATTGGAAGTTGATGGGCTTTTCTTGTAAACATTTATATTTAATAAATGATTTGAAGTACTTCCACTTTATTTTCCACTGTTTTATATATGTCTGTCTTGTAATATTTCTGTTCCAGTACACATAATATTCCATTGAAGTTAAGGCATTCGCTTTGTGAGTGACCTTAACAGATGTGGGGTGTTACATTTGGTATCAGAGCAGAAGGTTACCAGACTGGGCAAAAGTTTTCAAAAACCTTCTTAAATTATTTTCAAAAAACATTTACAAAGAAGCAAATTTTCAAGAAAATTTCATTTTAATTAAAAGGCATATTCCCCAAAGCCATATGCACTATCTTTTGATTTTCTCTTGAAATCTCTTTTCTCTCTTTTCACCATTGTTTCGTAGGCATCTGACACATGTCGGAGGGCAAAAGAGTGCCCAACCTCCGTCTGTAGCCGTGGTAGTCCCATCTGCGTCTAATCTTATTTCAAGTTGGGTAGAGTGTCGTGCGTTGGAGGTAGCTTCGAGAGACTTGTTAACAAACTATACAAGGACAGTAAGAACAAGAAACTAGTTGTTATAGCTTAATCCACGAAGGCGGAAAAAGGTGAGAGGAAAGAGGCCAAAGTGAAAGAATAGTAAAACCCATGACAAGAGAGAGTATCTCTAGTGAGAAGGGACATGTAGTTAAGTAATATAGGACAAGGGCAAGGGACAAGATCGTCGAGAGGGCAATTGAATGCTCTCACCACTAACGAACCTAAGAGGGTGGTAACATTTCTGTTAAAGGTTTAGCTTTTCTTTTCTATCATCCCACTAGAACTTTGTTTTTGTACATCGCATCCTTTTAATTCTTCTTCGAAAGTTGAGTCTCTGCACCTTAGTACTAGCATGGTAGAGGATCCCATTTTTTTCTTCTTTTCTCAAATCCTGTTGGGGAAATCGGCTCATTTATTCATGACTTGTTTGGATTTGAGAATGTCTATGCTAAGTGTTGAGTCTAGAAGTAATGTTTATGTTTTGGGCTATAGGTTGATTCTAGCGATGGAGTGGTTATCCAGTAAGGGTGACCTTCTCGGTTTTGAAAAGAGGGTAGTTAGACTCTTGACTTGCCTCGGTAATACCCTCGAAGTCGCAGGTAACCTTTAGGGTTCTATCATGATTTGTTTCCTAGAATCTCTTGACACATTTATTGGTAATTTGTAATCCGATCGAGTAGTGTTCGCCACTAAGGCGGATGGGTCATTTCGCTTATGCATGAGTTGTAGAGAATCACCTTAGTAAGTACATTTGGCAACATGGTTGGCATTTATTTTCAAGAGATAGTTCTTCTATGTGGAATACCTGATAGTAAGTGGACGAGATCCAAGATTCACTAGTGAATTTTGGAGAGCTTGCATGAAACCATGAGTACGCAGTTATGTTTGAGCCGAGTATACTAGGAGGAGAATAAGTGAAAGTGGAACGAGAGGCAAAAGTGAAATGGATTCCAACCCATATTTTGGAAACAAGAATTAAGAAGCTACGGAATTGTGAAGTTAAAGGCGGTCAAAGCACAATGGAGTTAAGCTCAAAGAAATGCGACTTAGAAGATTGAAGACTAGATCTGTGCATCATATCTCTTTTTAAGAGTATATCCATGATCTCTCTTTTCCTATAGAGCTTACTCACATGCTATCTTTTGTGTATATCCTCTCGGTCCTATCCTCAATCTAATTTCTGTTGCAAACCCCATAAGGAGTATGACTCATCTGTTAGTAACACATGTTGGGGCTTGAGGGTGTTCGTTTGGTTGACTAAAATTTTGGGTTTTATAGGATACGGCTTGGTCTTAGGAAGTGATTTCCTTGTGACCTAATAGGAGTCCATCATGCTTAGTTTCCTAGAATCATATATATTGGTTGGGATGAGTAATTCTTTGGGTGTCAGTCTGATGTTGATTTCGGTCTTCGGGGCTGATGCTTAGAGAGTTCTTCTCTTAATCAATATATATGTGGCATAGATTTCCAGTTTTGACATTGCCTAATGGGCAAAAGTTTTTACTTGCTTCTATCATTCGACTATACCTTTAGATAGGAACAATTGGGTGTAAACATGTGTTTGAGACATGTTATGATTGATGGTTGCAAGTGGCTGCAAGTGGTTGCTAGTGGTTGCTCGTGGATGCATTTACACACATTAGGCACTGGATCGGCTCAATCACCTTTCATATTGGATATGCATGAGTGTTTACACTTGTTTGTGGATGAAATTGAATGTGTTATCATGTGAATGTTGCATATGGATGGATGTTTGTGCACACATATAGTGTTTATGTGACTAGGACTATTTGCATACCTGTTGGACTCATGACACTAAACATATTTTGCATTTAGAAGATCAATCAGGCCTGATTATTTGCATTAGACAAGGAACATATACACACTTCTTGCATATGTTCATACAGCATTAGAAATCTCTTAAGGACAATGAATGCCTGTGATTGATGATTGAGTAGATGGATGATGGATGGTAGGACACATTCTTCTTAACTTGAAGATTTCGGGGACGAAATCCTTTAAGGAGGGGAGAATGTAACACCCCGTATCTTTTTTAATATAATTAAAAAAAATGAAATAAAATATATGAAAATATGCTTATGATAGGTAAATAATGGTGATGCATAAGGAGAATTAATTAATACATGGAAGAGAAGAAAAATTAGTTCGATAACGGCGTATGTAACGGAAAAGATAGTAAAATAAGGATAACTAATTCAAGAGTCAGGAATTAGGTAAAATGGACATCACCATTGCGTTCCTCTCGGAAAAATACGCGAAATAGAGTTCGAGTTTTCGAAAATCGGAGTCTGTATGACCAAGATATGGCCAAAACAAGATTTCAGCAGACTTTTTGGCAGACTGACCCAGGTCGACCATAGTGTCGACACTATAGTCGACCTGCCCCCCCCCCCCCCCCGGGTCGACTGTAGTGTCGACTCCCCCTCTGTACAGGTCGACCTGGTCGGCCTGGGGTGGTCCAGAACCCATTTTTGAGGCCCAGGACGAGTTTTGATGGTCCGGATGGGTTTTGGGTTAATCAGATGGCTGAAAAGAAGTGCTACACCTATAAAATAACACCTAGACCTAGCCTAACTCACACAAATTCATATGACACCTAAATGCTGCTGGAATCTCTCTTGAGTCATGGCTGCCGTCTCCAAATTAAAGCTTAAGCGTTCAAACCCAAATCAAATCAAAGAGCAATGCTTCTACAACAAATTCAAGAGGATAGATCAATGACACTGCAACTTTCTACGACAAATTCGCTCCCTAATTCATTAGCCGTTCTCTGTAAATTCTAGTTATTTTCAGATTTAAATATTTAATTATAATATGGCGATGAAATAAAGTGAAATTGATGTAAGTTTAGCTATATTTGCGGAATGTGAATTAAGATTAAAATCATGTTTTGAGGTCAAATGAAAATAGTACGATGCTTATTATGTTTGGTTATGTTGTATAATATTATGCTAGTGATTTGATTCTATTATCATGTCGGATTGGGAATTATTGAGTACAATGTTTGTCATGTTGTATAATATGCCAGTGATTTGATTCTATTATCATGTTTAGTTGGGAATTATTGATAAGTTTATTATGCAAGTTTATTTTGTAGATTCATGCGACAAATGGTCAAATCTACATGTTTATGTATAAGAAAAACCTATGCCACACTTATCATATATTTGTGATTGGCTTGTGAGTATGTTAATTTAATCTATGTTGCCAAGTAACGCATGTGTATGTTGATTTGCCTATGTTGCAAATTAACATATGTATATTGATTAGTTCATATTGCTAATTCTCATGTATGTATGTTAATATGGCCTATGTTAAAAATACACATATATGTTGAATTAGCTTATAATTGCGAGTTCACACTTATGACACTATAATGTTCATAATGGTTATTTTGCTATTTCACCCCTGTAATGTTCATGATGTAATTTTGCAAGTTCACCCCTGTAATGTTCATGATGTCATTTTGCAAGTTCACCCCGTTATGTTCACATTAATTATGCCATCAATGTCAAAATTATACCTTTTTCATGTTTATGATTGTGTATTTGTGTACATTAAATTAGGCTAAGTTTTTAGCCTAAACTTTATACTCAAAAATCATACGAACGTAAATTAGGCTAAGATAATTAGCCTAATATTAGACGGGGTAACGGTGGGTAAAAATGATTAATTATAGGAAAACTTGCCATAAATTGGTCATTTATCACATAAGTGATTCATGGCATAAAATGGTATTAATTATATACCTAATTTAATGAGATTGATTGGAAACAAATTGGGCATTAAATCTGAATTTGAACAATTTACATAATTAAAATGTCAATTAGAATTATGGCATAAAATGGTATTAATTATATACCTAATTTAATGAGATTGATTCGAAACAAATTGGGCAATAATATGAATTTGAATAATTTACATAATTTATGTAAATTGGAAAATACGAATATGAATAGCACGAGGTTGGATTGAGTTGTGATGTAAACCAGCCCGGACCTGCCCGGTTGTCCAGTAATCACAGCAATACCTATCCAATGTGGGAGGCTAAGCATTAGGCCCAATAAAGACCCGAGGTTAGACTGAGTTGTGGCGTAAGACTGCCCGGACCCGACCGGCACACCGGCAGCCACAACAATATCTGTCTAATGTGAGAGGTTGGTGCCCTAATAAGACAACTAGAGCTGAGCTAGGGTTGGTTGGGTTAAGTTAACTAGAACACTTAACCAATTTCAACATGTTAACTAAATTGGCGGGTAGGGTTAGGATAATCTGGACACTTAACCAATTTAATATGTTGACTACGGGAGTAGGTAAGGTTAAGCAAATGTTTAACTATTATAACATGATTAAACTGGACCAGAGAGTGAGGTTAAGTTAATGAGAACACTTAACTAATACAATGGGTTAATTAGACAAGTGGTTGTGGTTAAGTAGTAACACTTAACCAACATAACAGGACAAGCGGGTGGGCTAAGTTAACTTGAATAAGTTGATAACACTTAACCATTATAATATGACTAGTAGATGGGGTTAAGTTATCATGCACATAACCAATATGATGTGATGCGTGGTAGGGTTAAGTAACACACGGGGTTAAGTTAACAAGAAAATCCTTAACCAATGTAACCAGATAGACGAACGGTGTTAAGTTAATAAACCACACTTAACCAATCAAACATAATAAGCGAGAAAGGTTAAGTTAACTAAGGTAAACACTTAACCATGGTAACATAACGAGTAGGAGGGTTAAGTATATATCGGGTTGGTGGGTAATATTAATAAATATAGGCCCACATACACATAACCATTAAATACACAAGCTTGAATCAGTAGCGGGGTTAAGTACACATCAGGGTTGGTGGGTAATATAAGAGAATATAGGCCCACGGACTTAACCATTAGAAAAACCTAGTAACGGGGACCCATTTCAGCAGTAACCCACATTAGGTATCAACGGAACCCTGAGCTAGGCAGGGTGGGGCACGATTACTGGGTTGATTATAAGAGGTCAAATTAGCGGCGGTTGGTGCAGCAGTGCAGGTTCTAACGGAGTGCGGGCGTGCACACACTTTGGCGTAGAAAATTTAGCCATTGGGCATCAGTAGGTATAAAGCTGTGCATCTTGATTGTGTCAGGGTTGCCACCATGGGACTTGATACACCCCATGGTGGAACCAGCACAGGTATCTACAAGTAGGGGGCCGCGTGACACAAACGAGAACTAGGTCAAGTAGGGAGCCGATCGATAAGGTAGTAAGGGTGCATCGAATATATACATGGCCATTGGGGTGATCGAGGTGGAATCCTCATAATCGATGTACACCTGAAGGCTACCATAATTGCGGGTATTGGGATCACGTTGTAATTATTATATAACATGGGCTACTAGTTGGGACACTAGTAGGGGGTACAGATCCTTGTTACACAGGACACTAGTTGGGACACTAGTAGGAATACAGATCATTCAATGTAAGACACTTATGATGATGCTAGTTAGGTGGTGCAGAGCAAATAGATATCGTTTGAATGGTAAAGCTTAGAAACCTTGTGATGTTATACTTGATAGAAACCATGCGATGGGATAATTGATAGGAATTATGGGATGTTATACTTGTTTCATTGTGCCCGAAGTTTATCTTGTTACCTTAGTTTATCTTGTTATCATAGTTTATCTTGATATCTTAGTTTATCTTACCTACCTTTTTACCATGCTTATGTTTACTTTCAGTTTATTCATGCCATGTTATCTTTACCTATTTTTATGCTGAAAGTCACTAGGACTTACTCAGTCTTTATGACTGACCCGTTTTGTTTCGCCTCTTTTACTTCCATTCCCCCCCCCCAAGGTTCACAGGGTGGGAATACAGCTTAGTTCGGATCTTACCAAGCTCCAAGGCTCTTTCATGTATGGCTTGGATTTCTCTTGGCTATGGCTTGCTTTGCTTTATTGGGGAATACTGCAGTTTGTTTTTATGCTTCTTTGTTTTTGAGCAAGACAGATATTTTAACTATGAAATTGGGTATTGGAAGTTGATGGGCTTTTCTTGTAAACATTTATATTTAATAAATGATTTGAAGTACTTCCACTTTATTTTCCGCTGTTTTATATATGTCTGTCTTATAATATTTCTGTTCCAGTACCCATAATACTCCATTGAAGTTAAGGCATTCCCTTTGTGAGTGACCTTAACAGATGTGGGGTGTTACATCGGTTATGTGTTGAAGGTTTATCGTTGGGCTTTGTCCATCGATTTTGTAGCTTCTGACTTCCTTGGTTCTGGATCAGAGTGGTTCCTTACACGGAGCCTTTCGTCGAGCCGATACTGCCGGAATATCTTGTCAGACTGACTTTGGCGAAGAGGTCGGTTGTGGCGGCCTTTCGGATTACGTCATCCTGCTTTCGCTCTTTTCATTGTCGGGTCCTACTTTCTATTAAGCCCTTCCGTGAGCTTTCGGTCATCCGATACCCTTCACTGCCATCTTTCTTCGAATGTTTATTTTGGTAGTAGCAAATATAATAACTTATTTTAATTATATTAAAACAAGTAATTCAATTTATAAATGATGTATAGATATAAAATGGAATATTTATTATTAAGTAATTTAAAGAATGTGGATTCAAGAATGAAAATCAGAAAGGGAAATGGGAATCGTTTCAAAAGGGGTAACGATGAAATTTATTTCAATATTCGAAATGTGGATAGAATAGCAATAAATCCATAAGGATTTTTAATTACTCAACTATGTCGAATATTAATAGAATAATTTAGTTTTTAAATTATATAATTCATAATTTTACAAGATAGTTAATATTTGATTTTTGAAATAAATAATTTATAATCGATTATGTAATTGAGATGAAGTTATAAACTTGTTATATAATTAACAAGAAATAGATTTGTAAAAGATGTTTATGAAGTGGAGTACGAAGTACAAGTTTATATAATAACTCGATTGAACCTGTAATGGTATTTAAAAATATAAATCAAGATTTGATTTAATAAAATAATTCTAGATTTCTGTAAAGGGATAATTCACATTTTAAAGTGAATAACGATTTAGAAGCAAACATTTTGCAGATTAAATGGTTATAAAAGGAAATTTAAGAATATTTGAAGTGATAAATTCAAACATGAATTTAGAAATCAAGTTGACATGAACGTTGAGTTTATTCCGACATTCAGAACGTTGATCAAATACAGATTATTCGAAAGAGAGTTATATACTGAAATTCGATTATATCAAATTTAGGAAAGTACCATTTACTTTCCGATTATAATCAAAATTTATTTATCTAATTATTTATTTATTTATTTAAATAAAAGTGATATTTTGAAATTAAATATTTCAAAAGCAGAGATTATAACATTATCGTTATAATCAAAGATTTCCGTAAAGAAGTGGATTCGTAAACTGAATAGAGAGTTGTGTAAATGAGGAATTAAGAAATAGAGTTAAGAACATTAGAAACTGATTGGAAATTAGTTATATTGAATAGTTGTCTGAGTATCGATCTGATGTTGGTTTCGGCCTTTGGGGTTTATACTTAGGAATTGTTTTCTTACTAGTTTATGGTTAGGGACTAGTGGTTGTGGAAGGTTAGTGATGCATAAATGAGAAATGGAAATGTTTTCCAAATGTAATTAGCGTATATTTTCTAAATATAGAAAATTACAAATAGTGGATATGGAAATGTTTTTCCGCGAATCATAAGAGACTAACCGGGTTTAAGAAATATGGAAAATGGGAGATTAAGGAATGAATAAATTAAGGACAAATTAATTTAAAGAGGCTAATGTTGATTAATGATTGATCGGTGTAATTTCCATTTGGAAATACGACTGTTGTTTGTATGTATGTTTCCTTTGATAGTTAAATAACCGACTGTCAATGTTTTGACCCTTTTCCGTTGTCAATACGGAGAGACCGGGATCATATTAATTATCTGAAAACCACTGCATATGGCATTAGCATTACGAATCAAATATGACTAAAGACGGAGAGCAAGCTAGGGATATTCTAGGAATCGTAGGTAGAAATTGCCTAAGATGGATTCACCGAATAGTGCCTTCGGTTTGTCCAATCCCAGGACAATGTGTATGGATGAATGTACGACAAAATATTCTTGTAGATCGCGTAAGTTGATCGCTTCAAATGTATTTACGTTGGTGGCGGAGAAATTCGTTTCTCTTAGCTTTATACCCGTGGTATTTTTGGGTAAATCAATTTGTGATTTGGCGGGTATGACGATGTGGCATTCAAAGTAAATGAATATGGTCTGTCAAAGGATATGTTATGACCTCAAGCCTCATCAACCAGGAAATGACAAAAATCGGAGAGGCAGCATAACTAAGTGGTCGCACCTAATTAGGGTATATTTTCACCATCTAGAGAATATTCAGATTTTTTACTTCTTTACATTCTGTATCTCCCGAGAACATTATGTTGGTATACCAACCGTAAGGTGATAATATACTTGGAACATTCAAGCGAAATGAATGGCTGGTCATGTGTAGCCGAGTTACAAGATGTACTTGTTGAACTCCAGAGTATTGCTTCTAGAGTACACTGATCGGATGGTGGTTCCATACCTTGTCATAGTGGGAAATCCATCCTCCAATAAGAGCCCGCAGTTTTTTTATTGTATATTATATATGTAGAGCGTGAGATGAAAGTGTTCTGTTATATTTCTATTTAATTGATTTAGACATAATTATAATATCAGAAAATATTGATCTTAAGAAATATTTTGGGTTATCATAAGGTAAAAACTATTTGTGTTTATATGTGAATCGATCTTATCATTATCATTTCTTTTAAAAGGATTTTAAAAGTTAAACCAAGTGATTAGAGTTTACTCACACCAGTCACATGACTGACTCAGAATTTATTTTATTTTGTTTTACCCTAAACTCTTGGGTGCCCAAGTTAGTACGGGCAATCAAGTAGTCGGGATTTTATAGATATAATTGGAGGAGCTTGGAGTGGGAGGCTTCAACATTAGTTATATATAGAGTATATTTCCGCTGTGATGTTATGTGTTATACTGGTATATATATACAGTTATAGTTCTGTATTTCAAAAGTTGTTATATAATATATTTGTTCGGTCCGCTGTGAGATTTAGTTTACTCTGACTCTGTTCTATTATGTTCTTCTTCTTCTATTCTAATTTTCTTTCTATTTCTCACCCTCTAACTTCTTTCTATAAATGATCTAGTATTTCTGATGCTTGAATAGTCAGCATGGGTTTTATTTTGATTTTAAGCGTCGAAAATTCCAGTTCATTACAGTAGTATCAGAGTGATATTAAGTGGTTACCTTAGCTTTGTGGTGTGAATCGATAAAGATAGGGTTAGTAATACCCTAGATTGAGTTGCGTGTATATATACAAGAGAGCATATTTGTAAATTTATATAAAAATGGTTTTATATTGTGGAGATTTATTAGTTGAGTGGCTTATGAATTCTGCTCGATGGTGGGGCACCACAACGATGATAGGAATTTCTAAACACTTGAATATGATGAACAGACATGGTATGTTTTAAAAAAAAAGGTAAATGAAATAATTTTACCAAAATATATTTTCAAATCAAAGAAATATTTATATTGAAAATTTTATAATATTTATATTGGATGTATTGGTTATAATTATAATCGAATAAGATTATAATTTAGATGGTTATAAATAATCAATTAAAATTCATATAAGTATACTATATAAAATTAGATGGATTAAATCTGAATTTGAAACAAAAACAGAATTAAAATTCAGGAGACTGGGACAGGTGTTTGAAATTGAATTTTAGATTAATATATGGAATTTTAAAATCCTTGGTGAATTTGGAAATGTTTTCTAAGTAGTGTGAAAAATATTTTGAAATAATTTCAAAATGGAAGTGTTTTAAAGGGAGTTTTGAAAGTGAAATAGTATTGAACTCACTTCGGTTATAGGAAAATAATTCTGATGATGACAGCTTCATCATCAGTATTCATTTTCGAGTTTCTAAGTGACGTATTACTACCAAAGATTTTGTTTTTGAATTGTTTTAAGGAAATAATCCATTTAAAAATACTTTGGATTGTTATGTATAAATACATATAGGATTTCAAATTGATTTGAAATAAAACCCAGGAATTTAAATTTTAAAACATAAATTTAACTTATAAAGTTAAAAAATTTTTGAACTAGTAGTGGGAATAAATATGAATTTAACATAGAAACTAAGTTAAATAAATTTGGAATTCAATTGAAGCTAGTGAAGTGGAAATCGTATTGGAATTTAACTTGGTGAAGTAATGGAGTTTATGAAATAAGATTTTGGAATGGAACTGAACTTGGTTATGGAATTAGTGAGTAATAAATTGAACTGAGAATGAAACCAAAGTTTAAAATGGAATTTAGCATGTATATAAGAGAATGATTTATTGAGGATAAATTGAGTGGAGATCAGTTGGGAATACATTTGGATATGCTGAAATGGGTAGCAAATGAAAGAGATAAAGTTGAATGCCCGACAAAAAGGGACAAGTTAGTATTATATTCAGATATGAGCTTTTTGAGATTGTTTGGCAAGCCGCTTGGCTGTTTGATTTTCTTTTGGGTTGGAGAAGGCCTAGAGAGGCGAGTTGTAGTCGTACCGATCGAGCCGTGCAAAGGAGATGCTGGCAAAAAATTTCGGGAATTTAAGGTGTTAGAAAATTTTCAGAATTTTTGGAAATTTTAGTCAAAATAAATAAATTACTATTTTAATTAGAATTAAATTGGTTCAATTAAAACTAAATTTAAGAGGTAAAACAAAAGATTTTTACCTAGTTAATGGAGTTTGTAACACTTTTCCTATCTTAGTAATTTCGGGGACAAAATTCTTTTAAGGGGAAAGGTAACGTCCCATATTTTTAACAATTAAAAAATTAAAATTTAATTATTGGAATATTGATTTAGAGATTTAAATGACTTAAATTAAATATTTTGAATATTTAATTAATATACTTATAATAATAATTTCCCTAAATCTAATTGAACGAATTAGGAAGAGGCCCGTGCTTCGCACACGGGCAGAAATTCGTATTTTCTGATTGAAAATTTGTGAGTGGTAAGTAAAGGAATCCATGTAAATATTTGAGGTTATTTAGCGTTGTAAACCACACATTTGATAACAAACCATGTTTTCGGAGTTATAATAGTTGTTAATAAATAAAGATAGCAGTATAAGTTTTAACTTGTATTTTTATGTGTAACTACATGTAAAATAATGATGATAATTTTAAATTCAGAAGACAGATTTACCTTGAAATACACAATTCATAATACCATTTGGAAACTGGTGATTTATAGTGATATTTAGAAAATTTTAAAGAGACCGATCAATAGCATAAGTTGTGGAACTGGACAAAACATCACTAACAACTTGAAAATAATCGTACGTTGGAAAGGAAAAACAAACTAACATTTTAAGATGTGTAGGATATAAATGGTTTTTGAAATATTTTGCTCGTGAAAATCATGGAGAACGCACCCAAATTATAGTTTCTATTTCAAACTTGTGCTAAGGCTTAGTAATAAACAGGACAGTTCAACCTTTAATTCTTCACTTCAGCAATATGTGGTGGTACCGACAAACCAAATGTTTATACCATAACATGGCATTCCTATACATTATAGTTTAAAAACAATGAGCTATACATACTCTATAATGTGCACATTTTCTGAAATAATTAATTTTAGATAAAAATTCCATAAGAAAACATCATTTCCAAAATATACCCCATTTTCTGTTATTTTTCTTCAAGACCCAGTATGTACTTTATTTTCAAACATAAAAAATACTCCTTTTTTTTTTCAAAAATTGTTTCTTCACAATTTGTAACACCCATTAAAATTCATAAGTATTAATAATAAATAAATAATTAAAAATAAGGAATTAAATGGTAAAGCTAGAAAATGAGATTTTACAGCTTTAGGAATTTGGCTACGAAATTCTTTTATTTGGATTCGTGGCAAAATTCTGAATCATTTTCATATATAATATGCTGAAAATGGTTGATGTATGAAGAAGTTATGAACAAATGAATTTGGATGGTAAACGCAGAATATATATAATTAATTAAATGGATAATATATATGTGTCCAAATCATATTCAAAATAAAGAGGGAGAATTTGAAATTTGAATTAGAGATAAGATCATGGGGACAAAGTATATTGTATATAAGGAATAAGATTAAGATATTAAGGAACATATTAATTAAATTTAACACCTCGACAACGCTTCTTTATTGGGACTTCCAGCCTCTAAGGGGTCGACCGCACCCCATAAGGGGTGTCGACCGCTTGGCGGTTAGACAGCCCAATAAATCTATGTGGTTAGGTTTTTTTAAGGATATATAAAAATAAAATATTTGGATTAACTCTAATTAATCCAACGGTCTATGCTTACACGGGCAACTATAAATAGCCCCTCATATCACACTACGAAATCCAAATCATTCTCTATCCTTGCCTCCATGCTGGCTCTCTTCAATTACTAAATTCCTGAGAAAAATAAAAGAAAAGATTAAGGATTTCTTCTATTCCTCCAATCCTATTCTTAATCTCTCTCTCTATTCCAATTCATATAAGCTTAGTATTCTGGAATTTGGCATAAACATATATACACACACACACACACAAAAGACTCTAATACATCTCTTATATATATAATTAGGAGGATTATTGGAGCACGTTTGACCGTAAAGATTAAAGCATAGATCTAGGTCTACTGCAGATTTCTCTTTGTTCCGCCAAGATTTGTGAGTGGAATATCGTTTACTTAAGGCATATTCATGTTTTTATTAGATTGTAAATTTTGAAAGATATGCATAGGAGGATTTGGATACCGATAATATAAACACTAAAACCCCCAAATACTCTATCTTGTATTTGCGTTTGAATTGTCATGATTATTTGGGTTTTGTGGACTTTTTGATTTTGATATTGGGTTAAAGACGAAAATGGGTGTTGCTGCTATTGTTTCTATTTTGTATAATTCACCATTATCAAACAATTGATTGTAACTTAAAAGGGTTTAGATTTGGGTATTTCATGATTTGATCAGGTTTGGATTCTATTTTGAATCCAAACGTATTCATACTTGAAATATGCAAATATAAACGTTTTTATGTGCATAATACCCAAAAAGGGGTGAATTAGACAAAGTGGAAATTAAAAATATACATGTATAAATGTATGTAATACTCTATTTTTAATCCAGTATTGAAATCATTCCAACAAGCCTAGGATGCAAGTTGAAAGCTTGTATGAATGTATATTTTCCATCCACTACTATATGCTATCTTGTCGTTATGCCATCATGACTATGTTGTAGCGGTAAAAGCATGGAAAAACTAACTTGTATACCTTGCCTTGGGCAAATTGACAATTGCCACATCGTTAGAACGTTTCCTCGTTTATATGAATATTTATGTTAATTAGGCGATATAATTATTTTACTTATATAAATGTAATCGACGTAGTTAACATTGTATTAACGTAGTAAATGTGATTAGGTTAGAATTCGAATTTGAAATGTCCCCATAATAAATATATATTTGGTAGCTTGTGTGTGCGTATATAGAATGGCCTTATATATATTAATAGTGTCACATGGACACGAGGTTAGTTGCCATTTGTGGTAGAAGCCTACCTCGAACCGATCGACAAATCCAGCAACCACATGTGGGTCTGACTAATGTGAGATGTCTAGGTGCCATGGGCCATTCAAAAACTTAGTACACTAGACAAGAGGTTAAACCAACTTGTAGTAGATGTCTTCTTGGAACCGACCGGCATGTCTAGCATCTACAGGTGTACGTTTTAATGTGAGAGGTCTAGTGTGTTTATACATAACTATATATATAAGCCTATTATGTGTGAAAATAGGCAGGTTTACTACACCTTGAGAAGGTCTTAAGTGATTGACTCTCTTTTTATCTAGTTTGGGTCTTAAGTGGTTAGGACTAGGATCGTAAACTATCACCAAAAAGCTTTGAATATTCCAAGTTCTTAAAAGTTAACAATGGGGCTAAACTCAAAGTGGGTTTCCATCTTACCTGGACTTATCTAGATATCACCACAAAGTCATTTCTCTCAAATATAAGGCTCAGCTGCCAAACCCACTAATCTAAAGCTCTAACAACATCTTTCTTCATTACCAATTACATTGTACACTATTTACCCAAACCACCTAAAGGACTCAAATTTCCATAACCACTTCTTTAGTGTACATAACTGATATCCCAACTCTTTGCATAACTTTTCTTCCTATTTTGTGGGTTCCTTTACGGATCTAGGTGTATATATATAATATATTTATATTTAAAGAAAATACAAGTATGTTCACCCACTACCTATTTAGGAATCCTAAACCTAAGCTCTAATACCAGATGTAACAACCCAAATTCCGACAAACCGATTTTTTTTCAAAAATCCCGATCTATCGAAGCTCGAGTCGTCTTGTCTGGTAACTTGCAGAAAAGATAGAGATAATAAATATATCATAGCTTAGAAAACATCTCACAGGGGAATGGATAAAATATAATATAATCAAATATAGCCTTACCGATGCAATAATACTTCCTAACCAGCATCCAAAGGTATCATGTCTCTTCCACAAACCTAACCTACGAGAATGTTATGAGAAGGGGGTTAGAACACAAGTTTTGGTGTGACGACCCAGATTTTGGTACCCTTTGAGTCGATCAAATAAAACACAAGTCCAACCCAAAGAATTCTAAAACCCAGATATCGAAGGAAGAAATTAGAGGATGAGAAGAGATAAGATAGAAAAGTTGGAATAGAAGAAAAGAAGAAAACCTGATAGAATCTGAGTAAACACGAATTTTACAGTGGAATGGAAAAAATCTAATAGATACATAGTCACTTTTGAAATACAAACTGTATTTAAATTTACATATATCATCAGAGTACATCACATATGCAACACAACAGGAATAAACTCTATATATCTAACGTTGAAGCCTCCTTCTCCAAGCTCCTCTAGAAAATTTGTAAAATCCTGAACTGCTTAACCGCCCTTGCAAATTTGGGCACCCAAGAGTTTAGGGAAAAAAAAAGAAAAATAAACTATGGGTCAGTCATGGGACTGGTGTGAGTAAACGATTAAAACGGCTTGGTTTTAACTTTCAAAACCCTTTTGAAAGAAAATATAATCATAAGACCAATCCACACATAAATACGGATGGTTTTTACCTAACGATAACCCAAAGCATTCTTTGAAAATAGTATTATTCTGATATTATAATAGTGTCTAAATTCAAATAAATAGCAATCTAGTGAAACACTTACATCTCACGCTCCATATACATAGTATACAATCAAAACTGCGGGCGCTTATTGGATAATGGATTCCAACTATGGAAAAGTATGGGACCACATTCCGACAATGTACTTTCGGAGATGAATACATTGGAGTACAACAAAAATATATTCACGGCTAAACATGACCGGCCCCTCATTTTGCTTGAGAGTACCGAATATATCATTACCATGGTTAGGGGCCAGCCAGCCGAACCAATAGCATATAAAATAAAAAGCAACAACCGAAGGCATTTGATTTCTCCACATCAGGTACCGATACACCCTTTTTATGGGAGCGACCCACATAGCCATGCGACCTACCCGATTTTATACCATTTCCCAGTAGATAAGGCTTGAGGTCTGAACATACCTTTAGACATATCACATCTTCATTTACTTTGAATACCACATCGTCAAACCCATCAAATCACAAATTGGTCTCCCCAATACCATGGGTATAATGCTAAGATAAACGGATTCCTCCACCACCAAACATAGCTTGAAGAGATCAATCATATGATTTGTTAGGAATACTCTGTCAGACATTCGTCCATAAAAGTTGTCCTAGGACTGGAAAAACTGAAGGCACTATCCTGTAAATCCATCTTAGGCAATTGCTACCTAGGATTAACAGAACAGCCCTTGCATAAACTCCGTCTTCAATAATCTCTGACTTGAAATGCATAAATCAAATTGAAGTGGAATTAAATTCCGGACTCTTCGAAACGATAATGTAAAAAGGTCAAGATTTGACAGTCGGTGATTTAACTATCAATTATAAAATAAAATGAGTGGATTTATTTCCATTAGATCTGCTAATCCTTATTCAAATAATCTTAAATTCAAATATTATCTTTGTTTATATTTATCTAAAAACATAAGTATTTCTTTTTAATCTTGGAAATTTCTATTACAAATCTTACATGACAATCCCATTCTTGAATATACATTTCATAGCTGAAAGTGATATTCAACTCTAACACTCATTCTAAATACAAACTAACACTATCATCGGATAATAGTGAAATAGTTCAAGTTAGGGTATTTTAATTACCTCTCAGACCTTGAATCGAAATCATTCTTATCGTTAAGATTTATGCAAGTTCGATATTAAAAATATTTGACAGATCTGAATTTATAAATCCATTGATTTCCAAATCTTAAACCATTTTCAAAACAACGTTGATGTTTTGAAACATTCATCAAAATAACTTGATTAACTTAAATATTTAAAACCCAGGAATTTAATCAAATAAATTGACTTAATTCTCTTTTCTTTTGATAATTATATTATCTTCAAAATTTACTAATTAAGAGATAAGTTAAAAACATTGTCTTGGATAATTTATCAAATTTCGACTCTCTATTTAACTACACCATTATCTTACCAAAAACTATTAATTAAAATATTAGTTAATTATTAATAAAAATATTTCTATGCTTAACAACTATTTTAATTAAATTAATTGGAAATAAATTAATTTAATAACCCATTTCGATTTAAACCAGTTGATTTAAAACAATCTCAAGCAATAACTAATTAAGATTAATCTTCCCTTTTAAAATTAATTAGTATTATAAGTAATTTTAAATAATCACCTTTAATTGTTTCTTAAAACAATTATTCAAACTATTAACACCTTAAGTATATTTCTGATTTACTTTACAAAAATTGTAGCTTAGCAGTTCCAACGGTATATAGCAGTTCGGAGATATTCAAATTGTTAACCAAATTTACACAAACAATCATATAAATACAATTCAGTATAATCAATTGATAATATAATAACTCAAATAAATATGTCCAATTGATATAATAGCAGAACGGTGTTTATTTCTACTAATAGGGTGTCTAAACAATTCAGTCAATATAAAATACAATGGAAGGTGGTTATTTCCCCTAGCAAATGCCAATATAATATATATATAATTATAATTAATGTAATTATAAACAACTAAATTAATCAATCGATTAACTGAACAATCAATTTAGTATTTATTGCATTTATAGATTATTATCGATATATTCTAATAGTTTACGTGTTAATCTAGTTTGACGTCTAATTCGATTAATTTCAAATGATATTTGGTATTACAACCACTTTGAAATTCCTTACTGAATTAATTTAATTTAAATCAAATTTTTTAAAAATTGATAATTACGTCGGATTACTTACATACATCATCGATCTACCCAACTACACATACACGAATTAAAACTACTCGATCATATCATCTTGATCTGACTTAGTCATATATTCATTAATATATATAGTTATATAAACATGTACCCTATTTATATTTAGAATATAAACATTTATTTTTATTTAAATTAGGCTTAGCCCAAGCCCAATAACCCACCCCATTGCATAGAACCGCCCACCCTTCTTCCTAGATAAGAATACTAATAAACCAAAATTCGAAGCCCGTTCCTTCTCTTTTCAGCAAATACTTCCCATTTATTTTCTAAATTCATTTTAAAAATATTTTTTTAAATGGGCAAAGCCCAACCCATATTCACAAACCCACGCGTCAAAATGCAGCCTCTCCCTTTCTTCCTTCTCTATATACACCGTTGCTCCCACTCTTCTTCTTCTACTTCTATCCAAACATGCACATGAGTGCATCAGTACACATGCACACGTCCCCAGATCCACGATCATTGATCGCGACCCCTCCCACAAACAAAACTTCGATCACCTAAGTTATTATCGCCACCCAAAAAGAGTGCCATCACTTGTAACGAATTTCCACAGTGCCAACCCATGGCTACCTTCATTTCGATCGGAGAAATCACCTCGTATAGCCACCCTACTTCACTAATCTGCCTCAAATTTCGACCAGAGACTCGCGATGACCCCAGGCATCTAACCCACCTAGTGCGCACCTCCCCTGTATTCCCATGGCGGCACAGTTTTCGTTCAAACTTGAGTAAAAATGAAACGATCGAAAAACCTAAACTTGTCTCGTTTTCACATATCATACAACGAAAAAATTATCAAACATTTTTCTCATGCTCCACGAACTGTCACGCTACTCGAGGCCCGATTCCATGGCCTCTCGTCGACGACAATGTCGGAAATCGACAAAAATGCAGTTTCTGGTTAACTTGGAAATTCTCATTATACACACCACTAAAAATCTTGATATTAACGTTAAAACTCACGGTTTTCTAAGATAAGCACAACTGCATGCCTGGATCATAAAATGGTGTTGGTCAAAAATTTTGAGTTTTTACTTCCTTTACTATAAATTAATCCTATATGAGAATACCTGTTATGGTTTGGGTTGAAACTATTTTAAGATAGTCTTGAGGCATATACAATCAACTTTAATGTTGAAACTAACTCATGGAAGAAACTAGAAATTGAGTTATTGATTTTTTTTTCTTCTAAAAATCGAGTGGAGATGTAATTTCCCCTGAGTTTACATCTACAGACTTTTTTTTTACATACTTAACAGTGGTCACCTCTTAACCATAATATCTTGTTACTTGTATACAATACAACCAACACTTGTGTATATGTATATAAGTTGAATCACAATATAAATCACATACAACTAGTTAAAAAGGAGAAACTGATGTACTCTGTCTTATGCTATTTCCTGGTTCTAGTTTAATTTTTGGTCTTGTGAAATTCCAGGTTATATAGAAGGTACGACGACTGAACAAAACATATACATAAGTGTATATATCTATGTATGTAATCATCACCCCCCCCCCCCCCCCCACACACACACATATATATATATGTATATAACAGTCAAATATAATGGGAAGTTTACTTGTTGTTTTCATGTTTTCAGGTTACTATAATTTGGCTTACAGCCTGCTAAGCTCTGTTAATCATTTACTGATATATTTAGACATGAAACAAATTATTTAGCCATTTGTATATTCACATATCAATCTACTCAGGATATAACTTCAAAACAAAAATTTTAGTTGAAGTCTACTTACATATTTTGTTCAATGTTCCAGGTTTCAGTTTTTAGGTTTTCCCTTTTTCTCCCACTTTTCTCTTCAGATCTAAGCTTTTCTTCAGTTTCGCATGTGTGTAGGATGGCTCAAATGTATAAACAAGTGAAGATTTCTTCACAAAGATAGTTCTCTGGTACTATGTTCTTAGTTAGAGTTGTTGCCATTTGTTTTCATTTCGAATACATGGATTTGAGAATGCTTTTAGTTTGGTTTCACTGAATTGGTGAGGGAGATTGCTATGGATTTATAGATGAAAATAAAATATAAACTATTGTCGGCATGTGAACTAAAATTTACAGGTGATCAATACCTGCTTTGGTGATTGAAAAGGAAGTCAAGCTATATACATAGCTGTGTTCAGTCTGAATTAAAGAATGTAGCCATGTTTTTAATTGTGCTAATTGGTTGAGCTAAGTTGATTAGAATAGAAAATAGCTATTTGTGTATCCTAGTTGCATAAGTGTTTTCCATTGAAAAAAAAGAGTGTTAGGGATTGCGGAAAGGATCGTTAAGGCAAAACAAACATTAGATGGGGGAGAATAGTGTTTTTGCAAATTTAAACAAAATCTAAACTTATGTGAACTACTATATGGATCAAACACCACCAATACAATCACAGACACAGATTCAAACACAAACAAAAAAATAAACAGAAATAAAATCTAGAAAATGAAAAAACACACCGGATTTTATACTGGTTCAAATTGCTCTTACGTCCAGTCTCACGTAACGTTGGATTGCGCAGAGTTTTATTACTATATCAATAGTCAAGTACAACTGTAACAACCCAGAAAATCTGAACCAATTTAAAAAATTTAATTTGGCTATTTTAGTGGATTTTGAATATTTAAAATAAATTATTTTTTAATAATAATGACCAAAAATCTATTTTGATCGAAGTTATAGCGAAAATATTTATTTTAATTATAAAACAAGGCCTGAAATGGCGCGGCAGTTTGAAAATTTGAATTCGAACTTTGACTGACTGTACAAGATGCAAAATAAAACGGATTTTAGTGAAACCAAAAATATTTAAATCTGTTTATGAATATCTTTCTAATGAATCTGAAGAACTAAAATTTCATAACGAGAATCAAAAGATTATAGCCAAATGAATTTTCAGAAAGGCCGCTATGGAGTTAAAATAGCCCGTGAAAACGGATATTTTGCAAAACGACCTCCGTTTTCGACGAAACCACTTTTGTTGGATCTGATATGTCAAATTATTGCTAGGTTTCAAATTCCATAATTTTTGGAGTTAATATGTGAGCGTGGAAAAGGAAAAGGTGTTTGGTTAATTTCAGTCAATTTTGATCGACCAGAAAATGGCTATTTTTCAAACGGTCTCCAAATTCGCCGAAACTAGTTTTGTTGGGACCATATCGTCCAAACACAACTAGATTTGTTTTTCTGGAATTTTTGGGATCAGTATGTGGCCCCGGCAAATTGAAATGTACGTTTAAATCCATATTTGAATGTTTTATATTTTAATTTGAAGAATAACTGACTGAAACAGTCGAATGGGCTTACAAAACATATCCCATTGTGTTCGGAATAGGGGTATTTAGCTACGGGTGACAGTCGTTGGGTTTGAATTGGTGTTCGGATGAAAAAGTCAATTTTTTTGGATTTAATTAAATTAAAAATTAATTATAAATATCCTGACCAATCCCATTTCATCGTTCGCAGCAAAATCCCGTAAACCCCTTTTTCACGAACGACGACTACCTCTCATAACTTCTCTCCTCTATTATTCAAAATCTATGCAATAAAATTGTTTGCTCCTTTGGAGAATTTTGTCGTGCTCTCCACCACCTCCACATCCATACCCGTTTCGCCCACTATAGTTGCGTAAAAATCGAGATCTGGTGCCTCGAAGTCACACCGTCGCCAGTCAAAATCCGGCGAGAAGTAGACGTCGAGTTCGACGTTACAGGGTGGTGCGGGAAGCCCTTTCGAAGCCCTACGTCGTGGCACCACTGGATCGGGGTCTCGTGTAGCAGATTCGAAGTAAAATCGCAACCCTAGTTTGAACGGAAGTGAAAAGGTATACGGCTGTTTAAAACTGAAATAGTTTCAACACTAGAAAGCGTTGCGAACTTGTTTAATCAAATAAAAATGATATCTTTTTCGTTTGTGGTCGAAATCCAGTGAAACAAGAGACACAGGGACCGTGAGGACGTCTTCTACATTCTAGAAAAGACCGGGAAATTTTTAGAGCTTCCTACAATTTCAAAAGGATTAAAATGCAATGTGAGATTTCTGAATTATAAACGATATGGAAAGACGATGTATAAATTATACGATCGATGTATGAGTTATATAAGCGTTGTACAACTCATGTATAAGCGTTGTATAAGTTGTATGTGCCACGTATAAGTTATATATGCGTTGTAAAAATCATATGTGCGTTGAATGGAATTGAAATGAAATCGAAATATATTTATATACGTATATCTATATATATACTCCCCTCGTCCACAGACCATGGATGATATATATTGGTTGTGATTGTTTGGATTTTAGTTGATGTGAAATTTTGGTGAATAATACAAATGGTTGATATGATTGATTGTGGTTAAAATCCCAATAGGATTAGTATATGGGAAAATTCGTCTGCGTACGAACTAGATATTGAAATCCCTATTGTCAAAAGCTGCAAGGCTTTAAGGTAGAGCGAGGAGCCGTACTCGGGACGGTGCTGGTTTTAACTACCCTGCCGTTATGCTGCCGAAATTTTCTGAAAAATTCCTGTGTTTGATTTATATTCATGTATTGAAATATATTCATGTGTTGGAAAATTATTCATTTTTGAAATAAAATGGTTTGAACGATAAAAATAGCATTTTTTATCGAATGTATGAAATAAAATGGCTTTAACAATAAAAATCACATTTTTATCATCAGTATGAAGTATATAAAATAATCGTGTTTGAAATAAAAAATTTTGACAATAAAAATCACATTTTTATTATATATATATGGATCGCTAAAAATCTTCATTTTTGAAATAAATTGTTTTAACCATAAAAAATCGCATTTTTATAATATATACGAAGTGTTGAAAATAGTCATATGCTGAAATAATTAATTGTTGGATAAAAATATTATTTTTATCAAATATATGAAATGAATATAGTTTGGAAATCGAAGAACGGATTATATATATATATATAATTAAAATAAATCGAATAACGAAGCTGCAGTTCATATTTTGAAACCGCGAGTTCAAACGATTGTACTGGGAGATCCGACCATCGGATTTTCCCGAAACTGAAACCGTTGGGTTCGCTTTGTAAATATCTTTTCAACGATACCAACTTTGCAAAGATCCAACGGTTAGATTGGCTGGAATGTTTAATTCAAATATGAATGAATACAGCGCCAGAATGGATTATATTTATTTATATATATAAATATAACAAGTGTGAACCCGTGCTTCGCACACGGGCTATTGCTATAAGGTTGTATTGAAAATATTGTATATTATTTGGTTACTTGACCTTGCAATAATTTGTTTGAACTTAAATTTACATTAACATTTCCAAAATAAGGCCCAGTATAAAATGTAAGAATAACATGGTTAAATACGAAACGCAAGTACATTGAGGTTAAATGCAACTTATATAATAGTATATTAGATGTTCAAAATTGCATAAGAAAGTAATGGTTTCAAAAAGTAGGGGAAAAATGCAAGTGCAAATCGTATTAACCAATCGAGTAACATAATTATACATGTAATTAAAGGTGAGGATGTTATCGTACAAATTTGTAACATTACAAAATAAAATAAGCTATGTTGGAAACAGTATAATTTTGTTGTCAATAGGCAAAAGCGTTGATTTTTAAATCGAGCATGTGGAAATAATATTTTTTTACATAAGTTAAAGAAGATGGCATTTTCACTTTCATTATGGACCAAGTAGGTACAAACGTTTTTGTTTTACATAGTATCTTATAAGGTTAGACACTTCTTCACTTTTCCTGTTGTAAGAGCATGCAATAAAAGGCAAGCAAGTTTAACAATGTAATAACTAAACAATAGAGATCAAATGATGTAATATTTAAAAAATGCTTCAGCCCCCATGAATTGGTTGATTCATTTGTCGGTCTTCTTCACCTCCTTCATGCAAAGGCTGATTCATTTGTCGATCTTCTTCGCCTCCTTCATGCAAAGCCAACTGCTACTATCTGGTCAAGTCCAAAAAAATTGAAAAAAATAAAATAAAACAACCTAAAGAACATGGATTTCTACATTTAGTGTACGACTATGCCTAAAAATGTTTCATGGAAGCAACTAAGAAAAGAGTTTAGAGTAATTTTATGCAGTTAATTGTGACATTCTGAGGATATTTAAAGAGTTGGGGAATTATGATAATAGAGCAGTAAACTTTAGAAGTAAGCCCATATATATACATCATAATAATTGAATAACTTGCTGCAACTCAAGTGAATTAGCACAATGAACACAGTATATCAATAGAAATCGGTATTAGTATAACAATCATCAATAATAGTTGAGGATCTGATCTAATATAAATCATTGCATTCTTCAAATATATTTACTTATTTGAGTTAAATTGTACTAAAAACGTATATTTTTGAATAGTTATATAATTTCTATATACCATCATTTAAAACCTGCTACTAACAAATCACAATGTACTGTAGTTAGAATCTATGTTTACCCAAAAAGGGTTCATAAAACTTAGTGGTGTTTGAGCAATAGAAAATATTTAAAAAGCATGTGGCATCAAATAAAATAAAAGATTACATATGGATTCTACTCAATCAAACCCAATATGTATAAACAAATTAGACTATTTCATAATTCTAAGCTGCATGCATGATCCTTTCTTGAAAGATTTATCATAGTTTTATTATGTTCGTTTAAACGTATTTGTTGAATGATCATGTTAGTTTTTAAACTTAAGGCCTTGGAACGAAAAATGTGTTAATTAAAGACTCATTTTAATTCAGAATGTTGGAAAGAATTCTCATTTATTATCGAATATACGAATTTAAAAAGAAAGTGGTCACAATATCTTATACAAAAAAATCATAATTTTTTGGTAAATATTTTTTCAAAAATTTTATAGCCTTCTTGGAAAAAAAAATTTGTCGGTGTGTTACTATAAATATAATACACTAATGGATACTATAAACTTGAGTAATAACAGCTATTTTGAAGAAAAAGTCTATATTTTTGCTTTGTTATCAAATATTTTACGCACACATTTTAAAATTAAATTTATATTAAAGTAATAAACATTTCATTTCACAAAATCTACAAATCAATAAGACTTCTTGAGAAAAATCAAATTGATGTTAATGACCAACACCATTGTCCCAATGATTAAACGCTTCGACTTTGGTGTGAGATGTCGTAGGTTTAGAATCTATGTAGCATGATTCAAACATTCATTGGCATATAGTATGCTATATTCTCAGATTATTTTAATTTTAATTCAAGTGTGAATCCATGCTACGCACACGGATTCGAACTATACTTTTTTTGTAATTATGAGTAAACTGCAATTCTACTTGCTGTATGAATTTTATGAAATGAGTGAATCATATTTTTTTTACCAAATCCATTATTTAAAAATGTTGACTTTCATTGTTATCTGTTTTAAAAGGAAAAAATGTATCAATGTGTTTAGTCTTTCATTGTTATTTATTTTAAAAGAAAAAATGTATCACCGTGTTTCGTCACTTGTACATAATGGCTAGAAAAATATTGTGAAATCTGTGAGATCGTAACACTACGCTTTAAAATTGTTCCGTCTGAGTTTGCAACGTGCTTTCCACTAATTAATAAGAAATACTACCTAATCCACCAAAATGAGTTTTGATTTCAACTGTTGTAGCAGCTTGGGAAACTTAAAAGAGCTCTAGTTACATCATTCATGGTACTCACTTTTATTTTGACATATAGTCATCAATGGAATATGATACAGAAAAAAGTGTTCATTTTAGGCTAAAAATGAAAAGTTCATATATTAAATATTTATATTTTGAACTTTCTATGAAATAGAAAACTAATGGAAAACAAATTATGCGAACTGGAATAAGAATAAATTGCAAACCATGCTTGGCAATACAGTTCTTCAAAGACATACACTCAAATCATGTCCAACTGTGATGGCATGGTAAAAGGAAAATAGTTATGTAATTCGCTGCACATATTATAAATTTAGTCAGTCGTGATTCTCGTGAAGATGCAGCTATAAACAACTCAGTTTCATACATTGAGTCCCAGTGCAAACTGAACAATAATGACATTCTCCATGATGCATGCTTCTGCTACTATATCACATTCTATACTTCGTTAACGCTTTTAGTCCAATGACACTCCCCAACGTGCACGCTTCAGCTGCTATTGCAAATACTGTACTTTAGTTCTGCTCTAGCGGCAGCACTGTCCACCATGCATGCTTTAACTACCGATAACTCTAGTTTCACCAAGTTGCTACATAGATCAGTACCGACATCAAGCAAGTAGCAATACATGTATCCTAGTATGCTTGTCCATTTCAGCTATGTCTTGCGTAACAACGATTGTTTTGGTTTCAGTTTTAGCCCGCCTTCAGTCTAACCTTTTTTTTTCAGTCATGAACCCGCTACAACACCAAGCATTCACTATGCGATCCACAAAAGATGCAATCTGCACATATTGTTAAATTTGGTGATACAAAATCACAAATTGATTGGAACAAATTTGCAAAGAATGGAAAGTAAATATTTTTATAATAGGAATGCATTGATTGCATTTGATGAGGTGGTAGAGAAATAAATGAAGGGATTAATTTCTTCCATCTATTTTAAAGAAACGAATTGATTTACTTCCTATGTTTGCACATTTGTTGTTATGGTAATTTGCCTCCATTTTATTATTACCATATGTTGGTAATTTAATTGATGACTCACATATATTTGCACTGGCTATATATTTAGGGGTAGACTTTAGTGTAAACCCATCCTGGCCTGGAGCCAGTGATCCCCAATGGTGTCTCTTCTTGTTAAACCTGACTGAGGTTTGGATATGTAAACTCTTATTTTGTAATTCTCTCATGTGGAATAAAATCTCTCTTTTGGACTGGACGTACACTATCTCGATGATAGTGGAACCAGTATAAATATTGTGTCTCTTTGTTTCTCTGTTATAGTTATTTACTATTTTGTTGATATAATAGAATAATTGCTATCAGATTAGATTGATATTCAATTTACAAATCTAGATCCTGCTTATTGGTCTTCCGCAAAGGCGCAATTTTCATAACAGATTGGTATCAGAGCGAGGCGATTTGTTTTAAATTGTGCATCAATTATTTCTACAAAGGTTGGTAGATTCAGTGGTGATTATGCTAATACAATTTTGGGAGAAACTTGAGAATTTGGTGAAGGAGATTATGTTGAGAGTGAAAAGCATTCCAATCTGGGAACTTTGACGTGATATGGAGTTTACTGCGTTGAAGGGACTATTGGATTTGGGAAGTTTTGATCATGTTTCTGACAGGGGTCTTTATATTGATGATGCTCGAAGGATCCAAGATGATCAGCAAAGAAGCTCAGGTCAAATGAAAGACGGGTGTCGAGACAGAGATCATTGTGGTTTAGACAGTGGTCTTCACGTTGATGATGCTCGAAGGATCCGGGGTGATCGAGGAAGGAGCTCAGGTCAAGTGTTAGACGGGTGTCAATGTGTATTGCAATCACTTTTAGACCGTTGGTTTATGCGTGGTGCAGCTCATGGTGGTAGATGCATCTTTTGCAGGCGGTGGGTAAAGCTTGTAATGGTTTTGATTAAGTGACAGGAGGGAGATTTTTTGTAGTACAGAGATTTGTATTTTGGCTCTGTATTTGAATTGGTGGTGTTGAGATTACTTTGGTGTCTGCCTTCTTTGTTATTTTGAATATTTGCAACAGTTTGTTGGCGGGCGGGGACATAGTCTGAGCTCGTTAACAATGGTGTGATGGGGGGTAGCTTTGCTGGAACCCATTAGGCAAATATTCATTTTTGGTTTCTATCTCATTGTGAGATTTTGATTGAAGGATGAGTTCTGTTGAAGAGTTTTATGTTGTGAAGAGAATTTGATTGGAGATGGGGTGTTACAGACATGTGATTTTGCATCAAGGTGGAGTGTTAAATTTGGTGACACAAAATCACAAATTGATTGGAATAAATTTGCAAAGAATGGAAAGTAAATATTTTTATAACAGGAATGCATTGATTGCATTTGATGAGGTGGTAGAGAAATAAATGAAGGGATTAATTTCTTCCATCTATTTTAAAGAAATGAATTGATTTGCTTCCTATGTTTGTACATTTGTTGTTATGGTAATTTGCCTCCATTATATTATTATCATACGTTGGTAATTTAATTGATGACTCACATATATTTGCACTGGCTATATATTGAGGGGTAGACTTTATTGTAAACCCATCCTGGCCTGGAGCCAGTGATCCCCAGTGGTGTCTCTTCTTGTTAAACCTGACTGAGGTTTGGATATGTAAACTCTTATTTTGTAATTCTCTCATGTGGAATAAAATCTCTCTTTTGGACTGGACGTACACTATCTCGATGATAGTGGAACCAGTATAAATATTGTGTCTCTTTGTTTCTCTGTTATAGTTATTTACTATTTTGTTGATGTAATAGAATAATTGCTATCAGATTAGATTGATGTTCAATTGACAAATCTAGATCCTGCTTATTGGTCTTCCGCAAAGGCGCAATTTTCATAACACATATAACAAACTACAATCAGCACACATAACGAACTGCAATCAACATGTATCCATCATGAAATCACATTGTAATAAGCCTCAGATTTTCAGATTGCATTGTCAAGCATCCCACACCTTTGTTTTACATTTTTCATCGTGCTAAAGAGTTGCCTATCTCAATTCTTTGCCCTGCTTTGCTGCTGGTATATATAATTTATCTCATTAGAGTGTGTGTGCGTTGTATTAAAGTTTTATTTTCATGACATATATAACATGCAGTTATAAATCTTATCGTCTGATCATCACGTTTATGATGCAGTTCTCTACGTTGTTTGAATGGTTATGAAATACATAACCATATTGAAATACATAAGCAATATAAGTTAATTTTGATACTGGAAAAAAACATGAAGAATATTCAAATAGGAATAACTGAATATCTTTATATTATAGTTGTCTACATTGAAATAGACATAACTATATTGAAGTGTCCTATTTAGTATTTTATTGGAGTAATGAACGAAGAAAGTTATCTAATTTTGATGAACCCGTGTGCTGTGTAGTATAAGTTGTAGGTTCACATTTATATACAAAACATGAAGAATTTTCAAAGAATATCATAATCCAAGATATGAGAAATCTTTCTAAGCCTTCTTCAAACTCAAAAGGGCCATAAGAAATAAGGCAAAACTCAAAGACAATACATTAAAAACTAAAGACAATTTTATTCTGAAAAACAGTCATAGATTTACCACAATATTTTTGTTAACTAAATTAGCAGCTTAACCCTTTATGTGTCGAGATCAATTTTAAATATGATTTCTGGAATCACAATAAAACTCCAATTCTTCTAACTTTTTGTAAGGGTCTTAATGATAGGAATTTTCTTGTTACTTAATATCCAATTTCAAACTCTAAAGTATATATGGTAATATTAAGGACATAGGAGAAAATTAAATGACTTGTCGAGGAGACCTGTTTATTAGTCCTACAACATGAAGTCGGACATGAGAACAATTACCTTGGTTATGTATGATGAAGTGATGACAGATCAAGTTTACCTTGCTCCATGTATGGATTTCCCATTTGTAAGTAGATTAAAAAGGATGAAAAGTGTGTAATCTTCAGGTAAGAAAGACATCGCTCTGTTATTAATATGAGAAATGCTACAATACCCGAAAAAGTTTTTGTCAAAAAGTAAGAAATAGGGGTAAATCCGGAATTCAGGGGTGGCAAGCATTGAATTCAGGGGGTATTTGTGTAATTTAAGGGGTGGGCCTCCTATTTTCTTGTCTCTACCGTAGTTTTTGACAAAATGAAAATCGGGCAAAGTAGCATTTCTGTATTAATATTGCTCAGGATAAGAAAGGTACCATATAAGAAAAGTGTGTTATCTTCAGCTAGTCTTGTTCTTCTCAAATCCCAGTACAAAAAATAAAATAAAAAAATAGTCTTTAAAATCCCAAGACCACCATGGAAATTATATATGTAAATATTAAAAAGGACATGTTAAGAAACATCGACTTGTTCCTTGATTTAGAATTGAAAGGTTAACATGTTCCATACATAGAATTGTATCTTGTATAAAATGTTATCAAACTGAACTATACCAGTTAGTAATGGATATTTTCAGTGCCAGACTATATTTCATCAACCATATCTTATGAATTAATATTTTACCATACAATAATAAAACTTCTGAGTATGAAACTGACAAATTTTGGAGGTGGCAGATGCTATTTCAATGATAAATCCCACTACTTTCTCTATCCTTTATAGGTTAGGAATGGCAATTTAGCAGGATGTATGTTTGGTAATAAAATATAACATGACACTGTGGAAATTTAGGCCACAACAAATAAGGTAACTGTTAACATCTTAAATCATTGGTGCCTCCTTCTAGACTAAATTCATTATATTTTCAAAGAGCAAGACAAACAGGTGATACATTTGGTCAAGCTTCTAGTCCACATAATCAATGTCAATTAATCAACCATTTACACTAATTTAAGAAAATAGTCAACTTTAAAGTATTTACATATAAGTAGATAAATATATCATAACGGTTTTAAAAAAAAGCCACATGAAAACCACTCATACACCAAAAAAAGGAATAAAATATTATGTAAGATGGCATGTTTGAAATACCTGATTCTCAGCTGACATTATATAATCCATCATTTGATCCTCCTTCATCATGAATATCCCGACCTTACATTAAAAAATTGTGATTAATGGACTCAATACATTGTTGTAGGCAATGTAAAATTTTCAAAGAATTGATAATTGTTATAGATGTAAAGGGTGAAATATCATATATGAAAACAAATCATATAAAGAAACTAAACTATCCAATGAACCATCTTTATGAAAAATTGGAATAAAGGCAGCTTTTTTTATCCTACCATGGAATTCTAAAAACATCCTTATATAAATACTAAGTATAGATATTATTTTAATTTAAGTTTGTAAAAAATTTAGCAAGTCCAAAAGTAAATGAAAGATGCCCAAAATAGGCTACGTTATCCAAAAATTACATTGACTATACCATTCAGGCTAAGCATTTCAATGATGATGATGGAAAATAAGCTAATGAATAATAATCCTATTGTACGTAATTATGAATGATTTAAATGGTCAAACGATTAATTGTCAATGATAAATATTAAAAAATGCAGTTTTTGGTTGCTTAATTTGATCTTATACATGCATATATACATACACCCATCTTATTAATGTCGAGCAAAGAAACATTTACTTTAATATCTGATATGATTACTCCACATAAGGTGATAAACATATAAAAATAACTAATTAGTCAAATTGGAGTAAAGAAACAATCACTTTAATATATGATATGATTATTCCACATAAGCAAATAAACATATAGAAATGGCCAATTAGTCAAATTTCTAATGGGTTATAGTCAAAATTAATTAGTGCAACATTCAAATGATCAATTTTTTTTATAGACTGTAATCAAGATTTTTCCTCCATTTGAGCATTATTTTAGGGTCTTCATAGGGAAGCTACTGTTTCAATTTACTTATCTGGTTTGATGTAAAACTCTCGATTGTTTAAAGTTCATAATTAGTCAAATGTGTGCTGGTAATAAAATATTATATTCCAAATATAACCATGCCATGTTTAAAAATCAAAGAAATTTTCCAAATGCTATAAATATCAAATTTCACTTTGTTCTGTTTGCATATATGTACAAAATTCTAGAACCTGTGGTGAAATAAAATTTACTAAAGCTAAAAAATCTATGAAAATAAGATAAAATATAATAAGTATGATCCATCTCAACATCCGGGTAAGATACATGTATTTTTATAAAAAATAATTTATCATGAGATAATTTAAAAAAATATAGACTAATTACTTTATGAAATTCAATCATGTCCAACATATAATAATTTCCAGGAGTTTAATTAATTTTTTAATAATTAAAAACCAGTTTGTTAAGGTATATGGTTTGAAGATTCAATTTTATGGTTCGAACTTTTTTGCGTAAGTAAATTTGTCCTTTTCTTATTGTATAGATAAAACATAATCAAATCATAAAACTGGGAACATTAAGACAGAAGGTTTAAACTATCATCACTTTGAAGTGCTTTACTGTTTTGTTCTTTTTATGAGCAAACCATAAATCACTAAATTAAACATTTTCGTCATTAAAAAGAACCTAGATTTCTTTTTAGATTACTCAATTTGAATTGAAACGTAGTTCCTATGATAACTATCTTTGTATGACCTACACCAATATAAAAGTGTACTATTATTGGATAGACGTAATTGACCATGCTATTTAAAATATGTATCTTAACAATTTGTGAATATGGATAACCATGTCCGCAAAAGCTATAGTTGAGTGAAACTATATTACTTTTATTATGAGGCAACTTTGATTATCTTTATTAAGACCGTCATAGCTTAATAGTAAATGCAGTTTCCACGATAAAGGATATATCACTACCTTTAGCTACTCATTGTATCGTCAAATAACTAAAAATTGTCAGTTAAAGAGCTGATAACAAATTAAACATCATAAATTCACATCAATGGATAAGTTAACAAAATAGTCTTCATATGCACACACTAGTTTCTAAGGATGGAAGAAAGTGATGCCCAAATCAGATAAAAGTTCTAGGATTTATGGAAGTGGTGAATACAAATAATCGACGATTCTCTACTACATCATAATCAACAAATTTGCAAGAGTGGAAGATGGCCACACAAACTAATACAATGGATTAATTCTTGGAAAAAATGCCTTGAATTTTCATAAGAGGAAAAGCTACTCGCTAACTATTCCTTTGTCTTTCTAAATACAAACTATCTTACATACATAAATATCCCAAAAATAAAAACACTTCTACAATATAAAACAAACTGAAATGCATTTTTCAAATATGTTTACACCATTATTATTATAAGTTAATAAGAGTACTCGCGTACTTTATTACCTGCATACTCCAAGATGGACACATATCCATGTTCTGCTTGTATTAGAATACAGGCTAACACTTAATATTATATCAGTACATAAATTTAAAAAAAAATTATTAGAATGCAAATTGATTTTTATTTTAAAAGGCTCATATTTGTATTTTTACATTCAGCAAACAAAAAGAAGCAATCACAGCTATGGTTTTCTACATTAACTAAGCACACATATCAATCAACTTTTAAAGACGATAAGTTGCTTCCAATAGTGACATTAATTGTTATTTTGCAGTAATTATGGAAACGGTCAAAGAGTGGATTGAAGCATGTTGTCACATGATATGCTATGGGATAATGAAAATTAAAATTGTATTTCGTAAGCCATGATTACCATTTCATACTATGAAAACTAATAGGACTACGCAAACTCTTTCTACTCGTAGACAAAATCAACAAACCAAGAGAATGGTCTTGGGTTATTTTTTTCACAAATGTAGGTATAAGTGAATTCACCCTTTTCTCATTGTATAAATCAAAACAAAATAAAATCATAAAATGGGGAACAAAAATAGAAAATGTAATAGGAATACGACAAAATATGATAGTTTAATAGAATTTTATCCCAATGATACTTAACCATTGTAATTATAAGTGTGATTAGAATACAATGATATTCCTAATTAATTGTACAATGAAATATATCAATTAATAATCATCAATTGAGTACATAATTACTTAAAATTTGAAGTTAGAATTGAAATAAAAGTTACTGCCTCTTACCTAAGTATTTGGAACAAAGTGTCTTAATTTATCGAGGCCAAACCGCCGACGCTTCGTTGTGGACAACTGCTTCTGATGATCGGATTTGAGAAACAACCTTCGATGATGGAAAGAGGGAAAAAGGAAAAAATGGTGTACCGAACAAAGCTGCCACCAGATCGGCTAATAGCTCAGATCCAGGAGGAAAAGGAGTTAAATAATCTGACATTTGAGTTCAAAATGCTTCCAAGCTATGGAAACCAGAAGGATAAAGCCGCTATTAGGCACAGGCGAACACTCAGTCTATTGCTGTAGAATGATTTCAGCAGAAGGGCAGAGACCAATGGGAAACAAACTGGGTATTAATAGCATAGTATGGTGGAGATCTGCGGTCGAAGATTCCAGCGATGGTGGAAGGAGGGGAGGCCGATGTTGATGATGGAGAGGCTTGAATATTTTGGGGGTTTTGATACCAAAGAGGAACGGACATGAAAATAAACGTGGAAATTTAGGGATTCTGATGAAAAGACAGGGTAGGAAAAGCTTGTACGAAAATAAAAGCATGACAATTGAGAGTAGAAAAGCAGAATACATGAAAGAAAGGGACGTTTCAGTTTCAATTAAGCTGAGAGAGGCTGAAAGCGCTCAAATGTTAACTCAGTAATTATAATATAGTATAGATTAAAATAAATCAAATAACGATGTTGTAGTTCGTATTTTGAAATCGTTACTTCAAACGATTATACCGGGAGATCTGACCATCGGATTTTCCCAAAACTGGAACCGTTAGGTCCTCTTTGAAAAGATCTTTCTAATGATATAAAATTTGTAAAGATCCAACGGTTAGATTTTCAGATATGTGTAACTCAAATCTAAAGAAAAACAACGCCACGGCCCCGTTATAGCCTGAAGCGTCATTTGAATAGATTGGCTATTTTTAAATAAATAAAAATAGCAATAAGTCGTTATAAAATATTATAAATGATATGGAATGGAAATAAACCGAATTTACTTGATTTATTGGCTATTTGATGGTTGAATGTGTTTGATGTGAAAATTACATTAATAAACAAATTATGGATGTCAAATAGTTTAACCAGGAAATGAATTGATTTGAATTCTAAATATACGTGAATTATTTGAAAAGGCAGAGTTTATTCTTATTTCAAATAATTGGTCGATGGTTAGAAGTCGAAGATATGAAGACGGTGCAAGACCGATGATCTTCACATCGAATGGATGGCTACTAATGCCTTTTATGGGAGTTGCTGCCCTGAAGGGGTTACAGTGGTGGTTGTACGGACGTACTTGTTGATCGTTCGGATGTGCGAGGGCCACTCTCCTATATTGGACATATGGGAGAGGAACAAGGTGCCTCCAGTTTCGTTCAGACCCAGAATGGACTTGTAAATGGATGTGTGTCTGACGTTGTAGATTGACAACGTGGCATACAGAGATGTTGTGATCAAGGCTTTTGTTGAAAAGCAGAGCCTTGTGGTTAATGACCAAACCATGACTTTAAATAGCTAGCTTTGTGTTTAGCGTTGATTCGCGAGCCTCACACCCCGGTATGAGCCAGAAACGGGAGAGGACTTCAGGGAGGACATGCGTTTCCTTCTAGCTAGGAGTGGTGTTTTTGGTTTTACACGCCCAGGCATTTTACTTATGTGGATGATGGATAGCGCGACGCCTCGGTTACTTCGGTCTCTTCGGAGCCGATGGTTTGGTCGGGATATGACCAGTTTGACGCCCCATAGGGCGGGAAAACGCAGTGTTCAGGCATTTTAATCCACCCCGTGTGGACCGGGCCTGACGATCCAAGGGCTCACCTGTGTCTGGGTCCTGAGACATGAGCTAGATTGTCTCGAAGCGGTAAGGACGATCTGTTGCCTTGGTTCATGACGGAAATCCAATCTCCAAATACGACATCATGCGGTTTTGATTGTAAACATACATATGGTGACATGATATATGGTACCCATGCCGTTTATGATTGATAGTTACGATTGAAATTGTTTTTGAAACATATAAACACTAGTAATAAGATCAAATGTTTTTGTTTTATTCATATCAAGCATATTTTTTCCATTATAAGGTAAGACTCTATCCTCCGGTTTGCGTTGCATTGTGTGATGGGAACTGAGTCTTATAATGGCTTCATTTTTGTAAAAAACATTGCGATGTTTAAATGATTTACTTGTTTTAAGCATTGGCAATCCAATGGAGTAAACCCGTTCCGCGTTAGCGGCATGGTCCTGTGTTTGGCCTTATTATAAAGTAAGTTTAGTAGATTTTTCATACAAGTCCCATGACTGACTCGTAGTTTGTTTCACTTGCAAACTCGAGTGCCCCTATTTCTACACGGGCAGCCTTGTATTCAGGTTTTAGCAGGCTCTCTCTGGATAGCTATGGAGCTGAAGATGGATTCTATCACTTCTTTCTTTTTATGTTGTTTAGCTCCTGTTGTACATATTATGTTTTGATTGCGCTGTAAACATTTTTTGTAAAGCTGAACTGTATTTTGTACTATGTATTATTCTGTATACTGTGTAACTCTGATGATTATTATTTCCAGTATATTTTGATGTACATTATCTGGTGTATTTATTTATTTCTGCTCTGCTATTAATTATTTATGTGTTATATTCCAAAGATTACCCTTGCCACCGTGGAACGGGGTTTGGGGTCGTCACAATGTGGTATCGGAGCTTTGGTTAAGCTTAGTTCTGGAATATAACATATTAACGAACTCATCAAAAATAGAATCAGCAGTATTCTATGACGGATTACTCATTTCACATAGGATTAGTAATATCCTAGAATGAGTATAGCAGAATGAAATACACCTTGATAGACACATTTACATTCAGGTATATGTCTCTATGCTTTAAAATACCTTTTCTGTTAGCCTAACACTTTGTCTGCTATTTGCAAACATTGAAAAATGAGTGGCATAAGTAGAAGAGGTAGGTCAGAACCAGATATTGCGGCTCTATTAAACAAGTATCGAAATCTGGGTGGAGTACCGTTCTCGGGCAATGAATCTATTATTCAAACACAAGCATGGATGCGCTCTGCTAAGAAAATCTTTGAAGGTTCAAAGCTGAGAGATGATCAGAAAAGATTACTGGCATCTTGGGCACTCAAAGACGAAGCTTTAATCTGGTGGGATACAGTTATTAAAGATAATCTAGAAGGTAATATTATCTGGGATAGATTAAAAGAAATTTTCAATGAAAGATTTATTCCTCCAGAAGCAACTGAGCGATTAAGTGATGAATTCTACTATCTGATACAAGGAGATATGACCATTCCCGAATATCATAAGAAATTCAATGAACTTTCTCGTTTCGCCCTGCATCTAATTCAAAATCCAAAGATGAGGAATATGAGGTTTATTAATGGGCTTCAAAGAAAGTACCAAAGTAGTGTAACTACATATGTGCAACAATCTTTTTCTGAAATGGTATACATGGCTTATCAGTATGAAGATCTGGATAAGCAAGGTCTTTTGGGCGATGAAGAGGAAGTCAGTTCTAGTAACAAAAGGAAATTTGAAACTGATAGCCCAGAGGCAAGTACACAGCCTGAGGTAAGTACGACATCTTGGGTTAGAAAGAAGCTTAAAGTTAACCGAAAAAAGGTTAAGTCTGAGAAAGAACCAATAACGACTGCCACATGCTTGAGCTGCAATAGGCAAGGTCATTGGGCGATAAATTGCAAATCTTGGAACAAACAAAAAAAGGATAAATCTGAATCCAAGAACAAGCATCTAGAGAATAGGGGATGCTATAAGTGCCACCAGGCTGGTCATATTGCGAAGATTTGCCAGTTATCAAAGAAATCTGGAATAGTACATGTAAATGAAGTGGCAAAGGTTCCTGCACCCTCAGCTAGTTAAGGAAGGCCATATGTTTTAGAAGGCACACTTACTGTCAAAGACATTCCAGTTAAAGTACTATTTGATACAGGCGCGTCGCGAAGCTTCATTGCAAGTAATGCGGTTAAGAAACTGGATTTGAAATTGAAAAAGCTCAAAGCACCCATGACTGTCCATAATCCAGTCGGGGGTTCCCTCAATCTTAGTTGGATCTATGGGGTGCCTGTCTCCTTTTCCCGTATCGGTTCCCTACCATCTTGATCGTCATGAATTTTACCGAATTCGATCTTATTCTAGGATTGGATTGGTTAACCAAGTATGAAGCTGAGCTCAAATGCGCCGAAAGAGTTGTTAAGGCAAAAACAAAATTCGGGGAGTATATAACCGTTCAATGTAAAGGTCCGAATTCTGATAGAAAAGATTTTTGGTCAACACTGGATGTTTCTCCTGCTTAAATAGAAAATATTCTAGTCGTTACAGAGAATACTCTAGTCGACAAAGAAAATATTCCTGTTGTCAAGAATTATGCGGGTGTGTTCGAAGAAGTTGTTAGCTTACCTCCGCGTAGGGAAATTGATTTCAAAATCTCTTTAATTCCGAATGCAAGGCCAGTAGTTCACTCTATTCGAAGAATGACCTTGAAGGAAAAAGAAGAATCAGATAATCAAACTCGACAGCTTGTATGGAAGGGTTTGATCAGGCTTAGTTTCTCTCATTGGGGAGCAGCAGCGGTGTTTGTCCCAAAGTCGGACGGTACTCTCAGACTATGTGTGGATTATCATGACTTGAATAAGCAGACATTAAAGAACAAATATCCATTGTCGAGGATTGATGATTTGTTGGATCGATTGAATGGCGCGCAAGTATTTTCACGAGTGGACCTAGCTACAGGTTTCCATCAGCTTCGTATTGCCGAAGAGTGTGTTCCTTTGACATAATTCAGAGGTCCAGATTTATTCTACGAGTGGTTGGTAATGACGTTCGGCTCATGTAACGCTCCAGCTTATTTTCTCGATCTAAAAAACTGGGTATTCAGAGAAGTATTGAATAAATTTGTTCTGGTTTTCATTGATGACATATTGATCTTCTCTAAGTCAGAAAGCGAGCATGAAAAATATTTGGAACAAGTGTTAGAAATTCTCAAAAAGAATGTTTTAAAAGAAAATTTTTCCAAATGTATATTCTGGCAAGAAGAAGTCAAGTTTCTTGGCCATGTTGTATCAAAGGAAGGAATTTTTGTGGATCCCAGTAAGATCACAACTATTCAAAATTGGAAACAGCCGACTACACCCACAAAAGTCCGAAGTTTTCTCGGGTTAGCTAGTTATTATCGGAAGTTCGTTAAAGATTTTTCGAAGATATCTAGTTCCTTAACGAAGCTTAATAAGAAACATTCAAGGTTCAATTGACTCCAGAATGTGAGGCAGCTTTCCAAAAGCTGAAGCTAAGATTGACAATTGCTCCAGTCTTAACAATTATTGATGGCAATCAAGACTTGAAAGTCTGGACCGATGCTTCTAAAGAAGGTCTTGGTGCAGTATTAATGCAAAGAGGCCAAGTGGTCGCTTATGCTAGCCGTCAATTGAAGCCACATGAGAAGAATTATGCAACTCACGATCTTGAATTGTTAGCCATTGTGTTTGCTATGAAAATCTGGAGGCATTATCTATTGGGTTAGAAATTTGAATTATATACCGATCATCAATCATTAAAGTATTTATTCACCCAGAAGGATCTGAATATGAGGCAACAGCGTTGGCTAGAATTTTTTGCGGCATATGATCTTGATATTTTGTATATTCCGGGAAAAGCTGAAACAACCCGAAAATCGCCCTTGTGGGAAATCGCCGGATACGCTTACTTTGGGCTACAACACATCAGAACAACAACAGCAAATTTTATAACATCACACATCAGAGTACAGAATATCAGAGTACATCAAATAAAATTACAGCGGAAGATAAATTACAATATTTTAATACATTACAGTGCAGCGGAAAAAAAATAACTAAGGCAGCGGAAGACAACTATGCTCTGGACACAACTTTAAGCTTCGATCCAGAATCATGCTCAAGAGATAAAGACCTGTAGACAAACTACTCGATTGCCCGTGTGGAAAAGAGGGCACCCGAGTTTGCAAAGGTGGAAACAAACAACGGGTCAGTCATGGGACTGGCGTGAGAATTCTTAACTAATTTAACTAATAGTAATAAGGTAATTCCAAGGACCATGCCGCTAACGCGGAACGGGTTTTATTCCAATGGATTGTCATGCATATCTTAAAGTAAATCGTTAAACAACGCAATGCTTTTTAGAAAAATGAAACCATTATAAGACTCAAATCCCATCACACAATGCAACGCAAACCGGAGGATAGAGTTTTATCTTATAATGGTCAAAAATGCTTGATACGATAAAAACGGGTTTGATATTACTATTAGTGCATATATGTTTCAAAAACATTTCAATCATAATGTATCAATCATAGACGGCATAGTACCCCATCACACTATGTCGCCATACTAGTTCTTCAATCAAAACTGCATGGTATCGTATTGGAAATTGGGTTTCCATCATGAGTCAAGGCTAGGGAGGAGCTCCTTACCGATTTGAGACACTCTAGTTAATGTCTCAGGATCCCCCGCAGTGAACCCTTGGAAAGCTGCAGGGCCGGTCCACACATACAGCTTTGTGGATTAGTTATTCCTGAACACACGTTTCCCGGTCCTATAGGACCTAACATCCGAGGCGCGCCACATTTTATCATCCACATAAGTAAATATCAACCAGTTTAAGCACCAACACCACTTCTAGCTAGATAGAAACGTGCTGCTCTCCCTGCGTTCCCTTCTCCCGTTTTAGACTCAACCGGGTAGTGAGGCTCGCGAAGTAACGTTATAACCACAAGGCCTGCTTTTCAACAAAGACTTGATTATCTTCATCTTAGCGTGCCACATTGACAATTCACGCCATGCAATTGATAACTATTAATACATAACCTCAAAGGGTGTTAAGCAAGAGAATAAATTCTCCGCCACCAACGGTCGTATATTAATAGAAATCAATTTACATAGAACAAAATTCAACGTCAGACACACATCCATTTATAAGCTTATGCTCTGGGTCTGAGCGAAAGCCAAATCCGTACAAATCAACACTACGTCCGGATAACTACCATCTTAGCCCCGTCTTGGGAGCAAATCAATCAAGGGCCTCAACACTAGTTACCCATTCGATGTGAAGATCGTCGGTCTTCAATTCTTCCATTTAAAACGTCGTATGATTATTTGAAATGAGTATAACTCGGCCTTTTCAAATAATCTTCGCATAATTATCATTTAAATTATTTCATAACTTTATTACTTATCACTATTTTTATTTTGATAAAAGTAGTTCATTTGCATTCCAACGACATTATAGGTCATTAACATATAAGGGTAATAAATCAACCAAACCAACAACGCACAATCATGTTCCTTTCATACAATGATGTAATGTGACATGTTTATATCAAGATATCATGTTATATAAACAGTTCAATTCCCTTCCCTCATTTTACTTGTTAATAAACAACAACTAAAATGTAACTTTCAATTCATTTGATGCATAGAAAATGTCATTCAAAAACATTTCTTTTTCTTATTTATTTACACCATATGTGAATAAGTTTAATTTTCCTTATCCTTATTTATTTACCTAAATGTAAATAAATGTTATCTTTCACTTCTACATATCCTATTTACATGAAAATGTAAATGAAAGTGTCATCTAAAATAATTCTTTTTATTTACATAAGCAAATGTAAATTTCTATTTCATATTTTATTTACATTCTTTCTCTCATTTTATTGGAAATGTAGTATTTCCTTCTTATTCTTTACACTATAGAAAAATGTGAATTTTCTTTTTTTTTATTCTTTACACTATATTCTCCTTTAATACATTATAAAGAATGTAATTCTTCTAACTTCTTTTATTACAAAAAAAAAGTAATTTTCTTCTATTAATTCCATTAAAGAAAATGTAATTTTTCTTCTTTTGATCACATTGAGGAAAAGGTGATTTTTTTTTTACAAATTCCCTTTTTTATTTATTACATTAAAATGTAACCTTCATTACGACGGTAAATACTTATGTTATAATTACATTAAAAAAAAATGTAACTTCCCTTTTATAACAAACATGGAGGTGAAAATATTCATTTCATTATTAACACATAACGGTGTGAAAATAATGTCAATTTCTAATTTAACTCATGACGGTGTAAATAAGGTCCATTTTCTATTTAACCGTTTATATTTTTAATATGGGCCAGACCTCTCACATTAGGCCTGCAACTTGTTGATGCTGGATAGGCCGGTCGATTCCGGGCAGACTTATCCCACAAGTTGGGCTTAACTTCGTGTCTTGGCCCAATTTGTATTTGCGCACTTGGACCTCTCACATTAGGCCCAACATTTGTGGCTGCTGGATATGCCGGTCTGGTCCGGGCAGACTTCTACCACAAATGTGACCTAACCTCGTGTCCAAGTACAATTTTAATTAATCATTATAATTGTTCTACTAAAAATATTATTTTAAACTGTTTCTCATTTCAAAATATCTTAATTTTGGAATATTCTATATTTCCAAAATAACTTGATTTCAAATACTATAACTTACCTTTTCAAATCTTAATAAAACTTGGGACTTTCTCAATTTTTATATTAATAATAATAAACCTTTCAAAATGTCTAATTCTGAATCTAATCTTCTTATCTTAACATATTGACAGTAAAGATAGAATCTTTTTAATTGAATCCCTTTTATTGTAACTTTTAGACAATAAAGACATAATCTTTTTAAATCAACATCAATTAATTCCATTAATTGAATTATAAAATATTCATTTAATTCAAGATTGATAACCATAATGTTAATCTTTCCAAAACGTTTGGTTCTGAAAACAGATCTTCTTAATTACTTTAAAAATGTAATTTATGTTACAAGTCAAATCTTGCTCTTTAATTTGCAATGTAAATTTTATTGACTATGCAAATTTTTATTCTTTCATTACATATAAAATGTAATTTTACATTCAATGCTAATTCTTCTTCCTTAATTACCTAAAAAAAATGTAATCAATTTTTCAACGTCAAAATTTCATTCTTTAATTACATTAAGAATGTAATAAATTTTACGATGCCAAAATCTCTTTCTTTCATCACATTAAAAATGTACTTGATCTTATGGTGTAAAAATCTTAACTTTCTAATTACATTAAAAATGTAATTTTTATTACAAAGTAAAAATATCCCTTTTAATTACACCAAAAATGTAATTAACCTTACGGTGTACAATTCTTATCTTTTTTTATTACATTAAAAATGTAAAAATTCATATCCTAACTTAATTACATTAAAAATGTAAAAAAAAAATCATTCGTTCCTTATTACGTTGAAAACGTAATCATTTATTAATTTTAAGTTACATTAATAAAAATGTAAGTTTTCATTCACCTAAAAAAAATGTACATTATTTCATTTCCTTTCTTTTACATTGAAAAATGTAAGTTATTACTCTACTTTAATTACATTAATAAAAACGTAAGTTTCATTCTACTTTAATTATATTGATAAAAATGTAAATTTTTATTACCGTACAAGATCATATCTTTAATTACATTTAAAAATCTCCTTTTTTAATTACATTAAAAATATGTAATTAACATTACATGTCAAATCTTGCCTTTTAATTTACCATGTAAAATCCTACTTTTTAATTACATTAAAAATGTAATTAACATTATGGTGAAAAAAATTCTATCTTAACGCATAACAGTGTAAATAATGACATTTTCTAACTTAACACATAACAGACGAAAGTTAATTCTTTTTAACAAACAAATGAAAGTTATCCTTTTCAATAAACAAATGAAAGTTATTCTTATTCATTAGACAATGAAATATTATTCTTTTCATTTCAAATGTAAATAACAATGCCTTCTTTTACCTTTTTTTAAAAACTAAAATGAAAATAAATGTTCATTCCAGTATTTCAACAAAAATGATATATTTTTATATTAACAATAAATGATACCTTTTCCATTACATAACAAAATGATACTTTTGTATTATAGACAAAAGTAACATCTCTTTCAATATAAATAAAAGTGAACTTTATGTATTTACAAACAAAAGTACAACCTTCTTATTTTATGAACAAAGATTTCAATTTTTAATAAAATCAAAGGTGAAGTCTTTTGAACAAAAGTGAAATCCTTTAATCATTAACCAAGTTACAATCTTTTAATTACGCAACAATGTTATAATCTTTTTAAATAACAAACAAGGTTAAGTTCTTTTCCATCAACAAACCAATGTTTTATTCCATTTATTTACCAACAAAGATGTTCATTTTCTGTGATGCCAAATTTACCTAAACAATAGTACTTGGAATGTTTGTGTCGATTTCCTAAAATCATAACATTGATTTACATGTCGGTGACAATTTCATAATAACACAACATCACCAAATTTACAGATCTACTCACAATCACAGATAAAATCATAATCAAAACAAACAATAATTAACTACACGTTTATGATAATACAATTAATATTATTTCTAATTATTTACGAAGAAAAAAAATAAAATAGAAATCTCACCTTCTGTTCGTTCGGCTTCGCAAATTTGTCAAAGTTTCAAACTGCTCGCAAATGTCCCCTTTTAGTCTAGGGTTGTAGCTCCTTGTCGTACGATCTCACTAAATCTGAAGTTGTTAATTTTCGTTGTCGTACGCATTTGTTATGGCCTAAATTTAGATTGATAATAATTTTTAAAATTAAATTAATAAAACAATTAAAGGATAAACTTCTTCTCCCTCTATCAAGAATTCGGCCGTTAGTTTTGCCTTACTTTCAGAACTAGGTCTCGACTTCTCTTCCGATCCACAACACCAGAGGATGATCAGAAGGTGGTGTGTCGAAGAGCTACCATGGATATAAAATCTCTACAGAAGAGCCTAAAGGAGTAGGGTCTGATGTGTGGAGGAGGAGGAGAATTTAGTGGAGCAAGGTAGCGGTGTTCTCTGCCATGGATAGAAGGTCAAGGCGGCGGCTACTATTTGATTGTATGAGGGTTTTGAGAAAAACATGTATTTTTATATAATTTTAATGTAAATTTTGCAAATAAGTCCATACGTTGTATGTTACAAAATTCAGATTTCAAACGTATATAACTAATTTAAGCTTTGATCATGTAGATGTGCGTATATACATGCAAACATTTATATATAATTTAAACCAATAAATCTCTTAATTAATGTCATTCATTTTTTTTTCTTTTTCTTAGTTGACTGTTTCTTTACATTAATTACAACATTAATTTGTAACCTATTTCATTACCCTTCCTTAATTTTTCCGTCATATACTTACCCTTTTATTCATATTTACATAATTCAAACTTCAAATATATAAGACTAATTAACATTATATATTCTTGTGAAAATTTCCAATTCCATTCTTTCTTATTATTATTGACATACATTAATTACTAGTTATGGTACATTAATTTCAGTTGTAATGTATGTTAATTAAAAATGTAACGTACATGAATTATTGTTAAGAAGGGAAACTTATTAACAAGATATATAGGAATTCGAATTAAATTAAAATTTTACTAAGTTTTTTTTTTGTTGATCATCATAAACGAGTATTTCCGTAATATGAAAGCAAATTACTTAACTGAAATTTGTTATAAGTAAATCTTCAACTTTTTCATAAAAGAGTTTCATGTAAGTCGACTTTTTAATACAATGTAACACTCTCATAAGTTATTATATCTTACATAAAATAAAGGGAGGTTACATCTCAAATTTAGTTTTTAACTTTAAATTCAAAGATCAGTGTAAAATATTATAATTATTATATAAGTAACTACACAATGTATTTATTGTTTTCAAACTAACCATCGTGTGCAAAGCACGACATGTACTGATATTAAGAGAAACAAAAATTAGCATAAAATTTCTATGTATAAATTCATTTAATTTATGAACATATATATATGTATAATGTAACATGGATGCACGTGCTAAAAATAAGGAAGGGAAGAGGCATTGAAAACTGCTGCCACTTTCCATATTTCAAAAAAAAATATTAATGAACAATACAAATTTAACCGTTACACCGTAAATTAAATGCCAATGTTAACGCTAAATTCACGAATTTATTTCACCCATTATTTCTTTATTTAGAATTAAACTACATATAAAGTTAAAATATTCTCTATTAGCAAAAGTTCTCATTAAGAATTTAAATAAATAATCCTTATATTACATGTGAATTGTTCACGCTCCGTATTTACATTAAAAAGAATATTCTTGACATATTTTAAATATATGTTTCTTTTCTCTTTTAGCAGTTAATTTCTAGCAATGTTAAGAATAATGTTTTTAACACTTTTATATTTTTAACATATATCTTTCTTTACTTCAAATAAAATAAATTTTTAATCGTTATTATTTAAAATATCAAAAACTCATTAAAATTACTTAAAATAAATTTTAAATTTTACCCCAAAATTCAGGGTTGTTACAATCTCCCCCACTTAAAACTTTTCGTCCCCGAAAAGGAACGAAGTTAAAAGTGTTTAATTAATTAACTCATCTTTCTCTCTTTTATTGATTTCAATAATTTTATTTGTTGATTAACTTTCAAATATATAACTTTTATACATTCAAAAATCATATTTTCTAAAATAGATTATAATTACAAATACGTATATTATAAGCTTGTTACTCTCAACTCATTCTAGGGCATTACTAACCCTATCTCTAATGAGATTTCTCATTCTAGGATACTACCGATCCTATCTCTAATGAGTATTCTTATTGGACATTACTAATCCAATCTCCGATGAGTCTTTTGTTTAGTTCTAACGAGTTGTACCCACAAAGATTTGAGCTAACCAAAGCTCTGATACCAAATGAAACGACCCGAAAATCGCCCTTGCGGGAAATCGCCGGATACACTTACTTTGGGCTACAACACATCAGAACAACAACAAACTTTTATAACATCACAATAATGTTACATCTGAGTACAGAATATCAGAGTACATCGAATAAAATTACAGCGGAAGATAAATTACAATATTTTAATACATTACAGTGCAGCGGAAAAAAATAACTAAGGCAGCGGAAGACAACTATGCTCTGGACATAGCTTTAAGCTTCGATCCAGAATCCCGCTCAAGAGATAAAGACATGTAGACAAACTACTCGACTGCCCGTGTTGAAAAGAGGGCACCCGAGTTTGCAAAGGTGGAAACAAACAATGGGTCAGTCATGGGACTGGTGTTAGAATTCTTAACTAATTTAACTAATAGTAATAAGGTAAATCCAAGGACCACGCCGCTAACGCGGAACGAGTTTTATTCCAATGGATTGTTGTGCATATCTTAAAGTAAATCGTTAAACAGCGCAATGCTTTTTAGAAAAATGAAACCATTATAAGACTCAAGTCCCATCACACAATGCAATGCAAACCGGAGGAAAGAGTTTTACCTTATAATAGTCAAAAATGCTTGATACGATAAAAATGGGTTTGATATTACTATTAGTGTATATATGTTTCAAAAAACATTTCAATCATAATGTATCAATCATAGACGGCATAGTACCCCATCCTGCTATGCCGCCATACTAGTTCTTCAATCAAAACCGCATGGTGTCGTATTGGAAATTGGGTTTCCATCATGAGTCAAGGCTAGGGAGGAGCTCCTTACCGATTCGAGACAATCTAGCTAATGTCTCAGGATCCCCCACAGTGAACCCTTGGAAAGCTGCAGGGCCGGTCCACACATACAACTTTGTGGATTAGTTATTCTTGAACACACGTTTCCCGGTCCTATAGGACCTAACATCCGAGGCGTGCCACATTCTATCATCCACATAAGTAAATATCAGCCAGTTTAAGCACCAACACCACTTCTAGCTAGAAAGAAACGTGTTGCTCTCCCTGCGTTCCCTTCTCCCGTTTTAGACTCAACCGGGTTGTGAGGCTCGCGAAGTAACGTTATAACCACAAGGCCTGCTTTTCAACAAAGCCTTGATCATCTTCATCTTAGCGCGCCACGTTGACAATTCATGCCATGCGATTGATAACTATTAATACACAACCTCAAAGGGTGATAAGCAAGAGAATAAATTCTCCGCCACCAACGGTCGTATATTAATAGAAATCAATTTACATAGAACAAAATTCAACGTCAGACACACATCCATTTATAAGGTTATGCTCTGGGTTTGAGCGAAAGCCAAATCCATACAAATCAACACTACGTCCGGATAACTACCATCTTAGCCCCGTCTTGGGAGCAAATCAATCAAGGGCCTCAACACTAGTTACCCATTCGATGTGAAGATCGTCGGTCTTCAATTCTTCCATTTAAAACGTCGTATGATTATTTGAAATGAGTATAACTCGGTCTTTTCAAATAATCTTCGCATAATTATCATTTAAATTATTTCATAACGTTATTACTTATCACTATTTTTATTTCGATAAAAGTAGTTCATTTGCATTCCAACGACATTACAGGTCATTAACATATAAGGGTAATAAATCAACCAAACCAACAGCGCACAATCATGTTCCTATCATATAATGATGTAATGTGACATGTTTATATCAAGATATCATGTTATATAAACAATACAATTCCCTTCCCTCATTTTACTTGTTAATAAACAACAACTAAAATGTAATTTTCAATTCATTAATGCATAGAAAATGTCATTTAAAAACATTTCTTTTTCTTATTTATTTACATCATATGTGAATAAGTTTACTTTTCCTTATCCTTATTTATTTACCTAAATGTAAATAAATGTTATCTTTCACTTCTACATATCCTATTTACATGAAAATGTAAATGAAAGTGTCATCTAAAATAATTCTTTTTATTTACATAAGCAAATGTAAATTTCTATTTCATATTTTATTTACATTCTTTCTCTCATTTTATTGGAAATGTAGTATTTCCTTCTTATTCTTTACACTATAGAAAAATGTGAATTTTCCTTTTTTTTATTCTTTACACTATATTCTCTTTAACATTATAAAGAATGTAATTCTCTAACTTCTTTTATTACAAAAAAAAAATGTAATTTTCTTCTGTTAATTCCATTAAAGAAAATGTAATTTTTCTTCTTTTGATCACATTGAGGAAAAGGTGATTTTTTTTTAAAATTCCCTTATTTATTTATTACATTAAAATGTAACCTTCATTACGACGGTAAATTCTTATCTTATAATTACATTAAAAAAAATGTAACTTCCCTTTTATAACAAACATGGAGGTGAAAATATTCATTTCATTATTGACACATAACGGTGTGAAAATAATGTCAATTTCTAATTTAACTCATGACGGTGTAAATAAGGTCCATTTTCTATTTAACCGTTTATATTTTTAATATGGGCCAGACCTCTCACATTAGGCCTGCAACTTGTGGATGTTGGAAAGGCCGGTCGGTTCCGGGCAGAATTATCCCACAAGTTGGGCTTAACCTCGTGTCTTGGCCCAATTTGTATTTGCGCACTTGGACCTCTCACATTAGGCCCAACATTTGTGGCTGCTGGATATGCCGGTCGGGTCCGGGCAGACTTCCACCACAAATGTGACCTAACCTCGTGTCCAAGTACAATTTTAATTAATCATTATAATTGTTCCACTAAAAATATTATTTTAAACTGTTTCTCATTTCAAAATATCTTAATTTTGGAATATTCTATATTTCCAAAATAACTTGATTTCAAATACTATAACTTACCTCTTCATATCTTAATAAAACTTGGGACTTTCTCAATTATTATATTAATAATAATAAACCTTTCAAAATGTCTAATTCTGAATCTATTTTTCTTATCTTAACATATTGACAGTAAAGATAGAATCTTTTTAATTGAATCCCTTTTATTGTAACTTTTAGACAATAAAGACATAATCTTTTTAAATCAACATCAATTAATTCCATTAATTGAATTATAAAATATTCATTTAATTCAAGATTGATAACCATAATGTTAATCTTTCCAAAACGTTTGGTTCTGAAAACAGATCTTCTTAATTACTTTAAAAATGTAAATTTTATTACAAGTCAAATCTTTCTCTTTAATTTGCAATGTAAATTTTATTGACTATGCAAATTTTTATTCTTTCATTACATATAAAATGTAATTTTACATTCAATGCAAATTCTTCTTCCTTAATTACCTAAAAAAATGTAATCAATTTTTCAGCATCCAAATTTCATTCTTTAATTACATTAAGAATGTAATAAATTTTACGATGCCAAAATCTCTTTCTTTCATCACATTAAAAATGTACTTGATCTTATGGTGTAAAAATCTTAACTTTCTAATTACATTAAAAATGTAATTTTTATTACAAAGTAAAAATATCCCTTTTAATTACACCAAAAATGTAATTAACCTTACGGTGTAAAATTCTTATCTTTTTTTATTACATTAAAAATTTAAAAATTCATATCTTAACTTAATTACATTAAAAATGTAAAAAAAATTCATTCGTTCCTTATTACGTTGAAAACGTAATCATTTATTAATTTTAAGTTACATTAATAAAAATGTAAGTTTTCATTCATCTAAAAAAATGTACATTATTTCATTTTCTTTCTTTTACATTGAAAAATGTAAGTTATTACTCTACTTTAATTACATTAATAAAAACGTAAGTTTCATTCTACTTTAATTATATTGATAAAAATGTAAATTTTTATAACCGTACAAGATCATATCTTTAATTACACTTAATAATCTCCTTGTTTAATTACACTAAAAAAATGTAATTAACATTATATGTCAAATCTTTCCTTTTAATTTACCATGTAAAATCCTACTTTTTAATTACATAAAAAATTTAATTAACTGTAACAACCCGAAAATGCGAGCCAATTTAATTTTTTTATTTTGGCAATCTTAGAGAATTTTGATTATTTAAAATGATTATTTTAAATAATAATGACGAGAAATTTACTTTGAATAGAATTAGAACGCATATATTTATATAGATCATCGTTAGAATATAAATATTTTATATTAATTATAAATAGAATTGAAAATGGCGTGGTAGTTCAATAATTCGATTTCAAAGTTCAAATGGACATACCGGGTGCAAAATAAATCGGATTTTAGCAAAACAAAAATATTAGAATCTAATTGAGAATATCTTTCCAACGAATCCGAAAAATTGAAATTTCATAGTGGGAATCAAAAGATATGTCCAGTTGAAATTTCAGAATAGTCGCTATGGAATTTCGGCCCTTGAAAATAGCCATTTTGCAAACGACCTCGGAAACCACTTTTGTTGGATCCACGATGTAATATGATTGCTAGGTTTCAAATTTCGTAATTTTTCAAATCAATATGTGAGCGTGGCAAAGGAAAACGCGTTTGACCAGTTTCAGTTGATTTTAATCGACTGGAAAATGACCATTTTTCAAACGGCCTCAGAATTTGACGAAATAAGTTTTGTTAGGACCGTATCGTCGATACGAAGGTAGAAAATATTTTTCTAAAATTTTTCAAATTAGTATGTGACCCCGATAAATTGAAATGCACGTTCAAATTCAATATATAGAGTTATATGTTGATTTTGACGGAAACTGGTCGAAACGATCGAATCAGCCTACGATACATATCCCATTGTGTTCAGAATTGGGGTATTTAGCTAGGGGCGACAGTCGGTGGGTTCGATTCTGAGCTCGAATGAAAAAGTTACTTTTTGGGGGAAGATTAAAATTAAATATAATATATATTATTATGTCAACCCCTTTTTCTCCTTAGACCCCCCCTCCCGTTCAGATCTCAAAATCAGAAAAAGAAAAAGAAAAAAATCCCGTCGATCTTCCTCTTCCTCCCCCCCACCCCACCGTCGCTTTCACCTGCCGCAGCCCCCCCCTTACCTCCTACTCCGATCTCCTCTCCTCCTCCCTCTCTCCTTCTTCCTCAATTAAAACCGCAACCTCCCCCTCCACGTCCAGTCCCCACCGCGACCCACCACCATGACGCGGCAGCCTCCCTTGACAGCTCCGCCAACCCTCACCTCTCCGCCCTCCGCTTCTTTCTCCAAAGCCCCCTCCTTCTTCTTGAGTTCACCACGAGACCCCTCCCCTTTCCCGTCAGTCCACGCGCCTCCCTCACCTCTGTTCGTGATCGCCGCTGCCACCATGGCGAGGTCCGCACCCCTCCGCCCTCCTCCAGCGCATGGAAGACCCCTCCCCTCAGCCCTCTTTCGTGGTAAGATTTTATTTTATTTTATTTGCTTGTTTTTATTTAATGAAATAATTTTTAGAAGGAATTTTTAAATCAGTTTTTACTTGAGGAAAGCATTGTTTGAATAGCATGAAAAGGGATGATTTTTCATAGTGAAAAGAAATGATATTTCATAACAAGATTGGATTTTTAATGATGAACAAGATTGGAATTTTGAAATTAAAAATATCATATTTTTAATGAGGCAAAGATCATATTTTTAATGATGCAAAGGTACGATTTTTACGTATAGAGATTCGTGATAAAAATACGACTTTTATATATATGAAGAAGTGATAAAAATCGAATTTTTATATATGTGGAAGAAGGATAAAAATCGAATTTTTATATATGTAGAAGAAGAATAAAAATCGAATTTTTATATACTTGAGAATATAAAAATGTGATTTTTATATATGTAATGAATACGGGCAACGAAAGTGACAAAAGACGAAAAGGTGAAGATTTCCTACACAAGAAGAGTCGTGGCGTTTGGTTTAGCTTGGGTGAGAACTTCTCAATTTAAATCTTCTTTTCTAGTTAAACTATATACTAGGATGCAGACGGTGCTTAGTAGCACCCGACACCCATCATCCACAGACCATGGATGGCTTGTATGTTTGATTGTTCGTTGTGATGAAAATTGATTGTGTGAAGTGAAATAAAATATTGATATAGTTAAAAATATTTTATCGTTAAAAATATTATTTTTAACGTGTGTGTGAATATAAATATGTATTTCTTGATTTGAAACCAAACACGGGTGTTGGGATGATATTTGGCGTACACTACTCCCAATTATTTCATTGTATGTCGACTGATTGGTCGACAGGCTGTGTAAGCGTTAATTCTTTATATTTAATTCTTATGCAGTTGTGTGGTGCACTTTGGATGATGGTTGATTATTTATCGTTGCTGTTATATACATGTGTTGTATGGAAACCATATAATTAACATTATATGGTAATTGATTGGGCCTCATTCCAATTGGGAAAATAAAGAATATTATAAAATATAAATAATCATGTGTTGAAAATTATCATTTGTTGAAAGAAATATTTTAACAATAAAATTTACATCTTTATCATATTTAAAGCTAGAAACTAACTGGAAAATAGATAAGATGAGTGGTTTCCTGGGTATTGATCTGATATTGGTTTCGGCCTTAGGGGTTAATACTTAGGGAAAAATTCTCTTACTACTTTACGGTTGGAGTCTGATTAAAAACCAAACGATAGATACCATAATTTTATAAAATATATTAAATAACAAAAATAGTCATGTGTTGACAGTGCTCATGTGTTGAGAATATTCATGTGTTGAGAAAAATATATATTCATGTGTTAAATGAAATAAATATTCATTTGTTGAATAGAATAACGAATTTATTGAAATATATAAAGCCGTGTTGATTAGAGATGCACCATTTTGACGTGAACGATATTTATATCGATTATATTCGTTTTTAAAATGAATATAGAAAAAGAAGCGATTTCAAATTATAACATTTTGAAAATATTATCATTTGTATATCGATGATGTGGAATATTCAATTTCGATTCGAAATTGAATATGAAGTTGAAATCGTTTCGAAAACGAATTAAAAACGATTTATAAAATACGTTTTAAAAGGAAATCGACGAAATATATAATATATATATATATATATATATATATTATATATATAATGGCCTGAATAAAAATCAAATTTGGAAAAGGTCGCTGTAAGTGCAGTTCGATGGCCGTTGATGGAAATCGACTGTTCGGGGCTTGATAAAATTATTAAAAATATCAATCATTTGTGTAAAATCATAAGAAATGATTTGGGAAAAATTGGGCTGAAAAATTCCACATTTGTAAAGATAAAAATAGATTTTTGTCGAAATGAACTAGTTTTGAACGAGAATTAAAATCAATTTATTTTTGAAATAAATAAATTGAATTTGAAAGTGGTTTTAAAAATAATCAGAATTACCAATATACGAATTGAAATGGATTTGAATCGAAATTATCTTCGGAATATTTCGATGTTGGGTTTCGTGATTATACAGATATGGTTGTGGAAATTTGAAAGATATATTTATATCATTATTTCCAATACGATATTTGTTGGTCATAGAATTTGATATTGAATATAAGCCAATATATTTTCTATTCAGAGCCTTGTATTTAATATCAAACGTGACTTGGGTTTGTCTTGAATGGTGTCTTCATTAACACTGTTCTTAAAACCCAGTAGAGAAAAAGATTAAATCTTTCTATTTAGATTTAATGAAGTGTACCAATTAAATAATATTTAATTGGAATTGAATTTGAATGTTATTTTGGGTTTATCGTGAACCGTGTTTTAGATGACCTTGGTTCTTTAACCTAGTTAAAGACAGGATATTGATTTTTTAAGAAGATTAAAACTAAGTGGAGTTTTAATGAATATGTAATTAGATTGAAATGTGAATTGTTAATTAAAATTATCAAATTTGGAAAGTGATCGAGAATGGAGTATCACCGGTTTTGCTCCAAAGCGATAGTTAAATCTTTAATTAGATTTGAACGTGAAATGGTAATTAATTTTACCGATAGCACCGTGGTGTTAGATATGGAGTATTACCAGTTTTGCTCCATGGGATGAATAGGTTGAGATTGGGAAATAAAATAAATAATTACTTCGGTGTGGTTCGCTAATCCCGACTAGTTTGGAAAACCATAATATGGTTTGAAATGATATCCAAAAGAAGATTAAAGAATAAATTTAGAAGAATTTATCTTGGATAAAATTAATGGAAACCTTTCCCTAAGAATGTGATTTTGTGAATAAAAGAATATTCTGAATTGGAATGAGGCTTTTGTTGTGTTTGTGTAACATTTGTTTATCATATACGTGGGTTATTCAGAAAGGACGGGTTTATACCCATTCAGAATAATCGATTCGACGAGATGTCGAAGATGAAGACGGTGGTTGAAGAAAGGAAGTCTTCACATCGTTTGGGTGATTACAGATGATCTCGATTGGGATGTACACCCAAGATGAGGGAATCAGTTGGTGATCGTCCAGACGTACTTGGAGATCGATGGATATGCGAGGAAAGTGCCTCCGGTTTCGTTTAGACCTAGTACGAACTTGTAAATGGACCGTGTGCCTGACATTGGATTTTATTCTATGTTGATTGATCTCTATTAAATATACATCTATTTGGCAGCGGAGAATTTATTCTCTTGCTTAACGCCCTTCTATGAGACGTACGAGCTCAGAGGTTGTATATCGATGGACATCAGTCGCATGGAGTGAATTTCCAGTGTGGCAATTGATCAAGGCTTCTGTTGAAAAGCAAAGTCTTGTGGTTGATGATCAAAGCACGGCCTGTGTGGCGCAGCTTTGTGTATGACGTGAATTCGCGAGCCTCACACCTCGGTATGAGTCAAAAACGGGATACGGACCGTTGGGAGAACACGACGTTTCTTTCTAGCTAGTGGTGGTGTCATTGCTTAAACTGGCTGACATTTATATACTTTTCACCTGTGTGGTTGTTGGAATGCGAGGCGCCTCGGATATAGGTTTGTTAGGACCGGGAAACGTGTGTTTAGGAATAACTAATCCTCCAAAGTTTGGTGAGGACCGGCCCAACCGATTCCAAGGATCATAGTGGGGTCCTGGGACATTTGCTAGAGTGTCTTGAATGGAGAGGAGCTTGCCCCTTGCTTTGACTCATGACGGAAATCCAATTTCCAATACGTGATTTTACGGTTTTATTTGTAGAGCCTAGTATGGCGACATGATATATGGTACACATGTCGTCTATGATTGATATTTATGATTGAAATTGTTTCGACACTATAAACTTATTATAGTATCAAATGATTTGTTTTAGACGTACCAAGCATGTTTGGCTATTGGAAGGGAAAACCCTATCCTCCGGCTTGCGTTGCATTGTGTGATGGGACCAGGGTCTTATAATAGCTTCATTTTTCCAAAAAGCATTGCGCTGTTTTGTTATATGCACTAGTATTCTTGGGAGGAAACCCGTTCCGTGTTATACGGCGTGGTCCTTTAAATTATTCTCTTTTAAAGTAAATTTTTAAATAACTTTTTTAGTTCTCACACCATTCACATGACTGACCTGGAGTTTATTGTTTTAACCAAAACTTTGGGTGCCCTTATTTTGACACGGGCAGCTAGTAGTTTTGGTTTTGCAGATTTATATTTACAGGATCCTGATTTACAGCTGGAACGATGCTCGGAAAGCTCTGTATCCGTGTATTACTTTCAGTTGTGTTTTGTATATTTCTCTGCTGCTATGTAATTTATTGTAATCTCTGATATTTATCGAATGTATTTTATTCATTCATACTCTATATATTCTTGTATTCTGATGGAATTGTTGTAATAAACAATGAAATGTTCTTCTGTCTGCGTTCTGATTTGTCTTGTCCTCAATTCAATCCATGCTTTCCTCACCGGGGAAGTTCGGGTCGTTATAGTTTGGTATCAGAACTTTGGTTTACAGAGCTCGAGAACAAGACACATAAGAACCGTACGAAAGAATTCATCAGATATTGGATTAGTAATATCCAATTAGAATAACTCGTTAGAGATAGGATCAGTAGTATTCTAGAACGAGTGTGAAGAGTATATTTTTCAAATGAAAACAATTTTGTTTTGAAAGTTAAATTCAAGTATACGTATTGGAATATTTTATTTATATTGATTTTGGGCAATCGAGTATATAAAGGTTTTGCATATACGCGTCATGAACGTATATTCGAAGTTTTAATATAATGGATAGATATAGATTCGCACTCTAGTCGCCCGAAGATGATTCTGGTAATGCGACCGCATTATCAGTATTTGTGTTCGTGTTTCGAAAGTGAGATATCTATATATTTCCATTAGACTGGTGTGAGAACCAAAACTATATAGGATCTATTGTTGTGATTTGGCATTAAAACATGATTTTCTGTATATATATATATATCAAATTATGAATTTGAAACGATAATCCACTAATTGATTGATGGTTGTGTTGCTTGTCTATTTGTTTGATATTTTGAACCATTACGCCTAATAGAATCAAATACTGAACTGTATTGAAATTTTGTTAGAATTGCAGGCATATACATGTACTTACATTGAACAGGTCATAGCAAGGAGGCTAGAGTAGAAGAATAAAATTGTTTGCCCGACAAATAGGTACATGTTTACCATAATTTACTGTTTTGTTTGGGTGATGATGATTTTATGAGCCGATTGGCAAGCTGCTTGGCTTTTTCTTTTTCTTTTGGATTGAAGAAGGCCATGGGAGGCTATATGAAATATCCCGAAGTCCCCGGTGCAGGGGAGGTTATGGCGAAATTTTTCGAAAATTTAGGGTGTTAGCCAAATTTTTGAAAAATTTGAAAAGTTCTTAGAAACTGAAAAGTTGAAGAACTTAAGCCGTAATCGAAAATAATGAAATTTGAGTTGATTAGTTAAACAACTTTCGGCTTCGTTCCTTTTCGGGGACGAAAAGTTTTAAGTGGGGGAGATTGTAACAACCCGAAAATGCGAGCCAATTTAAAATTTTTATTTTGGCAATTTTAGCGAATTTTGATTATTTAAAATGATTATTTTAAATAATAATGACGAGAAATTTACTTTGAATAGAATTAGAACGTATATATTTATATAGATCGTCATTAGAATATAAATATTTTATTTTAATTATAAATAGAATTGAAAATGGTGCGGTAGTTCGATAATTCGATTTCAAAGTTCAAATGGACATACCGGGTGCAAAATAAACCGGATTTTAGCGAAACCAAAAATATTAGAATCTAATTGAGAATATCTTTCCAACGAATCCGAAAAATTGAAATTTCATAGCGGGAATCAAAAGATATGTCCAGTTGAAATTTCAGAATAGTCGCTATGGAATTTCGGCCCTTGAAAATAGCCATTTTGCAAACGACCTCGGATTTCGACGAAACCACTTTTGTTGGATCCGCGATGTCAAATGATTGCTAGGTTTCAAATTTCGTAATTTTTCGAATCAATATGTGAGCGTGGCAAAGGAAAACGCGTTTGACCAGTTTTAGTGGATTTTAATCGACTGGAAAATGGCCATTTTTCAAACGGTCTCAGAATTTGACGAAATTAGTTTTGTTAGGACCGTATCGTAGATACGAAGCAATAAAATGTTTTTCTGAAATTTTTCGAATTAGTATGTGACCCCGGTAAATTTAAATGCATGTTCAAATTCAATATATAGATTAATATGTTGATTTTGACGGAAACTGGTTGAAACGATCGAATCTGCCAACGATACATATCCCATTGTGTTCGGAATGTGGGTAATTAGCTAGGGGTGACAGTCAGTGGGTTCGATTCTGAGCTCGAATGAAAAAGTTACTTTTTGGGGGAAGATTAAAATTAAATATAATATATATTATTAAGTCAACCCCTTTTTCTCCTTAGACCCCCCCTCCCCACGTTCAGATCTCAAAATCAGAAAAAGAAAAAGAAAAAAATCCCATCGATCTTCCTCTTCCTTCCCCCCCCCCCCAACCGTCGCTTTCACCTGCCGTAGCCCCCCTACCTCCTCCTCCGATCTCCTCTCCTCCTCCCTCTCTCCATCTTCCCCAATTAAAACCGCAGCCTCCCCCTCCACGTCCAGTCCCCACCGCAACCCACCACCATGACGCGGCAGCCTCCCTTGACAGCTCGGCCAACCCTTACCTCTCCGCCCTCCGCTTCTTTCTCCAAAGCCCCCTCCTTCTTCTTAAGTTCACCACGAGACCCCTCCCCTTTCCCGTCAGTCCACGCGCCTCCCTCACCTCCGTTCGTGATCGCCGCCGCCACCATGGCGAGGTCCGCACCCCTCCGCCCTCCTCCAGCGCATGGAAGACCCCTCCCCTCAGCCTTCTTTCGTGGTAAGATTTTATTTTATTTTATTTTCTTGTTTTTATTTAATGAAATTAGTTTAAGAAGGAATTTTTAAATCAGTTTTTACTTGAGGAAAGCATTGTTTGAATAGCATGAAAAGGGATGATTTTTCATAGTGAAAAGAAATGATTTTTCATAACAAGATTGGATTTTTAATGATGAACAAGATTGGATTTTTGAAATTAAAAAGATCATATTTTTAATGAGGCAAAGATCATATTTTTAATGATGCAAAGGTACGATTTTTACGTATAGAGATTTGTGATAAAAATACGACTTTTATATATATGAAGAAGTGATAAAAATCGAATTTTTATATATGTGGAAGAAGGATAAAAATCTAATTTTTATATATGTAGAAGAAGAATAAAAATTGAATTTTTATATACTAGAGAATATAAAAATGTGATTTTAATATATGTAGTGAATACGGGCAACGAAAGTGACAAAAGACGAAAAGGTGAAGATTTCCTACATAAGAAGAGTCGTGGCATTTGGTTTAGCTTGGGTCAGAACTTCTCACTTTAAATCTTCTTTTCTAGTTAAAATATATACTAGGATACAGACGGTGCTTAGTAGCACCCGACACCTGTCATCCACAGACCATGGATGGCTTGTATGTTTGATTGTTTGTTGTGATGAAAATTGATTGTGTGACGTGAAATAAAATATTGATATAGTTAAAAATATTTTATCGTTAAAAATATTATTTTAAACGTGTGTTTGAATATAAATATGTGTTTGTTGATTTGAAACCCTACACGGGTGTTGGGATGATATTTGGCGTACACTAATCCCAATTATTTCATTGTATGTCGACCGATTGGTCGACAGGCTGTGTAAGCGTTAATTCTTTATATTTAATGCTTATGCAGTTGTGTGGTGCACTTTGGATGATGGTTGATTATTTATCGTTGCTATTATATACATGTGTTGTACGGAAACCATATAATTAACATTATATGGTAATTGATTGGGCCTCATTCCAATTGGAAAAATAAAGAATATTATAAAATATAAATAATCATGTGTTGAAAATTATCATGTGTTGAAAGAAATATTTTAACAATAAAATTTACATCTTTATCATATTTAATTTTAGAAACTAACTGGAAAATAGATAAGATGAGTGGTTTCCTGGGTATTGATCTGATATTGGTTTCGGCCTTAGGGGTTAATACTTAGGGAAAAATTCTCTTACTACTTTACGGTTGGAGTCTGATTAAAAACCAAACGATAGATACCCTAATTTTATAAAATATATTAAATAACAAAAATAATCATGTGTTGACAGTGCTCATGTGTTGAGAATATTCATGTGTTGAGAAAAATATATATTCATGTGTTGAATGGAATAAATATTCATTTGTTGAATAGAATAACGAATTTATCGAAATATATAAAGCCGTGTTGATTAGAGATGCGCCATTTTGACGTGAACGATATTTATATCGATTATATTCGTTTTTAAAATGAATATAGAAAAAGAAGAGATTTCAAATTATAACGTTTTGAAAATATTATCATTTGTATATCGATGATGTGGAATATTCAATTTCGATTCGAAATTGAATATGAAGTTGGAATCGTTTCGAAAACGAATTTAAAACGATTTATAAAATACGTTTTAAAAGGAAATCGACGAAATATATATAATATATATATATTATATATATAATGGCCTGAATAGAACGCGCCACGCTGCGGCAGTTCGTGAATTTCGACCATTGACTTCGAACGGACACTACGGGAGATCCGACCGTCGGATTCTCCTGAAACCGGAACCGTTGGGTTCGTATCGAAAAGTGCTTTCGAATGAATATTTGAAATTTGAAATCTAATGGTTGGATTTGGAATTATGTCCAAATCAAATTTGGAAAAGGTCGTTGTAAGTGCAGTTTGATGTCCGTTGATGGAAATCGACTGTACGGGCATTGATAAAATTATTAAAAATGTCAATAATTTGTGTAAAATCATAAGAAATGATTTGGGAAAAATTGGGCTGAAAAATTCCACATTTGTACTGATAAAAATAGATTTTTGTCGAAATGAACTAGTTTTGAACTAGCATTAAAATCAATTTATTTTTTAAATAAATAAATTGAATTTGAAAGTGGTTTTAAAAATAATCAGAATTACCAGTATACGAATTGAAATGGATTTGAATTAAAATTTTCTTCGGAATATTTCGATGTTGGGTTTCGTGATTATACAGATATGGTTGTGGAAATTTGAAAGATATATTTATATCGTTATTTCCAATACGATATTTGTTGGTTGTAGAATTTGGTATTGAATATAAGCCGATATATTTTCTATTCAGAGCCTTGTATTTTATATTAAACGTGATTTGGGTTTGTCGTGAATGGTGTCTTCATTAACACTGTTCTTAAAACCCAGTAGAGAAAAAGATTAAATCTTTCTATTTAGATTTAATGAAGTGTACCAATTAAATAATATTTAATTGGAATTGAATTTTAATGTGATTTTGGTTTTATCGTGAACCGTGTTTTGGATGACATTGGTTCTTTAACCCAGTTAAAGACAGGATATTGATTTTTTGAGAAGATTAAAACTAAGTGGAGTTTTAATGAATCTGCAATTAGATTGAAATGTGAATTGTTAATTTAAATTATCAAATTTGGAAAGTGATCGAGAATGGAGTATCACCAGTTTTGCTCCAAAGCGATAGTTAAATCTTTAATTAGATTTGAACATGAAATGGTAATTAATTTTACCGATAGCACCGTGGTGATAGATATGGAGTATTACCGGTTTTGCTCCATGGGATGAATAAGTTGGGATTGGGAAATAAAATAAATAATTACTTCGGTGTGGTTTGCTAATCCCGACTAGTTTGGAAAACCATAATATGGTTTGAAATGATATCCAAAAGAAGATTAAAGAATAAATTTAGAAGAATTTATCTTGGATAAAATTAATGGGAACCTTTCCCTAAGAATGTGATTTTGTGAATAAAAGAATATTCTGAATTCGAATGAGGCGTTTGTTGTGTTTGTGTAACATTTGTTTATCATATACGTGGGTTATTCAGAAAGGACGGGTTTATACCCATTCTGAATAACCGATTCGACGAGATGTCGAAGATGAAGACAGTGGTTGAAGAACGGAAGTCTTCACATCGTTTGGGTGATTACTGATAATCTCGATTGGGATGTACACCCAAGATGAGGGAATCAGTTGGTGATCGTCCAGACGTACTTGGAGATCGATGGATATGCGAGGAAAGTGCCTCCGGTTTCGTTCAGACCCAGAACGAACTTGTAAATGGACTGTGTGTCTGACATTGGATTTATTCTGTGTTGATTGATCTCTATTAAATATACATCTGTTTGGCGGCGAAGAATTTATTCTCTTGCTTAACGCCCTTCTCTGAGACGTGCGAGCTCAGAGGTTGTATATCGATGGACATCAGTCGCATGGAGTGAATTGCAAGTGTGGCAATTGATCAAGGCTTCTGTTGAAAAGCAAAGTCTTGTGGTTGATGATCAAAGCACGGCCTGTGTGGCGCAGCTTTGTGTATGATGTGAATTCGCGAGCCTCACACCTCGGTATGAGTCAAAAACGAGATATAGACCGTTGGGAGAACCCGACGTTTCTTTCTAGCTAGTGGTGGTGTCGGTGCTTAAACTGGCTGACATTTATATACTTTTCACCTGTGTGGTTGTTGGAATGCGAGGCGCCTTCGATATAGGTCTGTTAGGACCGGGAAACGTGTGTTTAGGAATAACTAATCCTCCAAAGTTTGGTGAGGACCGGCCCAACCGATTCCAAGGATCATAGTGGGGTCCTGGGACATTTGCTAGAGTGTCTCAAACGGAGAGGAGCTTGCCCCTTGCGTCGACTCATGACGGAAATCCAATTTCCAATACGTGATTTTGCGATTTTATTTGTAGAGCCTAGTGTGGCGACATGATATATGGTACCCATGCCGTCTATGATTAATATTTATGATTGAAATTGTTTTGACACTATACACTTATTATAGTAACAAATGATTTGTTTTAGACGTACCAAGCATGTTTGGGTATTATAAGGGAACACCCTATCCTCCGGCTTGCGTTGCATTGTGTGATGGGACCTGGGTCTTATAATAGCTTCATTTTTCCAAAAAGCATTGCACTGTTTTGTTATATGCACTAGTATTCTTAGGAGGAAACCCGTTCCGTGTTATACGGCGTGGTCCCTTGAATTACTCTCTTTTAAAATAAATTTTTAAATAACTGTTTTAGTTCTCACACCAGTCACATGACTGACCTAGAGTTTATTGTTTTAACCTAAACTCTGGGTGCCCTTATTTTGACACGGGCAGCTAGTAGTTTTGGTTTTGCAGATTTATATTTAAAGGATCCTGATTTACAGCTGGAACGATGCTCGGAAAGCTCTGTATCCGTGTATTACTTTTAGTTGTGTTTTGTATATTTCTCCGCTGCTATGTAATTTATTGTAATCTCTGATATTTATCGAATGTATTTTATTCATTCATACTCTGTATATTCTTTTATTTTGATGGAATTGTTGTAATAAACAATGAAATGTTCTTCTGTCTGCGTTCTGATTTGTCTTATCCTCAATTCAATCTGTGCTTTCCTCACCGGGGAAGTTCGGGTCGTTATAGGTTGGTATCAGAACTTTGGTTTACAGAGCTTGAGAACAAGACACATTAGAACCATACGAAAGAATTCATCAGATATTTGACTAGTAATATCCAATTAGAATAACTCGTTAGAGATAGGATCAGTAGTATTCTAGAACGAGTGTGAAGAGTATATTTTCCAAATGAAAACAATTTTGTTTTGAAAGTTAAATTCAAGTATACGTATTTGGATATTTTATTTATAGTGATTTTGGGCAGTCGAGTATATAAAGGTTTTGCATATACGCGTCATGAACGTATATTCGAAGTTTTAATATACTGGATAGATATAGATTCGCACTCTAGTCACCCGGAGATAATTCTGGTAATGCGGCCGCATTATCAGTATTTGTGTTCGTGTTTCGAAAGTGAGATATCTATATATTTCCATTAGACTGGTGTGAGAACCAAAACTATATAGGATCTATTGTTGTGATTTGGCATCAAAACATGATTTTCTGTATATATATATATATATATATATATATATATATATCAAATTATGAATTTGAAACGATAATCCACTAATTGATTAATGGTTGTGTTGTTTGTCTATTTGTTTGATATTTTAAGCCATTACGCCTAATAGAATCAAATATTGAATTGTATTGAAAATTTGTTAGAATTGCATGCATATACATGTACTTACATTGAACATGTCATAGCAAGGAGGCTAGAGCAGAAGAATAAAATTGTTTGCCCAACAAATAAGTACATGTTTACCATAATTTACTGTTTTATTTGGGTGATGATAATTTTATGAGCCGATTGGCTAGCCGCTTGGCTTTTTCTTTTGGATTGAAGAAGGCCATGGGAGGCTATATGAAATATCCCCAAGTCCTCGGTGCAGGGGAGGTTATGGTGAAATTTTTCGAAAATTTAGGGTGTTAGCCAAATTTTTGAAAAATTTGAAAAGTTCTTAGAAACTGAAAAGTTGAAGAACTTAAGCCGTAATCGAAAATAATGAAAGTTGAGTTGATTAGTTAAACAACTTTCGGCTTCGTTCCTTTTCGGGGACGAAAAGTTTTAAGTGGGGGAGATTGTAACAACCCGAAAATGCAAGCCAATTTAAAATTTTTATTTTGGTAATTTTAGCGAATTTTGATTATTTAAAATGATTATTTTAAATAATAATGACGAGAAATTTACTTTGAATAGAATTAGAGCATATATATTTATATAGACCATCGTTAGAATATAAATATTTTATTTTAATTATAAATAGAATTGAAAATGGCGCGGTAGTTCGATAATTCGATTTCAAAGTTCAAATGGACATACCGAGTGCAAAATAAACCGGATTTTAGCAAAACCAAAAATATTAGAATCTAATTGAGAATATCTTTCCAACTAATCCGAAAAATTGAAATTTCATAGCGGGAATCAAAAGATATGTCCAGTTGAAATTTCAGAATAGTCGCTATGGAATTTCGGCCATTGAAAATAGCCATTTTGCAAACGACCTCGGATTTCGACGAAACCACTTTTATTGGATCCGCGATGTCAAATGATTGCTAGGTTTCAAATTTAGTAATTTTTCGAATCAATATGTGAGCATGGCAAAGGAAAACGCGTTTGACCAGTTTTAGTTGATTTTAATCGACTGGAAAATGGCCATTTTTCAAATGGTCTCAGAATTTTACGAAATTAGTTTTGTTAGGACCGTATCGTCGATACGAAGCTAGAAAATATTTTTCTGAAATTTTTCGAATTAGTATGTGACCCTGGTTAATTGAAATGCACGTTCAAATTCAATATATAGAGTTATATGTTGATTTTGATGGAAACTAGTCGAAACGATCGAATCAACCTACGATACATATCCCATTGTGTTCGGAATGGGGGTAATTAGCTAGGGACGACAGTCGGTGGGTTCGATTCTGAGTTCGAATGAAAAAGTTACTTTTTGGGGGAAGATTAAAATTAAATATAATATATATTGTTAAGTCAACCGCCTTTTCTCCTTAGACCCCCCCCCCCCCCCCCGCGTTCAGATCTCAAAATCAGAAAAAGAAAAAAAATCCCGTCGCTTTCACCTGTCGCAGCCCCCTTTACCTCCTCCTCCGATATCCTCTCCTCCTCCCTCTCTCCTTCTTCCCCAATTAAAACCGCAGCCTCCCCCTCCACGTCCAGTCCCCACCGCGACCCACCACCATGACGCGGCAGTCTCCCTTGACAGCTCCGCTAACCCTCACCTCTCCGCCCTCCGCTTCTTTCTCCAAAGCCCCCTCCTTCTTCTTGAGTTCACCACGAGACCCCTCCCCTTTCCCATCAGTCCACGCGCCTCCCTCACCTCTGTTCATGATCGCCGCCGCCACCATGGCGAGGTCCGCTGTAACGACCCAAATTCTTGACCGTTCAAATCGACAATAAACCACACATGTCGACCTAAACAAATCGCAAATGCAGGTAGTTATTGGGAAAAAGAAGAAAAAGAAAGAAAGAAGAGAAAGACAATTAACAGAATCTCACAGCGGAAGGACAACATATAATAAATAAATAGCAGTTAAAAACAGTGGAAATATATATACATTGACTATAACCTTCAATGATTATCAGAGTTACATATACATACAGCTGTACATAATAAGCAGCGGAAAAATAATGCAGCGGATATACATATAGATATATACGCCAAACTTCGTCTTCGTCCTCCAAGGCAAGGAAATCTTCGCTAACTGCAATATCTGCTGACCCGAGCGTATTGCATAAAAAGAAAACACAACAAACACTCGGATCAGCAATAAATCATCTCATATTAGTCAAATCAAAATATGAAATAACATCAGTGCCATGGGTACAGTAACTCAAGAGATGTTACGGGATTTTTCCATCTCTTAAGGATCCGTTAAACTAATACATACATAATATAGTACGCTATTATGATAGTGTCTATCCAGTAAAGTATAAATACTGAAAATAGCGTAAGCGGGATTACCATATTACCCTTACGCCGTTTATAGGCATCAACAGTCTATACAGTACCGTAAATTCACCGTACTGGTGTTATCAGAGGGCACTCCATAGAAAGCAATGCTAAATCAAAATCGTAGGGGCTCGATAAGGATAAATATGACAAGGCACTCGAGGCAATGCCCAGGGTAGGGTTCTACCAATTGCACTCCCGGACCGGTGGTAACGCATAGCAGCCACTACCGCCCACCTCGGAACACACTCCCATAATCATAAAATTAAATGGGCCCAAATCATCATCATCATAGTCATATAAATAGCATCGAAGAAGTGTGTCCGATCAAAGGCGCTAACCTCAATTAGTCACGGTATAGCTCCTGTTTTAGTCATTTCAATTCTGACCCGAAGGTCAGGGCTATTTCGTCATCGTACATCTTCTTCGATTCAATAATCGCCTCCAAGTCATCATACTCATTCTGGATACGTCATAACGTTCACAGTTGTCAAAGTGGTATCGACACTGACAGAGAGTATGCCTTATGTCGACTCCGGTCTCTTTAACAACCAACGCTTACATCTTTTCACATCGGTCGGTTCTTTTATATTTGAAAGGTTCGCTTTCATATCAAAATATCATATTTTGTTTCGAACCAATTTATATTCAAATAAAATAAAATTTCATATCAAAATATCATAAATCATCCCAAGCCGATTTTTATTCTAAATTAGAATATATCCCATACCATTATATTATAATCATATAATATTTCCAAAACGAAATATTCAAATAGAATATAATTTTACCTCAAGGGTTCCCAATTATCTCGGATTCTCATCTCAACTCCATTTGAACCAGTGGTTCAAACTCAAGCATTTCCATTCGGAAGAATTAAAATTTTAGAAATACTTGTAAACTAAATGTTCATATAATAATAATAATAATAATAATAATAATAAATTTTTATAAAATAAATATGTATAGATGTATATATATAAAATATAATAGTTAAGATAAATTAGTAATTTAAATATTATATATATACTTAAAATAAGATTTACTAGAAACCTTTGAAAATGAATTATAAGTAAATTATTTAAATACAATAGTATTAAGTAAAAGTAATTTATAGTTTTAAAGCTAGAATAATTATTTAGAATCAATGCATAAATATTAAAATAAATTTCTCAAATCAAAACCTTTCTTCCTTCCAAATTTTCAAATACTTGAATTTATCCTCCGGTCTCAATGGAGTTCACTTAGTTCCCTATCTCGTTTCAACCTTGTTCAAAACAACTACTTGATTTCAAGAGTTCCGAGATATATATTCCAACTGGGTTAAAACAACTCAGATACTCTTGATTTCAAATTTTCCCAACATTTGATTTCTATAAGAATTTTCCTTCTAATCCAACTCTTAATTTGAAGAGATTTCAAATCATACTCAAACCCCAATTTAGATATTTCTATTTTGGTTTGGAAAAATTCCTTCAACCCTTTTTATCATCATCCCAGTTCAGAATCTTAAAAGAATTTAAAAATCGAGTATCGACACATTCTTTTATGTGAAATTCTATCAAATAAAATTTCAAATATTAAAATCATTTAACCAACCGATGTCTGTATATAATTATCTATCCAATGGCCAAGTGATTTAATATTTAATTTCTTGATATTTCAGGGATGGATCTATCATTTCAATCCAAATCAGGGTCACAGAGATTTATCATTTCACTCTGTGTTCTTAATTCATTTTATCGATAAATCCCGGGTTCATTAGATGCCCGCAACATCAAGGGTAAATGGGATTCATCGTTAATAACATACATCAACATGAACTGAATAAATGAACAATTCAGGTAATATTCATCAAACAGTCAAATCAACCAAGGCATCCATCACATCATTTCATTCAAACAGTAAATTGAATCATATTACTGATCAACAAGTGCTCGAAATTTAAATTAGAAATTTAAATTAAATTTAAACAACTAATTTATCGATTTTCAATGCATGTTAACACTTGCATGTCAAATTTCAAGCAATCATTCACCAGAACAATCACTACCATACATCCAATTCATTTCATACATTAATTCGATAAATATGGGATTAATTCAGTATTTCGTGAGTGGCAAAACACTCACCTTTGTGTTTCAGTTTGAATTGAACGTCCGACCATAGCCTAAAATTTGACAGTCTCAGAACACAGCCTGGTTAGTGTCAAAACGTCCGCAACTCCGCCACGATCCCAACGCAACAAACCGCGTCCAAATCCGAGTTAAAACGAGAGAGATATCAGTGTTTCTTTTCTGTTTGAATTTAAATATAAAATTAATTAAAACATTTTCTCTCACCAAATCAGGGATGGACACGTCACCTAGACCCCTTTCTTCCCGCTCATCTCCTTTTCCAGCCCGCTACAGTGCCTGCCGCGAGTTAAACCCATTTAAAGCCAAACTTTGACTGCAAAATTCACCCGCCTCCGTCCATGGCCGGACCTCCGACCACCTGCGCCAGAACCGGCTCCCTCCGCCGCATCCACGGCCACCAGGCCCGCCACCTCCGGCGGCCTCCATCTCCGCCACCGTCAGTCCAAAGTTTCGCCCTCCTTTGCCTTTAAGCGCCAAATCCGACCACCTCAGGTCGAATTACGACCTGCAACCACCTTCATACGACTTCCCGCGACAAACTCTACAAAACCCATGTCCCGGAATCTCCGATTACATCCTCAATCAAAAAGCCCCAAATCGTACCTTCATATTCCGAAAATCAGCACCTTTGACTGCGATTTCTGGCCACCCAGAGCCTTGCATGTCGAAACTGATTATAGATCTGAACTCTACTCGTCGAGAGCTTCAGTTTGACATATAATACGATAGGGTTTCGAGAGATTTTATTTTTGAGCTTTATTTTGATTTTAATTTAAAAATAAAATATATTTTCAGCCATTAAAGAAGAAAATGATGGAGGAGGAGTGGAAATGGGCTGACTTGATGGTAGTGGCCTAAGTATATGTGTATATATAAGGCCCAAACTGATTAACACATACACAGTTATCGCGTATCCGATTTTAACGTACATTTCACATTACCGGGCCCACATACTGACCCCGGAAAAATCTGGAAAAATTATTTTTGGTTATGTTTTGACGATACGGTCCCAACGAAACTAATTTCGTCGGATTCTGAGGCCGTTTGAAAAATGGCCTTTTTCGGGTCGATCCAATTTAACTGTCAACTGGTAAAACACGTTTTCCCTTGCCACGCTCACATATTAATTCGAAAAATTCTGAAAATTGAAACCTAGCAATAATTCGACATTCCGGATCTAACAGAAGTGGTTTCGTCGAAAACCTAGGTCGTTTGAAAAAATGGCTATTTTACAGGCCCTTATATTTTCTGCAGCGACTATTCTGAATATTCATTTGATCATAACTTTTGATTTTCATTACGGAAATTCGATTTTTTTTTCGGATTCGTTGGAAAGATATTATCAAACAGATTTAAATATTTCTTGTTTCGCTAAAATCCGATTTATTTTGAATCCTGCGCAGTCGGTTGAACTTTGAATTTAAATTTTCAAACTGCAGGGCCATATAAATAATTATATAAATTCCATAGCGACCTTTTGAAATTTTGATTTACTCATAACTCAAAATTTATCCGGCGAAATTTCAATTTTTCACATTCGTTGGAAAGATATTATCAAACAGAGTTATATTTTCCCGGGTCGTCCCCATTCTGATTTAAACGAATTTTATACATTCAATTGAAATTTAAAAATCGAATTTTCAAACTGCCGCGCCATTTCAGGCTCGTTATATAATTAAAATAAATTTATTCGTTTTTACTTCGATTATAATAATTTTTCCGTCGTTATTAATTAAAATAAATTACTTTAAATATTCAAATTCTATAAATTGACTAAAATGGCATCTTCAAATTGGTTCGGAATTTCAGGTCGTTACATTCTCCCCCACTTAAAGTCTTTTCGTCCTCGAAAAGAGAACGAACTGATATTAAGTGCATATAGATTTCAAATTCATGCTTAAAATAATATTTTCAAGACAAGTATAGTTGTAAAACTCGTAAAATTTTCTAACCTCCGAAATCACAGAAAATTTCGGCAGCATCTCCTTTGTACGGCGAGGTCCGGGGAAAAATCCCAATACATATACGACTAAATATACATCTCATCCACGATGAGGCATCCCTGAACCAGGGGAAAGCAAAAACAAACCCACCAAGCTCTATACAACCCCAAACACGTACCTCTTTAAGCATTTATTTTGCGGTTTTTATTTAGCTTAGCATTTAGCATTTAGCGCAAGCGAGCTCCGAAGCATAGCGCGACTTCCTTACACCTGCTTTATACTCACAAATACATGAGAAACAAACATATATATGGTACATAGCGAATATATATAGCTTATACAACACATACCAATCATTTCAACTATAAACCAAAGTGTAAGCAACAGACCAGCAAACAAAAATGAGGTTTATCGCCCTTTAAATGTTGGAATTTGACTAAAGAGGGAAAATTTGTTGCATTTGTTTCATGCTTTGTGAATTATCCGGATTCGTTGAATTCCGTCAATTCGTTCAAAAGTTATGGCTATTTTAGTGAAGGCGAACACCTCAGCCCATACACAGAAAATGCAGATCTGAGTTGTTCAACCCAGTTTTTACCCCTTTAAGTCTCAGAATTTCATATAGCATAATAAGGGAAAGTTTTAGTTCAGATCCTGGGCTTTCCGAATTGTACTCGCACAATAAAATCCGATGCTCCGTTAGAGAGTTATGGTCAAAACAATATCGCTATTCAGTTCAGATTTTTATTTCTGCGCATACAACTACGACTAAATCTTGGTTTTCAACATAATTATCTTGGAAATTAGGCAAGGCTTTATTAATAGAAGTTTTAGCTCAGTTTCTGAGGTTTTCGAAAAGTCCGGAATCGTCAGATTCCGATCATCTAGTCAAAAGTTATGGCTATTTTAGTTTCAGCTTATCGACTATTTCAGATATTAATAACAACGGTTTATTTTATTAGGAGTTTAAACCCTTTCGATTCCAATGATTTTGTGAATTTTTAACACCTAAATTTGTTATCACTTCATTTCTCGAGGAATGCATTCATGTTAAATTTCTTACTCTATTCCAATACATTATTTATTCCCTTTCTCGCTCCATTCCAAGCATTAATTTTAGTTAAAACTTGAATCATTTTACTTCCCGAACCAACTCGATTGTATTAAATCATTAATTCATCTTCATGGATCGATTTACCAAACTTCACTACTTCTTCCTATTCACTTCATCCTTATTACACCAAATGTCGTTCCATTTATCCATATAAAATTTTCCATTTGATTAAACCAATTCCGATTTTATTTATTCTTGTTATTCAAGTTCATCGTCACTTCGGTTCATTCATTTATACTTGGGTTTAGATTAACAAATTTTCATTTCTTGAGTTCAATTCTATTTATAATAATCCGTTCAACTTAATGTAATTCACTTAGTCCCAAGTTCTTTCGATGTTCTACCTTAATAAATTGGACTTTGATTTAATATTTCTTTTGTCGGTTTCCCTTACATCCATTCCTATTTCAAATGGCTTCATTCCAAAAGAGAACTTAAAATCCACTTTCACATCTACTTAGTTTAGTCAATTTCTTTAAATGTTGATTCATTTGAGTTGGAGTTTCACACCTTCGAAATTTCAAACCTTAACAAACCTCGACTACTTGATTGGTTATCACTTATTAATGTAATGGCTTACCCTTCAGTTATTCGTATGAATTTAATTATACTTACTCAATCCAACTATCGATATAACCTCGAAATCATCTTATTTAATTTTTTTTTTCGAAGTTGACTTCATTTTATTAAACCCATCTAACTCAGATTATATTTATTTTTACATCACCTTCCTATATCTCAAGTTCCCATTTCATTTTATATTAAGGTATATTCCCTTAACTAAACTCATTAATTAGACTTTTATGATCCAAATTGAATTAAGGTTGGCTCATAGCTCAACCCTTATACTTAGTTCCCAAATTCCCATCTCATTTCTTATTTTAACTTATCGACCATTTTATATTCTATCAACTAATCATGAATTTCCTTTATCCACACAACTAAAATTTCAAATTTAATTTAGTCGACTTAAGTCGTGTTTTATTTCGTAGAAATTTTCAACTTCACTAACACTTTTATCAACCAAACTAGTAACTTATTTACTCTATTATCGTCCCCGATTGAATCTAAGCGATGGTTCCTTTCCCTCAACGTTTAAATCCGAAATCTCAATGACTCGAGTTACTTTAATCCTTAAGTCACTGTCAGTTATTAAGGTGATTTTAAATTGCTTGATTCCGGGTCTCAAACTAAGTTTAAAGTAACAACATATATACTTATACATTTCATAAACCATACTATATGAAGTTCAATTCCGAACTTTGATTTAAGCAAGAAATTTAAATTCTGGGTTTAAATTTAAATTAAACTTTGAATATAGTAAACTAACGCCTTTATAAAATTTATACAATATAAAGTTAAATCCAAATTTCTGTGGCAAACCCAATTATAATCATTATTGAGTGGTCTCTCCCCCACTTAGACTCTTCAGAATTACCATCGATAATGCGTGCACTCATTACCAAGGCTATTTCGAAGATCCAAGCAAGGGATTTTACACTCATTTAATATTACTTGAAATCATTTCCAGAACTATTTCTTATAATGTAATATTATCTTAAATTTTGGCAAAACCCTTTCAATTGCACCCAGGATCAAGTTTCAAGTTCACTTCTATTTAAATCACAACCTCTCTCATCCAATTATACTTAAAATATCATTTTATTTTAAAATATTTCAAAGACCATTTAAGATTTTCCTCTTTATATTCATTATTAAATCAACTTTACAAGGTAATAACTTAATATCATTACCCACTAAAGACCAAAGCTTATACACTAAACCAATAATAATATACTTAATATATATATAAAATATAATCGAAACCTTATTATGTCAATTCATTCTATTCGACTATTTAGGAATTCCTATCGATTCTATGGCGTCCCATATATCAACCAGAATCCATAAATACTCAACAGAATGAGCCAACACAATATAAAACCATTTTATATAAAAATACAAGTACGCTCTCTCATATCACTCAAACTCATTCTAGGGCACTACTAACCCTATCTCTAATGAGTTTATTCCCAACAGAGCCAGGGTTATCGCCAACCATCGCTCTGATACCAACTGTAACGACCCAAATTCTTGACCGTTCAAATCGACAATAAACCACACATGTCGACCTAAACAAATCGCAAATGCAGGTAGTTATTGGGAAAAAGAAGAAAAAGAAAGAAAGAAGAGAAAGACAATTAACAGAATCTCACAGCGGAAGGACAACATATAATAAACAAATAGCAGTTAAAAACAGTGGAAATATATATACATTGACTATAACCTTCAATGATTATCAGAGTTACATATACATACAGCTGTACATAATAAGCAGCGGAAAAATAATGCAGCGGATATACATATGTATAGATATATACGCCAAACTTCGTCTTCGTCCTCCAAGGCAAGGAAATCTTCGCTAACTGCAATATCTGCTGACCCGAGCGTATTGCATAAAAAGAAAACACAACAAACACTCGGATCAGCAATAAATCATCTCATATTAGTCAAATCAAAATATGAAATAACATCAGTGCCATGGGTACAGTAACTCAAGAGATGTTACGGGATTTTTCCATCTCTCAAGGATCCGTTAAACTAATACATACATAATATAGTACGCTATTATGATAGTGTCTATCCAGTAAAGTATAAATACTGAAAATAGCGTAAGCGGGATTACCATATTACCCTTACGCCGTTTATAGGCATCAACAGTCTATACAGTACCGTAAATTCACCGTACTGGTGTTATCAGAGGGCACTCCATAGAAAGCAATGCTAAATCAAAATCGTAGGGGCTCGATAAGGATAAATATGACAAGGCACTCGAGGCAATGCCCAGGGTAGGGTTCTACCAATTGCACTCCCGGACCGGTGGTAACGCATAGCAGCCACTACCGCCCACCTCGGAACACACTCCCATAATCATAAAATTAAATGGGCCCAAATCATCATCATCATAGTCATATAAATAGCATCGAAGAAGTGTGTCCGATCAAAGGCGCTAACCTCAATTAGTCACGGTATAGCTCCTGTTTTAGTCATTTCAATTCTGACCCGAAGGTCAGGGCTATTTCGTCATCGTACATCTTCTTCGATTCAATAATCGCCTCCAAGTCATCATACTCATTCTGGATACGTCATAACGTTCACAGTTGTCAAAGTGGTATCGACACTGACAGAGAGTATGCCTTATGTCGACTCCGGTCTCTTTAACAACCAACGCTTACATCTTTTCACATCGGTCGGTTCTTTTATATTTGAAAGGTTCGCTTTCATATCAAAATATCATATTTTGTTTCGAACCAATTTATATTCAAATAAAATAAAATTTCATATCAAAATATCATAAATCATCCCAAGCCGATTTTTATTCTAAATTAGAATATATCCCATACCATTATATTATAATCATATAATATTTCCAAAACGAAATATTCAAATAGAATATAATTTTACCTCAAGGGTTCCCAATTATCTCGGATTCTCATCTCAACTCCATTTGAACCAGTGGTTCAAACTCAAGCATTTCCATTCGGAAGAATTAAAATTTTAGAAATACTTGTAAACTAAATGTTCATATAATAATAATAATAATAATAATAATAAATTTTTATAAAATAAATATGTATAGATGTATATATATAAAATATAATAGTTAAGATAAATTAGTAATTTAAATATTATATATATACTTAAAATAAGATTTACTAGAAACCTTTGAAAATGAATTATAAGTAAATTATTTAAATACAATAGTATTAAGTAAAAGTAATTTATAGTTTTAAAGCTAGAATAATTATTTAGAATCAATGCATAAATATTAAAATAAATTTCTCAAATCAAAACCTTTCTTCCTTCCAAATTTTCAAATACTTGAATTTATCCTCCGGTCTCAATGGAGTTCACTTAGTTCCCTATCTCGTTTCAACCTTGTTCAAAACAACTACTTGATTTCAAGAGTTCCGAGATATATATTCCAACTGGGTTAAAACAACTCAGATACTCTTGATTTCAAATTTTCCCAACATTTGATTTCTATAAGAATTTTCCTTCTAATCCAACTCTTAATTTGAAGAGATTTCAAATCATACTCAAACCCCAATTTAGATATTTCTATTTTGGTTTGGAAAAATTCCTTCAACCCTTTTTATCATCATCCCAGTTCAGAATCTTAAAAGAATTTAAAAATCGAGTATCGACACATTCTTTTATGTGAAATTCTATCAAATAAAATTTCAAATATTAAAATCATTTAACCAACCGATGTCTGTATATAATTATCTATCCAATGGCCAAGTGATTTAATATTTAATTTCTCGATATTTCAGGGATGGATCTATCATTTCAATCCAAATCAGGGTCACAGAGATTTATCATTTCACTCTGTGTTCTTAATTCATTTTATCGATAAATCCCGGGTTCATTAGATGCCCGCAACATCAAGGGTAAATGGGATTCATCGTTAATAACATACATCAACATGAACTGAATAAATGAACAATTCAGGTAATATTCATCAAACAGTCAAATCAACCAAGGCATCCATCACATCATTTCATTCAAATAGTAAATTGAATCATATTACTGATCAACAAGTGCTCGAAATTTAAATTAGAAATTTAAATTAAATTTAAACAACTAATTTATCGATTTTCAATGCATGTTAACACTTGCATGTCAAATTTCAAGCAATCATTCACCAGAACAATCACTACCATACATCCAATTCATTTCATACATTAATTCGATAAATATGGGATTAATTCAGTATTTCGTGAGTGGCAAAACACTCACCTTTGTGTTTCAGTTTGAATTGAACGTCCGACCATAGCCCAAAATTTGACAGTCTCAGAACACAGCCTGGTTAGTGTCAAAACGTCCGCAACTCCGCCACGATCCCAACGCAACAAACCGCGTCCAAATCCGAGTTAAAACGAGAGAGATATCAGTGTTTCTTTTCTGTTTGAATTTAAATATAAAATTAATTAAAACATTTTCTCTCACCAAATCAGGGATGGACACGTCACCTAGACCCCTTTCTTCCCGCTCATCTCCTTTTCCAGCCCGCTACAGTGCCTGCCGCGAGTTGAACCCATTTAAAGCCGAACTTTGACTGCAAAATTCACCCGCCTCCGTCCATGGCCGGACCTCCGACTACCTGCGCCAGAACCGGCTCCCTCCGCCGCATCCACGGCCACCAGGCCCGCCACCTCCGGCGGCCTCCATCTCCGCCACCGTCAGTCCAAAGTTTCGCCCTCCTTTGCCTTTAAGCGCCAAATCCGACCACCTCAGGTCGAATTACGACCTGCAACCACCTTCATACGACTTCCCGCGACAAACTCTACAAAACCCATGTCCCGGAATCTCCGATTACATCCTCAATCAAAAAGCCCCAAATCGTACCTTCATATTCCGAAAATCAGCACCTTTGACTGCGATTTCTGGCCACCCAGAGCCTTGCATGTCGAAACTGATTATAGATCTGAACTCTACTCGTCGAGAGCTTCAGTTTGACATATAATACGATAGGGTTTCGAGAGATTTTATTTTTGAGCTTTATTTTGATTTTAATTTAAAAATAAAATATATTTTCAGCCATTAAAGAAGAAAATGATGGAGGAGGAGTGGAAATGGGCTGACTTGATGGTAGTGGCCTAAGTATATGTGTATATATAAGGCCCAAACTGATTAACACATACACAGTTATCGCGTATCCGATTTTAACGTACATTTCACATTACCGGGCCCACATACTGACCCCGGAAAAATCTGGAAAAATTATTTTTGGTTATGTTTTGACGATACGGTCCCAACGAAACTAATTTCGTCGGATTCTGAGGCCGTTTGAAAAATGGCCTTTTTCGGGTCGATCCAATTTAACTGTCAACTGGTAAAACACGTTTTCCCTTGCCACGCTCACATATTAATTCGAAAAATTCTGAAAATTGAAACCTAGCAATAATTCGACATTCCGGATCTAACAGAAGTGGTTTTGTCGAAAACCTAGGTCGTTTGAAAAAATGGCTATTTTACAGGCCCTTATATTTTCTGCAGCGACTATTCTGAATATTCATTTGATCATAACTTTTGATTTTCATTACGGAAATTCGATTTTTTTTTCGGATTCGTTGGAAAGATATTATCAAACAGATTTAAATATTTCTTGTTTCGCTAAAATCCGATTTATTTTGAATCCTGCGCAGTCGGTTGAACTTTGAATTTAAATTTTCAAACTGCAGGGCCATATAAATAATTATATAAATTCCATAGCGACCTTTTGAAATTTTGATTTACTCATAACTCAAAATTTATCCGGCGAAATTTCAATTTTTCACATTCGTTGGAAAGATATTATCAAACAGAGTTATATTTTCCCGGGTCGTCCCCATTCTGATTTAAACGAATTTTATACATTCAATTGAAATTTAAAAATCGAATTTTCAAACTGCCGCGCCATTTCAGGCTCGTTATATAATTAAAATAAATTTATTCGTTTTTACTTCGATTATAATAATTTTTCCGTCGTTATTAATTAAAATAAATTACTTTAAATATTCAAATTCTATAAATTGACTAAAATGGCATCTTCAAATTGGTTCGGAATTTCAGGTCGTTACATTCTCCCCCACTTAAAGTCTTTTCGTCCTCGAAAAGAGAACGAACTGATATTAAGTGCATATAGATTTCAAATTCATGCTTAAAATAATATTTTCAAGACAAGTATAGTTGTAAAACTCGTAAAATTTTCTAACCTCCGAAATCACAGAAAATTTCGGCAGCATCTCCTTTGTACGGCGAGGTCCGGGGAAAAATCCCAATACATATACGACTAAATATACATCTCATCCACGATGAGGCATCCCTGAACCAGGGGAAAGCAAAAACAAACCCACCAAGCTCTATACAACCCCAAACACGTACCTCTTTAAGCATTTATTTTGCGGTTTTTATTTAGCTTAGCATTTAGCATTTAGCGCAAGCGAGCTCCGAAGCATAGCGCGACTTCCTTCCGCCCTCCTCCAGCGCATGGAAGACCCCTCCCCTCAGCCCTCTTTCATAGTAAGATTTTATTTTATTTTGTTTGCTTGTTTTTATTTAATGAAATTAGTTTTAGAAGGAATTTTTAAATCAGTTTTTACTTGAGGAAAGCATTGTTTCAATAGCATGAAAAGGGATGATTTTTCATAGTGAAAAGAAATGATTTTTCATAACAAGATTGGATTTTTAATGATGAACAAGATTGGATTTTTGAAATTAAAAAGATCATATTTTTAATGATGGAAAGATATGATTTTTACGTATAGAGATTTGTGATAAAAATACGACTTTTATATATATGAAGAAGTGATAAAAATCGAATTTTTATATATGTGGAAAAAGGATAAAAATCGAATTTTTATATACGTAGAAGAAGAATAAAAATTGAATTTTTATATACTAGAGAATATAAAAATGTGATTTTTATATATGTAGTGAATACGGGCAACGAAAGTGACAAAAGACGAAAAGGTGAAGATTTCCTACATAAGAAGAGTCGTGGCGTTTGGTTTAGCTTGGGTGAGAACTTCTCACTTTAAATCTTCTTTTCTAGTTAAAATATATACTAGGATGCAGACGGTGCTTAGTAGCACCCGACACCCGTCATCAATAGACCATGGATGGCTTGTATGTTTGATTGTTTGTTGTGATGAAAATTGATTGTGTGACGTGAAATAAAATATTGATATAGTTAAAAATATTTTATTGTTAAAAATATTATTTTTAATGTGTGTGTGAATATAAATATGTTTTTGTTGATTTGAAACCCCACACGGGTGTTGGGATGATATTTGGCGTACACTAATCCCAATTATTTCATTGTATGTCGACCGATTGGTCGATAGGCTGTGTAAGCGTTAATTATTTATATTTAATGCTTATGCAGTTGTGTGGTGCACTTTGGATGATGCTTGATTATTTATCGTTGCTATTATATACATGTGTTGTATGAAAACCATATAATTAACATTATATAGTAATTGATTGGGCCTCATTCCAATTGGGAAAATAAAGAATGTTATAAAATATAAATGATCATGTGTTGAAAATTATCATGTGTTGAAAGAAATATTTTAACAATAAAATTTACATCTTTATCATATTTAAAGTTAGAAACTAACTGGAAAATAGATAAGATGAGTGGTTTCCTGGGTATTGATCTGATATTGGTTTTGGCCTTAGGGGTTAATACTTAGGGAACCATTCTCTTACTACTTTACGGTTGGAGTCTGATTAAAAATCAAACGATAGATACTATAATTTTATAAAATATATTAAATAACAAAAATAGTCATGTGTTGACAGTGCTCATGTGTTGAGAATATTCATGTGCTGAGAAAAATATATATTCATGTGTTGAATGGAATAAATATTCATTTGTTGAATAGAATAACGAATTTAATGAAATATATAAAGCCGTGTTGATTAGAGATGCGCCATTTTGACGTGAACGATATTTATATCGATTATATTCGTTGTTAAAATGAATATAGAAAAAGAAGCGATTTCAAATTATAACGTTTTGAAAATATTATCATTTGTATATCGATGATGTGGAATATTCAATTTCGATTCGAAATTGAATATGAAGTTGAAATCGTTTCGAAAACGAATTTAAAACGATTTATAAAATACGTTTTAAAAGGAAATCGACGAAATATATATAATATATATATTATATATATAATGGACTGAATAGAACGCGCCACGCTGCGGCAGTTCGTGAATTTCGATCATTGACTTCGAACGGACACTACGGGAGATCCGACCGTCGGATTCTCCTAAAACCGGAACCGTTGGGTTCGTATCGAAAAGTGCTTTCGAATGAATATTTGAAATCTAACGGTTGGATTTGGAATTATGTCCAAATCAAATTTGGAAAAGGTCGTTGTAAGTGCAGTTTGATGTCCGTTGATGGAAATCGACTGTACGGGCATTGATAAAATTATTAAAAATGTCAATAATTTGTGTAAAATCATAAGAAATGATTTGGGAAAAATTGGGCTGAAAAATTCCACATTTGTACTGATAAAAATAGATTTTTGTCGAAATGAACTAGTTTTGAACTAGCATTAAAATCAATTTATTTTTTAAATAAATAAATTGAATTTGAAAGTGGTTTTAAAAATAATCAGAATTACCAGTATACGAATTGAAATGGATTTGAATTAAAATTTTCTTCGGAATATTTCGATGTTGGGTTTCGTGATTATACAGATATGGTTGTGGGAATTTGAAAGATATATTTATATCGCTATTTCCAATACGATATTTGCTGGTCGTAGAATTTGGTATTGAATATAAGCGTATATATTTTCTATTCAGAGCCTTGTATTTTATATAAAATATGATTTGGGTTTGTCGTGAATGGTGTCTTCATTAACACTGTTCTTAAAACCCAGTAGAGAAAAAGATTAAATCTTTCTATTTAGATTTAATGAAGTGTACCAATTAAATAATATTTAATTGGAATTGAATTTGAATGTGATTTTGGGTTTATCGTGAACCGTGTTAGATGACATTGGTTCTTTAACCCAGTTAAAGACAGGATATTGATTTTTTGAGAAGATTAAAACTAAGTGGAGTTTTAATGAATTTGTAATTAGATTGAAATGTGAATTGTTAATTTTAATTATCAAATTTGGAAAGTGATCGAGAATGGAGTATCACCAGTTTTACTCCAAAGCGATAGTTAAATCTTTAATTAGATTTGAACGTGAAATGGTAATTAATTTTACCGATAGCACCGTGGTGTTAGATATGGAGTATTACCAGTTTTGCTCCATGGGATGAATAGGTTGGGATTGGGAAATAAAATAAATAATTACTTCGGTGTAGTTCGCTAATCCCGACTAGTTTGGAAAACCATAATATGGTTTGAAATGATATCCAATAGAAGATTAAAGAATAAATTTAGAAGAATTTATCATGGATAAAATTAATGGGAACCTTTCCCTAAGAATGTGATTTTGTGAATAAAGGAATATTCTGAATTGGAATGAGGCGTTTGTTGTGTTTGTGTAACATTTTTTTATCATATACGTGGGTTATTCAGAAAGGTCGGGTTTATACCCATTCTGAATAACCGATTCGACGAGATGTCGAAGATGAAGACGGTGGTTGAAGACCGAAAGTCTTCACATCGTTTGGGTGATTACTGATGATCTCGATTGGGTTGTACCCCCAAGATGAGGGAATCCGTTGGTGATCGTCCAGACGTACTTGGAGATCGACGGATATGCGAGGAAAGTGGCTCTGGTTTTGTTCAGACCCAGAACGAACTTGTAAATGGACTGTGTGTCTGACATTGGATTTTATTCTGTGTTGATTGATCTCTATTAAATATACATCTATTTGGCAGCGGAGAATTTATTCTCTTGCTTAACGCCCTTCTATGAGACGTACGAGCTCAGAGGTTGTATATCGATGGACATCAGTCGCATGGAGTGAATTTCCAGTGTGGCAATTGATCAAGGCTTCTGTTAAAAAGCAAAGTCTTGTGGTTGATGATCAAAGCACGGCCTGTGTGGCGCAGCTTTGTGTATGACGTGAATTCGCGAGCCTCACACCTTGGTATGATTCAAAAACGGGATACGGACCGTTGGGAGAACACGACGTTTCTTTCTAGCTAGTTGTAGTGTCAGTGCTTAAACTGGCTGACATTTATATACTTTTCACCTGTGTGGTTGTTGGAATGCGAGGCGCCTCGGATATAGGTCTGTTAGGACCAGGAAATGTGTGTTTAGGAATAACTAATCCTCCAAAGTTAGGTGAGGACCGGCCCAACCGATTCCAAGGATCATAGTGGGGTCCTGGGACATTTGCTAGAGTGTCTCGAACGGAGAGGAGCTTGCCCCTTGCCTCGACTCATGACAGAAATCCAATTTCCAACACGTGATTTTGCGGTTTTATTTGTAGAGCCTTGTATGGCGACATGATATATGGTACCCATGCCGACTATGATTGATATTTATGATTGAAATTGTTTTGACACTATAAACTTATTATAGTATCAAATGATTTGTTTTAGACGTACCAAGCATGTTTGGCTATTAGAAGGGAAAACCCTATCCTCCGGCTTGCGTTGCATTGTGTGATGGGACCAGGGTCTTATAATAGCTTCATTTTTCCAAAAAGCATTGCGCTGTTTTGTTATATGCACTAGTTTTCTTGGGAGGAAACCCGTTCCGTATTATACGGCGTGGTCCCTTGAATTACTCTCTTTTAAAGTAAAGTTTTAAATAACAGTTTTAGTTCTCACACCAGTCACATGACTGACCTAGAGTTTATTGTTTTAACCTAAACTCTGGGTGCCCTTATTTTGACACGAGCGGCTAGTAGTTTTGGTTTTGCAGATTTATATTTACAGGATCCGGATTTACAGCTGGAACGATGCTCAGAAAGCTCTGTATCCGTGTATTACTTTCAGTTGTGTTTTGTATATTTCTCCACTGCTTTGTAATTTATTGTAATATCTGGTATTTATCGAATGTATTTTATTCATTCATACTCTGTATATTCTTGTATTCTGATGGAATTGTTGTAATAAACAATGAAATGTTCTTCTGTCTGCGTTCTAATTTGTCGTGTCCTCAATTCAATCCGTGCTTTCCGCACCGGGGAAGTTCGGGTCGTTATATTAACATTATGGTGAAAAAAAATTCTATCTTAACGCATAACAGTGTAAATAATGACATTTTCTAACTTAACACATAACAGACAAAACTTAATTCTTTTTAACAAACAAATGAAAGTTATCCTTTCAATAAACAAATTAAAGTTATTCTTCTTCATTAGACAATGAAATATTATTCTTTTCATTTCAAATGAAAATAACAATGCCTTCTTTTACCTTTTTTTAAAAACTAAAATGAAAATAAATGTTCATTCCAGTATTTCAACAAAAATGATATCTTTTTATATTAACAATAAAATGATACCTTTTCCATTACATAATAAAATGATACTTTTGTATTATAGACAAAAGTAACATCTCTTTCAATATAAATAAAGGTGAACTTTATATACTTACAAACAAAAGTACAACCTTCTTATTTTACAAACAAAGATTTCAAATTTTAATAAAATCAAAGGTGAAGTCTTTTGAACAAAAGTGTAATCCTTTAATCATTAACCAAGTTACAATCTTTTAATTACGCAACAACGTTATAATCTTTTTAAATAACGAACAAGGTTAAGTTCTTTTCCATCAACAAACCGATGTTTTATTCCATTTATTTACCAACAAAGATGTTCATTTTCTATGATGCCAAATTTACCTAAACAATAGTACTTGGAATGTTTGTGTCGATTTCCTAAAATCATAACATTGATTTACATGTCGGTGACAATTTCATAATAACACAGCATCACCAAATTTACAGATTAACTCACAATCACAGATAAAATCATAATCAAAACAAACAAGAATTAACTACGAGTTTATGATAATACAATTAATATTATTTCTAATTAGTTACGAAGAAAATAAAATAGAAATCTCACCTTCTGTTCATTCGGCTTCGCAAATTTGTCAAAGTTTCAAACTGCTCGCAAATGTCCCCTTTTAGTCTAAGATTGTAGCTCCTTGTCGTACGATCTCACTACTTCTGAAATTGTTATTTCGTTGTCGTACGCATTTGTTATGGCCTAAATTTAGATTGATAATAATTTTTAAAATTAAATTAATAAAACAATTAAAGGATAACCTTCTTCTCCCTTTATCAAGAACTCGGCCGTTAGTTTTGCCTTACTTTCAGAACTAGGTCTCGACTTCTCTTCCGATCCGCCGCACCAGAGGATGATCACAAGGTGGTGTGTCGAAGAGCTACCACAGATAGAAAATCTCTACATAAGAACCTAAAGGAGTAGGGTCTGATGTGTGGAGGAGGAGGAGAATTTAGTGGAAGAAGGTAGAGGTGTTCTCTGCCATGGATAGAAGGTCAAGGCGGCGGCTACTGTTTGATTGTATGAGGGTTTTGAGAAAAACATGTATTTTTATATAATTTTAATGTAAATTTTGCAAATAAGTCCATACGTTGTATGTTACAAAATTCAAAATTCAAACGTATATAACTAATTTAAGCTTTGATCATGTAGATGTGTGTATATACATGCAAACGTTTATATATAATTTAAACCAATAAATCTCTTAATTAATGTCATTCATTTTTTTCCTTTTCCTTAGTTGATTGTTTCTTTACATTAATTACAACATTAATATGTAACCTATTTCATTACCCTTCCTTAATGTTTCCGTCATATACTTACCCTTTTATTCATATTTACAGAATTCAAACTTCAAATATATAAGACTAATTAACATTATATATTCTTGTGAAAATTTCCAATTCCATTCTTTCTTATTATTATTGACATACATTAATTAATAGTTATGGTACATTAATTTCAGTTGTAATTTATGTTAATTAAAAATGTAACGTACATGAATTATTGTTAAGAAGGGAAACTTATTAACAAGATATATAGGAATTCGACTTAAATTAAAATTTTACTAAGTTTTTTTTTGTTGATCATCATAAACGAGTATTTCCATAATATGAAAGAAAATTACTTAACTGAAATTTGTTATACGTAAATCTTCAACATTTTCATAAAAGAGTTTCATGTAAGTCGACTTTTTAATACAAGGTAACACTCTCATAAGTTATTATATCTTACATAAAATAAAGGGAGGTTACATCTCAAATTTTGTTTTTAACTTTAAATTCAAAGATCAGTGTAAAATATTATAATTATTATATTAGTAACTACACAATGTATTTATTGTTTTCAAACTAACCATCGTGTGCAAAGCATGACATGTACTGATATTAAGAGAAACAAAAATTAGCATAAAATTTCTATGTATAAATTCATTTAATTTATGAACATATATATATGTATAATGTAACATGGATGCACATGCTAAAAATAAGGAAGGGAAGAGGCATTGAAAACTGCTGCCACTATCCATATTTCAATTTTTTTTATATTAATGAACAATACAAATTTAACCGTTACACCATAAATTAAATGCCAATGTTAACGCTAAATTCACGAATTTATTTCACCTATTATTTCTTTATTTAGAATTAAACTACATATAAAGTTAAAATATTCTCTATTAGCAAAACGTTCTCATTAAGAATTTAAATAAATAATCCTTATATTACATGTGAATTGTTCACGCTCCGTATTTACATTAAAAAGAATATTCTTGACATATTTTAAATATATGTTTCTTTTCTCTTTTAGCAGTTAATTTCTAGCAATGTTAAAAATAATGTTTTTAACACTTTTATATTTCTAACATATATCTTTCTTTACTTCAAATAAAATAAATTTTTAATCGTTATTATTTAAAATATCAAAAACTCATTAAAATTACTTAAAATAAATTTTAAATTTTACCCCAAAATTCAGGGTTGTTACAAAAGCCAATGTTGTGGCTGATGCGCTCAGCAGAAAGAATGTGATCATTGCCAATCTTATCATCACACCATCGTTGATTGATAAAATGTCTATTCTTCAGAAACAAAATCGTTTTGTTAAAGAGATGATCAAAAGAATTCAATGGGGCGAGGTCTCCAGTTTCCAAGTGGATAGCGCAGGAGTTCTGAGATTGAAAGGAAGAATTTGTGTTCCCGACATCCTTGAGCTCAAAGGAGAAGTAATGGACGAGTGTCACAAGTCCAAGCTCAGTATCCACCCAGGGGTTAGTAAAATGTATAATGACCTCAAGCAAACATTCTGGTGGAAGGCGATGAAAAGAGATATCTCTATATATGTTAGCTCGTGTTCCACTTGTCAACAAGTCAAAAGCGATCAGCAGAAACTCGCCGGATTGTTGCAACCGTTGGAAATTCCAGGTTGGAAGTGGGAACATATTTCGATGGATTTCATAGATAGTTTGCCCAGAACCAGGAAAGGAAATGACAGTATTTGGGTGATCATAGATCGTTTTATGAAGACCGCCCATTTCATACCGGTCAGATCGAATAGAACTGCTCAGAGTCTGGCGCAGATTTATTTTAAAGAAATTGTTAAACTTCATGGAGTTCCCATAAGTAACGTTAGTGATCGTGACCCGATTTTTGCTAGTAAATTCTGGGAAGCATTCCAAGCATAATTAGGAACAAACTGAACTTGAGCACCGCTTATCATCCTAAAAAAGATGGCCAAACTGAGAGGGTGAATCATATTCTAGAAGATTTATTGCGGGCTTGTATTATCGATTTTGGTGGATCATGGGAAGACCACATGCATTTGGCTGAGTTCTCATACAACAACAGCTACCAAGAAAGCATGAAAATGTCACAATTCGAAGCATTGTATGGTAGACCATGCAGATCTCCCGCTTGTTGGGTAGAACCTGGCAATAGACTTGTATTGGGACCAGATATGATTCGTGAAGCTGCGGATAAAGTCGATTTCATTAAGAAATGATTACTAGCAGCTCAAAGCCGACAGAAGAGCTATGCAGATGCGAGAAGAAGAGATTTGTCTTTTTCTGTTGGTGACTATATGTATCTACGGGTTTCTCCGATGAGAGGAGTTGTCCGATTTGGCAAAACAGGGAAGTTGGTGCCCAGATTTATTGGTCCATTTCCTGTGATTGAACGGATTGGAACTCTCGCCTATAAAGTTCAAATGCCTGATTGGTTACCTGGAGTACATGATGTATTTCACTTATCTCAACTTCGAAAGCATGTGCATGATCCAGACTTGGTCGTGGAAGAAGCCGCGCAACAAGATTTGGAAATTACTCCAGAATTGGCTATGAGAAGAGAGCCGATAAAGATTATTGGCAAAGAAACTAAAGAGCTGAGGAACAAGAAAGTTCACTTATTCAAAGTGCAAAGGAGTGGAGATCCGCGAGACTGTACTTGGGAAATTGAGGAGAGATTAAGAAAGCCTATCCCAATTGCAGGGTGGATATCTCTGATTAACTCTAGTGCAAGGTACATTTGCCATATTTTGCCTTTCCGTATTGTTCTCTACTTGGTTGTTGTTTCCTTTTCATGGATGTAAATTTTTTAATTATATAGTCTGAATAATTTTAAAAGAGTATATGAATTAATTATTAATTTTTTGAAAAGTTAATCAATGAATTGGTTGTTGTACATGTTGTGTAATTAAGAATTTGATTAATCAAATTATTGGAATGATAATTAATTTAATCAATAAGAGGATGAAAAGCAAATTTAGGCAAATGAATCAAATATTGAACTGATTTAAAATTTGATTTGAAATACATGCATGAACATTATATATGTTTGAACAGGTAAATGGATTTGCTATTGAGTAAAGAATTTATTTGCGTGCCCGACAAATAGGTAAACCTTAATGAGTTGGATGCACAATTTTATTATTATATCAACTCCTTTGAATGCCATTGGATGCGGAATGCCGGTTGTTCTGTGTGTAATAATAAATGTCGCCATAGGATAGTAACAATTAATTTTGAACTACACTACATGGCATACTTCTTGAAGATAGTTTACTTTATCATATACCACATAAACATTTGGAGCTTATGTGACGAGGTGGAAGATTTACCATACGAGCGAGAGGCTTGTATGGCGATGACTATATATTACAGGTTGAACCGAAGACTGATATGGACTATATAAAATGTAACAGTAAATTGCCAGATTAATAAAAACGCCACACGGGTCTGGTGAATACCATAAACACGTCTCTCTGGTCATTAAGGAACAAAAATCATTTATAGGGTGACGAGAATTTATTCTCTGGAGTTTTGATCTATACACACGCCATTGTGGACGTCGGAATATATCACTATAAATATGTGTATGCTTATTAGGATTTATTGGGTACCTAATACGGCCCAATAAACTTCCAAACCCCTCCCCGTACAAAGGAGGTTATGGCGAATTTTTTTGAAAATCTAGAGTGTTAGCCAAATTTTTGAAGAATAAAAAAATTCTTAGAAACTGAAAAGTTGAAAAATGAAAGCCAGAATGAAAGTTGAGTTGGTTAATTTAAACAACTTTCAGCTTCATTCCTTTTAGGGGACGAAAAGATTTTAAGTGGGGGAGATTGTAACAACCCGGAAAATCTGAACCAATTTAAAATTTTTAATTTGGCTATTTTAGTGGATTTTGAATATTTTAAATAATAACGACCAAAAATCTATTTTGATCGAAGTTATAGCAAATATATTTATTTTAATTATAAAACCAGGCCTGAAATGGCGTGGTAGTTTGAAAATTTGAATTCGAACTTTGACTGACTATACAGGATGCAAAATAAAACGGATTTTAGTGAAACCAAAAGTATTTAAATCTGTTTATGAATATCTTTCTAACGAATCTGGAAAATCAAAATTTCATAGCGGGAATCAAAAGTTATGGCCAAATGAATTTTCAGAAAGGTCGCTATGGAGTTAATATAGCCCGCAAAAATGGACATTTTGCAAACGACCTCCGTTTTCGACGAAACCACTTTTGTTGGATCCTGAATGTCAAATTATTGCTAGATTTCAAATTCCATAATTTTTGGAGTTAATATGTGAGCGCGGCAAAGGAAAATGTGTTTGGTTAATTTTAGTCAATTTGGATCGACCAGAAAATGGCCATTTTTCAAACGGTCTCCAAATTTGACGAAACTAGTTTTGTTGGGACTGTATCATCCAAGCATAGCTAAATTTATTTTTCTGGAATTTTTGGGATCAGTATGTGGCCCCAGCAAATTGAAATGTACGTTCAAATCCATATTTGAATGTTTTATATTTTAATTTGAAGAATAACTGACTAAAACAGTCGAATGGGCTTACGAAACATATCCCATTTGTTCAGAATGGGGGTATTTAGCTAGGGGCAACAGTCATTGGGTTTGAATTGGTGTTCGGATGAAAAAGTCAACATTTTTGGATTTAATTAAATTAAAAGTTAATTATAAATATCTTGACCAATCCCATTTCATCGTTCCCAGCGAAATCCCGTAAACCCCTTTTTCACAAATGGCAGCTACCTCTCATAACTTCTCTCCTTGATTATTCAAAATCCACACAATAAAATTGTTTGCTCCTTTGGAGATTTTTGTCTTGCTCTCCACCACCTCCACATCCATACCCGTTTCGCCCACTATAGTTGTGTAAAAATCGAGATCTGGTGCCTCGAAGTCACGCCGTCGCTAGTCAAAATCCGGCGAGAAGTGGACGTCGAGTTCGACGTTACAGGGTAGTGCGGGAAGCCCTTTCGAAGCCCTACATCGTGGCACTACTGGATCGGGATCTCGTGTAGCGGATTCGAAGTAAAATCGCAACCCTAGTTTGAACGGCAGTGAAAAGGTATACGACTGTTTAAAACTGAAATGGTTTCAACACTAGAAAGCGTTGCAAACTTGTTTAATCAAATAAAAATAATATCTTTTTCGTTTGTGGTCGAAATCCAGTGAAACAAGAGACACCGGGACCGTGAGGACGTCTTCTACATTCTAGAAGAGACCGGGAAATTTTTAGAGCTTCCTACAATTTCAGAAGGATTAAAAAGCAATGTGAGATTTCTGAATTATAAACGATATGGAATGATGATGTATAAATTATACGATCGATGTATGAGTTATATAAGCATTGTACACCTCATGTGTAAGCGTTGTATAAGTTGTATGTGTGATGTATAAGTTATATATACGCTGTATAAATTGTATATGCATCGAATGGAATTGAAATGAAATCAAAATATATTTATATACGTATATCTATATATATATACTCCGCTCGTCCACAGACCATAGACGATATATATTGGTTGTGATTGTTTGGATTTTGGTTGATGTGAAATTTTGGTGAATAATACGAATGGTTGATATGATTGATTGTGGTTAAAATCCCAATAGGATTAGTATATGGGAAAATTCGTCTGTGTACGAACTAGATATTGAAATCCCCATAGTCAAAAGCTGCGAGGCTTTAAGGTAGAGTAAGGAGCCGTACTCGGGACGGTGCCGGTTTTAACTACCCTGCCTTTATGCTGCCGAAATTTTCTGAAAAATTCCTGTGTTTGATTTATACTCATGTATTGAAATATATTCATGTGTTGGAAAAATATTCATTTTTGAAATAAAATGGTTTGAACGATAAGAATAACATTTTTTATCGAATGTATGAAATAAAATGGTTTTAACAATAAAAATCACATTTTTATCATCTATATGAAGTATATAAAATAATCGTGTTTGAAGTAAATTGTTTTGACAATAAAAATCACATTTTTATTATATATATGAATCGCTAAAAATCTTCATTTTTGAAATAAATTGTTTTAACCAGAAAAAATCGCATTTTTATAATATATATGAAGTGTTAAAAATAGTCATGTGCTGAAATAATTATTTATTGGATAAAAATATTATTTTTATCAAATACATGAAATGAATACAGTTTGGAAATCGAAGAACGGATTATATATATATATATAATTAAAATAAATCGAATAACGAAGCTGTAGTTCGTATTTTGAAACCGTGATTTCAAATGATTGTACCAGGAGATCCGACCATCGGATTTTCCCGAAACCAAACCCATTGGGTTCGCTTCGAAAATATCTTTCCAACGATACTAACTTTGTAAAGATCTAACGATTAGATTGGCTGGAATGTTCGACTCAAATCTGAATGAAAACAGCGCCAGAATGGATTATATTTATTTATATATTTAAATATAATTAAAATAAATCGAATAACGATGCTGCAATTCGTATTTTGAAATCGTAACTTCAAACAATTGTACCAGGAGGTCCGACCGTCGAATTTTCCGAAAAATAGAACCACTGGGTCCGCTTTGAAAAGATCTTTCTAATGATATAAAATTTGGAAAGATCCAACGATTAGATTTTCAGATATGTGTTAATCAAATTTGAAGAAAAACAGCGCCACGGCCCCGTTATGGCCTGAAGCGTCATTTGAATATATTAGCTATTTTTAAATAAATAAAAATAGCGATAAGTCGTTATAAAATATTATAAACGATATGAAATGGAAATAAACTGAATTTACTCGATTTATTGGCTATTTGATGGTTGAATGTTTTTGATGTAAAAATTACATTAATGAACTGAATTATGGATGTCAAATAATTTAACCAAGAAATGAATTGATTTGAATTCTAAATATATGTGAATTATTTGAAAACGCCGAGTTAATTCTCATTTCAAATAATTGGTCGATGGTTAGAAGTTGAAGATATGAAGACGGTGCAAGACCAATGATCTTCACATCGAATGGATGGTTACTGATGCCTTTGATGGGAGTTGTTGCCCTGAAGAGGTTACAGTGGTGGTTGTCCTGACGTACTTGTTGATCGTTCGGATGTGCGAGGGCCCCTCTTCTGTATTGGACATATGGAAGAGGAATAAGGTGCCTCCAGTTTCGTTCAGACCCAGAACGGACTTGTAAATGGATGTATGTCTGACGTTGTAGATTGACAACGTAGCATACAAAGATGCTGTGATCAAGGGTTTTGTTGAAAAGTAGAGCCTTGTGGTTGATGATCAAAGCATGGCTTTAATTAGCTAGCTTTGTGTTTAGCCTTGTTTCGCGAGCCTCACACCCCGGTATGAGCCATAAACGGGAGAGGACTTCAAGGAGGACATGTGTTTCCTTCTAGCTAGGAGTGGTGTTTTGGGTTTTACACGCCCGGGCATTTTACTTGTGTGGATGATGGATAGCGAGGCGCCTCGGTTACTTTGGTCTCTTCGGAGCCGATGGTTTGGTCGGGGTATGACCAGTTTGGCGCTCCATAGGGCGGGGAAACGCAGTGTTCAGGCATTTTAATCCACTCAATGTGGACCGACCCTGACGATCCACGGGCTCACCTATGTCTAGGTCCTGAGACATGGGCTAGATTGTCTCGAAGCGGGAAGGACGATCCGTTACCTTGGTTCATGACGGAAATCCAATTTCCAAATACGACATCGTGCGGTTTTGATTGTAAACCTATATATGGCGACATGATATATGGTACCCATGTCGTCTTGATACTTATGATTGAAATTGTTTTTAATACATATAAACACTAGTAATAATATCAAATGTTTATGTTTTATTCGTATCAAGCATATTTTGGCCATTACAAGGTAAAACTTTATCCTCCGGTTTGCGTTGCATTGTGTGATGGGAACTGAGTCTTATAATGGCTTCATTTTTGTAAAAAGCATTGCGATGTTTAAACAATTTACTTGTTTTAAGCACTGGCAATCCAATGGAGTAACTCGTTCCGCATTAGCGGCGTGGTCCTGTGATTGGCCTTATTATAAAGTAAGTTTAGTAAATTTCTCATACCAGTCCCATGACTGACTCGTAGTTTGTTTCACTTGCAAACTCGGGTGCCCCTATTTTACACGGGCAGCCTTGTATTCAGGTTTTAGCAGGCTCTCTCTGGATAGCTATGGAGCTGAAGATGGATTCTATCACTTCTTTCTTTTTATGTTGTTCGGCTCCTGTTGTACATATTATGTTTTGATTCCACTGTAAACATTTTATGTAAAGATGAACTGTATTTTGTACAAAGTATGATCCTGTATACTGTGTAACTCTGATGATTATTATTTCCAGTATATTTTGATGTACATTATCTGGTGTATTTATTTATTTCTGCTCTGTTGTTAATTGTTTATGTGTTATATTCCAAAGATTACCCTTGCCATCGTGGAACGGGGTTTGGGGTCGTCACAACAACCTCCTTGATTTCACGGCTACAAGGGATACCACCGATTACCCGTCCTTGATTTCACGGCTACAAGGGATACCACCGATTACCCGCCCTTGATTTCACGGCTACAAGGGATACCACCGAATACCCATCCTTGAATTCACGGCTACAAGGGATACCAATGATTACTTACACAATCCAAACAATTACAAACCGCCCTATAACTCTTTAATAACACTTAATTCGGAGAGTAATGAGTAGAGAGTGTAGAGAGAAGAAGTTTAGTGAAAACAGAATTGAATTTGGCAGAGTATAGGTGTAGAAATCATAAAAATGATAAGAAATAATGGTGTAATGAAAAAGAGTGAAAGTGGAGAAGAACGAGTGATTAAAAAATCGAAATCAAGCCCTTTTTATAGTGTGTGAAAGGTTGCAATGTCTCGAAACCGTCACAAATAGTGAAAAGGCACTTCCTTTCAAATTTAAATTTCTGACAGTTATATGTCGACATAGAAATAAGTATATGACGACATATCATTCATATTTTTTATTTTCAAATCATTTTTAAAATATTTAAATCAATATTTAAAATCTGGAAATTCCTAAAACAAAACTAGTTGCTAAAACATTATTTTTCAAGTATAAAAACATAAGAAAATATTATTTAAACATATGATTAAAAACTTAATATATATGTGATGTGAAAACTATATATAATATAATTATAAACATATATAATGTAATTATAAACATATATATAGGAATTTATAAAGAAATATTTACACAGTATATATATAAACGAAAGGTTATATGAAACTAAGAGAATATTATAACCAAATATAAACTTAGTAAAATATGTTTAATAAAACTATAAAAATAAGAATACTTATAAATTAGGAAATATTTTTGAAATCATACTTTTTAAATTCTTGGAAGATTAAGAATTATTTTCAGAAAAGTTTGAAATCAAATTGAAAATAGTTTTGAAATTAATTTTGAAAAGAGATAATTTGAAAAACAGAGTTTAAACCTGGATATTTTTCGGAGTCTTACATATAAACTAGACCCTATTACTATATTTTTCCTTAACTCATGAGTCTTGAAATCTTGATAGCTTGATAACTCATGAGTCTTGAATCTACCTTGAATTCTGAATCTCTTGAAACTCTAAAATTGTACAGTCTTTAGTATTTAAGTCCTGTATACAAAACCTGCATATATATGTCTATACATTCTAGATAAAGATGTTAGTATATATTTTATAATCAATGATAATTGAAATAAGGTTATTGCCATCAAAACTCCATTCTTCAACAAAGAGCTATGGTATATCAGTTGTGCAACCGTGCCTATGTTGATTGAAATTAATAGCTAGATGATAGTTGTGCATTAGATTGGTTAGAAAAGAATGTAGCTGAGAGTATTAGCTAGTCCTATAATTCAATTTAAATAACAAGAGCATGGAAGCCTTATTTGATTAGTAAAGAATGAATCTATAGTAGCTATGCGTACATCTTATATTGGAAATGAAAGCTATGCTTAGCCATTTGAATCCTACCAGAAGCTATTGAAGTGCACGGCTAATTAGAAACACATGTATATTGTACTAGCATAGGTACTTGTCATGTGAAAAATGTTTTAAAAACCAAAGTTTAGCATCAAAGCAACTCTAGATAGTTTGTGGCAGCCTTGATTTGATTTGAAGGCATAATGTACATGGTGTAGGCCCCTCAGTTTTGTATTGGAAATGAAAGTTGCTAAATCCTTAGCTTCTATGCATATGCATATGGTACTAGCATATGTACAGGCTATTTGTCATAGGTATATGTGTACATAATCTTAGCTTTAAGTAACCAATTTTTATTAATGTATTGATTTTATTATTTTCTATTCAATTTAATGTTATATTAAATAGCCATTTTCTCTACATACATGGATGTGAAGTAGTGTTTGAGATTTTATATAAATATTCTTATATTACAAGGGTTAAAATAATTTTACAAAACAAATTGGCAAATATTATTTATTTGGTTATATATATGTATATATATATATATATATTTTTCAAATTTTACTCAATTTATTATTTTAACTCAATTACCGAATTAATCCGTAATAAACTTTATTACAAACTTAGGCAAAAACTAAGACGTTACATCTGGTGACTGGACTTAAATTACACATTCTGAAATAACCCTACATATATCGTTCAGTTATATTTTCTTGTTTATTTGGTTACTTTGGGTTAACAGTACTCAAGGCTCTACACTCACATCGTACCCATCTACATCCCAGTAGATTAACCTAACATAGCATATATGTAGCTACCCCAACATATCAAGGTACTACCCATGGTACCCTTCTCACACGGTCTTCATCGTCATGCCACAGAAGCATATCCTACGTCGAACGACGTACGGAGATCATAAGCCCACGTTACGGTGCAGAACCCTCCTCACTATGCATTGCAAGCGTACGGAATAATGCCCTAACGTCTATGATACAACACTTGATAAGGTGTGCATGTACCTAGACCATCACACGTACATATTGTCTACTGTAACCCGAGTCCCGTAATACGGATGCATCAAACGCACGAAACTCGGTCGGGAGCTTCTCCAAATCTGTATAATTCTTCCTTTAAGGACCTACAATACAGATATCAAGTATAGTCTTATTTCACGGTGGCTATGGCCCCACCCAGGCCCCACCCTCAGCTAGTGAAAGACTACATCAAGAGCTAACTGACGTGCCCCTAACAACCAATCTAGCATCCAATTTGACATGTCCCTCAACCATGCCTTGATAGTGAATGGATAATGGTATCTTGGTTTAGCTCTAGTGTTTCCATATCCCACTTACTACCAATGATAGGTATCTGATGATTACTATCCTTAATTTGGGCCTGATCAACCTCCCTCCATAAGCGAGACAAACCGCCGAATCACCTAATGCCATACAGCCACAGCCTTCTGACTACCAAACTATTGTTACAGTCAAGGTATACCCCCTTGGGTGGTATCGCGCAGACCCCACCTCTGTGAGTACATCCTGATCGTGTACCGCATTGAGGACCACCACAAAGTACCCTACCACATCCCTCGAAAGTCGCGTGCGTCCCCCCAGTACCACTAAGAAATCAAGTTGTATGTCGAGCCGAGTAATCAAGTCGGCGTGCTCCTCCCGTGTCTCTAGACACCCCGATGATCTACTTCTTTGTGTTCTTCACCTTTATACGTGCGAACTAGTTCAAGCGCCTCATGCTAACATGTTATTAGACTCTATGTCTAATTTTTTAATCATGCACTTGCTTTATCTTATCAGCTTACCAATTAAATTAATTGTCCACATTTTTTCTTTTATTCAAGTTATCAAGTTCACTCCGAGCCCCTTATATATCTAAGGAATGACCCCCTCTGAGATGACCCAAACTTCCCCGATCCCCGAAGAGACGGAGGAACCCGGATTGCTTTGAGAACAACACTCATCGAAACGCAAATAGTAGAACATTTCATTGCTACTACAATAATTACATCAGAGTACGAGAATATATCAGAGTATGAATGAATAATATTATAATGGAAAAATATTTGAGATTTAAATTACAAAACAGCGGAAAATATATATATAAATTTAATATGCAGCGGGAGACATCAACTACCACAACTAAAAGAAATACACAGATACAAAGCTTTCTGAATATAGCTCCAGCTGTAATCCAGGATCCTAGGAAAAGAAATATCTACGAAAACCAAAACAACTAGCTGCCCATATTGAAAATATGGCCACCCAAACTTTAGGTAGAAACAATAAACTCCGAGTTAGTCATAGGACTGGTGTTAGAACTAAAACAGTTATTAAATCTTTACTTTAAATGTTTTGAAATCATGGGACCATGCCATATAACATGGAATGGGTTTACTCCACATGAATCTCAGTTTAAAATAAAACAACGCAAAGCTTTTTGGAAAATGAAGCTATTATAAGACTCAGGTCCCATCATACATGCAACGCAAGACGGAGGATAGAGTTTTCCCTTATAATAGCAAAACATGCTTGGTACGTTTAAAACAAATCATTTTGATATTACTATACGTGCATAGTGTTAAAACAACTTCATATATAAATGTATCAATCATAGATGTCATGAGCGCCCCATCCCACTATGTCGCCATATAGGTTTACAACTAAAACCGAAAAGTCGTGTATTGGAAATTGGTTTCCATCTATGAGTCGAGGCAAGAGATGGCTCCCAACAGATTCGAGACATTCAAGCAAAAGCCTCAGGATCACACTATGGGCAACCCTGGATCCTGCAGGGTCGGTCCCCACTTACTTTAGTTGATTAGTTATTCATGAACCATACATTTCCTAGTCCTATCGGACTCCCAAAATGGTCAGTACGTCAACCAATATCCGAGGCATCTCGCCATCCATCATCCACATAAGTAAAAATGTCTGGGTTCCATACCATGATACCACTTCTAGCTAGAAAGAAACGAATGCACTCCCTGCGTTCCTTATCCCATTTTGACTCATACTGTAACGACCCAGATTTTTCTAGTCGATTTATATTGAATATTTAATATTATTTTAAATATTGAGCTGATAATATATTCGATTTTTATATTGAATTATCGGTATAACTATCGTAATACGAGGATCTTAAGTAATTAAATTTGAAATGGAGTCAATTTGATTTATATGAAGTTTTATTTGAATTTAAATGATAACAAGTAATAATTTATTATCGAAGAATTCATTTGTTTGAATTTAAATCATATTATATTGATTTAAAATGGTTATTTTATATTACGTTCAAATTAAGTTGTATAATCTATTTCGTTGAATTCGAAATAGCGTTATAACATTATAACGACGGTCGGTATGCTTAAATAGCGGTTCACGAATTTTAATTATGAATCCCGATTTATTTGATCAGTGGATAGGATCGATATCAAATTGATATCTATTTAAAAAGAAATAAAAATCTCTTTAAATAAAATCGTATTAAATACGAAATCAAATCAAATTAATGGGAAAATCTTTTTAAATTAAAAAAAGGATTTGCTTGTACTTTTACCAACATCCCTTAAATGCTTTAGTACGTCTGGTTCCCTCCCTCTTCTATAAAATCGCGACCTACCCCTTCTGTTTCCCAATCTCATTCAACAGAACAAATCGGATAGCTCCCTTCCTTTTTATATAATGTATACCGCCCCTTTTATACTTTCATTTTGCAAATCCGAACAAAATCCCTAAATGAAAACAGTCGCGAGAAGCTCGATGTCACCAAGCTGGAGCACTCAGGAATCGATAATCGCGAGATTTGGGAGGTCAAGATCTGGGTTCGGTCGGTGCGCGATGCTGGATATCAGGAAGACGAGATCGCAGTGGAACCCTACTTTTCCTGGAGCGGAGCTTTAAGATCTCGCGACCATTTTTGAAAGGTTCGAGGTGAGCCTGGGAGGTAGCAACAAAGTTTTGGGTGTTCGATCATTGAAGTGCGAAGAAAATGGTGGAGCAGAAGTCACGACGAGGTCCAGCAGCTCCGGCAAGGATCTCGGTTGCTTCCGTGATAAAAACAGTCGATATTTTTCCACCGTAGTTCGAGTGCGATTTAGGGTAGCCTTGACAACAGTTTGGAGATACTCACAAGAGAGGGAGTTGTCGGCATGGTTTGCTGGGTCGAGCTGAATTGCATAGGAGACCAAACAGTGGAAGTTGGAAGGGTAGATGCACGAAATAAGGACTGCAGATTTCAGGAGCAGCTACGGGATTGCTAATTCAGGAAAGGAAGGTGTTATACGAATTAGGTAATTTAATTAAATTTTAATTTAACTATCAATTTATTTAGTTAATAACGATTAAATGTATAACAAATATAATTCCGTACGATAAACAGTTTTTGATGGGAAAACAAAATGCAATTTGCATCATAAGGGCTTAAGCTTCGCTATGAAATTGGATTTGAAATTTTCGGAGTTGTTTGAGATCATGTATGGAATTTCACGGGATATTCGGCAAAACAAAAATCACGGTGAGTAAATCTCACTCATCTTTTATTTAAAATTAGTTTTATTCGCTAAAAATAATTGTTTGTTGCTTGTTTGGATTTTTTTGGTTTCTTTAAATATATTAGTTATTTAGGCTTGCCATATATATATATATATATATATATATATATATATATATATATATATTGGTTTGGTGGTTGGATTCCCGCAGTTTCATTAGCGGATGCCCGCAGTATCATTAGCGGATGACCCTACGCCCACGTATATAAGTGGATCCCCTTTTATACCGCGATATCCTGCCACGAAGCAGGATGGGTATTACTATGTTGACTAACGTTTGTGGATGCAGGAAAACAGGTTTGAGGAATCCAACTGGATTCCTCAAAAATATATTATCTGTTTGTTTGTTTGCTTGATTTCATATATTCATATATGAGGTGTTAAAAATAAAATGGTTGAAAATTGGGTGATTTGAATGTTTTAAATATCGCTGGGCCAAGTGTTAATTTATTTAAAATATTGTGAAAAGGATATTTGAGATTAAAAAGGGAAAATTCTATTTTTAAATAGAATTTGAAATTTGAATGGAATAAAAATATAAACTTGTTTTGAAAAATAAAACAAGTAGTTCCTTTATAAACAAAGTTTATAAATAGTTCTTTTATAACGACGTTATAAATGAAGTGAAAAGAATTATCACTTGATAATTCAGAAATAAAAATACAAGTGTGAAATTGAAAAGGGAAATCTATTTTTTTTAGAAATATCGATTTCAAAAGGAATTGAAATCGAGACTTGTTTAAAGAAGAAATAAAGAAAATTCAAATAGAAATTGAATATAAAGAAAATTAAAATGGAAATTGAATATAGAAAATATAAAGGAGCTTAAATATAGGATTTGAATATCGAAATTGAAATGGAATTTGAATAAAGAAATTTTAAATGTGGAATTTGAAAATAGAAATTTCAAAATGGAATTTGAAATGGGAATTCGAATATAGAATAGAGTTGAAATGGGAATTGGAATATATAATTCAAATGGAGTTTGAAAATAGAATTTGTATATAGAAAATTTAAATAGAATTTGTATATAGAAAATTTAAATAGAATTTGTATATAGAATTTGAAGAGAATTTGAATATATTGAATTTGAATAGAATTTGAATATACAGAAATTTGAATTCAAAGGAATTCAAATAGAATTCGAATTCAAAGGAATTCAAATGGATTTGAAGAAAGGGAGTTCAAATGAAATTCAAATATAGAGATTTGAAATAATGGAATTTAAACCATGGAATTTGAATAGAGAATTCAAATGGAATTTAAAATATGGAATTTGAATATAGGATTCAAATAGAAAATTCAAATGGAGTTTGAATATATGAAATTCAAAGGGAATTCAAATATAGAATTTGAACGTAGAAATTCAAATGAGATTTGAATAAAGGAAATTCGAATATGGAAATTCAAATAGAATTTGAAAAAAATAGAAGTGAATTGGAATATGAATATAGAATTCAAGTAAAAGTGAAAATGGAGTTTGAATGGAGTTGAATTTATTTTAAATGATGTTTAAACGTTTATATATATAAATATAACAAAAAAAACGAACTTGCCGCAGTGTTGTAGTTCGTAAATTGTCGTGTCGAACTTCAATTGAGTATACAGAACTCAATTGAAGTCGGGATTCTTTGAAACAAGAAACATCAGGACCGATTTGATAATATTTTTTCTAATTGAGGAGAAAAATATGGATTTCATCGAATAGATTTTGAGTTATATCAAAGTCAAATTTTCAGAAAAACAGCGCCATAATCGTTTTAAAAACGATAACGGTTTATTTAATTAAATAAAAGGATTTTAAAGAAAAAAATCCGAATGTGCCATTACAGAAATCCAGACTAGAGATATAAAACGAATATGAACTCCAGTGAAGTAAGTGAAATGATTTTTGAATAAAAATCAGATTTTTAATTATTAAATAGGTTTAACTAGTTTGGAAAATAAATAGTTGAATCGAGATTTGAATTTAAATGGGGCGTTGAATAAGTGAAAGAGATTTGAAAATTTATATTCGAAATCGAATATGTAACTCGAGTTGAAATGGAATTAGATGGGGTGCATGAGTAGATTAATATATATTGAATGTGATGTTCAAATAAGAAGTGGAATAGGCAAAATCGTTAATTGAAGAATAAGTGAGCAAAACTGAATTCAAACGATTGGATTGAGTTGAATTGAATTGGAAACAGGTGAATGTGTGTTAGACAGGTATGGAATGTCGTATATGAAGATTTTAATTTATGTGCCCAACAAAAAGGTACATGTTTAAATTCATATATGAGATTTTATACGCCGTATCGGCAAGCCGCTTGGATTTTTCTTTTTTTTCTTTTGGATTGGTGAGGGCTATGGGAGGCTATTTGAAATATCCCGAAGCTCCCGATGCAGGGGAGGTTATGGCGAAATTTTCTGGGAATTTAAGGAGTTAGAATATTTTTAAGATATTTTGATAGTTAGAAATCATTGTATCGATGTATAGAATTCGATAGATAAATGAATATAAAAATCGAATATTGTAAACAAAAAGGGAAATCTGTAAATTTGAAATAGAAAGCGAACCATTTATATATACGTTTAAAAATGAATAAATGGGTTTTATAATGTTGATTATTCGAGGTAAGTGGTTTTGTCTGTTTGAAGTTAATGATGTTTTCAGTCAAGGTCTGAGAGGTAATAATACCCCAACTTGATTGATTTCATTTTTAATTGATAAATAGCAAGATCCAACCTCGAAGAGAAGTGTTTGAATAACAATTGGTTAAATAAATTATTTTGGGTTGTTGTAACGATGTTTTACACAACATTCGTTTTAACCCAAGTGGTGGAAATTTTGGAAATATAAAAATAAATATTTCCTGAGTATAATTAAACTAGTCGGGAAAGAGATAAGTGATTGGAATTGTTTCAATTTCAAATAGCATATACTTTCTAAGTACAGAAAATAAAAGAAGGCGAGATGTAGAAATGTTTTACAAAAAATGTAAGAGGCCAAGATGATTGTTGAAATATTTGGTTAACAAATATTGATAAGGAAATGGAATAATGATTTAACTATTGAAATATAAATCAAAGGGCCCAGTGATTTGTTTGATGTTTGAATGGATGTTTGTTTGTTTTTCTTCGATAGTTAAATAACCGACCATCGAAGTGTTTGCCAATATCGTTGTCAATATGGAGAGACCGGTTGGGTTATTATCCGTGAACCACTCTGTATTGGCAGTAGCGTTGCGAATCAGATTATATGAAGAAAATCGAAGATGGAGTAAAGTGCAAGCGCTTTTTCTATAAATAGAAATTGTGCCTTCGGTTTCGTTCAATCCCAGAACGAACGTATATGGACGAATGTTTGACAAAGTATTTCCAATAATCTAATGGGTTGGTCTGTATAAATATATATGGTTGCAACGGATTTATTCCCTTAGCATAATATCCAGAATATTTGTGCAAATCAATTAGTGATTAACGGATCTGACGATGTGGCATTCAAAGTGATTGTGCTATTAGAAAATGATAAGTAATCGTAGCCTCAGGCCTCAACAACCGGGAAATGACAAAAATCGGGCAGGCAGCATGGCTATGTGGGTCGCTCACATTAGGATGTATAATCACCTATCTAGAGGTTCATTTAATTTCTTATTATATTCGATGCTGTCCCAGTCGGGAGAAGGTAGCTGATCCCAACCGTTGGTGATATACATTCGATACACTCAAGCGAAATGAGTGGTCGGTCATGTGTGAGCCGGGTTGCAAGATGTTCTTGTTGAACCCATTGTATTCCTCTCTAGAGATACACTAGCAGAAGGTGGTTCCATACCTTGTCATAGTCGGAATCCAATCTCCAATAAGCGCCATGCGGTTTTTGATTTTATACTATATATGTGAAGCGTGAGATGCAAGCATTCTTCTATTTGGTTATTTATTTCATTTAGACACTATTATAATATCATTGGATTTTTGAATCAAAGTGTTTTGGGTTATAGTAAGGGAAAAACCGTCCATGTTTATGTGTGGACTGGTCTTACTATTATCTTTTCCTTCGAAAGGACTTTGAAAGTTAAAAAAATGGTTGGAGTTTACTCACACCAGTCCCATGACTGACCCAGAGTTATTTTGTTTTGTTTTTCCTAAACTCTTGGGTGTCCAAATTCGTATAGGCAGTCAAGTAGTCGGGATTTTTCAGATTCACTTGGAAGAGCAGAAAGCAGGAGGCTTCACCAGTTAGCTATAGACTATCATATATTCCGCTGTGAACCATGTTTGTATCTGGAAACATGTGTTTATAACTGTTCCAGGAATAACTGTTGTTCTTTGATAATGGTATGTATGTCTCGTTACTGATTTGTATTTCCAAGGTTATGTTATATAATATATTTTATTCGTACCACTGTGAGTTTGTGATCTTCATTTTTCTTCTATTCTAATATTTCTTTCTTTCTATTTCTCATCCTCTAACTTCTTTCTAATAATGATTCGTATTTCTGTGCAATTTGGGTTGGACATGTGGTGTTATTAGTCAACTCAGATAGTACGGATTTGCGGGTCGTTATAGTTGGTATCAGAGCTTAGGTTGAGCGAATACCTAGGCTTGTGTGGTATGTACTCATTAGAGATAGGGTCAGTAGTACCTTAGAATGAGTTGAGCGTATATATACGAGAGAGCATATTTGTAAATTGATATAAAAGTTGTTTTATATAGTGTTGGCTAGTCTGTAGAATGGTTTATGAATTCTGGTCGAATCGTGGGACGCCATGACGTCGATAAGAGTTTGTAAATACTTGAACAGAAGATTGAACACGATATAGTTTTAAAATGGGTGAATGAAATTAATTTACCCAAAATTCTATTTTGATATAGAAAGAATAATTTTTGAAATTATTATATATGGATGTATTGGTTGTTATTATTATAATTAAATAGGATTATAAGAAATGAAATGGTTATATAGAACCAAACAGAACTTGTATATGAATAAGATATACAATTGAGATGAATCAAAATTGAATTCAGAACCAGAATTTGAAATTTAAATCCTGGGAAGTTTGAAATATTTTTGGAGGTATATTAAAAGGATATAGCTTTGTTTTGAAAAGACCGTTTGAATAAAAATCATTTTGAATGGGTTTTGAAATAGATAAAGCACTGAACTCACTTCAGTGGCTGGAAAATAATTCTGATGATGACTGCAGCTTCATCAGTATTCATTTTCGAGTTCTAAGTGACGAATGGTTACCTTAGAAAAGCTTTGATGGAATTTGTTTGAAAGAAAAACAAGTGGTTTGAAAATTCAAATGTTTTGAATTTTAGATGGAAATAAATATAAGTATTTATTTATGTATTTCAAAGGATTTGAAATGAAAACCCTGGGATTTGAATTCTGGAATTGAAATTTAACTTAAGCTAGTTAAATGGATTGAAGTGAATAAATTAACTAGAATCAATTTGAATAGGTTTAATGGAATATAGATTGGATATAAATGGATTGATCGTAGATCATTCGAATTAAGTGAAGGAAGACCAAAAGTTTTGGTGAAATTAAATTTGTTGAAATATGAGGAGTTGAGTTTCAACATAAGTGAGATGTTGAAAAGTAATGAATTTGTACCCTTTTTCCTACCTTAGCAATTTCGAGGACGAAATTATTTTAAGGGGGGAAGAATGTAACGACCCAGATTTTTCTGGTTGATTTATATTGAATATTTAATATTATTTTAAATATTGAGCTGATAATATAATCGATTTTTATATTGAATTATCGGTATAACTATCGTAATACGAGGATCTTAAGTAATTAAATTTGAAATGGAGTCAATTTATTTATATGAAGTTTTATTTGAATTTAAACGATAACAAGTAATAATTTATTATCGAAGAATTCATTTGTTTGAATTTAAATCATATTATATTGATTTAAAATGGTTATTTTATATTACGTTCAAATTAAATTGTATAATCTATTTCGTTGAATTCGAAATAGCGTTATAACATTATAACGACGGTCGGTATGCTGAAATAGCGATTCACGAATTTTAATTATGAACCCCGATTTATTTGATCAATGGATAGGATCGATATCAAATCGATATCTATTTAAAAAGAAATAAAAATCTCTTTAAATCAAATCGTATTAAATACGAAATCAAATCAAATTAATGGGAAAATCTTTTTAAATTAAAAAAAGGATTTGCTTGTACTTTTACCAACATCCCTTAAATGCTTTAGTACGTCTGGTTCCCTCCCTCTTCTATTAAATTGCGACCTACCCCTTCTGTTTCCCAATCTCATTTAACAGAACAAATCAAATAGCTCCCTTCCTTTTTATATAATGTATACTGCCCCTTTTATACTTTCATTTTGCAAATCCGAACAAAATCCCTAAATGAAAACAGTCGCGAGAAGCTCGATGTCACCAAGCTGGAGCACTCAGGAATTGATAATCGCGAGATTTGGGAGGTCAAGATCTGGGTTCGGTCAGTGCGCGAGGCTGGATATCACGAAGACGAGATCGCAGTGGAACCTTAGTTTTCCTGGAGCGGAGCTTTAAGATCTCGCGACCATTTTTGAAAGGTTCGAGGTGAGCCTGGGAGGTAGCAACAAAGTTTTGGGTGTTCGATCATTGAAGTGCGAAGTAAATGGTGGAGCAGAAGTCACGACGAGGTCCAGCGGCTCCGGCAAGGATCTCGGTTTCTTCCGTGATAAAAACAGTCGACATTTTTCCACCGTAGTTCGAGTGTGATTTAGGGGAGCCTCGACAACAGTTTGGAGGTACTCGCAAGAGAGGGAGTTATCGGCATGGTTTGCTGGGTCGAGCTGAGTTGCAGAGGAGACCGAACAGTGGAAGTTGGAAGGGTAGATGCAAGAAATAAGGACTGCAGATTTCGGGAGAAACTACCGGATTGCTAATTCAGGAAAGGAAGGGGTTATACGAATTAGGTAATTTAATTAAATTTTAATTTAACTATCGATTTATTTAGTTAATAACGATTAAATGTATAGCAAATATAATTCCGTATGATAAATAGTTTTTGATGAGAAAACAAAATGCAATTGGCATCATAAGGGCTTAAGCTTCGCTATGAAATTGGATTTGAAATTTTCGGAGTTGTTTGAGATCATGTATGGAATTTCACGGGATATTCGGCAAAACAAAAATCACAGTGAGTAAATCTCACTTACCTTTTATTTAAAATTATTTTTGTTCGCTAAAAATAATTGTTTGTTGCTTGTTTGGATTTTTCTGGTTGCTTTAAATATATTAGTTATTTAGGCTTGCCATATATATATATATATTGGTTTGGTGGTTGGATTCCCGCAGTTTCATTAGCGGATGCCCGCAGTATCATTAGCAGATGACCCTACGCCCACGTATATAAGTGAATCCCCTTTTATACCGCGATATCCTGCCACGAAGCAGGATGGGTATTACTATGTTGACTAACGTTTGTGGATGCAGGAAAACAGGTTGGAGGAATCCAACTGGATTCCTCAAAAATATATTATCTGTTTGTTTGTTTGCTTGATTTCATATATTCAAATATGACGTGTTAAAAATAAAATGGTTGAAAATTGGGTGATTTGATTGTTTTAAATATCACTGGGCCAAGTGTTAATTTATTTAAAATATTGTGAAAAGGATATTTGAGATTAAAAGGGAAAATTTTATTTTTAAATAGAATTTGAAATTTGAATGGAATAAAAATATAAACTTGTTTTGAAAAATAAAACAATTAGTTCCTTTATAAACAAAGTTTATAAATAGTTCTTTTATAACGAAGTTATAAATGAAGTGAAAAAAATTATCACTTGATAATTCAGAAATAAAAATACAAGTGTAAAATTGAAAAGGGAAATCTATTTTTTTAGAAATATCGATTTCAAAAGGAATTGAAATCGAGACTTGTTTAAAGAAGAAATAAAGAAAATTCAAATAGAAATTGAATATAAAGAAAATTCAAATAGAAATTGAATATAGAAAATATAAAGGAGTTCAAATATAGGATTTGAATATCGAAATTGAAATGGAATTTGAATAAAGAAATTTTAAATGTTGAATTTGAAAAAAGAAATTTCAAAATGGAATTTGAAATGGGAATTCAAATATAGAATAGAGTTGAAACGGGAATTGGAATATATAATTCAAATGGAGTTTGAAAATAGAATTTGTATATAGAAAATTTAAATAGAATTTGTATATAGAAAATTTAAATAGAATTTGTATATAGAATTTGAAGAGAATTTGAATATATTGAATTTGAATAGAATTTGAATATACAGAAATTTGAATTCAAAGGAATTCAAATAGAATTTGAACTCAAAGGAATTCAAATGGATTTGAAGAAAGGGAGTCCAAATGAAATTCAAAGATAGAGATTTGAAATAATGGAATTTAAACCATGGAATTTGAATAGAGAATTCAAATGGAATTTAAAATATGGAATTTGAATATAGGATTCAAATAGAAAATTCAAATGGAGTTTGAATATATGAAATTCAAAGGGAATTCAAATATAGAATTTGAACGTCGAAATTCAAATGAGATTTGAATAAAGGAAATTCGAATATGGAAATTCAAATAGAATTTGAAAAAAATAGAAGTGAATTGGAATTTGAATATAGAATTCAAATAAAAGTGAAAATGGAGTTAGAATGGAGTTGAATTTATTTTAAACGAAGTTTAAACGTTTATATATATATAAATATAATTAAAACGAACTCGCCGCAGTGTTGTAGTTCGTAAATTGTCGTTTCGAACTTCAATTGAGTATACAGAACTCAATTGAAGTCGGGATTCTTTGAAACAAGAAACGTCAGGACCGATTTGATAATAGTTTTCTGATGGAGGAGAAAAATCTGGATTTCATCGAATAGATTTTGAGTTATATCAAAGTCAAATTTTCAGAAAAACAGCGCCATAATCGTTTTAAAAACGATAACGGTTTATTTAATTAAATAAAAGGATTTTAAAGAAAAAAATCTGAATGTGCCATTAGAGAAATCCAGACTGGAGATATAAAACGAATATAAACTCCAATGAAGTAAGTGAAATGATTTTTGAATAAAAATCAGATTTTTAATTATTAAATAGGTTTAACTAGTTTGGAAAATAAATAGTTAAATCGAGATTTGAATTGAAATGGGGCGTTGAATAAGTGAAAGAGATTTGAAAATTTATATTCGAAATCGAATATTAACTCGAATTGAAATGGAATTAGATGGGGTGCATGAGTAGATTAAAATATATTGAATGTGATGTTCAAATAAGAAGTGGAATAGGCAAAATCGCTAATTGATGAATAAGTGAGCAAAACTGAATTCAAACGATTGGATTGAGTTGAATTGAATTGGAAACAGGTGAATGTGTGTTAGACAGGTATGGAATGTCGTATATGAAGATTTTAATTTAAGTGCCCAACAAAAAGGTACATGTTTAAATTCATATATGAGATTTTATGCGCCGTATCGGCAAGCCGCTTGGCTTTTTCTTTTTCTTTTCTTTTGGATTGGTGAGGGCCATGGGAGGCTATTTGAAATATCCTGAAGCTCCCGGTGCAGGGGAGGTTATGGCGAAATTTTCCGGGAATTTAAGGAGTTAGAATATTTTTAAGATATTTTGATAGTTAGAAATCATTGTATCGACGTATATAAATCGATAGGTAAATGAATATAAAAATCGAATATTGTAAACAAAAAGGGAAATCCATAAATTTGAAATAGAAAGCGAACCATTTATATATACGTTTAAAAATGAATAAATGGTTTTTATAAAGTTGATTATTCGAGGTAAGTGTTTTTGTCTGTTTGAAGTTAATGATGTTTTCAGTCAAGGTCTGAGAGGTAATAATACCCCAACTTGATTGATTTCATTTTTAATTGATAAATAGCAAGATCCAACCTCGAAGAGAAGTGTTTGAATAACAATTGGTTAAACAAAATATTTTGGGTTGTTGTAACGATGTTTTACACAACATTCGTTTTAACCCAAGTGGTGGAAATTTTGGAAATATAAAAATAAATATTTCCTGAGTATAATTAAACTAGTCGGGAAATAGATAAGTGATTGAAATTGTTTCAATTTCAAATAGCATATATTTTCTAAGTACAGAAAATAAAAGAAGGCAAGATGTAGAAATGTTTTACAAAAAATGTAAGAGGCCAAGATGATTATTGAAATATTTGGTTAACCAATATTGATAAGGAAATGGAATATTGATTTAACTATTGAAATATAAATCAAAGGGCCCAGTGATTTGTTTGTTTTTCTTCGATAGTTAAATAACCGACTATCGAAGTGTTTGCCAATATCGTTGTCAATTTTGAGAGACCGGTTGGGTTATTATCCGTGAACCACTCTGTATTGGCAGTAGCGTTGCGAATCAGAATATATGAAGATAATCGAAGACGGAGTAAAGTGCAAGGGCTTTTTCTATAAATAGAAATTGTGCCTTCGGTTTCGTTCAATCCCAGAACGAATGTATTTGGACGAATGTCTGGCAAAGTATTTCCAATAATCTAATAGGTTGGTCTGTATAAATATATATGGTTGCAACGGGTTTATTCCCTTAGCATAATATCCAGAATATTTGTGTAAATCAATTAGTGATTAACGGATCTGACGATGTGGCATTCAAAGTGATTGTGCTATCAGAAAATGATAAGTAATCGTAGCCTCAGGCCTCAACAACCGGGAAATGACAAAAATCGGGCAGGCAACATGGCTATGTGGGTCGCTCCCATTAGGATGTATAATCACCTATCTAGAGGTTCATTTAATTTCTTATTCTATTCGATGCTGTCCCAGTCGGGAGACGATTGCTGATCCCAACCGTTGGTGATATACATTCGATACACTCAAGCGAAATGAGTGGTCGGTCATGTGTGGACCGGGTTGCAAGATGTTCTTGTTGAACCCAGTGTATCCCTCTCTAGAGATACATTAGCGGAAGGTGGTTCCATACCTTGTCATAGTAGGAATCCAATCTCCAATAAGTGCCATGCGGTTTTTGATTTTATACTATATATGTGGAGCGTGAGATGCAAGCGTTCTTCTATTTGGTTATTTATTTCATTTAGACACTATTATAATATCATTGGATTTTTGAATCAAAGTGTTTTGGGTTATAGTAAGGGAAAAACCGTCCATGTTTATGTGTGGACAGGTCTTACTATTATCTTTTCCTTCGAAAGGATTTTGAAAGTTAAACAAATGGTTGGTGTTTACTCACACCAGTCCCATGACTGACCCAGAGTTATTTTGTTTTGTTTTTCCCAAACTCTTGGGTGTCCAAATTCGTATGGGCAGTCAATTAGTCGGGATTTTTCAGATTCACTTGGAAGAGCTGAAAGCAGGAGGCTTCACCAGTTAGCTATAGACTATCATATATTCTGCTGTGAACCATGTTTGTATCTGGAAACAGGTGTTTATAACTGTTCCAGGAATAACTGTTGTTCTCAGATAATGGTATATATGTCCCGTTACTGATTTGTATTTCCATGGTTATGTTATATAATATATTTTATTCGTTCCGCTGTGAGTTTGTGATCTTCGTTTTTCTTCTATTCTAATATTTCTTTCTTTCTATTTCTCATCCTCTAACTTCTTTCTAATAATGATTCGTATTTCTGTGCAATTTGGATTGGACGTGTGGTGTTATTAGTCAACTCAGATAGTACGGATTTGCGGGTCGTTACACATACCGGGGTGTGAGGCTCGCGAATTAACGTTGTACACAAAGCTATGCTAATTAAAGCTATGCTTTGATCATCAACCACAAGACTATGCTTTTCAAAAAAAGCCTTGATCATTTTCATCTCAGCATGCATACGACTGATGTCTATCGATATAAAACCTCTAAGCTTGTACGTCTCGGAGAAGGGTGTTAAGCAAGAGAATAAATTCTCCGCCACCAAACAGATATATATTACATAGAAATCAATCAACACGGAATGAAAACCAATGTCAGACACGCATCCATTTACAAGTCCGTTCTGGGTCTGAACAAAACCGGTGGCACCTTATTCCTCGTCCTAATGTCCAATACAGTAGAGAGGTCCTCGCATATTTAATCGATCTTCAAGTATGTCTGGACGATCACCACTTATTACCTTGTCATGGGTATACAGCCCAATCAGGACATCAGTAATCATCCATACGATGTGAAGATCTCCAGTCTCCAACCATCGTCTTCATCGTCGACTTTTAGTTGTCGTATTAGTTAGTTATTCAGAATGGGATAAACCCGGTCTTTTCTAATAACTTGCGTATTTTATAATCAAGTGCTATAAAAACACAACATACGCCTCATTCCAATTCAGAATATTCTTTTATTCAAATATTCACATCTTTAGGGAAAGGTTCCCATTAATTTTATCAAAAATAAATTCTCTTAAATTTATTCTTTAATCTTCCTTTGAATATCAATTTCAAAATATTTTATTAACTAGTCGGGATTAGCAAACCTTACCGAAGTAACCATTTATTTTATAACCCAATCCCAATCTATTCATCCCATGGAGTAAAACTTGTAGTACTCCATATCTAACACCCACTGTGTTATTGGTAAGATTAATTACCATTTCACGTTCAAATCTAATTAAAGATTTAGCTACCGCTTGGAGTAAAACTGATGGTACTCCATTCTCGATCATTTGATGAATTCGATAAATTTAATCATCCCATTCTCATTCCAATCTAATTAAAGATTCATTAAAACTCTAGTTTATTTTGTAATCTTAAAAATCATTATTTTATGATTATTCAACTTTCTGGAAATTAATCCGGCCTTTAATTGGGTTAAAGAACCAATGTCATTAAAACACAGTTCATAATAAACCCAAATCAACTTCCATTAACTATGGAATCTTCACGGAAAACAAATAAATATATAATTGATATAAATTTCAGTATCAGACTAATAATATACGGAATAACAACAAAGCCCTTTAAATTCCATTTAGAGTAACGGTCTTCCTTTACAGAAGCTCATCTCGATTATTACCAAATCGAATTCTATTCAATTCCAATTTAATATATTAAATTGGAAAATTTTACTTTGGAAAATTTCCATTAAATCTTAATAAAAAGATTTATAAATCACAAATCATATCTTCACTGTTAATTGGGTTTTAAGAACAAATGTTATTTAAAACATCGTTCACAATGAACCCAAAATCAACTTTCATTTCAATTCCAATTAAATTAATTAATTGGTAAACTTCTCTAAATCTTAATTAAAAGATTTGTTCTTTTCTCAATTAGGTTTAAGAATAGTGTTATTTAAGATACCATTCATGACAAACCCCAAAATTCAATTTGATATTAAATAAAAGATTCTGAATAGAAATTATATCGGCTTATATTCAATATCAAATGCTGAAACTAATGGATATCGTATTGGGAATAACGATATCTATATCTTCCAAATTCCTCAACAATATGCGTATAATCACGGAATCCAGTAATGAAATATTCTGAAGATTATTTCCATTTAAATCCTTTCCAATTCATACGTTGGAAAAATTCTGGTTATTTCAAAAACCATTTACAATTCCAAATTATTTATTTAAAAACATTGGATTATTATTCTAGTTAATAACTAGTTCATTCAGATAAAAAAATATTTTTATCTTTCCAAACTTGAAATTTTTCATCCAAAATCTTTTCAAATCATTTATTAAGATTTTACACAGTTTTTCCATATATTTAATAATTTTATTAAGGCCATCACAGTCGGTTTCAAATATCGGCGAACGAACTGCATCCATAGCGAACTTTTCTGAAATTGATTTGGACATATCCTAAAATCTAACCATTAGATTTCAAATCTCTTATATTCATTGGTATGCTCTTTTTGATACGAACCCAACTGTTCCAGTTATAGGGGAATCCGACGGTCGGATCTCCCGTTACATCAATTTCAAGTTAATGGTCGAAATTCGCGAACGATCGCTGCGCGGCGCGTTCTATTCAGGCCATATAATATATATTATCTTCGATTTCCATTTAAAACATATTTTATAAACTGTTTTAAAAGCGATTCCAACTTCCATTTCAATTTTAGATCAAAATCGAATATTCCATATCATTATAATTTCAAAATGATAATATTTTCAAAATATCTGATTTTGAAATCCATTTTGTATTCATTATAAAATGAATAAAATCGATCGATAAACCCATTCGAGTAAAAATGGCGTTTAGCTACTTAACTCGGCTTCATATTTTCCAATATTTTCGTGTTCATCCAAAATCAGACATTAAAACCATAACTTAATTCCTTACTAAATATTATTTTAAAATATTCGTTTATATTCTGAATTGGAATGCAACTCAATCAATTACCATATAATTTCAGTTATATGGATTTCATACATCGCATGTGTTCAATAATAATGATAAATAATCATTCATCATTCAACATTCAAACATCATCTATAGTGCATTCTACAACTGTATAAGCATTAAAATAAATAAATTGCGCTCATCACAGCCTGTCGACCCATCGATTGACATACCACTAATTATTGGGATCAGTGTATGTTAAATATCATCCCAATACCCGTGCGGGGTTTTCAAACAACAACAGTCGATTTAAATAAATCATTGGTTAGTAAATTTAACCAATTCTGGTTCGGTTTGAATTATTTTCCTAACAAAACAATTTTCACTGTTCAATATATAAATGATTATTTTGTCCATTTTCATCTATCAGTTTAATATTAACATTTCTAAAATGTTAAATATCACAAAATCATCATCACAATACACAAATCACCAAATCATCCAAATAAATAAATACTCAACTACCCAATGCCATTTACAGCGCTATAAGTGGCAATTTCTATATATTTTTCAGTTATAAAATAAATAAATAACTGTACAAAATTTTAGTATAGAATTCTCGCATTGGGTTCCACTCCGTCATTCTTTATTTCTAAATTGTTCTGTTTTGATTTAAAATCGCCTCAAATTCTAATTTGCTCCAAATCACTTCTAGTCAGTTCTATGTTGTAGAGTTCGTCGCCACGATTCCAACGTGGCAGAAATCGTCGGATTCCGACCTCGTATGAAGAAGATATTGTTTTATATACACTGGTTACTTTATTTTTATAACTAAATAAAAATTAACTAAAGTTAATTACATCTTCCTCTTTCTAATCCTTCAGCTGAAACGATCAAACCCTGCTGCGCCACTCTCTCTCCTCGTTCCGTGCGCCTCTGGTCACCAGGCCCTGATCGGAGACCACCACGAGATCCGCCGTCCCTGGTTCCCCCGTTGCCTGCCTTGCCACCAAGCTCGGTGGTCCCCACATCCAGTAAATTGCGTTCGACGGTGGCTACATTGCATGGCGAATTCCCCCAAGACAGAACATGAAAATCTATGAATTTTGTACAGATTTGAAGAACGTGGAAGCGCCTACGATTTTCGTTCAATATGTTTTGAATTTCATAGTGTGGATTTGGAGAAAATTGGATGGGAAGATCTGGAGCGGTTCCCGCCTTTGGGTTGATGAAGACGATGGCCGATATTTTGAGAAGGAAAATTAGGGTTTTATTCTACTTATATATATATATATATATATATTTAATATTATTTAATTCCATAAATACTTGTTTTTGCGTTCGAACTCCAATTCAAACCCGATGACTGTTGATCCTAGCTAATTACCCCCAATCCGAACACAATGGAATATGTTTCGTAAGCCAATTCGACTGTTTCGGTTGGTTTTTATAAAAGTTAAAATATAAATTAATATAATAGTCAATACTAAATTTGAACGTACATTTTTATTTACCGGTGTTACATACTAACTCCAAAAATTACAAAAAAATTATATCTAGCTATGTTTTGATGATACGGTCCTAACAAAATTAATTTCATCGAATTTGCAGACTGTTTGAAAAATGGTCATTTTCCTAGTTGATTAAATTCAAACTGAAATTACCAAACACATTTACATTCACTGCGCTCACATATTAATTCCAAAAATTATGAAATTTAAAACCTAACAATAATTTGACATTAAGGATCCAACAAAAGCGGTTTTATCGAAAAAGGAGGTCGTTTGCAAAATGGCTATTTTTAAGGGCTATATATTATATTAAAAAAATATATAAATTCAAAAATGTTACTGGGCCGTATTAGGCACCCAATAAATCAAATAAAAGCATACACAATTTTTGTGACCTATCTAGGTATAAGGGAGAGCGTGTAAAAGTCGAAATCTCAGACCTTGCCCCAGTGTTGGAAATAAAATAATCCATGTGCCGTAAATTAAAAACAAGAGATACGTGAATTTTTTTCATCTCCTGACCTATGTAGGGTTTGTATTAAATCTTGCCCCGAGCACCGTTACATGAATTTCTTAATTATGTCCATAATCGGTCTTCTGTCCAACCTGTAATATAGTCATTGCCATACAAGCATCTCGCCCGTATGGTAAATCAAACTTCGTCATATAAGTGCCAAATGCTTATATGGAATATGATATGATATGCCATCTTCATGTAGTATGCCATGCGGTGCAGTTCGTAATTTATTTGTTGCTATCCTATGGCATGGTTTATAATCTCATACAGAATAACCATCACAACGCATCCAATTGCATTCATAGGAGTTTATATAATAATAAAAATGTGCATCCCACTCACTAAGGTGCACCTTTTTGTCAGGCATGCAATATATTTCTCTATTAAATAGCGAATCCATTAAACTGCTCAACATATATATATATGTATGCATCTATCTACATATAAATCCCATTCGAACTAAATTTTTAATTCAGCTTTATATTATATTTGGTTTGGTTTTATTTATCATTCATTCTCATATGTGTTTTATTATTCCAATATTTATATTCATCAAACCAATAATCACACATCACAACCAGCAATCAATTAGTTGATTAACTTTTCAAATATATAACTTTAATATACTCAAAAATCATATTTTTAAGGACAAATCACAATAATAAATTCTAACTAAGTTTTTGGTTCTCACACCACTCAATTGGAATTATATAGACATCTCACTTTCAAAACTTGAACATAAATGCTGATGATGGTATATCGATCATCAAAATCATCTCTGGGCGAGTAGATGTGATTTTATATCTACCCAGTATATTTGAGGCTTCGGATATACGTTAATTACGTGTATATTCAAAATCTTTATATACCCGATAGTCCAAATTCAATATAAAATAAAATATTCAAATACGAATAATAGATATAAAATTTCAAAACCAATTTTTTTTATAAATAATACTCTTCTAACTTATTCTAGGGTATTACTAATCCTACCTCTAATGAGTCATTCTTATAGGATGTTACTAATCCTATCTCTGGTGAATTCTTTCGTTTGTTTCCAATGTGTCTTGTTCTCCGAGCATTGTAATCCAAAGCTCTGATACCAACTGAGACGACCCAAACTTCCCTGATCCTCGAAGAGACGGAGGAGCCCGGATTGCTTTGAGAACAACACTCATCGGAACGCAAACAGTAGAACATTTCATTGCTAATAAAAATTACATCAGATTACAAGAATATATCTGAGTACGAATAAATAATATTACACATCGGAAAAATATCAGAGATTTAAATTACAAAACACGGGAAAATATATACATAAATTTAATGTGCAGCGGAAAATATAAACTACCACAACTTAAAGAAATATACAGATACAAAGCTTTCTGAATATAGCTCCAGATGTAATCCAGGATCCTGGGAAAAGAAATATCTGCGAAAACCAAAACTACTATCTGCCTGTGTGGAAAATATGGGCACCCAGAGTTTATGAGACGACCCGAACTTCCCCGTGAAGGAAAGCACGGATAGAATTGAGTACAAGACACGGAAGAACATTTCATTGTTATTACAACAACTCCATCAGATACAAGAATATACAGAGTATAATTGAATAAATTACATTCAACAAATATCAGATATTACAATAAATTACATAGTAGTGGAAAAATATACAAAACACAACTAGAAGTGATACACGGATACAGAGCTTTCCGAGCATCGTTCCAGCTGTTAATCAGGACCCTGTGAATATAAATCTGCAAAACCAAAACTACTAGCTGCCCGTGCGGAAAATAGGGGCACCCAGAGTTTAGGTTAAAACAATAAACTCCAGGTCAGTCATGTGACTGGTGTGAGAACTAAAGCAGTTATTAATCTTTATTTTTAAAGTTAGGTAAATCAAGGGACCACGCCGTATAACACGGAACGGGTTTCCTCCCAAGAATACCGGTGCATAAAACAAACAACGCAATGCTAAATAAAGAAAAATGAAGCTGTTATAAGACCCAGGTCCCATCACACAATGCAACGCAAGCCGGAGGATAGGGTTTTTACCTTATAACAGCCAAAGCATGCTTGATATGTTTAAAACACATTATTTTGATATTACTATAAGTGGTATAGTGTCAAAACAGTTTCAATCATAAATATCAATCATAGGCGGCATGGGTACCATCTATCATGTCGCCATACTAGTTTTACAATTAAAACCGAAACACACGTATTGGAAATTGGATTCCGTCATGAGCCGAGGCAAGGGGCAAGCCCCTCTCCGATTCGAGACACTCTAGCAAATGTCCCAGGACCCCACTATGATCCTTGGATCTTCAGGGCCGGTCCTCTCTTACTTTTGAGGATTGGCAATTCCTGAACACACGTTTCCCGGTCCTTACAGACCTATATCCGAGGCGCCTCGTATCCAACAACCACACAGGTGAAAAGTATATAAATGTCAGGGCTGGTAGGTCACTGACACCACCCTAGCTAGAAAGAAACGTCGTGCTCTCCCTGCAGTCACTATCCCGTTTTTGACTCATACCGAGGTGTGAGGCTTGCGAATTCACGTTATACACAAAGCTGCGCCACACAGGCCGTGCTTTGATCATCAACCACAAGACTTTGCTTTTCAACAGAAGCCTTGATCAATTGCTACTTACGCATGCCACACTGGCAATTCACTCCATGCGACTGATGTCCATCGATATACAACCTCTGAGCTCGTTCGTCTCAGAGAAGGGCGTTAAGCAAGAGAATAAATTCTCCGCTGCAAAACAGATGTATATTTAATAGAGATCAATCAACACAGAATAAAATCCAATGTCAGACACACAATCCATTTACAAGTTCGTTCTGGGTCTGAACGAAACCGGAGGCACTTTCCTCGCATATCCATCCATCTCCAAGTACGTCTGGAAGATCACCAACTGATTCTCTCATCTTGGCTGTACAGCCCAATCAAGATCATCAGTAATCACCCAAACGATGTGAAGACTTCCGGTCTTCAACCACCGTCTTCATCTTCGACATCTCGTCGAATCGGTTATTCAGAATGGGTATAACCCGGCCTTTCTGAATAACCCACGTATATAATAAACAAATGTTACACAAACACCATGAACGACTCATTCCAATTCAGAATATTCTTTTATTCACAAAATCACATTCTTAGGGAAAGGTTCCCATTAATTTTATCCAAGATAAATTCTTCTAAATTTATTCTTTAATCTTCCTTTGGATATCATTTCAAACTAGTCGGGATTAACGAACCACACCGAAGTAATTATTTATTTTATTTCCCAATCCCAACCTATACATCCCATGAAGAAAACTGGTAATACTCCACATCTAACACCACGGTGTTATCGGAAAAATTAATTACCATTTCACGTTCAAATCTAATTAAAGATTTAACTATCGCTTTGGAGCTAAACTGGTGGTACTCCATTCTTGATCACCTTTCAGATTTGATAATTTGAATTATCAATTCACTTTTTAATCTAATTAAAGATTCATTAGAACCCCACTTAGTTTCAATCTTTTCAAAATTCAATATCTTGCCTTTAACTGGGTTAAAGAACCAATGTCATCTAAAACACGATTCACAATAAACCCAAATCACATTTGATATTAAATACAAGGCTCTGAATAGAAAATTAATCGGCTTATATTCAATACCAAATTCTGAAACCAACAAAGATCGTATTGGAAATAACGATATAAAATATATCTTTCAAATTCCCATAATAATATCTGTATAGTCACGAAATCCATCATCGAAATATTCCGAAGATAATTTCGATCCAACTCCAGTCCAATTCACATATTGGGAGTATTGGTTATTTTTAAAATCACTTTCAAATTCAATTTATTTATTTCAAAAATAAATTGATTTTAATTCTAGTTCAAAACTAGTTCATTTCGATAAAAATCTATTTTTATCTTTTCAAATGTGAAATTCTTCAGCCCAATTTTTCCCAAATCATTTCTTATGATTTTACACAAATTATAGATATTTTTAATAATTTTATCAAGGCCCGTACAGTCGATTTCTATCAACGGCCATCGAACTGCACTTACAGCGACCTTTTTCGAATTTGATTTGGACATAATTCCAAATCCAACCGTTAGATTTTAAATTTCTAATATTCATTGGAAAGCTCTTTTCGATACGAACCCAACGGTTCCGGTTTTAGGAGAATCCGACGGTCGGATCTCCCGTAATGTCCGTTTGAAATAAATGGTCGAAATTCACGAACTGCCGCGGCGCGGCGCGTTCTATTCAGGCCGTTATATATATATATATATATAATATATATTTCGTCGATTTCCCTTTTTAAAACGTATTTTATAGATCGTTTTAAATTCGTTTCAAAAACAATTTCAACTTCATCTTCAATTTCAAATCTATTTGATTTCAATTCAATTAGAATTCAATTTCACTTTCTATTCAATTTCTATTCAATTCGAATCGAATTCATTTTCTATTCGATTCGAATTCATTTCAAATTGATTCAATAAAATTTCAATTTCAATTTTTATCTAATTCAATTTGAATTTCATTTCAAAATATTAGATTTTGAAATCACTTTTCAATATTCATTGTAAAACGAATAAAATCGATATAATATCGTTCACGTCAAAATAGCGCATCTCTAATCCACACGGCTTTATATTTTTCAAAAACTTCTTTATTTTATTCAACAAATGAATATTTATTCTATTCAACACATGAATCTATACTTCTTTCAACACACGACTATTTTATTATGTAAAATATTTTATAAAACTATGGTATCTATCGTTTGATTTTAATTAGGCTCCACCGTGAAGTAGATTCTAATTGTAAATATGATGAAGATGTAAATTTTATTATTAAAATATTTTACTCAGCACATAAATATTTTCAACACATGAACATCGTCAACACATGACTATTTTTATATTCAACACATGAATTTTCCTTTAAAATATTTCTTATTTTCCCGATTGGAATGAGGCCCAATCAATCACCATATAATGTTAATTATATGGATTTCTATACATCACACATATATAATAGCATTGAAAAATAATCAACCATTAACCAAAGTGCACTACACTGTATAAGCATTAAATATCGATATCTAACGCTTATAACAGCCTGTCAATCAATCGATCGACATATTTAATCAATCAGGATGAGTGAACTTCAAATTTCATCCCAACACCCGTGTGGGGTTTCAAACAATCAAACACAAATTTTTAGTTGTGCAGTTGGGCGATGTGTAAAATTTATCGACCCAATCAATATCAGTCAAATCAGTGTATATAAACAAATCGGCCGATTTGTTTATAAATATTCATTTATTCACTTTCACGTTAAAAATTATATTTTTAACGATAACACATTTTATTTTAACACATGAATTTCTATTCAGTTCATTTATTCAATAAAATGACATTTTTATTTTTCTGACATATTTTAGAAAATTTCGGCGGCATAACGACACGATACTAGAAACGTGACAAGGCCTAGCCTTATCCCCGGTCTAGTGAAGGCCCACGCCATTCACACATCAATCAAATCCATTCAATTCACCAAATAATTCAATTCAAACCAAATAGACTAACCAACTACACAACCAAACAATTTAACAAACAAGCCATCCATGGTCTGTGGATGACGGGTGTCGGGTGCTACTAAACACCGTCTACATCCTAGTATATATATATATATAACTAGAAAAGAAATTGAAGAGTGAGAAATTGTCACCGATAGCTATCCAATACCACTACTCTTCATTTATAGAAATCTTCATCGTCCTCGCCTTTTTGTCATCTTCGTTGCCCGTAGCCACTACATATATAAAAATCACATTTTTATATAGCTATTCAATATATAAAAATCGAATTTTTTTTTACTATGCTACTATATAGATAAAAAATTATATTTTCACAATGCTACTATATAGATAAAAATTATATTTTCACAACGCTACTATATAGATAAAAATTATATTTTTACCACGCTATTCTTCATATAAAGATTTCGCCCTTTCAAAAATAAAGTTCTCGCCTTTTCAAAAATAAAGTTTTCGCCTTTATAAAAATTAAAGTTTTCGCCTTTTCAAAAATAAAGTTTTCGCCTTTTCTAAAAATAAAGTTTTCGCCTTTTCTAAAAATAAAGTTTTCGCCTTTTCAAAAAATAAAGTTTTCGCCTTTTCAAAAATAAAGTTTTTATTTTTCTTGAAGTAAAAATCATATTTTTACTCATCTCAAAATATAGTCTTTTCATATCTAAAAATATCGTCTTTTCACAACAAAGACTATATTTTTAGCACGTTCTTTATGTTTCCAAAAATCAACTCTTTATAACTTTATAAAATCGCCTCTTTTCTATTTTAAAAATATGGTCTTTCTTATTTTTAGAACATCAAACCTTTTATGTAACTAAAAATCTACGCTTTTTGTAAATAAAAATCCCAACCTTCATGCTTATAAAAATCTATGTTTAATACTTTATATTTTCATAATCAAAGTCTATTTTATTTATATAAAAATCTGAAATTTATGACCAAACTAAATTGAAATCAAAAGAAAACTCACCGTATTTTCTGTTCGAAGGAGAGAGGGGCGCTGGTGGAGCTTCGGCGTCGGGTTCAGGCAGTGGAGGCCGCGGCTTTTGGGTGATGGGGTGCTGCGCCGGCCATTGTCGAAGCAGGGGGGCTCGGACGGAGGTAGAAGAGGAAGAGGAGGAGGTGCGGCTAGGGTTGGGCACGGTTTTGGGCGTCACGGCTTCAGGTTGGAGGTGGAGGAGGAAGAGGCGCGGAAGAGGGAGAATCGGGAAGGGGAACGAGGAGGAGGGTCTGCGAAGGGGAGGGAAGGCGGCGCCTAGCCTGCGGCGGCGCCAGGAGGCTGGGCGGCGGCCTCCTCCGTCTTCCGTCGATTGTTTTTTTTATTTCGTTTTGAATCGATCTGAAGGGGGGGCCAGAATGAATTAAGGGGAAGGGAGAGAGAAAGGTTTTTTTTAATTAATTTAATTAATTTATTTCAAAAAGTTGACTTTTACATACGACCTCTAAACGAGGCCCACCGCCTGTTGTCCATAGCGTTTTACCCCCATTCCGAACATAATGGGATATGTATCGTAGGCTGATTCGACTGTTTGAATCAGTTTCCGTTAAATTTACATTTAAATCACTATATTGAATTTTAAACGTACATTTCAAATTACCGGGGTCACATACTAACTCTAAAAAATTCCCGAAAAATATTTTCTAGCTTCGTATTGACGATACGGTCCTAACAAAACTAGTTTCGTTGAATTCTGAGACCGTTAGAAAAATGGCCATTTTCCAGTCGATTAAAATCAACTGAAACTGGTCAAACGCATTTTCCTTTACCACGCTCACATATTGATTCAAAAAATTATGAAATTTGGAATCTGACAATAATTTGACATCACGGACCCAACAAAAGTGGTTTCATCGAAATCCGAGGTCGTTTGCAAAATGCCTATTTTTAAGGGCCTGAATTCCATAGCGAGTATTCAGAATTTTCAACTGGACATATCTTTTGATTCCCGCTATGAAATCTTGATTTTTCGGATTCGTTGCAAAGATATTCACGAATAGATCCTAATGATTTTAGTTTCACTAAAATCCGGATTGTTTTGCACCCGGTATGTTCAATTAAAGTTTGAAATCGAATTATCGAACTACCGCGCCATTTTCAATTATATTTATAATTATATATATAAATATTTATATTCTAACGACGACGCGTATAATATATACGTTCGAATAATATTCAAATTAAATTTCTCATTGATATTATTTAAAATAATCCATTTTAAATATTCAAAATTCGCTAAAATTGCCAAAATAAAAATTTCAAACTGGCTCGCATTTTCCGGGTTATTACAATCTCCCCCACTTAAAACTTTTCGTCCCCGAAAAGAAACAAAGTCGAAAATGGTTTGATTAATCAACTCTACGTTCGATCTGTCTTCCATTCTCCAACTTTTCAGTTTCTGAGAATTTTCAAATTTTTCAAAAATTTGGCTAACACCCTAAATTTTCGAAAAATTTCGCCATAACCTCCCCTGCACCGGGAGCATCGGGGAATTTCAAATAGCTTCCCCGGTCCTTCTAATCTCAAAAAGAAAAAGAAAAAGCCAAGCGGCTAGCCAATAGGCTCACAAAATCATCATCACCCAAACAAAACAGTAAATTATGTAGTAAACATGTACCTATTTGTCGGGCAAACAAATTTTATTCTTTGGCTCTAGCCTCCTTGCTATGACCTGTTCAATGTAAGTATATGTATATGCAAGCAAATGCAACTAATTTTCAATACAATTCAATATTTGGTTCAATTAGACTAAATGGTTCAAAATTATCAATCAAATAAACAAACAACACAAACATCAATCAATTAGTGAATTAGAGTTGCAAATTCATAAATTTTGATACATATACACAAAAAAAATCATGTTTTTGATGCCAATTCACAACAATGTGTTCTAACTTTATTAGTTTTGGTTCTCACACCAGTCTAACGGAAATATATAGATATCACACCTTCGAAACACGAACATAAATACTGATGATGTGGCCACATCATCAGTATTATCCCCGGGTGTCTAGAATGTGATTCTATATCTATCCATTATATTAAAACTTCGACTATACGTTCATGACGCGTATACGCGAAATCTTTATATACTCGATTGTCCATATTCAAAATAAATAAATATTCAAATACGTATAAAACGATTTAAATTTTAAAACAAAATTGTTTTCATTTGAAAAATATACTCTTCACACTCGTTCTAGGATACTACTGGTCCTATCTCTAACAAGTCATTCTAATTGGATATTACTAATCCAATATCTGATGAATTCTTTCGTATGGTTCTAATGTGTCTTGTTCTCGAGCTCTGTAAACCAAAGCTCTGATACCAAACTGAGACGACCCGAACTTCCCCGTGAAGGAAAGCACGGATAGAATTGAGTACAAGACAAAATAGAACGCAGACGGAAGAACATTTCATTGTTATTACAACAATTCCATCAGATACAAGAATATACAGAGTATAATTGAATAAATTACATTCAACAAATATCAGAGATTACAATAAATTACATAGCAGTGGAAAAATATACAAAACACAACTAGAAGTGATACACGGATACAAAGCTTTCCGAGCATCGTTCCAGCTGTTAATCAGGACCCTGTGAATATAAATCTGCAAAACCAAAACTACTAGCTGCCCGTGCGGAAAATAGGGGAACCCAGAGTTTAGGTTAAAACAATAAACTCCAGGTCAGTCATGTGACTGGTGTGGGAACTAAAGCAGTTATTAATCTTTATTTTTAAAGTTAGGTAAATCAAGGGACCACGCCGTATAACACGGAACGGGTTTCCTCCCAAGAATACCAGTGCATAAAACAAACAGCGCAATGCTAAATAAAGAAAAATGAAGCTGTTATAAGACCCAGATCCCATCACACAATGCAACGCAAGCCGGAGGATAGGGTTTTTACCTTATAACAGCCAAAGCATGCTTGATACGTTTAAAACACATTATTTTGATATTACTATAAGTGGTATAGTGTCAAAACAGTTTCAATCATAAATATCAATCATAGGCGGCATGGGTACCATCTATCATGTCGCCATACTAGTTCTACAATTAAAACCGAAACACACGTATTGGAAATTGGATTCCGTCATGAGCCGAGGCAAGGGGCAAGCTCCTCTCCGATTCGAGACACTCTAGCAAATGTCCCAGGACCCTACTATGATCCTTGGATCTTCAGGGCCGGTCCTCTCTTACTTTTGAGGATTGGCAATTCCTGAACACACGTTTCCCAGTCCTTACAGACCTATATCCGAGGCGCCTCGTATCCAACAACCACACAGGTGAAAAGTATATAAATGTCAGGGCTGGTAGGTCACTGACACCACCCTAGCTAGAAAGAAACGTCGTGCTCTCCCTGCAGTCACTATCCCGTTTTTGACTCATACCGAGGTGTGAGGCTTGCGAATTCACGTTATACACAAAGCTGCGCCACACAGGCCGTGCTTTGATCATCAACCACAAGACTTTGCTTTTCAACAGAAGCCTTGATCAATTTCCACTTACGCATGCCACACTGGCAATTCACTCCATGCGACTGATGTCCATCGATATACAACCTCTGAGCTCGTACGTCTCAGAGAAGGGCGTTAAGCAAGAGAATAAATTCTCCGCCGCCAAACAGATGTATATTTAATAGAGATCAATCAACACAGAATAAAATCCAATGTCAGACACACAATCCATTTACAAGTTCGTTCTGGGTCTGAACGAAACCGGAGGCACTTTCCTCGCATATCCATCCATCTCCAAGTACGTCTGGAAGATCACCAACTGATTCTCTCATCTTGGCTGTACAGCCCAATCAAGATCATCAGTAATCACCCAAACGATGTGAAGACTTTCGGTCTTCAACCACCGTCTTCATCTTCGACATCTCGTCGAATCGGTTATTCGGAATGGGTATAACCCTGCCTTTCTGAATAACCCACGTATATAATAAACAAATGTTACACAAACACCATGAACGCCTCATTCCAATTCAGAATATTCTTTTATTCACAAAATCACATTCTTAGGGAAATGTTCCCATTAATTTTATCCAAGATAAATTCTTCTAAATTTATTCTTTAATCTTCCTTTGGATATCATTTCAAACTAGTCGGGATTAACGAACCACACCGAAGTAATTATTTATTTTATTTCCCAATCCCAACCTATACATCCCATGAAGAAAACTGGTAATACTCCACATCTAACACCACGGTGTTATCGGAAAAATTAATTACCATTTCACGTTCAAATCTAATTAAATATTTAACTATCACTTTGGAGAAAAACTGGTGGTACTCCATTCTTGATCACCTTTCAGATTTGATAATTTGAATTATCAATTCACTTCTTAATCTAATTAAAGATTCATTAGAACCCCACATAGTTTCAATCTTTTCAAAATTCAATATCTTGCCTTTAACTGGGTTAAAGAACCAATGTCATCTAAAACACGATTCACAATAAACCCAAATCACATTTGATATTAAATACAAGGCTCTGAATAGAAAATATATCGGCTTATATTCAATACCAAATTCTGAAACCAACAAAGATCGTATTGGAAATAACGATATAAAATATATCTTTCAAATTCCCATAACAATATCTGTATAGTCACGAAATCCAACATCGAAATATTCCGAAGATAATTTCGATCCAACTCTAGTCCAATTCACATATTGGGAGTATTGGTTATTTTTAAAATCACTTTCAAATTCAATTTATTTATTTCAAAAATAAATTGATTTTAATTCTAGTTCAAAACTAGTTCATTTCGATAAAAATCTATTTTTATCTTTTCAAATGTGAAATTCTTCAGCCCAATTTTTCTCAAATCATTTCTTATGATTTTACACAAATTATAGATATTTTTAATAATTTTATCAAGGCCCGTACAGTCGATTTCCATCAACGGCCATCGAACTGCACTTACAGCGACCTTTTTCGAATTTGATTTGGACATAATTCCAAATCCAACCGTTAGATTTTAAATTTCTAATATTCATTGGAAAGCTCTTTTCGATACGAACCCAACGGTTCCGGTTTTAGGAGAATCCGACGGTCGGATCTCCCGTAATGTCCGTTTGAAATAAATGGTCGAAATTCACGAACTGCCGCGGCGCGGCGCGTTCTATTCAGGCCGTTATATATATATATTTATATATATATATATATATATATAATATATATTTCGTTGATTTCCCTTTTTAAAACGTATTTTATAGATGATTTTAAATTCGTTTCAAAAACAATTTCAACTTCATCTTCAATTTCAAATCTATTTGATTTCAATTCAATTAGAATTCAATTTCACTTTCTATTCAATTTCTATTCAATTCGAATTGAATTCATTTTCTATTCGATTCGAATTCATTTCAAATTGATTCAATAAAATTTCAATTTCAATTTTTATCTAATTCAATTTGAATTTCATTTCAAAATATTAGATTTTGAAATCACTTTTCAATATTCATTGTAAAACGAATAAAATCGATATAATATCGTTCACGTCAAAATAGCGCATCTCTAATCCACATGGCTTTATATTTTTCAAAAACTTCTTTATTTTATTCAACAAATGAATATTTATTCTATTCAGCACATGAATCTATACTTCTTTCAACACACGACTATTTTGTTATGTAAAATATTTTATAAAACTATGGTATCTATCGTTTGATTTTAATTAGGCTCCACCGTGAAGTAGATTCTAATTGTAAATATGATGAAGATGTAAATTTTATTATTAAAATATTTTACTCAGCACATAAATATTTTCAACACATGAACATCGTCAACACATGACTATTTTTATATTCAACACATGAATTTTCCTTTAAAATATTTCTTATTTTCCCGATTGGAATGAGGCCCAATCAATCACCATATAATGTTAATTATATGGATTTCTATACATCACACATATATAATAGCATTGAAAAATAATCAACCATTAACCAAAGTGCACTACACTGTATAAGCATTAAATATCGATATCTAACGCTTATAACAGCCTGTCAATCAATCGATCGACATATTTAATCAATCAGGATGAGTGAACTTCAAATTTCATCCCAACACCCATGTGGGGTTTCAAACAATCAAACACAAATTTTTAGTTGTGCAGTTGGGCGATGTGTAAAATTTATCGACCCAATCAATATCAGTCAAATCAGTGTATATAAACAAATCGGCCGATTTGTTTATAAATATTCATTTATTCACTTTCACGTTAAAAATTATATTTTTAACGATAACACATTTTATTTTAACACATGAATTTCTATTCAGTTCATTTATTCAATAAAATGATATTTTTATTTTTCTGACATATTTTAGAAAATTTCGGCGGCATAATGGCACGATACTAGAAACGGGACAAGGCCTAGCCTTATCCCCGGTCTAGTGAAGGCCCACGCCACTCACACATCAATCAAATCCATTCAATTCACCAAATAATTCAATTCAAACCAAATAGACTAACCAACTACACAACCAAACAATTTAACAAACAAGCCATCCATGGTCTATGGATGACGGGTGTCGGGTGCTACTAAACACCGTCTACATCCTAGTATATATATATATATATAACTAGAAAAGAAATTGAAGAGTGAGAAATTGTCACCGATAGCTATCCAATACCACTACTCTTCATTTATAGAAATCTTCATCGTCCTCGCCTTTTTGTCATCTTCGTTGCCCGTAGCCACTACATATATAAAAATCACATTTTTATATAGTTATTCAATATATAAAAATCGAATTTTTTTTTACTATGCTACTATATAGATAAAAAATTATATTTTCACAATGCTACTATATAGATAAAAATTATATTTTCACAACGCTACTATATAGATAAAAATTATATTTTTATCACGCTATTCTTCATATAAAGATTTCGCCCTTTCAAAAATAAAGTTCTCGCCTTTTCAAAAATAAAGTTTTCGCCTTTATAAAAATTAAAGTTTTCGCCTTTTCAAAAATAAAGTTTTCGCCTTTTCTAAAAGTAAAGTTTTCGCCTTTTCTAAAAATAAAGTTTTCGCCTTTTCAAAAAATAAAGTTTTCGCCTTTTCAAAAATAAAGTTTTTATTTTTCTTGAAGTAAAAATCATATTTTTACTCATCTCAAAATATAGTCTTTTCATATCTAAAAATATCGTCTTTTCACAACAAAGACTATATTTTTAGCACGTTCTTAATGTTTCCAAAAATCAACTCTTTATAACTTTATAAAATCGCCTCTTTTCTATTTTAAAAATATGGTCTTTCTTATTTTTAGAACATCAAACCTTTTATGTAACTAAAAATCTACGCTTTTTGTAAATAAAAATCCCAACCTTCATGCTTATAAAAATCTATGTTTAATACTTTATATTTTCATAATCAAAGTCTATTTTATTTATATAAAAATCTAAAATTTATGACCAAACTAAATTAACATCAAAAGAAAACTCACCGTATTTTCTGTTCGAAGGAGAGAGGGGCGCTGGTGGAGCTTCGGCGTCGGGTTCAGGCAGTGGAGGCGGCGGCTTTTGGGTGATGGGGTGCTGCGCCGGCCATTGTCGAAGCAGGGGGGCTCGGACGGAGGTAGAAGAGGAAGAGGAGGAGGTGCGGCTAGGGTTGGGCACGGTTTGGGCGTCACGGCTTCAGGTTGGAGGTGGAGGAGGAAGAGGCGCGGAAGTGGGAGAATCGGGAGAGGGGAACGAGGAGGAGGGTCTGCGAAGGGGAGGGAAGGCGGCGCATGGCCTGCGGCGGCGCCAGGAGGCTGGGCGGCGGCCTCCTCCGTCTTCCGTCGATCGTTTTTTTTTAATTTCGTTTTGAATCGATCTGAAGGGGGGGGGGGGGGCAGAATGAATTAAGGGGAAGGGAGAGAGAAAGTTTATTTTTAATTAATTTAATTAATTTATTTTCAAAAAGTTGACTTTTACATACGACCTCTAAACGAGGCCCACCGCCTATCGTCCATAGCGTTTTACCCCCATTCTGAACACAATGGGATATGTATCGTAGGCTGATTCGACTGTTTGAATCAGTTTCTGTTAAATTTACATTTAAATCACTATATTGAATTTTAAACGTACATTTCAAATTACCGGGGTCACATACTAACTCTAAAAAATTCCCGAAAATTATTTTCTTGCTTCGTATTGACGATACGGTCCTAACAAAACTAGTTTCGCTGAATTCTGAGACCGTTAGAAAAATGGCCATTTTCCAGTCGATTAAAATCAACTGAAACTGGTCAAACGCATTTTCCTTTGCCACGCTCACATATTGATTCGAAAAATTATGAAATTTGGAATCTGACAATAATTTGACATCACGGACCCAACAAAAGTGGTTTCGTCGAAATCCGAGGTCGTTTGCAAAATGCCTATTTTTAAGGGCCTGAATTCCATAGCGACTATTCAGAATTTTCAACTGGACATATCTTTTGATTCCCGCTATGAAATCTTGATTTTTCGGATTCGTTGGAAAGATATTCACGAATAGATCCTAATGATTTTAGTTTCACTAAAATCCGGATTGTTTTGCACCCGGTATGTTCAATTAAAGTTTGAAATCGAATTATCGAACGACCGCGCCATTTTCAATTCTATTTATAATTATATGTATAAATATTTATATTCTAACGACGACGCGTATAATATATACGTTCGAATAATATTCAAATTAAATTTCTCGTTGATATTATTTAAAATAATCTATTTTAAATATTCAAAATTCGCTAAAATTGCCAAAATAAAAATTTCAAGCTGGCTCGCATTTTCCGGGTTATTACAATTTAGGTAGAAAAAATAAACTCCGAGTCAGTCATGGGACTGGTGTGAGAACTAAAACAGTTATTAAACCTTTGCTTTAAATGTTGGGAAATCATGGAACACGCCGTATAACACAGAACAGTTTTACTCCACATATCTCAGTTCAAAATAAAATAACGCAATGCTTTTTGGAAAATGAAGCTATTATAAGACTCAGGTCCCATCACACAATGCAATGCAAGCAGGAGGATAGAGTTTTCCATTATAATAGCCAAACATGCTTGGTACGTTTAAAACAAATCATTTTGTAATTAATATACGTGCATAGTGTCAAAACAACTTCAGATATAAATGTATCAACCATAGACGGCATGAGCGCCCCATCCCACTATGTCGCCATATAGATTTACAACTAAAACTGAAAAGTCGCGTATTGGAAATTGGATTTCATCTATGAGTCGAGGCAAGAGACGGCTCCCCACTAATTTGAGACACTCTAGTAAATGCCACAGGATCACACCTACGGGCAACCCTGGATCCTGCAGAGCCAGTACAGACTTACTTTAATGGATTAGTTATTCCTGAACAATACGTTTCTTGGTCCTATCGAACCTCCAAAATGGTCAGTACGTCGACCAATATCCGAGGCGCCTCATAATCCATCACCCACATAAGTAAAAATGTCTGGGCTCCATACCATGACACCACTTCTAGCTAGAAAGAAACGTATGCACTCCCTGCGTTTCTTATACTATTTCTGACTCGTACAGGGATGTGAGGCTCGCGAATTAATGCCGTATACAAATCTATGCTAATTAAAGTTGTGCTTTGATCATCAGCCACAAGACTCTGCTTTTCAACAAAAGCCTTGATCATTTGCATCTCAGCATGCCACACTGACAATTCACGCCATACGACTGATGTCTATCGATATATAACCTCTAAGCTCGTACGTATCAGAGAAGGTTGTTAAGAAAGAGAATAAATTCTTCGCCACCAAACAAATATATATTTAATAGAAATCAATCAACACAGAATGAAATCCAACGTCAGACACACATCCATTTACAAGTCCGTTCTTGGTCTGAATGAATCCGAAGGCACTTTATTCCTCGTCCCATATGTCCAATACGGGATAGAGGTCCTCGCATATCCGGTCGATCTCCAAGTACATCTAGACGATCACCACTTATTACCTTATCTTGGGTGTACAACCCAATAAAGACATTAGTAATCATCCATACGATGCGAAGATCTCTTGTCTTCAACCACCGTCTTCATCGTTGACTTTTAGTCGTTGTATTAGATATTCAGAATGGGATAAACCCGGTTTTTCCGAATAACTCGCGTATTTTATAATCAAGTGCTATAAAAACACAACATATGCCTCATTCAAATTTAGAATATTCTTTTATTCAAATATTTACATCTTTAGGGAAAGGTTCCATTAATTTTATCAAAGATACATTCTTTTAAATTTATTATTTAATCTTCCTTTGGATATCAACTTCAAAATATTGTATTAACTAGTCGATATTAGTGAACCTTACCGAAGTAACCATTTATTTTATAAACCCAATCCCAACCTATTCATTCCATGGAGCAAAACAGGTAGTACTCCATATCTAACACCCACTATGTTATCGGTAAGATTAATTAGCATTTCACGTTCAAATCTAATTAAAGGTTTAACTATCGCTTGGAGTAAACTGGTGGTACTCCATTCTCGATCATTTCATGAATTCGATAAATTTAATCATCCCATTCTCATTCCAATCTAATTAAAGATTCATTAAAACTCTAGTTCACTTTTAATCTCAAAAATCATTATTTTATGATTATTCAACTTTCTAGAAATTAATCCTGCCCTTAATTGGGTTAAAGAACCAATGTAATTAAAACACAGTTCTCAATAAACCCAAATCAACTTCCATTAACTAAAGAATCGTCATGGAAAAAAGATCAATATATAATTGATATAAATTTCCGTATCAGACTAATAATATAAATGGAATAACGACAATTAAATTCCATATATAGTAACGGTCTTCCTTTACAGTAGCTCATCTCGATTATTACCAAATCGAATTCCATTCAATTCCAATTTAATATACTAGATTGGAAAACTTTACTTTGGAAAATTTCCATTAAATCTTAATAAAAATATTTATAAATCCCAAATCATATCTTCATTGCTAATTGGGTTTTAAGAAAAAATGTTATTTAAAACATCGTTCACAATGAACCCAAAATAAACTTACATTTCAATTCCAATTAAATTAATTAATTGGTAAACTTCTCTAAGCCTTGATTAAAAGATTTATTCTTTTCTCAACTGGGTTTAAGAACAGTGTTATTTAAGACACCATTAACTAAAAATCCTAAAATCCAATTTGATATTAAATATAAGGCTCTGAATAGAAATTATATAGGGTTATATTCAATATCAAATTCTGAAACCAACAGATATCGTATTGGGAATAACGATATCTATATCTTCCAAATTCCTCAACAATATCCGTAAAATCACGGAATCCAATAATGAAATATTCTGAAGATTATTTACATTAAATCCTTTCCAATTCACACGTTGGAAAAATTCTGGTTATTTCAAAAACCATTTACAATTCCAATTTATTTATTTAAAAACATTGGATTATTATTCTAGTTAATAACTAGTTCATTCAGATAAAAATATATTTTTATCTTTCCAAGCGTGGAATTTTTCATCCAAAATCTTTCCAAATCATTTATTATGATTTTACACAATTTTTTTCATATTTTTAGTAATTTTATTAAGGCCCTTACAGTCGGTTTTCAATATTGGCCACTGAACTACATCCATAGCGAACTTTTGCGAAATTGATTTGGACATATCTTAAAATCTAACCGTTAGATTTCAAATCTCATATATTCATTGGAAAACCCTTTTCGATACGAACCCAACGGTTCTGGTTATAGGATAATCCGATGGTCGGGTCTCCCGTTACATCAATTTGAAGTTAATGGTCGAAATCCGCGAACGGTCGCTGCGCGGCGCGTTCTATTCAGGCCATATAATATATATAATATATATTATCGTCAATTTCCATTTAAAACGTATTTTATAAATCGTTTTAAAAGCGATTCAAACTTCCATTTCAATTTTAGATCAAATTGAATACTCCATATCATTATAATTTTAAAATGATAATATTTTCAAAATATCTGATTTTGAAATACATTTCGTATTCATTATAAAATGAATAAAATCGATCGATAAACCCGTTCGAGTGAAAATGGCATTTAGCTACTTAACTCGGCTTCATATTTTCTAATATTTTCGTATTCATCCAAAATCGGACATCAAAATCATAATTTAATTCCTTACTGAATATTATTTTAAAATATTCGTTTATATTCTGAATCAGAATGCGACTCAATCAATTACCATATTATTTCAGTTATATGGATTTCATACATCGCATGTGTTCAATAATAATGATAAATAATCATTCAACATTCAAACATCGTCTAGAGTGCATTCTACAGCTGTATAAGCATTAAAATAAATAAATAACGCTCATCACAGCCTGTTAACCCATCGATTGACATACCACTAATTATTGGGGTCAGTGTATGTCAAATATCATCCTAATACCCGTGTGGGGTTTTCAAACAACAACTGTCAATTTAAATAAATCATTGGTTAGTAAACTTAACCAGTTCTGATTTGGTTTGAATTATTTTTCTAACTAAACAATTTTCACTGTTCAATATATAAATTATTATTTTGTCCATTTTCGTCTATCAGTTTAATATTAACATTTTTAACATGTCAAATATCACAAAATCATCATCACAAAATACAAATCACCAAATCATTCAAATAAATAAATACTCAACTACCCAATACCATTTACGGCGCCATAAGTGGCCATTCGCGGAGTATGAAATGGAAGTGTCGCTAATATCCATACATTGCTTCCAATTTATGCAATTTGTGCGAATTCATGTGTTGAACTCCAAAAATAAATAACAGACAACGGTTAAAAATCTATACTGGCAATTTCTATATATTTTTCAGTTATAAAATAAATAAATAACTGTACAAAATTTTAGTGAGAAATTTCTCGCATTGGGTTCCCCTGCGTCATTCTTTACTTCTGAATTGTTCTATTTTGATTTAAAATCGCCTCAAATTCTAATTTGCTCCAAATCGCTTCTAGTCGGTTCCATGTTGTAGATTTCGTCGCCACGATTCCAACGTGCCTGAAATTATCAGATTTCGTCCTCGTATGAAGAAGATATTGCATTAGATACATTTATTAATTTATTTTTATAATTAAATAATAATTAATTAAAATTAATCACATTTCCCTCTTTCTAATCCTTCAGCTGAAACGATCGAACCCTGCTCCGCCACTCTCTCTCCTCGTTGCGCGCGCCTCGGGCCATCGAACCCTGATCGAAGACCATCACGAGATCCGCCGTCCCTAGTTCCCCCGTTGCCTGCCTTACCACCAAGCTCGGTGGTCCCCACGGCCAGTAAATTGCGTTCAACGGAGGCTACTTTGCGTGGCGAATTCCTCCAAGATAGAAGACGAAAATCGATGAATTTGGTATAGATTTAAAGAATGTGGAAGCGCCTACGATTTTCGTTCAATACGTTTTGAATTTCATAGTTTGGATTTTGGAGAAAATTGGAAGGGAAGATCTGAAGCGAATTCCGCCTTTCGTTTGATGAAGACGACGCCCAATATTTTGTGAAGGAAACTTACAGTTTTATTCTACTTATATATATTTAATTCCATAAATACTTGTTTTTGCATTCGAACTCCAATTCAAACCCGACGACTGTCAATTCTAGCTAATTACCCCATTCCGAACACAACGAAATAAGTTTCGTAAACCAATTCGACTGTTTCGATTGGTTTTTATCAAAATTAAAATATAAATCAATATAACGGTCAATATTGAATTTGAATGTACATTTTTATTTACCGGGGTCACATACTGGCTCCAAAAATTACAAAAAATTATATCTAGCTATGTTTTGATGATGTGGTCCTAACAAAACTAATTTCGTTGAACTTGGAGGCCGTTTGAAAAATGGCCATTTTCCTTGTCGATTAAATTCAAACTGAAATTATCAAACACAATTAAATTCCCTGCGCCCACATATTAAATCCAAAAATTATGAAATTTGAAACCTAACAATAATTTGACATTCTGGATCCAACAGACGTGGTTTCATCGAAAACGGAGGTCGTTTGCAAAATGGCTATTTTTAGGAGCTATATATTATATTAAAAAATATATAAATTCCATAGCGACTATTTTAAAATTGGAAATTACTTTAAATTTATATTATGAAATCTAAAATTTTCACATTCATTAGAAAGATATAGTTCAAAATATTCCAACGTTTCTTGTTTTACTGAAATCCAATTTGTATTGATTTCTGTACATTCATTTAAAGTTAGAAATCGAATTTTCAAACTACCACGCCATTTCAAGTTCGTTTTATAATTAAAATAAATTTATATATTCTAACTTCGATTTAAATAAATTTTAAATCATTATTATTTAAAATAAATCATTTTAAATATTCAAAACCATTAAAATAAAAAATTTAAATTGATTCAAAAATTCTGGGTTATTACACCCTCGCTTATTAATTCAGTGATATAACTTAACCCATTTAAGTTGATTAATAAGCCCATAACATGTTATTCCATAAATTGTAATTAACGAAAACAATCTACAATCATTTCATATTATTACCATGTTATTCATTGTCCAATTTCATGTTTACAAGTTACAATAACATGTTCTACTTAATGTATAATTAAGTACACCTTATCCTCATCCACATGCTTTGTATTAACATGTTACATTAATATATATATATATGTGATTAAATATAACTTATTTCATTCCATAAGTCTACCTCATTCTTTCTTATTCAACCATAACCTCACCTTACACTGTGATTACAACTTGTTGTTGTTACTTAGTTATTAACTTAGTTCTCTTAACTAAGATTTATTAATAAGTTTTCTTTTCATTTGTTATAACCTACGTTATAATTTCCACTTGTCCCTAGGACAAGCCTACCTATTATATCCCATTCTCATTAATGTAATTAATTAAAATAGGTTATATTCCTTGTTCATCAAATTTTCCCTTTTTAACCAAACTTTTACAGTTGTAACTTCCATTTCTTTACCGACTTGTGTGTTTTCACATGTACCATTTATTTACTTGTTTATTCATTTTCTGTTGTATACATATATTTTTAATATATGTTTAGACACCAGACCTCTCACATTAAGTTGACCACTTGTGGATGTTTGATTTGCCAGGCGTTTTCGGGCAGGTTTCTTCCACAAGTTGAACTTAACCTCGTGTCTCAGTGCGATTATCTACAATTTCCCAATTATTGTAAGTTTTACATGCAACTTAGGCATATCTATTCTTTTTCTATTATTCCCAATTTTTACTGTAATACTATTTACAACCTTTTGGGCATAATAATACTCTCAAGAAAATATTCATGTTCATTTTAAATTCCATATTTACAGTGTTTACAGTAATTTCCGATGCAGATAGATGATTAGTGGAAATAGGCTTTATAAATAAGAAATATTCTCAACATATTCTACATAGATTTAATCTCAATTACCACAATAATTCCCAATTTCACTATAATTTGATTCACAATATCCAATTTATCATTAACAACATTTCCTGTAACATAATCACTTTTATTGTAAACTCCACAATTCCAGTATTATAGTGATTTTAACCCAATTAATAGATTCATATAATAGATCTATACAACAGTAATATTCTTAACATAATTGAAAATTAATTATACCACAATTATCATATGTCACAATTATTTAACATGTTAAGAATGACACGGAATGTAAACCGCAAATATACCAATATTTAAAAAGGTATAATTTAAATCCACTCACCTAACAACTTCTAATCCATGAATCTGATCCAGATTTGTTGTTCCATGGCATCCCTAACTGAATCTATTATTAAAACAACCACAGATTCACAAATTTGAAGCTAAAAGAAGAGGGAAAAGAACAGAGAAAACTAAATAAATCATATTCAAGAACTTACCTCACGTTGTTCAGATTTCTGAACACCTATTTGTAGATTTACATTCTTTTATCTTCAAATCTTGAATCAGAATTTCCTAAAACTAATATTCTAATTTTCTAAAAAGATTTGGAGGAAGAAGATAATGGCAAAGCCTAGGCAGCATCTCAGAAAATATGATTAGGCCCTACTAGTTTATTTATAGGTGTATGAGAAAGTCTAGACCATCAGATTTAATTAACTAAAATCTGAACCGTTGATATTAGAAATTCACGTCACACAAAACATATTTGGGCCCGTTCGGGTCTCCCCTGTATCGACCCGCCCTATAGGTGGGGTCGACCCATATGGGTTCAGGCACGCTTTGTGTGACGATGTTATGTCTAAATTTAATGTTTTAATTAACAACGTTAATTACTTGCTTTGTATGTTTCTCTTGATTTATTTTATTCATATTATAAACCATGGTTAAATTTTACATATATATATATATATATATATATATATATATATATATATATATATATATATATATATATATATATATATATATATATATATGCGCAACTTTTATTTCCTTTTCAAAATTCAAATGACGTAATGCCGTCATTTATTTCTTACATATTTTCATTGATTGCAGGTCTATTTTGGATTTCTCTTTCATTTATATATTTTTGCACATACATACGTATATATTTACATATGCATGTATACATATATACTTATACTCACTTTCATGTATAATTTTTGCTTTGTGTGCGTTTATATATATTTTCCTCTAGAATATGTATTATTTTTGCCATTCCTCTAAAATAAAAATATGGTACTTGCGAGACTCGAACTTGCGCCATTCACTTGGGAGAGACATGTCTTTACCAACTAAGATACATAGGCTTTTGTTAACAAGACTAAAAACGATGGTGATCATTGTTCTTTTCTTATATCTTCTTTTCATGTTTGTTGTAATATTTTATTTAAAGATATATTTTTCATCTTAAATCTGTTTGCTGCAAACCATATGTCTAAATTGATCAGAAAATCGCCACGGACGCAATGATGCTAATTAAGTGACTAAATTCGGAAAGCTTTTCAAATTTTATTTCATTATTTAATTTAAATACGCAGGGTGTTACAATCATGTCAAGAATTTATGTTTGGAAGATCAATGTTTCAAAATAATCCAGAGAATCAAACAACCAACGTTTTTAAAAGGATGTAATTTTTGGCAAGATTGTAATTCATATGTCCGAATGTTTTGTGACGGCCCGCCCCGCACCAACCGACACTTCCTCCAAGTGTGCGCTGTACACATGTCCAACTGGAACGGAACGGTCGTCATAAGAAAAGAAAGAAGGGAATGAACTAATCAAGAACCTGTAGAATGTCTCACAGCGCATGGAATAAAATATAATAATAACATACTTGACATAAAACAGGTGAGACAGTGCATAAGCTGATAACTAATAATCAATATCAACATCAGAGCAGCGGAAATCCAAATACAGCTTATTACAACTTTTCAAATTTACAGTCTCTAACAAAAGAAAGCTAAAGTAGAAGATGCACCACCAATGCCCAAGCAGTGATCTTCAACAACACAGGGAGAATACTATATATATATTACGTGGAAGCCTCCTGCTCGTCTCCGGATCATCTACCCGTGCATCACCAGCTAACCTGTCTCTAGTCTGCTCGTGTGAGCACCCAGAGTAATAAGAGGAGACATAAAACTCTGGGTCAGACATAAAGCCCGGTATGAGCGATAAGCATCTAAACAGAATAATAACAGGTATACTAAACCATACCTGAACCTGGACCTGCAACCAAAGAGTTAGTACCACATACCGTACAGTACTCCAAGGTGCCATAATGAATAGTGTAAAGAATACGGGGGTGGGGTGTGCATGTCATAATGATAGCAACCAAATCAACCATAGCAACCATCCTCACATCTCTCACTCAGTGCATAAAGCATACGATATCTACCACTTTGGAACACTAGACAAATTGAGGTAACGACGAATCCCGACTTGTAGAAACCCTACTGTGACCAAGCTAAGCACATGGAGTCATGACCAAACATTTCAATGACCCATTTCATTGATCGTAGCCCTTAGTTCTACCAATGCCATAATGGCCCTGAATCCGCCTCCGTACCTCCTACCATAGTGATCCAAAGCTATAGACATCGATAGCCCCTTAACACGCGTCCCGCAGCAAAGCCCAACCATGAAGCGAACTCGTTGATTCCCATCTGGATCTTGAGCTCTAGCTTCTCATTTGGACTTCCTTTGCATCTCGGGTTTTGATCGAATTGGAGTGGGTCTTCAGAAGAGTTGTCGTGCAGTAGCAGCCCTAGAATACGGTTCGGTTCGGTGGTCATTACCCTCGTCGGTTCGGTTCGGTCCTCCTTCCTTGTCATCTTTCCATTCGGTTCGGTTCGGTCCTCCTTCCTTGTCATCTTTCCATTCGGTTCGGGTCGGGTACTCCACTTCGGGTCGGGTCGGTGTCCTCCTTCGGGTCGGGTCGGGTGTCCTCCCTTCCAGTGCTCCGATCCGCTCCCTCGTTTCTTCACATATTCCGATCCGATCCCTCCTTTCCATCTGATCCGTGTGGCCTTCCCTCTTGCTAGTTCTCCCAAATGTTTACTTCCGATCCGAGTCCTGCGTCTCCAAGTCGATCCGATCTGGCATCCAATTATTCTTCCGATCCGATCCCCTTGTCCACTCCAACTCTAAGCAAACGGCCTTCCTTCTCGCCAAGCCTCCTATGTGCCAAACTCCGGTTCGGGTCGGGTTTCTTGCCCAGTTCACATATCCGATCCGAGCCCTCATCCGATCCGATCCGGTTCGGAACCTGCCCACTTCTGCAACTTTCCAGCGAGCTTTCTACGCCATTCGACGACGTTTTCGACCAATTTAACTATTCTAATCAGTCATAAAACATACCATAGAATCATAGCAACATGTAAGAGTAACCACAAACACCAAAACCATGAATTTACATGTCAAAATGGATCAAAGATGCCCAAAATCCTATTTTTCCCTTAAGCATGATTAAATAAGACTAATCATAGAATTAATAAAACTTAACTAAATCGAACCAAATTTCTAACAGAGGCATAAAATATTATTTAAGAATTTCTAAACATTTTTCCAGAATTTATTGGTGTATAAATTCGCTAATCTTCACTAATCACCCTTAATTAACTGTAATTAGTGTCAAAACGATACTATCACTTACCTTTGCCACAACTAAAACCCCAAAACTGAAATATTATCTGATTTGGTGCTGTTCCCAATCTTACACAGCAGCTCTACCTCGGTTCTCGTGCTAATACTTCTTGATTTGATGCTTGCTAAGCCTAATCTTCAATTAGAAAGTGATTAAGAGGTGTTTTGAAGAGATTTAGAGGGTGGAGGCCATGGCTAGGTTAAGAGGAATGAATAGTGACGGCTGAAAAATGAGAAAAAGGTATTCTCCAAACCCTAACAGCCCTTTTAAACTCCTAATCCCGAAATCCCCCTTTGGGCCTAGCTGTTAATCACCCGGTTAAGCCCAATTAAGCTGTTTTTCACCATCTGAAACTTGTTTCAGCCATATCTCCCAAACGGTGAGTCCGTTTGGCTAATATGACCACTCTACGGAATTGTAAACCATCATCCGGATCCAATGGAAGTGGTTTCAGTTCAAAATTCCTTTCCAGTCAAAAGTTATGGTCAAAACAAGTTCAACTAGGGGCAAAACGGTCATTTAAAAATCGACAAAAACCATGAACATGGGAAATGACCCTACTAGTCGTTTCCCAAAAGTACACGACCATACGACTTCGTATGTGACAGAATTAAATATTCTACGATCCTATGATGCGGAGAATGCGGGTCGTTACACTCTCCCCCCCTTAAGAAATTTCGTCCCCGAAATTCCTTAACCTAAAACATACAAAAGATCCCGCATGCCTAACAGCCATATACAACAATCAAACATGCAAAACAAACAAACAAGCCTACCCTAGCATGCGGAAAACTAAATCGAAGTCAAAATCTTACCAGGCAAAGAGTTCTGGATAAGTCTTCCTAATGTCCTCCTCTGTCTCCCAAGTACAATCATTCTCGTCCTCGCCCCACTGAACCTTGACTAGCTTCACCGCCTTCCTTCGAAGTTGCTTCATGTCGTGCTCGACAATACGGGCCGGCTTGCGGTTCCCAACCGCCTCGGGTTCTACTTCGAAGTCCTCCAACTGATCAGGTGGAACAGTCATATCTAGGTCGTGAACGAACTTCCTTAGTTGGGAAACATGAAATACATTGTGAACTCCCGTCATTTTCTCTGGTAAGCCAACTCTATATGCCAAATTCCCGACTAGTTCGAGAACAGGGAATGGGCCAACAAATCTTGGTGCTAACTTGCCTCTCCTGCCAAATCGTATTATGCTCTTTAACGGAGAAATTTTGACAAACACCAAGTCACCAACGGAGAATTTTAGGTCTCTTCTCCTCTTATCAGCATAACTCTTCTGCCTATCTTGGGCAGCCTTCATTCGTTGTTGAATGGTCCTGATTTTATCTGAAGTTTCCCTCACCACATCTGGTCCAAGCATAAACTTCTCGCCAGTCTCTATCCAACATGATGGTGAGTTGCATGGTCTTCCGTACAAAGCTTCAAACGGAGCCATACCGATACTGGATTGGTAGCTATTATTATATGCAAACTCTACTAGATGCAAATGGTCATCCCATGATCCACCAAAATCCAATATACATGCTCTCAAGAGATCTTCCAAAATACGATTCACCCTCTCCGTCTGACCGTCGGTCTGAGGATGATATGCGGTACTGAGATGTAACTCTGACCCTAGAGCTTCTTGTAAGCTCTTCCAAAACCCACTAGTGAACAACGGGTCTCGGTCGCTCACAATGCCTTTAGGTACTCCATGGAATCTTACTACCCACTTCATATACAATTCTGCTAACTTAGCTGCCGTTCTGGTTGATTTGACTGGTATAAATCTTGCACTTTTAGTTAATCGGTCCACAATCACCCAAATGCTATCATGTCCCGATCTAGTCCTTGGTAAACCATCAATGAAATCCATCGAGACTTGCTCCCATTTCCATTCGGGAATTTCTAAGGGCTGTAACAACCCACTAGGCTTCTTTTGCTCGGCTTTAACTAGCTGGCAATTCATGCACTTAGATATAAACTTCCCAATGTCTCTTTTCATCCCTTCCCAGTAGTAGGTCTGCTTCATGTCTCGATACATCTTGTTACCACCGGGGTGTATAGTCAGCTTTGAGTGATGACATTCTCTAAGTATTTCATCTCTCAATCCATTGACATTGGGTACAACAAGCTTTCCATTCTTCCTAAGCCATCCATCTCGATCAAGCCCATACTTGTTCATCTCCTCATCGATGTCCATCTCTAACTTGGAGATGATCTCCAATAGATTAGGATCGTCCCTCTGACTAGAGCCGATCCGCTCAATCAAAGTGGGTCTGATCGTCAAGCTTGCTAACATTTCTGGATCCAGTTCGCACTTTGGTCTGAAATCAAACCCCGCGATATACTCCAGTTGCTTCCATTCTAGAAACATAGCCCCTAAGCTGGCATGTCTCCTACTCAATGCATCAGCCACCGCATTGCCCTTGCCCGATGTATATGCAATATCAAAATCATAGGAAGCCAAGAATTCTAACCATCTTTGTTGCTGGAGATTTAGATCCTTCTGGGAGAAGATATACTTCAACGATTTATGATCTGTAAACAACTCAAATCTTTCTCCCAAGAGATAGTATCTCCACATCTTCAACGCGAACACGATCGCTGCCAATTCCAAGTCATGGGTGGGGTATCTTCTCTCGTGCGGTTTCAATTGCCGACTTGCATAAGCTACAACCCTACCGCCTTGCATCAATACAGCACCCAGTCCGGTACCGCAGGCATCCGTGTATACTGTCATCTCTTCATTCCCCTTAGGAATGACTAACACTGGTGCGCTTGTCAACTTGTCCTTCAGACTCTTAAATGCATTCTCGCACCTTCCATCCCAGACAAAAGCTTGACTCTTTTTGGTCAACTGGGTCAACGGTGCTGCTATCTTGGAGAAACCTTGGATGAACTTACGATAATATCCAGCTAATCCCAAGAAACTTCTTACATCTGTTGCATTCTTGGGCGTAGGCCAATCCTGTACCGTAGCCACCTTCGCCGGGTCCACGGCAATCCCATTTTCTGATACAACATGGCCCAAGAATCTCACTTACCTCTTCCAGAAGTGACACTTAGAAAACTTTGCTTTCACTTGGTGTTTTCTCAACACCTCCATCACTACTCTTAAATGTTCCTTGTGTTCTTCCTCTGTCCTCGAATAGACCAAAATATCATCAACGAACACAAGGACAAACTTATTCAACTGATCTCTGAATACCCTATTCATAAGATCCACAAAATATGTTGGGGCATTGGTCAGCCCGAATGGCATGACCAACCACTCATAAAATCCAGACGGCGTTCGAAATGCCGTTTTAGCTATACTTTCAGCTTCCACTCTAAGCTGATGGAAACCTGTCGCGAGATCCAACTGAGAAAATACTCTCGCGCCACTCAACTGATCAAACAAATCATCTATCCGCGGCAGAGGATACTTGTTCTTCCTCGTCACTTTATTTAACTCGCGGTAGTCTACACACAAACGAAGGGAACCATCCGCCTTGGTAGCAAACACAACTGGTGCTCCCCATTCAGAAACACTCCTTCTGATAAATCCCTTCTTCAAAAGATCGCTGACTTGTACCTCGAGCTCTCGCTGCTCCCTTGGTGCCATACGACGAAGTGGCATCACTATAGGCCTGGCATTCTTTACCAAATCAATACGAAACTCAATCTCTCGGTGTGGTGGAAGTCCGGTCACTTCTTCGAAAACATCCGGATACTGGCCAACCACGGGCAAACCTGACAACTCACTATGCGGAATGTCAAGAGAGTTTAGAAAACTAGCCAATACCCCCTCACTGGGTAGACCACCAAACACTATCCTCCGCCCATCATCCGCTCTAGCTGTCACCAAAAAGCCCTCACAGTCTACCACCACCCCGTATCTTTCGAGCCAATCTACTCCCAAAATAATGCCAAACCCAGTAAAGCCCAAAACAAAGCAATCACAAACAAACATGCATCCATGACTCGATAAGACCACATTACGACAAATCATGCTAAGGCTAGTCGAACCACCAATCGGGTTCGTCACTACTAAAGGTCTATCGACAATCTCGGACTCCAATCCCAACCTATCTACCAGGTCACTAGATATGAAAGAACTGGAAGCTCCGGTATCAAATAAAACTCTAACAGGAACATCGTAAACAGAAAGCATACCTTGAATGACGATATTCTTTCCTTTCTCCGCCGCAGTTGGGGCATTCGACAAAGAAGGAATAGCATTAAGGGCATATGCTTTCACCATTTGCTTTTCTTTGGGGGGTTGCGGACACTTGTCCTTGTGATGTCCCATTTGGCCACAGTTGAAGCACTTCCTATCCGCTGGCTTGGCCCGACAATTACTAGCATAATGGCCCTTCTTACCACAGCTGAAGCACTCAACATCTTGTTTATTCTTTTTCTTCTGGCCATCCTTAGTCTGACTCTGCTTTCTTTTATTCTGGGAACCACCCTTGCCTCCACCACTTGCTTGTGGCTTTGGCTCATCTGCGGATGCAACCTCAGTCTTCGGCTTAGGGTAGAGACTCTCTGATCTTAATGCTTTCCCCACAATCGACTCAAACGTCTCATCGATGTGGTTAATAAGCCTTTCCCCTAAGTACTGATCTAACCCAGTTATGAATTTCTCATTCTTCTTCTCGGCGGTATCAATAAGAGATAATCCATACTTTGACAAAGTGTCGAATTCAGCAATGTACTCCGAGACAGCTCTGCCATTCTGCTTGAGCTCCAAGAATTTCTTAAACAACACTGACTTCTGAGCAACTGGAATGAACTTCTCGCTAAAGCGAGCTTTAAACCGCTCCCAAGTAATCTAATCTTCGGGAGTAGCTGCCTTTATAGCATTCCACCAATTCATTGCCCGCCCTTGCAGCTGACGGGACGCTAGCTTTCTCTTCATCGCATCCTCGATACCCAAATCCTCGAAGATGCGTTCGCAACTATCCAACCAATCCTGAACATCTGTGGCCGACTCCGTTCCGTGGAACGACTTCCCACCAAGGCTAGTATAATCCTTATTCAGCTTGGCGAAGTCGACTCTTGGCGCCTGCACTATTGGACCACCACCATTTCCATCATTGGGAGCTTCCCTTCGTACATCTCTAAGCATCTCTCTCATGAGGTCAGTAAACATCGTCCTCATGTCTGAAGCATTCCCATTATTGGCTCCCCTTCCAGCACCTCTAGTATATCGGCTCATCGTCAATCTGAAAAAGGAAACGATTAACGACTCCATAGTGGTGCTAGTGCAGTACGACTTCATCCTTATACCACTAATAGTATATATATAGCTTTTGAAAACCAAAATAACCACAAATACGCTCTCTCGTATACGTATATTATCTCTCCCTGATAACTTCCCTAGGTTAACTACACAACCTAGAGCTCCGATACCAAGTGTGACGGCCCGCCCCGCACCAACCGACACTTCCTCCAAGTGTGCGCTGTACACATGTCCAACTGGCACGGAACGGTCGTCATAAGAAAAGAAAGAAGGGAATGAACTAATCAAGAACCTGTAGAATGTCTCACAGCGCATGGAATAAAATATAATAATAACATACTTGACATAAAACAGGTGAGACAGTGCATAAGCTGATAACTAATAATCAATATCAACATCAGAGCAGCGGAAATCCAAATACAGCTTATTACAACTTTTCAAATTTACAGTCTCTAACAAAATAAAGCTAAAGTAGAAGATGCACCACCAATGCCCAAGCAGTGATCTTCAACAACACAGGGAGAATACTATATATATATTACGTGGAAGCCTCCTGCTCGTCTCCGGATCATCTACCCGTGCATCACCAGCTAACCTGTCTCTAGTCTGCTCGTGTGAGCACCCAGAGTAATAAGAGGAGACATAAAACTCTGGGTCAGACATAAAGCCTGGTATGAGCGATAAGCATCTAAACAGAATAATAACAGGTATACTAAACCATACCTGAACCTGGACCTGCAACCAAAGAGTTAGTACCACATACCGTACAGTACTCCAAGGTGCCATAATGAATAGTGTAAAGAATACGGGGGTGGGGTGTGCATGTCATAATGATAGCAACCAAATAAACCATAGCAACCATCCTCACATCTCTCACTCAGTGCATAAAGCATACGATATCTACCACTTTGGAACACTAGACAAATTGAGGTAATGACGAATCCCGACTTGTAGAAACCCTGCTGTGACCAAGCTAAGCACATGGAGTCATGACCAAACATTTCAATGACCCATTTCATTGATCGTAGCCCTTAGTTCTACCAATGCCATAATGGCCCTGAATCCGCCTCCGTACCTCCTACCATAGTGATCCAAAGCTATAGACATCGATAGCCCCTTAACACGCGTCCCACAACAAAGCCCAACCATGAAGCGAACTCGTTGATTCCCATCTGGATCTTGAGCTCTAGCTTCTCATTTGGACTTCCTTTGCATCTCGGGTTTTGATCGAATTGGAGTGGGTCTTCATAAGAGTTGTCGTGCAGTAGCAGCCCTAGAATACGGTTCGGTTCGGTGGTCATACCCTCATCGGTTCGGTTCGGTCCTCCTTCCTTGTCATCTTTCCATTCGGTTCGGGTAGGGTACTCCACTTCGGGTCGGGTCGGTGTCCTCCTCCGGGTCGGGTCGGGTGTCCTCCCTTCCAGTGCTCCGATCCGCTCCCTCGTTTCTTCACGTATTCCGATCCGATCCCTCCTTGCCATCTGATCCGTGTGGCCTTCCCTCTTGCTAGTTCTCCCAAATGTTTACTTCCGATCCGAGCCCTGCGTCTCCAAGTCGATCCGATCTGGCCTCCAATTATTCTTCCGATCCGATCCCCTTGTCCACTCCAACTCTAAGCAAACGGCCTTCCTTCTCGCCAAGCCTCCTATGTGCCAAACTCCGGTTCGGGTCGGGTTTCTTGCCCAGTTCACATATCCGATCCGAGCCCTCATCCGATCCGATCCGGTTCGGAACCTGCACACTTCTACAACTTTCCAGCGAGCTTTCTACGCCATTCGACGACGTTTTCGACCAATTTAACTATTCTAATCAATCATAAAACATACCATAGAATCATAGCAACATGTAAGAGTAACCACAAACACCAAAACCATGAATTTACATGTCAAAATGGATCAAAGATGCCCAAAATCCTATTTTTCCCTTAAGCATGATTAAATAAGACTAATCATAGAATTAATAAAACTTAACTAAATCGAACCAAATTTCTAACAGAGGCATAAAATATTATTTAAGAATTTCTAAACATTTTTCCAGAATTTATTGGTGTATAAATTCGCTAATCTTCACTAATCACCCTTAATTAACTGTAATTAGTGTCAAAACGATACTATCACTCACCTTTGCACAACTAAAACCCCAAAACTGAAATATTCTCTGATTTGGTGATGTTCCCAATCTTACACAGCAGCTCTACCTCGGTTCTCGTGCTAATACTTCTTGATTTGATGCTTGCTAAGCCTAATCTTCAATTAGAAAGTGATTAAGAGGTGTTTTGAAGAGATTTAGAGGGTGGAGGCCATGGCTAGGTTAAGAGGAATGAATAGTGACAGCTGAAAAATGAGAAAAAGGTATTCTCCAAACCCTAACAGCCCTTTTAAACTCCTAATCCCGAAATCCCCCTTTGGGCCTACCTGTTAATCACCCGGTTAAGCCCAATTAAGTTGTTTTTCACCATCTGAAACTTGTTTCAGCCATATCTCCTAAACGGTGAGTCCGTTTGGCTAATATGACCACTCTACGGAATTGTAAACCATCATCCGAATCTAATGGAAGTGGTTTCAGGTCAAAATTCCTTTCCAGTCAAAAGTTATGGTCAAAACAAGTTCAACTAGGGGCAAAACGGTCATTTAAAAATCGACAAAAATCATGAACATGGGAAATGACCCTACTAGTCGTTTCCCAAAGTACACGACCATACGACTTCGTATGTGACAGAATTAAATATTCTACGATCCTATGATGCGTAGAATGCGGGTCGTTACATGTTTCTTGAAATGAACTTGCGATTTTCATTGGGAAAATTTTCAATTAAGTTTCCAGAAATCAAGTACACATACACGACATTTTAATCGAGCATAATCACGCAAGAATCAACACAATCAAGACCAAATCGCACGCATGAAATCAAAGAATGATTGGGATTTCTAAACCCTATTTATACACCATTTCATCATTGGAAGAAATGCATCGAAACGAAAGCAACACAAATTCGAGAGTAGAAAGAAAAATCAAATCACCCACGGGTTTCAAACGCAATCCAAATCGGTGAACAAGAAAGCAACACGAATCAAGAAAAATCAGAAGAACATCTTTACCAACAACTAGAATTCGTGATTTGGAGCCAAAGAACAAAACCCCCTAATTTGTATCTCGATCTCTATCAAGAAGAAGGAGTAGTTTTTTAGTGAAATGGTTTTGAGTTTTTTTAGTTGTAGTGTTTTTATTTTTTACAAAACATTGTATAGTTTTGTAGTTTTGTCTAAACTAGGGTGTACGAGTTATGGGTCTGTAATTCGGGGAAAATCTGATTTTGGGATAAAGATCAGGGTAGGGTTTTGAGCGTAGGAATAAAACAGTTAGGATCAGGTGTCGTAAGTTTACTTGGAATTTGTAAGCGTAGAGTTTGTTTTAATTCTAGTAGAAACCTTGGGGAATGCAGCAGTAGGCAGGGTTTGCCGAAGCTGGGTAAAATCCGTGTCATTTATTTTCTGTATTTATTTTCACTTCTGCAATATGTGCTGTGATAATTGTAATATCACGTAAAAATGTAATAAACCCTATTCAACCCCCTCTAGGGTTAATCTAGATCCAACACATAGTATCAGAGAAGGTATTTTTCAATAACTATAGAGTCATGGATTGTTCTAGTTGTCATATTAGCGAGAGTTAGTCCAGTAATATTCCAATTATTTTCAATGGAATAGATTTTTCAATTTGGAAATCAAAAATTGAATTCTAATTAAAATATGTTAATTATTAATATTGGAATATTATTGAAAATATGAGTGATATACTGGATAAAAGGAATAAAATTATCAATGCTCGTGTTATGTTATGTAACACCCCGTATTTTCTGTGAACATAAAAATAACAAATCAAGGTATAATTAATTAGGTGAAATGGGTTGTGCCATTGCGTTCGTCTCGAAATTCTGCTTGAGATAGAATCTGAGTTTTCATAAATTGGACTCCATATGAAAAAGATATCCTTAAATTAAATATTGCAGCAAAACATGAAAAAAGAAGAATGAGAAAAGAATAATGTTTAGCATTGTTCTAAGGTTTGTAAGAAAAATACATAGTAGCTCATTTGGTTGGAACATGTGACTTGCATATAAGAGGTACATAGTTCGATCCCCGCCAGCGCCATATTTTTGTTTTAGGGGAATGGCTTAAAAGTGGCTTAGTGTGAACGCAGTTCAAAAAGTGGTTTAGTGTGGAAATGGGTAATTGGAAAGATAGATAAAAAAAGAAAATAAATATATAATATATATATATATATACATGCATATATATATATGACGTGTACGCATCATGTGGCGTACGTGGCGCATTTTTTGGTTGTCAATGATTGTTTTTTTATGTGGCCTTCTCTGATTGGCTTTTGTGACAAATTTAATAAAAATATGTGGATGCATGCAGTGAAAAGAAAGATTTATGCATGTATAAATAGATATTTATGTATGGGTAATTAATGTATAAATTAAAGGGGAAAATATGTAATTGACAATAATTGATATATGATCTACATATAAATATGAAGGATAAACATGAAAAATTACATGGCATAGATTGGTTCATGAAATGGTATATTTAGTATACCATTAATTGTGAGCATAATTAAAAGGATAATTATGACATAATTAAATTTGGAATAATTTACATATGGAATTTGTCATAAATAAGAAATATGTAAATTGTAGAAAAGGTGAACATTTGGTACATTAACGTTAAAGTAGAAGGTTATTAATACAAATGCTGAGTCATTCCTGACCTGTTGTTGAGTCACCAGGATAACTCTATCTAGTCTAGGCGGTTGAAATTGCTCCTATGATAATCTGACGGCTCTTAATTAAATTAAAACTCTATATAAGCAACCTAATTCTCAACCTAAAATCATATTTAAAATCAAACCAAGAGCCGTCATGCTGCCATTGGACAACCTTGAGTAGCCGCCATTCAACTTGAAGCAAATTAAAAGAGACAAATCAAATCTAAATTAAAAGAACGACTAATCTACATCAAAGGAAAGTTATTCAGCTTCAGAAAACAGATTTCATAAAACAAGACTTGCCTATATTTTGTAAGTACGGTTATATTTCCGATTTAAACATTAATTGGAAGTCATGACATGTAAGAAATTGAAATTAGAACGGTGCCTATTTGTTAATCTATATGGGTTCGTGTTTATTCATGTGATTTCCTTATGTCATATTCTTGTGATGAAACTATTGGGAATTAATATTATCATGTTGTATGATGGTGCTTATATATTTACATGAAATTATCATGTTTATGTCATATTCTTGTGATGAAACTATGGGGAATTAATATTATCATGTTATATGTTTATGGTTTTTATATGTTTACATGAAACCATCATGTTAGTGATTTTCCTATGTTATATCATATGCAAGTCTATGAGGCTAAACCATATTCATAGAAACCTATATGCCTAGATTCTCATGATTTTATGACTAGACTTATGTTAATTCAAAACGTAAGTTACATGATTTTATGTTAGATCCACTTTAGATCTATATATCTTCATGGGTATGTAATTTAGATCTATGACTAGTTCGCACAATTGGGATTAGTAGATCTAATTTGTTCATATTTACATGCCAAGTCAAGTTCATACATATGTTTCTATCATGATGGTAGACTAATACTTATGCAAGTTATATGTTTTATGTTAGATCCAAATCAAGATCTATATACATATGTTCATATGCAAGTTACATGTTTGAGTTAGGTCCAAAACTAGATCTATATATTTATGCATGTTTATGAAGTTGATTCATGCAAGTTCACATGATCATTATTGTTAGATCTAGTTCACACCTATATGTTAAAGTTAAAATTTTACATGCTTTGGTAGCGTACCTGTCATGATTATGTCATATGTTAGTTTATAAATAAAGTTATGTTCACACATGCCTAGATCTACATATTAACATGTTTAGGCTTATGGTTATTTAGTCTAATTCATATGCAAGGTTCATGCGACATGTTAATTTAGATGAATAATGTTTTATGTCAACATTACATGGAATATGTTTATATTATGCATGCTCCTTCCTTTTACCTCTTGTCATAAATTAGGCTAATTTGCGGGCCTAATTACTTTATGTGATTGATGCGAACGTGTAAACGGGGGTAACGTTGGGATAGACATTAATTCAAAACATGTTAATGATGTAGGTGGGCCCATAACCAGGTAAATGGTTAAGGCCATGAATGGTATAATTTATATACCATTAGTCTTGAACATAATTAAAATTATGTGGCATGAAAACATTTGAAGAAAACTTACATGTATACTTGACATAAATGATAAACATGAAAATTTAGCAAAAGACGAATATGTCTAACCCGAGGTTAGACTGAGTTGTGGTGTAAAACTGCCCGGAACCGACCGGCACATCCAGTGACCACAACAATACCTGTTTAATGTGAGAGCTTAGTGCATCAAGCCCAAAAGAACCCGAGGTTAGACTGAGTTGTGGTGTAAACCTGCCCGGAACCGACCGACACATCCAGTGACCACAATAATACCTGTCTAATCTGAGAGGTTGGTTCTTTAATTAATGAATTAAAGCTCATGAATAATCAAGCTAGAATGGTAGGGTTAAGTAACTGAGGTAACACTTAACCAACTTAACATGTTAACAAGACAGGATTGATAGGGTTAAGTAATTAAAGAAACACTTAACCATTATAACATGTTAACTAGACAAGTGGGTAAGGTTAAGTAAATGTTTAACCGTTATAACATGTTAACTAGACTAGAAGGTGGGGTTAAGTAAATTTAGAACGCTTAACCGATCTATCATGTTAACCAAACCAGAAGATGGGGTTAAGTACACCTAGAACACTTAACCGTTATAGCATGAATAGGGTTAAGTTAATGAGAAACACTTAACCAATATAACCTGATAAACGAGTAAGGTTAAGGAACACTTAACCAATTTGACTGGGTATATGGGTGGGTTAAGTCAACGTAAACTACTGGATAACACTTAACCAATTCAACATGACAAGTGAATGGATTAAGTTAACTTGAATTAATTGATGACACTTAACCAATCCAACATGACGAGAAAGAGAACTAAGTAGTAAACCTTAGTTAAGAGGACTAAGTTGTAAACCTTAGTTAAGAAAACGAACGATTCAGGAAACTAAGTAGTAAACCTTAGTTAAGAGAACTAAGCAGCAAAACCTTAGTCAAGATAGCCACGTAGAACACGAGAAGGAGTGAACGTCCATCTGAGAAGGAAGAAGGCTCCAACGGTCTGGGTTATGAAGCACGCGGCTTCGAGGGGACGTGAGGGTACTCTTGGTATCCCTCTGTGAGGTTGCAGATGATCCTCCTGGGCTCACAGAGGTTAAGGTCTTCGTTGGAAGAACCAAGAGTATGCCTTGGTTGCAACATAAGGCAACCTAAGGACTAGGATGGACCAACGTGATTCGGCGAGACCAGTTTTTGCCATGTGATAACAACTCGTCGTCTACCTACCATCTTAAGTCAATCGAGCACGTGAAGCGGAAAGGCGGAGAACTCCAACAGACCATATACTCGCTATCTAGTTATGGGTGAGGTTGGCCCATAGGTTTGTAGGGCATAGAGGGGCCTGCATACAGTTCTCATTCTTGATGTTCTTGGGTGCCTTTCAGTAGTTGAGGGAGGGGTCAAGTGGGACTATAGCCACACACAGATAAAAGCAGACCTTAGCATCTGCCTCGGTAGATAACTTAAAAGCTCCCGACCGAGTTCCATGTTTCTTGATTAGCCCTGCCACGGAACTCGGGACGCACATATAGAGGACATGTGCAACTAGACAGCGAAAACGATTCACGACACATACGTGGGGAAATTCTAGGAACATATACCGCTCTGGGTAGTGTGTCCTAGACTAGAGGGCATCGTGCGATAGGTAGCATAATCCCTAGTTGAACCTAGGTCCCATAAACCCTGAATCCGAGAAGCGTTCAATCGGTAGCATAAACCCCAGTGGCCCTGGGTAGCGTAAACCCTGGTTGAATCTAGAAAGCGTTCGATAAGTAAACCCTAGTTGGATCTAGGTAACACTCAATGGATAAGGGACTGCATACACAATAAAAAGGGGATCATTTTTATCATGAAAACACGATGCTAATTGAAACAGTCCTTAGTGTGTGCAGAGAAATAGAAGTGGGTGCGATAGCCAATTCCGTTAACCTTACCTTGTCTTATTTTAGGATTATCTTATTGCTATGGTATGGTTCTAAGTTCAGTTTGTTCATGTCATAGTCCTTTTCTTGTTTACATGCTGAAGTATAACTGGACTTACCAGACTTATGTCTGACCTAGTTTGTTTTCGCCTCTTTTCTTCGCCCCCCCCCCCCAGTTAGTCAGGGAGGGAATAGCTCAGCTCATTTTGGACTGTTACTCTTTCCAAGCTTGAAGACTCTTTGACGTATTGCTTTAGACTCTCTTTTCCATTTCTATGGCTGGCTAATGCTTTATTGGGGAATATCATTGTATATTTATGCTTCTTTATTTTGTTAAACAAGACAGATACTTTGGTATTGGAAAACAATCTTTGTACAAGTTGTTTATCAATGAAATAAAGTTTTATTTATTTACCGCTGCTTTAATTATCTGTCTTGTAATTTATCTGCATCTTTTACCTATAACTCTCCACCGAAGTTAAGGCATTCCCTTTGTGAGTGACCTTAACGGAGGTGGGGTGTTACATGTTAATTATTTATTCTCGATGTTTAACTCGGCAGGATATCTGGAAAACTCTCGATGCGCTGTATGGAAGAAAAGACAACTACTCAAAATCCTCAATTTCCAACTCAAGCTCAGATGTCTGCTTTACAGGAGTTACAGATGGAGACTCAACAGACGATGAGATAGGAGATTACTTGTATGAAAATTTAGTTCACTTTTGCACCGCGTTGACTAAGGCTATTGAGAGTCTCAAATATAAAAATAAAACTTTGAAATATGAGAAACTTTAGTTGATCATTAAAAATAATATTTTGGATCTACATCTTGAAAACGTCAAGAAATTTTCAAAATCTGATTGCAAAAAATTGTTTGAATCTAGAAAATAATCTCGTTCATCTCAATGAAAATATTCTAAAGCTTGAAAAGGAAATTCTGATTTTAAACGGAAACGAGATTGAGATATAAAGTAAAAACAATTTTTTGCAAAAGGAATTTGAAAATTTGAAGACGACTGAAAATTCCAAATATGAAACTATCGAGAAACAAAATTTGTAGAAAACTGAATCAATCTTGAATGAGCATGAAAAAGAGATTGAAAATATTAGGGAATTTGATAAACATTAATTTGAAAAACAAAATCATTATAAATCTAAGATTTTTGAGTCCAAGACCAAAATCAGATTGCTTGAAAACGAAAACTTGTTTTTGAAACAATATGATGTTGAAAGAAAGATAACTAATAATCATTGTTCAGATTTGATAAAAAATGGTGATCTTAAATCCAAAATTCAACGTCTAGAATCTACTTTGGATAAATTTTCTAATGGGAAAAAAATCGTTGAATATATTGTTGCAAAACCGAGTTTCAGTTGGAAATAAATGTTGTCTTAGCTTTGGAAAAAATAATGTTTTTCAAAAATTGAATTCAAATGATTTTTAAAATCCTTCGAATTGCTTTGGAAAAGATTGTTTTGAAAATTTGAACTTTAAAAATTTCAAAGGATTTTTAAATCACAAACGAGATGAAAACTTATTTTGTAACAATCCATTTAAACAATTTTGGGTCCTAAAAGGAAATAAAACAAACTTGGTTAAATTCAAACAGATTTGGGTACCTAAGGGCATAATGGTAAATTATGATGTATTGTTATACAAACCGGTTAGGGTACCGAAAGACGTGAACAAAGTTAGGAGTGGTTTTACAAATTTTGTTAGACCACTTGATCCCTTAAACAGTTAGGTACCAAACAAGGCTGAAAAAGAGTTTGAATTCAAGATGTTCTATGTCATTGTATCATTCAGCGTTCCTTGGCCAACTGTGTTGAGTTGGAGATCCACAACGTTTGCTGTAATTCAGGTATAATCTCTAAACTCATTTTTGTTTATATTCTATGTTTGTACTCTTCCTTTCTATTCCTCCTTCTTTTTATTCTTCCTTTTATTTATTTTCTGCTAATTCTGATTTGAATTGACACTACCACAATATTTTTTTATTTTGAGCTTCTTTAAATTGCAAAATTATTAGTTTTATGGAAATTTACTTCATTTGTATAAAACTCCCATGTTTTAATGATTTTAGATCTTGAATCTAAAGTTGTAAATATTTTGCAATTGTTTTGAAGCTTAATTTTATCCCTTGAATTCCTAACAATGCTGAAGCATTCTTATAAAATCTTGAACACTATTAATTTAATTTTTTGAAGATATGAAAAATTAATGAAATTTCACATACCTTTTTGGTTTTGAGTTTCTTCTAATTCATCTAAGAAAGACTTGAAAAATCACACTCATTACCGCACACTACCCTTTTTATGTTGTGATAATCTCATTGATTTTTTGGATTGGCTTGGCTATTCTGAATTGAAAATCATTTGGCATAAATTAATGTGTTGCATCCTTAAAATCATTTTTAAATCATGATCATTTGGCTTAGATATTTGGTTTTGTTTGAAATCATTTGAAATTGTTGATATCTTGAATCTCACACACTTTTTGGATTTGAAATTGATAATTTTTTGTGATCGATTCATTGAATCTTGAAATTTCACATCCCTTCAAGTGATTTCAAATAAATTGTTTCTTTAAATCTTGGATCGTTTCTATCTCTTGTGCTTGCTAAAAATAATTGTGAAAAATTCTCTTGTTAGTTCTGTTTTTTAATTGGTTGTTTTGCTGCTCTGATAAAAGGAACTGAATTAGTAGGTTTGTCTTCTTGGTCTTGGATTGGATATTCTTGTTTGGATACACTATAATTATGGCCTTTAGGACCTCCAAGTGGTATCAGCCTTATATGCTTTGAAATTGTCTCATTCAACTGGTTATTTCTTTTTAAACTTATTTTTCAACTTGAATAGATTTTTCTGAATCCCTCTTGTAATTAATTTTTTCAATTTTAAAATCATTTATTGATTATTTATTTAGAAATTAAAATCAATAACCAAATTGAACTATATTTAGAATTAATCAAAATTATTATAGATTTTTGAAATTATGATGAATTGTGACTACAGTATACTTCACAATAAGAGAAAATTTTATTTAAAATCTCATGATGTTTTGAACAAATTTTGTAATATCTTTAAATTGGTGCTTATTTCACGACCATCTTCTTTTTCCTATCATTATACTGTCATTCATCATGATTTTATATTAATGTGGAGAGTTTAATCTTTTTAAAAATCATTAACGAATATACAGTTTCAATATTTGTGATGGAAATGTGATTATAATATTTTTCAGAAAAAGAGATAATAGAAAAAATATCAAAAGAAACCCGGTACAGTTGAGCATATTTCATAATATGATTAACTAAGAAATTTATTTCACAAACCATTTATGTATCTACCACATTTTAATCATCCATTTTGGTATATTCTGAGGAGATTTTGTATAATAAGTATTTCTCTAACCTCGTATAAAAATCCAAGATTTGGTCAAGAATGGTTAAGAGAATACTTATAACTTAAGTTGCAACTGACCTCATTTAAAAATCCAAGATGTGGTTATGCATGGTTAGTGCGCACTTAAAATAAAAAGAAAAGAAGTGGAAAAGAAAAGAAAATACATAAATTTATATATATGAAATCTTACTTGATATGTAAAACAACCTATCAAGCCATTTTCTATTTTATGAAATGTGATAATATTTTATGATTAATTATGATTCTTGATTGATAGTCATTGGGATTTGAGATTAATTGATTTTGTCACTTGATTTCAATTTATAATCATAGTCCAAATCAATCACTGTTTAAAAAAAATCTTTGAAAATAATTGGAATTCATTTGTTTTAAAACTCTCTGCATTTTATAAAATTAATCGTAAGTCTATCATTCTACAATATAAAATTTGCCACTAGTTTTAAGAATATTATGATTTTTTTGATTGAATGAGATTTATGATGTACATTCTCTCTCTTGATCTGATTTTATATTTCTAGTCTATATTTCATCACTATTTTGATTTCTATATCATTTTGATGATAACAAAAGGGGGAGAATGGTTAAACTTTTGATTAGTGAGTGAATATTTCATGAATATTTTAATATTGAAATTTTAATTAATTTTTCTTCCCACTCAAGCACATATTTAGGGGGAGTTTTGTGTAGGGGGAGCATACATATAGGAGGAGTTCCACACTTCACTGTCAAAAAAATTTATTGCACTCAAAATCTTATTATATGTTTGTCATCATAAAAAAGGGGAGATTGTTGTATATAACAATTATATGATTTTTATTTGATAATAACAAACATATATATATATTATAATTGTGTTTGCAATTTTACTATTCTACTACATCACATACATAAATAAATATTTATATTTGAATAGAATACTACTACATAAGAATTTAAATATTCAAACAGTGTTTTATTTAAATATAAATATTTTATTTCAACATTTCAGTAGTACAAATTTCAAAAGTTCACTATTGTACATTCCACTGATATAATAAATTCAATTTCATATACATTTGTTCCTCACTACAGTTCACTCACACTACAATTCACTCATTTCACTCTATTAAATATTCACTTATTTACATTCACTCTTTCATGTACAAACACATATACACATATAATTGTGAGTGTGTGTACATACATACATACATATATATATATATATATATATATATATATATTTGTGGATATGCAAGCAAAATAAAGCTGTCATGATTGCTCAGCAAAGCACATCAATACAACATAAGCAGAGGGGCATGTATTTGCAACATGTTAGTGAACAAGGGAGAGTGTAAAAACATTGCTCAAAATTGTGCAGTCAATGCAGATAATACATGCAGGTTAAATTGCATGAAGCATGACAAATGTATAACAAAGCACACTTGCATTCACATGAATATGGTGCAACAACTTTTTCAAAGGATGTGCTACAGCAATACAAATGGTTCGAGTGAGGAAACATGGTGGACAAAGGGGAAATCACATAAGAAGTGGAGTGCACAAGAGTGTGCAAAGTGGAATGCATAAGACTGGTCCAGGTCAAGCCAAATTCAGTAACTCGACCAACATAATACAACTGAACAAAACATGCATAGCTACAACAATAAAAGAATAACCAACACAAGAATGCAATCTGGTTTAGGTGAAACCTCATGTTCAAAAGGTGAAGGCATAAATAGCACAATCATGCAAGTGAAAGCACACATGCAAAACTGGACAAGTGTGCACAACATGGCAACATTGATCAACAAGCCAACATCAAGTTCAAGAAAATGGAGCAAGCATGTAGTGGGGCAAAGAATGGTTGAATTGGTAAAATAAAAAAAATCTTTTAAATAATTGACTGGTTAATTTTTTTGGAAAAGATTAATATTGCAATTATAGTTTTTGGAAATTTATTCTCAAATCCAGCAGTGATAATATCACAATGACCAAAGGATTGAAGAATTCAAATCAGGCCAAAATATTTGGAAAATATTATTATTGAAATCATGTTGAAAGCATCTAAAGGCAATGCAAGTTTCAAAAAATTATTTCATGCCAAATTGGCATGCAAAAATTAAGGCAAGAAATAAAATCGATATGCACGAAATTAGGAAAGAGATTTAATTTGCAATATTGGCAAATGTTAATTTTGGCATGTACGAATTCTCATTTTTTAAATACTTCCAGAAAATTGCAAGTATAATTCATTGGCAAGAAATTCAATTTCAACACTAGATAATATCACATCATAATATCTATTTGTGTTATTTGTGGCAAGATTTTTTTCGTACAATCAAAGTTATACTTGGCAAAGATTTACTCTCCAAAAATCAGCAAGTAATTTATTCCTAAATTCACTGATTGAAAAAAATGAAGAAAGAGTTCAATTCTGCATTAACTGGTTCATATATGGAATGAACAAAAATTCCTAAATCTTGGCAAATATTTTTTCGGCAAGAATTCTATTTGGCAAACCATAGCTATCATATATGCATTAGTAATTGCCAGGAATCAATGCAATTTATTATTGCCAAATTATGTTTCCAATATGCACAGTAGGCATGAAGAAGTGAAGGACTATTCTTATCAATATATCAAATGAATGCTCACATTAAAAGGCAAGTAATAGAAGTAGCATACAAGAAAAATAGGAAGAATTTATTGTGCATTTTTTTTGGCAAATGATATTTTCGACAAGAAAACATTTCAAATTTGTTTCCAAGTTTGATGTGACCATCATGTCAAGAATTTATGCTTGGAAGATCATTGTTTCTAAATAATCCAGAAAATCAAACAATCAACGTTTTTAAAAGGATGTAATTTTTGGCAAGATTGTAATTCACATGTTCGAATGCCAGAAATCAACGTTCAATTTTCATAGGCCAAAATTTCGATCAAGTTTCCATAAATCAAGCATGCATGCACGACATTTTAATCAAGCATAATCATGCAAGAATCAACACATCAAGACCAAATCGTACACATGAAATCAAAGAATGATTAGGGTTTTTAAACCCTATTTATACACCATTTCATCACTGGCAGAAATGCACATCGTAATCAAAGCAACACAAATTCAAGAGCAAAAAGAAAAATCAAATCAAATCACTCACGGGTTTCAATCGCAATCCATATCGGTGAACAAGAAAGCAACGCGAATCAAGAGCAGTCAGCAGAACATCTTTATCAACAACTAGAATTCGCTATTTAGAGCCAAAGAGCAAAAACCCCTAATTTGTATCTCGGCCACCATGAAGAAGAAGGGGAAGTTTTTTTTTAGTGAAAGGGATGCCTTATACTTTGTTAAAGGAGGGTTTTGAGTAGTTTTTATTTGTAGTGTTTTTTTTTTACAAAACATTGTATAGTTTTCTAGTTTTGTCTAAACTAGGGTGTACGAGTTACGGGTCTGTAATTCGAAGGAAATCTGATCCTGGGGATAAAGATCAGTGCAGAGTTTTGAGTGTAAGATTAGAATAGTTGGGAGCGGATTTCGCAAGTTTACAGGGAATTTGTAAGCGTAGAGTTTATTTTAATTCTAGTAGAAACCTTGAAGAATGCAGCAGTAGGCAGGGTTTGCCGAAGCTGGGTAAAATCTATGTCGTTTATTTTCTGCATTTATTTTATCTACTGCAATCTATGCTCTGATAATTTTAACATCTCGTATAACTGTAATAAACACTATCCACCCCCCTGTAAAGTTAATCTAGATCCAACTATTTAAATAAGTATTGTGCAAGTCATGAATGACGCTTTCTTGTATATGAATGTACTTGGATGACTCATGAAGACGAGTGATCAAACTAACTTGGAATTACTTGAGATTGGAAGAGTCGACTCAGCATGAAGTAAGGAAGATGGATCAAGAGACGTAAGTTTAAAAATTATCTAAGGGTTAGTGTCATCACCGATCCATCTACAATAGATTGGTACCAATCCAAAAGTACACCTTGTTAAGGAGTGCAATTCTGGAGGTCGGTGTGACAGTTAAAATTCTCTACGATACTATGCCAAGTTCAATGCTGAGGGATGAATTTATAAATATTGGATAACTTACAATTAGAAAGGGAGATGATTTTGCTGGACACGCCCGGACCCTCCATGATTGCGAGGATCAACCGGACCACATTAAAAAATTCAAGTGCTTCTTCTATTGTTCTACTATTTACTTGTTATATTTTGGGATCTATGTGTGCTTTTTCTTATATTGCCTCCAAGACTAGTGTTTTCACACTATTTGGCGTTAATTTCGTTTTCTGGAGTTAACATAGTATAAAAATTTCGATGTAATTTTTCTAATTTTCTACATTTACTTTTAGTGCATTTACTTCAATTTTCAAATATTAAATTTATATTGTTTAATCTTAATTCTAAAAGAATTCAAAAACAATAATAAAATACCGAAAACATTATTCATTCCTTACTCTAGTCACAACTTAACCTTAAGATCCTTAGTTCCACAACTCATGTTCATAAATGAGCATATATATATAAATTTACATGTCCATTCACATAATACGAATCAATATATCACCTAAAACTAAAATATATCTACTTTCAAATTAGTTGCTAAACAAGTCAATTTCCCAAATAAATTATTTTTATGGGCATTATTTAGAAAATTTGTGTTAAAGAGAATATGTCGTTAAGTCCGGTGTATCGAAACGTGTTCTGCTATTAGCAAATCAGATAAGTAGTCAGAAAAAGACTTATATGTTATTTCATTTGCGTTAAAACAGAATCTTGATCTGGGATTCTGGGCACATTCATATAGCTTACACATATTTGGGTGTGATCCTGTTACAAATAATGTGTCCTCTACTAATGTGTTCTGTTTGAACAAGTCATTGTGATTCGTTCTTGATTCGATTCCTACTCGGCATCTTATTTCTTATTAGTTAGGAAAACTTGTAGCAAGTGGTACAAATGGTAGATGTGTTAGTTTAGTTTTTCATTTTGGTCTATAAATACTCTAGGCATTGTTGTATCCAATGTACTGAAGTTATCAAATAAAGTTCCTCTTCTCCTCTCTTATATATACTGTTTTTTATATTTTCAACTTTTGGTATCAGAGCCTAACTACTCGTATGAGTTTATTTTCTGATCTTGAGTGTTCTGTTCCTGCGGCGACAGCCACCATAAAGGGATGTCGTCCACCAGACCGGGTCTTGTTAGTGTTCAATAGTTTGGAGTTCTGAGCGTGAGATGCAGTTGTTGATTTATGGCGATGCGGCATGAACCAAAAGTCGAGTCATAGGAGAGAATAGGGAACGTTAAGCTTTTTAAAACATAAAGAGACCAAGAAAGTTAGATTGGTTATGAGACATGCCAAAACTCTGAAGATTTGTTCCAATCATTATGTGTTTCTAGCAATCATGGTGCAATAGCATGCTGGTAATGAGAAGTTTTGTGTTTGGCATGCTCCAGATTTTTCTGATAGGGTGGTTAAGGAGGAGATGTTCTACATTTATTTCGATTCTATTGAAAATAACAAGAGATTCATGGCAACAATAGAAAGCATAGCTGAATCCATCATGAAAGTCAAGGAGAAAGATAGAAAAGAAGCAGCATCTGCATCTGTACTGCTTGACAAGTTAACCGTCTCCAAAACCAAAAGCGAGGAGGCCAATGCTGTAGCTTCAACTGCTGATGTGGAAGAGGAAAAGCCCAAGCCTGAACCCAGCCCTTAAGAAGACAAGACTTAATTTGTCAGCAGTTGCTTCTGTTATGTTCTCTTCCTCTTGTTGGGTTTGTTATTTGTGTGAATTTCTTGGGCATGCCCTATGGTTTTAAACCAATCCATGTTTGGTTAATGAAAAAGGTGAGGTGGTTCAGTCTATCGACTTGGATGACTTGTGGTGGAGCCGATTGCTTATTTGAAATATGTGGCAAGAATGAAAAAAAAAAATCGAAGATGAAAGGCTCGTTGTTGCCAATAATGTTGGGTAAAATCAGCTTTCGCAAGGGACTCAGAGGCGATTATGTTGTCATGATGAGGCAGATTTGGGTTTTGGTTATAGGGAATTTCGGTCTTGCCATAGGAGGATTTGCAGTAAGATTGATTGGTGTTTAGCTTTGGGTTTGTTGTAGCAGTTGTCTGCAGAGATCACGAATTTGAAGAGGTCTAAGCAGTTGTGTGGTAGATGAATGGTGCAGTGGCAGTTTCAGGCATGAATCAAGCGTTGTGCATTTGTTGTTGCCTTGTGTATATATTTACATGTAAGTACGTGTGCTTCCTTGAAGTGTATTAGTGAAGTGAAGGCAATAGGCCTTGGAAGACGTACGCATCAGGTGATAGAGTGGAAGCATGGGGAAAACATGTTCAAAAAGATGCAGACGAATGCTAAAGAGAAGGAATAGAGAAGAGGGGGCGAATGCATGGGGATGTGCGGTATAAGCGCGAGGCAAGCGAATAGGCCCATGCAGATATAGGAAGTGAAATAGAGCTACTATTCATATTAGAGAGTTTTGGCTGTGTGGTGCTTTGCAGTGCTTAGTAGTGATGCAAGTTTGATAATAATAAAGAATGAAGATGCTCAGGTCGACGAAGAGTAGGTGTTGTTGATTGGTTTGGGTTGATTTGGTGTATAAGTATGAAGAAGAGGGTGCATTGAAGTGCTTTGTGGAGGTTGTATGAGATTGTGAATGAAGAGTTGCAGGCGATTTGTAGGTGTTGTGGGTTATGGTTTTGGGATGCATATTTCATGAAATAGAGGAGTGCCGGGGAGGATATAGTGTAGCGATGTTTGGTGATAATTTTATGCACTACAACAAATTGAGCATATTACAACGGTGGAAAACCATTGTAAAATACATTTTACAACTGTGGGGTAATCATCGTATATTAAGAAGTTGTAATAGACTAAAATCTTTTATAGCTGTTTTGCACCGTTGCGACATCGTTGTGATATATATATATATATATATATATATATATATATATATATATATATTACAAGTGTTTTTCACCGTTGTAATAAACTTTATTACAACTGTTATGCATCGTTGTTGTTATAATTTTAAAAACTGTTATGCACCTTTGTTGTTTTTACAACTGTTTAAAACCGTTATGATATATTTTATTACAAGTATTATTTTACAGTTGTAACATATCCACAAATTATATATATATATGCAAAATAGATGTAAGTTTAAAGGCATCATGATTTATTCATTGATAAAAATCACAACTTTACATCCAAAATACAAATTATAATCATATACCACATAAAAATGTATAAAATTACAATTGTCCTCCTCATTTGCCTCTGAAAGCAATTAATCGAATTACAAATCCCAATTACTACATAAAAATGGAATCTCCTTCAGTGGTTACAGTCTTTAGTTCGTTGTCTAGTTATTAGTTTCCATCTCGTAGCTCTTCAGTCTGAACTCAGGGTTCTATGGTTCTCAACAAAAATGAAGATAAAACAAAACATTATCAAAAAATAAAAACCAAGGAAGCTAATTAATTTTTGAAAGGCGAACATTACCTCCAACTTGAAAGTCAAATTACAAATCAAGGTATAATTAATTAGGTGAAATGGGTTGTGCCATTGCGTTCGTCTCGAAATTCTGCTTGAGATAGAATCTGAGTTTTCATAAATTGGACTCCGTATGAAAAAGATATCCTTAAATTAAATATTGCAGCAAAACATGAAAAAAGAAGAATGAGAAAAGAATAATGTTTAGCATTGTTCTAAGGTTTGTAAGAAAAATACATAGTAGCTCATTTGGTTGGAACATGTGACTTGCATATAAGAGGTACATAGTTCGATCCCCGCCAGCGCCATATTTTTGTTTTAGGGGAATGGCTTAAAAGTGGCTTAGTGTGAACGCAGTTCAAAAAGTGGTTTAGTGTGGAAATGGGTAATTGGAAAGATAGATAAAAAAAGAAAATAAATATATAATATATATATATATATATACACGCATATATATATATATATGACGTGTACGCATCATGTGGCGTACGTGGCGCATTTTTTGGTTGTCAATGATTGTTTTTTTATGTGGCCTTCTCTGATTGGCTTTTGTGACAAATTTAATAAAAATATGTGGATGCATGCAGTGAAAAGAAAGATTTATGCATGTATAAATAGATATTTATGTATGGGTAATTAATGTATAAATTAAAGGGGAAAATATGTAATTGACAATAATTGATATATGATCTACATATAAATATGAAGGATAAACATGAAAAATTACATGGCATAGATTGGTTCATGAAATGGTATATTTAGTATACCATTAATTGTGAGCATAATTAAAAGGATAATTATGACATAATTAAATTTGGAATAATTTACATATGGAATTTGTCATAAATAAGAAATATGTAAATTGTAGAAAAGGTGAACATTTGGTACATTAACGTTAAAGTAGAAGGTTATTAATACAAATGCTGAGTCATTCCTGACCTGTTGTTGAGTCACCAGGATAACTCTATCTAGTCTAGGCGGTTAAAATTGCTCCTATGATAATCTGACGGCTCTTAATTAAATTAAAACTCTATATAAGCAACCTAATTCTCAACCTAAAATCATATTTAAAATCAAACCAAGAGCCGTCATGCTGCCATTGGACAACCTTGAGTAGCCGCCATTCAACTTGAAGCAAATTAAAAGAGACAAATCAAATCTAAATTAAAAGAACGACTAATCTACATCAAAGGAAAGTTATTCAGCTTCAGAAAACAGATTTCATAAAACAAGACTTGCCTATATTTTGTAAGTACGGTTATATTTCCGATTTAAACATTAATTGGAAGTCATGACATGTAAGAAATTGAAATTAGAACGGTGCCTATTTGTTAATCTATATGGGTTCGTGTTTATTCATGTGATTTCCTTATGTCATATTCTTGTGATGAAACTATTGGGAATTAATATTATCATGTTGTATGATGGTGCTTATATATTTACATGAAATTATCATGTTTATGTCATATTCTTGTGATGAAACTATGGGGAATTAATATTATCATGTTATATGTTTATGGTTTTTATATGTTTACATGAAACCATCATGTTAGTGATTTTCCTATGTTATATCATATGCAAGTCTATGAGGCTAAACCATATTCATAGAAACCTATATGCCTAGATTCTCATGATTTTATGACTAGACTTATGTTAATTCAAAACGTAAGTTACATGATTTTATGTTAGATCCACTTTAGATCTATATATCTTCATGGGTATGTAATTTAGATCTATGACTAGTTCGCACAATTGGGATTAGTAGATCTAATTTGTTCATATTTACATGCCAAGTCAAGTTCATACATATGTTTCTATCATGATGGTAGACTAATACTTATGCAAGTTATATGTTTTATGTTAGATCCAAATCAAGATCTATATACATATGTTCATATGCAAGTTACATGTTTGAGTTAGGTCCAAAACTAGATCTATATATTTATGCATGTTTATGAAGTTGATTCATGCAAGTTCACATGATCATTATTGTTAGATCTAGTTCACACCTATATGTTAAAGTTAAAATTTTACATGCTTTGGTAGCGTACCTGTCATGATTATGTCATATGTTAGTTTATAAATAAAGTTATGTTCACACATGCCTAGATCTACATATTAACATGTTTAGGCTTATGGTTATTTAGTCTAATTCATATGCAAGGTTCATGCGACATGTTAATTTAGATGAATAATGTTTTATGTCAACATTACATGGAATATGTTTATATTATGCATGCTCCTTCCTTTTACCTCTTGTCATAAATTAGGCTAATTTGCGGGCCTAATTACTTTATGTGATTGATGCGAACGTGTAAACGGGGGTAACGTTGGGATAGACATTAATTCAAAACATGTTAATGATGTAGGTGGGCCCATAACCAGGTAAATGGTTAAGGCCATGAATGGTATAATTTATATACCATTAGTCTTGAACATAATTAAAATTATGTGGCATGAAAACATTTGAAGAAAACTTACATGTATACTTGACATAAATGATAAACATGAAAATTTAGCAAAAGACGAATATGTCTAACCCGAGGTTAGACTGAGTTGTGGTGTAAAACTGCCCGGAACCGACCGGCACATCCAGTGACCACAACAATACCTGTTTAATGTGAGAGCTTAGTGCATCAAGCCCAAAAGAACCCGAGGTTAGACTGAGTTGTGGTGTAAACCTGCCCGGAACCGACCGACACATCCAGTGACCACAATAATACCTGTCTAATCTGAGAGGTTGGTTCTTTAATTAATGAATTAAAGCTCATGAATAATCAAGCTAGAATGGTAGGGTTAAGTAACTGAGGTAACACTTAACCAACTTAACATGTTAACAAGACAGGATTGATAGGGTTAAGTAATTAAAGAAACACTTAACCATTATAACATGTTAACTAGACAAGTGGGTAAGGTTAAGTAAATGTTTAACCGTTATAACATGTTAACTAGACTAGAAGGTGGGGTTAAGTAAATTTAGAACGCTTAACCGATCTATCATGTTAACCAAACCAGAAGATGGGGTTAAGTACACCTAGAACACTTAACCGTTATAGCATGAATAGGGTTAAGTTAATGAGAAACACTTAACCAATATAACCTGATAAACGAGTAAGGTTAAGGAACACTTAACCAATTTGACTGGGTATATGGGTGGGTTAAGTCAACGTAAACTACTGGATAACACTTAACCAATTCAACATGACAAGTGAATGGATTAAGTTAACTTGAATTAATTGATGACACTTAACCAATCCAACATGACGAGAAAGAGAACTAAGTAGTAAACCTTAGTTAAGAGGACTAAGTTGTAAACCTTAGTTAAGAAAACGAACGATTCAGGAAACTAAGTAGTAAACCTTAGTTAAGAGAACTAAGCAGCAAAACCTTAGTCAAGATAGCCACGTAGAACATGAGAAGGAGTGAACGTCCATCTGAGAAGGAAGAAGGCTCCAACGGTCTGGGTTATGAAGCACGCGGCTTCGAGGGGACGTGAGGGTACTCTTGGTATCCCTCTGTGAGGTTGCAGATGATCCTCCTGGGCTCACAGAGGTTAAGGTCTTCGTTGGAAGAACCAAGAGTATGCCTTGGTTGCAACATAAGGCAACCTAAGGACTAGGATGGACCAACGTGATTTGGCGAGACCAGTTTTTGCCATGTGATAACAACTCGTCGTCTACCTACCATCTTAAGTCAATCGAGCACGTGAAGCGGAAAGGCGGAGAACTCCAACAGACCATATACTCGCTATCTAGTTATGGGTGAGGTTGGCCCATAGGTTTGTAGGGCATAGAGGGGCCTGCATACAGTTCTCATTCTTGATATTCTTGGGTGCCTTTCAGTAGTTGAGGGAGGGGTCAAGTGGGACTATAGCCACACACAGATAAAAGCAGACCTTAGCATCTGCCTCGGTAGATAACTTAAAAGCTCCCGACCGAGTTCCATGTTTCTTGATTAGCCCTGCCACGGAACTCGGGACGCACATATAGAGGACATGTGCAACTAGACAGCGAAAACGATTCACGACACATACGTGGGGAAATTCTAGGAACATATACCGCTCTGGGTAGTGTGTCCTAGACTAGAGGGCATCGTGCGATAGGTAGCATAATCCCTAGTTGAACCTAGGTCCCATAAACCCTGAATCCGAGAAGCGTTCAATCGGTAGCATAAACCCCAGTGGCCCTGGGTAGCGTAAACCCTGGTTGAATCTAGAAAGCGTTCGATAAGTAAACCCTAGTTGGATCTAGGTAACACTCAATGGATAAGGGACTGCATACACAATAAAAAGGGGATCATTTTTATCATGAACACACGATGCTAATTGAAACAGTCCTTAGTGTGTGCAGAGAAATAGAAGTGGGTGCGATAGCCAATTCCGTTAACCTTACCTTGTCTTATTTTAGGATTATCTTATTGCTATGGTATGGTTCTAAGTTCAGTTTGTTCATGTCATAGTCCTTTTCTTGTTTACATGCTGAAGTATAACTGGACTTACCAGACTTATGTCTGACCTAGTTTGTTTTCGCCTCTTTTCTTCGCCCCCCCCCCCAGTTAGTCAGGGAGGGAATAGCTCAGCTCATTTTGGACTGTTACTCTTTCCAAGCTTGAAGACTCTTTGACGTATTGCTTTAGACTCTCTTTTCCATTTCTATGGCTGGCTAATGCTTTATTGGGGAATATCATTGTATATTTATGCTTCTTTATTTTGTTAAACAAGACAGATACTTTGGTATTGGAAAACAATCTTTGTACAAGTTGTTTATCAATGAAATAAAGTTTTATTTATTTACCGCTGCTTTAATTATCTGTCTTGTAATTTATCTGCATCTTTTACCTATAACTCTCCACCGAAGTTAAGGCATTCCCTTTGTGAGTGACCTTAACGGAGGTGGGGTGTTACATGTTAATTATTTATTCTCGATGTTTAACTCGGCAGGATATCTGGAAAACTCTCGATGCGCTGTATGGAAGAAAAGACAACTACTCAAAATCCTCAATTTCCAACTCAAGCTCAGATGTCTGCTTTACAGGAGTTACAGATGGAGACTCAACAGACGATGAGATAGGAGATTACTTGTATGAAAATTTAGTTCACTTTTGCACCGCGTTGACTAAGGCTATTGAGAGTCTCAAATATAAAAATAAAACTTTGAAATATGAGAAACTTTAGTTGATCATTAAAAATAATATTTTGGATCTACATCTTGAAAACGTCAAGAAATTTTCAAAATCTGATTGCAAAAAATTGTTTGAATCTAGAAAATAATCTCGTTCATCTCAATGAAAATATTCTAAAGCTTGAAAAGGAAATTCTGATTTTAAACGGAAACGAGATTGAGATATAAAGTAAAAACAATTTTTTGCAAAAGGAATTTGAAAATTTGAAGACGACTGAAAATTCCAAATATGAAACTATCGAGAAACAAAATTTGTAGAAAACTGAATCAATCTTGAATGAGCATGAAAAAGAGATTGAAAATATTAGGGAATTTGATAAACATTAATTTGAAAAACAAAATCATTATAAATCTAAGATTTTTGAGTCCAAGACCAAAATCAGATTGCTTGAAAACGAAAACTTGTTTTTGAAACAATATGATGTTGAAAGAAAGATAACTAATAATCATTGTTCAGATTTGATAAAAAATGGTGATCTTAAATCCAAAATTCAACGTCTAGAATCTACTTTGGATAAATTTTCTAATGGGAAAAAAATCGTTGAATATATTGTTGCAAAACCGAGTTTCAGTTGGAAATAAATGTTGTCTTAGCTTTGGAAAAAATAATGTTTTTCAAAAATTGAATTCAAATGATTTTTAAAATCCTTCGAATTGCTTTGGAAAAGATTGTTTTGAAAATTTGAACTTTAAAAATTTCAAAGGATTTTTAAATCACAAACGAGATGAAAACTTATTTTGTAACAATCCATTTAAACAATTTTGGGTCCTAAAAGGAAATAAAACAAACTTGGTTAAATTCAAACAGATTTGGGTACCTAAGGGCATAATGGTAAATTATGATGTATTGTTATACAAACCGGTTAGGGTACCGAAAGACGTGAACAAAGTTAGGAGTGGTTTTACAAATTTTGTTAGACCACTTGATCCCTTAAACAGTTAGGTACCAAACAAGGCTGAAAAAGAGTTTGAATTCAAGATGTTCTATGTCATTGTATCATTCAGCGTTCCTTGGCCAACTGTGTTGAGTTGGAGATCCACAACGTTTGCTGTAATTCAGGTATAATCTCTAAACTCATTTTTGTTTATATTCTATGTTTGTACTCTTCCTTTCTATTCCTCCTTCTTTTTATTCTTCCTTTTATTTATTTTCTGCTAATTCTGATTTGAATTGACACTACCACAATATTTTTTTATTTTGAGCTTCTTTAAATTGCAAAATTATTAGTTTTATGGAAATTTACTTCATTTGTATAAAACTCCCATGTTTTAATGATTTTAGATCTTGAATCTAAAGTTGTAAATATTTTGCAATTGTTTTGAAGCTTAATTTTATCCCTTGAATTCCTAACAATGCTGAAGCATTCTTATAAAATCTTGAACACTATTAATTTAATTTTTTGAAGATATGAAAAATTAATGAAGTTTCACATACCTTTTTGGTTTTGAGTTTCTTCTAATTCATCTAAGAAAGACTTGAAAAATCACACTCATTACCGCACACTACCCTTTTTATGTTGTGATAATCTCATTGATTTTTTGGATTGGCTTGGCTATTCTGAATTGAAAATCATTTGGCATAAATTAATGTGTTGCATCCTTAAAATCATTTTTAAATCATGATCATTTGGCTTAGATATTTGGTTTTGTTTGAAATCATTTGAAATTGTTGATATCTTGAATCTCACACACTTTTTGGATTTGAAATTGATAATTTTTTGTGATCGATTCATTGAATCTTGAAATTTCACATCCCTTCAAGTGATTTCAAATAAATTGTTTCTTTAAATCTTGGATCGTTTCTATCTCTTGTGCTTGCTAAAAATAATTGTGAAAAATTCTCTTGTTAGTTCTGTTTTTTAATTGGTTGTTTTGCTGCTCTGATAAAAGGAACTGAATTAGTAGGTTTGTCTTCTTGGTCTTGGATTGGATATTCTTGTTTAGATACACTATAATTATGGCCTTTAGGACCTCCAAGTGGTATCAGCCTTATATGCTTTGAAATTGTCTCATTCAACTGGTTATTTCTTTTTAAACTTATTTTTCAACTTGAATAGATTTTTCTGAATCCCTCTTGTAATTAATTTTTTCAATTTTAAAATCATTTATTGATTATTTATTTAGAAATTAAAATCAATAACCAAATTGAACTATATTTAGAATTAATCAAAATTATTATAGATTTTTGAAATTATGATGATTTGTGACTACAGTATACTTCACAATAAGAGAAAATTTTATTTAAAATCTCATGATGTTTTGAACAAATTTTGTAATATCTTTAAATTGGTGCTTATTTCACGACCATCTTCTTTTTCCTATCATTATACTGTCATTCATCATGATTTTATATTAATGTGGAGAGTTTAATCTTTTTAAAAATCATTAACGAATATACAGTTTCAATATTTGTGATGGAAATGTGATTATAATATTTTTCAGAAAAAGAGATAATAGAAAAAATATCAAAAGAAACCCGGTACAGTTGAGCATATTTCATAATATGATTAACTAAGAAATTTATTTCACAAACCATTTATGTATCTACCACATTTTAATCATCCATTTTGGTATATTCTGAGGAGATTTTGTATAATAAGTATTTCTCTAACCTCGTATAAAAATCCAAGATTTGGTCAAGAATGGTTAAGAGAATACTTATAACTTAAGTTGCAACTGACCTCATTTAAAAATCCAAGATGTGGTTATGCATGGTTAGTGCGCACTTAAAATAAAAAGAAAAGAAGTGGAAAAGAAAAGAAAATACATAAATTTATATATATGAAATCTTACTTGATATGTAAAACAACCTATCAAGCCATTTTCTATTTTATGAAATGTGATAATATTTTATGATTAATTATGATTCTTGATTGATAGTCATTGGGATTTGAGATTAATTGATTTTGTCACTTGATTTCAATTTATAATCATAGTCCAAATCAATCACTGTTTAAAAAAAAATCTTTGAAAATAATTGGAATTCATTTGTTTTAAAACTCTCTGCATTTTATAAAATTAATCGTAAGTCTATCATTCTACAATATAAAATTTGCCACTAGTTTTAAGAATATTATGATTTTTTTGATTGAATGAGATTTATGATGTACATTCTCTCTCTTGATCTGATTTTATATTTCTAGTCTATATTTCATCACTATTTTGATTTCTATATCATTTTGATGATAACAAAAGGGGGAGAATGGTTAAACTTTTGATTAGTGAGTGAATATTTCATGAATATTTTAATATTGAAATTTTAATTAATTTTTCTTCCCACTCAAGCACATATTTAGGGGGAGTTTTGTGTAGGGGGAGCATACATATAGGAGGAGTTCCACACTTCACTGTCAAAAAAATTTATTGCACTCAAAATCTTATTATATGTTTGTCATCATAAAAAAGGGGAGATTGTTGTATATAACAATTATATGATTTTTATTTGATAATAACAAACATATATATATATTATAATTGTGTTTGCAATTTTACTATTCTACTACATCACATACATAAATAAATATTTATATTTGAATAGAATACTACTACATAAGAATTTAAATATTCAAACAGTGTTTTATTTAAATATAAATATTTTATTTCAACATTTCAGTAGTACAAATTTCAAAAGTTCACTATTGTACATTCCACTGATATAATAAATTCAATTTCATATACATTTGTTCCTCACTACAGTTCACTCACACTACAATTCACTCATTTCACTCTATTAAATATTCACTTATTTACATTCACTCTTTCATGTACAAACACATATACACATATAATTGTGAGTGTGTGTACATACATACATACATACATATATATATATATATATATATATATATATATTTGTGGATATGCAAGCAAAATAAAGCTGTCATGATTGCTCAGCAAAGCACATCAATACAACATAAGCAGAGGGGCATGTATTTGCAACATGTTAGTGAACAAGGGAGAGTGTAAAAACATTGCTCAAAATTGTGCAGTCAATGCAGATAATACATGCAGGTTAAATTGCATGAAGCATGACAAATGTATAACAAAGCACACTTGCATTCACATGAATATGGTGCAACAACTTTTTCAAAGGATGTGCTACAGCAATACAAATGGTTCGAGTGAGGAAACATGGTGGACAAAGGGGAAATCACATAAGAAGTGGAGTGCACAAGAGTGTGCAAAGTGGAATGCATAAGACTGGTCCAGGTCAAGCCAAATTCAGTAACTCGACCAACATAATACAACTGAACAAAACATGCATAGCTACAACAATAAAAGAATAACCAACACAAGAATGCAATCTGGTTTAGGTGAAACCTCATGTTCAAAAGGTGAAGGCATAAATAGCACAATCATGCAAGTGAAAGCACACATGCAAAACTGGACAAGTGTGCACAACATGGCAACATTGATCAACAAGCCAACATCAAGTTCAAGAAAATGGAGCAAGCATGTAGTGGGGCAAAGAATGGTTGAATTGGTAAAATAAAAAAAATCTTTTAAATAATTGACTGGTTAATTTTTTTGGAAAAGATTAATATTGCAATTATAGTTTTTGGAAATTTATTCTCAAATCCAGCAGTGATAATATCACAATGACCAAAGGATTGAAGAATTCAAATCAGGCCAAAATATTTGGAAAATATTATTATTGAAATCATGTTGAAAGCATCTAAAGGCAATGCAAGTTTCAAAAAATTATTTCATGCCAAATTGGCATGCAAAAATTAAGGCAAGAAATAAAATCGATATGCACGAAATTAGGAAAGAGATTTAATTTGCAATATTGGCAAATGTTAATTTTGGCATGTACGAATTCTCATTTTTTAAATACTTCCAGAAAATTGCAAGTATAATTCATTGGCAAGAAATTCAATTTCAACACTAGATAATATCACATCATAATATCTATTTGTGTTATTTGTGGCAAGATTTTTTTCGTACAATCAAAGTTATACTTGGCAAAGATTTACTCTCCAAAAATCAGCAAGTAATTTATTCCTAAATTCACTGATTGAAAAAAATGAAGAAAGAGTTCAATTCTGCATTAACTGGTTCATATATGGAATGAACAAAAATTCCTAAATCTTGGCAAATATTTTTTCGGCAAGAATTCTATTTGGCAAACCATAGCTATCATATATGCATTAGTAATTGCCAGGAATCAATGCAATTTATTATTGCCAAATTATGTTTCCAATATGCACAGTAGGCATGAAGAAGTGAAGGACTATTCTTATCAATATATCAAATGAATGCTCACATTAAAAGGCAAGTAATAGAAGTAGCATACAAGAAAAATAGGAAGAATTTATTGTGCATTTTTTTTGGCAAATGATATTTTCGACAAGAAAACATTTCAAATTTGTTTCCAAGTTTGATGTGACCATCATGTCAAGAATTTATGCTTGGAAGATCATTGTTTCTAAATAATCCAGAAAATCAAACAATCAACGTTTTTAAAAGGATGTAATTTTTGGCAAGATTGTAATTCACATGTTCGAATGCCAGAAATCAACGTTCAATTTTCATAGGCCAAAATTTCGATCAAGTTTCCATAAATCAAGCATGCATGCACGACATTTTAATCAAGCATAATCATGCAAGAATCAACACATCAAGACCAAATCGTACACATGAAATCAAAGAATGATTAGGGTTTTTAAACCCTATTTATACACCATTTCATCACTGGCAGAAATGCACATCGTAATCAAAGCAACACAAATTCAAGAGCAAAAAGAAAAATCAAATCAAATCACTCACGGGTTTCAATCGCAATCCATATCGGTGAACAAGAAAGCAACGCGAATCAAGAGCAGTCAGCAGAACATCTTTATCAACAACTAGAATTCGCTATTTAGAGCCAAAGAGCTAAAACCCCTAATTTGTATCTCGGCCACCATGAAGAAGAAGGGGAAGTTTTTTTTTAGTGAAAGGGAGGCCTTATACTTTGTTAAAGGAGGGTTTTGAGTAGTTTTTATTTGTAGTGTTTTTTTTTACAAAACATTGTATAGTTTTCTAGTTTTGTCTAAACTAAGGTGTACGAGTTACGGGTCTGTAATTCGAAGGAAATCTGATCCTGGGGATAAAGATCAGTGCAGAGTTTTGAGTGTAAGATTAGAATAGTTGGGAGCGGATTTCGCAAGTTTACAGGGAATTTGTAAGCGTAGAGTTTATTTTAATTCTAGTAGAAACCTTGAAGAATGCAGCAGTAGGCAGGGTTTGCCGAAGCTGGGTAAAATCTATGTCGTTTATTTTCTGCATTTATTTTATCTACTGCAATCTATGCTCTGATAATTTTAACATCTCGTATAACTGTAATAAACACTATCCACCCCCCTGTAAAGTTAATCTAGATCCAACTATTTAAATAAGTATTGTGCAAGTCATGAATGACGCTTTCTTGTATATGAATGTACTTGGATGACTCATGAAGACGAGTGATCAAACTAACTTGGAATTACTTGAGATTGGAAGAGTCGACTCAGCATGAAGTAAGGAAGATGGATCAAGAGACGTAAGTTTAAAAATTATCTAAGGGTTAGTGTCATCACCGATCCATCTACAATAGATTGGTACCAATCCAAAAGTACACCTTGTTAAGGAGTGCAATTCTGGAGGTCGGTGTGACAGTTAAAATTCTCTACGATACTATGCCAAGTTCAATGCTGAGGGATGAATTTATAAATATTGGATAACTTACAATTAGAAAGGGAGATGATTTTGCTGGACACGCCCGGACCCTCCATGATTGCGAGGATCAACCGGACCACATTAAAAAATTCAAGTGCTTCTTCTATTGTTCTACTATTTACTTGTTATATTTTGGGATCTATGTGTGCTTTTTCTTATATTGCCTCCAAGACTAGTGTTTTCACACTATTTGGCGTTAATTTCGTTTTCTGGAGTTAACATAGTATAAAAATTTCGATGTAATTTTTCTAATTTTCTACATTTACTTTTAGTGCATTTACTTCAATTTTCAAATATTAAATTTATATTGTTTAATCTTAATTCTAAAAGAATTCAAAAACAATAATAAAATACCGAAAACATTATTCATTCCTTACTCTAGTCACAACTTAACCTTAAGATCCTTAGTTCCACAACTCATGTTCATAAATGAGCATATATATATAAATTTACATGTCCATTCACATAATACGAATCAATATATCACCTAAAACTAAAATATATCTACTTTCAAATTAGTTGCTAAACAAGTCAATTTCCCAAATAAATTATTTTTATGGGCATTATTTAGAAAATTTGTGTTAAAGAGAATATGTCGTTAAGTCCGGTGTATCGAAACGTGTTCTGCTATTAGCAAATCAGATAAGTAGTCAGAAAAAGACTTATATGTTATTTCATTTGCGTTAAAACAGAATCTTGATCTGGGATTCTGGGCACATTCATATAGCTTACACATATTTGGGTGTGATCCTGTTACAAATAATGTGTCCTCTACTAATGTGTTCTGTTTGAACAAGTCATTGTGATTCGTTCTTGATTCGATTCCTACTCGGCATCTTATTTCTTATTAGTTAGGAAAACTTGTAGCAAGTGGTACAAATGGTAGATGTGTTAGTTTAGTTTTTCATTTTGGTCTATAAATACTCTAGGCATTGTTGTATCCAATGTACTGAAGTTATCAAATAAAGTTCCTCTTCTCCTCTCTTATATATACTGTTTTTTATATTTTCAACTTTTGGTATCAGAGCCTAACTACTCGTATGAGTTTATTTTCTGATCTTGAGTGTTCTGTTCCTGCGGCGACAGCCACCATAAAGGGATGTCGTCCACCAGACCGGGTCTTGTTAGTGTTCAATAGTTTGGAGTTCTGAGCGTGAGATGCAGTTGTTGATTTATGGCGATGCGGCATGAACCAAAAGTCGAGTCAAAGGAGAGAATAGGGAACGTTAAGCTTTTTAAAACATAAAGAGACCAAGAAAGTTAGATTGGTTATGAGACATGCCAAAACTCTGAAGATTTGTTCCAATCATTATGTGTTTCTAGCAATCATGGTGCAATAGCATGCTGGTAATGAGAAGTTTTGTGTTTGGCATGCTCCAGATTTTTCTGATAGGGTGGTTAAGGAGGAGATGTTCTACATTTATTTCGATTCTATTGAAAATAACAAGAGATTCATGGCAACAATAGAAAGCATAGCTGAATCCATCATGAAAGTCAAGGAGAAAGATAGAAAAGAAGCAGCATCTGCATCTGTACTGCTTGACAAGTTAACCGTCTCCAAAACCAAAAGCGAGGAGGCCAATGCTGTAGCTTCAACTGCTGATGTGGAAGAGGAAAAGCCCAAGCCTGAACCCAGCCCTTAAGAAGACAAAACTTAATTTGTCAGCAGTTGCTTCTGTTATGTTCTCTTCCTCTTGTTGGGTTTGTTATTTGTGTGAATTTCTTGGGCATGCCCTATGGTTTTAAACCAATCCATGTTTGGTTAATGAAAAAGGTGAGGTGGTTCAGTCTATCGACTTGGATGACTTGTGGTGGAGCCGATTGCTTATTTGAAATATGTGGCAAGAATGAAAAAAAAAATCGAAGATGAAAGGCTCGTTGTTGCCAATAATGTTGGGTAAAATCAGCTTTCGCAAGGGACTCAGAGGCGATTATGTTGTCATGATGAGGCAGATTTGGGTTTTGGTTATAGGGAATTTCGGTCTTGCCATAGGAGGATTTGCAGTAAGATTGATTGGTGTTTAGCTTTGGGTTTGTTGTAGCAGTTGTCTGCAGAGATCACGAATTTGAAGAGGTCTAAGCAGTTGTGTGGTAGATGAATGGTGCAGTGGCAGTTTCAGGCATGAATCAAGCGTTGTGCATTTGTTGTTGCCTTGTGTATATATTTACATGTAAGTACGTGTGCTTCCTTGAAGTGTATTAGTGAAGTGAAGGCAATAGGCCTTGGAAGACGTACGCATCAGGTGATAGAGTGGAAGCATGGGGAAAACATGTTCAAAAAGATGCAGACGAATGCTAAAGAGAAGGAATAGAGAAGAGGGGGCGAATGCATGGGGATGTGCGGTATAAGCGCGAGGCAAGCGAATAGGCCCATGCAGATATAGGAAGTGAAATAGAGCTACTATTCATATTAGAGAGTTTTGGCTGTGTGGTGCTTTGCAGTGCTTAGTAGTGATGCAAGTTTGATAATAATAAAGAATGAAGATGCTCAGGTCGACGAAGAGTAGGTGTTGTTGATTGGTTTGGGTTGATTTGGTGTATAAGTATGAAGAAGAGGGTGCATTGAAGTGCTTTGTGGAGGTTGTATGAGATTGTGAATGAAGAGTTGCAGGCGATTTGTAGGTGTTGTGGGTTATGGTTTTGGGATGCATATTTCATGAAATAGAGGAGTGCCGGGGAGGATATAGTGTAGCGATGTTTGGTGATAATTTTATGCACTACAACAAATTGAGCATATTACAACGGTGGAAAACCATTGTAAAATACATTTTACAACTGTGGGGTAATCATCGTATATTAAGAAGTTGTAATAGACTAAAATCTTTTATAGCTGTTTTGCACCGTTGCGACATCGTTGTGATATATATATATATATATATATATATATTACAAGTGTTTTTCACCGTTGTAATAAACTTTATTACAACTGTTATGCATCGTTGTTGTTATAATTTTAAAAACTGTTATGCACCTTTGTTGTTTTTACAACTGTTTAAAACCGTTATGATATATTTTATTACAAGTATTATTTTACAGTTGTAACATATCCACAAATTATATATATATATGCAAAATAGATGTAAGTTTAAAGGCATCATGATTTATTCATTGATAAAAATCACAACTTTACATCCAAAATACAAATTATAATCATATACCACATAAAAATGTATAAAATTACAATTGTCCTCCTCATTTGCCTCTGAAAGCAATTAATCGAATTACAAATCCCAATTACTACATAAAAATGGAATCTCCTTCAGTGGTTACAGTCTTTAGTTCGTTGTCTAGTTATTAGTTTCCATCTCGTAGCTCTTCAGTCTGAACTCAGGGTTCTATAGTTCTCAACAAAAATGAAGATAAAACAAAACATTATCAAAAAATAAAAACCAAGGAAGCTAATTAATTTTTGAAAGGCGAACATTACCTCCAACTTGAAAGTCAAATTACTTGCATGGTTTTTTGCATGATCAACCTTAGAAGTTAAATGCTTGATCTCCTCACCTTAACATGATGCATATTGTATATATGACTAATGTTAATATTTGACAAACTAAAATTTCTGTACGCAAAAGATTGGAAAGAGAAGTTACCTTTTCTTCAAGTTTTTCAGATAATTCTCTTCTTAGAATATTCATACGTTCTTATGCCTTCTTATTAGCTTGTTCAAGTAAAAATGTCGATCGCTCACGGCCTGCTTTAGCTTCATTGATAGCACAATCGTATTTCCGTTCCCATTCCAATGTTTCTTCCTCAAGAGACTTTCCTTACTCATGAGCAGCAGGCAATCTTCCTTCGGTAGCAATTAGCCTTGATTCTAAAGTTGCAATTTGAGCTCTTAATTGTTCTTCTGCTTTGGTTTCTGAAGTGCTATTTTCATATTTTATTTTCCATTTAGAAGATTCTTGCTTTGCACTCGCCACTGCTTTTGACAAACTAAGACATCGCTCTTCTAGTGTTCTATACTTGCCTTGCAATTGGCAATACGAGCAGAATAGACTTCAGAAAGTTTTTGTTTGTCGCTAACTGCTTCTTCATATCTCCTTAAATAGTCAACCCTACGCTTTTCGTTTGCTTCAAGTTCCTTTTTAAGCAAGGATGGTTTTTCATCACTGGAATTGCACTTTAGCACGGGAGTCGGGAAGATAAAACAACAATCAGTAATCTCTTCAAATTATAAATTTGCAGAAATTTATTAGCCGTATTCTGATAAGCTTATTCAATTGCGCAGCAATGTGATTATATGAATATGAACTACCCAACTTATGGCAAGACATGAACCTTATTCCAATAACCCCAGTTGTGACGAACCCAAACCCCCATGCCTCGGAAGCAAGGATAATCAATGGAATATAACACATAAACAATAACTGTAGAACAGAAATATAGAATTACCCAGATTATGTACATCAAATTACACTGGAACAAATATAATCATCAGAGTTACACAGCATAACAGGATCATACTTAGTACAAATACAGTTTCAGCTTTATATAAAATGTTTGCAGCAGAATCAAACATAATATACATAATGAAGTCTGAACAGCATAATAGAAATGATAGAATCCATCTTCAGCTCCATAGCTATCCAGAATGAACCAGCTAAAACCTGAATACAAGGTTGCCCGTGTAGAAATAAGCGGCACCCGAGTTTGCAAAGTGAAACAAACTACAAGTCAATAATGGGACTGGTATGAGAAATCTACTTAACTTGTTTGATAATAAGGCCAATCACAGGACCATGTCGTTAACGCAGAACGGGTTTACTCCATTGGATTGCCAGTGCATAAAGTAAGTAAATCATTAGAACATCGCAATGCTTTTTACAAAAAATGAACCCATTATAAGACTAAAGTCAAATCACACAATGCAACGCAAACTGGAGGATAGAGTTTTACCTTATAATGGCCAAAATATGCTTGATATGTATAAATCAAAATCATTTGATATTATTCTTAGTGCATACATGTTTCAAAAACAATTTCCATCATAATATCAATCATAGACGGCATAGTACCCCATACTACTATGTCACCATACTAGTTTTACAACCAAAATTGTAACGCCGTATTGGAAATTGGATTCCATCATGAACCAAGGCAAGGGACCGTCCTTACCGAATTCGAAACTCTCTAGCCCGAGCCTTAGAATCAGCCGCAACTGCACCTTGGATCTTCAGGGCCGGTCCTCCATTACGTTTGAGGATTAGTAATTCCTAAACAATACGTTTACCCACCCTATGGGGCGTAAATCTGGTCAGTATGTCGAACATAACATCCATCGGCCCCGTAGTGACCGATATAACCGAGGCGCCTCCCTTTCCAGCATCCACATAAGTAAAAATGTCTGGGCTCCAAACCATGACACCACTTCTAGCTAGAAAGAAACGCATGTCCTCCCTACAGTCATCTCCCGTTTCTGATTCATACCCGGGGTGTGAGGCTCGCGAATTAACGCCATATACAAAGCTATGCTATTTAAAGCCGTGCTTTGATCATCAACCACAAGGCTCTTCTTCTCAACAAAAGCCTTGATCACTTGCATCTTAGCATGCCACATTGACATTCCACGCCATGCGACTGATGTTTATCGATATATAACCTCTAAGCTCGTACGTCTTAGAGAAGGGTGTTAAGCAAGAGAATAAATTCTCCACCACCAAACAGATATATATTTAATAGAAATCAATCGGCATAGAATAAAATACAACGTCAGACACACATCCATTTACTAGTTCGTTCTGGGTCTGAACGAAACTGGAGGCACCTTATTCCTTGTCCCATATGTCCAATATAGGAGAAAGGCCCTCGCACATCCGAACAATCAACAAATACGTCCGTACCACTACCATTGTAAACCCTCCTTGAAGCTAACCAATGCAGGGCATAAGTAGTAATCCATTCGATGTGAAGATCACCGGTCTTGCACGGTCTTCATATCTTCGACTTCTAATCGTCGATCAATTATTTGAAATGAGAATTAACATGGCCTTTTCAAATAATTCATGTATACATAGAATTCAAATCAATTCTTTTCTATGGTTAAATTATTCAACATTCACGTTTCAATTCAATATATTAATTTCATGTCAAATACATCTAACCATCAGAATATCCAATAAACCAAGTAAAATCGGTTTATTTCCATTCCATATCACTTATAATAGTTTATAACGATTTTTCACTATTTTTTATATATATAAAAATAGTCCAATTTCATCGAACGGCGTTTCAGGTCATTCGATGGCCCTGGCGCTGCTCCCGTCCAAATTTGAATTTAACATTTCACAAAATCTAACCGTTGGATCTTAACGAATTTTATATCTTTGGAAAGATCTTTAACAACCCAGAAAATCGAAACCAATTTAAAATTTTTATTTTGGCAATTTTAATGAATTTTGAATATTTAAAATGATTTATTTTAAATAATAACGACTAGAAATTTATTTTAAATATAATTAACTTATATATTTATTTAAATCGAAGTTAGAATATAAATATTTATTTTAATTATAAAAGGAATTGAAAATGGCGCGGTAGTTTGAAAATTCAATTTCAAATTTCAAATTTCAAATGAATGTACAGGATTCAAAATAAACCGGATTTTAGTAAAACCAGAAATATTATAATCTATTTGAAAATATCTTTCCAACGAATTTGAAAAATCCTAATTTCATAGCGGGAATAAAAAGTCATGTCCAGTTGAAAATTCAGAATATCCGCTATGGAATTTTGCCCTTAAAATAGCGATTTTGCAAATGACCTCCATTTTCGATGAGACCACTTTTGTTGGATCCAGAATGTCAAATTATTGCAAGATTCCAATTTTCATAATTTTTGGAATCAATATGTGAGCATGGTGAATTTAAACATATTTGGTTAATTCAGTTTGAATTTAATCAACTGGAAAATGACCGTTTTTCAAATGGTCTCCAAATTCGACGAAATTAGTTTTGTTAGGGCCTTGTCGTCTAAACAGAGCCAGATTTATTTTTCTAGAATTTTTGGAGTCGGTATGTGGCCCCGGTAAATTAAAATGTGCGTTTGAATTTAAATATAATGATTTATATTTTAAATTTAGTGGAAACTGATCGTAACAGATGAATTGGGTTATGAAACATATCCCATTGTGTCCGTAATGGGGGTAGGTGGCTAGGCACGACAGTCGTTGGGTTAAAATTGGAGATGAAATGAAAATTCAACTTTTCAGAATTTAAAATATTAATAATATAAATTATTATATAACTTGGTCAAAGTCCCCCCACCCCCAGCCTCTTCTCTTTCTTCCCCGTCAGTAATTGAAAGAAAAGAAAAAAAACACCGAATCTCGATCGCTCCAGGCTGTTGCTCGCCTCCACATCGCCGTCGCAGGTCCGGCGCCACCTCCCCATCGACCACCCCTCCTCTACTTCTCTCTCCTCTCCCTCCTTCTGAAAACCGCGCCTTAGCCCCTTTCTCCCCCCAGAAACCACACCTCCGACCAACTGTGGGCCGCCGCTACCACTACACCCCCTCCACCTCCCCCCAGACGTCAGCCGCGCCATCCCTCGTCCCCATACCCTTTTGTAAGTTTTTTTTAATTTATTTATTTATATTTATTTAATGTAATAAGCTTTAAAAGGATAAAAATCAGTTCTTTTATATAAAGGTATGATTTTTATAGAGAAATCTTTGTATGAAGAAATTTGATTTTTATATAAAGATAGCATATATAAAGATTTGAATTTTTTTTAATTTAGAAAAGATTTGATTTTTTTAATTTAGAAAAGATTTATAATTTAGAAAAGATTTGATTTTTAAAAATGAAAAAGATTTGATTTTTTTAAAAATAGAAAAGATTAGATTACTTTTAAAAAAATATAAAGATAAGATTTTTAGAAACATAAAAATGAGATTTTTATCGTATGAATCATAATGATTTTTAGTTAGATAAAATTTCGATTTTTAGTTAGATAAAAGTTCGATTTTTAGTTAGATAAAAATTCGATTTTTATTATATAAATAGTGATATAAAAATGTGATGTTTTATATATATATATAGCGATATAAAATGTGATTTTTAAATAATATAAACATCATATTAAAAATGTGATTTTTTATATGAACAGCATAAAAAAGACTTCGTTCGAATTTCGGGAAAATCCAAATGGTTCAGAAATTCAGAAATAAAACTGGAGGAGTGGATCCCAAAGGTGAGAACTTCTCACTTTAATTTATTTTCTAATTAGAAATATATACTAATATGTAGACGGTGCTTAGTAGCACCCGACACCTTTGTTTGAAACCATGTATGTTTGGTTGTCTGGTTTATTGGATTATTTGGTTGAATTTGGTTTAGGAAATGAAATGAATTGATTAGAATTGGTATGTACATGGCACGAGCCATTATTAGGCGAGGGATAAGGCTAGACCTTATTCCGGTTCTAGTATCACGCCGTTATGTTGCCGTAATTTTCTAAAAATATTGAATAATAAAAATATCATTTTTATTATATAAATGAACTAAATAAAATATTCATGTGTTGAAATATATATTTTATAGTTAAAAATATATTTTTTAACGTGTATATGAATAAAATAAATATTCATTTACAAATTGGATGATTTGTTTATGTACACACATTTAACTGATATGGATTGGGACGATATATTTTAAACATCGTCCAACTGCACAAATAATAATCAGTGTTTGTTGTTTGAAAACCCCACAAGGGTATTGGGATGATATTGGGCATAAACTAATCCCAACATTTAGTTGTATGTCAACCGATGGGTTGACAGACTGTTGTAGGCGTTAATTATTTATATTTAACGCTTATGCAGTTGTGTAATGCACTTTGGATGATGTTTGACTATGCTTGATGGTTGTTATATACATGTGTGTATGAAATCCATATAAATGAAATTATATGGTAATTGACTGTGTCTGATTCCAATTCGAAAAGAATGAATATTTTAAATTAAAGAATATTTTAGAATGATGAGTAATGAATATTTTAAAATAACTAATATTTTAAAATAATATTCAGTAATGGATCAAAATATGATTTTGATGTCCGATTTGGGATAAACACGAAAATATTTAAATATATAAAGCCGTGTTGATTAGATTAACGCCATTTTGACGTAAACGATATTTACATTGATTTTATTCATTTTTATAATGAATATCGAGAAGGATGTGATTTCAAAATCTAATGTTTTGAAAATATTATCATTTATATATTAATGAAATGGAATATTCAATTTTGATTTAAAATTGAATATGAAGTTCAAATTGTTTTGAAGACGAGTTTAAAACAATTTATAAAATACGTTTTAAATGGAAATCGACGAAATATATATAATATATATTTTATACATTATATATATTTAATGGCCTGAATAGAACGCGCCGCGCCGCGGTAGTTCGCGAATTTCGACCATTGACTTCGAATGGACATTACGGGAGATCCGACCGTCGGATTCTCCTTAAAACCGGAACCGTTGGATTTGGAATTATGTCCAAATCAAATTTGGAAAAGGTCGTTGTAAGTGCAGTTCGATGACCATTTATGGAAATTGACTGTACGGGCCTTGATAAAATTATTAATAATATTAATAATTTTTGTAAAATAATAAGAAATGATTTGGAAAGGGCTGGGATATAAAATTCCATATTTGAAAAGATAAAAATATATTTTTATCAAAATGAAGTAGATTTGAAATCCAATAATTTTTAACATAAATGAATTGGATTTGAAATGGTTTTAAAAATAACCAGAATTTCCAATATATGATTTGGAATGGATTTGAATCGAAATCATCTTCGGAATATTTCGATGTTGGATTTCGTGATTATACAAATATTGTTATGAAAATTTGGAAGATATATTTTATATCGTTATTTCCAATACGATATTTGTTGGTTTCAGAATACAATATTGAATATAAGCCGATATAATTTCTATTCAGAGCCTTGTATTTATTATCAAATTGGAATTTGGGTTTGTCATGAATAATGTCTTAAATAACATTATTCTTAAACCCCGTGTGAAAAGAACAAATATTTTAATTAAGATTATTAGTGTTTCCAGTTAATTAATATTTAACTGGAATAAAATGGAATGCGAATCGGGTTTATTGTGAACTGTGTTTTTAACGACATTCGTTCTTTAACCGGATTTACAATGAAATGTGATTTGGAATTTATAAATCTTTTTATTAAGATTTAATGAGAATTATCCGAAGTAAAATTTTCCAATTTAATATATTAAATTGGAATTGAATGGAATTCAATTTGATAATAATCGAAGTGAACTTCTGTGGAGGAAGACTGTTAATATATGTGGAATTTAAAAGGCTTCGTCGTTATTCCATTTATATTATTAGTCGGATATGGAAATTGATATCGATTATATAGTGATCTGTTTTCTGTGAAGATTCCATAAGCAATGGAATGTGATCTGGGTTTATCGTGAACTGTGTTTTAAATGACTTTAGCTCTTTAACCTAGTTAAAGACAGGATTACGTGTCTAACATTGTATTTCGAACTGTATGGTTGATCTCTGCTAAATATATATCTGTTTGGTGGCGGAGAATTTATTCTCTTGCTTAACACCCTTCTCTAAGACGTACGTGCTTAGAGGTTATATATCGGCAGAAATCAATAGTACGGTGTAGATTGTCGATGCGACAAGTTTGTGTTTCCAAAGTTAAATAATCATTAATATTGATTTTTAGGAAGATTAAAAATAAGTGGAGTTTTAATGAATCTTTAGTTAGATTGAAACGGGAATTGATAATTTAAATTATCAAATTTGGGGAAATGGTCAAGAATGGAGTATCACCAGTTTTGCTCCTAGCGATAGTTAAATCTTTAATTAGATTTAAACATGAAATGGTAATTAAATTTACCGATAACACCGTGGTATTAGATATGGAGTATGGCCTATTTTGCTCCATGGGATGAATAGGTTGGGATTGGGAAATTAAACAAATGATTACTTCGGTAAGGTGCGTTAATCCCGACTAGTCTGAATAACTTATTCGACGACAAGTCGACGATGAAGACGATAGTTGAAGATCGGAGGTCTTCACATCATTTGGATGATTACTGATGTCTTGATTGGGATGTACACCCGAGACAAGGTAATAAGTGGTGATCGTCCAGACGTACTTGGAAATCGACCAGATATGTGAGGACCTCTCTCCTGTATTGGACATATGGGATGAGGAATAAGGTGCCTTCGGTTTTGTTCAGACCCAGAACAAACTATTAAATGGATGTGTCTGACATTGGATTTAATTCTGTTTTGATTGATCTCTGTTAAATATATATCTGTTTGGCGGCGGAGAATTTATTCTCTTGCTTAACGCCCTTCTCTGAGACGTACGAGCTCAGAGGTTATTTATCAACAGACATCAGTCGCATGGCGTAAATTGCTTGTGTGGCATGCTAAGATGCAAATGATCAAGGCTTCTGTTGAAAACCAGAGTCTTGTGGTTGATGATCAAAGCACGACATTAATATAGCATAGCTTTGTGTATAGCGTTAATTCGCGAGCCTCACACCTCGGTATGAGTCAAAAACGGGATCGGACCATTGGGAGAACATGACGTTTCTTTCTAGCTAGGAATGGAGTCATGGTATGGAGCCCAGACAATTTTACTTATGTGGTTTTTGGTTTGCGAGGCGCCTCGGATATATCGGTTACTACGGAGCTGATGGATATTGAGTCATCTGGCTCAATTATGCCCCATAGGGCGAGGAAACGTGTGTTCATGAATTGCCAATCCTCAAACGTAAGAGAGGACCAGCCCAACCGATCTGGGGTTCTCTGCGAGGAGTCCTAAGACATTTTCTAGAGTGTCTTGAAGCGGTGAGGAGCCATCCCTGGCCTCGACTCATGACGGTAATCCAATTTCCATTACATGACATTTCGTTTTTGATTGTAGAGCCTAGTATTGGCGACATGATAGATGGTATCCGTGCCGCCTATGATTGATACATTTATATTTGAAGTTGTTTCATACACTACGCACTTATAATAGTATCAGATGATTTGTTTTAAACGTACCAAGCATGTTGGCTATTATAAGGGAAAACCCTATCCTCTGGCTTGCGTTGCATTGTGTGATGGGGCCTAGGTCTTATAATAGCTTCAGTTTTCCAAAAAGCATTATGCTGTTTATTCTATGCATTGGTATTCTTGGGAGGAAACCCGTTTCGTGTTATACGGCATGGTTCCTTGATTGACCTTATTTCTAAAGTAAAGTTTTAAATAACTGTTTTAGTTCTCACACCAGTCACATGACTAACCTGAGGTTTATTGTTTTAACCTAAACTCTGGGTTCCCCTATTTTTCACACGGGCAACTAGTAGTTTTGGTTTTACAGATTTATATTCATAGGATCCTGGTTTACAGCTGGAACAATATTCGGAAAGCTCTATATCCGTTTATCTTTCAGTTGTGTTTTTGTATTATTTTCCGCTGTATTGTAATTTGTAAATCTTTGTCATTTATCAAATGTATATTATTTGTTCATACTCTGATATTCTTATACTCTGATGTAAATTGTTGTAGTAGCAATGAAATGTTCTTCTGTTTGTGTTCTGATTTGTCGTGTTCTCAGACAATCCGTTCTTTCTCTTCTCTTCGGAGACCGGGGAAGTTCGAGTCGCTATAGTTTGGCATCAGAGCTTTGGCTTACAGAGCTCGAGAACAAGGCATATTAGAACCAAACAAAAGAATTCATTAGAGATTGGATTAGTAATTTCCAATGAGAATGACTCGTTAGGGATAGGATCAGTAGTATCCTAGAACGAGTGTGAAGAGTGTTGTTCAAAATAAAAATGAAAACCAACATTATTTTGAAAATTTAAACCATATTCAACATATTTGGATATTTATTTTATATTGAATTTGGACAATCTAGTATATGAAGATTTTGCATATACGCCTTGCAAACGTGTATACGAAGCCTCAAATATACTAAGTAGATATAGAATCACAATCTAGTCGCCCGAAGATGATTCTGATGATTGATATATCATCATGAGATTCTATGTTTGAGTTTCGAAAGTGGGATATCTATATATTTCCAATTGATTGGTGTGAGAACCAAAATTTAGATAGGGTTATTGTTGTGATTTGGCGACAAAAATGGAATTTTTAGTATATATATTAAAGGTATGTGTTCGAAAAGCTAATCAACAAATTGATTGATGATTGTGTTGTGTGATTATTCATTTAAACCAATATGTGAAAGAAAGGTAAACTTAGCCAAATTGTATCAAATCTGAAATTGAATTGAAAATTATTTGGAAATGCACGCAGGTACAAGTTTATGTGGGAATAGGTCATAGCTAGGAGGCTAGAGAAGGGGAATAAAATTGTATGCCCGACAAATAGGTACATGTTTACAAATTTATTGGGTTTTGGTGATTTTATGAGCCGATTGGCTAGCTGCTTAGCCTTTTCTTTTTCTTTTGGATTGGTGAGGGCCCTGCATGGCTAGTTGAGGTTTTAAATGTATCCCCGTACAAAGGAGGTTATGGCAAAAAAATTCAAAAATTTAGGGTGTTAGCCAAATTTTTGAAGAATTTGAAAATTCTTAGAAACTGAAAAGTTGAAGAATGAAAGCCAAACTGAAAGTTGAGTTGATTAGTTAAACAACTTTCAGCTCCGTTCCTTTTCGAGGACGAAAAGATTTTAAGCGGGGGAGATTGTAACAACCCGGAAAATCGGAACCAATTTAAAATTTTTATTTTGGCAATTTTAATGAATTTTGAATATTTAAAATGGTTTATTTTAAATAATAACGACTAGAAATTTATTTTGAATAGAATTAGAACGTATATACTTATTTAAATCGAAGTTAGAATATAAATATTTATTTTAATTATAAAAGGAATTGAAAATGGCGCGGTAGTTTGAAAATTCGATTTCAAATTTCAAATGAATGTACATGATTCAAAATAAACTGGATTTTAGTAAAACCAGAAATATTAGAATCTATTTGAAAATATCTTTCCAACGAATTTGAAAAATCCTAATTTCATAGCGGGAATAAAAAGTTATGTCCAGTTGAAAATTCAGAATAGTCGCTATGGAATTTAGCCCTTAAAAATAGCGGTTTTGCAAACGACCTCCATTTTCGATGAGACCACTTATGTTGGATCCGGAATGTCAAATTAATGTAAGATTCCAATTTTCATAATTTTTGGGATCAATATGTGAGTGTGGTGAATTTAAACGTGTTTGGTCAATTCAGTTTGAATTTAATCGACTGGAAAATGACTGTTTTTCAAACGGTCTCCAAATTCGATGAAATTAGTTTTGTTAGGACCGCATCGTCTGAACATAGCCAGATTTATTTTTCTAGAATTTTTGGAGTCGATATGTGGCCCCGGTAAATTAAAATGTGTGTTTGAATTTAAATATAATGATTTATATTTTAAATTTATCGGAAACTGGTCGTAATAGCTGAATTGGGTTATGAAACATATCCCATTGTGTCCGGAATAGGGGTAATTGGCTAGGGCGACAGTCGTTGGGTTCAAATTGGAGATGAAATGAAAATTCAACTTTTTAGAATTTAAAATAATAATAATATAAATTATTATATATCTTGGTCAACGTCCCCCTCCCCCCTCTTCTCTTTCTTCCCCATCAGTTATTAAAAGAAAAGAAAAGGAAAAAAAACACCGAATCTCGATCGCTCCAGGCTGCCGCTCGCCTCCCCGTCGCCGTCGTAGGTCCGGCGCCACCTCCCCATCAACTGCCCCTCCTCCTCCGCTTCTCTCTCCTCTCCCTCCTTTTGAAAACCGCGCCCTAGCCCCTTTCTCCCCCCCCCCCCCCCCCCCAGAAATAACACCTCCGACCAACTGTGGGCCGCCGCCGCCACTACACCCCCTCCGCCTCCACCCAGACGTCAGCCGCGCCATCCCCTTTCCCCATACCCTCCTGTAAGTTTTTTAATTTATTTATATTTATTTAATGTGATTAGCCTTAAAAAGGATAAAAAAAACAGTATTTTTATATAATGAATAGAATAAAGGTATGATTTTTATAGAGAAATCTTTGTATGAAGAAATTTGATTTTTATATAAACATGGCATATAAAAAGATTTGATTTTTTTAATTTAGAAAAGATTTGCTTTTTTAAAATGAAAAAGATTTGACTTTTTTAAAAATAGAAAATATTATGTTTTTTTAAATATAAAGATAAGAATTTTAGAAATATAAAAATGAGATTTTTATCGTATGAATCATAACGATTTTTAAATAATCCATGTACCTTATCTAATAACTAGAGAGATGTGATTATTGTCAACTCCAGACCCGTATGGGGTTTTTTATTAAATCTGGCAATTTAACATTATATTTTATTTAGTCCATATCAGTCCTCAGTCCAACATGTAGTTCAATCCTCACCATACGAGCATCTTGCCGGTGTGGTAATCTCAACCTCGTCATACAAGTTCCAAATGCTTATATGGAATATGATATGCTATGAAATCAATAATTCATCTTCGGTTCAACCTGAAATACAGTCATCTCCATACAAGCGTCTCTCTTGTATGGTAATTCCAACCTCGTCACATAAGCTCCAAATGCTTATGTGGTATATGATAGAGTATGCTATCTTCACGAAGTATGCCATACAGTGTAGTTCAAAATTAATTGTTACTAATCTATGGTGTTGTTTATAGTCTCACACAGAACAACCAGCACACCGCATCCAATGGCATTCACAGGAGTTTATATAAAAAATAAAATTGCGCAGCCAACTCATTAAGGTTTACCTATTTGTCGGGCACGCAAATAAATTCTTTACTTAACAGCAAATCCATTTACCTGTTTAGCACATCTATATATATGCATATCTAAGCTAAAAATAATATTTTTAGCGAACCAATATTTATTTCTATACATGATGATTTTTAACAATTCATATACATGTTAAAAATATTATTTTCAATCAACAAATATTTATTTCAACCTATGGTTATTTTTAACAGTTCATATACATGTTAAAAATATCATTTTCAATCAACAAATATTTATTTCAACCTTTGGTTATTTGTAACAGTTCATATACATGTTAAAAATATTATTTTCAATCAACAAATATTTATTTCAACCTTCGGTTATTTTTAACAGTTCATGTACACGTTAAAAATATTATTTTCAATCAACAAATATTTATTTCAACCTTTGGTTATTTTTAACAGTTCATATACATGTTAAAAATATTATTTCAATCAACAAATATTTATTTCAACCTATGTTTATTTTTAATAGTTCATATACATGTTAAAAATATTATTTTCAATCAACAAATATTTATTTCAACCTTTGGTTATTTTTAGTTGTTCATATACATGTTAAAAATATTATTTTCAATCATCAAATATTTATTTCAACACAACAACTATTTTATATAGTCATTTCAGAAAATTTCGGCATTACAATGGCAGGGTATTTAGCACCGGCACCTTGTCCAGCACGGCTCCTCTGCTATCCTTTGCCTTGCAGCATTAGAATACTTTCATTTCCATAATATAATTCATTTTCAAAATATAATGAATTCACCACAAACACAACCAATTTTGTTTCAACCATAATCAATCATTCACAATCACAACCCAAACAATTTATACCGTTCATGGTCTGTGGACGAGGGGAGTATGTATATATATATATATTTCCAATTCAATTTCATTTCAATTCCATTCAACGCATATTATTATTTTTTTACAATGCATGTATAATTTATACATCGCTTATATAATTTATAGAACAACCATATATGAGATATACATCGCCTATATAATTTAAACATCACTTATTTAATTTACAGAATGCCCATATTTGAGATATACAACGCCTTTATAATTTATACATCACTTATATAATTTATACAACGCGTATACTTTCCAATTTGAATTTAGAAATCTCACATTGGGTTCCACTCCTTCTAAAATTGTAGAAAGCTCCAAATACATTCCAGTCTCTTCTAGAATGTAGCGTACAACGTCACGGTCCCAATGTATCTTGTTTCACTGGATTTGGAAAACATACGAAAAAGATATGATTCTTATTCTTAAATCACAGTTTGCAACGCTTTTAAATGTTATAAGCTGTTTAAATAATACCAGCCAATGGTTTTCGTTTCTGTTCAAAACAAGGTTTTGAAACTTCATCCAATCCGTTGAACTTAAGGAGGATCGAAGGGTACCATGGCCTAGAGCTACGAGAGGGCTTTCCGGCGAGGTAGGTCACGTTGAACTCGAGGTCCAGGTGGTGGCGCCACTCTGGTCGATGTGGGCGGACTTTGAGGAGATGGTTCGTCCAGAATACCACATGATAGCTGGCGAAACCGATATTAATTCGAAGCTGGAGAAGTCCTCTACATAATCTCCTGAAGAACTGATGGATTTCGTTGTGTGGTTTGAATGTAATTAGGGGAGAAATGATCGAGCTACAGTCGTCGTTCATTTTTGAAGAGGCGGCGCGACTTTGGATAATGACGAGGGTTTCACATGAATTTCTATTGGTTTATATTTATAATTAAATTATTTTATTTTCTTTAATTCCAAAAATACCCTTTAATCCATACGAACTCCAAATCAAATCCAACGACTATCACCCCTAGCTAAACACCCCCATTTCGGACACAATGGAATATGTTTCGTAAGCCCATTCGATCGTTTCAGTCAGTTATTCTTCAAATTAAAATATAAAACATTCAATTTTAGATTTGAACCTACATTTTAATTTGACGGGGCCACATACTGATTCCAAAAATTCCCGAAAAATAAATCTAGCTATGTTTGGATGATACGGTCCTAACAAAACTAATTTCATCGAATTTGGAGACCGTTTAAAAAATGGTCTTTTTCTGGTCGATCCAATTCAAACTAAAATTACCAAACGCGTTTTAATTTACCACGCTCACATATTAATTCCAAAAATTATGAAATTTTAAACCTAGCAATAAATTGACATTCCGGATCCGACCAAAGTGGTTTCATCAAAAAACGAAGGTCATTTGCAAAATGTCTATTTTTAAGGGCTATATTTATATTAAATTCCATAGCGACTATTCTGAATATTAAACTGGCCATAACTTTTTATTCTCGCTATGAAATTTCAATTTTCTAGATTCTTTAGAAAGATATAATTAAACAGATTTAAATATTTTTGGTTTTACTGAAATCTGATTTATTTTGAATTTTGTACATTCAGTCAAATTTCAACTTCAAAATTTTAAACTACAGCGCTATTTCTAGCTCCTTTTATAATTAAAATAAATATATTCGTTCTAACTTCATTTAAAATAAATTTCTAGTCGTTATTATTTAAAATAAATTATTTTTAATATTTTTAATTCAAAAAATAGCCAAAATAAAAACTTTAAATTAGTTCTGATTTTCTGGGTTGTTACACCAGTAGTAAACATGTCAATCTGATGTAAGCACCATTGTATATCTCCAGCCACTGGAAATCTAGAATTGTGCATTCATGTATCATTTTATATACAGTTTTCGATACTGATCTCACTGGTATCACTGATCATATGCAGCAAGTCAAATTGCCAAAGTAAAACAGTAATTAATCAAACCCGAGATATTGATCTATCTTTTAAGGCTTCCACCTGATGCGGAATTAGACAATCGTTGAAATCTCCATGCCCTAGCTGGTCATATTTGCTCCATCCATAAGTGTGTAAGCTACCAGTTGAAGATACCGTAATCGTATGCCGCCACCCACATGCAATGAGTACCATTTTTTGTCCCTATAACAATTGAAAGATACACATTACACAACCTTTATAAGCATAGACCAAAACACAAAATTCAAACTGAAGCATAAATGCATACATTGACCTATTGTATAGAAACAAATAGTTTTGATGAATAATAATATTCAAAAATTAGGACAATTTGACATACATCCCGATGAAGAACCTTTTCTGGAAGTAGACGATCACTTCAGTCACCTAAGCCCAAATTACTATATCGTCCCCAACCCCATTCATATTGCTCACCATCCTCTGTAACAACAGCAGTGTGCTCAGCGCCAGCAACAATCATTTTGATAGGAATTCCCTATAATGACTCAAGTTATCATGCTCATGAAATCATTGTAAAACCAGACAGAAATAATAGAAGCAAATTAAGTTCAGAAAGGTTAAAAACTGCGAGTCCTTTATCAGGTCTTACTTTGATTAGAGTCAGATAGGAACAAAAGATACCACGGGAAAAAACAAACTCTGCAACAAGTATTATTCAAAAAAATGTAGAAAAGTCCTCATTGGCTATGGATATAAAAAGCTTAAAACTACTGAGTCTTTTTTTGTGTTCTACTTTAATTAGAGAGGAAATAAAAGAATTGATCAAGAGGGGAAAAAACACCCACCGATGCATGTATTTTGTACAAAATTGTAGTAGCGTGCTCACTAGGAAAAAATGTATTATTTAGTAACTTTGTTTATGGACTATCATAAATCTTGAGTTCAAAGTGTATATTCTTTTTACAAAAAGTATTATTTCCATCTCTATTTGTTGCTATTGCTTTAAACAAATGGTAAAATATAAATAAAAGATAGCAACCTAAGCTTAAAGATTAGTAGGACGTAAGAAATTCAAATTGAAAGATGTGGCAATGATACTTCCAGTATGGATCACTTCATATACTAATCTAAGCAGAACATAAGAGTCATACCAGTCCATCCTTTTGGAATTCGGAAACAAGAACAAAAATAGAAATAACCCAAATTATACTCCTTATATATGAATCCGACCATGTGAACTGTGTTCCAGTAGATCGTAGAATATGGGCATCCTATTTCCAGTCTGGTTCGCTCTCAAACAAGAACAAGCCATTGTATTTTATCACGTTACTCTGACTAAAAACTGCTAATGGTAGCGAAAGTTTGTTTGTGGAAGTTTGCTTCGCTTTTGAACAAAACCGATCCAACGTTGGGTAACTAGAGGTAGGCAGAAGCAAATCAACTTGTGGATCGACTTCATCCTCATCAGTTAACTAAATTAATGGATCCATCCATATTCGTCGGTAGTAGTTAGTGTTTGTTGAGGCGCGAGTTTTTCGGAGGAAGGAAAAATTAGGGATTGATGTTGATTTGGGAAAGAGTAGAGGAAAGGTCGGTCAACAAATATAAGATGCGATTTACTTTTGGAGCCAAATTTTCACTTTTAGCGCGCCTGAATTTCATCCCTTTACGTTAAGATGACCGTCAGATTTTGGGTGTCATTACCAAAATTTCACTAAAATTTATAGAATTAAATATTATAAGTTTAAACTGATACGTAAAATTATAATATGGATTTCTTGAGAATTAATTTTCATTAAAATATTAAATATTACTTATTAATAATAGTTTCTATCAACTATCACTTATTTCTTCTTAGGTATAATTGATTCCCAATTATTAAAATTAATTTTTATGCATATGTTGCTAGTTATTGACTGTTAAGAGCCATGCTAAGATCAGTCGCACATCAAGAGACAGATCTAATACTTGCTCAGGTATTGGTCAAATAAGTTCTAGTGGGGTCCATTTTAATTGAATTTAAAAATAGAAAAACATGTCAAATCGATCAGCTGACGAGTATATGACGACTATAGGCACGTGCGACTGATGCTAGCAATTCCCTGACTACTAAATACTTAACCATAATTATTGAAAAATAGTTACTTTTTATTAATTTTTAAACATTAATTATTATTCATTTGTAAAGTTATTACTGAATATTAATCGTTATTAATTTGTAAAGTCAGTATTTAATATTAATTACTAATTATTTTTAAATATTTATATTATTAATATTAAATATTAATATTATTAGTATTAAATATTAATATTTAATATTAGTCATTATTAGTATTTGATAGGCCTCTATTACAACAAGTAGAAAAAACTTATGAAAATAAGTTTATGCAACTTTCTAATAAAAATATTTTAATTATTAATTATAACCGACAAAAAATAAGAGTTGTTAAAAATAGACATCTATTACAACTGACAAAAAATAAATGTTGTAATATAAATCTATTACAACAAGCTAAGTAAAAGAGTTGTTAAAAATATATTTATTACAACTTTCAGCAAAGGACAGTTGTAAAAAAGTTTTATTACAAGTGTCATTTTGTGACAATTGTAAAATAAAAGTTGTAATTTGGTATTTTTGTTGCAGTGATGGTAGAGATTGATTGACAGTGGTGGAAAGAAGAACAAGCTGTTGCGATTTGAGGTGGATGGAGCTTGTTAGAATATGCGACTTTACTGGAGGATTGCTTTGTTTGGAGAGTTGTTGGCTTAGTAAGTGCAGTGATGTTGGTTTGAAGTGTTGAATGAAGTATAGTTTGAGGTGTTGAAATGTTGGAGCTAAGTGCACAATGGATGGCATAATGGTCAAATCGTACAAATTTGAGCTAGATCCATTTCAAAATGTTTCTGTTGCTTGCTTGGAGAGGAATGAATCAGTCCTTGTTTCCGTATATACCTCAGTTGGAAAAACTGCAGTTGCGGAGTATGCTATTGCATGCAATGTCTTTCAGAGACAAACAAAGAGTCATTTACACTTCACCATTAAAAGCATTGAGTACCAGAAATACAGAGAGCTTAGTTATGAATTTTCAGATGTTGGCTTAATGACCGGTGATGTCACACACACACTCCAACCAAATGCTAGTTGTTTGGTGATGATGACAGAAGTTTTGAGAGGGATGTTACATGGGGGTTTAGAGGTAATTAAAGAGGATGCTTGTTTTAATTTTGATGAGATTCACTACATGAAGGATGAAGAAAGAGACGTGGTATGGGAAGAAAGCATTATATTTCTCCCTGCTGCAATTAAGATGGTTTTCCTTTCAGCAACCATGTCAAATGCCACTGAATTTGCAGAGTGGATATGTAATATTCATAAGCAACCTTCTCATGTTGTTTACACGGATTTTAGGCCCACATCTTTGCAGCACTATTTTTTCTCCCAGTAGGTGGGAGTGGTTTGTATCTTGTTGTTGATGAGAATGAACATTTCAAGAGGGTTAGTTTCATGAAGCTGCAAGAAGCATTCACAAGTAAGAAAACCATAATGGATGATGAAACGAATGGAGTAGTGTTGGTTAGAATATTATGCTCTGGTTGAAGATAATGAAGTTGAACTGCTGGATGTTGCTGATGTAGATGTGCAGTTTGATGTTGTGGAAGTTGCCGCTAGTGTGCAGGTTGTGTGCTAGCTCTTTGTAATTGATTGGATATTGATAATGAAGTAGTGTTTTTGTAAAAGTTGATGTTGTGTCTGCAGCAGAGATGCAGAGGTGTATTGAGTGAAGAAGAAGGCAGGAGTTAGCTTGCTTGTGTGAAAGTGAGATGAAGCCGACGAAGGGTAGAATTTCGGTTATGGGTTGGATATTTATGGAATGCTCAAGAGGAACTGTTTGAAAATATGTCTATAAGAAGATATACATACCTACATGTGAAGTAGGCTGAGTAAGAAAGACTTGGTTTTGTGTCATCCAACAAGTAAGAAAGAAGAGTTGCGGTTCTTACTTGTTGGGGAGATGACAGATACTGCGGTATCAACGGATGATCTATATGCAGAGAGCAGAAAGGTCAACCAAGAATAGTTGTTGATGGTTAAAGTACCAATCAGCATGAAACAGTTGAGCATATCCAATCAGTTAGAGATGAAAGTTGTAATGGAGTTCGTCTATGAAAGACGATGAAGGATTGAGAACCATGGCTCTTATAACTTAGCATTTGTGAGTTAAACTGAAAGTTAGACACATTCAGTCCAAGGGTGGATGTTAGAAATAATAAATGTGTTTTCTATGAATGCGTTCTGTTTGAATAAGTCATTGTGATTTGTTTCCTACTCAGCAGCTTATTTCCTAATAGTTAGGCAAACTTGTAGCAAGAGGAAGAAATGGTAGACGTGTTAGTTTAGTTTTTCATTTTGGTCTATAAATACTCTAGGCATTGCTGTATCCAATGTACTGAAGTTATCAAATAAAGTTCCTCTTCTTTTCTCTTATATATACTGTTTTTTATATTTTTAACAGATCCTACAGCTCAGCTAATCAACTGAGGGTGAATCACAATTGAATTTTATATTTTGTCCCGCTTACATGATGTCTACTTGCTTACAAATAAATGTACGCATAATCAACCTCTCTACAACAGCAGTCAGACCCACCCTCTCTCTTCGGTCCCAGAGAATAACCTCATTTTCACCAGCAAAATCGTTCCAGCCAACATAAAAAACACCAAAACATGACAAAATTGTTTACAAATCTCAATTCTGATGCTCTATATAGTTCAAAGATGGACAAGTATCACAGAAACAACATAAAACCATAACCCTCTATGACTAAAATTACGTTTACAGAAAACGCATGCCTATATATGGAGATAAAAAAGAAAAAGAAACACTGTTCTTCCTTTTCTTTTCTTATTAGTAAACAGTAATATTATTCACATTGGAGGCCCAGGAGGACCGAGAAGGGGAAAATGTGTACTCATAAGTTGGTAGTAAGCCTCCATAGTGATGTCCTCCTCCTTAGGTAACATAAGCCCATCAGCACCGATGCTAGAATCAAGAACTGGATACCTGATCTGATGGCCCATTTGTCCCGTTCCACCACCCCTTGCTGCAATTTCAGTGTTGCTTATGTCAAACGGCAGTGTAGTCCTAGCTCCATAATCCAAATTCGGAAGGTCCGAAATGTTTAGATAAGAAGGGGGGTCGATATTGATTAGGGGGTTTTGGGGCAGCTCGAGAGACCTTTGTTGGTTCAGGAAAAGGGAATAATCTGCTGCTGTAAACTGATTAATGGAGCTTTTAGGAGGAGGAACTGCATGATTATGTTTGCCTTTGTATGTTGTGATGACTACTGTAAAGTTGTCTGCTGCTCTTTCTATGTGTTTCCGTACCCTGCACCTTGCACTCGTGCACCTGTAGTAGCTTCTGCTTACATTGACAGTTTACATTGTGTTAGAATCTGAGTATAACAGACTCAAACTGTTGATTTGGAAGAATATTAGTGACATTTGGTATATACTATGTATGTAGCATGTAGTTCAGAAACAAAAAGGTTTTGTCACCTAGGATTAGGGTTTCCTCTGACAACTTTCTGACCATATTTGCGCCACCTATAGCCATCGTCAAGTAGGTCCACTTCACTTACTGTTCGAATCACAATTTTGGGCTCACGAGCTCCTGTTACACCAATGTAATTCATCCCAACAGCACAAGCATCAAAACTTCTGATCAAATCAAACACAAAATGCATGAGCTAGCACATACGGCACAATATTGACACTCTCAAAAACCTAGATAATAAGCATGAGAAATAACCTTCTGTTAGACTCGTTATCATTTCCCCCGCCATCGCCTTCGTTTCCAATGGCTTGAGTTTCTCCATCCTCCAACTCTTCGGCGTAGTTAAATGAAAACACATTTATGGCATCTTGGTTCTGAGCACTGTTTGAAGAAATCTGAATTAAAACAGTAATATACGATCAACCAGTGGATAAAATGTCTTAATCTAAGTCTACTAATGAAAAGGGAAGCATGAAAATAAATATAAACCAACTGCTCATCTTGTAACCCACTTCATATTATCTGAATAAGATTTGAGAGCTGCTATGGAGCCTGAAACACAGCATGTGCGGAATGCATGCACGAATTATAATCGAAAGGCTGAATTCAGGGGATGCTAAATTAATCAACCGCTAATATTGATTCGGGCTCAGTTCCAGGCACAATTTTCAGGCCTTATAGATTTGCTGTTAAGATTTTGCCTGTATATTAAAGAATGCACTACTTCGAACCACTTTCAGTTGTCACTTTCCAGAAAAAGAAAAAGAAAAATTCGATGCTTACATTCATCATTTCAAAGAGTATACCGTAAGATGAACTATGTTGGTGCATGGTCAAACGTTCAAATGGCTCCACTAGCATCTAGGACTGTCAATAGATACTCGAAAAATATGAAATTCATCTGCATCCGTATCCGTATCCGAAAAGTGGATAAATATCCGATATTCAAAAAAACTGATGCTGATACGGATACATAGATATCCGTATCCTAAAATTATCCATCCGATTTTTGTTAATATTATGCTTAAAATTATATATATTTTAGTACAATAAATGAGATTTATTTATTGTTTTACTAACTCAATGATTTCTATTATATGCACTAAATGCATATTAGGTACTCAAATCTATTTAATTTCATCATATATGTTTTTTAACACTTTTGTGATCATTGAAATTGAAAAACATTTATGCTTAACTATAAATTTTCGTTTATATTTATTGATTTATCGATTGTTAACGGATATAATAACTATCCAATATTCGTTTGTATCCGCGGATACGGATATCCGATATCCAAAAATGATTTCGGATATGGATACAAACATACCAACTATATCCGAAAGTATTTGTTAACAGCCCTACTGCTCTAACCGTGAGAGCCATGTTAACGATTATTCCTAATTTCCTAATATAAATATACAATTATGTTAATTAATGTTAACCAATTATAATTAGTTAGTGTATAACCCGTACGCTGCATAGGATAACATTATTAAAAATAACATTTATCATCTTGATGTCAAAATGAGAACCTTTTTATGCAATATATAAAAAAAAACTGGTGTGCGATTTATAAACTATAAATTAAAATTATTATTATTGCCTACGTATAATTTATGTTCTATAGTATACACAAATGATACATATATGTTTTTGTTTGAAAAATAAAATAATTTTATCAATTTTGTTAGTATGAATATATTATACACTTTGAAACTGGTGTATGTAATAATTTACTGGATGAATCAGGAAATATTATTCAATCAAATTCATCTAAATAAGTTAAATGTAAAATTATGAAATTAGTTTAACTATGTAAATTTATAGCAGAAATAATTAAAAAGAAACTTGTCGTATAAAAATGTTGTGGAGTTATGTTCGTGAAAACAGAATTTCATGATATAATGTATGATAAATTCTTATTCTGAATGAACATAACTAATTTACAAATTAGCTTTATTATTGCCATTGATGTACGTAATTTATACCATATGATTTATAGCCTTTATAGTTGAACAAAAAAAAAATACTATTTTTTAACATGAATACATATAAAATTGGCGTTTATTTTTAAAAGGTATTAGAAAATTGAACTAAATATTCAATAAGATTATTTAAATAATTTAAATTTAAAATTTCATGAGCATTTTAAGCATTGTGTGTTACTAAGAGCACCTTGAATTCTTTTTACTAACTCCATTACCAAAAAATACCATGAAATATTAGATAACATACTTTCATATACCAAAACTTTTAAGGGGCTACCATTACATTAATTTTCATTTTTTTACTTGGTAAACAACTATCGATTAACATAGTATCAAGCGATGAACCACCGAACAACATAGTTCGATGGTTGATGGCCATGAAAAATGGTTTCAGTCGACGGTTGCTTACCATGCAAACTGATTTTATGCAATGATTGACTGTTGCGTAAAATATCTTGATATTAGGAAGTATGCAAAATTTATTTTGTTTATTATTTTTATTTATGGTATTTGGAAAAGTAAACCTGAGTGTCCTTGACAACACAATAAACATATGGATTTATATGAAAGAATTTTGGAGCGGATGAGGTCTTTAGTAAATAATTGTAGAAATGTTCAGGTACTTAAAGCTGAAAATTTTCTTCTTCAATGTTAATAAATTTATAAAGATAAATAAATAATATACTGATTTTCTATTATCGTTTACGTATATTGTTTATAGGGAAAGTCTAAAAGAACACAAAATTTTGACACAATTGGTAACACGCTTGATCTCCACTATTGGACCACCCTCTGAATTCCACCACTTCATATAAGGACAAAAAGATCCAATGTCTTGGATCTTTTGTGTCACTAATTGTGCATAATTCCGTGTTCAAATAGTTGCTCTATTATTTATATTATATGGCTTATTTAAGTTTATATTTGAATGAAGAACCAATTTTACTACCTCTGTCGATATGGACATGGTATACGTTTTTAACCGTGATATTTAGCATTAATTAGATGTATTAACAACATTTTATTAACAGAATTTATGTATTAGATTCAAAATCCCGTAATTAATTTAACATATTGATTTAATGTACAATATTAAGTGATATTGTAGAATGTTTTGTAGATAACTAAATAAATTTGAAATGTCGGTGCTTGACGTTTTGGTGAAGCCAACTGGATTTTAAAGTGATCCGTAACAATTTTTATTATATCAAAATAGTAAAAACATGGAAAACAGGAGATATACATATTGCATATCTCCTACAAAATTTTGTGCGCTACTACCAGTCTTTTTGTTATGTATGCCTACTTACTCTATTGTTCTACCTGATTTAAGATTTCCCCTTCTCCATATCCTTGCTCCTCAATCAAAGCATTACCATCTTCATAATACTGTTCTAGTACATCAAAACGATTGGATGTTCCTATACCAACTACATCAATTGTCTTACTTCCAAAATTAGTTATTGGATCAAACTGCAAATGAGAATTTGACTCATTCGAAACATCAACAGAATTATGTAACCTGGTTTGCGTGACTTTCTTCCCTTTATTCCTTTTAATAGCAGCAAAAATATGGGTTTGATTCTATTGTTTTTAATACATACATTTACATGATTGTTATCATGAAAAATGGGAAGATTGTTATAATACAGATACTGAATTTGAAAACAACCAAATAATTATAGATGCTAAGTTTTCCCTCGGTTGTATCGAATATTTTGTACGATGTTACAAAGGTTTATACAGGCATAGGATAATCAGGTTTGAAGACTAATCAATATATAGATTAGTGATCAAGATTCAAAGATGATCAAGATAATCGAAGAATCATAATTTTAGCGATAAAGAAATGAAGAGCTCGAGGCTATAGTTCATAGTTAATAAACAATAAGAAAAATTTTAAAATCCTTGAATGGAAACCTTTTTTTGAATACTCTCTCACCAAACTATCCATTTTATTTTGAAAAATTATTTAAAAAGTTACAAAATCTTTTAGGTTTTAAAAGTACATAAAGTATTTAAAAACTGTGAATAAATTATTATACAAAACTCAGAATTTTGAAAATCCTTAAAAGAGTTATAGTTATTTAAAGTACACAAGGGTATGTTAACATACCCGACCCAAGTATGTCAACATATGTACCATTGAAGAAATGTTTTCTAAATTTTTAATAGCTGTGATTTTTGGTTGTCTCTTCACCAATAGACATGTCCCTTCGAACACTGTAAAATATAGATTAGGTAATTTTAAAGACTGCTTTCTATCTATTTTACTCACTTCAAATTCTCTTCGCATATTTTACCAAATCCACTTACTATATAATTCGAATTCACTCAAGCACAATATCTATTATATTACATTCATTCTCTATAATCCTTTCACTTATTTGCTAGTATTTTCTTAAATGTTCAAATGCTAGATTGCTATAAAAAGCAATAGGATATTCTATATCCAAGTTACAAATATTTGTATTTGGTGTCAACTACTCTCCACCATTATTTTTGTGGGTGCACATGGTTTTCGTTCAAGTCAAGTAGGTGTATTGTCTACTTAACCAAGTGTGTGTGTTTTTTGCCTATTCAAATCAAGTGGGTGTGCTTGCCTATCTAAATCAAGTAACTGATCTTTTGGCCCAGTTAAATCAAGAGCCTACCAAATTCTCGAAAATACAAAAGGTAGTATCTTTTTTCTTTGGAGTCAAGATTATATGATTATTTTCTCGCAACTTGTTTGACATAAGTGATTGAAAGGAAGTTACGAATATTGTACAAACTAAACATAGGACTGGTCAAGCCGAGCCAATATAAAAAATCTTAGTTTCACCTCTCTTGCATTTAATATATTTTACTACATACACGGCACACGCGCGCGCACGCGCGTGTGTGTGTGTGTGTATATATATATATATATGTGTGTGTGTGTGTGTGTGTGTGTGTGTGTGTGTGTGTGTGCGCGCGCGTGTTGATTTTCTATATTTGGATTTAGAAGTTGAAATAATTTAGGGAAGCCCTATATAAGTTATAAAACACTATTCACCCTCTTTAGTTTATAATAAATAACATTTGGTATTTTTTATCAAAATCATATTCAGAATTGTGATATCATAAAAGTAAATATTGTTATTCATGCATTTATATACTTCAGTAGTTATCCAATCTCAATTTAGTTTTTTTTTAACCGTATTTAAATTACTAATTCTTTCACTCAAACATTAACGAATGTTTCCATGCTACTTCCTCATCATAAATCATGAAACCTACATCATTGCTCTAATAAAATTTATGAAACATATAAATAAATTTTCTTTTTTATCTAAAATTTTATAATAAAAAGGGCATAACCACAACATTATGAAAGTATATGTTTCTCATTAAAAAAATTTGTTAAAATTCTATATTATTTATAATATATGGCACTTAAATTCAAATTTAAATATCATTATTTTATGTTAATGTTTTTTGTAAAGGGCATAGCAATAAACATAACAAAATTTTGATTTATTTTTTATCAAAAAATTTAGAATATAAAGGGCATAACCATAAACATAATGAAGAATCTGATTCTCATTAAAAACAATGTTAAAGTGCTATATAATTTATATAAAAAAATGTTATTTAAATTCAGATTCGTTGTAATATATATATATATATATATATATGAATGTTGTGAATATGCTTTTATTTGTTCTATGTTTAGTCCCACATCATGAGAATAAGTTAAAAATCAGCTCCAAAGCCTATATATATAGGAGCCAATGTAATAGAAATAAATATACTTCTGAATGAATAGAAATGTCCTCTCTCCCTTGTTTTTTCTATTTTGTGTTTGTTTTATAACACATTATCAGCACGAGATTCTATTATAGTTATTTGTTAAAATCTTCTAGATCTACATTTATGAATTTGTCATGTAAGTAATTTTTATTTGAGAATATCAATTCGTGGATTTCTATATTTGTTCTACAATTATTTTCTGTTTGAGAATATTTGATCTATGGATCTATATTTTTTTTTGTAGAACTAGATTATTTTCCAGTGGATCTAAATATTTTAGATCTAATTATTTTTTAACTTAGTGGTTTTTAGATATCCACCTATTTATATTTGATCCGATATTATGGTATACCAAATACTTTTTAGGAAGATCCATTCATTTTCTTTTTATAATATTATATATGGATCTTTTACCCCATACGCTATACATAAATCATCTTCATTTAATGCTTTATCTCTTCAATAATAAAGAAGCCATTGCTAATAGGTATGCATATATGTAAATAACAAGCTGCTTATTAGCCAACATATGTATTACTGTGGCCATTATTTTTGTTATGTAACATGGTGTATGGCTCCTTGACGGTTTGTATTGTTTCATTATTGTAAGAAGTTCATTGTAAATATATAAAGAAAGACTTGCAGATTTGGATTTTTTTATGATTTCGTGTCGTAATATATTCAATTTATTACATGCATGTACACGGTCTTATTCTATTTTACGATATCTGCAATATTTTTATGATATAACAATACTACAGTTTCATCGTTTTGTCTGTTCGTTAATTTGTTTATTCGTTTTGATGATTATAGAACATATATACTGATATGTGAATTTTGTTTAATTATGCATCTGTAATTATTATTTTTGTGTAGTTCACAAAAATGTCGAACATTGAAATCCACTTACAATCTCAATGCTTAGAGACTACCATTAAAAATGCTAATAGTATGTCCCAACAGGACAAAGCAAAGACCCTGATATTTTTAAGAGGTCATATCCACGATGATCTAAAATCAGAATATTTAACTGAAAAAAATCCTCTCCACTTATGGAACTCCCTGAAGGAGCATTATGACCACCAGAAAATGGTCATACTTCCAAACACAAAGCAAGAGTCGTTGAACCTGAAGTTCACATGAAAATGTCCTGAAGCTCATATGATCTAAAGTTCATATACAAATTCTTTCAAATAAGGAACCTGAAGTTCATATGCAAACAAGAAACCTGGAGTTCATATGCAAACATGGAACCCGAAGTTCATATTCAAACGAGAAACATGAAATAAAGAATAAAAGCGTACAATTGCATTTAATATTTGCATATAGCAAATGACCTATAAAAGGAAACGATTTGGAAAATCAATGAAAGCAAAAACTTCAACAAAAAGGAAAAAGCCTTATATTCCAACTTTATTCTATATATAATTTCTTGAAGAAACTTATTATTGGAAGAGATCGTTACATTTATAATAAATACTATTTTCTTGAAGAAAAATAGTAAAATGACTCTCATATGTCACTTTCTAGAAAAGTTACTCAATTTAAATTATATAATAACAATATATGAATTATGATAAAACTTGAAGTTTTACAATATTCATTTTAGAACATATTATATTTCTAGAAGAATTTTTTTATTGTTTCTTAGGAAATTTTTTATAAAGAAGATCGTATTGAGTTATGATCTAAATATTGATCTTAATTTTGCACACCAGAAGTGAATGCAAAAATAATTTTTGTCATTACATGAAAATTTAGAACCTGTAGTTTCTAAAAAGGCAAGAAGCAATTTTGATATAAAAAGAAAGATTTAAAAGATGTTTATATAGGTTGTATATTTTGGAAAAAAAAATTGCATATGAGACATGTAGTTTATTTTTGTTTATAGTTGTGAGTTTTATGTACAGATCTATAAATTTTTGAACCATTCATGTTAGAGAATGTACAATGTTGATTATGTGATTGATAAATATATTATATTACCTTATTGTCATAAATGCATTGAATGTTAGAGAATGCATTGTTATGATAATATATTATATTACCTTATTGTCATAAATGCATTGAATGCAATAGTTATTGTTAGTTAATTGATGTATGTTTGTATTTGGAATAAAAATAAACATATGTATTATTATTTAATGTATTTAGCTAGTAATAACTAATGTTATGGAAGAAAGGATAGAACCACAACCCGAAGTTGTGCAAAGAAAATATTTATACTGGAAATTATAGAACTCAAAGTCTTGGACCTGAAGTCTTGAATTATATATGTATATGTATATGTATATATATAAACATTTTTGATAAAATATACAAGTTTGAAATCTTATCAATTAGCAAAAATGTAAAAGCTTCTAAATTAAAAGTATGTTAAAAGATTGAGAACCAGAAGTTCATCATAAATTTATAAAATTGATATGCATATGTATGTGTGTGTGTATATATATATATATGCATAGGAACTGGAAGTTCCTCAATCAATGAATTTGAAATACTTCATAATTTAAAAGCCTGAAGCTTTATTCAAACCATATGAAATAATAATATTACACTTCTTAAAGAAGTTAAATCATATGCGACAATAATAATGCATCCAAAGATTGCACAATTTTCAAAATGAGTTGTATCTTGCTTATATATTTATATTTGCATATTGTATTGAAGAATAAATTTTAACAACTCGAAGTTGTTATATATTTTATTTGAACCAGAATTTCAATACAGTGGAACCAAAAGTTCAATAAAGTGGAATCATAAGTTCAATACAGTGGAACCAGAAGTTCAATACAGTTTAACAAACTTGAAATTGTTTATATATTATTTGAACCAGAAGTTCCATGTAGATTAACAATGTAATAACCCGGAAATCCGAGTCAATTTAAAAAATTTATTTTGGCAGTTTTAATGAATTTTGGATATTTAAAATGAATTATTTTAAATAATAACGACGAGAAATTTATTTTGAATAGAATTAGAACGTATATATTTATTTGAATCGTCGTTAGAATATAAATATTTATTTTTAATTATAAAAGGAATTGAAAATGGCGCGGTAGTTCAAAAATTCGATTTCAAAGTTCAAATGAATGTAAAGGATTCAAAATAAACCGGATTTTGGTGAAACCAAAAATATTAGAATCTATTTGAGAATATCTTTCCAACGAATCCAAAAAATTAAAATTTCATAACGGGAAGAAAAAGTTACGCCCGGATGAAAATTCAGAATAGTCGCTATGGAAAATATGGCCCTTAAAAATTGAAATTTTGCTAACGACCTTCGTTTTCGACGAAACTACTTTTGTTGGATCCAGGATGTCAAATTATTGCTAGATTCCAAAATTCATAATTTTTGAAATCAATATGTGAGCGTGGCAAAAGAAAACGTGTTTTAACAATTTCAGCCAATTTCGATCGACTAGAAAATGGTCATTTTTCAAACGATCTCAGAACTTGATGAAATTAGTTTTATTAGGACCGTATCGTCAATACGAAGCTAGAAAATATTTTTCGGGAATTTTTAGAGTCCGTTTGTGGCCCCGGTAAATTGAAATGTGCATTCAAATTCAATATATTGATTTATATTTTGATATTGATGAAAACCAATTGAAAAACACGAATCAGCCTGTGAAACATATCTCATTGTGTTCGAAATGGGGGTAATTAGCTAGGGATGACAGGCGGTGGGTCTCGTTTGGAGATCGAAATTTAAAGTTACTTTATTGAATTAAAATAATAAAATATATAAATATAATTTATAAAACCCTCCCCCCCAATTCATTTTCTCAGAACCTAACCCCCGAAAAAATATATCAAAGAAGGCCCACCTCCCTCCCATCTCTATCACGATTTTCCCCCTCCGCCACCACTGGGTGTCGCGAGCCTCCCCCCCAGTCGCCGCCAGGTCCGACTGTTTCTCCCCCTCGCGACCCTCTCCAGCCTCCCGCTCTCTCTCCTCCTACACGCGAGAAACCCCTCCCACGCCCGATTTGAAGGACCGCACCATCCCACAGCCGTCGCCAAACCTTAGTTCACCTCCGTTGCCGACCAGAAGGGCCTCCCTACCACCTCAACAAGTCAGACGTGCCACCCCCAACCCCGAATCCATCTGTAAGCTTTTGATTTTTATACTAGTTTTTTATCACATAAAAGTAGCTATTTTTATTATATAAAAGTAGTGATTTTATTATACAAAGGAGCGATTTTTAATACATTAAAGTTTTGATTTTTAATACATGAAAGGTATGATTTTTGTTAAAGATAAAAATTAGATTTTCAATGAAGATAAAATTAGATTTTTTGTTAGATAAAGAAAGGATTTTTATATATATAAAAATATAATTCTTTTATCATGAAGAGAGGTATATAAAAAGATAATTTTCATCCTAAAGAGAAGAATATAAAAATATGATTTTTATAATATCGAGAATATAAAAATACGATTTTTATATATGTAGCGAAATAAAAATCTGATTTTTATTATATATATGTTGGGATAAAAATGTGATTTTTATAGCGTCGAAATAAAAAAATTCGATCTTTATATAAGAGGTAGAAATATAAAAATATAATTTTTATAGAGAAAGAAGCGTAGTATAAATATATGATTTTTATATATGAAATGCCATTGTAAAAATCTGATTTTTAACGTGAACAGCGGGAAAAGATAGCAATGGTATCGACGGAAATCAAAACTGAATCCATACAGTTCGGAAAGAAAGAAATGAAGTAGTGGAACCCTCGGTGAGAACTTCTCACTTTTAATTTATTTTCTAGTTGAAATATTTAATAGGTTGCAGATGGTGCTTAGCAGCACCCGACACCCGTCGTCCATAGATCATGGATGACTTGTTTGTTTGATTGATGTGTTGTGAAAAATTGATTGTGCTGAAGATGTGGAATGAATAAATATTTTATAGTTAAAAATAAAATTTTTAACATGTATATAAAATAAATATTTATAAACAAATTGGACGATTTGTTTATGTACACACATTTGACTGATATGGATTAGGACGATAAATTTTACACATCGCCCAACTGCACAAATAAAACCTGTGTTTGATCATTTGAAAACCCCACACGGGTGTTGGGATGAAATTGGCGTACACTAATCCCAATTATTTAGTTGTATGTCGATCAATTGGTCGACAGACTATGTAAGCGTTAATTATTTATATTTAATTCTTATGCAGTTGTGTGGTTCACTCCGGATGATGGTTGATTATTTATCATTGCTATTATATACATTTGTTATATGGAATCCATATAATTAACATTATATGGTAATTGATTGGGCCTCATTCCAATTGGGAAAATAAAGAATAAAAGAAAATTCATATGTTGAATAATATATATATTCATGTGTTGAATAAAAGAAAATTCATGTGTTGAATAAAATATATATTCATGTGTTGAATAAAAGAAAATTCATGTGTTGAATAAAATATAATTCATGTGTTGAATAAAATATGTATTCATGTGTTGAATAAAAGGGAATTCATGTGTTGAACGAAATATTTATACAATAAAGTTCACATTTTTGTTGTAAGTAAGAATTAATAAATATTCATGTGTTGAATAAAGTATATATTCATGTGTTGAAGAAAATATTCATTTCTTGAATAGAATAACGAAGTTATTGAAATATATAAAGCCATGTTGGTTAGATTGACGCCATTTAGACGTGAACGATATTTATATCGATTTTATTCATTTTTATAACGAATATAGAAAAGGAAGTGATTTCAAAATATAACGTTTTGAAAATATTATCATTTGTAGATTAATGATATGGAATATTCAATTTTGATTAGAAATTGAATATGAAGTGGAAATCATTTTGAAAACAAATTTAAAACGATTTATAAAATACGTTTTGAAAGGAAATCGATGAAAAATATATAATACATATTATATATATATAATGGCTTGAATAGAACGCGCCATGCTACGGCAGTTCGCGAATTTCGACCATTAACTTCGAATGGATATTACGGGAGATCCGACCGTCGGATTCTCCTAAATCCGTAACCGTTGGGTTCGTATCGAAAAGAGCTTTCTAACGAATACAAGAAATTATAAATCTAACAGTTGGATTTGGAATTATGTCCAAATCAAATTTGGAAAAGGTCGTTGTAAGTGCAGCTCGATGGCCGTTGATGGAAATCGACTGTACGGGCCTTGATAAAGTTATTAAAAATATCAATAATTAGTGTAAAATCATAAGAAATGATTTGGAAAGAATTGGGGTGAAAAATTCCATATTTGAAAAGATAAAAATAGATTTTTATCGAAATGAACTAGTTTTGAACTAGAATTAAAATCCATTTATTTTTGAAATAAATAAATTGGATTTGAAAGGGTTTTAAAAATAACCATAATTTCCAATATATAAAGTGGAAATGGATTTGAATCGAAATTGTCTTTGGAATATTTCGTTGTTGGATTTCGTGATTACGCGGATATTGTTATGGAAATTTGAAAGATATATTTATATCGTTATTTCCAATACGATATTTGTTGGTTATAGAATTTGATATTGAATATAAGCCGATATATTTTCTATTCAGAGCCTTTTATTTAATATCAAATGGGATTTGGGTTTGTCGTTAATGGTGTCTTCATTAACACTGTTCTTAAACTCAGTTGAGAAAAAGATTAAATCTTCCTATTTAGATTTAATGAAGTGTACCAATTAAATAATATTTAATTTGAATTGGATTTGATTTTTGGGTTTATTGTGAACGGTGTTTTAAATAACATTTGTTCCTTAACCCGATAATTAATGGAATGTGAGTTGGGTTTGTTGTGAACTGTGTTTTAACGACATTGGTTCTTTAATCCAATTTACAATGAAATGTGAATTGGAATTTATAAATCTTTTGTTAAGATTTAAAGGAGATTTTCCAAAGTAAAGTTTTCCAATTCAATAAAATAAATTGGAATGGAATGGAATTCGATTTGGTAATAATCGAAGTGAATTTCTGTGGAGGAAGACAACTAATATATCTGGAATTTAAAAGGCTTTGCCGTTATTCCATTTATATTATTAGTCGGATATGGAAGTTTATATCGATTATATATATCGATTTGTTTTCCATGAAGATTCCATTGTAAATGGAATGTGATTTTGGGTTTATCGTGAACCGTGTTTTAAATGAAATTGGTTCTTTAACCCAATTAAAGACAAGATATGATTTCCCAAGTAAAATAATCATTAATATTGATTTTTGGGAAGATTAAAACCAAGTTGAGTTTTAATGAATCTTTAATTAAATTGAAATGATCGAGAATGGAGTACCACCAGTTTTGCTCCAGGCGATAGTTAAATCTTTAATTAGATTTGAACGTGAAATGGTAATTGAATTTACCGATAACACCGTGGTGTTAGATATGAAGTATTACCAGTTTTACTTCATGGGATGAATAGGTTGGGGTTGGGAAATTTAACAAGTGATTACTTCGGTAAGGTTCACTAATCCCGACTAGTTTGAATAAACCATAATTTGGTTTGAATTAATATTCAAAAGAAGATTAAAGAATAAATTTAAGGAATTTATCTATGATAAAATTAATGGGAACCTCTCCCAAAGTGTAAGATTATTTGAATAAAAGAATATTCTGAATTGGAATGAGGCATATGTTGTGTTTGTGTAACACTTTTTTATTATATACGCGAGTTATTCAAAAAGACCGGGTTTATCCCATTCTGAATAACTGATTCGACAATGTGCCGAGAATGAGGACGGTGGTCGAAAACCGGAGGTCTTCACATCGTTTGGATAATTACTGATGATCTTGATTGGGCTGTACACCCAAGAGGAGGGAATCATTTGGTGATCGTCCATACGTACTTGGAGATCGATGGATATGCGAGGTACAAGGTGCCTCCGGTTTCATTCAGACCCAGAACGGACTTGTAAATGGACTGTGTGTCTTACATTGGATATCATTCTGTGTGATTGATGGATATCGGTTGCATGGAGTGGTTTGCCTGTGTGGCATGCTAAGATGCAAATGATCAAGGCTTTTGTTGAAAAGCAAAGTCTTGTGGTTGATGATCAAAGCGCCGCCTGTGTGGCATAGCTTTGTGTTGCGTTAATTCGCGAGCCTCACACCCCGGTTGTGAACCAGAAACGGGAGAGGACATCAGGAAGGGCATGCATTTCTTTCTAGCTAGGGTGGTGTCAGTGACCTACCAGCCCTGACATTTATATTATTTTCACCTGTATGGTTGTTGGATTGTGAGGCGCCTCGGATATATCGGTGACTATGTGGAGACGATGGAGTCATTTGGCTCATTTACGCCCCAAAGAGCAGGGAAACGCAGTGTTCAGGCATTATAATCCACATCGGTGGACCGGCCCTGACGATCCAAGGCTTGCCTACGCGCTTGCCTGTGGATCGGGCTTGAGATTCTCGAATTCGGTGAGGACGATCCCTTGCCTCAGTTCACAGATGGAAATCCAACTTCCAATACATGACTTTGCGGTTTTAATTGTAGAACTAGTATGGCGACATGATATATGGCACCCATGCCGTCTATGATTGAAATTGTTTTGACACTATACACTTATAGTAATAATAAAAGTTGAAATTTAGCGTATCAAGCATTCTTTGGCTATTATAAGGTAAAACCCTATCCTCCGGCTTGTGTTGCATTGTCTGATGGGACCTGGATGTTATAATAGCTTCATTGTTCTTTATTTAGGATTTCGCTATTGTTTATGCACTGGTATTCTTGGGAGGAAACCCGTTCCGTGTTATGCGGCGTGTTCCCTTGATTTACCTAAATTTAAAATAAAGATTAATAATTGTTTTAGTTCTCACACCAGTCACATGACTAACCTGGAGTTTATTGTTTTAACCTAAACTCTGGGTGCCCCTATTTTCCACACGGGCAGCGAGTAGTTTTGGTTTTACAGATTTATATTCACAGGATCCTGATTTACAGCTGGAATGATATCCAGAAAGCTCTGTATCCGTATATCTCCTTCAGTTGTGCATTGTATTATTTTTAAGCTGCAGTAATGTAATTAAATCTCTGATGTATAATATTTATTCATACTCTGTATATTCTTATATTATGATGGAATTGTTGTAATTAACAATGAAATGTTCTTATGTTTATGTTTTGATTCGTCTTGTCCTCAGTACAATCTGGGCTTTCCTTCACGGGGAAGTTCTGATTGTAACAAACAACCCAAAGTTTTTCATATATTTCATTTGAACCAGAAGTTCAATACAGTTCTAAATCAGATATTTTGGATATTATGAAACGATCTTTAAGATTCACGTTGAACAAAAATTAATGATTAGAACATTATGAACAATTTGTTCTAAAATCAATAACTTAAACGAGAGAGAATATGTAAATCAATTACATATGTAATACGTGGACGCACGTATATACACATATATGCGAAAATTTTATTAACAACCTGAAGTTGTCATGAGCTCATATTATAAACTATGAATATATTATTTTATATTTCAAAAAGTCGATTGACATTAATATTGAATGACCTGAAGTCATGTGCATATTCAAATGATAGAAAATTCCTCCAAGTCATCAGATCGATGAAAGGGAATAAGCAATGCAATATGAATGCATCTTATCAACTAATAAGAGCATTATCCTCCTAAAATTGAAATACATCTAATGTATTTAGTAGCTATGATGCTATAATGGATCAAAAATGAATCCAAAGTAGTTTTATTATTTAAAGTGATAATGTTTGTCAACATTGAGGGGGAGGATAAAGGAATCATCGATGTTAAATATTTGCTAACATATAGAATTATGCAAAGCATTAAGTAACTTGCATAATTATCAATTATGTCCCTAATAGACTTTCTCCAATATACATTTGAATCCCCGAAGGATCAAAAGGTGTAAATCACAGTTGAAAATGTGGTATAAAAGTCAGTTCAAAATATCTTTGGAGCAAGTCATAAATATGCAAAACAAAGGAGGTGAGTGTTCCTGAAGAAACACAAAAGGTGCTTTGAAAGAAACCCATGACATGATTGTCAAAATAACCCCAGAAGTGGTTTAGGTACCAAAAGCATGATAAGTTTTGAGATCTCAATAAATTATGTATAGAACTGACAAGAAATAATCATCGATGATAAATTAATAAATAATAAAGCGTTTATATTTATAAATGGATTAAAAATCCCATATTAGAGAGAAACATGATTGGCCATCATGAAAATCTCCTAAATAAGATATATGGACCTGTAGTCCATAAGATATGAACCTGTAGTTCATAAGATAAAAATAGAAATATATGTAATAACAAAAACACACGGAAGTTACTGAAGCACCATAGAGTGTCAACAACATGGTAAGCGCCATGAGCATTGTATTTTCAAAGAAAATTGAATTGATTAAAGTGGTGAAAGTGTTTAAAACACTTACATTACCCTGAAGGTATAAACGATGAATGTACACAAATTCCAAAAGAATGTAAATAATTTTGGTAGTGATAAAGAGCAAGAAATGTAGATTACAACATTTTTTTAAGTATTTTTGTGATGAAAATCTTGAAATAATTCATGATGAGTAGATCACTTCCTGCTTTCGAGAATTGTTGTAATAAAACTCTTAATATCCATTGAAGTTGTAGTTACGATATGCAAAACTTATTATAATATATAAGTTCTTGAAGAACATAAATAACATTTGTTATTATAAAGAATACCAATACATGGATGATAGATTGCAACATTCTTCTAAGTATTGTTGTAACGAAAATCTTGATATACTTCAAGATGAGTAAATTACTTCCTGCGTAGTAATGAAAAATTGTCTTATTCATCAAATATGTATTGCAACATGCAAGTCCGATTGAAACAGAAAATTATAAGCACCTAAAGTGTATTCATAAATGAATATTAGTATCATACAAATCACAAAAGGGAGGGGTTTTAAATAAGAAAGCATGCTTGAAGCATGGAAATACACATGAATTTTTAAAGAAAAACTTTATTAAGAAGTATTCGTAAGCAATTTGAGTTATTGAAAGAAGAATACGAATTCAGAGGAAATTATTAAATCAGGGGGAGCATCCATAAGTATGATATAATGCACTCTTTTTCCTTAACTAAGTTTTTCCCTACTGGGTTTTCTTAGTAAGGTTTTAATGAGGCATGGGTCATGATCCAGAAGTATCAACCCAAAAGTAACATAAAAAAATAAGTTATAATGTACTCTTTTTCCTTATTTAATATTTTTCCCACTGGGTTTTTCTTATTAAGGTTTTTACGAGGCATTACATTGATCCAGAAGTATCATACTACTTCAGACGTAGTAAATATGACATTTTATATTGTACTCTTTTTTCCTTCACTAAGATTTTTCCCATCGGATTTTTCTTAGTAAGGTTTTAACGAGGCAACATTTTGATCCAGAAGTATCAAAAACCTTTTGATGCAGTAAACTATTACTTATTAAGACAAGGCAATTTGCATGGCTCAGATTCAAGTGAATTATATCAAAGGTGATAGGATGGAGCAAATTTTTTCTAAATTTCTCTTCATGCATAAATGAAAGGATAACATGAATGAGGAGAAACAAATTCAGTTCAAGAAAAGAAGGTAGATCTGTTCTCAAAGGCAATTTCAAAATCAACATTCCAGAAGATGATGTGCAAAATTGGCATGCGTCGACTACATCAATAGACTAATTGAATAATGAGTTATAAATAAGGGGGAGCATATAAAAATATGCTATAATGTACTCTTTTCCTTCACTAATATTTTTCCCATTGGGTTTTTGTTAGTAAGGTTTTTAATGAGGCATTATCTTGATCCTGAAGTATCAACTCTTACTGTAACATTGTAAAACATGTTACCTAAAGATGAAATGAATTTGCACTCTTTTCCTTGTTTATGATTTTTCCCATAGGGTTTTTCATAAAAAGGTTTTTAATGAGGCATTGTTTTGATCCTAAAGAATCAAACTCTTGTAAAGAATATCATCTTAATATGATATTCATAATGTCAGACGTTGTACTCTTTTTCTCGTTTAAGGTTTTTCCCATTGGGTTTTACTGATAAAGTTTTGAAGGAAACAGATAATAGTTGTATCAACTGAACGGATAATTATAAGGGGGAGCAATCATCATAAATGTTTTAAAAGGGACTACTTCAAGTTAGCAGAGCATTCAAGATTTTTGAAGACGCATATTCAAGGGGGAGTGTTGTAATATATATATATATATATATATATATACACACACACACACATACATACATACATACATACATACATATATATATATATATATATATGAATGTTGTGAATATGCTTTTATTAGTTCTATGTTTAGTCCCACATCATGAGAAAAGTTAAAGATCAGCTCCAAAGCCTATATATATAGGAGCCAATGTAATAGAAATAAATATACTTCTGAATGAATAGAAATGTCCTCTCTCCCTTATTTCTTTTGTTCTGTGTTCGTTTTATAGCAAGATTTAAATATCATATTTTGAAGTTAATTTCTTTTGTAGTTTCTTTTATGTCTTACCCATTTCCTTATATTTTTATTCACCTTTTGATTTTGTGTAGAAATCAAATTGCATGTGGTTATTTTACATTTTATTTTTATTTAGTAGTATTTTGAAAAATGCTAGTGAATCTGAATCAAATATACCTTCTATCAAATAAATATAAGTAAAAATTTCAGCAATTATTTTATTAAATTGAATAGTATGTGCTATTAAGTAAAAATTAGTAATGTAACAATAAATTTATTTGTAAACTATAAACATGGGCAAAAAATGTAAAAATTATAAAGTTACTATTTTAATTAAAATGGTATTAATGTACTAAATTTGACCATTATGCATTTTTTAAGTGAATACTTTTTTATGTTAAAAAATAAAACAGAACAGATAACAAGAGAAGCCATTAGAGAGAACATAAGAGATTAGGAGAGACTTTGATTTCTATTGATTCAAGTGTATATAATTTATATTACATTGGCTCCTTTTTATATAGGTTTTGGAGTTGATGTTAAACTTATCCCATGATGTGGGACTAAACAAAATATTACAAAACCTATTCACTTTTATATATACAACACTCCCCCTAGAATATGCGTCTTCAAAATCTACAATGCTCTGCTAACTTGAGTTATCCCTTTTAAAACATATATGATGTTTGCTCCTCCTTATTATTATCTTGCTTGCATATATCCGTTCGATCGATACAACTATTGTATGTTGCCTTCAAAACTCTATCAGGAAAACCCGATGGGAACAACCTTGAACGAGAAAAAGAGTACAACGTTTGACATTATGGATATCATATTAAAATGAAATTCCCTAAAAAAGTTTGATGCTTCGGGATCAAAACAATGCCTCATTAAAAACCTTTTTATGAAAAACCCTGTGGGAAAAATCATAAACAAGGAAAAGAGTTCAATTTGTTTCACCATAAGGTAACATGTTTTACAATGTTACGGTAAGGGTTGATACTTCTGGATCAAGATAATGCCTCATTAAAAATCTTACTAACAAAAACCTGGTGGGAAAAATATTAGTAAAGGAAAAGATTACATTATAGCATAATTTTATATTCTTCCCCTTATTTATAACTCATTATTCAATTAGTCTATTGATGTAGACGACGCATGCAAGTTTTGTACATCATCTTCTGGAAAATTGATTTGGAAATTGCCTTTGAGAACAGATCTACCCGCTTTTCTTGAAACTGAATTTGTTTCTCCTCTTTCTTGTTATCCTTTCATTCATATGTGAAGAGAAATTTAGAAGAAATGCACTCCATCCTATCATCCGTGATATAATTCGCTTGAATCTGAGTCATGCAAACTGTTTTGTCTTCATAAATAATAGTTTACTACATCAAAAGATGTTTGATACTTTTAGATCAAAATGTTGCCTCGTCAAAACCTAACTAACAAAAACCCAATGGGAAAAATCTTAGTGAAGGAAAAAGAGTGCAATATAAAATGTCATATTTACTACGTCAAAAGGAGTATAACAATTCTGGATCAATGTAATGCCTCATTAAAACCTTAATAAGAAAAATCCAGTGGAAAAAAATCTTAAATAAGGAAAAAGAGTATATTATAACTTATTTGTTATATTATACTTTTGGGTTGATACTTATGGATCATGACAATGCCTCATTAAAACCTTACTAAGAAAATCCAATGGGGAAAAACTTAGTTAAGGAAAAAGAGTGCATTATAACATACTTATGGATGCTCCCCCTAATTTAATAATTTCCTCTAAATTCTAATTCTTCTTTCAATAACTCTAATTGCTTACAAATACTTCTTAATGAAGTTTGTCTTTAAAAACTTCATGTGCATTTCGATGCTTCAGGCATGTTTTCTTATTTAAAACGCCTTCTTTTTGTGATTTATATGCTACTAATATTCATTTATGAACACACTTCATGTGCTTACAATTTTGTGTTTTAATCAGGCTTGCATATTGCATTACACATTTAATGAATAAGACAACTTTCATTACGACAACACTAAGCAAGAAGTAATCTACTCATCTTGAAGTATATCAAGATTTTCATTACAACAATACTTAGAAGAATGAAGTATAACAAAATTTTCATTACAACAACACTAAGAAGGAACTAATCTACTCAGCTTGAACTATATCAAAATTTTCATTACAACAATACTTAGAAGAATGTTGTAATCTATCGTCCATGTTCTTGGTATTCTTTATAATAACAAATGTTATTTATATTCTTCAGGAACTTATATATTATAATAAGTTTTGCATATCGCAACTACCACTTCAATGGATATTAAGAGTTTCATTATAACAATTCTTGAAAGCAGGAAGTGATCTACTCATCTTGAATTATTTCAAGATTTTCATCACAACAATACTTAAAAGAATGTTGTAATCTACATTTCTTGCTCTTTGCATTATTTATCACTACCAAAGTTATTTTAATTCTTCTGGAATTTTTATATTTTCATCATTTATACCTTCAGGGTATTGTAAGCGTTTTAAACACTTTCACTATTTTAATCAATTCAATTATCTCTGAAAGTACAATGCTCATGGCACATAACATGTTGTTAACACTGTATGGTGCTTCGGTAACTTTAGCATACTTTTGTCATTATATATATTTCTATTTTTATCTTTTAAACAACATGTTCATATATTATGGACTATAGGTCCATATATCTTATTTAGGAGAATTTCCGGATGACCAATCATGTTTCTCTCTAATATAGGATTTTTAATCCATTTATAAATAAGCGCTTTATTATTTATTAATTTATCATCGATGGTTATTTCTTGTCAGTTCTATACATGATTTATTGAGATCTTAAAAAATTTCATGCTTTAGGTACCAAAACCACTTCTAGGGTTTTTTGACAATCATGAGTTTCTTTCAAAGCAACCTTAAGTGTTCCTTCAGGAACACTCGCCTCCATTATTTGACATCTTTATGACTTACTCCAAAAATATTTTGAATTGACTTTTGTACCATATTTTCAGCTGTGATTCACACCTTTTGACCCTTCGAGGATTCAAATCTATATTGGAGAAAGTCTACTAGGGAAATAATTGATAATTTATGCAAGTTACTTAATACTTTGCATAATTCTATATGTTAGCAAATATTTAACATTGATGGTTCCTTTATCCTCCCCCTCAATGTTGACATACATTGTAACTTTAAATAATAAACATTCGTTGGATTCTCATTTTTGATTCGTTATCGCATTATAACTAGCAAATACATAAGATATATTTCAATTGTAGGAGGATAATGCTCTTATTAGTTGATAAGATGCATTCATATTGTATTGCTTATTCCCTTTCATTGATCTGATGAGTTGGAGAAGTAACTAATATTAAATAATATATGCATAATTAATAATATGCACATTACTTCAGGTCATTCAATATTGATGTCAATCCACTTTCTGAAATATTAAATAATATATGCATAATTAGTAATATGAGTTCATGACAACTTCAGATTGTTAATTAAATATTCGCATGTATGTGTATATACGTGCGTCCATGTATTCCATATGTTATTGCTTTGCATATTCTTTCTCATTCGAGTTATCTATTTTAGAACAAATTATTTATAAGGTTCTAGTCATTAGGTTTTGCTTATCAAGCAATGCCAATACGAATTTTAAAGATCGTATCATAATGTCCAAAACATCTGATTTGAAACTGAATTGTAATTCTGATTCAAATAGAATATATAAACAACTTCAAGTTGTTAAACTATATTGATATTCTGGTTGAAATAAAATATATAGACCACTTCAAGTTGTTAAAATTTATTCTTCAACATAATATGTAAATATAAATATATAAGCAAGATACAACTCATTTTGAAAATTGTGAAATCTTTGGATGCATTATCATTACCGCATATGATGTAACTTCTTTAAGAAGTACAATATTATTATTTCATACAGTTTAAATAAAGCTTCAGGCTTTTAAATTATGAAGTGTTTCAAGTTCATTGATTAAGGAACTTCAAGTTCTTATGCATATATATACACACAAACATATGCATATCAAGTTTATTAATTTACGATGAACTTTTGGTTCTCAATCTTTTAACATAATTCTAATTTAGAAGATTTTACATTCTTGCTAATTGTCAAGATTTCAAACTGTAAACTTCATCAAAAAGTTTCTTTTTTTCATTATTCAAGACTTTAGGTCTCAAATCTGAGTTATACAACTTCTTCCATTACATTAGATGTTACTTTCCAAATACATTGAATAATAATACATATGTCTATTCTTATTCCAAACATAAACATAGATCATTTAACTTACAATAATTAATGATTTTGATACATTTATAATAATATGGTAATACAATATATATTACCATAACGATACATTTATTATCAAAATAACGGAAATAACCATTATACGGTCTAAATATATGAATCAAAAAAAATTACTTAAATCAACAGAATAGAATTTGGATCTAGCTAGTATTGATCAATGACAAAACTAACATAAACAACTCATAGTCGTACAACATTTCTCAATAATCAAATTTTCTAAAATACCATATATATGCATAATATCTGATCAAGAATTGAGTAGAAATGCATAATTATAGAACTGAGATTTTACATTCTTTGATACGAATGATTCGAAAAACTTGCAGATCTATACATAAAATTAACAAACATAAAATTTAAATGTATTAGATTCAAATTACACAATCCATATATAGACCTTTAAGATCTTTATTTTTACATCCAAACTATCTCTTACCATTATAGAAACTGCAGGTTCTAAAATTCCTATTTTAATAACAAAAATTGCTTCTGCATTCACTTCGGTTATGCTAAATTAAGATCAATATTTAGATCTTAACTTAATATGATCTTCGAGATGCATATTTTCTTTATAATATAGTTTCTCTAAGAAACGATGTAACGACCCAGAATTTCTGAACCAATTAAAAAGTTTTATTTTAGCTATTTTAATGGGTTTTGAAGATTTAAAATGACTTATTTTAAATAATAACGATTTAAAATTTATTTAAATCGAAGTTAGAACATACAATTTTATTTTAATCATAAATGGAGTTTGAATTGATGCGGTAGTTTGAAAATTTGATTTTAAATTTCAATTGAATGTATAGAATTCAAAATAAATCGGATTTCAGTGAAACAAGAAACGTTGGAATCTATTTAACTATATCTTTCTAATGAATGTGAAAAATGTAAATTTCATTTTATAAATTGAAAGTTAGTTTAAAATTCAAAATAGTCGCTATGGAATTTATATATATTCTAATAATATATAAACCCTTAAAAAAAGCCATTTTGCAAATGATCTCCGTTTTCGACGAAACCACTTTTTTTATCTGGAATGTCAAATTATTGTCAGGTTTCAAATTTCATAATTTTTTGAATTAATATGTGAGCGCGGTGAATTTAAATGTGTTTTGTAATTTCAGTTTGAATTTAATCGACTGAAAAAATGGCCATTTTTCAAACGGTCTCCAAATTCGATGAAATTAGTTTTGTTAGGACTGTATTGTCAAAACATAGCTAGATTTATTTTTCTGTAATTTTTGGATTCAATATGTGGCCCCGGTAAATTAAAATGTACGTTTAAATTTCAAAATATTGATTTATATTTTAATTTAAACGAAAACTGATCAAAACAATCGAATTGGCTTACGAAACATATCCCATTGTGTTCGGAACGAGGGTATTCAGTTCGGGACGACAGCCGTTCGGTTTGATTTGGAGTTCGGGGATTAAACAAGCTATTTTTGAATTAATAATATTAAATATTATATGTTATATATATATATATATTTCCACTCCAAACCCCAAACTGCCTTCATTTGTTTCGGCCGCCAGCTAAAGAAAACAACGGACAATTTTCTTCAAAATTTCGTCCATCCAAATCATTCAATCCACTCAATGTTTTCACAAACACAAAAAGAGAAAATCATAGAGCATCGAGAGTACTACAAACTAAACGGAGGAGATGGGCTTTGGCAACTCGAGGTAGCGAAAATTAGCCTAGAAAGGTAGTGCCATCAATCTGAAATTGGGGAGGCCTAGGTGCACCGAGTTCACCTGAACTCTAGCCTTGGGGAGCCGCCACGCAGGACTTCGAGTAGGCGGAGTCTGATCGGCCTCAGGCGGCTCTGATGGCGATGCGCGGTGAAGTTTATAGGAGGAACGATGGGTTTCTACGTTTGCTTAGAGCAGACGTTGAAGAAAGGGATTAATTCCCTAATGAAGTAATTAAATTAATTAATTAATTATTTTGAATTATGTAGTAAAGGTTAAAATACCATATCTTGTTCAAATGAAATCAGAAATTGACGAAACAAATTGCGTTGCAATCGTCTTGAAGAGGACTACACCATGGAACTGACCAGGACGGATTCTGAGCTAGTTACATTTTCCAGTAAATTTAAATGTTCAGCTTATTTTGACTCAAAAAAAATCATCTAGTAAGGAATGGCGCAGTGGAACCCAAAGTGAGAATTCTCTCACTAATTTTTTTTTATAGTTATTTAATTTAATTTATAATTGTAAATGTATAGAAATTGCCAGTATTGATTTTTATCTGTTGTATGGAGTTCAACACACAAATTCGCACAAATCACATAAATTGGAAGCGATGTATGGATATTACTGACATTCAGATTTCATACTCCGCGAATGGCTACTTATGGTGCCGTAAACGACATTGGGTAGTTGAGTATTTTTTTATTTGGATGATTTGATGATTTGTGTGGTGATTGTGATGATTAACATATTAAAAATAATGTTAATATTAATGAGATAGTTGAAATTAAATTATAAATATTTATTTATAATTTAAACAGTGAAAATTGGCTAAGTAGAAAATAATTCAAACCGAATCAGAATTGGTAAAATCTATTAACCAATGATTTATTAAATAGACTATTGTCGTTTGAAAACCCCAAATAGGTATTCCGATGATATTTGACATACACTGATCCTAATAATTAGTTGTATGTCGATCGATTGATTGACAGACTATTGTAAGCATTATTTATTTATTTTAATGCTTACACAGTTGTAGAATGCACTCTGGATGATGTTTGAATGTTTAAGATTATTTATCGTTATTGTTGAATACATGCGATGTACGAAATCCGTATAACTGAAATTATATGGTAACTGATTGAGTCGCATTCTGATTCAGAATTAATGAATATTTTAAAATAATATTCATAAAGAATCAAAATATGATTTTGATGTCCGATTTGGGATGGGTACTAAAATATTGAAATATGGAAGCCGAATTAGGTATATACGCCATTTTTAACCCGAACGGGTTTATCTGTCGATTTTATTTATTTTATAATAAATATCAAAAACGAAATTGATTTCAAAATCTGATATTTTGAAAATATTATCATTTTAATATTATAATGATATGGAATATTCAATTTTGATTTAAAATTGAAAATGAAGTTGAAATCATTTTGAAATGAATTTATAAACAATTTATAAAATACATTTTGAATTGAAATCGACGAAATATTCTTTACATATAAATGACCTGAATAGAACGTGCCGCGCAGCGACCGTTCCTAAAACCGAAACCGTTGGGTTCGTATTGAAAAGAGCTTTCCAATAAATACAAGAGATTTGAAATCTAATGGTTAGATTTTGAGATATGTCCAAATCAATTTCAAAAAAGGTCGTTATGGATGCAGTTCGGTGGCCATTACAGGAAACCGACTGCAATGACCTTATAAAAGTTATTAAAAATATGGGGGAAAATGTGTAATATCATAATAAATGGTTTGAAAAGATTTTGGATGAAAAATTCCAAGTTTGAAAAGATAAAAATATATTTTTATCGAAATGAACTAGTTATTAACTAGAACAATAATACAATGGTTTTTAAATTGATAAATTGGATTGAAAATGGGTTTTAAAATAACTTAAATTTTCCAATGAATAAATTTGAATGGAAATAATCTTCGGAATATTTCGGTACTGGATTTCGTAATTATACAGATATTATTGAGGAATTTGGAAGATATATATATCGTTATTCCCAAAAAGAGTATTTGTTGGTTTAAGAATTTGATATTGAATATAAGCCGATATAATTTCTATTCAGATCCATGTATTTGATATCAAATTAAATTTTGGGTTTGTCGTGAATGGTGTCTTTATTAACATTGTCCTTAAACCCAGTTGAGCAAAGAATAAATCTTTTAATTAAGATTTAGAGAAGTTTTCCTAATTAATTAAAATTTAATTGGAATTGAACTAAGATTGGATTTTTGGGTTTATCGTGAAAGGTGTTTTAAATAACACTTGTTCTTTAGCCCAATTAACAGTAAAGATATGATTTGGAATTCATAAATCTTTTTATAAGATTTAAAGGAAATTTTCCAAAGTAAAGTTTTCCAATTTAATATATTAAATTAGAATTGAATGGAATTCGATTTGGTAATAATCGAGATGAGCTTCTATGAAGGAAGACCAGTACTATACATGGAATTTAAAAGGCTATGTCGTTATTCTGTTTATGTTATTAGTATGATACAGAAATTTATATCGATTGCATATTGATCTGTTTTCCATGAAGATTCCATAGTTAATGGAAGGTGATTTGGGTTTATTGTGAACTGTGTTTTAAATGACATTGGTTCTTTAACCATGTTAAATAAAAGGTTAATTTTCCTAAATTTGAATGATCATAAAGTAATGATTTTATAGATTAAAACCAAGAACTTTTAATGAATCTTTAATTAGATTGGAAAGTGAATGAGATAATTAAATTTATTGAATAAGAGAAATGATCGAGAATGGAGTACCACCAGCTTTACTCCAGGCGATAGTTAAATCTTCAGTTTGATGTGAAACGTGAAATGCCGATAACACCACGGGTGTTAGAAATGGAGTATTACCAGTTTTTCTCCAAGGGATGAATAGGTTGGGATTGGAAAATAAATAAATGATTACTTCGGTAAGGCTCGATAATCCCTACTAGTTAATAAACCTTGTTTTGATTTATAGTTTGAAAAGATATAATAAAATATTTTGAAAATGATATCCAAAGGAAGATTTAAGAATAAGTTTAAAAGAATTTATCTTTGATAAAATTAATGGGAACCTTTCCCTATAAATGAGAATTTTTGAATAAAAGGATATTCTGAATTGGAATGAGGCGTATGATATGTTTTTATAGCACTTGAATATTGATTATAAAATACGCAAGTTATTCGGAAAGACCGGGTTTATCCCATTTTGAATAACTGAAATGACGATTAAAAGTCGACGATGAAGACGGTGGTCGCAGACCGGAGATCTTCACAACGTATGGATGATTATTAATGTCTTGATTGGGCTGATCCCCCGAGACAAGCTAATAAGTAGTGATCGTCTAGACGTACTTGGAGATCGACTGGATATGCGAGGACCTCTCTCCTGTATTGAACATATGGGACGAGGAATAAGGTGCCTCCGGTTTCGTTCATACCCAGAACGGACTTGTAAATGGATGTGTGTCTGACATTGGATTTCATTCTGTTTTGATTGATTTCTATTAAATATATATCTATTTGGTGGAGGAGAATTTATTCTCTTGCTTAACACCCTTCTCTGAGACGTACGAGCTTAGAGGTTATATATTGATGGACATCAATTGCATGGCGGGAATAGTCAGTGTGACATTACGAGAAACAAATAATCAAGGCTTTTGTTGAAAAGCAGAGTCTTGTGGTTAATGATCAAAGAACGACTTTAAATAGCATAGCTTTGTGTATAGCGTTAATTCGCGAGCTTCACACCCCGGTATGAACTATAAACGGGATGAGGGACTGCGGGAAGGACATGAGTTTCTTTCTAGCTAGGAGTGATATCATGGTATGGAGCTCAGACATTTTACTTATGTGGACATTGGAAAGCGAGGTACCTCGGATTTGAGTCCCTAGTGGCTCTTAACATAGTCGACATACTGACCTTTATGCCCCATAGGGCAGGGAAACGCATTGTTCAGGAATAACCAATCCACTAAAGTAAGTGTGGACCGGCACTGAAGATTCCAGGTGCAGTTGTGGCTGAATCCTGAGACATGGTAGGCTAGATTGTCTCGAATTGGAAGGAGAGATCCTCTGCCTTGGTTCATGATGGAATCCAATTTCTAATGTGTGACTTTTCGATTTTAGTTGTAAACCTATATGCTGACATAATGGGACGGGGCGCTCATGTCGTATATGATTGATACATTTATATTTGAAGTTGATTTTGACACTATGCACTTATAGTAGTATCAAAATGATTTGTTTTAAAATGTACCAAGCATATTTGGCTATTATAAGGTAAAAATCTATCCTCCGACTTACGTTGCATTGTGTGATGGGACCTGAGTTTTATAATAGCTTTACTTTCCAAAAAGCATACATTGTTTTTATTTTAAACTGAGATTCATGTGGAGTAAACCCGTTCCGTGTTATACGGCGTGGTCCCGTGATTTCTCAACTTTGAAGTAAAGATTTAATAACTGTTTCAGTTCACACACCGGTCCCATGATTGAATCAGAGTTTATTGTCTCTACCTAAACTCTGGGTTCCCTTATTTTTTACACGGACAGCTAGTGGTTTTGGTTTATGCAGATATTTCTTTTCGCAAGATCCTGGATTACAGCTGGAGCTATATTTGGAAAGCTTTGTATCCGTGTATTTCTTTCAGTTGTGTCAGTTGTTATTTTCCACTACTCATTGTACTTATGTATTATTTTCCGTAGCTATGTAATTTTAATCTTTGATATTGTATTTCCAATGTGTAATGTTTATTCATACTCTGGAATATTCTTGTACTGTGATGTAAATTGTTGTAATAGCAATGAAATGTTCTATTGTTTGCGTTCTGATGCGTCGTGTTCTCAGAACAATCAGCTGTTTTCCGTCTCCTCGGAGACCGAGGGATTTCGGATCGTTATAGTTTGGTATAAGAGCTTTGGTTTACAAAGCTTGGAGAACAAGGCATATTAGAACCAAACGAAAGAATTCATCAGAGATAGGATTAGTAACATCCTATAAGAATAACTCATTAGAGATAGGGTTAGTAATACCCTAGAATGAGTTTAAAGGGTATTATTTATATAAAAAAAATTGAATTAATTTTGAAAATTATATCTTATTATACGTATTTGAATACTTTATTTTATATTGATTTTGGGACTACCGGGTATAAGAAGATTTTGAATATACACGTAATTAACGTATATCCGAAGTCTCAAATATACTGGGTAGATATAGAATCACACTCTAGTCTCCCGGGGATAATTCTAATGATGTTGCAACATCATCAATGTTTGAGTTTGAGTTTCGAAAGTGGATATCTTTATATTTCCAATTGACTGGTGTAAGAACCAAAACTTAGTTAGAATTTATTGTTTGTGAATTGACACTAAAAATTAGATTTTTGAGTATATATTAAAGTTATATGATTGAAAATTTAACCAACTAATTGATTGCTGGTTGTGTTGTATGATTGTTAGTTTGATTAATTAAAAAATATTGGAATAATAAAACAAATAAGAGATTAAAAGGTAAATTTAGCCAAATCAAATCGAATATTGCACTGAATTGAAAATTGATTGGAATTGCATATATGTACATGTATATATAATGAACAGGTTATAGCATGGAAGCTAAGAAAAGGAATAAAATTGTATGCCCGACAAATAGGTACATGTTTATTATATTCATTGGGTTTGATGATTTTATGAGCCGCTTGGCTCTTTTCTTTTTCCTTTTGATTGATGAGGGGCCTGTAAGGCAAGTTGTGGGTTTACCGGTAGGGCTGTACAAAGGAGGTTATGGCGAAATTTTTCGAAAATTTAGGGTGTTAGCCAAATTTTTGAGAAATTAGAAAATTCTTAGAAACTGAAAAGTTGAAGAATGAAAATTGAGTCTGTTTGTTAAACAACTTTCATCTCCTTTCCTTTTCGAGGACGAAAAGATTTTAAGTGGGGAATTACTGAACCAAATTAAAATTTTTATTTTAGCTATTTTAATGGGTTTTGAAGATTTAAAATGATTTATTTTAAATAACAACGATTTAAATTTTATTTAAATCAAAGTTAGCACGTATAAATTTATTTTAATTATAAATAGAGTTTGAAATGGCGCAATAGTTTGAAAATTCAGTTTTAAATTTTAGTTGAATGTATAGAATTCGAAATAAATCGGATTTCAATGAATCAAGAAACGTTGGAATCTACTTAACTATGCCTTTCTAACGAATGTGAAAAATGTAAATTTCATTTTATAAATTGAAAGTTATGTCCAGTTTAAAATTCAAAATAGTCATTACGGAATTTAAATATATTTCAATAATATATAAACCCTTAAAAATAGTCATTTTGCAAATGACCTTTGTTTTCGACGAAAACAATTTAGTTGGATCTGGAATGTCAAATTATTGTTAGGTTTCAAATTTCATAATTTTTGGAATTAATATTTGAGCGCAATGAATTTCAATGTATTTTGTAGTTTCAGTTTGAATTTAATCGACTGGAAAAATGGCCATTTTTCAAACGGTCTCCAATTCGACAAAATTAGTTTTGTTAGGACTATCGTCAAAACAAGGCTAGATTTATTTTTCTATAATTTTTGGAGTCAGTATGTGGCCCCGGTAAATTAAAATGTACTTTCAAATTTCAATATATTGATTTGTATTTTAATTTAAACAAAAACTGATCGATACAGTCGAATTGGCTTACGAAACATATCACATTATGTTCGGAATGGGGTTATTTAGCTAGTGGTGATAGTCGTTGGGTTTGATTTGGAGTTCGGGGACTAAACATGTTATTTTTGAATTAATAATATTAAATATTATATATATACACACATATTTCCACTCCAAAACCCTAACTGCCTTCATTTGTTTCGGCCGCCACTAAAGAAAAGAACGGACAATTTTCTTCAGAATTTCCTCCCTCTAAATCTTTCAATCCTCTCAATGTTTTCCCAAACACAAAAAGAGAAAATCGTATAGCATCGAGAGTACAATAAACTAAACGGAGGAGATGGGCTTTGGCAACTCGAGGTGGCGGAAATCAGCCCAAGAAGGCAAGTGCCATTGATCTGAAATTAGGGAGGCCGGGGTGCACCGAGTTCACCTGAACTTTGGCCATGGGGAGGCGCCACGCAGTGCTTTGAGGAGGCGGAGTCTGATCGGCCTTGGGCGGCTCTGATGGTAGTGCGTGGTGGAGTTGATCAGAGGAATGATGGGTTTCTTCGTTTGCTTAGAGCAGACGTTGAAGAAAGGGATTAATTCCCTAATGAAGTAATTAAATTAATTAATTATTTATTTTAAATTATGTAATCATGGTTTAAAATACCATATCTTGTTCAAATGAAATCATAAATTGACGAAATGAATTGCGTTGCATCGTCTTGAAGGGCACTACACCATGGAACTAACCAGGACGGATTCTGAGCTAGTTACATTTTCTAGTAAATTTAAATGTCCAGTTTATTTTGACTCAAAGGAAAATCATCCAATAAGGAATGGGGAAGCAGAAACGAAAGTGAGAATTCTCTCACTAAAATTTTGTATAGTTATTTAATTCAATTTATAACCGTAAATGTATAGAAATTGCCAGTATTGATTTTTTTCTGTTGTATGGAGTTCAACACACGAATTCGCACAAATCACATAAATTGGAAGTGATGTACGGATATTACCGACACTCGGATTTCATACTCCTCGAATGGCCACTTATGGCGCCGTAAAATGCATTGGGTAGTTGAGTATTTATTTATTTGGATGATTTGATCATTTGTGTGGTGATTGTGATGATTAACATATTAAAAATAATGTTAACATTAATGAGATAGTTGAAATTAAATTATAAATATTTATTTATAATTTAAACAGTGAAAATTGGCTAAGTAGAAAATAATTCAAACCAAATTAGAATTGGCTAAATTTATTAACCAATGATTTATTTAAATAGACTATTGTTGTTCGAAAACCCCACACGGGTATTGGGATGATATTTTTCATACACTGATCCCAATAAGTAGTTGTATGTCGATCGATTGTTTGACAGACTGTTGTAAGCATTATTTATTTGTTTTAATGCTTACACAGTTGTAGAATGCACTCTGGATGATGTTTGAATGTTTAACGATTATTTATCGTTATTGTTGAATACATGCGATGTATGAAATCCATATAACTGAAATTATATGGTAATTGATTGAGTCGCATTCCGATTCAGAATTAACGAATATTTTAAAATAAAGAATATTTTAAAATAATATTCAGAAAAGAATCAAAATATGATTTTGATGTCCGATTTGTGATAGATTCGAAAATATTGAAATATGGAAGCCGAGTTAGGTATATACGCCATTTTTAACCCGAACGGGTTTATCGGTCGATTTTTTTTATATAATAAATATAAAAAAAGGAAATGGATATCGAAATCTGATATTTTAAAAATATTATCATTTTAATATTATAATGATATAGAATATTCAATTTTGATTTAAAATTGAAAATGAAGTTGAAATCGTTTTGAATGAATTTATAAATGATTTATAAAATACGTTTTGAATTGAAATCGATGAAATATATATTATATATATATGGCCTGAATCGAACGCGCCATGCAACGACCGTTCGCGAATTCCGACCATTAACTTCAAATTGATAACAGGAGATCCGATCGTCGGATTCTCCTAAAACCGGAACCATTGGGTTCGTATCGAAAAGAGCTTTCCAATGAATACAAGAGATTTGAAATCTAACGATTAGATTTTGAGATATGTCCAAATAATTTCAGAAAAGGTCGCTATGGATGCAGTTCGGTGGCGGTTATTGGAAACCGACTATGAAGGCCTTATAAAAGTTATTAAAAATATGGAAAAATTGTGTAAAATCATAATAAATGATTTGAAAAAAATTTGGATGGAAAATTCCAGTTTGAAAAGATAAAAATATATTTTTATCGAAATGAACTATTTATTAACTAGAATATTAATCCAATGGTTTTTAAATTAATAAATTGGATTGAAAAATGGGTTTTAAAATAACCAAAAAATTTCCAATGAATAAATTGGAATAGATTTGAATGGAAATAATCTTAAGAATATTTCGATATTGGATTTCGTAATTACATGGATATTGTTGAGGAGTTTGGAAGATATATATATATATATATATATATATATATATATATATATATCATTATTCCTAAAACGATATTTGTTGGCTTCAAAATTTGATATTGAATATAAGCCGATATCAGAGCCTTGTATTTGATATCAAATTAAATTTTGGGTTTGTCGTGAGTGTTGTCTTTATTAACACTGTCCTTAAACCCAGCTGAGAAAATAACAAATCTTTTAATTAAGATTTAGAGAAGTTTTCCAAATTAATTAGTGTTTAATTGGAATTGAATTAAGATCGGAATTTTGGGTTTATCGTGAACGATGTTTTAAATAACACTTGTTCTTTAACCCAATTAATTGTAAAGATATGATTTGGAATTTATAAATCTTTTTATTAAGATTTAAAGGAAAGTTTCCAAAGTAAAGTTTTCCTATTTAATATATTAAATTGGAACTAAATGGAATTCGATTTGGTAATAATCGAGATGAGCTTCTGTGAAGGAAGACCGATACTATATATGGAATTTAAAAGGCTATGTCGTTATTCCATCTATATTATTAGTATGATACGGAAATTTATATCGTTTACATATTTATCTGTTTTCCGTGAAGATTCCATAGTTAATGGAAGGTGATTTGGGTTTATCGTGAACTGTGTTTTAAATGACATTGGTTCTTTAACGCAATTAAAGACAGGATTAATTTTCCTAAAGTAGAATGATATAAAGTAATGACTTTAGAGAATAAAACCAAGATGGAGTTTTAATGAATCTTATTGGAAAGTGAACGATATAATTAAATTTATTGAATAAGAGAAATGATCGAGCATGGAGTACCACCAGTATTATTCTAGGCGATAGTTAAATCTTTAATTAGATTTGAAACGTGAAATGGTAATTAAATTACCGATGACACCATGGGTATTAGACATGGAGTATTACCAGTTTTGCTCCAAGGGACGAATAGGTTGGGATTGGAAATTAAATAAATGATTACTTCGGTGAGGCTCGATAATCCCGACTAGTTAATAAACCTTGTTTTGGTTTGGATGTTGAAAAGATATAATAAAATCTTTTGAAAATGATATCCAAAGGAAGATTTAAGAATAAGTTTGAAAGAATATATCTTTGATAAAATTATTGGGAACCTTTCCCCAAAAATGAGAATATTTGAATAAAAGGATATTTTGAATTGGAATGAGGCGTATGATGTGTTTTTATAGCACTTGATTATTGATTATAAAATATGCGAGTTATTCGGAAAGACCGGGTTTATCCCATTCTGAATAACTGATACGACGATTAAAAGTCGATGATGAAGATGGTGGTCGAAGACCGGAGATCTTCACATCGTATGGATGATTACTGATGTCTTGATTGGGCTGATCCCCAGAGACAAGGTAATAAGTGGTGAACGTCCAGACGTACTTGGAGATCAACTGGATATGCGAGGATCTCTCTCCTATATTGGACATATGGGACGAGGAATAAGGTGCCTCCGGTTTCGTTCAGACCCAGAACAGACTTGTAAATGGATGTGTGTCTGACATTGGATTTCATTCTATGTTGATTGATTTCCATTAAATATAAATTTGTTTGGTGGCGGAGAATTTATTCTCTTGCTTAACACCCTCTTATAATAACCAAGAAAATCAGAACCAATTTAAAATTTTTATTTTGGCATTTTAATGAATTTTGAATATTTAAAATGAATTATTTTAAATAATAACGACAAGAAATTTATTTTGAATAGAATTAGAACATATATATTTATTTGAATCGAAGTTAGAATATAAATATTTATTTTAATTATAAAAGGAATTGGAAATGGCGCGGTAGTTCGAAATTTCGATTTCAAATTCCAAATTTCAAATGAATGTACAGGATTCAAAATAAACCGTATTTTAATGAATCCAGAAATATTTAATCTGTTTAAAAATATCTTTCTTACGGATCTGAAAAATTGAAATTTCATAATGGGAATAAAAAGTTATGGCCAGTTGAATACTCCGAATGGTCGCTATGGAATAAATATAGCCCTTAAAAATAGCCATTTTGCAAACGACCTCCTTTTTTGATGAAACCACTTTTGTTGGGTCCGGAATTCAAATTATTGCTAGGTTCCAAAATTTATAATTTTTGGAATTAATATGTGAGCGTGGCAAAAGAAGATGTGTTTGACAGTTTTAGTTTGAATTGGATCGACCAGAAATTGGACATTTTTCAAACGATCTCCAAATTCGACGAAAATATTATTTTTAGGACCGTATCATCAAAACATAGCCAGATTTATTTTTCTGGAATTTTTGGAGTCCGTATGTAGCCTGGGTAAATTAAAATGTACATTTGAAATTAAAATATAACGATTTATATTTAAAATTTAACGAAAACCGATCGTAATGGTTGAATTTGCTTGCGGGACATATCCCATTGCATTCGGAATGGGGGTAATTAGCTAAGGACGACAGTCGTTGGGTCTCGTTTGGAGGTCGAAATAAAGTAAACTTTTAGGGGAAATTAAATATAACATAAATTAATTTATAAAACCCTATTTCCTCCTTATCTCCCTCGTTCAGATCTAAAGCAAAAAAGAAATCAAGAGCGGCAAACCGCCGCTCAGCACCACGCCATCGCCGCCTCCTCGGCTGGCTGACGCACCGCCGCCCTGGCCTTCCCTCGCCGCCGTGACGTCCCGCTCCCCTCCTCTGTTAAAAACCCACGAATCCCAAATCTCCACCGGCCATGCCCTGGCCTATCGCCATCCACCTGAGCACCTCAGGCCGCTACCGCGCCTCCTTGACCACCCGAGCACCTCAAGCCTCCACCACCAGCGACGAGCTCCAACAGAGAACGATTACAGTAAGTTTTATTAATTTAATTTAATTATATATCATTGTTTTAAAATCTAATTTTTATGTAATTAATATAGGATTAGAAATACAATTTTTATATAAATAGATTATATTTTTAATTACGAAAAGAAACGATTTTTAGAAATGAAAAGAACGATGTTTATAAATGAAAAGGAATGATTTTTAAAAATGAAACCATATGATTTTCAAACATGAACAGATATGATTTTTAAACAAGAAAAGATTTCATTTTTAAAAATATAAAGATTAGATTTTTGAAAATATAAAGAAACGATTTTTGAAAATATATAGAAGCGATTTTTAAAAATATAAAGATGTGATTTTTATCTACCTAGCGTTGACAAAAGAATGATATTATTTATATATATAAAAACGATATAAAAATATGATTTTCATATTGACAGTGAACAAATAAAAATGTAATTCTTATATATATAAGCGATATAAAAATGTGATTTTTAAAATATAAATATTGTTGATTAAAAATATGATTTTTAAGGTATAAACATTATATTAAAAATGTGATTTTTACTGTGAACAGCGTGAAAAAGATTGCGTTGGAAATTCGGGCAAATCTGAAATTCAGAAATGAAATGGAGGAGTGTGAACCAAAGGTGAGAACTCCTCACTAAAATTATTTCTGTACAGTTATTTATTTTATAACTGCATATATGAACTGCTCCCCGTCGTCCACAGACCATGGACGACTTGTTTGGTTTGATTTGTTTGTGTGAATTAGGTTTATGATGTGTTAAATAAAATAAAATATTCATGTGTTGAAATAAAATAAAATATTCATTTACAAATCGTACGATTTGTTTATGTACACCTATTTGACTGATATGGATTGGGACAATAAATTTTACACATCGCCCAACTACACAAATAATAAACAGTATTTGTTGTTTGAAAACCCCACATGGGTATTGGGATAATATCTGACATACACTGATTCCAATAATTAGTGATATGTCAATCGATGGGTTGGCAGGCTGTATAAGCGTTATTTATTTATTTTAATGCTTATACATTTGTAAAATGCACTCTAGATATTGTATGAATTTTAATGATCGTTTGTCGTTATTGTGGTATGTGTGTGATGTTGAAATCCATATAACTAAAATTATATGGTAATAGATTGAGTCTGATTCCAATTCAGGATTAATGAATATTTTAAAATAATATTCAGTAATTATTGAAATGCGAAGCCGTGTTAAGTAGTTAAACGCCATTTTAACACGAACGGGATTTTCTGTCGACTCTATTCATTTTATAATGAATATCGAAAAGTGATTTCAAAATCTGATATTTTGAAAATATTATCATTTAAATATTATAATGGATTGAAATATTCGATTTTGATTTGAATTAGAAAATAGGATTGAAATCATTTTAAGAATGAATTTGAAACGAATAAAAAAGGAAAAATTCAATTTTGATTTGAAATGGAAGTGGAAATCGTTTTTAAAATGAATTTAAAACAATTTATAAAATTCGTTTTAAATGGAAATCGATGAAATATATATTATATATATTATAATGGCCTGAATAGAACGTGCCGCACCGCGATAGTTCGTGAATTTCGACCATTGACTTCGAACGGACATTACGGGAGATCCGACCGTCGGATTCTCCTAAACCGGAGCCCTTGGGTTCGTATCCAAAAGAGCATTCCGGCGAACGCAAGAGAATTGAAATCTAATGGTTGGATTTGGAATTATGTCCAAATCAAATTTTGGAAAGGTCGCTGTAAGTGCAGTTCGATGACCGTTTATGGAAATCGACTGTACGGGCCTTGATAAAATTATTAAAAATAACAATAATTAGTGTAAAATCATAACAAATGATTTGGAAAGAATTGGGATGAAAATTCCATATTTGAAAAGATAAAAATATATTTTTATCGAAATGAACTGTTATTAACTAGAATTAAAATCCAATTATTTTTAAATAAATAAATTGGATTGAGAATAGGTTTTTATATATAACCAGAATATCCAATATATGAATTGGAATGGATTTGAATCGAAATTATCTTTGGAATGTTTTGATATTAGATTCCGTAATTATACGGATATTATGGAGGATTTTGGAAGATATATATATCGTTATTCCCAATACGATATTTGTTGATTTCAGAATTTGATATTGAATATAAGCCGATATAATTTCTATTCAGAGCCTTGTATTTTATATTGAATTGGATTTTGGGTTTGTCGTGAACTGTATTTTAAATAACACTATTCTCAAACCCAGTGAGAAAAGATTAAATCTCTTAGATAATATTTAGAAGAGTTTACCAATTAATTAACATTTAATTGGAATTGAAAATGGAATGTGAATTGGGTTTATTGTGAACTGTGTTTTTAACGACATTCGTTCTTTAACCCGATTTACAATAAAATGGGATTTGGAATTTATAAATCTTTTTATTAAGATTTAACGGAAATTTTCCAAAGTAAAGTTTTCCAATTTAATGTACTAAATTGGAATTGAATGGAATTCGATTAGATAATAATTAAGATGAACTTCTGTGGAGGAAGACTGTAAATACATATGGAATTTAAAAGGCTTTGCCGTTATTCCATTTATATTATTAGTTGGATACAGAAATTGATATCGATTATATATTGATTTGTTTTTCCATGAAGATTCCATAACTAATGGAATGCGATTTGGGTTTATCGTGAACTGTGTTTTAAATGACATTAGCTCTTTAACCCAATTAAAGGCGGGATGACATGTCTATCATTTTATTTCGAACTATATGGTTGATCTATGCTAAATATATATATGTTTGGTGGACGAGAATTTATTCTCTTACTTAACACCCTTCTCTGAGACGTACGAGCTCAGAGGTAATATATAGGCAAAAACCAATAGTACGGGGTAGATTGTCGATGCGACATGTTTGTGTTTTCAAAGTTAAATAATCTTTAATATTGATTTTTGGGAAGATTAAAACTACGTGGATTTTTAATGAATCTTTAATTAGATTGAAATGTGAATCGATAATTTAAATTATCAAATTTGGGAAATGATTGAGAGTGGAGTATCACCTGTTTTGCTCCAAGCGAAAGTTAAATGTTAAATTAGATTTGAACGGGAAATGGTAATTAAATTTACCGATAACACCGTGGTTTTAGATATGGAGTATGACCAGTTTTGCTCCATCGGATGAATAGGTTGGGATTGGGAAATTAAACAAATGATTACTTCGGTAAGGTTCGCTAATCCCGACTAGTTTGGAAAACCTTGATATGGTTTGAGTTGATATCCAAAGGAAGATTAAAGAATAAATTTAAAGAATTTATCTTTGATAAAATTAATGGGAACCTTTCCCAAAGGATATGAATATTTAAATAAAAGAATATTCAGAATTGGAATGAGACATATGTTGTGTTTTATAATACTTGTTTATTATATATGCGAGTTATTCAGAAAAGCTGGGTTTATACCCATTCCGAATAACTGATTCAACAATAAGTCGACGATGAAGACGGTGGTTGAAGATAGGAGGTCTTCACATCGTTTGGACGATTACTGATGTCTTGATTGGGATGTACCCCCAAGACGAGGTAATAAGTGGTGATCGTCCAGACGTACTTGGAGATCGACCGGATATGCGAGGACCTCTCTCCTGTATTGGACATATGGGACGAGGAATAAGGTGCCTCCGGCTTCGTTCAGACCCAGAACGAACTTGTAAATGGATGTGTGTCTGACATTGGATTTTATTCTGTGTTGACTGATTTCTATTAATATGTATATCTGTTTGGCGGCGGAGAAATTATTCTCTTGCTTAACGCCCTTCTCTGAGACGTACGAGCTCATAGGTTATATATCGATAGACATCATTTGCATGGCGTGAAATGCCAGTGTGGCATGCTGAGATGCAGATGATCAAAGCTTCTGTTGAAAAGCAGAGTCTTATGGTTGATGATCAAAGCACAGCTTTAATATAACATAGCTTTGTGTATAGCGTTAATTCGCGAGACTCACACCTCGGTATGAGTCAAAAACGGGATCGAACATAGAAGAACATGACGTTTCTTTCTATCTATGGTTGGTGTAAGGGTTTTGCAAGCCCTGACATTTTTATATTTTCACCTATGTGGTTGTTGGATTGTGAGGCGCCTCGGATATATCAGTTTTTTCGAAGCCGATGGATACAGGTCCGATAGGACCGGGAATTGTGTGTTCAGGAATTTCCAATCCTCAAACGTAAGGGAGGACCAGCCCAACTGATCCAAGGGTTCACTACGGGGGATCCTGAGGCATTTTCTATAATGTCTTGAATCGGAGAGGATCCATCCTTGGCCTCGACTCATGACGGAAATCCAATTTCCAATACGTGACATTTCGGTTTTGATTGTAGAGCTAGTATGGTGACATAGTGGGATAGGGAACTATGTCGTCTATGATTGATATATTTATATTTGAAGTTATTTTCATACACTTTACACTATAATAGTATCAAAATGATTTGTTTTAAACGTACCAAGCATGTTTGGCCATTATAAGGTAAAACTCTATCCTCCGGCTTGCGTTGCATTGTGTGATGGGACCTGAGTCTTATAATAGCTTCATTTTTTACAAAAAGCATTGCGCTGTTTTGTTATATGCACTGGTATTCTAGGGAGGAAACCCGTTCCGTGTTATACGGCGTAGTCCCTTGATATATCCGATTTTAAAGTAAAGTTTTAAATAACTATTTACTAATCACATGACTGACCTGGTGTTTATTGTTTTAACCTAAACTCTAGGTGCCCCTATTTTCCACACGGGCATCTAGTAGTTTTGGTTTTGCAGATTTATATTCATAGGATACTGGTTTACAGTTGGAATGATATTCTGAAAGCTCTGTATCTGTATATTCTTTTCAGTTGTGTTTTCGTATTATTTTCTACTGCACTGTAACTTGTAAATCTCTGATATTTATCAAATGTATATTATTTTTTCATACTCTATATATTCTCGTACTTTGAAGTAAATTGTTGTAATAAGCAATGAAATGTTCTTCTGTTTGTGTTTTGATTTTGTCTTGTTCTCATTACTATCTGTTCTTTCTCTTCTCTTCGGAAACCGAGGAAGTTCGGGTCGTTTCAACCCTTATCTGAAACGTATGAGCTTAGAGGTTATATATTAATAGACATCAGTTGCATGGCGTAAATTGTCAGTGTGACATGCTGAGAAACAAATGATTAAGGCTTTTGTTGAAAAGCAGAGTCTTGTGGTTGATGATCAAAGAACGACTTTAAATAGCAAAGCTTTGCATATAGCGTTAATTTGCGAGCTTCACACCCCTGTATGAACCAGAAATGGTATGAGGGACTACGGGGAGGACATGCGTTTCTTTCTAGCCAGGAGTGATGTCATGGTATGGAGCCCAGCCAGTTTACTTATGTGGATGTTAGAAAGCGAGGTACCTCAGATTTGAGTCCCTTGTGGCTCTTGATATGGTCGACATACTGACCATTATGCCCCGTAGGGCAAGGAAACGTATTGTTCAGGAATAACCAATCCACTAAAGTAAGTGTGCACCGGCCCTGAAGATCCCAGGTGTAGATGCGTCTGAATCCTGAGACATGGTAGGCTAGATTGTTTCCAATCGGAAGGAGAGATACCTTTCCTTGGTTCATGATGCAATCCAATTTCCAATAGGAGACTTTTCGATTTTAGTTGTAAACCTATATGGTGACATAGTGGGATGAGGTGCTCATGTCGTCTATGATTGATACATTTATATATGAAGTTGATTTTGACACTATGCACTTATAGTAATATAAAAATGATTTGTTTTAAAACGTACCAATCATGTTTGGCTATTATAAGGTAAAACTCTATCCTCCGGCTTGCGTTGCATTGTGTGATAGGACCTGAGTCTTATAATAGCTTCATTTTCCAAGAAGCATAGTGTTGTTTTTAGTTTAAACTGAGATTCATGTGGAGTAAAACCATTCCGTGTTATATGGCGTGGTCCCATGATTTCCCAACTTTTAAAGTAAAGATTTAATAACTGTTTTAGTTCTCACACCAGTCCCATGGCTGACACAGACTTTATTGTTTCTACCTACACTCTGTGTGCCCTTATTTTCCACACGGGCAGTTAGTAGTTTTGGTTTTCGCAGATACTTCTTTTCGCAGAATCCTAGATTACAGCTGGATCTATATTCGGAAAGCTTTGTATCCGTGTATTTCTTTCAGTTATGTCAGTTGTTATTTTTCGCTACGCATTATACTTATGCATTATTTTTCACTGCTATGTAATTTAATCTCTGATATTGTATTTCTAATGTGTATTATTTATTCATACTCTGGAATATTCTTGTACTCTGATGTAAATTGTTGTAATAGCAATGAAATGTTCTATTGTTTGTGCTCTGATGCGTAGTGTTCTCAAAACAATCCGCTGTTTTCCATCTCCTCGAAGACTGGGGGACTTCAGACCATTATAAACGATAAAATATTTCTTTCGGAAATATGATATGTTCTAAAATTAGTGTATTAAAACTTCAGGTTTTATTATAATTACATATTATTATTGTATATTTTAAACTGAAGCAAATCCTCTGGATTGTTCTTTTATTCACATATGAGAGTCATTTTACTATTTTTCTTCATGAAAATAGTTTTTTTTTAGTGATCTCTTCTAACAATAAATTTCTTCAAGAAATTCTGTGTGGCACAAAATTGGAATATATGCCTTTTGCCATTTATTGAAACTTTTTCTTTCACCAATTTTTCAAATCGTTTCCTATAATAGTTCATTTACTATAAGCAAATATTAATTGCAATTATATGCTTTGAGGCTTTATTTCATGTTTCTCATTTGCGTATGAACTTCAGGTTACTCATTTGCATATGAATTTCAGGTTCCTCATTTGAAAGAATTTATATATGAACTTCAGGTCATATGAACATCAGGTCATTTGCATATGAACTTCATATTCCTTATTTGCATATAAACTTCAGGTTCCTCATTTGAAAAAAAAATTGTATATGAACTTCAGGTCATTTGCATAGGAACTTCAGATTCCTCATTTGAAAGAATTTGTTTACATCATGAGTTTTCTATCTCACTTCCAATGATAAGTAAATATTGCTATTGATTTTAAATGCTACAACGTTATATTTTATACCCATAATTCTATTGTATATACATAAAACATCATTTTTTTCAAGATATATTCAGTCTTTGTCGGGTATACATAAAAAAACATTTTTTTTTCATGAGATATTCTGTCTTTAGTCTATCCAAAATAATTACATAAGAAAAGTAATAGTAAATCGGAAAGGATAAAAATAGATCTACCTCTACATCATCAATAATGTAAACAATACATACATATCCAATCTCCATCAAATTGGATTTGGAAAAATCAAAATTAGATCCGTAGAAAATTGAAAAAATAAATCTAGACACATACGTAGGGCCAATAAAAATAATTAGATCTAAAAAATATAAATCTTTTAGAACCCATTCTTGATCTACAAGAAAAATGGAGAATCAGATCCAGAAGTTTGAATCAGATCTTGAAAAATAGAAGATAACAAAAATTCATAGATCCATTAATCGAAGATTCTCAAACAAAAAATAATAATTGTAGAACAAATCTAGAAATCCATGAATTAATAATTCTCAAATAAAATTACTTACCTCACAAATTCATAGATGTAGATGTAGATGATTTCAAAAAATAAAAAAATAGCTCTACTGGAATTTCGTGTTGATAACGTGTTATAAATAAAACAAAACAGATAATAGAAGAGAAGCCATTAGTCAGAACATAACAGATTAGAAGAGACTTTTTTAATGTTGATTCAAGTGTGTATAATTTCTATTACATTGGTTCCTTTATATATAGGTTTTGGAGCTGATGTTAAATTTATCCAATGATGTGGGACTAAACAATTTACAAAAGCACATTCACTTTTATATATTACAACATTTTGTTATTTATTAGAACTGATTAGTTTAATTTTTTCTCATATTGCGACGGATTGATTATAAATGTTTTCCTCATTTACTTTTTTCCAATCAAGATACATAATTTAATACGTTGGAGTCAGACCTTGAATAATCCATAGTGACTTGTCTATCGAAATTAAGACTCAAAGTGATTTTTTAAAATAATATAAATTATGAGATCACCAAGTATTAAATTTATGATATTTCACAATAGTTGTCAACCATTTCCTTATTTCTTACATTTTTTAAAGTTCAAATCTTGAACTTATTGTGATTTTTCCACATGTGGTATTCCAAAGTGGTTCTAGCATAAAGTATAGTTATAGTTAAGAAATTATGATTGGTAGGTTTGTGAAATAAGGCAGGAAGATGTGTATATGGAATTTGGAATTCATAATTACTAAGTAAGAAAAACCATATTTGGAAATTAGGATTAGGAATTAATCAAATGCATTATTATCTATTTTATAATAGTAATAATAAATTAGTTCATCATGGAATTTATAGCATTGTTGCCTAATCAGTCTTGTTTGCTTAGTTTCTATGAATTCATTTCTAATGCTCATGTTTTACCACAAAAAATTTCAATGTAAGAAAAAACAATTCATTCGTTTTATGTTATAAGATAGCTTTTGGAATTTCAACTTAAAATGACAACCTAAAATAATTAGTAAAATATTCCTTATCATTTAATTTTAAGATTAAATATGTTTTACCAACATATAGAAAGTAAGTCGTAGAATCACAAAATGTAGGTTCCTAAGTTTTGCTTCTTTTAAGGTCTATCAAATAGTACTCAAAACTTCAGTTTGGTCAATTACATAAAATCAAGTAGATGCAAATGGCCTCTAACAATGTTGAACTACTATTACTACTTTAGTTGCATATATGTATATAAAAGAAAACATACCGAATTATTAAAACTGAGTCCTGGAGAGTCGACGAAGGAAGATGGAGTATGACCGGGAGATATAGTCAGATTTGAAGTTTGAATATCCATTATTGAAGCCAAATTTGAAGAATTAATTTGACGAGTATTTATGGTTGGAGTACCGAGTCCAACTCTATAACTTATTTGAGAAAGGCTTCCTCTTATACTTGAATTTCCCTCTGTGAAAAAATTTGGCACTCTGCTTGAGATGTTGAACCCTTTATTGGCACCAGCAAAATTGGGTTGTATGTCTATGGATGGAGGGAGATGCATTTCTTGTTCATTATTCGTAAAAATGGTTTTCATTGATGCGTTGGTAAGAAAATTTTGCTGGTTTTGGGATGTAGGGAAATCGTGTCCATTAAGGATATTCAGTAAATATAATCTATGATTGGGATTTGAAGGATCAAAGTTGTCATCCATCTTAGCAATGCTTGTTCTGTCCTTTCAATATTAAGGAGAAATGCATAATATTAGTTGCTATTTCATGTACATTGTATAATATAACTAATAAACCTAACTAGACTTATTATTCTAAACAAACATAACCAACAACCTTAGTTTAGGAAGAAGAAAACAAACAAAGTTAAATAAATAAATTCCATTAATATTTACTTATTATAACAAAATTACAAAGTAAAAGCTCGAAGTGATACCAACATGTTTAAAAGAATGCCTTAGTAATACCCAACAATAGACTATCAAGCTGTGAGATTATAAACATTAACAAATAACAAATTAATTGGAAGAAATAATCGAAAAATAACATCAAAAAATTAAAGCTAGTTATATCATGTATAAGGATCGTATCCTGGATAATAATTCCCTTAAGGTGTTAGATACCTCAAAGAAGTAAATATGAAACTGCTACGATAGAAGAAATTCAATACATCTTAATGTAGATATCAATAGAAACGCCGCATTTAAAAACACTAACACAGAGAAAAATCATGGTTTATTGATATTATTAAAAAAATTAGATGGAAATTTTAATTTACATGTAAGGCACAAAATTTATTCCATAAGTAAAGAATATAGTAATCAGATAACACTATGATCCGAAAAACCTCAAAATCCACTTAATAGTCAATCGATAAATACATGCATTAAATGGGAAAATAATATTAAAAAATTATACATCAAAAAGTAAAGTGGAAGACATACCAATGATTAGAATGCCCTGCTATGAGCTATGAACCCATCAAATAGAAGAAAATAGGAGTGGTAGTAGTTGAAAGAGGAATCTAAAATAAATGAAGCTACTTGTTTAGGGAAAAAGGAACGAAAATACCGAGATTTATAAAATGTTGATAATGAAGAAGTTAGGCTCAGAACAAAGTAATTTAATGAAGAGAGAAGAAGTAGCTCCCTTGTTTGTCCTCTTCAATCAATTTCTTTCCCAATGTGGACCATTCTGTTTTGCTAAATCATCGAAAATAAGTTAAACTGGTCAAGAGAAACAAAAGATGAAAAATAAGAGAAGGAAAGGTTGTGGAGCTTAAACTAATATTCTAATATAAACTAGATGTCAACATCTGATAAATTTTAGGGGTTAAAGAAGTATAACAATTGGATTCTATCTTACGTTTTAAAGGGAGAAAATTAATTAAATTTTAAATGTTATGATTAGGCCTTTGTTTACAATTCCTTAAAATTTTGTAGTTGAAATTTTGAATTTAATATAATTAAATTCAACAATTAAATTCGTTGGAAAGTTAGTAAAGAGATAAAATAAAATATCGAAGCTAAATAGTTTTAGTATGGTGCAATAAATAATAAAAATATCATTTTGTTTATTTAAGGTAATTTATTTATTTAAATACAAAAAATTCCCAATAGAAATAGCATTTTAGGAGAAAACCATGAAAAGATTACTCTTTAATAATTGGACTCAAAGTCGGTGTATGCATGTGAGCCAACTAAGAAAAATAAATACATAAAACGATAAGCGGCGAAGCCTAAAGATACATGTCACAGTACAAGGCCTTATTATTAATTCACCGACTTCCAACCTTTAATAACTCCTTGTCCTTAATTTTCCAAGTTGAATAGAAATCTCAAAATCCACTTAGAACCGGGCCAATCTCCTTAACTCACATGTTGGTACATAACAACTGAATAACGTTGATGAAGCTTTCCTCCCAAGTCCAAATTCTTATCTTGATTTCCTATTGAGGCCATCAACAAAATTAAAGCATAGTCAATTAATTTTTTTTACTCTTTATAACACTATAAGTTTATCTTTAATTGGAGTGGTTGGTCAAACAAATAAGGCATGACCATGCAAATCAAATACATGACCGAATGAAAGAGCACCATAATGAGGTTCAATGACCTATGACATAACAATGAATCAGTAACAATTCTACTTTTATTTCCCTTTAAGAAAAGTGTTTAAAATTAATTTTTATATAAAAATACATGAATCTTGGCAACTTTATAACAAAATTTTCTGAAAATTGTAAATATTTATAAACGTTGTTTTAAATTTTGAATTCTGGAAATTTCTACAAATAATGTAATTTTGTAAAAAATTCATATAATTTCAAAGATCATTTGAAGCACATTAGTCATGATTATGTCAACATTAAATTAATTGATTCATTAAAATTTGGGAGGATAGATCTTATTATTGACAAAATATGCATTTTTTTTTATGAATTATCATTAATTTATGCAAGTACTTAATGGTATTATCAAGTATGATAGAAAAATTTATGGACATTTTTGTAGTTATTACTAATAGAAAATCAATCTACCCTTAACAACACATTGGTTTGATTGTTATGGGTATTACATTGGTCCCTAGTCATTTTCTCATCAATTCATAAAATCTTATTGCTTTAAAGTCACAACGGAGTAATATTAACATCCATTGTCCAATCAATCTGAATCTTTAACATGAAACGGGTTCTTATATATTTGTCAGATTTGAGAACCGTTTTCATCACTAGATCATAAATTTTATATGCTTTCCAACAATGTATGTCGGTTCTAATATAATTAAATTAGAAATATTTTTCTCCATTGCATATTTAAATCCATTTCATAGAAAATAATTAAATTTTAATTTGAATATTAAACAACATATAAATTCTAGTTAATTGTAAAAGTATTCATTTTTGCAACATTAGCTATATCTTCGTGGTGCAAATTTTAACGAGATCATGGTGATACGACTAAAATTGGATCGTATTCTTGCAATTTAATTGTATTAACAAGATTTTATCATAAAACATCATACATATATGATTTTACCTACATCCTACCATTCAAATTTTTTACTATGCCATTTTAATACAATTTAGATTGCATTAATATGCTTTTGTTTTCAACTACATTATTGTGGTGTGGTCAACACTATGCTATGTTAATTCAAACTTTACTACATTGATAAGATGTTGATATCAAAAATAAAATTGATGTATTTAGTTGCTACTTGGAAATGAAGTTAAAACAACTTCCTTTCCATGTAGTTAAAGTTACATGTAAGATTGTCATTTCAGTTATTGTAATACCACATTCTCTAAGACCTAAAGCTAAGCATTACGGATGTTGTAGTCGTCTATAATATTAACTTTCAATGATAAAAAACAGATGTGTCAATGAATCATAATATCAGAGAACATGTGATTATATGAAAATCTTTCAAAATACGTTCATTAAAAAGTATTCGTTACAATATCTATCGTAAAACCCATGTTCATATCAAATATAATTATTGCAAAATATAAATCCAAGGGCGACATATGAAAAATGAGATGAAATGATAAATATCTATTGTCCCATGATATGTTTTCCTTGGACTTGGACTTGCTTTTACTAATTCACTTTCCTTTAACCTTCTCATTTAAATGCCATATTATATTACATAACTATTAGAGAACCTCGAATTATCACAAAACCAATTGGCAATGTAAAGGGTGAACTCTTAATAGTTATACAGGAATTATTTTACAAATTTCCCAATGTAGGACTTGTTTGAACACGCCCCCGAACGTGTGGCGTATCATGAGCCTAACACGTGGAACTTATTGGGTGATGTGGATAAGTGTGGCAATGTGCACGAATTAAACCAGCTCTGATACCATGTTGGAGAACCCCGAATTATCACAAAACCAATTAGCAATGTGAAGGGTGAAGTCTTAATAGTTATACAGGAATTATTTTACAAATTCCCCAATGTGGGACTTGTTTCAACAATAACTTATTTAATTAATTATATTTTTTTGTTGTTACACTAGAATATACAACCTTCTGTTTATCCTCAATATACATGGTATATCGGACCCTCTACAACCACGTTCTCACTAAATGGTTGAGCAATCCGAGAAATACAAAGATCTTTAACCTGACTCCCATTAATTCGATCTGACTAATCATGGTCAGACGAATTACTACATTTGCATACCTTCTAATGAATGATTCGCTACTATATTTTCTTTCTCCTATGTTTAGTTCCTTTTAAATGAAAAACATACTTCAAGGATTTATGTCCGTACAACTTGAACTTCTCACCTAGCAAGTGATTCCTCCACATCTTCAATGCGGAACAACTGCTAATAACTCACTACAAAAAAAAAAGTTTTCATAGCATTTCAGAAACATTGTTAAATCATTTTACAACATTTTAAAGAACGTTGTTTAAAACTATGTAGTAATATTTCCAAATCCTAATAGCATTCCTAAAAACACCACCTAAAGATGCTTATTTCAGTGTTTTCACATATGTCATGTTAAAGATTTTCAAGAAAGCTGCCTAAAATTTTCATATTGTAACGTTTTTACCTAAGTCATGCCAGACTTTAGGCAGTGTTTCAAAAATGCCATAAAAAATTTCATTGGTGCTGAGAAACACTACATTATATCCTATTACAACCATTTTGGAAACGCCACCTAAACTTATTTAACAATGTTAAATGATGTAAAATAATCGACAACATTTTAATTTGTAATGTTAGAACTTTCATAGAATTTCCAAATATTAGAATATCTAAAAGAAAATTTACTCAAATGAAGACTAATCAATTCAAAATACACTAAGGAAAAACAATTGATGATGAAAACAATTTATATAATAAACATAATAAAGTTACACCGATTTATTTTCCAATGTAGTAATAGTTAGGTAAAATATTTCATAGGAAGCACTTTAGACATTCATATGATAGTACCATAAAGATTCTAGAAAACATAAACTATTTAAAGTAGCTAAATGTCATTACCTTGAGATTGCCTTCTTTGTAATCCTTGATCTACTAAGAATAAATAATAACATATAGAGAAACCAGCAAACCTAGTTATAAAATCAAAGTATATATTTATTAACTACACTATTATTATTTTATCGTTCAGTTTTTTGAAATCATTTAAATTATAACTTGGCTAAATTAGAAATATGTACAAAACTTACTATTTTTTAAAAACTAAGTTAGCTTAGTAAAACTTTTGTGAGGCATAATTTATCATATGTATTATTTTATTTTTATATACCTTGATTAACTTAGTTAAATTTCATGAAATAAATCAAAACTTTCGAGATCAGTTTACTTAGTTAAAAGTTTTGAGCACATAGTTAACTTTAACAAAATGAAGTTAAGTTTTATAATCTTAGCTATACAATAAAGTTAATCAAAAAAATTAAAATTACACTAATTTTATAAAATTAGTTAATTTTATAATAATTTTTATAAATTTAGCTACTTCCATAAATTTTGTTATAATTTATGGATAAACCAAATATTTATAAACTTGATCAATTTTTTATAAACTTAATCAAATTTTAGGATTTAGTCTAATTTTTAATAAATTTAGTTAATTTCAATAAACAAAGTTGATTTTTGTAGACTTGGTTATTTTACTAACTTTACTAATTTTTTATAAACTTAGCAGTATTTCGATAATTTTTGTAAACCCAGTTATTTGTTATAATATAATATGATCTTTACTAGTTTATTTACTTTTTGTAACATTTGATTTTAGTCAAATTTATAAACTTATGTAATTTTTTTATCAGATTTAATTATTGCTACAAACTTAATTAATTTATAAGACTAACTATTTTTTAAACTTAGTTAATTTTTTTATAAAAGATAGCTAATTTAAAAAAAAACAGTTGGCTTAGTATGCTATTTTAAACTTAGTTATCTTTTAAAAAAATAATTTTTTATGCACTTAGTTTATTTTTTTTAATTTTAAATTTTTATAAGACTTAGATAACTTAATGAATTTAGTTAATTTATTAAAAATAATAATTATGCTGGTTGATTTTTAAAATATAGTTATATTTTTATGGGCATGGTTATCCTAGCAGATTTTTGTAAGTTTTAACCCACCTTTTTTACAAGGCCGTTACACTTTGGATTTGGATATTCGGATTACTCAACCATCATAACAGATAACTATAAGAGATAGTTGGATAGCTCGAGAATCGATTATGGACGAAGATACAAGGCTTCAGACAGTTGGAATTATTTGGATTATGTACTGAAATCGGATAAGAACGGATGTGCTTTGGATTTAGGGCCTGATCGACCTAATGTTAAGGACCTAGATTTGATCGATATCATTATGATTATAGATCGACCTAGGGTTGCACACAACCCATATCCAACCCAACCCACCAACCCGACCCAATCCACATAAACCCAACCAACCCATCCTAGTTCGGGTCGGATATGAGTTACAATTTGTAACCCATAATATATATGAGTCGGGTGTGATATTTTGTTCTACCCAACCTTATTTTAACCCAACCCAACCCTATATTAGAAAACTAATTTAATACCAGTCCACTTAAAATTAAAATAGCCTAATCATAGAATAATGTTTATATATTCTATAGTAAATGTACAAAATAAATCATGTTTCAAGTCAATCCAAACTAGATAAAATTTGGCAAAGAAATATTAAAGCGCATTTTAATGTATTTAAAAATGAAACACTTGTTCTACTATGTAGTGAATTAACTTTATATGATGTGTTTTACATTGAAAATACGATAAGATATGTGTTATATTGACTCAGTTATTTTAAATGCATTATACTAGCTAAAATTTGATATAATGTGCTAAATATTTCAATATTATTCTCTTATATTCTCATTTTTTTTACAGTTTTATGGAACCTAACCCGACCCTACTAAACCCGACCCAACCCACATTTCAACCCAACCCATATCCAACCGCATATAGGGTCGGATACAGGTTGAACTACGATAAACCCATACCAACGCGGGTCGGATGAAGTATTTGGTCTAACCCAACCCAACCCATACTTTGTGCAGCCCTAGATCGACCTACTTCGTTGAACTCGTATCGACCATGACTTATTGACATTTAATTTATGCAAGTGCATAGAGAAGGATATTGATGAAAGGGTCAGACTGGTCACCCTTGATGCATCCTGATCGTTACCTATCCAAAATACAAATGTGGGTGATCGGACCCACCTTTTGCTGACCTAGTCACACCTACCACCTAAGTTTCTCTCTGGGATTTCAAGTCGTTCCGAGCTGGACAACATCGATATATAGAAGTCTATGACATTCAAAAAAGGGATATTCTTTTTAACATAGGGAATTTACTGAATTAAAACTTAAGTATCTTTCCACTATTTTCTTATACGAAAAAAAATATTGTATTATAATCTAGTAGTGCAAATAAGAGATTACCTCACTGTGGACGTAGGATCATCATTGAACCACTATACATTTGTTGTGTTCTTTTTCTTTTGATATATTTTTGTTGAATGTTTTTTATTATGTCTCGTGGTTTATCTGGGGTGTTAGTGACTAGAATTTTTACTAGCATTTTTTACGCTCCAGGAAGGGGTCACCTTCAAATTTCATTTTGGAATTCTAATGTTTGCTAATGGGTAGGAAGAAGAGAGAGGATGCTCAAGCTGAAGAAAGTCAAGAGGCTTTCTCTAGAGGAAACCCCACTACCTATCACAATAAGGTAGAAATTGATACAATGATTAAAGAACTATAGTCTTGGATGGAATGTCAGGAGTATTTTCTTAGAAGAAAAAAAGGAAATGATGTCTAACTTCCTCAATCAAATCGGACAGAAAGGATGACCAAGAGGTCTGGTAGGAGGTGCTGAAGTGGGACCTAGCTTTGGAATGGATTTAGAAATTAAATTCCCCCCTCCCCCGACTTGAGGCTTAATTTTGGAAATCAAGTGTGTAAAGTTCAGGATTTAGGCTTGGTATAGACAAGGGTAGAACCTGTTATTGGAACTCGGTTCTGTACTGACCCCCTTCTTGGGTCGGTATCAATCCAAACATAGTGGTCGGGACTGGATGCTCTAGCTCGGACGATTTCTGTATTTGGGTTGCAGGTGCTGTTTTTGATGATTGAAGGCAAGAAAATGATAAAAAGATGATGGATGTAATGTCAGGAGTCCCAAGAGGATGATTGGTTAATTAAGAATTAGATAGTATGAATCGAAGTTTGTTTACTCTAAGTATATGGAATTCTGGAATGAATCGGACTTTAAATTCTGGGGTTGGAAGCTAACAAGGGAAGGAAGGATCCGACGATTCGCCATATGAGGTATATTCGATATATGGAAAAACCAAGGGAATCAGATGAAGTAATGGAAAAATGCTTCCAGATTTTGTTTCAGATATAGATGTCATGTGGATCGGGCAGTTGGAAAATGGATCTATTAGAAGCCGGGTAGAGATTATCGAAAGGTTTGTGGAATAATTTCGGGTCCACATCACAAGATCTAAAATGTAACGACTTTGATTACAATTAAGCAGAGGACAGGAGAGTCTATAAGGTAATTTGTGGAAAGATTTAATACAACTATCACTTCAGTGGATCGATCGAATCCGTCTTTGGTTTTAATGACCACAGTGTAAGGAGTTTTGGATAATTCTAATTTCAAGATTTCTTTGGAAAGCAATTCACTAAGGGATCTTGGTGAATTCTATCACGAAGTTGATAGTTCTTAAAGTAGGAAGACGCAAGAGTAGATCGTGATGCACCTGAGGTTAATGCAATAAGGATATCCAATTTTGGGAAGTTTTGTATATAAAAATATGATCTTTGTTTGATGATAACACACACACACACACATATATATATACACTATAAATGTGTTTATAGTTGTACTATTCTCCTACATCACATAAAAAAATAAATATTTATTTTAGAATAGAGTAATACTGCACAAGAATTTAAAATATTTAAGCAGTATTTTATTTAAATATAAATATTTTATTTCAACATTTGAATAGTACAGATTTCTAACTCCACTATTTATACATCCCACTATAATACAATACATTAAATTTCATTTGTTACATCAGTTCCTCACTACAACACTCAATCACATTTCACTCAGTTACATTTCACTCAGTTGTATACACATACAAACTCACACTTAAATCCTCACTCACACTCACTTGTCTTCTGTATGCTTCAGAGTCAGTTTAGTCACCTACATACCTGTCATAGAAACTAACACAATAAACTAGAAAAAAAATTGATTTAAATTCTAGCAAGTATAAATTTAATTTCCTAAGAATATTAGTGTGTTTCTCATCATATTTCTTGACTTAGTCCGATATGTATATGCATCTGTCTATGTTTGACTGCTTGTGATACTCACAATGATTCACTTGTAAATACCGCAAGGTAGATTGTATCTGTAGTGCTCACAGGCTATCTGTCATTCGAATAGTTCACATACATAAACTAAACATACACAATACATGTGTATGTATATACACTTATTTTGTGCAGAGGCAATATGGTCAAATATTAATGAGTGCACATGAACCCAGAAATTCATTGCAAGTGACAAAGCACAAATGGAGTAGCACCTATATACAAATATATATATACAAATATATATATATATATATATATATATGCACACACATATGTGTATATATACATGTAAGTATACATGGCAGTACATCAAGCATGCACAAGTGTCAAATACACAAGTGAATGGTTTAGCAAAATCAAAGCCAGACCAGCCAAACTCAAAGGCCCACAATCACAAGCCAGAGCCAAAACAATTCAGCCAAACACGCACATACACATATATATACACATGTTTGTGTATTTGTGTGTGTGTATACATACATACATACATACATACATGACTCAACATGGAATGCAAACCAGACCTGTAAGCACAAGCTACAAAAAGACAACCTCAAGAAAAAGCATGAACAAGTGACTTAGACACACAAACAAATCTAGACATTCAAGTGTAGTTCACAAACTCCAAGTTAAAAATGCCAATATATTTATGCACAAATAATCAAGGCAGTATTACTCATGGCAGCATACAAATGGATCAGAGAAGTACACAGGGATATATATATATATATATATATATATATATATATATATATATAGACACACACACACATCGGTGTATATATACATACAACATGAACTTGACAAGTAGAACACACAACGAACAACATGGTGACATGCAACATGAATGGGAAGACCAGAGACAGTATGTGTACAAGAACCAAGCAGTGATGCATACTCACGTCTAACAGCCTAAAATACATGCAAATCGAATTAATCACAAGCACAAGACCTGGTGTATTTGACAATAGCAAGATTCCAGTTCATAGGTGCATCTCAGTATGATAAAAACAGTGCCGATGCATGCACATGGTGAAGTGTATCAGCAACTCAAGCTCAAATATATGTATATGGAGCATATCAATAACCAGGGCACAAGCAAGTATGGAAGAATTCAACATGCCACAGGATTGTACAACAACAAATGTGTAAAGATGCAAATGCACTATTGCAAGCATGAGTGTCGTTAACCGGCCTTTTGGCCTGATCACCAAAAGTACTCAAGACACGCTCTACTCAACCCATCGCGTGAAGCCAGGGCCACGGGCAAAATTCAGGAAGTGCAGGGGCAAGGACCGAAGAAAGATCCCGCCAACAAGGACCTCGCACCTTCGCCTCCACAAACGCCGCACCAACGAAGTCAACTAGCCTCAACCCCTCCTCTCATCAAGATCCGCTTCGCACCCAGCCGGGTGCGAAATTTTGCACCGACCAGGAGCGAAATTTCGTACCTGGCAGGTGCGAAATTTCGCACCTACCAGGTGTGAAATTTCGCACCTCACCCAGGTGCAATTTCCGAAGGCCGATACCAAGAGGCGCGAAATTCTGGAAGATTGTCCCCATTTCCACCTACTCCTACCTAACCCCTGCCTAACCACTTCCTATAATTACCCCATGGCCTCACACTTCAAAGGGAGAGAATTCTTGAGCTTGGAGACCTCCAAAAAGCTTCATTAATGGCATCTCCTCTTTGAGGAAGAAGAAGGACAAGATTGTCTTTTTCCTTATTGTTCAATATATGATAATTATGACATCATATATCGTGAGTCACGAATGTAATGAGATGTCATGAGATAGTCTCAACCTTGTAATTTCTTCCAAGTGATTAATAATATTCCAATGACTCTTCAACGTGGACATAAGCCTTCACTAAGGTCGAACCACTATAAATCTCTTGTGTTATTTACTGCTTATGTGTTAAATATGTTCTTGTCTATGCGACCATATTTATAATTCCTAGTAATTGGGAATCTTTGGTGTTTGCAACATTTTTTGCCGTCAACATTTGGTGCTTTCACTGAAAAAACTCGGATATTACGTCTTTCTTGCACATTACAATCTCGACTTCGTCAAGCTTAAGGTTCATTGCTTAACCTTCTATCTAGTCCGCGTACGATGGTAAGGAAGTCAAAGAACACAATGATCGGCTTTTCAGCTGTAGCTGAGGCCGGTACATCTCGACAACCTCAACCGGCAGACATCCCGACCACTAATGAAACTGAACCTCCTATTGTGGACCCTGAAGCGCCCGCAACACAAGCGCAAATCCATACGCTTAGTGAAAAATATGAGAATATACCCGTCGAGCTCAATCAAGCGCTAAGGAATAACATCTACCTTATGCGCCAACTTAGCGAAAGTCAGCGTGTCATCGTTTGACTACAACTAGCTCGGAACAATGCTCGACCTCGGCCATCAACATCATAAACTTCCTCTTCCGAGTCAAGGGGCCCATACCAAAGAAGAAGGTTTAGTCTCATCAACAACGTCGCCATCCGAACTAATGCCCTCGACAATGGCAATGGATACGCAAACGGCAACGGCGACCGGACCACGGTTACCTATGGTGAGGACGCCCAACCTCAGGATTGTTCTCGCCTAACCATCAATGAAGGACCCGCTCCTACTAACCAACCTCCTCCTCGACAAGACCCAGCGGCCGCCCGCCGAGACAATGAACTCACCATTCAAGTGGCCCATGCTTTTCCAGAACCGGATCCACGTGACCCCGCCCCACATCATCACGTGCACCAGGCTCCCGTTATATATGTCGAGGACATGGAAGAAGACGATGAAGACGTCCATCCTAGAAGACGCCCTCACATCAGAACTCCGGAACCTCGCCAAAACCCATGGGTCCCGATAGCGAACCCTCATCTGACCTACCTTCCCGGCATGGTCTGTAGAATCGTGAGGGAGATGCGAGGAAATGTGCATGATTCGTGGGAAGCGCACATTAGGCGCAACCCTTTCACTCGAAGAGTTAATGAAGATGTATAGCCGCGATGCTTTAGCACGCCTCAGATGCCGCTCTACAACGGCACCGCTGACCCTTGTGCTTTCTTAAACCGTTATGAGTGGAAAATGGACTCAAGCAGAGGCGACGATCCAGTCAAATGCAAATGCTTTTCGGTCTTTTTGTCGGGGACCGCTCTATTATGGTTCTCTCGCCTCCCGCTTAATTCCATCAACAACTTAGGCCAATTAGCGACACAGTTGGTCAAACAGTTCAGAATGCACATTCTGACTCCGAAGAACGCCCTTACTCTTTCCAACTTATACCAAGGACCTACGGAATCACTTAAAAGCTACATTTCCCGGTTCAACATCGCCCTCGCCGAAGTCAAGGATCCGGATCCGCGCACCATACTCTTCTAGCTAGCTAAAGGAGTCCTTCCTAGTTCCGAATTCGGGGCATGGATTGACCAAAAGCAATCGAAGAGCCTCGGTGCTTTCTATGAGAAAGCGGGGCTGTTATTATGCCAAGAAGAAGCAAGGCGGAACCGCGTCTCCGACGCCAGCCGCCCCACCAACCCTCGAACTGACACCGCAAATAACCGCCCTCGAGTTCGAGAAGCAGGAGGACCTCTCAATCCGAACACGGGGGCATGACACCCTAGACAGAGACCAAGCAACGGGGGACAAGGTGGCCGGGGCAACAATCAGGTCCAAACAGAGCCAAGGAGGCCTGACCCCTACCGCGCTTATGAGACATATACCCCATTAAATGAAAATCCGGAGACCATCTACTTGGAAACATGCAACACTTTGCCATATCCGAAACCCCTCACAAGGGAGTCGACCGACTCCGAGAAGAGCTCGGGGAGATACTGCCGATATCACGACATGTATGGACATAACACAAATGAATGTCGACAGCTTCGAGATGCAATTGAAAAACTCATCCGCGAGAAGCAGCTTGAACGATATGTTCAAGATCCTTTTCCACCCGGAGCCAATCCAAAACCTTCAGCGCCAACTCTTCAAACGGCCACCAAGACGGCCCCTGGACCGTCTAACGCAAGGCGAGGGATCGTGATCAATACTATATATAGTGGACCGAGCCCTACGCATGACAGCTTTCGAAATATGGAGGAATACATGGGTTCCATTAAACATGCAACCTACGAGTCTTGCTCCGCTCCCGATGAATTCACCCGGGTCAAGCTCCGAAAAACCATGCGGGACGACATCATTTTCCACGAAAGGGAGTCCACGGGAATTGAAATCCTACCACCGATCCTTTCGTCATAACGGCTTAAATTGGCGCTGCAACCGTCCGAAAGATATTGGTTGATTCGGGAAGCTCGGTCAACATCATCTTCAAAGCGGCCTACGATCAGATGAAGTTAGAAGCAAAAGACCTCAAACCATGCCGCTCCACGATTCACGGCTTTAATGGGGCATCCAGCTGTCCAATGGGAGTCATCGACCTACCCGTTGAACTTGGCACGGGGATTGAAGCCGAGTTCGAATCCTCACCTTCGTGGTTATCGACATTGCCTCATCATACAACGTCTTCCTCGGATGCCCCTTCCTCACAGAATTCCGTGTTTGCTTATCGCCATGGCCTCTCCTAATGAAATTTCCAATAGAAAACAGGATCGCAACAGTCAGAGGCGACCAAGTTAGTGCCAGGGAATGTTACGCGATAGAATGGAAGAATGCGCGCAATAGGGATAAGGGTAAAGCAGTACCTGCCCCCTTTTTCTCAAGACCGCCTCAGAATAACAATCAGCGGCGTCTGGGCCCTGGCTCAGGCGCCACTCCTGTCTTTCCGATGACCTTGACCCAAGGAAAGACAAAGAGCCCGAGTACGAGAGACCAACTCCAGTCGAGCCCATGATGGATGTACCCGTTACCCCCAATGACCCATCACGAGTACTGAAGATAGCATCACACCTACACCCAGCCATCAAAGATGACCTCGTGGATTTCTTGAAAGGCAACTTGGACGTATTTGCATGGACTCATTCCGAGATGAAGGGCATAGACCCCGCAATTGCTTGCCACTCTTTGGGCATAGATCTTAAATTCCATCCAATCAAGCAGAAGCACCGCTTCCTGGGGCCCGAGAGGTCCAAGGCACTCGAAGAAGAGGTCGATCGCCTGCAAACAACAACTTCATCTGTGAAGCCTACTACCCCGAGTGGATCTCCAATACGGTTATGGTCAAGAAGGCCAATGGTAAATGGCGAACGTGCATCGATTTCTCTGATTTGAACAAAGCTTGCCCGAAGGACAGCTTCCCGCTCCCCAAGATCAACCAGCTAGTCGACTCAACCGCCAGATACTAACTACTATCTTTCATGGACGCCTATTCAGGTTACATCCAGATCCCGATGGATCTTCGCGACCAAGATCATACCTTCTTCATAACCAACCGCGGACTTTACTGCTATCACGTCATGCCTTTCGGCCTCAAGAATGCCGGTGCTACATATCAACGGATGGTTAATCGACTCTTCAAAAATCAAATCGGGAAATCCATGGACATGTACGTGGATGACATGCTAGTTAAATCGAAAGTGTCTAGCAGTTACGTCCACGACCTCTCCGCAATGTTCGATATCCTATGCCAACACGACATGAAACTCAATCCTCTAAAAGGTTCCTTTGGTATCACCTCAGGAAAGTTCCTAGGTTTCATCGTCAACGCCCGGGGCATCGAAGCTAACCCCGAGAAAACCCAGGCCAATCGGGATATCCGAATCCCCGAGAACATCAAGGATGTTCAATGTTTGAACGAGAAGGTTGCCTCTTTAAGTCGATTCATCTCTAAGGCCACCGACAAGTATCCTTTCTTTGATTTACTTCAAAAAGGGAAACGCAATTTCAAGTGGACCCCTGAATGCGTTTCTGCATTCAAGGAACTCTTGAGTCACTTAGAGCGACCACCCATCTTATCTAAGCCTATAGACCATGAGGACTTATACATTTACTTGGATGTTTCTCCGCAGGCAATCAGCTCGGCGTTAATACGACTCGAGGATTGCATCCAACGACTCGTCTACTACATAAGAAAACGACTAACAGGGGCAGAGAAGAACAACCTGAAGCTCGAAAAACTGGCATTCTGCTTACTAATCTCCTCCCGGAAGCTCCGACCGTATTTCCAGGCTCATCCCATAAAAGTCTACACCGACCAACCACTGCGTCCAGTCCTGCAACGACCTGAGGCATCCGGCCAACTGCTGAAGTGGAGTATGGAACTAAGTCAGTTTGAGATAACATTCATTCCCCGCCGAGCCATCCTCGGGCAAGCCCTTGCCGACTTACCGAGGGAACCTTTGCGGAAGAAGATGAAACTCCCGACAACGTGTGGAAGTTGTTCGTAGACGGATCCTCCAATATCAAGTGCTCGGGAGCCGGTATCGTACTCATCACACCCGAGGGACGCTCAATACACTATGCATTAAAGCTGAATTTCTCTACGACTAGTAATGATGCGGAATACGAGGCATTGTTAGCCGGGCTAAGAATCGCGATCGAGCTCAAGCTGAGAACTATCCAAATCTTCTCCGACTCGTAATTCGTCGTACGCCAAGTGATAGACGAGTACCAAACGAAGGCTGAAAGGCTCGCTCTGTACCTAACTCAAGTTCAGAAACTGCTCACCCACTTTGACCACTTCACTATCACTCACATTCCGCGAGAGCATAACAAAAAAGTCGATTCCTTGGCCAGACTAGCGAGTTCTGAAGACCCGCAACTTTTGGGATTCGCCCTCGTCGAAGTACTCAACTCCCCCAGTATCAAGCCAATTCAAACCAACATGGCCATGACTGCCGAATCAGAACTGGAATCATGGATGACGCCAATCGAGAGCTACCTACGACATGGGACCCTCCCAGAGAGCCGCAAAGAAAGGCGAGCGCTCACCCGCCAGTCAGCCCGCTACCTTCTCGTAGGCGGGATATTATATCGAAGAGGCTTCTCCGTCCCCTTACTTAGGTGTGTGGCCCATGACGATGCCCAAAGAATTCTCACTAGCGTGCATGAAAGCGAATGCGGCGACCACACAGGGGGGGCAAACACTGGCCAGGAAGATACCCCGATATGGTTACTACTGGCCCACGCTTGACCAAGACGCCACGGACTATACTCGCAAGTGCGACAAATGCCAACGCTTCTCTAAGATCCCAAGAGCCCCACCGACGGAACTGACACAGATGAGCAGCCCATCGCCATTCGCCATGTGGGGAATCAGCATCATTGGAACTCTTCCCATGGCCAGAGGCGGGGCACAATACGTCGTCATCGCAGTAGATTATTTTACCAAATGGGCGGAGGCCGAAGCCCTCGCCACTATCACCACCAAGAAGATGATCAACTTCGTGGTGTACAACGTCATCACTCGATACAGAGTCCCTCAAGCCATCATCTCAGACAACGACACTCAATTCGAGAGCGCGGAATTCAAATCCTTCTATCAGCGGCATGGCATCGAAAAAAGGTTCTCGGCCATAGCTCACCCCCAGGCCAACGGACAGATCGAAGCCGTCAACAAAGTCATCAAATCCATCATCAAGAAGTTCCTTGAGAAGGCCGGGGGCATGTGGGCAGACGAACTTCCTCTAGCCCTGTGGGCCTACTGAACAACTCAAAAGACAACAATCGGGCACATGCCCTTCGCCCTTTCTTATGGGTCTGAAGTCGTCATCCCAATCGAGCTCAAGCTTCAGTCTCATCGGGTCACCTACTTCGATCCAAAGATGAATCAGGACTTTCTTCTGGGGTCACTCGACTTGCTATAAGAAAAAAGAAATGAAGCCGACCTATGTGCCGCTGCACAACGATAGCGAGTCGCTCGGTATTTCAACTCTCGAGTCCGCCACAAGGACCTCAACATCGGCGACCTCGTCCTAAAACAGGTCTTCCCTCCGCCAACAGGACTTGCTTCTCGCTGGGAAGGGTCGTACTCCATTCTGCGAAGACTCAGCAATGGAACTTTCAAGCTTTCCACCGTGGACGGAGCTGAACTACCAAGGGCTTGGAACAGTGAACATCTCCGTCGTTACTTCACATAACTTAGCATATGGTTGTTTACGCTTTCCAGTGATGTTTTGTTTTGTAATGGTTCAAGGCATTGTAAAGGCTATTCATGCCAAAAAGTATTAATGGAAATGATGTTCATCTTTCTGTCTCCCCACTCTGTGTTCACTCCTCACGCGACATAATTAGCTAACCCTGACAGCTAGTTTCTATACACCGTCGTACCAACTCCTAACATGGGGTCGGCATCGCCATCTCAATCGTGGATCAATCCCGTGGCCTAATCACATTGGCAACGACCGACATCCCAAACACGGGACCCGACCATGCTACTCGAGTCGCCAGCCCATGGCGCGACCGAGTATAAATAACATATGACTCGAACCTTGACCCAAAATCAAGGCCGAGGATAAATCGTTCAACCACCCAACAGCTTGACGGGGCAACACGAACTCCCCCTGAGCTATGGGTGTCGGTCGGACTTTGGCGCAGCACCAATACCGACCCTTAAATCGTCACATCCCCAAAGCTCTCAAGACTGAGTGGTAGCCCACGGCCACGATCGGACCTTACGAACTGATGATCCGGGCTTCTCTTTCCAGGCGAACGACGACGCCCTCAGGCTCGCCCCAACCCGATGAATGATGGGAGAGTCTATACCGGACGAACCGCATAACGCGATGTCATGCGCCTCTGCTAATCTTGAGTTTAATCTCAGGCAACCCAAGAAAAAACAGCGGGCGCTCTAGCCGGGCTTCACAAACTACGGGTCTCCTGAGCTGAGGGAGACTTACTCGAAGCCTACGCACTGTCTTACGCCCCTCTGGAACCACAACCCAGAGCGCGGCACTCAATTCCTCCCCTCTGGAACAACAACCCAGAGCATGGCACTCAATCACACCCCCTGGAATCACCAACCTGGGGCACAACACTCACAATTGCTTTATTGTTAAATGTAACGATAAGTATGCCTATGCAAGTACGGGACGCCTGAAAACATGGGGGGAATATCCAAACAGTTAACACAAAATGCGATATTTACTAATTCACTTTTCATTACAACACACACACATTACAACCCACTACAATACTAATATCTTTTCCTTCTAATGGCAGGGTGTACATGAGAACCACACCATGCCTTGAAAAACCAAAAGCGAGAGCCGAACTCGTGTAAACTACCGACCTACGCTAACCGTGCTTCTTCTTCCTACCTTTGTATTTTTTATTTACAGATTCGGCACTTGACAGTCCATCCTTGGAGTCGGGCCGCTTCCTGCCAAATCCGCCTTTCCCACTTTGGCCCTTCTGCGAGGTAGTCGACCCATGAGAAACTGGTAGACACCGCTCATCCGTCCCATCGCCACTAGAAATCTCAGTAATGTCAGCAGGGTCAACATGCGGCAAGGGCCTGGCGGCACCTCCAGTTGCAGGACCTATCACCACGGCACTCGCCACCTAAATGGATTTCCCTTCCCGCATAGCTTTTTCCTTAGCCTCTTAGGCGACTCGTCGCTCGGCAAGTATCCAGGACCTGTGCGGAGAATCACCAGCCCTTGTTTTCTCGTGGGTTTCGATAGCCCTTCGCTGAGCCTTTTATCCTCCTGCCTCTTCTGAGCCTCGTCCACCGCCCTCTTCCTCTCTACCTCATCGTCAACTTTCCTCTAAGCAGCGGTCGCGGCGGCCCTCTTCACAGCATCCTCCTGGGTTTTGGTTATAATCTCCTGCCTAGCAGCTTCATCCTGCACCCATTTTTCCTCCACCTCCTCGCTCTTCACCGCCATCTTGGCTTTCTGTTCATCCACCAGGGCGGCCATGGAGGACACATCAGCTTCCACCGGACCATAAGCGGTCGCGCTCCGCCCATCTACCACCTCTCCTTCTTCAGCAAGGCTCTCATAAAGGCTGGGAGTCGCTCCTATTCTCGCAAGAGTATCAAGCTGATTCCCGCTAAATCCAAGCCCGGATTCAGTAACTTGGGGGATCACTGGGGCAGTATCCAAGGCAGCAGTTAATCCAGAAGGGACTGCACAATAAAAACACAATCGGTGAGTCTGCAAATTCGGTAGCTACATCATTCTCCGGGATGCATTGTAAAGGGAATTTACCTCCGACCAAGGGTGGCGTGGAGGGAACGGAAAGGACACCCGACGCAACGGACAATGTAACTTCAATCTCTCCCGACTATAAATCATGCTCGGTCAAAGCCTAAGCCAATCATGTCGGGTCACTCGCCGTAACCAAACCGGAGGCTGGTGGCCGATAGGAACTTCCCTCCGCAAAAGCCTTGGCTACAGCAACACTCTCAGTCATATCACACTTTCCTTTCTCAGTAGCAAGTCTTTCCAGCCTGACTTTCTCTACATCCTCCCGCAACAGTCTCCTGCCCTCCTCCAACTTCACGCACTCTTCCTCGATCAGAAGGTCGGTCATGAGTTGTCGCTCGTCTAAGGTCCTGACATCCACCCCACGCAAGAAGGCCTCATATAGAACCAGTCTATCCCAGGTCCGAGCCAACTCGCGGGAATAGTCGTTCATCCAAGAGATTCCATGGAACCTTAAGGCTTTTACCAACATGTCCTTAGTGTCCTCCTCCACAGCCGAATACGCCCGCAGCTCTGCATCCGCCAACTCGCTCTTCAGTTGCTCCACCTCTTTCAGATGCTCAACCTTCAATTCCTCGGCGGCACCTAGCACCTCTCGGTTACTGGCTTCCGCATCCTCCCTCGCTTTCCTGGCAACCTCAAGCTCTCTCGTCAGGCGGGCATTCTCGGCCCTCAAAATTTCGTTGTCCTCCCGAAGCTACAGGACGGATGCATGATCTCATCTCAACTCGGCGCAAACCTTGTCCACCTCGGCCTTCTCCTTCTTTAGGATTATAATCTGGGTGGTTAGCTCAGTTATGGTTTCCTTCAGAACAGATGAAGAATGGTCAGACTCCCTCTTAAGTCCCTCGTACATATGCTTCGCCCCGGCTGAAAAACAACATGTCCCACAAATTAGCAACATTAAAGAAGCGAAAGGCAAATGGATCTTAAGACAGATCAGGAAACCTCCCCAGTTCCTCATTTAGATTAGCAACGGAAGCCTGCCCGGCATCAATAATCGATTGTCGTTTATCAAGTTCTTGATTCTTTTTCCTTATCAGGTCAGACAAATGATGCGAGTACTTGGTAAGCACATCGACCTGACGATACGCGGCCTTCACATGCTGCCATACCTCATCGGTCTCCCTGTCAGGGGCGGGACGAAGCTCAGGGACAAATCATAACTCATCAAGATATAACCCTGGGAAGTGATGCCTCACAAACGCCATCCTCTCTTCAATAGGAAGGTCCCGGACTCCTGACTCCGTCAGATCTGGCGTCTCCACAAATAAGCGCCTTTTTCAGCCCCGGCTGGGCGAAGCTCCCTACCCTTTGAGGTCTAAACAGGGGCAGGCAGAACGATGATGGGTGGGGCTGTTGACAACATACGACTCGACCCTCCTAGACGGAGCCTCGAATCCCCACTGGACACTCGGATCGAAGGAGGAGGGGGAGGAAGAGTCATAGAAGATGAGGACCTATCTTGGTGATGACTCCCGCTACCATGACCTCGCGGTGGTGGGGCATCACCATACAAACGAGCTCCCCTCCTAAAGGAGCTGATAAAAGAACTCTCGAGACGGTTGCAGTCCCCACGACCTCGCCCCCCCGCTTCTTCTAACCATATCACCTGTCAAAGGAACAACGCAAAGTCAGCCGAGCAGCATGTGAAAGCGCTTTTTTATGCAGTTTAGTGTGTATAAGTGTGTGTCCTAAGTGCTCTCTCAACAGACCAGATTGTCCCTCAGTTGAAGGAATTAGTCCTTCCGCAGCACGAGCTATATCCTCCATACTAACTGCGCTCGGCCACAAAGACAAGTCCACGAGAACCACATCCAGACCAGCGAACTGATCTACTCTCTCAAGGGAGGTGGTAGCTTCTAGAGAGGTTGCAGGAGAGTGAGGAATGGCTACCACCTCTTCCCCCGCCCCTCCCATCGGGGGCGGGGTAGAAGCGTCAATAAGTCCCTCGTCCCCAGCAACCGCCTCTGCACTACCATCCTTGTCACCACTAACGCCCTCCTGAAACTTAACGACCTTTTTAAGCCTGAGCTCGCCAGGAGCCATCTTTCTCTTCAAAGTGGGGGCAGCAGGGACTTCCGCTGCTTTCCCCTTAGGTACACTACTCGCCACTACAAGCCTAATTATGGCCCGGTCGGCCGGAAGCAATCCAACACGCCGGAGGCGATCCTGATCCACTATAGAGTCCATTATATGGGACCCCTCAGGAATAGCTCGCAAAGCATCGAGACGTTGCCGATACTCATCGCCTGTAGGTGCCTCGGGAGTCCTTGCCACAATAAAAAACAATGAGTCACAAAGCTCGGTAACTTGTGGAAAAAGGAGGCGAAGATTAAAGATACTCACTTCCTTATATCCATCTCCTCGCAAATCCGAGAGGGAAACGAACAAAGAACCAGTCTTGCTTAATCACCGACGGTCTGGGCCACTTTCTGACAGAAAATTTAGTAGCTGGAGATGCCTCCAAGAACCATTGCGAAGACGATGTGCCAGTTGACCGTCTGAAATGGAAAAGGTACCGATTGTCATCCCCAGCAGGATTCTAATGCAGAAACTCTCGAAAGAGAACATAAGTGCCCAAGAGCAAAGAATAAGAGTTCAGATGCAGCTGTGAGGGTGCAAGGCGAAAATAGAATAGCATTTCCCGTATAAAATCATTGGCCGGGGGCACGCACCCCGCAACGTAAGTGTGTCGATTCCAAGCAGTAAAGCCTTCTGGCGACGCGTGAACCCTTTCTCCCGATCGAGGGGCATGAGCCTCCCCCTCAGGGACATTAAACCGCAAAGACATCTTTCTAACAGCCGCGGCATCCAAGCGCGATGGCACTGCATCCGGAGGATTTTCCAAGATAACCGCATCGGGAAGCATGTCAGGAGCCACTAAGGTAGGCGGCTCACCACCCTCCATAATATCTACGTTTTCGATCTCAACGTATACAATTAGAGAGTGTAACCTCTTAGTATGACCCCCGTGCTCAGACACCTCTGGCGAACTCCCTGTCTGAGAAGGAGTCGACCCTTCATTAGTCTCAGGATCGCTGCCTCCAGAGCTAGTGTTGTCCGTGGAGTCAGAAGCAGAAGCAGAAGAATTAGACGATGGCGGGGAAGCCTCGGCTTCCAGAAGTTTCCAGTCTATGATCTTGTTTGCATGGCTCTCTATACTTCAATGTACCAATGTTAGACATCGTAGTAAAATAACCTGTACCCCTCGTGTTGATAAAGATTAACAAGTGTGTGTGCAGTGTCATGCAAAGAATGAGAGCGCGCATAGAAATGTTAAAGATCTTTACAGTTTAGCCACAGTCCAGATATATGCTCTATCCTATGTGAAGGTTCTAAGTTCCCATCCGCGCAGTTATCAATGACAACAATGGTACATTCATACAATCAAACAACCAGTGTATAAGTCCGAGGATAAGCAGTCAAGAAATCAAAGTTCAAAGTGGAGAAAGCCGACATTCTGGCCAAGGCACAACACTCAACCGAATCAGGGCGCCTCTAAAAATTCGAACCCCTCGGGTTCGAAATTTCGAGCCCTGATGGTTCGAAAATCCGAACCCTGGCGGGATCGAAAGTTCGAATCCCCGAGGTCCGAGAATTCGAACCCCAGGGGGTCGAAGCCTCGAGCCCTATGGGGTTTGAAGGTTCAAGACCAACGGATTCGAAATTTCGAACCTATCATTGGGCACGAGGTCTCGAGCCTGCCCCGTCATACCTCGACCTTCCACCTCCCTTCCCTCGACTCGACCAAGTCTATTACCTCAGAAATTTTCAAATAAAGGTGGTCGAGAATCGAAGTTTTCCAAACAATGGCAGTCGTCGCGAAAATAGAAGGAAGAAAAATGAGGGGGAGGGGCCTATATATAATGAAAAGGAGAAAACCTTTCGTATTCCAAGTCTAGGCTCGAAATTCGAGCCTGAGGGGTCAAATTTTCGAACCTCTTGGGTTCGAAATTTCGAACCTCTTGGGTTCGAAATTTCGAACCTATGGCTCGAATTCTCGAGCCACCATGGTTCGATGATTCGAGCCTATAGGGTTTGAAATTTCGAACCCCTCTGGTTCGAAATTTCGTGCCCTCCAAAAAAAAATATCCCCCTTCCGTGTACACTCATTTCCCGCCAAGGTCCTGTCGCCCCAAAGCACGCGACGATGGCACCATGCGGACACTCAGCGATGCGAGTACGGTACCAATCCGACAGCGGCTCGCTCACAATCCCATAACGAACGTGCCCGCTAGCTAATGCATTATCTCCAATAACTTGCAGGATGAATCCACAACCCAACTACCATCTCAACTACCATTCCAAAGCACATCATGTCAAGACAAGGCGTCAAGATAAGACGTGCTTTGGGGGGCAAATGTTAACCGGCCTTTTGGTCCGGTCACCAAAAGTACTCAAGACACGCTCTACTCAACCCATCGCGTGAAGCCGGGGCCACGGGCAAAATTCAGGAAGTGCAGGGGCAAGGACCGAATAAAGATCCCGCCAACAAGGACCTCACACCATCGCCTCTACAACGCCGCACCAACGAAGTCAACTAGCCTCAACCCCTCCTCTCATCAAGATCCGCTTCGCACCCAGCCGGGTGCGAAATTTCGCACCGACCAGGTGCGAAATTTCGCACCTGGCAGGTGCGAAATTTTGCACCTACCGGGTGCGAAATTTCGCACCTCACCCAGGTGCGAATTTCCGAAGGCCGATACCAGGAGGCGCGAAATTCTGGAAGATGGTTCCCATTTCCACCTACTCCTACCTAACCCCTACCTAACCACTTCATATAAATACCCCATGGCCTCACAGTTCAAAGGGAGGGAATTCTTGAGCTTGGAGACCTCCATAAAGCTTCATTAATGGCATCTCCTCTTTAAGGAAGAAGAAGGACAAGATTGTCTTTTTCCTTATCGTTCAATATACGATAGTTACGACATCATATATCATGAGTCATAAATGTAATGAGATAGTCTCAACCTTGTAATTTCTTCCAAGTGATTAATAATATTCCAACGACTCTTCAAAGTGGATGTAGGCCTTCATTAAGGCCGAACCACTATAAATCTCTTGTGTTATTTACTGCTTATGTGTTAAATATGTTCTTGTCTGTGCGACCATATTTATAATTCCTAGTAATTGGGAATCTTTGGTGTTTGCGACATTTTTTGCCGTCAGCAGGTATGATACACGAAAAGGTCAAAGTTATATGCAACAATGGTCAAGTATATGTGAAACACAGTCTCATTGCATATAAAATTGTCCAGACATGGTGACAAGAATAGAGTACACATCAGGATGCAAGGAAAGTCAAGGCCAAGTGATACAAGAATCAAGAATTGCAGTAAGACCCAAAAGAAGGAAGGAACAATCAACATACACAACTGTGTGTATATACATGCATTTATATGTGGCCAGGAAGATATGCACACAGTCAGATAAAAGACATATAAAGATACAAGACATCATGGTGGATATTACACACACATATATGCATCAATGTATGCAAGTATAAACATGGTCATATTAAGATAGAGAGGAATTTAAATGCCTACACGCAATTGCTATTCAAATAAAAGGAAACTCTTTTCAAATTAGTCTGGGTTCAAGAAGAAATTAATTAAATCTGCTTTGATGGCATATATATTTTAGAAACCAGAAAATACCATTTACTCTCGTAATCCACAGAGTTGCAAGTACTCGACCAGGTACATTTCCAGAAAATTAAGCAGGATGTTATCCAGGTGATCAAGGGAATCGTTTTATGGCTTGAATGAATCAACGTGTTCAAATCATTCCAAAAATATCAACCGATCAGTTTTAGGAAAGAAAACCATTTCAAAATTTTACATAAAAAATCAGACATTCACTGCATGTATTCCAGGAAATCAATCACGCAAATCACACAATAAATCAGACCAAGCAAATCGGTGAAATCATAGAAGTAAAAGGTTCCTATACCCTATATATTTCATGCATTTCATCACTAGCATGATCAAACCAAAAAGCAACAAACTCGAAAGCGAAAAGAAATTCAATTTAGAATACTCACAAGACATTAGGGTTTCGATTGCAAGCCAAGTCGTTCGACAAGGAGCAATATTTATTAAAGCATCAGAGAATAATTTCCAAAAAAGAAATTGAAGTCGCGATTTGGACGAAGGAAGACAAAACACTAATTTTGGTTTTCGGTGGCCATTGAAGAAAATAAAGGCAGACATTTTTCTTTAGTTATAAAGTAAGAGGCAAAGAAAATAAAAGAGAGTGATCAACATTATTTTAATTTTTAAGGGTGTTTTTGTTTTAGTTTTATTTTGTATTGTTTTTATTTTCTTTTGTAAATCGATTCATCAGGTTTTCTAGTTTTTCTTTAAAACTAGGGTATACTGGTTATAGGATTTATAGTTATGGTTTATAAGTTACGGGTCTGTAATTCGGGGAAAATCTGATCTTGGGGACAAAGATCAGTTCAGGGTTTTGAGCATAGAATTAAAGAACTAGTAAGGTTTGCGAGTTTACAGGGTTATGTAAGCAGGAATATGTTTTAATACCAAGTAGAAATCTTGGGAATGCAGCAGTAGGCAGGGGTTTGCCGAAGCTGGGTAAAATCAATGTCATTTATTTTCTGCATTTATTTTCTCAACTGCAGTCTATGTTGTGATATTTTTTAATATCTCGTAAAACTTCAATAAACCTTATTCACCCCTTCTAGGGTTAATCAGATCCTACAGGTGGTATCAAAGCCTATTATATTTCATTAGCTCTAGGGTCATGGATTGTTCTAATTGTCAGTATATCGAGAGTCAGTCCAGCAGTATTCCAACTATTTTTAATGGAACAGATTTTTAAAATTAGAAATAAAAATTGGAGTCTTATTTAAAATCTGTTAATATTAAACGTTGGGATATTGTTATCAATGGATATGATATGGTGGATAGGAATGATATTCGGTTTAAATCTCGTGCTACGCATATTTTATATTCACATAATGATGATGATCAGTATAACCATATCTTCCATTGTTTAACTGCGTAGGAAATCTAGAATACTCTCGATACGAAGTATGGAAGAAAGGACAATGATTTCTCAAAATCCTCAATTGCCAACTCAAACTCAGATGTGTGCTTAATAGCTCAGATGTGTGCTTAATAGGAGTTACAGATGAAGATTCAACAGATGGTGATTCGAAGGATGGAGATTTTCATATGAAGATTTAGTTTATCTGTGTACTGATTTAACTAAAACTGTTGATAATCTCCAACAGAAAAAACAAACTTCTAAAATCTGAAAATCGTGAGTTGATTCACAAAAATAATATGTTGGAATTAAAACATGAGAACTCTGATCGCAAAAATTGTATGAATTTGAAAACTGATTTAACTCATCTTAATGAAATTCTTCAAAAACTTGAAAAAAAATTATGAGTTTAAAACAAAATGAGGATGGGCTAATTTGTAAAAATGATGCTTCGCAAAACGAGTTGGATAAGATTAATTCCAAACACAAATTTTTTTAAAAGAAATATTGTTAAAAACTGAATCAATCCTAAATGAGCTTGAAAAAAAATGCTAAATTCAAAGATTTAGATAAACTCGAATTTGAAAAGCAAAAATATTTCGAATCTGAGATCTCTGAATCCCAAGCCAAAATTAAATTGCTTGAAAACAAAAATTTGATTCTGAAATCGAAAATTTGATTTTGAAACAATCTAATGCTGAAAAGAAGATCTCTATAAGTCGTTGTTCAAATTTAATGAAAGAAAATGGTTATCTTAAATTTAAAATTCAGTGACTAGAATTAACTTTGGATAAATTTTCTAATGGGGAAAAATAGTTGAATATGTTGTTGCAAAACCAAGTTTCTGTTGAAAATAAAAGTGGTCTTAGCTTTGGAAAACTTGATAAATCTGTTCAGAAGCAAAATTCAAATGATTTAAAAACTCTTCAAATGACTTAGTTTATAATCGAATTGAAATTTGGAGCTTTAATAATTTGAAAAGATTTTCTGAACATAAACAAGATGAAAACCTGTCTTGTAACAATCCTTTCAAACAATTTTGGATCCCAAAAGGAAATAAATTGAATTCAAGAAAGATTAAACGCGTTTGGGTTCCTAAGGGCATAAAAGTAGTTTCGAATGGATTGTTGTACAAATAAGTTTGGAAACCAAAATGTGTGAACGAAATTGTGAGTGGTTTTACAAATTTCGTTAGACCACTCGATCCTATAAATGCTTAGGTACCAAAGGAGGCTGAGGAACCACTTTGTGAAAGAAAAATTGCATTCTAGTTGTTCCATATCTTTAAATGATTCAATGTTCCTTAACCATGATTGATGAGTTGAGATCCACAACGTTTATTGTAAACCATGTATGATCTCTTGACTCACATTTTTTTGTTTATATTATTTTTTCCTCTCTATCCCTCCTTCTATTTTTCTCTTTTATTCTTCCTTCTATTTATTCTGATTCACTTTGAAATTGCTATAATTTTTTTCCACTTCTTGAGCTTTCTAAAACTAAATTGCAATATTTATAATTTTCTGGAAGTCAGATTTATATATCTTAAACTCTCATATTTTGATGATTTTCAGATTGAGAATTCAAACTTGTAAATATCTGGAATTGTTAGAAGTTTAATTTTTTATTACTGATTCCTGAAATTCTAACAGTTTTTTTACTTATCCCTGAATTCTTAACAGTGTTGAAGCACTCTTATTATATCTTAAACACTGTTATTCTGAATTCTAAATTTTTTCCTCATGATCTGAAAGGCTAATGAAATTTCACACATCTTTGTTGTTTTGAGTCTTTTCTAATTCATTTTAGAAAGACTTGTGATGTGCACGTAAATATGCACATTTATATTCACAGATTTATTCTTGTTTTAATTAAATAAATAACATAAAGGGATATTTTTGCATGTTTTAAACTAAAAGCCTAAAATTCTCAAATTTTCATGCATTCATCCTCATTTAAGGTGTAAAACGGTAAATTGTGCATGTTTAAATTTGTGTTATCATTTACTTGTTCCTTGCAGTTGTCTCTTATAGGAATTTAGGAGCAAAAATGATGCACATATGAAGATATGAGGAAAAGCATGTATATACACAAAAGGAGATGGAATTAGTACATACACTACTAAGTGGAGGACCCCACCCACTCTCACTCTTTCTCTTAATCTTCAATTAGAGACTAATTGGATAAGACAAAAGGCTTTATGCATTCTACGTGACTTATTAGTGGCTAAACCAGGATTAGAAGCTTCATAAAGGGGTATTTTTGGTAGTCCTCAACAATAGTGATTAGGGTTTAGGGTTTCAAACATGTATATATACCCTTTTATGTAATGTAAATAGCTCTTCTTTAGTTAATTAGTTTGGAGGATCAAAAACAAAAGTTCTTTCTTTCTTTTATGGCTTCTTAGCCATTTCTCTCTTATGTAAATTTTATGTTAATGAAATTTAATTTCTTGTTCATTTATTTTTTGTTATCTACTTTATGCATTAGTGTAGTTTTATTTTATGCAAGTGGTTTAGTTTATTTTTATTAATTAGTTTAGTTTATTTTATGCAATTTACTTTTGTTGTCATGATTACATATATTAGAGGCTAATCCCTTTCAACTTAGGGTAATGACTCTTGATTATGTAGATGCAACATAATTTGTTTATTCATGCTCTCTTTTTGTGCTTCATGTCATGTTGATGTTATTGGTTTTGTGTACATTATTGAATTTGATAGCCTATATTGTTGACATCAAATAGGCTATGCTTAGTCATATGTTCACTAATTACCTCTTCACCTACATATGATGATGGTGATTAAGTGGAGGTTGGAATAAAAATTTGATAGTCTATAGTTCTAATTAATAGTTCATAGACCATGTTTAAAGTATATTTCAATTTCAACTTGTTCATTTTTCATTTGAACTAGTAGGGTGATTTAGTGGGTATGTTATAGTTTGATAGTTTATTTTGTGCTAATTAATAGCATGAATAAGCTATACTTATAATAATCATATCAACTAAATTCACAAATGACCAAAAAAAATTATGGTTTCATTTTATGTTAATTCATATGATCTAGAGAGTGAATTTATTCTTAAGTTGTTATTTAACTCTCATATTCTTATTTAGTTTAATTTGTTAGTTTAGTATAGTTGTAGTTAGTTAGTTAAAACCTCACTCGACTTTGGTTAAATTTGATTGGATATAATTAAAATTATTTCTTTTTCCATGGATCGACTCGTACTCGCTAACGTACTACAAGTGTACGCCGTGCACTTGTGGTTTATTACACTTTGCAACGGTTTTTTAATTCTATAGAATTTCCGTCATCGAACCAAGTTTTGGCATCGTTGCCAGGAAAGAATTTAATTTTTATTTTATTCTTCGAATTAATTTTCTTGTTTGTATGTCTCTTTAAAAAAAAGATATTGTGCATTGTGTTTTTGTTCACTTGAATTTAGTGTTGCTTGAGTGTGTTTGTCTTTGTTTTCATTTTGTTTCCAGCTTCTTCTTTCATTATCTTCTTATCTAACAAAAAAAAAAGTCATCCTCTTTGTTTCATTTTTCATTTTTGTGTTGTTGCATTTGTTTGTCTTTTGTTTTATGTGTGTGTGTTTCTTTCTTTCTTTTGTGTTAGTTCTCCTTAAAAAAAAAAAAAAACTTTTTGCATTGCGTGTTTATTTAATTTACTTGTGTTTATTTCTTTGTCTAGTGTTCATTTTGTTTTGTTCCAACATATCTGTTCTCACTTTCACATTTGCATTTGCTCTGTTCATTTGATATAGTTGCCGGATCAGTTTCATGTTTCAAGTTCTCTGTCATTATCTTGTTTACAAAAAAAGAAAGAAAGAAGGTGTACTGTTACTGTTACTGTTACTTGTTCATCTACTGTTCATTTGTATTTGTTTATGCGACTGTGAAGTTGTGTATCTTTACTGTGCATACTTGTGTTAATTTTTGTTTTCTTCCACTTCTGTTAATTTTTGTTCCAACTCTTTGCGATCATTCCACAATATTTTGTATCCCTACTATGAATATTTCATATTTCTTTACTGTTTCAGATTTTATATATACTAGTTTAGAACCCGTGCTTCGCACACGGGTAATAATGTGACACTATTGGTAGTTCAGTTCAAGGTAGATATGGTGAATATTCATGTGGTAAACATAAGTTCTTATTTATTTCTGTTTGTTATAGGTTGATATGAAAACATGAAGTTAATTGGCATATTGCTTGAGAAGATAGACATATGTGAATGGTAGAGATGAACTACAGCAGTACACAGATGACACAAATATGCTTGCTTAGACTCCATTCTTGGAACAACAGTAATACTTATTATTCAAACATCAGGTGACATAGTAATTCCAACAACAGTTGGTCTTCAAATTTATTCATTGTTTGCCTGGCCAAATTTATTCATAGTCGGTCTTCCATGTACAAAGTGATTCCAACAATAGTTGTAAATAACATATTCTTGAAAATATGAAATCAACTAAACAGTAATTTGTTGTAAATTTGTGTGACCAATAACGTGCAGTAACCGTGACATATGAAGAACAGTGGAAAAGGAAAATATATTGAAACATAGACAAATGAACAGATGAGAAATATGTGACAACTCAAACATCTTTATTTTCAACACGCAGTGGATACTAAAATGAAAAGTAGATTCAAGTACAAATAGAGAAAGGGTACCGTAAGGTGGAAGAAAGAGCAGTTCAAACAAATATAGAAAAAGTACACTACATACGTTAAAGTGAAAAACAAAAACAACAGCTACACGGAAATTATTAACGTTCGAAACGAAGAGAGACATGAACGAAAAGAAATGGTTAAAGTGGAAGGCGGATGGTTAGTCGAGAAGACCATCAAATTTTCTTCTTATTTTTCTTTTGTTTCTTTGCTTGGTTTGTTATTCAGTATGGGACCCGTGTTTCGCATACGGGTTGTTTTGGAATAACGATATAATGTTTGTATAGGTTTGGAATCAATTATGTATGACTGTATATGATTTGGTAGGGCATGTAAACATAATGTGGTATGGCTGTTAATTCAGCAACAGTACTTTGCCACTTTGCAGGCATCACTCAGACACAATAGCTAATGGAAAGCTTTGCATGATATTCCTCCCTACATATGGAGCCCAGGTAAACAGTTAAAAAATAATAATTAAAAAGAACAACTGAAATATATTATTGAAGTATCTTAAATACTTATCCGCATATAATGTCATATGCAGTAGAAACAGATGTTATAATATCACAAAGGCACAAAAAACACAAAGATTAAAAAAAAAAAATCAATGTTTAGAAATAGCTATACCAAACAGACATCAATAGTTTAAATCATGTTTTGCTAAACTACCACTATTTAAAAGTGTTCTTGCACATTCGTTTTTCATGATAAACAACGTTTCACTTCTATATGGACAAGGGCGAATCCAGGAATTAACAAATGGGTGGGCTAATTATTTTTTCTCTGAGAAAAGCTAGTGTCAAAGTATCTACTATAGACAATGGAATTAAAGTTTGGAATTACAACCGCATTGATGTCAATATTTTGCTTTGGATATGTTGATGCAGTTCAATTCTAAAGGAGGAAACATTATAATTATCAAACAATAATCATGGACATATGTTTGAAAACTTCACGATGGGAAATTTGAAAGTCAACATTGAAGAGTAGAAAGAGTTGAATGCTTAAATAAACCAAAGAGCTAATAAATTATTTTTTCTCTGACCCTGGGCTGCAGCCCAGGCCCGCCCAGGGCCAGCTACGCCCTTGTATATGAATGATAACCCAAAATCAAAAATGGTAAACTAAATGCACCTTAAACATTTGAGGGTATGTTTAAAACTTAGAACTTATCGTAATAATGATACCAAAGCCAGCTTCAAACGATATAAGCAACGACCAAATCAAAGAATTTCTAATTAAATTTTTAATTTCGATTAAAATGCCAGACATTTAGGAAGATGGAATCATACTAAAATGACTGTTTGTCATTCCTACCTTTTTTGATGCTAATGTAGATGTAAATTATATTAACTTGTATAAAACATATGAATATGAGAACAACTATGAATATAATAGACCAAAAGGATTGAATCTCCTATTTGCATTTATTGTCATTATCGTTTGATCAGCTATCAATTGATTTAGCTCAAGTCTCGCATCATACAACAAGCACAGTAACTTGGTAGTTCACTCCATTTGTATGCGCAACCGCTCATCAACAGAAATGTAAATAAAACATGTAAATTAATGAGAACAAATAACACAAGCTTACGTACCATTATAATCCATGTAATCCAAATGTAAAGGAAATCTGTTATATTGTTTAAGCTATAAATAAAGAAAATCACTATATTTGTAACACCCCGAATTTCGGTTAATGCTAAAATTCACTAATTACAGAATAAATAATCTCAGATGTGAGAATTGGGGGAAACGGGCTGCGTTATTGCGTTCGTCTAGGAAAAATACGCGAAATAGAGTCCGAGTTTTCGAGAATCGGAGTCCGTATGGCCCGGTTATGGCCCAATGAAGTTTACAAAAAATTCAAAGTTCAAAACAGATTTAAAATTTAGGTTCAAATTTCGAAATTGGGGCCATTGGGCGTAGGGGGGGAAATTCCCGCCTAGCTAGCCAGGTCGACAGCCCTGTCGACTGGGCAGTCGACTTGGCTAGGACTAAGTCGACAGCCCTGTCGACTTGGGTGTCGACAGGGGGTGCCCGGCCAGTTTGGCCTGGTGCACCATTTCAGGGTTTGGGCTGTGTTTTGGGGCTGGTTTCTGGAAGCTTCCGAGATCTGATGGTCCTAACCTAATCTAGGGTTAATCTAATAGACTAAAACACTTGCCTAATCCTATAAATAAGACCCTAAGCTAGCCCTAAATGATCATAATCCTATACTCTAACTAAACTATGCCAAAATTTTCTATGATCATGGCCTCCACTCAAATCCCTAGCCTCCATCCTCTTATAAAACTATTTCTATGAAGGCTTTCATGTTCATACAAGCATCTTTGAGTTGTATGAGTGATCATTAGCTTGCATTCATCATCAAGTTGCAAGCTTTATGTTCAAGGCTAGAGTTTTTGGGTCATTTGGCAAGGGTTTGCTTATGGGAGTTTAGTGGTGAGTTTCTATAGCCTTAATAATCAATTGTTAAATTGATTATGATAGGATATGATAAGATATGGCTATGTTTGTGGATAAATGTGCTTATGCAAGTTTAGTATAGTGTATGTTGTGTGTTTTGCAAGTTTTATGCTATATGCAAGTTGAATGTTATGTTTTATGATGCTCACTATGCAAAACACTATGTTTAACATTGATGCATATGTAACATGTTATGCAAACTATATGTGAGATTATATGCAAGTTATATGTAACATGTTATGCAAACTATATGTGGGATTATATGCAAGTTATATGTAACATGTTATGCAAGTTATGTATTTGGTTTTATGCATGCTAAGTATTTGGTTTTGTGCATGCTAAGTATTTGGTTTTATGCATACTAAGTGTTTGGTTTTATGCAAGTTATGATGCAAGTTCATATGCAAGTTATGATGCAAGTTCATATGCAAGTTATGATGCAAGTTCATATGCAAGTTATGATGCAAGTTCATATGCAAGTTTGTCTCTTTTTATGATATGCATAATATATGCAAGTTTGCCTCTAAGTATGGCATGTTATGCAAGTTCATATGCAAGTTATGATGCAAGTTCATATGCAAGTTATGATGCAAGTTCATATGCAAGTTTTGATGCAAGTTCATATGCAAGTTGGGTTTATGGTCATATATACAAGTTGACACCTTTTAAACCCATGATAATGCTAATGATATGCTAAGTTGAACCCATGGTGTGTATGATGAATCTTCTCTTTTGAAGTATGTCATGTTAACGTATTTACGTGGGAACGATGGGGTAAAAATTAATGAACACATAAAATTGTGTGAAGTGGGTATGATTAAACATACCGTAAAGTGGATGGACATAATTGGGAATTTACCTATTAAGTTAGGTCTACCCATATTATGGAATTGGGAATTTACCTGTTGAGTTAGGTCTACCCATATTCTTAAATATTTGGAATTAATTAGGGATGATTAATACAAATTATGGGGGTGATTAATTAGGTGTAATTAATCTACTAAGACACGAGGTTGGACCCTTTTGTAGCATAAGACTGCCCGGAACCGACCGGCAAATCCAGCGGCTACAAATGATTGGCCCAATGTGAGAGGTCTTAGTCATAAACTAAATACGTGACAAGTGTAAAGACACGAGGTTAGACTCTGTTATGGTGTAAGGCTGCCCGGAACCAACCGGCATATCCAGCTGCCATAAAAGACAGTCTAATGTGAGAGGTCTTTACAAAGGTTACGATCTTAATTAATTAAGAAACACTTAACCAAATTAGCATGTAGAGGGGCATGAGGGGTTAAGTGGGTGCCTTGGGTGGCATATAGTAACTAGTGGGGGTGCCTTGGGTGGCATGAGGAAACTAGTGGGTTGCCTTGGGTGGCAAAAGAAAATACGATTAGAATACTTAACCAAAGTGGAACATGTAATTAAACATTATTAAAGGGTTAAGTGGGTGCCTTGGGTGGCATGCGGAAATCTAGTGGGTGCCTTAAGTGGCAATTGAAATATAATTAAATGACAAGCTTAAGTAGTAGCTTGTGGGGGCCTTAAGTGGCAATTGAAATATAATTAGATGACTTAACCAAACCTTAACATGTAAGGGGGCATGATTATAAAAGGGGTTAAGTGGGATGCACTAGATAAAATGACAAGCTTAAGTAGTAGCTTGTGGGGGCCCATTTCAACCAATATCCCAAACGTATCTTTGTGGGCTCGACCCAAGTCGAGGACGGGACACGCATATTGGGCTTGACTATAAGAGGCCAAAACGGGGTAGCGGTGGCAACGCGAGTCCAACGGGTTTCATATGTGTGTGTGGACCCGGGCTGGTAGGTAAGACGTTGTTGCATCGTGTAGATATAAGACGTGCACCATTTGTTGTATCGGGTTGCCACTTTGGGGAGTGATACGCCCCATTGTGGGGCCAGCACGGGTATCTACGGTAGGGAGCCGATCGCTTGGGAGTAGTGGGTACACCTAGTGGAGATAGGGGCAGACGGCACCTATGTAGTCAGCTAGGGGTACACGAAACTACTATTAAAAATTACTAAGTACACCTAGTGGAGATAGGGGCAGACGGCACCTATGTAGTCAGCTAGGGGTACAAGAAACTACTGGGTAAAATTACTAAGTACACTTAGTGGGATCAACCTTTAAGTAGGAATTACCCTTGGGTGGGTAGAACTGGTGTGGTGCAGTGTAGGAATTACCCTTGGGTGGGTAGATCTGGGGTGGTGCAATCTAGTAATTATCCTTGGGTGGATAAATGCGTCTTTTCGGTTATCTTAGTACATCCTGTGTTTAGTTGGCTACTTAGTGTAGTCATTATCCCCAGAGGTACCGTACCTTGTTTATATCATACCCTAATTACTTTAATGATTGTATTGTTAGGGTTATAGGACTCACTCAGACTTATGTCTGACCCCGTTGTTTCTTTATCTTTTTTCCCAACCCTCAGGTTTTCAGAGTGGGCCTAGCACTAGTGGGCTTTGATCAGACTGCTTTATCTATCTTTTGGAGCTTGGACCGTGGATGTAAAGCTCAGTTTATCTTTTCTATTATGGCTATTAGGTTATGTAGTGGGATTATGTACTTTTGTTTTTATCAGGATGGATATTATGTACTTGACTCTTATTTATGGTTTTGGTGTAACCAAACATGTTTTACTTTCCGCTGGAATGAAATGATGTTTTAAATTCTCAAGTATTACTTATATCTGTCTTGTTGTAATTTTTCTGTTCTATATTCACTTAAAATACTCCACCGATGTTATGGCATTCCCTTAGTGAGTGACCGTAGCGGGTGTGGGGTGTTACAATAATAATACTTATGTGCAAAAACTACTGACAAAGCTGCATAAATAGTAGAGTATGAGACATGGTTTCACTGTGAACTGTGCTGTTTGAATATCATGCATATGGAGTTTTCTGAAATTCAGAAAAATAGCCAGAATAAAATGTTGGTAATAAATTCAATCTGAACACAGTACGTAAATGGTTTTATTCAAGGAATAGGGGAAAAAGAGCACCAAACTTCTGCACACATAGCACTATTAGCACACAAAGGTGTTCACATACAGAAATATATTATAAAAGCTTAAAAATTGCCAAGTCATTCTACAAATATAAAAGATGACATGAACAGTCTCCATATCTATAGAGTATTTGCTGGAAGATGATATTATTGTTACTTTAAAAAAATATGTTAGAACTTTGACCAATAAAGGAAAAAATTGTGAGAAACAAATTCAGACATAAATTTCATACAACACTTGCAATCTCTGTCTACGATAAGATACATAGTTAAACAAAACCACACAGGCTGTGGTTAAACAAAATTGCAGTTTTTACAGACAATGAGGCCCGTGCATCACAGCTTGTAACTCACCATCATAGCCCATTTCTCACCATCTCTTCAGCCTCACTTTTCCAACCAGTCTGTTCTTCAGCAGTACACGCCCTGTACAGCCCATGGAAAATTTCATAGATTCGGCACATCGATTTATAAGTATCACATTTCGCCAAGTCCAACATGCTTGTAGTTAGGTTGTTAAAGTAAAAATGTCTGAACATCAATATAACATAGAGGTGTGAATTTAAATGATGATAAAAAACATGAAATAGTGGCATAAAACTGAATACAATTCACCAGCCAGAAATAAGTTTAAACGATTAGAATTTTGGTTAAAAAGTTCCATGCTTTTCTGTATTGCAATAAAAAGAATATGATAAGTACATTAATTCCTTTGTATATTTAAATTAGTTTTCAATAATCAGTATGACCACCATGTAAATAACAATATATTTTCATAAATAAATACGTAGCAGCAAAATTTTGCTTGAAAATTACTTTTATTACAGCAATCTTGATATAGGAAAGTTAATTACTAAACATCAAACTTTATCTAGCGTTATTTTATTTTATTTACCTAGAGTTGGCATTTTCAGGTGTGCATCTTATTGTTCTCCTGCCAGGAGTTCATGTGAATGCATGAATTACAGTGAAATAAAATGACATTTTGTTGCAGAATAAAATCTTTGGTAGGCAGATAGTGGTTGAAACTAAAAACAACACTGCAAGCTTATACACACCATTCAAAAATTCAACCAACTTTACTTCGGTTACTAAAATAAAAAATTCTTGTAAGCAAGTATACTATTCTTTTAAGATAAAACATAACATAGTTGACAATATACTAAGTACCCATTAAAAAAATTGAACTGATTATTGGTATATGTCAACCGTGTTACCAAATCAATGTCGTATTGGTAACTAAATTCTATAATCCAATATATGCACACAAACAAAAAGGGTAACTTATTAAAGCGAATTTAAATAAAAAATAGTTATGAAATCAGTAATTTACCATTGGGTACGATCAAGAACTGTAATATATGTTGTCGAACTATCTACATTACATTAATAAATATTTAAAAATTGGATAGGAGAGTAAGAAAGAAAGTATTATTCTTCAACCGGCTTCTGTTATTAGTTGAGAAATGATAAAAGTACGAAGTGTTGGAAAGATAGTCTAAAGTTGAAGTGGTACGGTAAACATGGTTGTCGCATGGTGTGGTAAATTAGCAAAAAAAGCTAAAAATATGAAATACAATGTAACACCCCGAATTTTAGTTAATACTAAAATTCACTAATTACAAGATAAATAATCTCAGATGTGGGAATTGGGGGTAACGGGCTGCGTCATTGCGTTCGTCTCGGAAAAATACGCGAAAATAGAGTCCGAGTTTTCGAGAATCGGAGTTCGTATGGCCCGGTTATGGCCCAAAGAAGTTTGCAGGAAAATTTAAGCTAAAAACAGATTTGAAAATTCAAATTCAGATTTGAAAATAGAACCAGCGGGGTCAGGCGGGAAAGTTCCCACCGTAACCATGTCGACAGGGCTGTCGACAGGCCTGTCGACAGGGGTGTCGACTTGCCTGTCGACTTGCCTGTCGACAGGGGCGTGGCGTCCAGTGAACCTGGGTGCACCAGGTTGGGTTTTAGGCTGGCTTGGGGGCTGGGTTCTAGAGATTTCCTAAATCTGACGGACCTAAACTAATCTAGGGTTAATCTAAGGGCCTAAAACACTACCTAATCCTATAAATAAGACCCTAACCCTACCCTAATTCATTCATAATTAGATCTTGTAACTAAACTATGGCAAAATGAAACTTGATCATGGCCTCCACAAATCAATGAAGAGAGTTGCAAGCTAATCATCTTCTTCTTCTTATTTGGCAACTAGTTTTACTTCATAAGTTTGCTAATCTTGGTTTTGGTGAGTTCCTATAGCTTTAATAATCAATTGTTAAATTGATTATGGTAGGATATGATAAGACATGGCTATGTTTGTGGATAAATATGTTTATGCAAGTTTAGTATATTGTATGTTATGTGTTTGGCAAGTTTTATGCTACATGCAAGTTTAACGCCATGTTTTATGATGCAAAACATTATGTTGAACATCTATGCATATGTAACATGTTATGCAAACTATATGTGAGAGTATATGCAAGTTATATGTAACATGATATGCAAGTTATGCATGTGATTTTATGCATGCTAAGTATTTGGTGTTATGCATGCTAAGTATTTGATTTTATGCATGCTAAGTATTTGATTGTATGCATGCTAAGTATTGGGTTTTATGCATGCTAAGTGGTTGGTATTATGCATAAATCATGACATGCAAGTTTACCCTTTTAAAATGTGATGCATACATATGCAAGATGGCACCTTTATATGCTATGCATGTTCACCCTCCTTTAAGATGCAAGTCATATATGCAAGTACAACATGTTATGCAAGTCATGTGTATGCTTATATGCAAGCTCAATATGTTATGCAAGTAATGTGCATGAAGTTATGTAAGTTATGTGCATGTGGTTATACAAGTTCATATGCAAGTTATGTATATGCTTAAATGCAAGTTTAATGTGATATGCAAGTTATGCATGCTTATGCAAGTATGTGAATGCTTATGCAAGTATGTGAATGCTTATGCAAGTATGTGAATCTTATGCAAGTATGTGAATGCTTATGCGAGTATGTGAATGCTTATGCAAGTATGTGAATGCTTATGCAAGTATATGAATGCTTATGCAAGTTATGTGTATGCTTAAATGCATGTTTAACATGTTATGCAAGTTATGAGAATGCTTATATGCAAGTTCAACATGTTATGCAAGATATGTGTATGATAATATGCAAGCTCATATGCAACATGTTATGCAAATCATGTGTATGATAATGTGCAAGTTTGGGTTAAATGTAGTTGGGTTAATATATGCTCATATATGCAAGTTGACATCCTCTTAACCCATGACAAAGTTATATGCTAAACCCATGATATTTGTGATGGATCTTTCCCTTTATTATGTCGTGAAATGAGAACGATTTACGTGGGGAACGATGGGGTAATAAATATGTTAATAAAAGTATGATTGGGTATGATTAAGCATACCATAAAAATAAATTAACATAAGTGGGAATTTACCTATTGAGTTAGGTCTACCCCATGGGAATTTACCTATTGAGTTAGGTCTACCCGTGTAGCGAAAAATGTGTAATTAATTAGGGATAATTAATTGTGGGGAGTGATTAATTAGGTGTAATTAATCAACTAAGACACGAGGTTGGACCCTTTTGTAGCGGAAGTCCGCCCGGAACCGACCGGCCATCCAGCGGCTACAAATGATTGGCCCAATGTGAGAGGTCTTAGTCGCAAACTAAATACGTGATTAACGTAAAGACACGAGGTTAGACTCGGTTATGACGTAAGGCTGCCCGGACCCAACCGGCTTAACCAGCGGTCATAAAAGATAGTCTAATGTGAGAGGTCTTTATGAGGATCACGGTCTTAATTAATTAAGAAACACTTAACCAAATTAGCATGTAGTGGGACATGAGGGTTAAGTGGGTGCCTTGGGTGGCATGTAGTAACTAGTGGGGGTGCCTCGGGTGGCATGAGGAAACTAGTGGGTTGCCTTGGGTGGCAATAGAAAATACGATTAGAATACTTAACCAAAGTGGAACATGTAATTAAACATGATTAAAGGGTTAAGTAACTGCCTTGGGTGGCATGTGGGAATCAAGTAAGTGCCTTGGGTGGCATGCGGAAATCTAGTGGGTGCCTTAAGTGGCAATTGAAATATAATTAGATGACTTAACCAAACCTTAACATGTAAGGGGGCATGATTATAAAAAAGGGGTTAAGTGGGATGCACTAGATAAGAGTAGCAAGCTTAAGTAGTAGCTTGTGGGGGCCCATTTCAACCAATATCCCAAACGTATCTTTGTGGGCTCGACCCTAGTCGAGTGACGGGACACGCATATTGGGCTTGACTATAAGTGGTCAAAACGGGTTAGCGGTGGCAACGCAGGATCAACGGGTTTCATATGCGTGTGTGGACCCGGGCTGGTTGGTAAGTCATTGTTGCATCGTGTAGATATAAAGCCGTGCACAGTTGATATTATCTGGTAGCCACTTTGGGAAATGATACACCCCCTTTGTGGGACCAGCACGGGTATCTACGGTAGGGAGCCGATCGCTTGGGAGTAGTGGGTACACCTAGTAAAGATAGGGGCAGACGGCACCTGTGTAGGGGTACAAGAAACTACTGGGTAAAAATTACTAAGTACACTTAGTGGGATCAACCTTTAAGTAGGAATTACTCTTGGTGGGTAGAACTGGTGTGGTGCAGTGTAAGAATTACCCTTGGGTGGGTAGATCTAGGGTGGTGTAAGCTAGAAATTATCCTTGGGTGGATAAATGCGTCTTTTCGGTTATCGTAGTACATCCGGTGTTTAGTTGGCTACTTAGTGTAGTCATTATCCCCAGAGGTACCGTACCTTGTTTATGTCATACCCTAATTACTTTAATGGTTGTATTGTTAGGGTTATAGGACTCACTCAGACTTATGTCTGACCCCGTTGTTTTTATCTTTTTCCCAACCCTCAGGTTATCAGAGTGGGCCCGGTACGAGTGGGCTTAGATCAGGCTGCTTTATTCTCTTTTGGAGCTTGGACCATAGATGTAGAGAGCTCAGCTTACCCTTTCTTTTATGGCTATCAGTTCATGTATTGGGATTATGTACTTTTATTTATCAGGATGGATATTTTGTACTTGACTCTTATTATGGTTTTGTGATGTAACCAAACATGTTTTACTTTCTGCTGCAATGAAATGATGTTTCAAGATTTTCAAGTACTACTTATATCTGTCTTGTTGTAATTTTTCTGTTCTATATTCACTTAAAATACTCCACCGATGTTATGGCATTCCCTTAGAGAGTGACCATAGCGGGCGTGGGGTGTTACACGTGGTATCAGAGCTTAAGGTTACCAGAACAGATAAAATTTTTAGAAAAATTATTTTCTAAGAATATTTTTGGAAAGGAGTATTTTCAAAAACATGTCTTTTAAGAGAAGAGTTTTTGAAAGAAAAGCATAATCCCCGATAGCCATATCTTTATCTTTCGAATTCTCCGTTTTGAATCTCTTCCTCTCTCGATTTTGAGCTTCCCCTCCGTGTATAGATGATCTTTCTAAGATAGATAAGGATGGAAAACCACTTCAAGGGACTTAGACGTTAGTCGGATTAGAAGTTGGTTCAAGAAGGAGGAGGACTGGTAGGTATCTATTGGATAGACGATGGGAGGAAGGCTCAAATAGTTGTTTGGTTAATGAAGGACGAAACCTCATTGATGGGAGGTTACGAGTGGAGAATGGGAAGAAGAAGGCAAGTAGTTATCCTTTTGGGAGGAATGGGACACCTTATTAGGATTGTCCAAAAAAGCAAGGGCAAGGTATGGAATCTTCTGGAGGGTAGTTGTATTCCCTCACGACTAGGGTACCAGATGGGGATAGGACCGTTTTGGTTGGAATTTGGATTACTTTATTATCCGGTTCGAACTTTATTTAATTCTGACGCATCGAGTTCGTTTATCTCATCATTGTTAGTTGAGTCACTGCACTTAGACACCAGTTTGGTAGATGATCCCTTAGTTGTTTCAAACCCAATTGGGCTCCATGATGTGTTTGGGTTTGAAAGTTTCTATACTTAGCGTTGAGCTTAGGTGTGATGCTTGTTGGGCTTCACGGGCTATGGGCCAATTTTGGGCATGGACTGGTTATCCAGTAGAGGTGCCGTTCTTGATTTTGAAGGGAGAGTTGTTAGGCTTATGACCCGCTTGGGTAACACTCTCGAGATCTCTTGTAATCCCATAGAATCTGTTATGCTAAGTTATCTAGAATCGCTTGACACGTCGGTCTAGAAGTTGCGATCTGTTAGAACGGTCCGGGAATACTCGGATGTGTATGAGGAGGTGAAGGGCTTACCTCCGAAGCGGGAGATTGACTTCCGAATATACCTGGTGGATAATGCTAAACCAGTATCTTGGCCAGTGTGCCACATGGCTCCTCGTGAGAGGAGGGAACTCCATAAGTAAGTAGGTGATTTGCTTGAGAAGAGGTTCATAAGACGAAGTATATCGGAGTGAGGTGCTCCAGTAGTTTTTGTCACGAAGGCGGATGGGTCCCTCAGACTTTGTGTAGGCTAAAGAGAACTAAATAAACTCGCAAAGAAGAATAGACACCCGTTGCCGAGGATTGATGATCTCTTTGATCAGTTGGCTGGCGCCTCGGTATTTTTGCAGTTGGACTTAGCCACGAGGTTTCGTCAGTTGAGAGTGACTGAGAAGACTGCCTTTAGGACTCCGGATGATTTTTTCTGGCTGGTGATGCCATTTGGTTTGACGAACGCCCCCGCATACTTTGTTGATTTGATGGGAAGGGTGTTCAGGGAGTACCTAAATAAGTTTGTGATGGTCTTTGTGGATGACATCTTGGTCTTTTCTAAGAGCGAAATAAATTTTCGTATGTGCTCAATAGGGTGAGCAAAGCCAGTTATGGGAAAAACGGTGGTTTTGGAGCAAGACTGGTGAGGACATCCAGGGTTGGACAAGGGGCTTAATTATTTAGCCGTTTTTACTAGTATCATCTCACGTATGTTGTATGAATTCGAAGGAGGTATCCCTTGGGTGTTTGTCTGATATTGGTTTAGGCCTTTGGGGCTTGCATTTGGGGGATGCCGAGTTCGACTAGGGTGGTCTGCGTGAGAGATGAACAGTTGTGATGATTATTGGATGATATCCTAGTGGGGAAGAGCATGCCCTACATCTTAGGGAAATGTTGGAGACTCTTCGAGCGCATAGTCTTAGGACAGCAAAAGTGGATGGGATTCATAGCATCCTATGAGTTTGAGATAGTGTATACCATGGCAAGGGAAACATGGTAGCGGACACCTTAAGTAGAAAAAGGTTGTCCTCGAGTTTGTGGTTCGTTGAACGACGGAGCTTAGAGTTTATTTCTATGTTTGACTTTAGACCTTCCGTTGACTTTGTACCCGGTTTGCTAGCCTCCTTGGAGGTTAGGCCTACTCTTTTGGGGCGGATTGGAGAAGCACAGAGGGACGACCCACAGTTGGTTGAGTTGGTAGAGAAGCTCATAAGGGGGAAGTCGTCCAGCCATTTGAGTAGGTACACCCTAGACGATAGGGGGTGGTTGCGTAGAGACGGTAGACTTTGTTTACCGCAAGACGAGGGTTTGAGGAAGGCTATACTTGATGATGCGCATCGGTCGAAGATGACCATTCATCCCGGTGGGGACAAGATGTACCAAGACATGAAGAGGGTTTTCTTCTGGGCCGGTATGAAGAAAGATGTGGCCGAGTATGTCGCTCGATGCTTGGTGTGCCAACAAGTGAAGGCGGAGCAAAAGAAACCAGGTGGGTTGCTTCACCCATTGGAAGTTCCGCAATGGAAGTGGGATAGCGTCTCGATGGATTTGATTGACGGGTTACCCAGATCAAGAAAAGGTAATACAGGAATTTGGGTGGTGGTAGACAGACTTACTAAGAGCGCCCATTTCATACCCGGGAAGAGCAAGAGGGCTGCTCCATGGCTAGCTTCTGTATTTCTTCGAGAGATAGTTCGATTGCATGGGGTATCCTCTAGCATAGTGAGTGATCGAGATCCTATCTATACTAGAGAGTTTTGGAAGAGTTTGCAAGAGGCGATAGGGACTCAGTTGTGTTTGAGTACCGCATATCATCCTCAGACGGACGGCCAGACCGAGAGGGTGAATCATGTTTTAGAAGACCTTTTGAGGCTATGTATCTTGGATTTTGGAGGTACATGGGAGGAGCATCTTCCATTGTTGGAGTTGCCCGACAGACTTAGTGGTGTACATGATGTATTCCATGGGAGGAAGTGCCTACATGAGACCGCAGAGGTGGTAGGGCCGAGTTTGCTTAGAGAAGTGGAAGTAGAGCGTGATGCGACGATTCGACGAGCTCCTACTTGCATCCTTGGGTCAGAGATTTGGAAGATGAGAAACAGAGAGGTTCAACTAGTCAAAGTACAAAGGGGAGATGAAGAGAGCGACGCTACCTGGGAGACGGAAGCGAAGATGCGTTCGAGGTACCCTTTTCTTTCGGAGGGTATGTCCTTTTGCTTCTCCTTCATCGCATATCTTGTGCTTATCTTATCCTTAGTATGTCCTCTCGTTAGTACCTTTGACCTTCAGATAGGATAGTCCTATGGTTGAAACATGTGTTTGAGACATGTTATGTATGATGGATGCAAGTGGATGCAAGTGTTTGCTAGTGGTTGCTCGTGGATGCATATACACACACTCTAGGCACTAGATCGGCTCAATCACTTCATATTGCATATTGCATAAAATTGTGTGTAGGAAGCTATATTATGGATGTATAATGATTGTGTTATCATATGGATGATGCATTTTGGTGAATGATTGTGCACTCACGTAGATATTGTATGTGTCGATAGGGTTCTCTTGCATACATAATGGATGCATGGCACTGTCATGGTTTGCATATGTTCATACATTAGATAGGGAACATATACACACACTTTTTGCATATGCTCATACATCATTAGAAATTGTTTTAAGGACAATGGATGCCCGTGGTTGATGGTTTGTGTAGATGGTTGGTAGGATATGCATTCTCCTTAGCTTAAAGATTTCGGGGACGAAATCCTTTAAGGAGGGGAGAATGTAACACCCCGAATTTTAGTTAATACTAAAATTCACTAATTACAAGATAAATAATCTCAGATGTGGGAATTGGGGGTAACGGGCTGCGTCATTGCGTTCGTCTCGGAAAAATACGCGAAAATAGAGTCCGAGTTTTCGAGAATCGGAGTCCGTATGGCCCGGTTATGGCCCAAAGAAGTTTGCAGGAAAATTTAAGCTAAAAACATATTTAAAAATTCAAATTCAGATTTGAAAATAGAACCAGCGGGGTCAGGCGGGAAAGTTCCCGCCGTAACCATGTCGACAGGCCTGTCGACAGGGGTGTCGACTTGCCTGTCGACAGGGGCGTGGGGTCCAGTGAACCTGGGTGCACCAGGTTGGGTTTTAGGCTGGCTTGGGGGCTGGGTTCTAGAGATTTCCTAAATCTGACGGACCTAAACTGATCTAGGGTTAATCTAAGGGCTTAAAACACTACCTAATCCTATAAATAAGACCCTAACCCTACCCTAATTCATTCATAATTAGATCTTGTAACTAAACTATGGCAAAATGAAACTTGATCATGGCCTCCACAAATCAATGAAGAGAGTTGCAAGCTAATCATCTTCTTCTTCTTATTTGGCAACTAGTTTTACTTCATAAGTTTGCTAATCTTGGTTTTGGTGAGTTCCTATAGCTTTAATAATCAATTGTTAAATTGATTATGGTAGGATATGATAAGACATGGCTATGTTTGTGGATAAATATGTTTATGCAAGTTTAGTATATTGTATGTTATGTGTTTGGCAAGTTTTATGCTACATGCAAGTTTAATGCCATGTTTTATGATGCAAAACATTATGTTGAACATTTATGCATATGTAACATGTTATGCGAACTATATGTGAGAGTATATGCAAGTAATATGTAACATGATATGCAAGTTATGCATGTGATTTTATGCATGCTAAGTATTTGGTGTTATGCATGCTAAGTATTTGATTTTATGCATGCTAAGTATTTGATTGTATGCATGCTAAGTATTGGGTTTTATGCATGCTAAGTGGTTGGTATTATGCATAAATCATGACATGCAAGTTTACCCTTTTAAAATGTGATGCATACATATGCAAGATGACACCTTTATATGCTATGCATGTTCACCCTCCTTTAAGATGCAAGTTATATATGCAAGTTCAACATGTTATGCAAGTCATGTGTATGCTTATATGCAAGCTCAATATGTTATGCAAGTAATGTGCATGAAGTTATGTAAGTTATGTGCATGTGGTTATACAAGTTCATATGCAAGTTATGTATATGCTTAAATGCAAGTTTAATGTGATATGCAAGTTATGCATGCTTATGCAAGTATGTGAATGCTTATGCAAGTATGTGAATGCTTATGCAAGTATGTGAATGCTTATGCGAGTATGTGAATGCTTATGCAAGTATGTGAATGCTTATGCAAGTATGTGAATGCTTATGCAAGTATATGAATGCTTATGCAAGTTATGTGTATGCTTAAATGCATGTTTAACATGTTATGCAAGTTATGAGAATGCTTATATGCAAGTTCAACATGTTATGCAAGATATGTGTATGATAATATGCAAGCTCATATGCAACATGTTATGCAAATCATGTGTATGATAATGTGCAAGTTTGGGTTAAATGTAGTTGGGTTAATATATGCGCATATATGCAAGTTGACATCCTCTTAACCCATGACAAAGTTATATGCTAAACCCATGATATTTGTGATGGATCTTTCCCTTTATTATGTCGTGAAATGAGAACGATTTACGTGGGGAACGATGGGGTAATAAATATGTTAATAAAAGTATGATTGGGTATGATTAAGCATACCATAAAAATAAATTAACATAAGTGGGAATTTACCTATTGAGTTAGGTCTACCCTATGGGAATTTACCTATTGAGTTAGGTCTACCCGTGTAGCGAAAAATGTGTAATTAATTAGGGATAATTAATTGTGGGGAGTGATTAATTAGGTGTAATTAATCAACTAAGACACGAGGTTGGACCCTTTTGTAGCGGAAGTCTGCCCGGAACCGACCGGCCATCCAGCGGCTACAAATGATTGGCCCAATGTGAGAGGTCTTAGTCGCAAACTAAATACGTGATTAACGTAAAGACACGAGGTTAGACTCGGTTATGACGTAAGGCTGCCCGGACCCAACCGGCTTAACCAGCGGTCATAAAAGATAGTCTAATGTGAGAGGTCTTTATGAGGATCACGGTCTTAATTAATTAAGAAACACTTAACCAAATTAGCATGTAGTGGGACATGAGGGTTAAGTGGGTGCCTTGGGTGGCATGTAGTAACTAGTGGGGGTGCCTCGGGTGGCATGAGGAAACTAGTGGGTTGCCTTGGGTGGCAATAGAAAATACGATTAGAATACTTAACCAAAGTGGAACATGTAATTAAACATGATTAAAGGGTTAAGTAACTGCCTTGGGTGGCATGTGGGAATCAAGTAAGTGCCTTGGGTGGCATGCGGAAATCTAGTGGGTGCCTTAAGTGGCAATTGAAATATAATTAGATGACTTAACCAAACCTTAACATGTAAGGGGGCATGATTATAAAAAAGGGGTTAAGTGGGATGCACTAGATAAGAGTAGCAAGCTTAAGTAGTAGCTTGTGGTGGCCCATTTCAACCAATATCCCAAACGTATCTTTGTGGTCTCGACCCTAGTCGAGTGACGGGACACGCATATTGGGCTTGACTATAAGTGGCCAAAACGGGTTAGCGGTGGCAACGCAGGATCAACGGGTTTCATATGCGTGTGTGGACCCGGGCTGGTTGGTAAGTCGTTGTTGCATCATGTAGATATAAAGCCGTGCACAGTTGATATTATCTGGTAGCCACTTTGGGAAATGATACACCCCCTTTGTGGGACCAGCACGGGTATCTACGGTAGGGAGCCGATCGCTTGGGAGTAGTGGGTACACCTAGTAAAGATAGGGGCAGACGGCACCTGTGTAGGGGTACAAGAAACTACCGGGTAAAAATTACTACGTACACTTAGTGGGATCAACCTTCAAGTAGGAATTACTCTTGGTGGGTAGAACTGGTGTGGTGCAGTGTAAGAATTACCCTTGGGTGGGTAGATCTGGGGTGGTGTAAGCTAGAAATTATCCTTGGGTGGATAAATGCGTCTTTTCGGTTATCGTAGTACATCCGGTGTTTAGTTGGCTACTTAGTGTAGTCATTATCCCCAGAGGTACCATACCTTGTTTATGTCATACCCTAATTACTTTAATGGTTGTATTGTTAGGGTTATAGGACTCACTCAGACTTATGTCTGACCCCGTTGTTTTTATCTTTTCCCAACCCTCAGGTTATCAGAGTGGGCCCGGTACGAGTGGGCTTAGATCAGGCTGCTTTATTCTCTTTTGGAGCTTGGACCATAGATGTAGAGAGATCAGCTTACCCTTTCTTTTATGGCTATCAGTTCATGTATTGGGATTATGTACTTTTATTTATCAGGATGGATATTTTGTACTTGACTCTTATTATGGTTTTGTGATGTAACCAAACATGTTTTACTTTCCGCTGCAATGAAATGATGTTTCAAGATTTTCAAGTACTACTTATATCTGTCTTATTGTAATTTTTCTGTTCTATATTCACTTAAAATACTCCACCGATGTTATGGCATTCCCTTAGAGAGTGACCATAGCGGGCGTGGGGTGTTACATACAACACATTGTCATCGAACTGATAATTTTCACAATGCCTGGGAACATAAAAAAATCCATGAAATAAATGACATATTAATTAAGTCGACATATCTAAAGAAGGTTGAAAACTAATATGTCTAAATACAACTTTTGCATTCCCAATACAGTGTTGACTTCTAAAAATTATATGTATACTGCTATGCAGTTAGATTTTGTCTATATATTACATGATAACAGACCTCTTTTATATTTCACACCTGGCAATTACAGAATGTTTCAAAAATTAGGATTTTTTTTAATCAAGGTATATGTCACACAGTGTGCAAAGAATCATTCACCATAATACGAAAATATATGAAAGTATGCATGATACAATTGACACGAATCTTTGTATTGGGATAGCATATAATCTTTTTCAACTTTCTATTAGGAGGCAACAACAAAATTAGCTGTAAACAAAGAACAAAAAAAAATGAAAAAGGTCAACTACAGTTCATCATGCTGCTAATTTGGATAATTAGTCTAAAGCAATCCAAAAATGGAAAATGAATTTAGAAAAACTTAAAGGAATGGATAACTAAAAGTGTATAAATCTATTCACAATGGTAATCTAACAATATAGAAATTTATATTAAGTTGATTACACATATTTTAGTTATAGTAAAAAAAGAAATACACAAACGGGAAAGATGCCAAGCTCACGTTTTACTGCCTGTACCTAACTCTAACACTTTTAGACTATGCTTTACTGCATTTGTTTTAAAGTACAAAAAATTATTGTGGATTTTTTAGGGGTTAATTTATATACAGTCCATCTTGTATGCATTTTTGAATGAATTATTACTTTGCAATATTATGAATTCGATGCTTTTAAGAATTTTTTTTGTTAGTTATATAAGATGTTAAAATAATTATCCCTCAGAATTTATTGTTTTGAAATCATAAATGTAACTATGCCATCAAAATAATAAACAAAGCAAGTATAGATTTTTGTTATTCCTATGTTTTTCTATTATTTTTGATCCATTATCAACGTACCAACAACAATTAACAATTATATTAACATGGATGCATTATTTACAACTAAATGCTGAATTAAACTAAAACTAAAATTCATACAAAAATGCGTTAGGTAGTTAAGCTGCCGCAAAAATGTCCGTATCAGAAAATTGTCATATATTAATCTATCAAATATGTTTGCACCAATGAATACAATTTATAACTAAAAGGAACAAAATCCTAGTCATAGTTCTGAACTTAAATCATTATTTATTATATTTTGCAAAATAATGTCAATAAACAAAAAAAATTGGCCAATTTCCCACCTTATTTGTTATATTTTTGGATGTTTAAAGTCAGATCTATCAATGCATTTTCCCTAAGTTTTTCTTTAAGGTATTAGCCAAATTCTCTAATGTGAATCCACATAATTTGTTTTGTCTGATAACAGATTGAATCCAACTGCTCCTCCTTTTGCTGCTTTGATGGATTCCGGCTATGATGATTATTAAAATCCTGATATTTTTCAAGTGGTAAATTTATTTCTTTTTCTATGATTTCAATTGATTCAGGAATTCTGGGTTTTATTTAGTTTTTATTGATTTTATGAGTATTTGATCCATACTGGAGCGTTCACTTCACAAGCACGCAGATCACGAAGGATTTCCGAGAACTAGGATTTAAATCATTTCATCAATGAGTATACTGAATCTATATTTACACCGCATGCTTAGAGTGAAATCTCACAGAGTAAATAATTTTTTTGCAAGATTTCTGAAACCAGCAAGTTTTCTAATCTGTTGAGACTGCAAATGTAAATGCTAATTTGAATTTATGTGATTAAATTAATGCATAAAGAGAATAAATGTAATTAAAAAAGGTTTTAGAGCTACGAAAAAGCAAAAGGAACCATTCAAATATTTTCCGTAAGATATACGGCTTTGTCGTGGGTGATAAGAGCTCTATGTTGGTTTGTAAAATATCTAAATCCGCAGTCTTCAATGATGACTTCCTTTCTACTGCAATTGTTACCTTTACGTTTAAACCAAAAAGTAAAAAAACTCTCATTTTCACTGATGATTACTATCAAGCTGTTCTATTTTTCTGTAACTTCATTTTTTTTTATTTGTCCCCTCTCATGAAATTTGGACCATTTCCACCAGGTGTGATGTAAGCAGTTCATATACTTAATAATTTTAGTATAAGTTATTAATGTGGAAGAAGTTGGCAGTGAAATAAAGTGGAAAAATAACAATAATTTAGAAGCCATAACAGATATTTAGTGTTCATACATGAGAAATGGGTGCAATTGGCTGTTTGCCTCGATCTTTTACTAATTACTTTAGTGCGGAGGAGGAGTGTGGACTTTTTGTTCATTTTCGTAATACATGGCCTAAACTGAAATGTCACGTCGGTGGTTGAAAAAAATACTCAAAAATATTTCATATCTCTGATACACAATATTTATGGTCATTTATTTTGTGAAAAAAAATTTAGTGTGGGCTAAGTATGATACTATTTATGTTACTGAATTTGGGTTCACCATATCTTTATTAATAATTGTGTTGGAAACACATATTTTTGGCCCGACCGTGAAATACCGAAATTGCCCTCTATTTATATTAAAAAACTATCTCATAAAAATATGATCTGTGCAGCTGATTTTTTTTCTTTTCAAAACTTCATTTATGTATGTGCTGGCCTGTAACATCCCGATATTTTTGACCGTTCAAATCGACAATGATCCTCAATGTCGACATGAACAAATCAAAAATAAGGATAGTTATTGGGATTTATATAAGAAAAAAAGAAGAGAAGAAGAAGAACAAATACAGAATCTCGCAGCGGAAGGACTAAATATAATAAATAAATAACAGTTTATAAAGCTGTTAAAAACATACATTTTATTTCATTTACAACAATTATCAGAGTAAATTAACATACAACATACCGATGCATTTGCAGCGGAATAATAATTATAGTACGTCTGTTGAATTCCATCTTCATCTTGTATCTTCAAAGTAAGAAATCTTCGCTAACTGCAACTCGGTCTGACCCGAGCGTATTGCATAAAAAGAAACACAACAAACACTCGGATCAGAACTAAATCATTCTCATATTAGTTAAATCAAATTTCATGTAATAATATGAATGCAATAACTTAAGAGATGTTACGGGAATTTCCATCTCCTAAGGATCCGTCAAACTAATACTATATAATATAATACGCTATTATAATAATGTCTATGGTTAAATATAACATAATAAAATAATGTATGCGGATTACCATTATTACCCTTACACCGTTTATACCGTTGCCGTACAGTTTGCATATAACACACCGGTACGTCGGCGGATAGAGATGCGCCGTGATACGACAACGTTAAATCAAAATCGTAGGGGCTCGATCAGGATAAATATGACAAGGCATCGAGGCAATACCCATCAGTAGTGATTCTACCGGATTGCTGACCCAGGCCTGTGGTAACGCATAGCCGCAACTACCGCCCACCCCAAACATACCCCAAAATCAAATCAAAGGCGCCAATCAATCACAAAGTATATATATGGTATCGAAGAAGTATGCCTGCTCAGAGTAGCTAACTCAATCAACCTGGGTATGGCTCCTGTTTTAGTCATTTTAATTATGACCCGAAGGTCAAGGTTATCCATCATCGTTCTCTTTCTTCAAATCCAGTAATCGCCTCCAAATCCATCCAACACCATTTCTGGAATTCCACCGCGTACACAGTTGTTAAAGTGGTTTTCGGTATTGGCAGAGAGTATGACAATATCTGATCCCGGTCTCTTTAACAACCAAACGTTTACATTTTTCACACCGGTCAGTTCTTTTACATTTCAAAGGGGGTTCGTACTTCATATCAAAAATATCATATTTTCTAAAATCATTTCAATAGTCAAAATATAATGTTTCATAATGAAATCCCCTTTAAAAACCAAACTTAAATCTTGGACAATTCTAACTTTTAAAATAGTTTGAATATTAAGATAGTAAAAATATATATGAAATAGTTTAGATATATAATTTGAAATAGTTGAAAAATAAATAGTTTGTAATTAAAATAGAATTATCAAATTTAGTAAAATCTATAGTTAAAATATTAGAATAATTTATAAAATAAATAGTTAATTATAAAATGATTTATTTAAAATAATTATAAAATAAAATAGTAATAAAGTAAAATAGTTTATACAGAAAATATAATTATTATTAAAATAGTTTATAAAGAATGGTTTTGAAATACTATAGTTGGAATTAGAATCGTTCTCTAACATTTTCAATTAAACTTGAAGTCATATTTCAATCTTCAATTCAATCAACTCAAATTTTTATAATTCCATTGATTAAACTTCCAATTTACATTCATTTCACTTTGATCAAATTAATTCAAATAGTTACGTTCCAAATTAGATTCTCATTTTCAATGATTTCAATTTATGTCAAATATCGAGTTCACAATTCATATGTAATTCAAATCAATGTTGATTCATAATAAAATTCAAAGGTGGGTGAAACTATTCAATTTCAATAAATTCGATTTATATTATATTTCACTATTTATTTAGCTTCAGTTACAATACAAATTTATTTCCTTTTCTTATATATATATTTCAAAATTCGAGGTTCAAGTTCAAAGGAAATAAATTATAAAACATCGCTTATATGGTCTTTAAAACAATATTTCAAAATTCATGGTTAAAACAAATTTTATTTAACCAACCGGTGTCCGTATATAATTTTCTATCCTATAGCCAAGTAATACTTAAATTTTTAATTTTAGTATTTGGGAAAGGATATATATCATTTCAATCCAAATTAGGGTCAAAGGTATTTATCATTTCAACCTACGTTCTTAATTCATTTTAATGATTAACCCCGGGTTTATTCGATGCCCGTAACATCTAGGGTAATGATTGGGATTAATCGGCACAACAACGGTCATATACAAATAAATATGAATAACAGGCAAATTTACGTAATTAACATCAATATGTCAACATATCAAATTCAAGCCATTTGTCACATCAATACATACAAACAGTTCAATATCACATAAATGTACAAATTATCAGGTGTCAGGTTTTAAATAGTAATTAAATGTCAAATTTTTAACTTAACTGAAAACATAAATTTAACAGTCAAAATTAACTACACTATCAATGCAAATAAACATAATATGCAAAATTAAACTGTCAAACATCAATCCAAACAATCATATCATGACATAATATTATTTTAACTAATATTAGAATACTTTAGTTAAGCGTGAGTGGGTTAAATCACTCACCTTGGTTCTATATGCGATTGAAATCCAATTTTTAGCCCAAAAATTTTCAGTCTTAGAATCAATCCAAACCAACGCCATCTCGAAGAGCTCGTTGATACGATTCAAATGCAACAAACCGCGTGTCATTCTGAAGTCGTATGCAAAAGTTATATAAGTTCTAGCGATTAGAGTTTTAAATAAAATAAAATAAAATAAACGAAAAATGGACTAAAATATGAGAAGCTTGCCATGTCAGCACCTTCTTCCCTGTTCACCCATCTACTCCTATACAATACACTCACAAGAAAAATTAAACCCACCAATATACATAACTTCTCTCCTCAATCTCTTTCTTGTTTCTCAACGAAAACTCGAATGGATAGATCCAACAAATTTTTCTTCGCGCACACTTCCTCTCCATCACAATAACTTCAAGCTCGCTCCACACATAAAATTGCATCCACCAGCTTCCTCACGCATGCACCATGTAGGTTGCGACAATTTTTGTCGTGAAATCCACCCAAATTTGCACACAAGATGCTATTCCATGTCACAAACTCGAATACGATGTTCAACTCATGCATCGATCCCTATATAAATCAAGAATCTCAATCCTAGCTTCTTATCCTTCACTTTAGCAGTTGTCGACACCATTCAAATTCCATCACACCTCTAAATTTAGGTATGAGATCGAAGATAATTAAGATACGAGTACGCTAGAATAAAACAAGATTTTTTTTTGTGCAGTATTTTAGGAGATCTAATGTTTTCTCATAGGATATATAAGAGGAGCAACCATTGACATTTTCTGAAAGAAATACAGGGTGCGGCTATTTGTTTCATTTGTTGTCATATGAGAAAATAATGAAATATAAGAAATCAATAAACATAAGATAATTAATTTCTAAATTTAATTCTTTCTATATTTTGGATTTGCAATATTTTCTTTGTCCATCATTAATTACATGTTACCTAAAATATGCCATTTCAATAACACTGAAACCATTGGATATAATTAAATTTCTAATGAATGCTTATACTATGATTCGATAAAACCATAAAATGTCATATGGACATAAGTAGCATTTATTCACACATGCATATACTATTTATTTCAATTTCTATATATTCATTTTTTTATTTTATTTTTAAAGTTCATTAATTTTATTTATATCCAAATGGAACCTTAAATACTTTATATTAAGCTTCGAAATTTGATTGTTCAGTAACCGTTATTTTGAAAATTACGCTTTTAACCAATCAGTTTGACACATATGATTTCCATCCCTGATTAATGGAATTCAAGTTACGTTGACAGTGATTACTATATCTACAACAAATAGTGAGAGTAATTTTGATCAACAAATTCTTCTTTGCTATTATTATAATTGAATCCAAACTAAATGTTCATTCCATTTATAACCATTATTTAATTCCATCAATTTACATACATTAAAACCTTAAATTCAATTATTATTTACCAATTTCTATTGAACATTAATTCTATTAAATTAATTAACATTCCTTTTTATTCAACTTTCATAAGTAGCAAATTTTATCGTTTTGATTACTCAAAAAGTCACCATAGTTTAAAACGAATTCACATATAAAATTCAAAGTTAATTATTACAAAAATCTATACGCATTTTAATTTCCGTTTATTCACCTTTTAAATTAAATTCAAAAATTTATAAACTCTACTCAAATCAATACAAATAAATTAATATAACTTATAAATCAACTATCGTTAATTGTTAATTCAATTTTTCATTATTTATAATTCAAGTTCTATTTCAACTATTAATCACACCAATCAATTTCATTAAATACATTAATATTAATTCCCACTTTCAACCTTTATCGAAATAAATAAATCCTAAATTTATTTGCGATCAATGCAAGTTATTATCATAATAATAGGTTGAATTTCATTATTTTAAATAATTCAATTATGTTTTCAACATAGAATTTCACAATTTAAATCATTAAATATTATTTAAAATCCATATAATATCAAAAACATATTAAATTAAATAATAAAATTTATCGCAAAATTTTGGGATGTTACATTCTCCCCCACTTAAAAACTTTTCGTCCTCGAAAAGGAACGTAGAAATGAAGTGATAAAATAAAGTTGAAATAATATAAAATTTCTACTAAACATAGAAAATTTAACTTGTACAAAACTCAAATTTTCACAAAATTTCTAAGTCATAATTTCACGAAAAATTTCGGCGGAGTCTCCTTTGTACGGTTTGGTCTGGAAAACAATAATATATAATGATTCCAAATTTACATCTCATCTCAATGATGAGGCATCCCAAAATTGGGGAAAACAATATAAATTGCCAAAATACGATATATAATTCGATATATGTACCTTTCATTTGCGTTATTAGCGATTTATTTATTTTTGAACAAGCATTAGCAAATTTTTATGCGCAAGGAGCTCCAATGCAAGCAAATTGCCATCAGCACTTATAACGCTCTACAACATATAAAAGAAATAATATTTATATGTTTATAGTAAGCACAAATGCATTAGCAAATGCAACTAAAATATAAATAAAACATCCAATCAATTATATTAATTCAAACAAGCAACCAAACAAAATTTTTCAATGTCACTTTTTATTAGCTTGATTTCATTGTTTATTTCACTTTTAAACAATTCATAATTTCATTTGTTATATTTCAGTTTATTACCAATTAATTCGCTTAATTAATTTTTCATTGATTCGGTTAATTCACATTACTAAGCATAACATAACCAAGCATATGTCGTTTTCATTACATAACTTAAATTTTATTTATATTATAACCAATCAAATTTTTCTTCACTTTCATTATCCCTTCTTATACTTGTCCATTAATTAATTGCTTATTCTTATAACATTCAACTTTCTAATTAATTGGTAAGTTATTCATGCTACAGAACAGAATTAATTATTACACACATTTCAATGGTTACCATTTGTTTCATTTTATTATCCAATTCTTAAGATTTTTTTATTTTAATTATAACTCTCTTAACATTCGGAAGTTTCAATTCATTACTTATTCAAGATTTCAAGAATTAAATTTCGGGTTCTTTTTTTTTCAAATTTTTTTTTCTTTATATAATATATCGTTTACATAAAATCATACTAAAAAGGGGTCTAAATAAAGTTCAACTTCGTAAAACAAAGTCTAAAATATAAATGTCTCCCTACTTAGATTCTTGAGAATAAACATCGATGATGCGTGCACTCATCACCGAAATCATTTTCAAAGAAAAGAGGGTATACACTTATTTCTTTTTTTTTCAATAATTCATTTAAAAACAATTTCTATTTGAAACACTTTTAAAATATAAACATATTATTTCAAACCATTTGCAAATCGATATTAAAAATCGCCCGGAACCAAATTCTCAAATTCATATTTTACTTCTTATTTCATTATCAATAAATTTTCAATATTTGAATTTTTTTTTTAAACCAATCAACAACCAATGGTTTTAACTATTAATTAATCGAGTAACAAATGATGAAAATTTAATATTATCATCAACAAACCCAAAATTCATATATTTTTAAATAATTCTATATATATAAAATATAATTCAAAATAATATTATATCGATAAGCTCTGCTCGAGTGTTTAGAAATCCCTATCGATACATTGGCGTCCCAAGTACCGAGCAGAATTCATAAATTCTCAACAGAACAAATCAACACAAATAAAATCATTTTATACCAAAATTACAAGTACGCTCTCTCATATACACTCAAACTCATTCTAGATTATTACTACTCCATCTCTAATGAGTTAATCCCAAATAGAGCCAAGGTTTTCGCTAAACCAAAGCTCTGATACCAAAAGTAACATCCCGATATTTTTGACCGCTCAAATCGACAATGATCCTCAATGTCGACATGAACAAATCAAAAATAAGGATAGTTATTGGGATTTATATAAGAAAAAAAGAAGAGAAGAAGAAGAACAAATACAGAATCTCGCAGCGGAAGGACTAAATATAATAAATAAATAAATAACAGTTTATAAAGCTGTTAAAAACATAAATTTTATTTCATTTACAACAATTATCAGAGTAAATTAACATACAACATACCGATGCATTTGCAGCGGAATAATAATTATAGTACGTTTGTTGAATTCCATCTTCATCTTGTATCTTTAAAGTAAGAAATCTTCGCTAACTGCAACTCGGTCTGACCCGAGCGTATTGCATAAAAAGAAACACAACAAACACTCGGATCAGAACTAAATCATTCTCATATTAGTTAAATCAAATTTCATGTAATAATATGAATGCAATAACTTAAGAGATGTTACGGGAATTTCCATCTCCTAAGGATCCGTCAAACTAATACTATATAATATAATACGCTATTATAATAATGTCTATGGTTAAATATAACATAATAAAATAATGTAAGCGGGATTACCATTATTACCCTTACACCGTTTATACCGTTGCCGTACAGTTTGCATATAACACACCGGTACGTCGGCGGATAGAGATGCGCCGTGATACGACAACGTTAAATCAAAATCGTAGGGGGCTCGATCAGGATAAATATGACAAGGCATCGAGGCAATACCCATCAGTAGTGATTCTACCGGATTGCTGACCCAGGCCGGTGGTAACGCATAGCCGCAACTACCGCCCACCCCAAACATACCCCAAAATCAAATCAAAGGCGCCAATCAATCACAAAGTATATATATGGTATCGAAGAAGTATGCCTGCTCAGAGTAGCTAACTCAATTAACCTGGGTATGGCTCCTGTTTTAGTCATTTTAATTATGACCCGAAGGTCAAGGTTATCCATCATCGTTCTCTTTCGTCCAATCCAGTAATCGCCTCCAAATCTATCCAACACCATTTCTGGAACTCCACCGCATACACAGTTGTTAAAGTGGTTTTCGGTATTGGCAGAGAGTATGACAATATCCGATCCCGGTCTCTTTAACAACCAAACGTTTACATTTTTCACACCGGTCAGTTCTTTTACATTTCAAAGGGGGTTCGTACTTCATATCAAAAATATCTTATTTTCTAAAATCATTTCAATAGTCAAAATATAATGTTTCATAATGAAATCCCCTTTAAAAACCAAACTTAAATCTTGGACAATTCCAACTTTTAAAATAGTTAGAATATTAAGATAGTAAAAATATATATGAAATAGTTTAGATATATAATTTGAAATAGTTGAAAAATAAATAGTTTGTAATTAAAATAGAATTATCAAATTTAGTAAAATCTATAGTTAAAATATTAGAATAATTTATAAAATAAATAGTTAATTATAAAATGATTTATTTAAAATAATTATAAAATAAAATAGTAATAAAGTAAAATAGTTTATACAAAAAATATAATTATTATTAAAATAGTTTATAAAGAATGGTTTTGAAATACTATAGTTGGAATTAGAATCGTTCTCTAACATTTTCAATTAAACTTGAAGTCATATTTCAATCTTCAATTCAATCAACTCAAATTTTTATAATTCCATCGATTAAACTTCCAATTTACATTCATTTCACTTTGATCAGATTAATTCAAATAGTTACGTTCCAAATTAGATTCTCATTTTCAATGATTTCAATTTATGTCAAATATCGAGTTCACAATTCATATGTAATTCAAATCAATGTTGATTTATAATAAAATTCAAAGGTGGGTGAAACTATTCAATTTCAATAAATTCGATTTATATTATATTTCACTATTTATTTAGCTTCAGTTATAATACAAATTTATTTCCTTTTCTTATATATATATATTTCAAAATTCGAGGTTCAAGTTCAAAGGAAATAAATTATAAAACATCGCTTATATGGTCTTTAAAACAATATTTCAAAATTCATGGTTAAAACAAATTTTATTTAACCAACCGGTGTCCGTATATAATTTTCTATCCTATGGCCAAGTAATACTTAAATTTTTAATTTTAGTATTTGGGAAAGGATATATATCATTTCAATCCAAATTAGGGTCAAAGGTATTTATCATTTCAACCTACGTTCTTAATTCATTTTAATGATTAACCCCGGGTTTATTCGATGCCCGTAACATCTAGGGTAATGATTGGGATTAATCGGCACAACAACGGTCATATACAAATAAATATGAATAACAGGCAAATTTACATAATTAACATCAATATGTCAACATATCAAATTCAAGCCATTCGTCACATCAATACATACAAACAGTTCAATATCACATAAATGTACAAATTATCAGGTGTCAGGTTTTAAATAGTAATTAAATGTCAAATTTTTAACTTAACTAAAAACATAAATTTAACAGTCAAAATTAACTACACTATCAATGCAAATAAACATAATATGCAAAATTAAACTGTCAAACATCAATCCAAACAATCATATCATGACATAATATTATTTTAACTAATATTAGAATACTTTAGTTAAGCGTGAGTGGGTTAAATCACTCACCTTGGTTCTATATGCGATTGAAATCCAATTTTTAGCCCAAAAATTTTCAGTCTTAGAATCAATCCAAACCAACGCCATCTCGAAGAGCTCGTTGATACGATTCAAATGCAACAAACCGCGTGTCATTCTGAAGTCGTATGCAAAAGTTATATAAGTTCTAGCGATTAGAGTTTTAAATAAAATAAAATAAAATAACGAAAAATGGACTAAAATATGAGAAGCTTGCCATGTCAGCACCTTCTTCCCTGTTCACCCATCTACTCCTGTACAATACACTCACAAGAAAAATTAAACCCACCAATATACATAACTTCTCTCCTCAATCTCTTTCTTGTTTCTCAACGAAAACTCGAATGGATAGATCCAACAAATTTTTCTTCACGCACACTTCCTCTCCATCACAATAACTTCAAGCTCGCTCCACCCATAAAATTGCATCAACCAGCTTCCTCACGCATGCACCACGTAGGTTGCGACAATTTTTGTCGTGAAATCCACCCAAATTTGCACACAAGATGCTATTCCATGTCACAAACTCGAATACGATGTTCAACTCATGCATCGATCCCTATATAAATCAAGAATCTCAATCCTAGCTTCTTATCCTTCACTTTAGCAGTTGTCGACACCACTCAAATTCCATCACACCTCTAAATTTAGGTATGAGATCGAAGATAATTAAGATACGAGTACGCTAGAATAAAACAAGAATTTTTTTTGTGCAGTATTTTAGGAGATCTAATGTTTTCTCATAGGATATATAAGAGGAGCAACCATTGACATTTTCTGAAAGAAATACAGGGTGCGGCTATTTGTTTCATTTGTTGTCATATGAGAAAATAATGAAATATAAGAAATCAATAAACATAAGATGATTATTTCCTAAATTTAATTCTTTCTATATTTTGGATTTGCAATATTTTCTTTGTCCATCATTAATTACATGTTACCTAAAATATGCCATTTCAATAACACCGAAACCATTGGATATAATTAAATTTCTAATGAATGCTTATACTATGATTCGATAAAACCATAAAATGTCATATGGACATAAGTAGCATTTATTCACACATGCATATACTATTTATTTCAATTTCTATATATTCATTTTTTTTATTTTATTTTTAAAGTTCATTAATTTTATTTATATCCAAATGGAACCTTAAATACTTTATATTAAGCTTCGAAATTTGATTGTTCAGTAACCGTTATTTTGAAAATTACGCTTTTAACCAATCAGTTTGACACATACGATTTCCATCCCTGATTAATGGAATTCAAGTTACGTTGACAGTGATTATTATATCTACAACAAATAGTGAGAGTAATTTTGATCAACAAATTCTTCTTTGCTATTATTGTAATTGAATCCAAACTAAATGTTCATTCCATTTATAACCATTATTTAATTCCATCAATTTACATACATTAAAACCTTAAATTCAATTATTATTTACCAATTTCTATTGAACATTAATTCTATTAAATTAATTAACATTCCTTTTTATTCAACTTTCATAAGTAGCAAATTTTATCGTTTTGATTACTCAAAAAGTCACCATAGTTTAAAACGAATTCACATATAAAATTCAAAGTTAATTATTACAAAAATCTATACGCATTTTAATTTCCGTTTATTCACCTTTTAAATTAAATTCAAAAATTTATAAACTATATTCAAATCAATACAAATAAATTAATATAACTTATAAATCAACTATCGTTAATTGTTAATTCAATTTTTCATTATTTATAATTCAAGTTTTATTTCAATTATTAATCACACCAATCAATTTCATTAAATACATTAATATTAATTCCCACTTTCAACCTTTATCGAAATAAATAAATCCTAAATTTATTTGCGATCAATGCAAGTTATTATCACAATAATAGGTTGAATTTCATTATTTTAAATAATTCAATTATGTTTTCAACATAGAATTTCACAATTTAAATCATTAAATATTATTTAAAATCAATATAATATCAAAAACATATTAAATTAAATAATAAAATTTATCGCAAAATTTTGGGATGTTACATGGCCCTTGAATAATGGGTCAATAACAATCCACGCGCGGAGCGCGTGATGATGCGCTTGTTGTGATAAATTGGTTTTACATTTGGAGATTTGGCGGAAACTATAAATTTACATGCATTCCATTCAATTCAGATTTAGTGTATCAGATACATGAATACAACTAACATTTTTGTATAAGAAATAAGGAGCGAAATAAGCATTTATATAGCATATGTACCTTATATGCGAAATAGAACAATAAGAATTCTATTTATATATTATGAGTTATAAACAACCTAAAGATCACCACATAACCCAAATTCAAGGAACGTTCACTTCATATCCAACAGTAATACACAAGCATGCTCATAAGAATATACCAAAACTACAGTTATGTACCGGTCCTTCTACAAAGTATTACATACCAGCATTATTCCTAGGACATTCAGTTTGACATATACATGGACGCTGAAATTTTAAAGTGGCATTCATAACAAAATTAATATAACCGTGCATCTTAAGAAAACAGGTACTCAAATTTATTTCTTACGGTCTAGACAATAGAGTTATGCATCCAACCTATCTTTAACATACCAAAAATAATTCAATTTCCACATTTGGCTTTAAATATACTGAAAACTATAAGCCATTCTTACAGCATGTATCATGTACCTAAAAAGCCTTATCATATATCATGTGCATATATGATCAAATCTTGCAATCACTAGCAGGGGTTTGTCATACACATGCTGCACATAACTTTGGTCTGCTGTATTTGACATACAGTAGCATAATATATACTTGCAAAGGGACAAAACATTGTCCTAGTTCATAATTTGTAAAACTACAGGCAGCGCTAACTTCGCCCAACAACCAATAATGTAACTGTGAGAAAATAGGCTGCTGGCATAAAACTGAAAAAGAAAAAAAAAAAGAGCACAAGACAATGACAATATCATGGTACCTTTTAAACCTGAATTCTTATTAGTTACCGAGAAATCATTGCCACAGTTTGTGTTGAAATTCAAATTGCAAGCATTTATTTTTAGTTTTTGCTACGGAAAGAAAAAAGACAAATAGTGAAAGAAAAAAACTTGTGTGCACCGCATATTAGTTGTTTGAGTTTTCAGTAACAATCTTTTGGCTGATCCAACTTCATATCAGGAACGCTATCTTAAAAAGTTTTAGGAGAAAATTCAAAACAAAATGACAAAATATCATGGTCTGATTTCGTTTAAAAGCCCATAATTGTTTATCTATCTGTCTAATGCAATATCAAGGTAAACTTAATGTATATTTTCTCCAACCATTATTTCATTGCTTGATCAAAACTATAATGAAGTTAATACAGTAGTCCGAAAACAAAACTGTATGAGCTTTAAAAAAGATTCTATATCTGAAATACTTACTTGTTAAAGGCATCATATTTCTTGAATATGAAAAAAGATAGGGTTTGAACTTACATAAAAGGCGGAACAGATTCCAGCAGGTACAAAAACCTTTCACTGCAACTGTTATCTGAAAGATCTGGATTTTCCCAACTGGCTTGGATATGTTCTCTGCAGTTGAAAAAGTTACGTGGTGGTCGGTCCCCTGCTACTCCATATCCCTTCTGCTACGAATGAAGAGGTGTTGTGCGTCCATACAACTGCAAAAGGCCTACAGAAATCTTAGTTTTGATTTTGATGCGCTAAGCCGCTGATGAAACCCTAGGCAAGGTGGATTAAGAAGGCGGCTATGATTTACCTGGGTCGAAGCGAATTAAAAGCCCAAAGGTAACTAACCGTGACAAGAACGGCCCCCTTAACAAAAGTGTGGGAATTGGAAACTAACGAAAGCGAGAGAATTGAAAACTATCTAAATAAAAAACACTTCACCTAATTATAATTTAGCGAATATTAGGGTTAGTTACCTAAAATGTAACATTATGTAACACAGATCCTTATGCAAGTTATGGGTGCAAAATTAAGTATTGTACTAATTAAAAAAATATAGCGTTTTACATTATATTGCGTAATGACCAGTTTTTATATCTAAGAAGCTCATTATAATCCTTGCATGTAAGTGCCTCCGCCTCATTTTCGAAAGCATTAATTGTAGATGGCACACACAGTGTGCATGTAGTGTGTATATATGGCATATTGTTATGTATTTAAATTCATATGCATATGCATATACGCCTCAGTAAATATAAGTTTATGCATAAAAAAATTAATTTAACTACACATGTATATACATGTAAATAAATAGATTAACAAAAGTTATCTGAAATTATATATATAGCATGCAATATAGTAGTTGATATTAAGTGGAGATATTAAAATTAGGTAGTAGCCAATCTTCTATTACATATTGCTTACCAAAAGTACAACAGGAACTGTATACTATTTTCCATTCCTCTTATTACTACAGCTGTAGGTCAGTAAGATTGGCAAGTAGAAACCAACATGTAACTCAAGTGTTACCCTGCAATAATCGAAAGAAGATAAAGTTTAATATGGGAAGACCAAGCAGTAAAATGCACATAAAAAAGAAATCTTCTGCTGTAAAAGCAGTAAAGTAGAAATGAAAATACTACAACCTTGAAATTATCACTGGGCTTATGGTGAAGAAGTCATGTATTTTACTTATACACACGGCAACACTTGATTGAGAAAAGTTGGAATTAATAAATGGTAAACCCTCATTTATGAATAACCAGAGTGGGTGAAAAGGTAATCTTAAATATTATGGTCTTATCAGGTAAAAATGGTTCAGAAAAAACAGCATCCAAATGCTTCCTATCCGTAATCATGAACAAACCATGCATATGCCGTTAACTCGTATACATACACGTCATCCATTTATCAGTTAATTTTAACTGATGGCATAACACTCGCTTGTTTATCATAGGTACAATTTTCGATGGTTTACTTGCATTATTGTATGATGTGATGAGAATGAAAATACATAAACATGGAGAAAAATGTGTAATCAAACTGGGTATGGAATCAAAATTATCAAATATCAAATATTTTTATCAAAACTTATGGAATCACATATAGAATGTTATAATAAAAAAAGTAAAGGAAGAGAAATAAAATAATAATTAAAACATGCAATTCTAGTTGTAATGTTTGAATTGATAGCTCATAGTTATGTAAACGCACTTTTTTTTTTAAATTAAACTAAATATAGCATTAATTGAGTATTTCTGAAATATGTATATAGTATACTAAATTAAAATTTCAACATATGGCATATGTAAAAGAGTTTTAATACAAATACTTGAAGATATAATTGCCTAAATTGCATTTAAAAATATTTAAGTGGACAACATTTTGACATCATTTCTTTTTACCAGCTGACAAATGCAATAATTAACGGAGAAAAAACATGATTAACTCAAACATAAAAAGGGCCATCAGGTAGGCCACAAACAAAACACAAAATTAGGACAGAATAGATGAAGATCTTTGGATCATACTCGTAGTGGAGTTTAAATTCAAAGAAGGATTTACTGATTGACATATGTTAATTCACCTCCTGTGTTATCTTTTTGTATTCAAATAGGTCTTCCATGAAAAAATGTAGATACCTAATCTATTGAGATAAAAATTAAGAACGGGAAAAAAAAAATCTATCACTTACAAAACCTCATCCGAGCTCGTAGCTTAAAAGCAGTAAAAAGAGTCCTAACAGGATTGTAATAAAAGCAAAAATAATGATGCAAAAAAGATCAAATTTATTATAAACATGAAATTTTAGTATATTGCAGGCCCTGTCACCATGACTGATCACTGCAATTTAGACAGTAACAGTCCCATACTCAGCAGCTGTCAAATTACCAAGGTCACCAGCGTGGCATGAATCCATAACAGTTCAGAGTCGATGAGGCAAAGACAGACCGCATATAATATGATTCACACACAAATAAATTTACAGCATAATTAATTATCATACTGAATTAGTGCTAACCCAAGAAGAAGACAGACCCTTTGCAAATTGCAATTTTGAATCTTTGATGATGGATCGTCGCCTGGCAGTGGCACCAACGCCTACAGACTCTGCCTTTCACGCTCTGCCTTCACAGCTTCACGCGATTTGGATCGCCGATTCGCCGGAGGCCCAGAACAGCTTTCGCAATTTGTGATTCGCGATTTGCAATTTCGTCGATTCGCTGCTGATTTTTTGATTCGCGATTTGTGATTCGCGAATTGCGAATGGTGCCCTGATTTTTTCATGCCCTAAGCCGCCGCTTCTCCCGCTTGTGGGAAGGGACGAGCCTGAGCAGACGATGGTTGTTGCCGATTTCAAGATTTGAAGGGAATCGCAAAAATGGAGAGGGACTAGGAGAAAGATTTGTTATCAGAATGGGGAAAGTTGGAATGGGGAAGTAGATGCGAACAACGTGGGAACGTGGGCTGCTTTGTTTTAATTTAATTTAATTTTAGTAAATGCGGATAAGAAATGATAAAGCAGGAGTTAGAATTCAGAGATCGCTGCTTTCTGTAAGGTCGCCTAAGCGAAGTTGGAATTGCGCTTTTATGTTTAAGTTATATATATATATATATATATATATATATATATGTGTGTGTGTGTGTGTGTGTGTGTGTGTGTGTGTGTGTGTGTGTGTGTGTGTGGAAAATCTAAAAAGATACAAAATTTTGACACAAGTGATTTGAATCATTGGATCACCCCGTGAATTACACATCTCCATATAAAAACAAAAAGACCCAACAGTTGAGACTTTGTGTCTCTCTCTGTCTATTATATATATATAGAGAGAGAGAGAATCAATTTGATCACTGTTTTCATTTCACAATCTTGTTTTCATTTCACAGTTGCATTGCACCCTCTGTGCATTTCAATTTTATGCACTTTGCACTACAATACACTTTCTTGGTTCAAAAAAAAAACAACTGTTACTACCATCTCGATTATGTGCAATTTTCATACACTGCTGTTGTTCTTTCTCGTAATGTGCATTTTCTTTGTTTAATACACTGCTTTTCGACTACTCCATCACACATAGCTTCACAAATTTACACATTTACACAAATTTACACATTCACACATCACACACTGCTGTTCTGTTCTTTCTGTTGGTTTACAAATTTACACAAGATCATCTTCTTCTTTTTCAGACACACAGCTTCACTACAATCCACACTTCATCCAACAGTCCCTCACATAACTCAAACAAATCTTCCCTTAGGCTCTGTTTGTTTAATATGCTGAATTCTGAAGTCTGATTGCTGAACTCTGAAGTCTGATTGCTGATTGCTTAATGCTGAGTTCTGAATAATCAAATACTTGTTTGTTTTCATTCAGCATTCAGAACAAAAAACAATATTCAGAATTCAGAACAAAGAATAAGCACAAAAAATGTTCTGAATAATTTTGTCTAAACGAATAGCTTTATTCAGAACAAACACAAAAAACAAACAAGCTATAAAGTTCTGACTTATAAATCAGAACTTACATTCAGAACTTTTTACAAAAAACAAACGAACCCTCAGTCTTCGCCCACTTCTATTCCACTTCAACTGTCATGGCAAACAGACTGCCTTTTGAAAACAAAAACAGCTCCACCTAACAACATTCCTCCACTTTCACATTCCAGACCACCCTATACATACATTCCATCACGTCATCCTTAACACAATACCAAAAGCCAAACCAACTTCAACACCACTTCTTCACCCTCACCAAACTCAGTAACCACCACTTCTCATACATCACAACCCTCAACCCTGTGCACATACATCCATTATTGCCTGAACTGAAATAACCTCACACTGCCATTCCTTCAACAGTTCAGTCGAAACCATACTACATCTCAGAACTCCACCACAAATTCGCAACCACCAGCACTCGTACACTGACCTCCACCGCAATTCAACCCCCAATTTCCGAGCTTCCGAAACCCGAAATCCATCAATCGAATTCTCCCCAGTCGAATTCCAGAACCCACTGCAACCAAAATCAAAACTTCAAACAGTGATCGATTGTAAATCGGGCATCGAACAAAGAATTCGCGATTTTCTTTTTCTTTTCTTTTTTGTGTTTGAAACCATCCGCGATTTTTGATTTAATCAGAAAAAGGAAAAAAAGGGGGTCGGTTATTTATCTTGCAAAGCGGGTATGTAATGGGCGGGTGACATTTGGTTAATAGGCTTTCATTTAATCCAAGTTTACAAGTCTTATTAGTACTTTTTTTTTTTTTTTTTTTTTTTTTTTTTTTTTTTTTTTTTTTTTTTTTGCCTTTCCATCCTTTAAAAAAAAAAATCTGACTTTTGTTTTGGTTTAGTGCATATTTGGTTTCTTTAGTTTTGATCATATCCTTTTTTCTTTTTGGGCTATATTCTTGTCAAATTTTCAGGTTGCACAAGGAAGGAATTGCTTGCTTAATTGCCACGCACCGCTTTGCTTGCTTGCTTGCGCTTAGAAATAAAAAATTTGCCGTTTAAATAAAAATTGCTAAAAAAAACTACACGCTCAGGTATTGGATTCTAACTCTGTTTTCGCTTTCTTTGCATTGTTGTTTGCTTGCATTTGCACCAAAAAAAAAAAAAAAAAAAAAAAATTAATCATTCGTAGTTGCATTATTAATTCACGTTTAATTTCTGTTTTACATTCATCTCCTTTTGTTTTTATTTTCTAAGGACATCATTATATTTTGACAAATTGGTTTATTTCCAACGATTTATTTCTCGGTGTCTAGACTACGACAGAGTAATAACTGTTTATAAATATTACGGTGATTCGTATTATAGCAGTTGTTTCTCTGAAGGTACTTAAACCTTCGCTTGCATTGCTAGGGTGATTCCTGGTGCACCGATAACTTATGTCCATTAACTGGCTGAGAAATATTTTGTTGAAATTAATCTAACCATCATTATATAATTTTAGAAAATTTGTAAATATTTAGTTTGAATTCATATAGTTGCATTAGGTTCATGCATACATAAAAAAACAAAAAAATAAAATCCAAAAGAAAAATATATTTTCCATTTGAATAACTTCTTTTTATTTTTATTTAAGCATTTTGGTTAAAAAAACATTTAAAAATCCAAAAAAAAAAGTTTGCTCTTTTGTGAATATATATAGATATATACACACCTCCCCCTTCCCCCCCCCCCCCCCCCCAGTACGTATGCATGTGCTTTGCACGTGAGCATAAAAACATGGATAATAATGGCTGACTTGTTCTCAAAATCCATCTTAATACATTTCCTATTGCCCAGTGATAAAATTCATTAAAGTTGCTTCTAAAGCAGCTTGGCCTATGATGATTTCTGATGTAAAGAAACGAAATTTGTTATAACTTGTGCAAACTGAATAAGTAAATTACTGTTATTATTCTAGTTCTATACCATTACACAGAATACGTAGTTTCGAAAAAATGCACTATATTGTGGAACTAATATGTTTTGACAGTAGTCCATGCTCCAAGGATCACCTCGTATAGCCTCATCCCCTAAGATGACATCAAATGGAAATATTAGTACAACTGCAATATGAATAGTTAGAAAACAACCCGGCTGCATTCTTATATGCTTGCTTGCTTGAGGAGTACAGTAAGCTACTTTGTTTCAAAAGTGGAGCTGCACCTTTCTAAAGCAAGCCGTTGTTTCATAAGCCAAGGGATCCAATATCTATATTAATGTCCTCTTTGCTTACACACAAGGAATGGATAACATATAAATTTGAACGTGAAATATACATTAATTGGATATCCATTTTTCAGTTTTGTTAATACTTACATCTGTAACCATACACGCATCATGTTACTCACAGGATAAAATCTTTTTTAAACAACATGTTGTCAAGTACTTAAAAGTAAATAATTTCTGGTTAAGAATATAAAATCTAGATCTATACTACAAAATACTGGATAATCCATATATGAAATGAAGAAAAGTTCACTTGTTAAATGCCTAACTTATTTCAACAGTAAGCTCTTAACTGTAAATGTGCTTGTCTTTTCGATAACTGTTACATATTCAGTTGTCTTTCAATTGCTTCAAACACAACTAATATGATGCGTTAGGAAATTAATTTTTTACTTATCCAATGAAATTTAAAATAATTGGAAAAACAAATTTTCATTTTTTGGTAAGTAGAATATATACAGTGGATGATAGTCATAACCTTAGCTAACAGAGAAAACTAAAATAACAAAAAAAAAAAAAAAAAAAAAAAAAAAAAAAAACATCATCAAATATCGAGAGTAAATTGCATGAGCACTGAGTTAACAGATTTGTGCTTCCAGTTAACAATCGTCCATGTCCAATCCAAGTCCGGATCGAATCGAATAAAAAAATAATTAAGAAGTCGCATTTTAGGAACCTCTGTAGCCACCCATTAACATATAGTTTTGCAGGTATGCAGCTCCTATTTCAGGCAAATGCTTACACTTGGTGACTGCATTTTGCATGCATTGGCCCTAGTAACTTAAACCTAACACTTGTCAAACATGCCATATTTGTCACCTTTTTGGTTTCATTCATTAAGATATGCAGCGTGCTTTGCATGTAATTGCTGGTTGGTTACTCCAAACCCACGGTAAATTTTACATATTTTATACAAACTCAGTTCTTTTTTTTACCTTGATTTGATTAACCAACCAACCACCTATCACATTGCTTTTCTGGATTGGATTTGTACTCATTACCCAATTTGAATTTGTTCTATATTTTGAGACTTTTTTGGAAGTGTATTATCATTTGCTTTTGCCTATAAAGTGCCAGCCCTATGCTTTGGTTGTGGAAATGTGAGTATGTTGTCTCCAGTTGAAGGAACAAATATAGACATTCATAAGTACTATAAATCTATGTTTTCATTTTCATTAAAATGCAAAATTAAAATTATTGTATTTTTTTGTATTAAACTATTGTTAATTTTATATATGTATGTATGTGCATATAGTTATACATGTATTTGCTTCAGCAGAAAGCATCTCCAATGTAGAGAAAAAGCAAAGTTCAATCAGTGCTTTATTTATTTTTAATGCAAAAGGTAATAGACAGTTTACGGAGGCCTTTTGGATGGTCAGGTTTGGTACAGCTTAAGCCTGTTTAACAGATAAGCTTGTAAAACTCTTCTATTTTGAAGACACTGGTTTCTGGAGAAGATAACTGATTTTTGATATGTACTTTCAAACTTGAAATATATGTTTTCCAAAATAAGAAGTTTCACATGCCTGAACATTAAGTAAATGAATACTTTGAACATTTAAGTTGCCCATATAGATTTGATTTCAAAGATATTTTGATTTCCTATATGCATGCTTTTAAAAGTATGGATTTTTGAATTTTGAACAAATGGATTTCAATGTAATCAACAATAATTTATTCAATATAACTTTATTTTAAGGATGACATAAGTTCGAATATACCTGAAGCTAAGCATAGCAGTAATGTTCAAATTGATGTGGAGGTTTTATCACTCTGGTGCTTCTTCTATATAGAGACCCTCAGAGCTTGCACCTCTGCAATTTCCTCTTCAGTCATTTCAAAAGTTGTCCTCCTATCCAAACAGATTGGCTCTTCACTCATTTTGATAATTTTAAGATCTAAGGGTGCGTTTGGTTTCCCATTTTCAATCCATTTTCAGTTTTTAGTTTTGAAAAACGATGAAAACTCGTTCATTTTATCATTTTGAAAAACTTACTTTGAAAAATTATTGTTTTTGAAAATGGGCTTAATAGAGAAAACTCAAAACAAGATTATTTTGTTTTCACCGTTTTGAGGCCCACTTAAAATTTCAAAACCCAAAATCCAAAAACAAACCGAACACGCTAAACCTAGCTTTCTTTTTGGGCATTGTTATTGACACTCCAAATATTGTTAAGCGAGGGTCAATTTTTTATTTTTTTTAAAAATTGTTAAAGGGAGTACCAATAAAGAAAGTAATCCCTTAACAAATAAAGGTAATTTTACTCTATTACCCATTTAGCCCTTTTAACAAATGAAGCTAATTTTTCCTTAACAAATATTGCAAGGGCCATAATATTTTTTTTCAATTCGCATATATAGATTTTTTTATAAAACCCTAAAGGATAAGCGTTTTCAAAGGAATAGTATCAAACTACTTTTTTTTTGTCGACATAAATATGTCAAAATTTATAATTACGAAGGCAATGCATTGAAATGATTATTAATTTTTGACATATCATTGCCGAATACATACATATTTGATTGCGCATTGCGTTCGGTGCATTGATGACGAACTGCTTATTTTAATTTGGTTTCCCTTGTCGAATAAGTTTATGGCAAATTCTATTCATACACCAAAAATTACCTAACGTGCACCACTATTTTGCTAAAAACTATATTATTAAATTACCCTTATGTTTTATTGCATTATTACTTTTATAATTATAATCCATCAAATTAAAACGTTGTAAATAACGATATTTACCATATCTATATAAAAAAAATTGAACTTAATTTGTTTTTAAATGTGAAACCTAAAATTTGAATTAGGGAATCTTTTACAAGTAAATGCTCAAATTTAGAATCATTTAATTTAGGAGTAGGCACTTTTGTTGAAATTAAGATTTTTTGTAGCATGATAAATTGGTTACCATATATTCAAAAAATTGAAATTCATTTTACTAAACTTAAATTTATTTTATACTATAAAATTTTATTTACTGTAAATTAGTTTAAGGTTTGAAAGAAGGAAGATGATGAAGAATAAAATAAGGCTACTATTGTAAAAGAGACGGTGTATGTAAATAATTTTTGGTGTACGGTAGTTTATTTTATTTTATGGTGTATGTTAAGAGATTGTTCGTGTATGAATAGAATTAGCCTAAGATTTTTTTAATCTAATTTGAAGGGGAAGTCCAGGAATATTAAGTAGTATGAAATAATATGTTTGTGTATCCCCTTAACAATTTTTCAAAGAGTGGAGTGTTTTTAAAAAATAACCCACCCTTAACAATAGTTGGAGTGTCAATAACAACACCCTTCTTTTTTTCTGGCCGCAAACAATCGTTTCTCCCATTTCCAAATTCGCCATTCGTTAACAAAAGTCAACTAAATTCCTGATTTCGTATTTTGTAATTGATTCGATTTTGCTAGATTTATCGTTTTTGCTCTATGTTATAGTGTTACCCCCTCTGGTACGGGTTAGGGTTTCATGGATTGCTTTTAATTTCATGTTGTTCTAAGGTAAATATTTGATTCATTATATTGTAGTTTGTTCGTATGAGATAATTTCGTTTGAAAGGATACCAATTATCATCTTATTTATTTTTTATTGTTCTTCGTGAGACATGAGGTCCAGTACTTCAGGAGCAAAAAAAAAAAAAAAAAAAAAAAAAAAAAAAAAAAAATCGAATTAAACGAACTAACTGGCATTTATGCTCATGATTTTGAATAATTTCATTTAAAATTAATTACAGTAATTTCTGACTATTTAACATGCTTTAATTTATTTTTATCTTTGTATTAGTTTTCTCGTTAAGAAAAGCCATTTGATTATATTTTATTTTGCTCATTGCAAACACTTATCGCATTACATTGTGCACTAGAACTCAAACAAATAGTGTTTGTTTTCCCTGTTTGTGCACTAGTTTTAAAACACAGAGCTTCATTTTTTTTTTCTCTTTCTTTTTAGCAGTTCTGTTTTTTTATTTTCACACCTTTTTACAGTTCCATTTAAAAAATAGTGTCTGCTGCATATTTTCAGTTGTAAACACTGCATTTAATTGCTCATTTTGTCTGTCTATTACATACATTCTGGTTTACATGCATTGCTCCAATTCTTTTGCATACATTCTGTTTTACATATTTTCAGTTGTAAACATTGTTGTCTCTTTCACGCCAGATACACCAAGTCATGATTGATAATACTAATTCTGCATAGTCACTGCATTTTTTTTTTTTTTTTTTTTTTTTGAGCTAAGAATTTGAGATTAAAGCTATTAATTTTATGTTTTTGCATTGATTGTTTTGTATATGCTGCTGGCCATATAGTTTAAGTCAGCACTGTTTCTAAACAAAAGCCAAGAACTTGCATTTAAAAAAAATGGCATGTACCCTGAAACTGTTTATCACATAGCACATAGTTTGAACTATAAATTCTCCGACTACATTTTATTCTTTATTTTATCATGTATTAGAAAGCTAGGGGTCATATGGTGATTCTTCTAGTTGTTATAAGCATGTATGCATTAATTTTGGACTTCCAAATGCATCGTTCTGATACGCATTGTTGGTTTGTTTGAAATGATGCGTACATTTAAACCTAAATTCAATCCATTTTCTTGCTTCATTTTATATTTTGTTCATAAAATACCAAAATTGAAATTATTGATCCAGTGAGCATGTTGACTATATCAAATACCATTAACAAGATGTTTAGGGTAGGGAAAACTAAGTGCTAAATACTATTGCAACAAAGTATTATATACTGAAATAAATCCATTTTATAAAGTATATTGTACTTATAATTCGATAAAGTATAAATACAAAGGATTTGTAAATTCATGTGATCTTGTCGAGTTATATGATGTAATCTATTTTCTGTTATGAATTTTTTTCCATAAGGCCTGAAGTATCTATGACCAATTTAACTGATTCCTAATTTTGTTTATCTTTGTTGGTGCTACTTATGAATGATATGCTCTTCAAAATAATTATCTGTCCTTGTTGTTGACTAACAACGGTATGTTCATTATGGATGTCTATTTGTGTTAAAATGTTTCAATACTAGATAGTAGTAATTTTACAAAGCTGCATCTCCCATAAAACTAAATGTATGCTTTTATTAAAGAAATTATATTCAAAATTGGCTGTAAAAATATGGTTCCAGTATTTCAAAACTCTAATCTAGATGTTGATATTTATAAAAGAAAAATGATTTTTTTTCTTTTTTTGTGGAAATAAAATAAAACAGTGTAAGTCATATGTTCAGGTCTTTTTAGCTGGAATAGAATAATAAATACTGATGTCCCTATTTGTGTTGGGTAGGGAAGTTGGTCACCATAAACAGACCAACTATCCATGTTTTGTTATCTGTTTATCCGTTCAACTGAAAAGCCAATTAGACCAATGTTCAAAAAAAAAAAAAAAAAAAAAAGAACGAACAACAAGATGTTTTCAATTATAATCATGCCAACTCGCTCTCCTTATAAATTTTGACATAACAGTGCATACCTGCCTCCACTCAATCATGATTTTGATCACTACATTTTGTCAAGATTGTAGATTTGAAATGGGTTACTATACATGGTAACGAACATAGGATGCATGGTTGAATTTTAATATCTACTAGGTGATTTTTTGTCACTTTGAGAAAATCCTTATGAAATACATCTTCTTACTCCCATGAATGCCAAGTTTCATTAAAATAATTCATCATCCTTATGTGAATTTGAATTGAATTTTCAAATCAACTACACTACACTGAACTTTGGAAATTATTACAGTTACTACCATGTCATGTTAATGTAAAATGGGTGAAACTATTATCTGAAATGGCAAGGGGGCAATTTTAGGTAGCATATTATATGATTTACATTTTTATAGTTAACAGTAAGTTCTAATTCTGTTGTACATTACTTTAACTTTAGATTTAGCACTAAATATTCTTAACCTTTTTTTTTTGTAAAATAAATTTATACATTCTTAATGTAGCATAATTTCAATCTGGCACATTCATTTATACATCATACAAAGTTATTTCTCGTTCACCAATGTTAATATAGTGTGTATTAAAAAGTTATTTCATTCATTCAACCTTAAGGTTAGGCGTAGTATTCAGTTGACAATTCGAGAACATGTGAAGTTTGAATGTTTGGTTCTCATGTTTGGTGATTAAAATAGTATGGTGACAGTTTTGGTTAGAGGTAGTTGTAGGTGTAGGCTGATTTGATGTGGAGAGGAGTTGAAAGGAGGTGTTGGTAAAGACAGTTAAAGTTTGCGATGAGGTGTTTGTTTTAGTTCTGGGGATGAGAGGCAGTTGATGTTTGCGGTGAGGAGATAGTGGTAAAGGCAGGTTAATGAGGAGTTTGTAGTGGATTTGAAGTTTGTTTTTGATTGAGCTGTAGATATGACGGACAATGAATGGATCAAGGGGCAGGAGGGTTGTTTGGTTAGTAGTGATGGACAGTTGATGTTTGGATATTTGATGGATGTGTGTTTTTGAATGGTTAGTGGAGCAATAGTTGTATGTGATGCTGAACTTTTGGAGTTGGATGGAGGTGAATGGTAGAGTGAGCAGGTTGAAATGTGGTGTCTGTGGTACCTGGAACACAAAATGTAAATATATAGTGTTGATTATAAACAAATACCTATATACAAATTGCAATGAAATGGTGAAGTTAAACAAAAAGTTGTCCCAGTGTTTTTTTTTTTTTCATTTCATTTTGGTCTTGCAAATTTTTGTAATTTTTTCTGAAATGTTTCGTTATTTCTTCCTTGCTAATAGGATCATGTTGTTATGCATTTTAATCCGCAGTGCATCCTTTTGTGCACTTAGAACTGTTATACATAAGCTTACTGCATTTTTGGTTTATGATAGTATAGTTCTTTGATGTTGCACTTGAACTGGTTTGTGGCATGTACATATAAAATATGCATTCTATATTAAAACAGGTTTGTTTGTTGTATATGTTCTAATTGTTAATGTTGCTCTTGAATTTGCTACAGATTTGAATTTGAATTGATGCCCTTGTGATTATATTTGAAGTTTTGAACTGGCTTAGTCTTCTACTTATGATGTTATTGTCCATTGACTATTTTCATTTTTGAAAATTCAAAAACTCAAAATATGAAACACATACTTCAAACCAAACGCATTTTTCAGTTTTCATTTTTGAAAATATGTTTCCAGAATACTCCATACCAAATGCATTTTCTAAAATAATGAAAATTGTCAAAATGAAAAATTGAAAATGATTACAAAAACACAAAACCGAAAATTGAAAACACAAACCAAACGCACCCTAACTTTTTGAAAGCTTCGAACCTGAAACGGTAATGAAAATAGATAAACTTGATTAAAGGTGGAAATGAATTTAAAGATGAAATATTGCTACTCTACTCTTGCATTTGTTTGCACAAAAATAATAAACGACAACGAAAGTTGGTAAAAAGGGATTTTCGTTCAGTAAAATTATGTAAATAAAGTCAGACCCATATAAACTGCAGGAAGAAATGAAGTGAATTCAAAATATCGGTGCACAACTACGTTACCTAAGGTGATTTGGTTTATCAATCAACAACACATCACTTGGTCAATAACAAATCAAACTGAGTATTAATATATAAAGTTGAAATAGCAAATGTAGATCAACAATAAATCATAAAATAAAATCGACCCTTCCAAACAAAAGAGATGAACAGGCGGAGTTAGTACAGATTGAGCTGTCACCTTGAGCTCCTTTTTAACTCTTTTGTGTTGCTGCTTAATCCTAAATCTTCATGCCTTGCTACAATTTTCATTTCTTGGAATCCGTGTATTGGTGATGTATCCATTTGTAGCCAGTCAAGCTTCAATACAGTATGTATGTAAGCTTTGTTTCATATATTTTTTTCACTTTGTTACATCTTGGTTCTCTTATATTGTTGAAAAGTGAAAGCATAAATACAACACACATGTCATAAGAAAAAGGGGACCAAAACAATGTTCTATGCATGAAAAAATATGAGTCCGAACATTTCTATAAACAATCATACTGTAAATAGAAGGAGAAAATTAGTCATAGAACTATTACATGCCTAGCGGTTCAAATAGCATTCATTTCATTCCATCTATGAAAGCATAAACAGGTAATATAAAGGAAAAATGGTTAAGAAATTTTGAAATAATTGGTAAGAATCTGGTTGACTTGAAAAAAAAAAAGTCTATCAGACAGTACAATTACAAAAAACATTAAGCAGGAAATAATTTTTATATTGAATAACTACCAATAATCATAAGAAATTATCATGAAATTAATAGCATATTATCAAATATAAGTAAAGCTAATTGAAAACAGTTACAACGGTAAAAACAAATCTAAAGATAGACAAAAGGAAGCAATATACTAGTATTACCGAAAACGGTGGGAAAACCGACCGTTAATGTGTTTTATATAAAATATAAAATTATTTATTAAAATTTACTCTAAGTTAGATTTTAATGAAAAATTATAGTTTAATTTAAGAGAAAATGGAATTAATTGAAAAGGTGAAAATTCAAGTAAAGTGAATTTTGCATGTAAACCGCCGTAAGACAACGATATGTGTCGGGCGAATCAGCACCTGAGTATGAGCACCGATTAAATCAGTGTCCATACTAAATATTTCAAAGCAGTCAAACTGACAAACAAGAATAAGTTACCACAAACACAATTAAATATCTCATTCAACAAACCATTTGCAAATAAATCTACAACAGGTCAGCACTAGCACTAATTTCTAACTACTTCATAGTTCGAACATTGAGATACAAAGACAGGCAAAATTAAATGGTTTTTAGAGTTCAAGTCATAAACACATTACTGATACGAATGCATTAAATATACAAATAATAAGTTAATGGCAACATTCTCCACTCCACTTACTCATATTAGCCAACTCTCAATTCTCATATTGGCCAACTCTCTTGTCCAAAGCCAACTGAAGATAATACAAACTATTAACACATTACATGTAAAAATAAAATACAAGAAAAAACTGAGGTGATAAGCCATACATAACCCAAATGTATTGCTGTTCAACCAAATATGACAACAGGTAACCATAATTACAGGGTTTTTTAATATGAATCTAATTTGCTTCACTCCGTACAGTGTTTTTTGTTTACGATTTTACAAGGTTTATGCAAATTTATAGTATTGTCAACGTGAATATAAAAGCAAGCATGTTAGAGAAAGTGGTTGCATAAGTATGCAAAAGCAGCAATATTTGAATGCTAAGCCAGAATGAAGTACACACTAAATTATTTTGAAGGTTAAGCCAATAGTTGCATATATAAGTCAAACAAGAAGAATGGGATAGAAAGCTCATGAGATTAAAAAGCATTGGAGTACAACTGTACAAGCTAAGAGTGAATAAAGGCAAACTGTAAACATGATTATTGTAATGCAAGATGTAAAGAAACATAACACAAATGCTGGCTAGCTGGGATTTAAGTATGTTCTGATTTTTTGACTATATAGATGGGCTTAGAAACCAAATTATTAGAAGTACCTAGGGAAAAACATATTGACTGAAAAATGTTTCTGAGATGTTGGGTATGAGTGGTTATAGAACTGATTTGTTGCTTGATATTGGTGATGATTCACGACAGAAAAAACCTTCGATGGAAGAGAGAACGACTTACATGGACTCTGGGTTGAGAACTAAATTAGATTCATACAAAATTGATGTTAAAACAAGGATCTGGATCGCTTGGTTTGAGTGCTTCACCACAAAAAACTAGCAGTGTCACAGTATTAGCTAGCAGAACGTTAATGACATTACTGTTTTAATGTGCTTAACATTAAAATAGCAATGTCTTGGTCTTTTAATAAAGAAAACAAGGTAATAAACCATGGTACAAACGCAGTAGCACATAAGGCACTGTGCAAGCAACATTGACATGTATATACATACATATATGTATAAATAGCAGTAGGATATTCAAACCACAACGCACAGTCCACAAGCACAGCAACATATAAGGCAAGTATGATTGCGACTAAACGGTTATCACACACTCACACACACACACTGTAACAACCCGTATTTTTGAATAACATGTTATAACATAAATGGAGGCAGAATTAAACTGTAAAATCTGAATCAAGGGAAACGGGCTATGCCATTGCGTTCGTCTCGGAAAAATACGCGAAATAGAGTCCGAGTTTTCGAAAATCGGAGTCCGTATGACCAAGATATGGCCTCGCGAAGTTTCACGAAAAATTCCCAAATTAAAGTATACTTAATTAAGTGAAATGGGTTGCGCAGAGAAATATATATATATTGATATATATATATATATAATTGAAAATTAAATAAATAAATATGCAAAAATGTTCAAAACAGCGAATTGGGAGAGGGGAATAACCGAACCGGCTGATTTTTGAGGTCGACCCAAGCCTGCTGGGTCGACTAGGGGTTAATCCAGGGTGTTTGGCTGTCAACCCGTGGGCCGATTCGCTCAAATGCAGATTTTGCATTTGGATGGTTCTCATGGTTCATCTTTAATCTAAAGGCCCTAGATGGTTCCTACACTTGACTTCTTCCCCAAGACATGCTTTGATGGCTTGGATTGAATCTAGGTTTAATCCTATGGCCTAAAACACTTGCCTACTCTATAAATAAGACCCTAACCTACCCTAAATCATCATTATTCATTCATACAACTAAACTATGGCAAAATCAATCCTCTCATGGCCTCCACTCTCTTCATAAAATTCCTAAATCAAATTTCTAAGAGATTTCCATGCATACAAGTGTATTTAGGCTTGTATGATCCTCTTTAGCTTGCATTAAAGTCTTGTTTCTCTATTGGCATCATAAAGGAGGAGTCTTGATCAAGTTTGCTTGCATTTTGGGGTTTTAATTTGTTGCATAAGGGGTTTCTTACATTTGCTATACTCATTTGAGTCCACATAAGCATTGTAAGCCTATTTCTACTCTTGTATTTTAACTATGAAGTTAATATGTTATGTTGCAAGTTGAGTTTGGGGTTAATCATGATATGTGCTTTGATCTTATGATTTTATGCATAAGCTTACTCTATGCATGTTAGTAAAGTCATTACCTTGGCTTTATGCATAGAAAGATGTGATCTTTGGTTGGAAATGTTGCATGATGCAACTTTGAAACTCTCATAAACCTTGTATTAACATGCATATAATGTTATATGCATGTTACTAGTCCTTATCTCATGCTATCTATGGCCATGTTCCGCCTATTTGCCAAGTTTGATGTTATGCATGCATATGAACCTTATGCAAGTTGAAACCATGTTATGCATGCATATGAACACTATGCAAGTTAAAATGATGTTATGCATGCTTAGGAATATTTTGCAAGTTGATAACATGATATGCAAGTTTGTGATCACATCTTTGTCTCATATGCCACCATGTTTAACTTGTGGCTCCAACACCTTTATGTCATGATTTTGCCAAGTTCCCTCTTTCTATCCTTTATGCGCTATTGCGATATGTAAGCGAGGGGATTGCGTTTGGGGTTGGGTAAACTTAAAAGACATAAAAACTTAAGCTTGGGAATTTACCTATTAAGTTAGGTCTACCCATTGGGAATTTACCTATTAAGTTAGGTCTACCCAATTGCTTGAAAATTTGTAACGTGTTTTGGAAACATGATGGACATGACACTTAGAAAACATGAGGATGGCCAACTCGAGGTTGGGTTGAGCTTGTAGCATAAACCTACCCGGAACCGACCGGCTTAACTAGTGGCTACAAGCAATAGGACCCAATGTGAGTAGTTGGTCATGTTGCACGTGAAACCCGAGGTTAGACTAAGTTGTGGTGTAAACCTACCCGGACCCGCCCGGCCTAACTAGTAACCACAACAAGGTCTAATGTGAGAGGTTGGGTGCATTAAATTAATTAATGCCACATGGTAGGGTTAAGTCATGGACCGCTTGAATACTTAACCAATTAAACACGATGGGTTGATAGGGTTAAGTCATGAACCTTGGGTACACTTAACCAACTTGGTACTTGGATGAGTTGGGTTAACCACGTTTAACCCATTAAGGAAACCCTAGTTACGTGGTCCTTTCCACCAGTAACCCTCTTAGTTGTATCATGATACCCTAGGGACTAGGCTAGGGTGGGGCACGATTACTGGGATGACATGTAAGCGACCAAGACGACGGCTGTGTAGGTGCGCCAGTGTAGGTTCAGGCGGGCCATGGTCGTGCACATGGTCCGGAGTTGAAAAAGCAAGCACGGGCACCAGTAGGTTTAAACTGTGCGTGCTTGGTTTGTGTCAGTGGTTGACACCCTAGGACTTGATACACCCTAGGGTGGACCTAGCACAGTTTAGCTACACTTCGTAGTTGGGCCGTATAACACCGACACTTGACGAGTTAGGCTTTAGGAGAGCCGATCGACTAGACCGTGCTAGTTGGACCTTGGTTTAGGTCATTCATGATGTTGGGCCAAACTTGGGCTTGGGGATCACTTCTTGTTTACACTTGACATGACTTGTGATACTAGTACACTTGGTGCAAACCTCAACCTTGTATATGCGGTGCCACACTTGATCTATCTTGTTGACTTTTTCCATGCCAGTTATCATCCTATGACTCATCCTTGTTTACATATACAGTTAACTTTATTAGTTGTTGTACAATAGTAGGTAGGACTTACCAGTCTTTTTACTGACCCATTTTCTTTCGCCTCTTTTCTTTCGTTTCCCCCCCCCCTCCCCCAGGTTTACAGGGCGGGAATACCAGTACTTAGCTTGGATCTTAGCTGCTTTTCCTGGATAGCTCATGTATGCTTTGGACTTGAGCTCGCTATGGTTTTCTACCTTGGGGATAACTACTTTATGTTTTCCTTTCCAGTTTCCAGTTTTATGTTTCTAGACTTTGTTTATGGAAAATAATGATCAAGTACTGTGTTGTAACTTAACTTATGGTTTTGATATGCTAGTTTTTATCCGCTGCTATATTTACTCTGTTTTTTTACTTATATGTTCTGTCTTGTGATATCTGCATGCATGTTTACCTTGTTTAAACGCCCCTCCAAAGTCAGTGCCCTTGCAAGAGTGGCACTGGCGGAGGTGGGGTGTTACATTTGGTATCAGAGCATAAGGTTTACAAGATTGGAGCAAAAAGGGTTTTAAAGATACTTTTAAAAGCTATTTTCAAAACCAATTAAGTATTTTCCAAAGAAAAGTCTAGTTTATTTTGAAAGGCTATCCCCCAAGAGCCATAAGCACTATCCTTCGTTTCCTCGTTCTAAATCTATCTTTTCCTTTTTTTCAGCATGGCCGATCTCAATCTTCCTGAGGGAGTCACCATTCCCGGATGGTTCCGGAGGTACTTGGAAGCTAGGGCCAACAATGCAGGTCCAGCAACCACTCCCACTATCACTGAGGTTCCACCCCCTCCTTCTCCTCCTCAGCAACCACAAGCCGATTTCGCCAAGGTTTGCAAGGACTTCAAGGCAATGGGTGGCAAAAAAATTATTGGGACGGAGACTTTTGTGGAAGCAAGAAATTGGTTGAAGGAGACCGAAGATCTCTTTGCCATCTTTGATATAGAGGACCGTAGAAAGGTTCTGTTGGCGGTTTGGCTACTAAAGGAGGAAGCTTCTTATTGGTGGGAGGTCACCAGTGCTACTAGGCCCGTAGAAACCTGGGCCGACTTTAGGGCAAGGTTTGGGCTTAAGTTTTTATCGTCTGCGGAGGCAAATTTGCAACTAGAGAAGTTCATAGCCTTGAAGCAAGGAGACATGACGGTGAGAGAATATGCGAATAAGTTCAACCAGCTTGCCCGATTCGGTTTGGACATGGTCAATACTCCCGAGAAGAAGGCTCTACGTTTTGCACGAGGGTTAAATGAGCCATTACAAGGTCTAGCCATGTCACACATACCCATGGGGGCCACTTTCGAGAGCCTAGTAGACATGGCATTGCTGCAGGGAGAGGATAAGAATGGGAAGAAAGAATTCAAGCCCAATGAGACTCAGCCTAAGAAGGCAGACTCCAAGTGGGGAGGGAATCAGAGTAATCAGAACAACAAGAACAACAAGAACAACAAGGGCAACAAGAACAAGGCAAAGGACACAAGAAAGTGCCACTTCTGTGGGATTGTTGGGCACGTGGCCAAGGACTGTAGGAAGAAGAGAATGAAATTGGGTGGATGCTTTCATTGTGGAGAGACGGGACATTTTAGCAAGGATTGCCCTAAGAAGCAGGGGCATGGACAAACTCAGCGCGCAGGTTCATCTGGAGGGCAAGTGCATGCTCTCAACACCACTCCAGTTCAGGACCGAGGTACTATTTCTGTGGAAAGTCTTGTTTATATTTCTGGTTTTCCTGTTTGCACTTTGTTTGATTCTGGCGCATCGCATACCTTTATTTCTTCTGATGTTGTTGGAAGTTTGCACCTAAGTACTAGTCTTGTTGAGGATCCCGTTAGTGTTTCAAATCCGATTGGGGGTTCAGCCCATTTATCTATGATCTGTATGGATTTGAGGATTTCTATCTTGACCGTAGAATTCTCATGTGATGCTTATGTTCTCGGGTTCATGGGATACGGGTTGATCTTGGGCATGGATTGGTTGTCCCGCTATGGAGCCATTCTCGATTGTGATCATAGGGTGGTGAGACTCATGACTCACCTGGGTAATACCCTAGAGATTTCTTGCAACCCGCTAGATCCCGTCATGCTATGTTATCTTGAATCTCTTGACTCGTCCGTCGATGATCTGCAATCTGTAAGGGTGGTTCGAGAATACCCTGATGTCTTTGAAGAAGTTAAGGGGTTACCCCCTAAGCGAGAGATAGATTTCCGCATTTATCTGGTTGATAATGCTAAGCCAGTCTCCTTACCAGTTAGGCATATGGCCCCGCGTGAAAGGAGAGAGCTCAGTAAGCAAATCAAGGAGCTACTTGAGAAGAATTTTATTAGGCGAAGCATTTCTGAATGGGGTGCTCCTGTAGTGTTCGCTACTAAGGCGGACGGCTCGCTTCGTCTATGTGTTGATTATCGAGAGTTGAACAAGCTGACCAAGAAGAATAGGCATCCATTACCGAGGATAGATGACCTCTTCGACCAGCTTGTTGGTGCTTCTGTTTTCTCTCAGCTTGATTTAGCCACCGGATTTCATCAGCTTAGAGTGGCCGAAAACAGCATTGATAAGACTGCATTTAGGACTCCAGACGGATTCTTTGAATGGCTTGTTATGCCATTCGGCTTGACTAATGCACCCGCCTACTTCGTAGATTTGATGAGTAGGGTGTTCAGGGAGTTCCTTAACAAGTTTGTTGTTGTCTTCGTGGATGATATTCTGATCTTTTCAAAAGACGAGGAAGAACATGCTAGACACCTCAAGGAAGTGATGGATACGCTTAGAGGCCATCAGTTGAAAGCCAAGTTCTCCAAATGCCACTTTTGGAGAAAGGAAGTCTGATTTCTTGGGCATATAGTTTCTAAGCAGGGTATAGCTGTGGATCCCGCGAAAGTGGTTGCAGTTCAAGACTAGAAGACTCCTAGGAATGCAACCGAAGTGCGAAGCTTTCTCGGTCTGGCAGGCTACTATAGGAAGTTCATTAGAGACTTCGCTAAGATTTCGGCCCCTCTCACTAGATTGACGAAGAAGAACTTAGTCTTTGCATGGGACTTAGAGTGTGAGCTTGCTTTTCAAAGGCTCAAAAGGGCCCTTACCACAGCTCCAGTTTTGGCATTACCCGATGGCGGTAAAATGTTTACCGTGTATACCGATGCATGTGGCACGGGGTTAGGCGCTGTTCTGATGCAGGAGAGAAGAGTGATATGTTATGGGGGTAGGTAACTTAAAGTTCATGAGAAGAACTACCCCACTCATGACTTGGAGTTAGCGGCGATTGTCTTTGCACTCAAGTCCTGGCGCCACTATCTTTTTGGCGAAAGGTTTGAGTTGTATACTGATCACAAATCACTCAAGTATCTCTTCTCGCAGAAAGATCTGAATCTTAGGCAGCAAAGGTGGATGGAATTCTTGGCATCATATGACTTCGAGATAGCTTATACCCCTGGCAAGGGTAATGTTGTGGCTGATGCACTAAGCAGAAAGAGGTTGACCCTAAGTCCTCTATTCATTGAGATGAAGAATTTAGAGTATGTGGCAACCTTTGATTTCTCTTTGGCAATTGAGTCGATGACCGGTTCATTAGCATCTCTGGAACTCAGACCTACCCTTCTTGATCAAGTTGGGGCTTCGCAGAAAGAAGACCCTCAGATAGTTGAGATTATGGATAAGCTGATTTGAGGAGAGACGTCTAGTCATCTCGCTCGATATTCTATTGATGACAAGGGTTGGCTGAGGAGAGATGGAAGGTTATGTGTTCCAGTGGTAGGAGATCTAGTAAGAAAAATTCTTGAGGAAGCGCATCGCTCTAAGTTGACTATACATCCAGGCGGAGATAAGATGTATAAAGATATGAAGCGTATTTTCTTTTGGCCTGGGATGAAGAAGGATGTGGCAGAGTTTGTTTCTAGATGTATCATTTGCCAGCAAGTTAAGGCCGAGTCGAAGAAGCCCGGTGGGCTATTGCATCCTCTAGACATTCCACTTTGGAAGTGGGAGAGTATTTCCATGGATTTTATTGATGGGCTACCAAGGTCAAGGAAAGGGAATACGAGCATTTGGGTTATTGTGGACAGACTTACGAAGAGTGCTCATTTCATTCCGGTAAAGAGCAAGAGGACCGCATCTTGGCTAGCGTCTGTATATCTTCGTGAGATTGTAAGACTTCATGGAGTCCCTTCTAGTATAGTCAGTGACCGTGACCCAATCTTTACAAGTCAGTTCTGGAATAGCTTGCAAGAAGCCATGGGCACGAGGTTGAATCTAAGTACTGCTTATCACCCACAGACGGACGGTCAAACCGAAAGGGTGAATAGGGTACTCGAGGATCTGTTAAGGCTTTGTATTCTGGATTTTGGTGGTACTTGGGAAGACCATCTTCCTCTTGTTGAGTTTGCATATAATAACAGTTATCAAGCAAGCATAGGGATGGCACCATTTGAAGCTTTATATGGGAGGCCGTGCAAGTCGCCTACATGTTGGTGGGAGACTACAGATAAGCTTATACTTGGGCCTGATATGATCAGAGATGCATCCGAGAAGATCGAGTTGATTCGAAGACGGATGAAAGCGGCCCAAGACCGACAGAAATCCTATGCTGATAAGCGAAGATCTGATTTGGAGTTTGATGTTGGAGATATGGTTTTCGTGAAGGTTTCTCCTTTGCGGAATGTGGTCCGATTTGGAGCCGTTGGGAAGTTAGCACCGAGATTTGTTGGACCCTTCCCTATTATAGAGAGGATCGGGCAGATGGCTTATAGAGTGAAATTGCCCGAGAAGCTTGCCGGAGTACACAATGTTTTTCATGTCTCGCATCTCCGGAAGTGTTTACATGAGTCAGCAGAGGTTGTTGAGCCAAGTGTTCTGGAAGATGTGGAAGTGGAGAAAGAAGCTACTTTGAGGAGAGCTCCGATTCGTATCTTGGGGACGGAGACCAAGAAGCTAAGGAATCGAGAGGTCAAGTTGGTGAAGGTTCAATGGGGTGAAGCCGAAGAAGACGCAACTTGGGAAACCGAGGAGAAGATGCGTGGGCTTTATCCATTCCTTTTTGAGGGTACACTCTCAATCTCTTTTCTTTGTTAGCATATCTTTCTCTTTGCTATCCATGTTTATCTAGTTATCGTGCTAACCTTGTCATGAGAACCTTAGGTAGAAACCCTTTGGATGAAACATGTATTTGAAACATGTTATGCTTGATGGTTGCAAGTGGTTGCAAGTGGATACTTGTGGATGCATGATACACATTAGGCACTAAGATCGGCTCACACACTCTCATATTGCATATGCATGAGTGTTTATGCTTATTCATGGATGAAAATTTTTGTGTTATCACATGGATGTTGCATATGGATGTATGTGATGTGCACACATATAGATGTTATACATTATGTTAGGAATTGCATACATATGGATTCATTTCACTAACATAATCTGCATTGATGATATTTGCATTAGATAAGTACATATACACACACCTTTGCATATGATCATACAACATTTAGAACCTTTTAAGGACAATGATTGCTCATGGATGATGTTTTGAGTAGATGGATGATGGATGGTAGGATACGTTCTTCCTAACTTGGATATTTCGGGGATGAAATCCTTTAAGGAGGGGAGAATGTAACAACCCGTATTTTTGAATAACATGTTATAACATAAATGGAGGCAGAATTAAACTGTAAAATCTGAATCAAGGGAAACGGGCTATGCCATTGCGTTCGTCTCGGAAAAATACGCGAAATAGAGTCCGAGTTTTCG